>OV743309.1:12500-2512500 GCA_928268935.1 Lasiommata megera
CGGCTTTATGCCCCAGAGAAGCACCGAGGACGCCCTCTACGCCCTGACAGACCGCATTTACAAGAAACTCCAAGAGAGGAAACTTGTAACTGTGGTCTCGCTGGACATAGAGGGGGCCTTCGATAGCGCCTGGTGGCCGGCCATTAGAGTCAGACTGGCTGAGGAAAAGTGTCCCGTTAACATCCGCAGGGTGATTGACAGCTATCTTCGCGAGAGAAAGGTCACCGTGAGGTATGCGGGAGCCGAACACAAGCGTAACACCACCAAAGGCTGTGTTCAAGGCTCCATCGGGGGTCCCGTCCTGTGGAACCTCTTGTTGGATCCACTACTGCAGGGCCTGGGAGGGCGGGGAGAATATTGTCAGGCTTTTGCCGACGATGTTGTCCTCGTCTTCGACGGCGATACGGGGTTGGAGGTCTCGAGACGGGCCAATGCCGCTCTCGCCTATGTCCGGGAGTGGGGAGTTCGTAATAAGCTGAGGTTCGCACCGCACAAAACCAAGGCGATGGTGCTAACCAATAAGCTAAAGTACGACTCTCCGCTCCTGACCATGGGGGGAATCGACATTGGTCTGTCCAGCGAAATAAAGATCCTGGGGCTCACTATCGACAGCAAGCTGACCTTCAACTCTCACGTAAGTAATACTTGCATGAGAGTTCAAGGTCTCTACAAGCAGCTGTCGAGAGCCGCCAGGGTAAGCTGGGGCCTCCATCCCCAAATCATAAAGACCATTTATACTGCAGTAGTGGAGCCAATAGTTCTGTACGCTGCCTGTGCCTGGGCGCCTGCCGCTTCAAAGCTCGGAGTGCGGAAGCGTTTGGGAGCTCTCCAAAGGGGCTTTGCTCAGAAAATGACCAAGTCGTACCGAACCGTCTCCCTGAACTCGGCTTTGGTGCTGGCTGGGATACTCCCCTTGGATCTTAGGATCCAAGAGGCCTCGGCATTGTATGAGGCCAAGAGGGGAGTGTCCCAGCGAGTACTCCGAGACAGGGAGATGGAGGGGAAGGTGCCGTACTGTGGGCGACCGCATCCGGCGGAGAGGACGTGCCTACGGTTTACCAGCCTGGTGGATCGAGAAGACCTTGAGAACAACAACACTCAAGCAGTGCGCATCTTTACCGATGGCAGTAAAATTGACGGCAAGGTGGGGGCCTCGCTTTCCATATGGAATCACGAGGCTGAAACCAAAGCCGTCAAGCTAAAGTTGGGTGCGCACTGCTCGGTCTACCAGGCTGAGCTCCTTGCCTTAGATAGGGCTGCCTCTCTCGCGACGAAGCGCCCGGAAGCTTCCATCGGCATATACACCGACTCAAGATCATCCCTTGAGTCGGTGGTCGGGCGCAGATCCCTCCACCCCCTGGTAGTAAGCATTGTCGACAATATAGACATATGTCGCACCCAGAACAAGGAAGTATCCTTGTTCTGGGTGAAAGCGCATGCAGGGTTGGAGGGAAACGAAAGAGCCGATGAGCTCGCGAAAGAGGCAGCTCTAGGCTTAAGGAGAAAACCGGACTATGACCGATGTCCGGTTTCGTTCGTCAAGCGACTGCTCCGCGAGGAGTCGCTTGACGAGTGGAACCGGAGGTACACGTCCGAAGATACCGCGGGTACCACGAAAGTCTTCTTGCCGGATGTGAGTTTCGCACATAGTGTGGTCAAACACATTGACCGCAGTATGGTGCTTACCCAGGTCTTGACTGGTCATGGTGGTTTTGCGGAGTACCTGCACAGATTCAAACGCAGTGACGACCCGGGTTGCGTGTGCGGGAGCGGTGCATCAGAATCGATCCTGCATCTTCTGATGGACTGCCCTCAGCACGAAGCGGCCTGGGAAGACCTACAACAGGTACTGCGGATGAGGCTGTGCAGGGGTTCCGTGCCCACCATTCTGGGCGAGGCCTCTGGCCCAGACGCATTCCTGGAGTACGCATGCAGGATAGCGAGAATTGCTATTGCCAGGAACAGAACAACCGATAGAGATGCATAGTGCCTCTAGTATCGTTAGCATATATAGATGGCACTATCATATAAGTCGTGCTGTTCTGTTCCTCGCAATAGCCAAGAGGAAATCGCTGTCCGGCGAACTCCGGGCTGCGAGCTTTGAAGCACTTAGACCACACCTTCGTTTAGTTTTAAGATAGACTAAGTGATTTTAATGTTTTTTAATTAATTATTAGACCTTGTAAAAAATTTGCTTATGTGTGTTATGGTAATTTTGTAAAAAATTTTAATTGTATTTTATCCGGTTTTAAATTGTAATTTTATTGTAGTTTTAAATTAATTTAATTGTTTATATTGTTTTAAATTGTTAATTGTATTGATTTTCTATAAATAAAGCAAATAAGGTCTCTTTTTATGAAAGAGGACACCCTGCCAACGCCCTGTGATGACGGGTGCGTGTAAAAAAAAAAAAAAAAGACGGGTTGCACTCCGGGAGTGCCGGCAGAAGTGAAAACTTGATTATTAACGTTGAGCATGTTTGATATTTTGGAATGGTTAGGGAATAATTTTGCACCAATTGCTTTATCAGTATAAAAGTACTATCATTTATGTGGTAGAATACAATATTCATTTATTGCGCTATCGTACACAAACATGACAATTTATATTATATTAAAAATTTAACACTTTAAAACTATTACAAATTAAATCAAATTACATTTGCAAATCATCTAATTGCTTTTGGAACAATTCTTCTACATTTTTGTCATTTTCCTTTAAACCTTTTGTACGTTGATAATATGCTCTTTGATTCTCACAATGTCTTTTTCTTTTTTTTCTTCTATTTCCTCCTTCGAATCTTTTTTACGCTGACGCCATGCCTTTTGGTATTCTCGATTCCGTTCTTTTTTTTTTTCTTTTCTTTCTCTGAAAAACGGAGATTATTTATTATCATTTTATTTCATTTATTTTCATTCGAAATTATTTGTTTGGTAAACCTACACCGCACATGTGCTTATTGTGATGTTATAAAAATATAGGTTAATGCTATAAAGTATAAACATATTACAAATATTACATTTATACTATGTAAGTTCATATGTATCTAAAGGGTGTAAAAAGACCCTTAACGAAAACGAAAACCACATAATATTCTGCCCATCATTGGGATCATTTTTTTCTTCTAGACAATACCTGGGAAACCACAGGTTCTGGAGATATTGAAGGTCAAAGTGTCCATTTTTTTTTCAACTTTTTTGCAAAATCGAATTCTAAGCGTTAACACAACGCGCGGCGCGGCTCGAGCCGGTCGGGTGTGTGTGTCCAGTGTGCCGTGTCCGTGTACTCGTGTAGGCACAACGCACACATTCGAACAGCCGGTTGCGCGCAAACCATTACCCGCTACAAAAATCTGATTATTTTTAAAGTCCAAAAAAAAATTCCGTTTCCCAGCAATTATTTTTGCGCAGTGTTACTTAGTTTCATGTACAGAATGCTTGGTTGACGGCTTCGTGAAGGGTCTGTTTACACCCGTTAAGCAGTACGATAGACTCGATCGAAACCTAACCTTAATTATAAAATTATATTAATTAAAAATTAAAACTTATTAAATTTTCATCTAGTATATTTATGTGTTTAAGTACTCACTCATTTTCTTTCGCTATTTCTTCATCAGTTTTATCATTAATAGATGCACTTTGTTCAATTTCCATATTTTAAGCACTTTACATTCACGAATTTTACGAATACACAACAATGTGATCACTACACAGACGGTCGAGCCATCAGCTGTCACCATCCATGGATGCGCGTGGCACGCTGTAACATTTATTTTATTTTTATTTTTATTTCTATTGGATCATTAAACTAGTCACTATCTAAAAACAACAAAAAACATTTCAGAAGAACAGACACCAGATAGTGGCCTTCTAGAAATGACCACAGCATGCACAACCTTAAAATTAACCTTACAACTAAATAATTCAATTTATACCTAAAGCAAGTAAGACTATTACAGCATTAAAATGCTGCTGTAAAAGAGGCTACAGAACTGCAGGAGATGTCGCAGATATTCCTGTGATCATTCAGCATTGAGCATATTCTATAGATAGGCGCATGCTGACCTGCCTTGGTTCGACAAAACGGTAAATGAAACGGTTTTAGATTCCGGAGGCGACTACCCTTACGCGGCACACTAAACCTCAGACGCTCCAGGATTTCCGGTGAATCAGTGTATCCATTAATGATTTTGTAGAAAAAAACCATGTCTAACATTTTACGTCTGTTCTTTAGTGACATAAGATTATAGGATAGTAACCGAGAATCATACGAGACCAAGTCACTTAATCTGAACTGACGGTGACTCATCGTTCTTGCGCACAAAAATACGGCCTCTTCGAACCCATACGTATCTATAGTGTTTTTCCTGTGCGGCAAGCCTAGTTGATGCATGCAGACGTTTGTTAGTTGGGGACAAGTGCTCTGCGACATAAACCTGCTGCTTAGTACCGGCAATCCCTAGGTGAGAAGTGTTGAGTTTGTCAGCTGCATGTTTTTTATTAAAGATTCTCACAGCCGCTAAAAAGTTATCTCGCTTAAGTGGGCTAGATAGTTTAAAAATGATACTGCGTGGGCGTTTGGATTCGGTATTCATTTTTGCAACTCTATGAAAGTTTACTATATCAGTGGGTCCAAGCTGAAAATTAACCACCTTGGCCAATTGAGAAATCAATGTTAGCAGATTTTCTGATCGATGCTCGGGAACACATTGAATTTCTAAGTTGCTGTCACGAGACTGTTGCTCCATCTGAGATATTTTAAATTCAAATTCAGTCGACCGAGATCGTAGTTCCAAGTTCTCAATTTCCAGTTTAGATATTCTGGCAGACAAGTCCTTATTTAAAGTATTCTGTTCGTCGTGACAGTCAGACAAAAATTTAAGAGATTTGATAGCCTCATTTAGCTCATCCTGTATAGTAGTAAATTTTTTTATAACTCCGGTAACTTCTTGTTGTAATTTCATTATGGCTATGTTAAAATTACCCAAGGTAGATTGCTGGTTTTCAAGCTTTTGATTTATCTCCGTTCGAAAACTACGTATTTCGCTCAAAAGACAATCAAGGGACATGTCTACTGATGTAGGTGAGCTATTAACGTCCGCACGCTGCACATTTTTCCTTTTATTGGATATTGGAGTATTAATATTATCTGCCTTAGGACGCTTGGCAATACACGTTGGGCATATCCACTTAGACCGATGGGTTGAAGTCTCACCATAATTAACACAATCTGAATGATATACGAGTAAACAATCGATGCTTGAGCACTTCACGCGTTTTTAAGTGACAGAAATGCTGGAGTTACAGGCACCGCAATTCATATTTATATTATGTGGATATTTATGACAACCGTTTTGACTTTTTCGTTTTGACACCACTCCGATGCTCAAGTTAAACAAGTTTTAATAGAAGAAAACCATAATGATCTCTTGAAATATCACATTACACGATTCTCCTATCACTTAATAATACAAAAACTATGACTCTGTAACAGTACTGCAGGTAAAAACGATACTTTTTGAATTATAAAGCGTAGCGCGTTAGTAGCGTGTAGGTTGACGTTCGTTGCCATGGAAATAAACATACACGAACATTCGCGCAAGCGCCCTGCGCTGCCTAAACGAAACAGTAGGCCCAGGCATACATTTTCGCCGCGCCGTAGAGAGGGGATAGCTGTCTACTCTCCATCCGTCTTACGCTTTTTCGATCAGGTCACGTGTCCTGACGCGAGTTTAAGATTTTATACCCATTACAGAAAAAGTGCTCAACGCCGCTAAAGAAGTTTTCACTTCAAAAAAAAACCAGGGTAGCCATAAACGCAAAAGAAACGGGGGTACAAGTAGACAGAATAAGAAAAGCCAAGGACAGGAGGGTTATCGTGGGATGTGGCACAAGAGAGGAGAAAGAAAGAGTGGTGCAAAGATTAAAAAAGGCGGACCTCCGGGTCGAAGATATGAAAAATAGGGACCCACTGGTGATCCTGAAGGACGTCCTCCAGTATAACACTGATGAGGACGTCCTTCAGGCACTACAAACACAAAATTCCAATCTTCTTAAACATATTCAAAAGGAGGAGGTCCGCATAGAAGTAAAGTATAGAAAAAAGCTAAAGAACCCCCTCTTGTGCCACATCATTCTCAGGGTGTCCCCGAAGGTGTGGTCGGCCCTAACAGAGGCGGGCACGGTGCGCGTGGATCTGCAGAGGGTGAGAGTGGCCGATCAGTCCCCGCTCACCCAATGCTCCGCGTGCCTCGGGTACGGGCATAGCAGGCGGTTCTGCAAGGAGCCCCAAACGAGGTGCAGCCACTGCGGGGAGGAGCACCTAAAGGTGAACTGCCCAAAGTGGCAGGCAGGAACCCTACCCTCTTGCTGTAACTGTGCACAGACCGGGCTGGACGCGGCTCACAACGCGTTCGCTCCGGAGTGCACGGTGCGCCGTAAGTGGGAGGCCTTGGCCAGGGCAACGGTAGCTTACTGCTAAAGTTGCCCTGGGCGAGACCGGAACCACCGTGAGGTCCTACCGAGTGTTCCAGGCGAATTTGCAACGCAAGCAACTCGCCACACAGGAGCTCTTGCTCGAGGCCACCAGCAGAAAGGTAGCCCTGGCGCTGGTCCAGGAGCCATATGTTGGAAGGTCCGGCTCGATGCGAGACTACGCGGGCGCGCGCGTATTCCAGTGTGCCAACCGGGGGGACGGACATGTCAAAGCCGCAATCGTTGTGTTCGACGATGACATGGCCGTAACCCTGGACTCCGGTCTTACCACCAACAATATTGTGGTGGTGAGAATCGGAACGGGTGCCTGGGAGATGTGCGCGGTCTCGTTCTACTTCGAGCGGGATCAGCCATTGGAGCCATACCTGGATCAGCTGGTGGCAGTGGTCACGAGCGTGGGCTCCCGTTATGTGGTGGTGGGTGGCGACGCGAACGCCTGGAACACCTGGTGGGGCAGCACGAAAACGGACAGCAGAGGGGAGGCCTTCTTTGGGGCTCTTGAAGAGCTTGACTTGCAGGTGCTCAATCGGGGTGACGTCCCTACCTTCGACGTGATTAGAGGACTCAAACGGTACTCTAGTTGCGTCGATGTTACGGCGTGCTCCCCGGACGCGCTCCTGTTGGTGGCTGACTGGATGGTGGATGACGGCGTGACGAGCTCAGACCACAACACTATTACGTTCCGTATCAACCTGAAAAAAGACAGAGAAGTAATAATAACTAGGACCACGCGGCGATTCAACACAAAAAAAGCAAACTGGGATGATTTTCAGTCGAAGCTCACCCAGCTGCAAGAGTCGAATTTCATTAAAATCGGTGACATAGAGAAGATCGACAATATAGTCGATCTCGAAAAAAGTGTTGAATCATATAATAAAACAGTCGTGGCGGCATGCGAAGCAAGCATGCCGATCAGGAAGGGTACGGAGCGTCTTAGTCTACCCTGGTGGAATGACGAGCTCGCCGCGATGAAACGTGGGGTCAACACCAAAAAGCGGCGCATTCGTTGCGCCGCTCCGGTCCGTCGCGACAGGGTTGTGCGTGAGTACCTGCAAGCCAAGGAGAACTACGAGTCGCATGCCGTAGCAGCACAGATAGCCAGCTGGAAGGCTTTCTGTGAGCGTCAGGACAAGGAGGGACTATGGGACGGGATATACAGGGTCATAGGTAGAACCGCAGTGAGGAGAGAAGATCTCCCACTCGTTCAAAACGGTAAAACCTATGACCCCAGCGAATCGGCGGCACTGTTGGCGGGGATTTTCTACCCCGGGGATCTTGGGGAGGAAGATAACGCGGAACACAAGCGTACGAGGCGCGTCGCTGAACAAGTAAACGTGTGGACTCCAAATGAATATTTGGACCCACCGTTTACCTCTGTCGAACTGAGCGACGCCGCCTCGAGCTTCAACCCCAAGAAGGCCCCCGGATTGGACGGTCTTACCGCCGACATATGCCAGCGTGCCATATCGCTAAACCCCGGCGCGTTCCTCGCTCTGACCAATAAATGCCTAGAACTGGGTTACTTTCCGATCATATGGAAGGAGGCCGTTGTGATAGTCCTCCGAAAACCAGCAAAGGAGGACTACACCAACCCCAAGGCCTATCGTCCGATTGGTTTGTTGCCCGTTCTGGGCAAGATCTTCGAGAAGATGGTTGTCAATCGCGTCAAATGGCACATCCTGCCCGGGATCAGTACTCGCCAGTACGGCTTTATGCCCCAGAGAAGCACCGAAGACGCCCTCTACGCCTTGATGGACCACGTTTACAAGAATCTCAAAGCGAAGAGACTTGTAACCGTGGTTTCGCTGGACATAGAGGGGGCCTTCGATAGCGCCTGGTGGCCGGCCATCAGAGTCAGACTGGCTGAGGAAAAGTGTCCCGTGAACGTCCGCAGGGTGATTGACAGCTATCTTCGCGAGCGAAAGGTCACAGTGAGGTATGCGGGAGCCGAACACATGCGCAACACCACCAAAGGCTGTGTTCAAGGCTCCATCGGGGGTCCCGTTCTGTGGAACCTCTTATTGGATCCACTACTGCAGGGCCTGGGAGGGCGGGGAGAGTATTGTCAGGCTTTTGCCGACGATGTTATCCTCGTCTTCGACGGCGATACGGGGTTGGAGGTCTCGAGACGGGCCAATGCCGCTCTCGCCTATGTCCGGGAGTGGGGAGTTCGTAATAAGCTGAGGTTCGCACCGCACAAAACCAAGGCGATGGTGCTAACCAATAAGCTAAAGTACGACTCTCCGCTCCTGACCATGGGGGGGATCGACATTGGTCTGTCCAGCGAAATAAAGATCCTGGGGCTCACTATCGACAGCAAGCTAACCTTCAACTCTCATGTAAGTAATACTTGCATGAGAGTTCAAGGTCTCTATAAGCAGCTGTCGAGAGCCGCCAGGGTAAGCTGGGGCCTCCATCCCCAAATCATAAAGACAATTTATACTGCAGTGGTGGAGCCAATAGTCCTGTACGCTGCCTGTGCCTGGGCGCCGGCCGCTTCAAGGCTCGGAGTGCGGAAGCGTTTGGGAGCTCTCCAAAGGGGCTTTGCGCAGAAAATGACCAAGTCGTACCGGACCGTCTCCCTGAACTCGGCCATGGTGCTGGCTGGGATACTCCCCTTGGATCTTAGGATCCAAGAGGCCTCGGCATTGTACGAGGCCAAGAGGGGAGTGTCCCGGCGAGTACTCGGGGACAGGGAGATGGAAGTGAGGGTGCCGTACTGTGGGCGACCACACCCGGCAGAGAGGACGTGCCTGCAGTTTACCAGCCTGGTGGACCGAGAAGACCTTGAGAACAACAACACTCAAGCAGTGCGCATCTTTACCGATGGCAGTAAAATTGACGGCAAGGTGGGGGCCTCGCTTTCCATATGGAATCACGAGGCCGAAACCAAAGCCGTCAAGCTAAAGTTGGGTGCGCACTGCTCGGTCTACCAGGCTGAGCTCCTTGCCCTAGATAGGGCTGCCTCTCTCGCGACGAGCCGCCCCGAAAGCTCCATCGGCATATACACCGACTCAAGATCATCCCTTGAGTCGGTGGTCGGGCGCAAATCCCTCCATCCCCTGGTAGCAGGCATTATCGACAATCTGGAGATATGTCGCACCCGGAACAAGGAAGTATCCCTGTTCTGGGTGAAAGCGCATGCAGGGTTGGAGGGAAATGAAAGAGCCGATGAGCTCGCGAAAGAGGCGGCTCTAGGCTTAAAGAGAAAACCGGACTATGACCGATGCCCGGTTTCGTTTGTCAAGCGACTACTCCGCGAGGGGTCGCTTGACGAATGGAACCGGAGGTATACGTCCGAAGAGACTGCGGGCACCACGAAGGTCTTCTTGCCGGACGTGCGGTTCGCACATCGTGTGGTCAAGCACATAGACCGCAGTATGGTGCTCACTCAGGTCTTGACTGGTCATGGTGGGTTTGCGGAGTACCTGCACAGATTCAAACGCAGTGACAACCCGGGTTGCGTGTGCGGGAGCGGTGCATCAGAATCGATCTTGCATCTTCTGATGGACTGCCCCCAGCACGAAGCGGCCCGGGAAGACCTACAACAGGTACTGCGGATGAGGCTGTGCAGGGGTTCCGTGCCCACCATTCTGGGCGAGGCCTCTGGCAGAGACGCATTCCTGGAGTACGCATGCAGGATAGCGAGAATTGCTATTGCCAGGAACAGAACAGCCGATAGAGATGCATAGTGCCTCTAGTATCGTTAGCATATATAGATGGCACTATCATATAAGTCGTGTTGTTCTGTTCCTCGCAATAGCCAAGAGAAAATCGCTGTCCTGCGAACTCCGGGCTGCGAGCTTTGAAGCACTTAGACCACACCTTCGTTTAGTTTTAAGATAGACTAAGTGATTTTAATGTTTTTAATTAATTATTAGACCTTTCAAAAATTAGCTTTATGTGTATTATGTTAAATTTGTATTAATTCTTAATTGTATTTTATTCAGTTTTAAATTGTAATTTTATTGTAGTTTTAAATTAATTTAATTGTTTATATTGTTTGTAATTGTTTAATTGTACTGATTTTATATAAATAAAGCTAATAAGGTCTCTTTTTACGAAAGAGGACACCCTGCCAACGCCCTGTGATGACGGGTGCGTGTAAAAAAAAAAAAAACCTAACCTAACCTAACCTAACCTAACCTAACCTAACCTTCTCAGGGTGTCCCCGAAGGTGTGGTCGGCCCTAACAGAGGCGGGCACGGTGCGCGTGGATCTGCAGAGGGTGAGAGTGGCCGATCAGTCCCCGCTCACCCAATGCTCCGCGTGCCTCGGGTAGGGGCATAGCAGGCGGTTCTGCAAGGAGCCTCAAACGAGGTGCAGCCACTGCGGGGAGGAGCACCTAAAGGTGAACTGCCCAAAGTGGCAGGCAGGAACCCTACCCTCTTGCTGTAATTGTGCACAGACCGGGCTGGACGCGGCTCACAACGCGTTCGCTCCGGAGTGCACGGTGCGCCGTAAGTGGGAGGCCTTGGCCAGGGCAACGGTAGCTTACTGCTAAAGTTGCCCTGGGCGAGACCGGAACCACCGTGAGGTCCTACCGAGTGTTCCAGGCGAATTTGCAACGCTAGCAACTCGCCACACAGGAGCTCTTGCTCGAGGCCACCAGCAGAAAGGTAGCCCTGGCGTTGGTCCAGGAGCCATATGTTGGAAGGTCCGGCTCGATGCGAGACTACGCGGGCGCGCGCGTATTCCAGTGTGCCAACCGGGGGGACGGACATGTCAAAGCCGCAATCGTTGTGTTCGACGATGACATGGCCGTAACCCTGGACTCCGGTCTTACCACCAACAATATTGTGGTGGTGAGAATCGGAACGGGTGCCTGGGAGATGTGCGCGGTCTCGTTCTACTTCGAGCCGGATCAGCCAATGGAGCCATACCTGGATCAGCTGGTGGCAGTGGTCACGAGCGTGGGCTCCCGTTATGTGGTGGTGGGTGGCGACGCGAACGCCTGGAACACCTGGTGGGGCAGCACGAAAACGGACAGCAGAGGAGAGGCATTCTTTGGGGCTCTTGAAGAGCTTGACTTGCAGGTGCTCAATCGGGGTGACGTCCCTACCTTCGACGTGATTAGAGGACTCAAACGGTACTCTAGTTGCGTCGACGTTACGGCGTGCTCCCCGGACGCGCTCCTGTTGGTGGCTGACTGGATGGTGGATGACGGCGTGACGAGCTCAGACCACAACACTATTACGTTCCGTATCAACCTGAAAAAAGACAAAGAAATAATAGTAACTAGGACCACGCGGCGATTCAACACAAAAAAGGCAAACTGGGATGAGTTTCAGTCGAAGCTCACCCAGCTGCAAGAGTCGAATTTCATTAAAATCGGTGACATAGGGAAGATCGACAATATAGTCGATCTCGAAAAAAGTGTTGAATCATACAATAAAACAGTCGTGGCTGCATGCGAAGCAAGCATGCCGATCAGGAAGGGTACGGAGCGTCTTAGTCTACCCTGGTGGAATGACGAGCTCGCTGCGATGAAACGTGGGGTCAACACCAAAAAGCGGCGCATCCGTTGCGCCGCTCCGGTCCGTCGCGACAGGGTTGTGCGTGAGTACCTGCAAGCCAAGGAGAGCTACGAATCGCATGCTATAGCAGCACAGATAGCCAGCTGGAAGGCTTTCTGTGAGCGTCAGGACAAGGAGGGACTATGGGACGGGATATACAGGGTCATAGGTAGAACCGCAGTGAGGAGAGAAGATCTCCCACTTGTTCTTAACGGTAAAACCTATGACCCCAGCGAATCGGCGGCACTGTTGGCGGGGATTTTCTACCCGGAGGACCTGGGGGTTGAAGATAACGCGGAACATAAGCGTACGAGGCACGTTGCTGAACAAGTAAACGAGTGGATTCCAAACGAAAGTTTGGATCCGCCGTTTACCGCTGTCGAATTGAGCGACGCCGCCTCGAGCTTCAACCCCAAGAAGGCCCCCGGGTCGGACGGTCTTACCGCCGACATATGCCAGCGAGCCATATCGCTGAACCCCGGCGCATTCCTCGCTCTGACCAATAAGTGCCTGGAACTGGGCTACTTTCCGATCATATGGAAGGAGGCCACCGTGATAGTCCTCCGAAAACCAGGAAAGGAGGACTACACCAACCCCAAGGCCTATCGTCCGATCAGTTTGTTGCCCGTTCTAGGCAAGATCCTCGAGAAGATGGTTGTCAATCGTGTCAAATGGCACATCCTGCCCGGGATTAGTACTCGCCAGTACGGCTTTATGCCCCAGAGAAGCACCGAGGACGCCCTCTACGCCCTGACAGACCGCATTTACAAGAAACTCCAAGAGAGGAAACTTGTAACTGTGGTCTCGCTGGACATAGAGGGGGCCTTCGATAGCGCCTGGTGGCCGGCCATTAGAGTCAGACTGGCTGAGGAAAAGTGTCCCGTTAACATCCGCAGGGTGATTGACAGCTATCTTCGCGAGAGAAAGGTCACCGTGAGGTATGCGGGAGCCGAACACAAGCGTAACACCACCAAAGGCTGTGTTCAAGGCTCCATCGGGGGTCCCGTCCTGTGGAACCTCTTGTTGGATCCACTACTGCAGGGCCTGGGAGGGCGGGGAGAATATTGTCAGGCTTTTGCCGACGATGTTGTCCTCGTCTTCGACGGCGATACGGGGTTGGAGGTCTCGAGACGGGCCAATGCCGCTCTCGCCTATGTCCGGGAGTGGGGAGTTCGTAATAAGCTGAGGTTCGCACCGCACAAAACCAAGGCGATGGTGCTAACCAATAAGCTAAAGTACGACTCTCCGCTCCTGACCATGGGGGGAATCGACATTGGTCTGTCCAGCGAAATAAAGATCCTGGGGCTCACTATCGACAGCAAGCTGACCTTCAACTCTCACGTAAGTAATACTTGCATGAGAGTTCAAGGTCTCTACAAGCAGCTGTCGAGAGCCGCCAGGGTAAGCTGGGGCCTCCATCCCCAAATCATAAAGACCATTTATACTGCAGTAGTGGAGCCAATAGTTCTGTACGCTGCCTGTGCCTGGGCGCCTGCCGCTTCAAAGCTCGGAGTGCGGAAGCGTTTGGGAGCTCTCCAAAGGGGCTTTGCTCAGAAAATGACCAAGTCGTACCGAACCGTCTCCCTGAACTCGGCTTTGGTGCTGGCTGGGATACTCCCCTTGGATCTTAGGATCCAAGAGGCCTCGGCATTGTATGAGGCCAAGAGGGGAGTGTCCCAGCGAGTACTCCGAGACAGGGAGATGGAGGGGAAGGTGCCGTACTGTGGGCGACCGCATCCGGCGGAGAGGACGTGCCTACGGTTTACCAGCCTGGTGGATCGAGAAGACCTTGAGAACAACAACACTCAAGCAGTGCGCATCTTTACCGATGGCAGTAAAATTGACGGCAAGGTGGGGGCCTCGCTTTCCATATGGAATCACGAGGCTGAAACCAAAGCCGTCAAGCTAAAGTTGGGTGCGCACTGCTCGGTCTACCAGGCTGAGCTCCTTGCCTTAGATAGGGCTGCCTCTCTCGCGACGAAGCGCCCGGAAGCTTCCATCGGCATATACACCGACTCAAGATCATCCCTTGAGTCGGTGGTCGGGCGCAGATCCCTCCACCCCCTGGTAGTAAGCATTGTCGACAATATAGACATATGTCGCACCCAGAACAAGGAAGTATCCTTGTTCTGGGTGAAAGCGCATGCAGGGTTGGAGGGAAACGAAAGAGCCGATGAGCTCGCGAAAGAGGCAGCTCTAGGCTTAAGGAGAAAACCGGACTATGACCGATGTCCGGTTTCGTTCGTCAAGCGACTGCTCCGCGAGGAGTCGCTTGACGAGTGGAACCGGAGGTACACGTCCGAAGATACCGCGGGTACCACGAAAGTCTTCTTGCCGGATGTGAGTTTCGCACATAGTGTGGTCAAACACATTGACCGCAGTATGGTGCTTACCCAGGTCTTGACTGGTCATGGTGGTTTTGCGGAGTACCTGCACAGATTCAAACGCAGTGACGACCCGGGTTGCGTGTGCGGGAGCGGTGCATCAGAATCGATCCTGCATCTTCTGATGGACTGCCCTCAGCACGAAGCGGCCCGGGAAGACCTACAACAGGTACTGCGGATGAGGCTGTGCAGGGGTTCCGTGCCCACCATTCTGGGCGAGGCCTCTGGCCGAGACGCATTCCTGGAGTACGCATGCAGGATAGCGAGAATTGCTATTGCCAGGAACAGAACAGCCGATAGAGATGCATAGTGCCTCTAGTATCGTTAGCATATATAGATGGCACTATCATATAAGTCGTGTTGTTCTGTTCCTCGCAATAGCCAAGAGGAAATCGCTGTCCGGCGAACTCCGGGCTGCGAGCTTTGAAGCACTTAGACCACACCTTCGTTTAGTTTTAAGATAGACTAAGTGATTTTAATGTTTTTTTAATTAATTATTAGACCTTGTAAAAAATTTGCTTATGTGTGTTATGGTAATTTTGTAAAAAATTTTAATTGTATTTTATCCGGTTTTAAATTGTAATTTTATTGTAGTTTTAAATTAATTTAATTGTTTATATTGTTTTAAATTGTTAATTGTATTGATTTTCTATAAATAAAGCAAATAAGGTCTCTTTTTATGAAAGAGGACACCCTGCCAACGCCCTGTGATGACGGGTGCGTGTAAAAAAAAAAAAAACCTAACCTAACCTAACCTAACCTAACCTAACCTAACCTAACCTAACCTAACCTAACCTAACCTAACCTAACCTAACCTAACCTAACCTAACCTAACCTAACCTAACCTAACCTAACCTAACCTAACCTTTTTTTTTTTTTTTAACGTGGGTAATCCTCATGGATACTCCGCGTCCGAGGAGACGCGGCAGTTATGTCAGACTCTTACTGACTAAACCCCCACGGTGTATATCCTTTCCCGCCGCCTGGTGGCCGGGTCACGGGTTTCGCTCGCGCACACAACCGCAACCAGGCCGGCAGAATCCGTCCTTAGGACGGTGCCAACTCGGGGGCAATATCAGATGCCCCCCAATTGAACGCCATAAGACGCACCAGGACCACAGGGTGCGTCTTCCAGCTCGAGGACCTAACTCCTGGGTGTTGGACAGATCCTCGTATCCAACGCCCGGAGGTGCTACTCTCAAGGGGGTAGGCGGTGGTGAAGCGCGAGCCGCCTGCGCCCGACACGTCTGCGACGGATCGGCTGAGAGTCCACGTCGTCCTCTCTCAGCCGTTCCGCCGCCTCCTTCCGCGAGATCACGTCCTCGCAGAAGGAGACCATCGCCTGCCAAGACCTCTCACTGCCAGCCATGGCCGAAACCACGATCGGCAGGGAGAGGTCCCCCCCGACTACAGAAGTGAGTGCCGCACGCTGCTGAGACCAACTGGGGCACTCAGCCAGCGTGTGCTGCGCTGTATCGATAGCGCAGCCGCACTCATGGCATTCTTCAGTGGGCTCTCTACCTGCCACCTTGAACAGGAACCTCCCGAAACAGCCGTGTCCGGAAAGCACCTGCGCAAGGCGGAAGGTCACCTGCCCGTGCCGCCTCTCCGCCCACTGACGGAGGACGGGGCGAATCGCCTCTATGGTCCTGAGACCGGCACTCGGTGACTCGAGTCTGACCTGCCACTGGCGGTAGAGCTCGGTCTGCGCCGAGCGCCGCCATCCAGCCACCATATCCGGGGAAGGGTGGTCGCCCAGCGACCGAACTTCCACCCTTTGCCAGTACACGTGAGCCAGCACCTCCGCCTCCAGATCCCACGGAGGACAACCCGCTAAAGCGCAGGCCGCCTCGCACGAGATGGAGCGGTAGGCTCTGACCACTCTGGCCGCCATGACTCGCTGCGGTCTCCGCAGCAGTCTCCTACTACGAGCGGACAGATCGTCCGCCCATATGGGCGCCCCATACAGGGCCATCGACTTCACCGCCCCGGTGTACAGTCGACGGCAGCCCACTCCGGGCCCACCCGAGTTCGGGAGCAAGCGACTCAGCGCGCCGGCAGCCCCAATCAGTTTGGGGGCCAGGCGCCGGAAGTGCTCCTCGAAATTCCACCGCGCGTCGAGGATGAGTCCCAAGTACTTCATCGACGATTTGACCGCGATGGAAACCCCTCCGACCACTAGGTCGGCTCCGGCGGCAGGTGCCATCCGCGGCCCGTGAAAACACAGGGCCTCGGACTTTTCGAGGGCAACCTCCAACCCCAGCCGGCGTATGCGCGCCACTACTTGGGCCACCCCAGCAGTGGCTCTGACGCGCGCCTCCCTGAACGTGCGGCCCCTGGCCGTAACGAGGGTGTCGTCTGCGTAACAAGTTACGTCGACGCCCCTCGGATTACCGCCCCGCAGCACCCAGTCGTAGCCGATGTTCCACAGGAGCGGTCCGAGGACCGATCCCTGTGGGACACCGCACGACACTTCCCAGCGGACCAACTGGCCGCCGGCCGGGAAGCTCACGGCCCTCTCTGAGAGGTAAGCCGCTACGATACGCCGCAGATAGCCGGGCATCGCGTGGTAGCGAAGCGCTTCCACAATGCACGGCCATGGCAGGGTGTTGAACGCGTTGGCGATGTCTAGAGACACCGCCAAGCTCACCCCGCCGCTGGCGACCGCATCCTCCGCAAGGTCCCTCACCCGCGCTATCGCGTCGACTGTGGACCTGCCCCGCCGGAACCCAAACTGTACGTCGCTGAGATCCGGCCCCACCTGCTCGAGGTGCCCTACGATACGAGCGGCGATGACCCGCTCGAACAGCTTACTCACCTCGTCTAAAAGCACTATAGGCCGATAGGCCGAGGGTGAGTCAGCCGGGCGCCCCTCCTTCTGCAGAAGGACCAGCTTGCCAGTCTTCCATGCGACTGGAAACCGGCCCTGCCGCAGACAGGCGTCGAAGAGCGCCCTGACGCGAGTCTCCAGCGGGCCAAGGGCCAGAACCAAGGCCCGACCGGGAACTCCATCAGGACCCGGCGCGACGTTCTTCGCCCGGAGCCGCAGCAGAGCCGCCCTCAATTCACCCTCGGTGATTGCGGGCGCGTCCTCGGATGACGCACCCCCAGCACCGGTGGCGGGCGGCGCCATGCTCGGCGGCTCCACCGCGGCCCTCCTCGGGAAGAGAGCTCCCACCACCGACTCCAGCCGCTCCGGCTGGAGCGACTCGGTCAGCGGCGGGGCCCTCGGTCGCAGCTTGCGCCTCACCATTTTGTAAGGTCGCCCCCAGGGATCGGCGTCGAGGCTCGCCAGCATCTCCTGCTGCGCGAGCTCCTTCGCCGCCCTGATGGCCACCTTCAGCGCCCACGCGGCGTCCCTATAGGCGACGTACAGGAGCGCTTCCGCGTCCCTGTCTCGCTGGCGCCGTCTCCAACTCCGGGCGTACCGGCGTCTGGCGGCCACGCAAGCCTTGCGCAACAGTGCAATCTCGCGAGACCACCAGTACACCGCACACCTGAGAGGTTGACGAGTGACTCTCGGCATGGCCGCGTCGCACACTTGCGACATGGCCCCGCCGAGCCACTCGGCTTCCTCCTCTACCGAGTTGCCGGCTGGCGCCGGCAACCACGCCTGGACTTCCGCTGCCTCCAACAGGGCCTCGCGGTCCAGGCTCTTGAGGGCCCAGCGAGGGCCACACCCCCACGTGGCCCCGCTCGATCTGCGGATCGTGGCCGGGAGGGAGGAGACCTCGAACCGGATATACCGGTGATCCGAGAGCGTCTCCTCATCCTGCAGAACCTCCCATCCCCGAACGCGGCACGCCAGGGTGGGATCGGCGAACGTGACGTCCACGATCGATCCCCCCTGCCACCGCACGCAAGTCTGAACCGACCCACGGTTCATCACCTGTAGGCCGGTCGAGACCACCCAATCCTCGAGCGCCGCGCCGCGGGCGTCGGTCGCCGGGGATCCCCACGCAGTGGACTTTGCATTGAGATCTCCGGCGACCAGCACCCTACACGGGCGACTGCGACCGATCAGGGCCCCGACCTCGAGCAGGAACTGCTCGAACTCGATGAGGGGCCTGTTCGGCGAGAAATACGTCCCGATGACCAGGACGTCCCCCACCCAAGCCGCAACGAATCCCCTGCCCTTCACGACACGCTGGAATGGCGGGGAACTCGTCGCGGATCGGGACGTGATGGCCACCAGGCCGTCCCTATCCCCGACCCATTCGCCCCCCGAGGGGACGTAGTATGGCTCAGCCACCACGCCGACGTTGATCGACCACTCCGCCATGCTCTGGACCAATAGGTCCTGAGCCCCAGCGCAGTGGTTGAGGTTCGCCTGCAGAAAGTGGAGAGCCATAAAACTACCCCACTACCATGGGAACCTCCTTGGACCCCCCACGAGCCTCGGAGCTCGTGGATGGCCGGGCAGACTGCGAGGAGACCCGGGGGCCATCGCCAGTCCTACCCTTCTTCCCTTTGTTTTTGGAGGCGCTGCGCGTCTTGCACGCGCCGCTACCCCCGCGGTGATCCGCCGGTCTACCCGCTGCAGCACAGAGGCTGCAGTGTGGCGCGGCAGAGCACCCCCGGGCTTTGTGGCCAGATTTACCGCAGCGATAGCACGTGTCGCTGAGGTCGATCTCCGCCGAGCAGAGGGCCTTCATGTGCCCGAAGCCCAGGCACCGGTAGCATCTCTGAGGACGCTCACCCAGTGCCTTGACCTGGGCCGACACCCACCCCACCAACAATCTGCCACCGTCCACCACCTTCTTGGCGGCTGAGACGGGGCAGCGCAGCCAGACCGTTCCGGGGCCTCCTGCGTTGCGCCGGATATCTCCGGCCCGCACCTGGTCGACGTCACAGCCGCCGACCTTTGCGACGGCAGCCGCGACGTCCTCTTTTGTGACGGAATCGTCCAGGCCCGTTATGCGCATATCCGCGCACTTTACGGGCCTGGAGACTCGGGCCACCTTCTCCCCTACAACTTCTCTCAGCCGATTGGCGAGAGCGTCCGCCTTTTCGGCGCTTGCGGCGCCTGGCAGTTCAAAGATGCGGCCTCCCGTGGCCGCATTTCTGACCCGCAGGCCCGCTATGCCGAGGTCAGTCAGACTTATTTTCTGCCTGGCCTCGGCTATTACACGGGCATAGGTAGCCCCCCCCTCCTCAGCCTCCGGCCGTAGGGTTAATACTACAGCCGAAGACCGCGGAGGACGGAGCTTAGGAAGGGGCGGCTTCGCAGACCCTGCCGCTGCCGATTTCTTCGGCTGCGGCTGGGGCCGCGGACCGGCCGCCTTCCTGCCCTTCTTCCCCCTCTTCTTCCTGCCGACCGTCTGCCACTGCCCCTCTTTGGGTGCAGCAGGGCTGGCAGGATTCTCCACCACTGGAGCCTTCCCCTTAGGCTCAGCTGGACGCTTCCCCGCCGCAGCCTTTTTTGCAGGCTCAGCAGCGGGCGTCCGTTGGGTGGATTTTCCCTTCCCTTGGCTTCGCCGAGGGCCAGCGGCGCGAGCAGCATCGGCATACGATGCCGGCTGCCCGGGCTGCCCCTTCTTGTCGGCCGCCAGTGGGGGCCTGAGGCTCTTCGCCGGGAGGAGCCTATCCTCCAGGCCAGCGAGGTGGGCATTCAGGATTTCCCTGACTTGCCGCAACACTGCCTGGTTGTCGGCCTCCTTCGTCGTCGCGGGAGCGGATCGCTCCACGACGGCTCTCAGCGAGGCCAGCTCCTTGCGGAGACTGGCCGTTTCGGCCTGCTGCCGTGCGTTCTCAGCCTCAAGGCGGTTAATAACCGCCTGAAGCTTTTTAGTCTCGTCCGAGACTGTGCGTGAGCCCAAGGTCTCCACGGCATCTATAATAGACGCCGCAGAGTCCTTGAGAGTGCGCACCAGCGTACCCTTCAGGTTCGACGATTTCGTGGCGACAGTTTTAATTGTCGCCACTTCGTCGAACACTCGCCTCTGAAGTTGGGCCGCCGACATCTCGTTTGTCGACGACCCAAGCTCCCGTTCAGCGGCGAGGTGGGCTTCGCGGCGATATACCGCCGCTAAGGAGGACCTTACAAGGTCTTGCTCCGCCTGGGTGCGGAGCTCCTCCTTCCTGGCCTTTTTATCGGCCGCAATGTCCTTCCTCGACGGCTTGACGCTGCCGAGGATAATGGGCGAAGATAAGGCCGGCATCTCTTCATCGGAGGACAACGTATTGCCCTCCGTGAGACGCGGCCTCTTCGCCCCCCTCCACAAGCGCCCTGCGACGCTTGCGGCCACGGAGGACTCAGACCCTGACCTGGATCTGCAGCTCTCCATGGGCACCACCCCACTGCAGTCGGAAGCAGAGCCATCCGACGTCTCTCGCTTGAGAGACGAAGCACGGCTCCGTCTTCCGGCCACCGCCGTGTCGCACCTCTCCAGCACGACAACGGCCCTGCTCTGCAGCAGCTTCATGTTCTCCTCCTCTACTTCCTCAACTACTATCTCCTCTCCCTCATCGCGGATTATGGCCCCCCCGTATACTTGGGGCCGATGCGCCGTCTCCGGCGCACCACGGGATTCCCCCTCTCGGGGACCCGCCCGGGTAGATATATTAATAATCCGACCTGTCATTTTGTTGTTATTTTTAGGGGTAACGGCCCCATGGTTGGGCACCCTCGGGACTGGATCCCCACCAGCCATACATCCCATCGGCAGGTGCCAGACCTTGGGATTGGAGTTATTTTTTAGAGAGGTTGTCTTCCTCGCGACTCCCCGCTCAGTGAGAGGAGCCCCCGATCCCGCTCAGTGCGGACTACGGGTTGCCCGACGGTGGCCGAAACCAGCGCCCACCGGCCGTGAAGCCGGCGAGCCCGCCGCGCTCACGTAATTTTTTAACGAGGTTTTCTTCCTCTAGGCTCGAAAGCCACGCCTACCCGCCCTGGAGTCGCTGTCCTGTCGCTAAGGCAGGACGGCAACCCCAGGAGCAGCGCTAAGAAGCGCTCGCCCCACCCCAGTGCTAGTTTTGGTTCACGCCGGATAAACCGGTACCTTCCATATCTGGAAGGCGTGCCCCTATCCACCACCCAGGGAGACGCGCCACGATGGGGGACTAGCAACCCCACACGGGAACCTAACCTAACCTAACCTAACCTAACCTAACCTAACCTAACCTAACCAATTAGAGTAGCAATAAACGCAAAGCAAACGGGGGTACAAGTAGATAGAATTAGGAAGGTAAAAGACAGGAGGGTTATCGTGGGGTGTGGCACAAGGGAGGAGAGGGAAAAAGTGGTAGCAAGGCTAAAACAGGCGGACCTCCGAGTTGAAGAGGTGAAAAATAAGGATCCTCTAGTGATCCTGAAGGACGTCCTCCAGTACAACACCGATGAGGACGTCCTTCAGGCACTCAGATTACAGAACGCGGACCTGTTTAAGAACATAGATAAGGAGGAGGTTCGCCTAGAGATAAAATATAGAAAGAAAGTAAAGAACCCTCTCTTGTGCCACATAATAATCAGGGTGTCCCCGAAAGTGTGGTCGGTACTAGTGGAGGCGGGCACGGTGCGCGTGGACCTACAAAGAGTAAAAGTGGCTGACCAGTCCCCGCTCACCCAGTGCTCAGCGTGCCTCGGGTACGGGCACAGCAGGCGGTTCTGCAAGGAGCCCCAAACGAGGTGCAGCCACTGCGGGGAGGAGCACCTAAAGGTGAACTGCCCAAAGTGGCAGGCAGGAACCCTGCCCTCTTGCTGTAACTGTGCACAGACTGGGCTGGACGCGGCTCACAACGCGTTCGCTCCGGAGTGCACGGTGCGCCGTAAGTGGGAGGCCTTGGCCAGGGCAACGGTAGCTTACTGCTAAAGTTGCCCTGGGCGAGACCGGAACCACCGTGAGGTCCTACCGAGTGTTCCAGGCGAATTTGCAACGCAAGCAACTCGCCACACAGGAGCTCTTGCTCGAGGCCACCAGCAGAAAGGTAGCCCTGGCGTTGGTCCAGGAGCCATATGTTGGAAGGTCCGGCTCGATGCGAGACTACGCGGGCGCGCGCGTATTCCAGTGTGCCAACCGGGGGGACGGACATGTCAAAGCCGCAATCGTTGTGTTCGACGATGACATGGCCGTAACCCTGGACTCCAGCCTTACCACCAACAATATCGTGGTGGTGAGAATCGGAACGGGTGCCTGGGAGATGTGCGCGGTCTCGTTCTACTTCGAGCCGGATCAGCCAATGGAGCCATACCTGGATCAGCTGGTGGCAGTGGTCACGAGCGTGGGCTCCCGTTATGTGGTGGTGGGTGGCGACGCGAACGCCTGGAACACCTGGTGGGGCAGCACGAAAACGGACAGCAGAGGGGAGGCCTTCTTTGGGGCTCTTGAAGAGCTTGACTTGCAGGTGCTCAATCGGGGTGACGTCCCTACCTTCGACGTGATTAGAGGACTCAAACGGTACTCTAGTTGCGTCGATGTTACGGCGTGCTCCCCGGACGCGCTCCTGTTGGTGGCTGACTGGATGGTGGATGACGGCGTGACGAGCTCAGACCACAACACTATTACGTTCCGTATCAACCTGAAAAAAGACAGAGAAGTAATAATAACTAGGACCACGCGGCGATTCAACACAAAAAAAGCAAACTGGGATGATTTTCAGTCGAAGCTCACCCAGCTGCAAGAGTCAAATCTCATCAAAATCGGTGATATAGAGAAGATCGATAACGTAGTCGACCTCGAAAAGAGTGTTGAATCATATAACAAAACAGTCGTGGCGGCATGCGAAGCAAGCATGCCGATCAGGAAGGGTACGGAGCGTCTTAGTCTACCTTGGTGGAATGACGAGCTCGCCGCGATGAAACGTGGGGTCAACACCAAAAAGCGGCGCATTCGTTGCGCCGCTCCGGTCCGTCGCGACAGGGTTGTGCGTGAGTACCTGCAAGCCAAGGAGAACTACGAGTCGCATGCTGTAGCAGCACAGGTAGCCAGCTGGAAGGCTTTCTGTGAGCGTCAGGACAAGGAGGGACTATGGGACGGGATATACAGGGTCATAGGTAGAACCGCAGTGAGGAGAGAAGATCTCCCACTCGTTCTTAACGGTAAAACCTATGACCCCAGCGAATCGGCGGCACTGTTGGCGGGGATTTTCTACCCCGGGGATCTTGGGGAGGAAGATAACGCGGAACACAAGCGTACGAGGCGCGTCGCTGAACAAGTAAACGTGTGGACTCCAAATGAATATTTGGACCCACCGTTTACCTCTGTCGAACTGAGCGACGCCGCCTCGAGCTTCAACCCCAAGAAGGCCCCCGGGTCGGACGGTCTTACCGCCGACATATGCCAGCGTGCCATATCGCTAAACCCCGGCGCGTTCCTCGCGCTGACCAATAAATGCCTAGAACTGGGTTACTTTCCGATCATATGGAAGGAGGCCGTTGTGATAGTCCTCCGAAAACCAGCAAAGGAGGACTACACCAACCCCAAGGCCTATCGTCCGATCGGTTTGTTGCCCGTTCTGGGCAAGATCTTCGAGAAGATGGTTGTCAATCGCGTCAAATGGCACATCCTGCCCGGGATCAGTACTCGCCAGTACGGCTTTATGCCCCAGAGAAGCACCGAAGACGCCCTCTACGCCTTGATGGACCACGTTTACAAGAATCTCAAAGCGAAGAGACTTGTAACCGTGGTTTCGCTGGACATAGAGGGGGCCTTCGATAGCGCCTGGTGGCCGGCCATCAGAGTCAGACTGGCTGAGGAAAAGTGTCCCGTGAACGTCCGCAGGGTGATTGACAGCTATCTGCGCGAGCGAAAGGTCACAGTGAGGTATGCGGGAGCCGAACACATGCGCAACACCACCAAAGGCTGTGTTCAAGGCTCCATCGGGGGTCCCGTTCTGTGGAACCTCTTATTGGATCCACTACTGCAGGGCCTGGGAGGGCGGGGAGAGTATTGTCAGGCTTTTGCCGACGATGTTATCCTCGTCTTCGACGGCGATACGGGGTTGGAGGTCTCGAGACGGGCCAATGCCGCTCTCGCCTATGTCCGGGAGTGGGGAGTTCGTAATAAGTTGAGGTTCGCACCGCACAAAACCAAGGCGATGGTGCTAACCAATAAGCTAAAGTACGACTCTCCGCTCCTGACCATGGGGGGGATCGACATTGGTCTGTCCAGCGAAATAAAGATCCTGGGGCTCACTATCGACAGCAAGCTAACCTTCAACTCTCATGTAAGTAATACTTGCATGAGAGTTCAAGGTCTCTATAAGCAGCTGTCGAGAGCCGCCAGGGTAAGCTGGGGCCTCCATCCCCAAATCATAAAGACAATTTATACTGCAGTGGTGGAGCCAATAGTCCTGTACGCTGCCTGTGCCTGGGCGCCGGCCGCTTCAAAGCTCGGAGTGCGGAAGCGTTTGGGAGCTCTCCAAAGGGGCTTTGCGCAGAAAATGACCAAGTCGTACCGGACCGTCTCCCTGAACTCGGCCATGGTGCTGGCTGGGATACTCCCCTTGGATCTTAGGATCCAAGAGGCCTCGGCATTGTACGAGGCCAAGAGGGGAGTGTCCCGGCGAGTACTCGGGGACAGGGAGATGGAAGTGAGGGTGCCGTACTGTGGGCGACCACACCCGGCAGAGAGGACGTGCCTGCAGTTTACCAGCCTGGTGGACCGAGAAGACCTTGAGAACAACAACACTCAAGCAGTGCGCATCTTTACCGATGGCAGTAAAATTGACGGCAAGGTGGGGGCCTCGCTTTCCATATGGAATCACGAGGCCGAAACCAAAGCCGTCAAGCTATAGTTGGGTGCGCACTGCTCGGTCTACCAGGCTGAGCTCCTTGCCCTAGATAGGGCTGCCTCTCTCGCGACGAGCCGCCCCGAAAGCTCCATCGGCATATACACCGACTCAAGATCATCCCTTGAGTCGGTGGTCGGGCGCAAATCCCTCCATCCCCTGGTAGCAGGCATTATCGACAATCTGGAGATATGTCGCACCCGGAACAAGGAAGTATCCCTGTTCTGGGTGAAAGCGCATGCAGGGTTGGAGGGAAATGAAAGAGCCGATGAGCTCGCGAAAGAGGCGGCTCTAGGCTTAAAGAGAAAACCGGACTATGACCGATGCCCGGTTTCGTTTGTCAAGCGACTACTCCGCGAGGGGTCGCTTGACGAATGGAACCGGAGGTATACGTCCGAAGAGACTGCGGGCACCACGAAGGTCTTCTTGCCGGACGTGCGGTTCGCACATCGTGTGGTCAAGCACATAGACCGCAGTATGGTGCTCACTCAGGTCTTGACTGGTCATGGTGGGTTTGCGGAGTACCTGCACAGATTCAAACGCAGTGACAACCCGGGTTGCGTGTGCGGGAGCGGTGCATCAGAATCGATCTTGCATCTTCTGATGGACTGCCCCCAGCACGAAGCGGCCCGGGAAGACCTACAACAGGTACTGCGGATGAAGCTGTGCAGGAGCTCCGTGCCCACAATTCTGGGTGAGGCCTCTGGCAGAGATGCGTTCCTAGAGTACGCGAGCAGGATAGCGAAAATTGCTATTGCGAGGAACAGAACAACCGATAGAGATGCATAGTGCCTCTTATATCGTCAGCATATACAGATGGCACTATCATATAAATCAGGTTGTTCTGTTGCTCGCAAAAGCCGGGAGAAATTCGCTGTCCTGCGAACTCCGTACTCCGAGCTTTGGAGCTTTGAAGCACTTTATCGACCACACCTTCGTTAGTTTATAAGTTAGCCATAAGTGATTTTAATGTTTTTATAATTATTTATTGACCTTTTTTAAAACATAGCTTTATTATTTTGAATTATTGTAGTTTTTAAATTAATTTAATTGTTTTTAATTGCTTTTTAACTGTTTTTAATTGTAATTTATTTATAATAGTCTTTATTTGTTTTAACTGTTTTTAACTGATTGTATCATACTTGTATTGACTTATCTGAAAATAAAGCACGAAAAGGTCTCTTTTTCTCGAAAGAGGACACCCTGCCAACGCCCTGTGATGACGGGTGCGTAAAAAAAAAAAAAACCTAACCTAACCTAACCTAACCTAACCTAACCTAACCTAACCTAACCTTTTTTTTTTTTTTTTTTTTTTTTTTTAACGTGGGTAATCCTCATGGATACTCCGCGTCCGAGGAGACGCGGCAGTTATGTCAGACTCTTACTGACTAAACCCCCACGGTGTATATCCTTTCCCGCCGCCTGGTGGCCGGGTCACGGGTTTCGCTCGCGCACACAACCGCAACCAGGCCGGCAGAATCCGTCCTTAGGACGGTGCCAACTCGGGGGCAATATCAGATGCCCCCCAATTGAACGCCATAAGACGCACCAGGACCACAGGGTGCGTCTTCCAGCTCGAGGACCTAACTCCTGGGTGTTGGACAGATCCTCGTATCCAACGCCCGGAGGTGCTACTCTCAAGGGGGTAGGCGGTGGTGAAGCGCGAGCCGCCTGCGCCCGACACGTCTGCGACGGATCGGCTGAGAGTCCACGTCGTCCTCTCTCAGCCGTTCCGCCGCCTCCTTCCGCGAGATCACGTCCTCGCAGAAGGAGACCATCGCCTGCCAAGACCTCTCACTGCCAGCCATGGCCGAAACCACGATCGGCAGGGAGAGGTCCCCCCCGACTACAGAAGTGAGTGCCGCACGCTGCTGAGACCAACTGGGGCACTCAGCCAGCGTGTGCTGCGCTGTATCGATAGCGCAGCCGCACTCATGGCATTCTTCAGTGGGCTCTCTACCTGCCACCTTGAACAGGAACCTCCCGAAACAGCCGTGTCCGGAAAGCACCTGCGCAAGGCGGAAGGTCACCTGCCCGTGCCGCCTCTCCGCCCACTGACGGAGGACGGGGCGAATCGCCTCTATGGTCCTGAGACCGGCACTCGGTGACTCGAGTCTGACCTGCCACTGGCGGTAGAGCTCGGTCTGCGCCGAGCGCCGCCATCCAGCCACCATATCCGGGGAAGGGTGGTCGCCCAGCGACCGAACTTCCACCCTTTGCCAGTACACGTGAGCCAGCACCTCCGCCTCCAGATCCCACGGAGGACAACCCGCTAAAGCGCAGGCCGCCTCGCACGAGATGGAGCGGTAGGCTCTGACCACTCTGGCCGCCATGACTCGCTGCGGTCTCCGCAGCAGTCTCCTACTACGAGCGGACAGATCGTCCGCCCATATGGGCGCCCCATACAGGGCCATCGACTTCACCGCCCCGGTGTACAGTCGACGGCAGCCCACTCCGGGCCCACCCGAGTTCGGGAGCAAGCGACTCAGCGCGCCGGCAGCCCCAATCAGTTTGGGGGCCAGGCGCCGGAAGTGCTCCTCGAAATTCCACCGCGCGTCGAGGATGAGTCCCAAGTACTTCATCGACGATTTGACCGCGATGGAAACCCCTCCGACCACTAGGTCGGCTCCGGCGGCAGGTGCCATCCGCGGCCCGTGAAAACACAGGGCCTCGGACTTTTCGAGGGCAACCTCCAACCCCAGCCGGCGTATGCGCGCCACTACTTGGGCCACCCCAGCAGTGGCTCTGACGCGCGCCTCCCTGAACGTGCGGCCCCTGGCCGTAACGAGGGTGTCGTCTGCGTAACAAGTTACGTCGACGCCCCTCGGATTACCGCCCCGCAGCACCCAGTCGTAGCCGATGTTCCACAGGAGCGGTCCGAGGACCGATCCCTGTGGGACACCGCACGACACTTCCCAGCGGACCAACTGGCCGCCGGCCGGGAAGCTCACGGCCCTCTCTGAGAGGTAAGCCGCTACGATACGCCGCAGATAGCCGGGCATCGCGTGGTAGCGAAGCGCTTCCACAATGCACGGCCATGGCAGGGTGTTGAACGCGTTGGCGATGTCTAGAGACACCGCCAAGCTCACCCCGCCGCTGGCGACCGCATCCTCCGCAAGGTCCCTCACCCGCGCTATCGCGTCGACTGTGGACCTGCCCCGCCGGAACCCAAACTGTACGTCGCTGAGATCCGGCCCCACCTGCTCGAGGTGCCCTACGATACGAGCGGCGATGACCCGCTCGAACAGCTTACTCACCTCGTCTAAAAGCACTATAGGCCGATAGGCCGAGGGTGAGTCAGCCGGGCGCCCCTCCTTCTGCAGAAGGACCAGCTTGCCAGTCTTCCATGCGACTGGAAACCGGCCCTGCCGCAGACAGGCGTCGAAGAGCGCCCTGACGCGAGTCTCCAGCGGGCCAAGGGCCAGAACCAAGGCCCGACCGGGAACTCCATCAGGACCCGGCGCGACGTTCTTCGCCCGGAGCCGCAGCAGAGCCGCCCTCAATTCACCCTCGGTGATTGCGGGCGCGTCCTCGGATGACGCACCCCCAGCACCGGTGGCGGGCGGCGCCATGCTCGGCGGCTCCACCGCGGCCCTCCTCGGGAAGAGAGCTCCCACCACCGACTCCAGCCGCTCCGGCTGGAGCGACTCGGTCAGCGGCGGGGCCCTCGGTCGCAGCTTGCGCCTCACCATTTTGTAAGGTCGCCCCCAGGGATCGGCGTCGAGGCTCGCCAGCATCTCCTGCTGCGCGAGCTCCTTCGCCGCCCTGATGGCCACCTTCAGCGCCCACGCGGCGTCCCTATAGGCGACGTACAGGAGCGCTTCCGCGTCCCTGTCTCGCTGGCGCCGTCTCCGACTCCGGGCGTACCGGCGTCTGGCGGCCACGCAAGCCTTGCGCAACAGTGCAATCTCGCGAGACCACCAGTACACCGCACACCTGAGAGGTTGACGAGTGACTCTCGGCATGGCCGCGTCGCACACTTGCGACATGGCCCCGCCGAGCCACTCGGCTTCCTCCTCTACCGAGTTGCCGGCTGGCGCCGGCAACCACGCCTGGACTTCCGCTGCCTCCAACAGGGCCTCGCGGTCCAGGCTCTTGAGGGCCCAGCGAGGGCCACACCCCCACGTGGCCCCGCTCGATCTGCGGATCGTGGCCGGGAGGGAGGAGACCTCGAACCGGATATACCGGTGATCCGAGAGCGTCTCCTCATCCTGCAGAACCTCCCATCCCCGAACGCGGCACGCCAGGGTGGGATCGGCGAACGTGACGTCCACGATCGATCCCCCCTGCCACCGCACGCAAGTCTGAACCGACCCACGGTTCATCACCTGTAGGCCGGTCGAGACCACCCAATCCTCGAGCGCCGCGCCGCGGGCGTCGGTCGCCGGGGATCCCCACGCAGTGGACTTTGCATTGAGATCTCCGGCGACCAGCACCCTACACGGGCGACTGCGACCGATCAGGGCCCCGACCTCGAGCAGGAACTGCTCGAACTCGATGAGGGGCCTGTTCGGCGAGAAATACGTCCCGATGACCAGGACGTCCCCCACCCAAGCCGCAACGAATCCCCTGCCCTTCACGACACGCTGGAATGGCGGGGAACTCGTCGCGGATCGGGACGTGATGGCCACCAGGCCGTCCCTATCCCCGACCCATTCGCCCCCCGAGGGGACGTAGTATGGCTCAGCCACCACGCCGACGTTGATCGACCACTCCGCCATGCTCTGGACCAATAGGTCCTGAGCCCCAGCGCAGTGGTTGAGGTTCGCCTGCAGAAAGTGGAGAGCCATAAAACTACCCCACTACCATGGGAACCTCCTTGGACCCCCCACGAGCCTCGGAGCTCGTGGATGGCCGGGCAGACTGCGAGGAGACCCGGGGGCCATCGCCAGTCCTACCCTTCTTCCCTTTGTTTTTGGAGGCGCTGCGCGTCTTGCACGCGCCGCTACCCCCGCGGTGATCCGCCGGTCTACCCGCTGCAGCACAGAGGCTGCAGTGTGGCGCGGCAGAGCACCCCCGGGCTTTGTGGCCAGATTTACCGCAGCGATAGCACGTGTCGCTGCGGTCGATCTCCGCCGAGCAGAGGGCCTTCATGTGCCCGAAGCCCAGGCACCGGTAGCATCTCTGAGGACGCTCACCCAGTGCCTTGACCTGGGCCGACACCCACCCCACCAACAATCTGCCACCGTCCACCACCTTCTTGGCGGCTGAGACGGGGCAGCGCAGCCAGACCGTTCCGGGGCCTCCTGCGTTGCGCCGGATATCTCCGGCCCGCACCTGGTCGACGTCACAGCCGCCGACCTTTGCGACGGCAGCCGCGACGTCCTCTTTTGTGACGGAATCGTCCAGGCCCGTTATGCGCATATCCGCGCACTTTACGGGCCTGGAGACTCGGGCCACCTTCTCCCCTACAACTTCTCTCAGCCGATTGGCGAGAGCGTCCGCCTTTTCGGCGCTTGCGGCGCCTGGCAGTTCAAAGATGCGGCCTCCCGTGGCCGCATTTCTGACCCGCAGGCCCGCTATGCCGAGGTCAGTCAGACTTATTTTCTGCCTGGCCTCGGCTATTACACGGGCATAGGTAGCCCCCCCCTCCTCAGCCTCCGGCCGTAGGGTTAATACTACAGCCGAAGACCGCGGAGGACGGAGCTTAGGAAGGGGCGGCTTCGCAGACCCTGCCGCTGCCGATTTCTTCGGCTGCGGCTGGGGCCGCGGACCGGCCGCCTTCCTGCCCTTCTTCCCCCTCTTCTTCCTGCCGACCGTCTGCCACTGCCCCTCTTTGGGTGCAGCAGGGCTGGCAGGATTCTCCACCACTGGAGCCTTCCCCTTAGGCTCAGCTGGACGCTTCCCCGCCGCAGCCTTTTTTGCAGGCTCAGCAGCGGGCGTCCGTTGGGTGGATTTTCCCTTCCCTTGGCTTCGCCGAGGGCCAGCGGCGCGAGCAGCATCGGCATACGATGCCGGCTGCCCGGGCTGCCCCTTCTTGTCGGCCGCCAGTGGGGGCCTGAGGCTCTTCGCCGGGAGGAGCCTATCCTCCAGGCCAGCGAGGTGGGCATTCAGGATTTCCCTGACTTGCCGCAACACTGCCTGGTTGTCGGCCTCCTTCGTCGTCGCGGGAGCGGATCGCTCCACGACGGCTCTCAGCGAGGCCAGCTCCTTGCGGAGACTGGCCGTTTCGGCCTGCTGCCGTGCGTTCTCAGCCTCAAGGCGGTTAATAACCGCCTGAAGCTTTTTAGTCTCGTCCGAGACTGTGCGTGAGCCCAAGGTCTCCACGGCATCTATAATAGACGCCGCAGAGTCCTTGAGAGTGCGCACCAGCGTACCCTTCAGGTTCGACGATTTCGTGGCGACAGTTTTAATTGTCGCCACTTCGTCGAACACTCGCCTCTGAAGTTGGGCCGCCGACATCTCGTTTGTCGACGACCCAAGCTCCCGTTCAGCGGCGAGGTGGGCTTCGCGGCGATATACCGCCGCTAAGGAGGACCTTACAAGGTCTTGCTCCGCCTGGGTGCGGAGCTCCTCCTTCCTGGCCTTTTTATCGGCCGCAATGTCCTTCCTCGACGGCTTGACGCTGCCGAGGATAATGGGCGAAGATAAGGCCGGCATCTCTTCATCGGAGGACAACGTATTGCCCTCCGTGAGACGCGGCCTCTTCGCCCCCCTCCACAAGCGCCCTGCGACGCTTGCGGCCACGGAGGACTCAGACCCTGACCTGGATCTGCAGCTCTCCATGGGCACCACCCCACTGCAGTCGGAAGCAGAGCCATCCGACGTCTCTCGCTTGAGAGACGAAGCACGGCTCCGTCTTCCGGCCACCGCCGTGTCGCACCTCTCCAGCACGACAACGGCCCTGCTCTGCAGCAGCTTCATGTTCTCCTCCTCTACTTCCTCAACTACTATCTCCTCTCCCTCATCGCGGATTATGGCCCCCCCGTATACTTGGGGCCGATGCGCCGTCTCCGGCGCACCACGGGATTCCCCCTCTCGGGGACCCGCCCGGGTAGATATATTAATAATCCGACCTGTCATTTTGTTGTTATTTTTAGGGGTAACGGCCCCATGGTTGGGCACCCTCGGGACTGGATCCCCACCAGCCATACATCCCATCGGCAGGTGCCAGACCTTGGGATTGGAGTTATTTTTTAGAGAGGTTGTCTTCCTCGCGACTCCCCGCTCAGTGAGAGGAGCCCCCGATCCCGCTCAGTGCGGACTACGGGTTGCCCGACGGTGGCCGAAACCAGCGCCCACCGGCCGTGAAGCCGGCGAGCCCGCCGCGCTCACGTAATTTTTTAACGAGGTTTTCTTCCTCTAGGCTCGAAAGCCACGCCTACCCGCCCTGGAGTCGCTGTCCTGTCGCTAAGGCAGGACGGCAACCCCAGGAGCAGCGCTAAGAAGCGCTCGCCCCACCCCAGTGCTAGTTTTGGTTCACGCCGGATAAACCGGTACCTTCCATATCTGGAAGGCGTGCCCCTATCCACCACCCAGGGAGACGCGCCACGATGGGGGACTAGCAACCCCACACGGGAACCTAACCTAACCTAACCTAACCTAACCTAACCTAACCTAACCTAACCTAACCTAACCTAACCTAACCTAACCTAACCAAGAGAGGAAACTTGTAACTGTGGTCTCGCTGGACATAGAGGGGGCCTTCGATAGCGCCTGGTGGCCGGCCATTAGAGTCAGACTGGCTGAGGAAAAGTGTCCCGTTAACATCCGCAGGGTGATTGACAGCTATCTTCGCGAGAGAAAGGTCACCGTGAGGTATGCGGGAGCCGAACACAAGCGTAACACCACCAAAGGCTGTGTTCAAGGCTCCATCGGGGGTCCCGTCCTGTGGAACCTCTTGTTGGATCCACTACTGCAGGGCCTGGGAGGGCGGGGAGAATATTGTCAGGCTTTTGCCGACGATGTTGTCCTCGTCTTCGACGGCGATACGGGGCTGGAGGTCTCGAGACGGGCCAATGCCGCTCTCGCCTATGTCCGGGAGTGGGGAGTTCGTAATAAGCTGAGGTTCGCACCGCACAAAACCAAGGCGATGGTGCTAACCAACAAGCTAAAGTACGACTCTCCGCTCCTGACCATGGGGGGGATCGACATTGGTCTGTCCAGCGAAATAAAGATCCTGGGGCTCACTATCGACAGCAAGCTAACCTTCAACTCTCATGTAAGTAATACTTGCATGAGAGTTCAAGGTCTCTACAAGCAGCTGTCGAGAGCCGCCAGGGTAAGCTGGGGCCTCCATCCCCAAATCATAAAGACTATTTATACTGCAGTGGTGGAGCCAATAGTTCTGTACGCTGCCTGTGCCTGGGCGCCGGCCGCTTCAAAGCTCGGAGTGCGGAAGCGTTTGGGAGCTCTCCAAAGGGGCTTTGCGCAGAAAATGACCAAGTCGTACCGGACCGTCTCCCTGAACTCGGCCATGGTGCTGGCTGGGATACTCCCCTTGGATCTTAGGATCCAAGAGGCCTCGGCATTGTACGAGGCCAAGAGGGGAGTGTCCCGGCGAGTACTCGGGGACAGGGAGATGGAAGTGAGGGTGCCGTACTGTGGGCGACCACACCCGGCAGAGAGGACGTGCCTGCAGTTTACCAGCCTGGTGGACCGAGAAGACCTTGAGAACAACAACACTCAAGCAGTGCGCATCTTTACCGATGGCAGTAAAATTGACGGCAAGGTGGGGGCCTCGCTTTCCATATGGAATCACGAGGCCGAAACCAAAGCCGTCAAGCTAAAGTTGGGTGCGCACTGCTCGGTCTACCAGGCTGAGCTCCTTGCCCTAGATAGGGCTGCCTCTCTCGCGACGAGCCGCCCCGAAAGCTCCATCGGCATATACACCGACTCAAGATCATCCCTTGAGTCGGTGGTCGGGCGCAAATCCCTCCATCCCCTGGTAGCAGGCATTATCGACAATCTGGAGATATGTCGCACCCGGAACAAGGAAGTATCCCTGTTCTGGGTGAAAGCGCATGCAGGGTTGGAGGGAAATGAAAGAGCCGATGAGCTCGCGAAAGAGGCGGCTCTAGGCTTAAAGAGAAAACCGGACTATGACCGATGCCCGGTTTCGTTTGTCAAGCGACTACTCCGCGAGGGGTCGCTTGACGAATGGAACCGGAGGTATACGTCCGAAGAGACTGCGGGCACCACGAAGGTCTTCTTGCCGGACGTGCGGTTCGCACATCGTGTGGTCAAGCACATAGACCGCAGTATGGTGCTCACTCAGGTCTTGACTGGTCATGGTGGGTTTGCGGAGTACCTGCACAGATTCAAACGCAGTGACAACCCGGGTTGCGTGTGCGGGAGCGGTGCATCAGAATCGATCTTGCATCTTCTGATGGACTGCCCCCAGCACGAAGCGGCCCGGGAAGACCTACAACAGGTACTGCGGATGAAGCTGTGCAGGAGCTCCGTGCCCACAATTCTGGGTGAGGCCTCTGGCAGAGATGCGTTCCTAGAGTACGCGAGCAGGATAGCGAAAATTGCTATTGCGAGGAACAGAACAACCGATAGAGATGCATAGTGCCTCTTATATCGTCAGCATATACAGATGGCACTATCATATAAATCAGGTTGTTCTGTTGCTCGCAAAAGCCGGGAGAAATTCGCTGTCCTGCGAACTCCGTACTCCGAGCTTTGGAGCTTTGAAGCACTTTATCGACCACACCTTCGTTAGTTTATAAGTTAGCCATAAGTGATTTTAATGTTTTTATAATTATTTATTGACCTTTTTTAAAACATAGCTTTATTATTTTGAATTATTGTAGTTTTTAAATTAATTTAATTGTTTTTAATTGCTTTTTAACTGTTTTTAATTGTAATTTATTTATAATAGTCTTTATTTGTTTTAACTGTTTTTAACTGATTGTATCATACTTGTATTGACTTATCTGAAAATAAAGCACGAAAAGGTCTCTTTTTCTCGAAAGAGGACACCCTGCCAACGCCCTGTGATGACGGGTGCGTATAAAAAAAAAAAAAAAACCTAACCTAACCTAACCTAACCTAACCTAACCTAACCTAACCTAACCTAACCTAACCTAACCTAACCTAACCTAACCTAACCTAACCTAACCTAACCTAACCTAACCTAACCACAGAACGTTCTGTGGAACCTCTTATTGGATCCACTACTGCAGGGCCTGGGAGGGCGGGGAGAGTATTGTCAGGCTTTTGCCGACGATGTTATCCTCGTCTTCGACGGCGATACGGGGTTGGAGGTCTCGAGACGGGCCAATGCCGCTCTCGCCTATGTCCGGGAGTGGGGAGTTCGTAATAAGCTGAGGTTCGCACCGCACAAAACCAAGGCGATGGTGCTAACCAATAAGCTAAAGTACGACTCTCCGCTCCTGACCATGGGGGGGATCGACATTGGTCTGTCCAGCGAAATAAAGATCCTGGGGCTCACTATCGACAGCAAGCTAACCTTCAACTCTCATGTAAGTAATACTTGCATGAGAGTTCAAGGTCTCTATAAGCAGCTGTCGAGAGCCGCCAGGGTAAGCTGGGGCCTCCATCCCCAAATCATAAAGACAATTTATACTGCAGTGGTGGAGCCAATAGTCCTGTACGCTGCCTGTGCCTGGGCGCCGGCCGCTTCAAAGCTCGGAGTGCGGAAGCGTTTGGGAGCTCTCCAAAGGGGCTTTGCGCAGAAAATGACCAAGTCGTACCGGACCGTCTCCCTGAACTCGGCCATGGTGCTGGCTGGGATACTCCCCTTGGATCTTAGGATCCAAGAGGCCTCGGCATTGTACGAGGCCAAGAGGGGAGTGTCCCGGCGAGTACTCGGGGACAGGGAGATGGAAGTGAGGGTGCCGTACTGTGGGCGACCACACCCGGCAGAGAGGACGTGCCTGCAGTTTACCAGCCTGGTGGACCGAGAAGACCTTGAGAAGAACAACACTCAAGCAGTGCGCATCTTTACCGATGGCAGTAAAATTGACGGCAAGGTGGGGGCCTCGCTTTCCATATGGAATCACGAGGCCGAAACCAAAGCCGTCAAGCTAAAGTTGGGTGCGCACTGCTCGGTCTACCAGGCTGAGCTCCTTGCCCTAGATAGGGCTGCCTCTCTCGCGACGAGCCGCCCCGAAAGCTCCATCGGCATATACACCGACTCAAGATCATCCCTTGAGTCGGTGGTCGGGCGCAAATCCCTCCATCCCCTGGTAGCAGGCATTATCGACAATCTGGAGATATGTCGCACCCGGAACAAGGAAGTATCCTTGTTCTGGGTGAAAGCGCATGCAGGGTTGGAGGGAAATGAAAGAGCCGATGAGCTCGCGAAAGAGGCAGCTCTGGGCTTAAAGAGAAAACCGGACTATGACCGATGCCCGGTTTCGTTTGTCAAGCGACTGCTCCGCGAGGGATCGCTTGACGAATGGAACCGGAGGTATACGTCCGAAGAGACTGCGGGCACCACGAAGGTCTTCTTGCCGGATGTGCGGTTCGCACATCGTGTGGTCAAGCACATAGACCGCAGTATGGTGCTCACTCAGGTCTTGACTGGTCATGGTGGGTTTGCGGAGTACCTGCACAGATTCAAACGCAGTGACAACCCGGGTTGCGTGTGCGGGAGCGGTGCATCAGAATCGATCCTGCATCTTCTGATGGACTGCCCCCAGCACGAAGCGGCCCGGGAAGACCTACAACAGGTACTGCGGATGAAGCTGTGCAGGAGCTCCGTGCCCACCATTCTGGGCGAGGCCTCTGGCCGAGACGCATTCCTGGAGTACGCATGCAGGATAGCGAGAATTGCTATTGCCAGGAACAGAACAACCGATAGAGATGCATAGTGCCTCTAGTATCGTTAGCATATATAGATGGCACTATCATATAAGTCGTGTTGTTCTGTTCCTCGCAATAGCCAAGAGGAAATCGCTGTCCTGCGAACTCCGGGCTGCGAGCTTTGAAGCACTTAGACCACACCTTCGTTTAGTTTTAAGATAGACTTAAGAGATTTTAATGTTTTTAATTAATTATTAGACCTTGTAAAAATGTGCTTATGTGTATTATGTTACATTTGTATTAATTCTTAATTGTATTTTATTCGGTTTTAAATTGTAATTTTATTGTAGTTTTAAATTAATTTAATTGTTTATATTGTTTGTAATTGTTTAATTGTACTGATTTTATATAAATAAAGCTAATAAGGTCTCTTTTTACGAAAGAGGACACCCTGCCAACGCCCTGTGATGACGGGTGCGTATAAAAAAAAAAAAAAAAAAAAAAAAACCTAACCTAACCTAACCAAGAGAGGAAACTTGTAACTGTGGTCTCGCTGGACATAGAGGGGGCCTTCGATAGCGCCTGGTGGCCGGCCATTAGAGTCAGACTGGCTGAGGAAAAGTGTCCCGTTAACATCCGCAGGGTGATTGACAGCTATCTTCGCGAGAGAAAGGTCACCGTGAGGTATGCGGGAGCCGAACACAAGCGTAACACCACCAAAGGCTGTGTTCAAGGCTCCATCGGGGGTCCCGTCCTGTGGAACCTCTTGTTGGATCCACTACTGCAGGGCCTGGGAGGGCGGGGAGAATATTGTCAGGCTTTTGCCGACGATGTTGTCCTCGTCTTCGACGGCGATACGGGGCTGGAGGTCTCGAGACGGGCCAATGCCGCTCTCGCCTATGTCCGGGAGTGGGGAGTTCGTAATAAGCTGAGGTTCGCACCGCACAAAACCAAGGCGATGGTGCTAACCAACAAGCTAAAGTACGACTCTCCGCTCCTGACCATGGGGGGGATCGACATTGGTCTGTCCAGCGAAATAAAGATCCTGGGGCTCACTATCGACAGCAAGCTAACCTTCAACTCTCATGTAAGTAATACTTGCATGAGAGTTCAAGGTCTCTACAAGCAGCTGTCGAGAGCCGCCAGGGTAAGCTGGGGCCTCCATCCCCAAATCATAAAGACTATTTATACTGCAGTGGTGGAGCCAATAGTTCTGTACGCTGCCTGTGCCTGGGCGCCTGCCGCTTCAAAGCTCGGAGTGCGGAAGCGTTTGGGAGCTCTTCAAAGGGGCTTTGCGCAGAAGATGACCAAGTCGTACCGGACCGTCTCCCTGAACTCGGCCATGGTGCTGGCTGGGATACTCCCCTTGGATCTTAGGATCCAAGAGGCCTCGGCATTGTACGAGGCCAAGAGGGGAGTGTCCCAGCGAGTACTCGGGGACAGGGAGATGGAAGTGAGGGTGCCGTACTGTGGGCGACCACACCCGGCGGAGAGGACGTGCCTGCAGTTTACCAGCCTGGTGGACCGAGAAGACCTTGAGAACAACAACACTCAAGCGGTGCGCATCTTTACCGATGGCAGTAAAATTGACGGCAAGGTGGGGGCCTCGCTTTCCATATGGAATCACGAGGCCGAAACCAAAGCCGTCAAGCTAAAGTTGGGTGCGCACTGCTCGGTCTACCAGGCTGAGCTCCTTGCCCTAGATAGGGCTGCCTCTCTCGCGACGAGCCGCCCCGAAAGCTCCATCGGCATATACACCGACTCAAGATCATCCCTTGAGTCGGTGGTCGGGCGCAAATCCCTCCATCCCCTGGTAGCAGGCATTATCGACAATCTGGAGATATGTCGCACCCGGAACAAGGAAGTATCCTTGTTCTGGGTGAAAGCGCATGCAGGGTTGGAGGGAAATGAAAGAGCCGATGAGCTCGCGAAAGAGGCAGCTCTAGGCTTAAGGAGAAAACCGGACTATGACCGATGCCCGGTTTCGTTTGTCAAGCGACTGCTCCGCGAGGGATCGCTTGACGAATGGAACCGGAGGTATACGTCCGAAGAGACTGCGGGCACCACGAAGGTCTTCTTGCCGGATGTGCGGTTCGCACATCGTGTGGTCAAGCACATAGACCGCAGTATGGTGCTCACTCAGGTCTTGACTGGTCATGGTGGGTTTGCGGAGTACCTGCACAGATTCAAACGCAGTGACAACCCGGGTTGCGTGTGCGGGAGCGGTGCATCAGAATCGATCCTGCATCTTCTGATGGACTGCCCCCAGCACGAAGCGGCCCGGGAAGACCTACAACAGGTACTGCGGATGAGGCTGTGCAGGGGTTCCGTGCCCACCATTCTGGGCGAGGCCTCTGGCAGAGACGCATTCCTGGAGTACGCATGCAGGATAGCGAGAATTGCTATTGCCAGGAACAGAACAGCCGATAGAGATGCATGGTGCCTCTAGTATCGTTAGCATATATAGATGGCACTATCATATAAGTCGTGTTGTTCTGTTCCTCGCAATAGCCAAGAGAAAATCGCTGTCCTGCGAACTCCGGGCTGCGAGCTTTGAAGCACTTAGACCACACCTTCGTTTAGTTTTAAGATAGACTAAGTGATTCTAATGTTTTTAATTAATTATTAGACCTTTCAAAAATTAGCTTTATGTGTATTATGTTAAATTTGTATTAATTCTTAATTGTATTTTATTCAGTTTTAAATTGTAATTTTATTGTAGTTTTAAATTAATTTAATTGTTTATATTGTTTGTAATTGTTTAATTGTACTGATTTTATATAAATAAAGCTAATAAGGTCTCTTTTTACGAAAGAGGACACCCTGCCAACGCCCTGTGATGACGGGTGCGTGTTAAAAAAAAAAAAAAACCTAACCTAACCTAACCTAACCTAACCTAACCTAACCTAACCTTTTTTTTTAACGTGGGTAATCCTCATGGATACTCCGCGTCCGAGGAGACGCGGCAGTTATGTCAGACTCTTACTGACTAAACCCCCACGGTGTATATCCTTTCCCGCCGCCTGGTGGCCGGGTCACGGGTTTCGCTCGCGCACACAACCGCAACCAGGCCGGCAGAGTCCGTCCTTAGGACGGTGCCAACTCGGGGGCAATATCAGATGCCCCCCAATTGAACGCCATAAGACGCACCAGGACCACAGGGTGCGTCTTCCAGCTCGAGGACCTAACTCCTGGGTGTTGGACAGATCCTCGTATCCAACGCCCGGAGGTGCTACTCTCAAGGGGGTAGGCGGTGGTGAAGTGCGAGCCGCCTGCGCCCGACACGTCTGCGACGGATCGGCTGAGAGTCCACGTCGTCCTCTCTCAGCCGTTCCGCCGCCTCCTTCCGCGAGATCACGTCCTCGCAGAAGGAGACCATCGCCTGCCAAGACCTCTCACTGCCAGCCATGGCCGAAACCACGATCGGCAGGGAGAGGTCCCCCCCGACTACAGAAGTGAGTGCCGCACGCTGCTGAGACCAACTGGGGCACTCAGCCAGCGTGTGCTGCGCTGTATCGATAGCGCAGCCGCACTCATGGCATTCTTCAGTGGGCTCTCTACCTGCCACCTTGAACAGGAACCTCCCGAAACAGCCGTGTCCGGAAAGCACCTGCGCAAGGCGGAAGGTCACCTGCCCGTGCCGCCTCTCCGCCCACTGACGGAGGACGGGGCGAATCGCCTCTATGGTCCTGAGACCGGCACTCGGTGACTCGAGTCTGACCTGCCACTGGCGGTAGAGCTCGGTCTGCGCCGAGCGCCGCCATCCAGCCACCATATCCGGGGAAGGGTGGTCGCCCAGCGACCGAACTTCCACCCTTTGCCAGTACACGTGAGCCAGCACCTCCGCCTCCAGATCCCACGGAGGACAACCCGCTAAAGCGCAGGCCGCCTCGCACGAGATGGAGCGGTAGGCTCTGACCACTCTGGCCGCCATGACTCGCTGCGGTCTCCGCAGCAGTCTCCTACTACGAGCGGACAGATCGTCCGCCCATATGGGCGCCCCATACAGGGCCATCGACTTCACCGCCCCGGTGTACAGTCGACGGCAGCCCACTCCGGGCCCACCCGAGTTCGGGAGCAAGCGACTCAGCGCGCCGGCAGCCCCAATCAGTTTGGGGGCCAGGCGCCGGAAGTGCTCCTCGAAATTCCACCGCGCGTCGAGGATGAGTCCCAAGTACTTCATCGACGACTTGACCGCGATGGAAACCTAACCTAACCTAACCTAACCTAACCTAACCTAACCTAACCTAACCTAACCTAACCTAACCTAACCTAACCTAACCTAACCTAACCTAACCTGCGGAGAGGCTCTTCGCATTGGTGAAGGAGGCCGAAGTGGACCACCCCCGGACTCCCAAAGAAGGAAAGGGCAAGGGAGGTCCGGACAGACCGTTAAACATAACGTTTACCGGTCTGCCCTCAACTCCCAAGCCAAAAGGAGAGTGCCCGTCCAGTCTCTCCAACAGTATTGTGCTGGAGAGACTGGAGGAGCACAAAAAGCTCCTAGAATTAAATTCCGAGACACTTAAACAGATAGTCCAAAATCAAGAGGATGAAAAACAGGAGCGACGGCGGCTGACGTATGCAAGCGTGACCGCGGGTGAAACAAGGAAACGCCCAGTGGAGCGGGTCACGCTGCACTCAGTCGCCGTCGCTTCGAACGATCAGGAGGAGTCCGGGGAGGAAGTTTTACAGAAAATTAGGGTAGCCATAAACGCAAAAGAAACGGGGGTACAAGTAGACAGAATAAGAAAAGCCAAGGACAGGAGGGTTATCGTGGGATGTGGCACAAGAGAGGAGAAAGAAAGAGTGGTGCAAAGATTAAAAAAGGCGGACCTCCGGGTCGAAGATATGAAAAATAGGGACCCACTGGTGATCCTGAAGGACGTCCTCCAGTATAACACTGATGAGGACGTCCTTCAGGCACTACAAACACAAAATTCCAATCTTCTTAAACATATTCAAAAGGAGGAGGTCCGCATAGAAGTAAAGTATAGAAAAAAGCTAAAGAACCCCCTCTTGTGCCACATCATTCTCAGGGTGTCCCCGAAGGTGTGGTCGGCCCTAACAGAGGCGGGCACGGTGCGCGTGGATCTGCAGAGGGTGAGAGTGGCCGATCAGTCCCCGCTCACCCAATGCTCCGCGTGCCTCGGGTACGGGCATAGCAGGCGGTTCTGCAAGGAGCCCCAAACGAGGTGCAGCCACTGCGGGGAGGAGCACCTAAAGGTGAACTGCCCAAAGTGGCAGGCAGGAACCCTACCCTCTTGCTGTAACTGTGCACAGACCGGGCTGGACGCGGCTCACAACGCGTTCGCTCCGGAGTGCACGGTGCGCCGTAAGTGGGAGGCCTTGGCCAGGGCAACGGTAGCTTACTGCTAAAGTTGCCCTGGGCGAGACCGGAACCACCGTGAGGTCCTACCGAGTGTTCCAGGCGAATTTGCAACGCAAGCAACTCGCCACACAGGAGCTCTTGCTCGAGGCCACCAGCAGAAAGGTAGCCCTGGCGCTGGTCCAGGAGCCATATGTTGGAAGGTCCGGCTCGATGCGAGACTACGCGGGCGCGCGCGTATTCCAGTGTGCCAACCGGGGGGACGGACATGTCAAAGCCGCAATCGTTGTGTTCGACGATGACATGGCCGTAACCCTGGACTCCGGTCTTACCACCAACAATATTGTGGTGGTGAGAATCGGAACGGGTGCCTGGGAGATGTGCGCGGTCTCGTTCTACTTCGAGCCGGATCAGCCAATGGAGCCATACCTGGATCAGCTGGTGGCAGTGGTCACGAGCGTGGGCTCCCGTTATGTGGTGGTGGGTGGCGACGCGAACGCCTGGAACACCTGGTGGGGCAGCACGAAAACGGACAGCAGAGGGGAGGCCTTCTTTGGGGCTCTTGAAGAGCTTGACTTGCAGGTGCTCAATCGGGGTGACGTCCCTACCTTCGACGTGATTAGAGGACTCAAACGGTACTCTAGTTGCGTCGATGTTACGGCGTGCTCCCCGGACGCGCTCCTGTTGGTGGCTGACTGGATGGTGGATGACGGCGTGACGAGCTCAGACCACAACACTATTACGTTCCGTATCAACCTGAAAAAAGACAGAGAAGTAATAATAACTAGGACCACGCGGCGATTCAACACAAAAAAAGCAAACTGGGATGATTTTCAGTCGAAGCTCACCCAGCTGCAAGAGTCGAATTTCATTAAAATCGGTGACATAGAGAAGATCGACAATATAGTCGATCTCGAAAAAAGTGTTGAATCATATAATAAAACAGTCGTGGCGGCATGCGAAGCAAGCATGCCGATCAGGAAGGGTACGGAGCGTCTTAGTCTACCCTGGTGGAATGACGAGCTCGCCGCGATGAAACGTGGGGTCAACACCAAAAAGCGGCGCATTCGTTGCGCCGCTCCGGTCCGTCGCGACAGGGTTGTGCGTGAGTACCTGCAAGCCAAGGAGAACTACGAGTCGCATGCCGTAGCAGCACAGATAGCCAGCTGGAAGGCTTTCTGTGAGCGTCAGGACAAGGAGGGACTATGGGACGGGATATACAGGGTCATAGGTAGAACCGCAGTGAGGAGAGAAGATCTCCCACTCGTTCAAAACGGTAAAACCTATGACCCCAGCGAATCGGCGGCACTGTTGGCGGGGATTTTCTACCCCGGGGATCTTGGGGAGGAAGATAACGCGGAACACAAGCGTACGAGGCGCGTCGCTGAACAAGTAAACGTGTGGACTCCAAATGAATATTTGGACCCACCGTTTACCTCTGTCGAACTGAGCGACGCCGCCTCGAGCTTCAACCCCAAGAAGGCCCCCGGATCGGACGGTCTTACCGCCGACATATGCCAGCGTGCCATATCGCTAAACCCCGGCGCGTTCCTCGCTCTGACCAATAAATGCCTAGAACTGGGTTACTTTCCGATCATATGGAAGGAGGCCGTTGTGATAGTCCTCCGAAAACCAGCAAAGGAGGACTACACCAACCCCAAGGCCTATCGTCCGATTGGTTTGTTGCCCGTTCTGGGCAAGATCTTCGAGAAGATGGTTGTCAATCGCGTCAAATGGCACATCCTGCCCGGGATCAGTACTCGCCAGTACGGCTTTATGCCCCAGAGAAGCACCGAAGACGCCCTCTACGCCTTGATGGACCACGTTTACAAGAATCTCAAAGCGAAGAGACTTGTAACCGTGGTTTCGCTGGACATAGAGGGGGCCTTCGATAGCGCCTGGTGGCCGGCCATCAGAGTCAGACTGGCTGAGGAAAAGTGTCCCGTGAACGTCCGCAGGGTGATTGACAGCTATCTTCGCGAGCGAAAGGTCACAGTGAGGTATGCGGGAGCCGAACACATGCGCAACACCACCAAAGGCTGTGTTCAAGGCTCCATCGGGGGTCCCGTTCTGTGGAACCTCTTATTGGATCCACTACTGCAGGGCCTGGGAGGGCGGGGAGAGTATTGTCAGGCTTTTGCCGACGATGTTATCCTCGTCTTCGACGGCGATACGGGGTTGGAGGTCTCGAGACGGGCCAATGCCGCTCTCGCCTATGTCCGGGAGTGGGGAGTTCGTAATAAGCTGAGGTTCGCACCGCACAAAACCAAGGCGATGGTGCTAACCAATAAGCTAAAGTACGACTCTCCGCTCCTGACCATGGGGGGGATCGACATTGGTCTGTCCAGCGAAATAAAGATCCTGGGGCTCACTATCGACAGCAAGCTAACCTTCAACTCTCATGTAAGTAATACTTGCATGAGAGTTCAAGGTCTCTATAAGCAGCTGTCGAGAGCCGCCAGGGTAAGCTGGGGCCTCCATCCCCAAATCATAAAGACAATTTATACTGCAGTGGTGGAGCCAATAGTCCTGTACGCTGCCTGTGCCTGGGCGCCGGCCGCTTCAAGGCTCGGAGTGCGGAAGCGTTTGGGAGCTCTCCAAAGGGGCTTTGCGCAGAAAATGACCAAGTCGTACCGGACCGTCTCCCTGAACTCGGCCATGGTGCTGGCTGGGATACTCCCCTTGGATCTTAGGATCCAAGAGGCCTCGGCATTGTACGAGGCCAAGAGGGGAGTGTCCCGGCGAGTACTCGGGGACAGGGAGATGGAAGTGAGGGTGCCGTACTGTGGGCGACCACACCCGGCAGAGAGGACGTGCCTGCAGTTTACCAGCCTGGTGGACCGAGAAGACCTTGAGAACAACAACACTCAAGCAGTGCGCATCTTTACCGATGGCAGTAAAATTGACGGCAAGGTGGGGGCCTCGCTTTCCATATGGAATCACGAGGCCGAAACCAAAGCCGTCAAGCTAAAGTTGGGTGCGCACTGCTCGGTCTACCAGGCTGAGCTCCTTGCCCTAGATAGGGCTGCCTCTCTCGCGACGAGCCGCCCCGAAAGCTCCATCGGCATATACACCGACTCAAGATCATCCCTTGAGTCGGTGGTCGGGCGCAAATCCCTCCATCCCCTGGTAGCAGGCATTATCGACAATCTGGAGATATGTCGCACCCGGAACAAGGAAGTATCCCTGTTCTGGGTGAAAGCGCATGCAGGGTTGGAGGGAAATGAAAGAGCCGATGAGCTCGCGAAAGAGGCGGCTCTAGGCTTAAAGAGAAAACCGGACTATGACCGATGCCCGGTTTCGTTTGTCAAGCGACTACTCCGCGAGGGGTCGCTTGACGAATGGAACCGGAGGTATACGTCCGAAGAGACTGCGGGCACCACGAAGGTCTTCTTGCCGGACGTGCGGTTCGCACATCGTGTGGTCAAGCACATAGACCGCAGTATGGTGCTCACTCAGGTCTTGACTGGTCATGGTGGGTTTGCGGAGTACCTGCACAGATTCAAACGCAGTGACAACCCGGGTTGCGTGTGCGGGAGCGGTGCATCAGAATCGATCTTGCATCTTCTGATGGACTGCCCCCAGCACGAAGCGGCCCGGGAAGACCTACAACAGGTACTGCGGATGAGGCTGTGCAGGGGTTCCGTGCCCACCATTCTGGGCGAGGCCTCTGGCAGAGACGCATTCCTGGAGTACGCATGCAGGATAGCGAGAATTGCTATTGCCAGGAACAGAACAGCCGATAGAGATGCATAGTGCCTCTAGTATCGTTAGCATATATAGATGGCACTATCATATAAGTCGTGTTGTTCTGTTCCTCGCAATAGCCAAGAGAAAATCGCTGTCCTGCGAACTCCGGGCTGCGAGCTTTGAAGCACTTAGACCACACCTTCGTTTAGTTTTAAGATAGACTAAGTGATTTTAATGTTTTTAATTAATTATTAGACCTTTCAAAAATTAGCTTTATGTGTATTATGTTAAATTTGTATTAATTCTTAATTGTATTTTATTCAGTTTTAAATTGTAATTTTATTGTAGTTTTAAATTAATTTAATTGTTTATATTGTTTGTAATTGTTTAATTGTACTGATTTTATATAAATAAAGCTAATAAGGTCTCTTTTTACGAAAGAGGACACCCTGCCAACGCCCTGTGATGACGGGTGCGTGTAAAAAAAAAAAAAACCTAACCTAACCTAACCTAACCTAACCTAACCTAACCTAACCTAACCTAACCTAACCTTCTCAGGGTGTCCCCGAAGGTGTGGTCGGCCCTAACAGAGGCGGGCACGGTGCGCGTGGATCTGCAGAGGGAGCAATATAGTCGATCTCGAAAAAAGTGTTGAATCATACAATAAAACAGTCGTGGCGGCATGCGAAGCAAGCATGCCGATCAGGAAGGGTACGGAGCGTCTTAGTCTACCCTGGTGGAATGACGAGCTCGCTGCGATGAAACGTGGGGTCAACACCAAAAAGCGGCGCATCCGTTGCGCCGCTCCGGTCCGTCGCGACAGGGTTGTGCGTGAGTACCTGCAAGCCAAGGAGAGCTACGAATCGCATGCTATAGCAGCACAGATAGCCAGCTGGAAGGCTTTCTGTGAGCGTCAGGACAAGGAGGGACTATGGGACGGGATATACAGGGTCATAGGTAGAACCGCAGTGAGGAGAGAAGATCTCCCACTTGTTCTTAACGGTAAAACCTATGACCCCAGCGAATCGGCGGCACTGTTGGCGGGGATTTTCTACCCGGAGGACCTGGGGGTTGAAGATAACGCGGAACATAAGCGTACGAGGCACGTTGCTGAACAAGTAAACGAGTGGATTCCAAACGAAAGTTTGGATCCGCCGTTTACCGCTGTCGAATTGAGCGACGCCGCCTCGAGCTTCAACCCCAAGAAGGCCCCCGGGTCGGACGGTCTTACCGCCGACATATGCCAGCGAGCCATATCGCTGAACCCCGGCGCATTCCTCGCTCTGACCAATAAGTGCCTGGAACTGGGCTACTTTCCGATCATATGGAAGGAGGCCACCGTGATAGTCCTCCGAAAACCAGGAAAGGAGGACTACACCAACCCCAAGGCCTATCGTCCGATCGGTTTGTTGCCCGTTCTAGGCAAGATCCTCGAGAAGATGGTTGTCAATCGTGTCAAATGGCACATCCTGCCCGGGATTAGTACTCGCCAGTACGGCTTTATGCCCCAGAGAAGCACCGAGGACGCCCTCTACGCCCTGACAGACCGCATTTACAAGAAACTCCAAGAGAGGAAACTTGTAACTGTGGTCTCGCTGGACATAGAGGGGGCCTTCGATAGCGCCTGGTGGCCGGCCATTAGAGTCAGACTGGCTGAGGAAAAGTGTCCCGTTAACATCCGCAGGGTGATTGACAGCTATCTTCGCGAGAGAAAGGTCACCGTGAGGTATGCGGGAGCCGAACACAAGCGTAACACCACCAAAGGCTGTGTTCAAGGCTCCATCGGGGGTCCCGTCCTGTGGAACCTCTTGTTGGATCCACTACTGCAGGGCCTGGGAGGGCGGGGAGAATATTGTCAGGCTTTTGCCGACGATGTTGTCCTCGTCTTCGACGGCGATACGGGGTTGGAGGTCTCGAGACGGGCCAATGCCGCTCTCGCCTATGTCCGGGAGTGGGGAGTTCGTAATAAGCTGAGGTTCGCACCGCACAAAACCAAGGCGATGGTGCTAACCAATAAGCTAAAGTACGACTCTCCGCTCCTGACCATGGGGGGAATCGACATTGGTCTGTCCAGCGAAATAAAGATCCTGGAGCTCACTATCGACAGCAAGCTGACCTTCAACTCTCACGTAAGTAATACTTGCATGAGAGTTCAAGGTCTCTACAAGCAGCTGTCGAGAGCCGCCAGGGTAAGCTGGGGCCTCCATCCCCAAATCATAAAGACCATTTATACTGCAGTAGTGGAGCCAATAGTTCTGTACGCTGCCTGTGCCTGGGCGCCTGCCGCTTCAAAGCTCGGAGTGCGGAAGCGTTTGGGAGCTCTCCAAAGGGGCTTTGCTCAGAAAATGACCAAGTCGTACCGAACCGTCTCCCTGAACTCGGCTTTGGTGCTGGCTGGGATACTCCCCTTGGATCTTAGGATCCAAGAGGCCTCGGCATTGTACGAGGCCAAGAGGGGAGTGTCCCAGCGAGTACTCCGAGACAGGGAGATGGAGGGGAAGGTGCCGTACTGTGGGCGACCGCAACCGGCGGAGAGGACGTGCCTACGGTTTACCAGCCTGGTGGATCGAGAAGACCTTGAGAACAACAACACTCAAGCAGTGCGCATCTTTACCGATGGCAGTAAAATTGACGGCAAGGTGGGGGCCTCGCTTTCCATATGGAATCACGAGGCTGAAACCAAAGCCGTCAAGCTAAAGTTGGGTGCGCACTGCTCGGTCTACCAGGCTGAGCTCCTTGCCTTAGATAGGGCTGCCTCTCTCGCGACGAAGCGCCCGGAAGCTTCCATCGGCATATACACCGACTCAAGATCATCCCTTGAGTCGGTGGTCGGGCGCAGATCCCTCCACCCCCTGGTAGTAAGCATTGTCGACAATATAGACATATGTCGCACCCAGAACAAGGAAGTATCCCTGTTCTGGGTGAAAGCGCATGCAGGGTTGGAGGGAAACGAAAGAGCCGATGAGCTCGCGAAAGAGGCAGCTCTAGGCTTAAGGAGAAAACCGGACTATGACCGATGTCCGGTTTCGTTCGTCAAGCGACTGCTCCGCGAGGAGTCGCTTGACGAGTGGAACCGGAGGTACACGTCCGGAGACACCGCGGGTACCACGAAAGTCTTCTTGCCGGATGTGAGGTTCGCACATAGTGTGGTCAAACACATTGACCGCAGTATGGTGCTTACCCAGGTCTTGACTGGTCATGGTGGTTTTGCGGAGTACCTGCACAGATTCAAACGCAGTGACGACCCGGGTTGCGTGTGCGGGAGCGGTGCATCAGAATCGATCCTGCATCTTCTGATGGACTGCCCTCAGCACGAAGCGGCCCGGGAAGACCTACAACAGGTACTGCGGATGAGGCTGTGCAGGGGTTCCGTGCCCACCATTCTGGGCGAGGCCTCTGGCCGAGACGCATTCCTGGAGTACGCATGCAGGATAGCGAGAATTGCTATTGCCAGGAACAGAACAACCGATAGAGATGCATAGTGCCTCTAGTATCGTTAGCATATATAGATGGCACTATCATATAAGTCGTGTTGTTCTGTTCCTCGCAATAGCCAAGAGGAAATCGCTGTCCTGCGAACTCCGGGCTGCGAGCTTTGAAGCACTTAGACCACACCTTCGTTTAGTTTTAAGATAGACTAAGTGATTTTAATGTTTTTTAATTAATTATTAGACCTTGTAAAAATTTGCTTATGTGTGTTATGGTAATTTTGTAAAAATTTTTAATTGTATTTTATCCGGTTTTAAATTGTAAAATTATTGTAGTTTTAAATTAATTTAATTGTTTATATTGTTTTAAATTGTTAATTGTATTGATTTTCTATAAATAAAGCAAATAAGGTCTCTTTTTATGAAAGAGGACACCCTGCCAACGCCCTGTAATGACGGGTGCGTGTAAAATAAAAAAAAAACCTAACCTAACCTAACCTAACCTAACCTAACCTTTTTTTTTTTTTTTAACGTGGGTAATCCTCATGGATACTCCGCGTCCGAGGAGACGCGGCAGTTATGTCAGACTCTTACTGACTAAACCCCCACGGTGTATATCCTTTCCCGCCGCCTGGTGGCCGGGTCACGGGTTTCGCTCGCGCACACAACGCGGGCATGGCAGGGTGTTGAACGCGTTGGCGATGTCTAGAGACACCGCCAAGCTCACCCCGCCGCTGGCGACCGCATCCTCAGCAAGGTCCCTCACCCGCGCTATCGCGTCGACTGTGGACCTGCCCCGCCGGAACCCAAACTGTACGTCGCTGAGATCCGGCCCCACCTGCTCGAGGTGCCCTACGATACGAGCGGCGATGACCCGCTCGAACAGCTTACTCACCTCGTCTAAAAGCACTATAGGCCGATAGGCCGAGGGTGAGTCATCCGGGCGCCCCTCCTTCTGCAGAAGGACCAGCTTGCCAGTCTTCCATGCGACTGGAAACCGGCCCTGCCGCAGACAGGCGTCGAAGAGCGCCCTGACGCGAGTCTCCAGCGGGCCCAGGGCCAGAACCAAGGCCCGACCGGGAACTCCATCAGGGCCCGGCGCGACGTTCTTCGCCCGGAGCCGCAGCAGAGCCGCCCTCAATTCACCCTCGGTGATTGCGGGCGCGTCCTCGGACGACGCACCCCCAGCACCGGTGGTGGGCGGCGCCATGCTCGGCGGCTCCACCGCGGCCCTCCTCGGGAAGAGAGCTCCCACCACCGACTCCAGCCGCTCCGTCTGGAGCGACTCGGTCAGCGGCGGGGCCCTCGGTCGCAGCTTGCGCCTCACCATTTTGTAAGGTCGCCCCCAGGGATCGGCGTCGAGGCTCGCCAGCATCTCCTGCTGCGCGAGCTCCTTCGCCGCCCTGATGGCCACCTTCAGCGCCCACGCGGCGTCCCTATAGGCGACGTACAGGAGCGCTTCCGCGTCCCTGTCTCGCTGGCGCCGTCTCCGACTCCTGGCGTACCGGCGTCTGGCGGCCACGCAAGCCTTGCGCAACAGTGCAATCTCGCGAGACCACCAGTACACCGCACACCTGAGAGGTTGACGAGTGACTCTCGGCATGGCCGCGTCGCACACTTGCGACATGGCCCCGCCGAGCCACTCGGCTTCCTCCTCTACCGAGTTGCCGGCTGGCGCCGGCAACCACGCCTGAACTTCCGCTGCCTCCAACAGGGCGTCGCGGTCCAGGCTCTTGAGGGCCCAGCGAGGGCCACACCCCCGCGTGGCCCCGCTCGATCTGCGGATCGTGGCCGGGAGGGAGGAGACCTCGAACCGGATATACCGGTGATCCGAGAGCGTCTCCTCATCCTGCAGAACCTCCCATCCCCGAACGCGGCATGCCAGGGTGGGATCGGCGAACGTGACGTCCACGATCGATCCCCCCTGCCACCGCACGCAAGTCTGAACCGACCCACGGTTCATCACCTGTAGGCCGGTCGAGACCACCCAATCCTCGAGCGCCGCGCCGCGGGCGTCGGTCGCCGGGGATCCCCACGCAGTGGACTTTGCATTGAGATCTCCGGCGACCAGCACCCTACACGGGCGACTGCGACCGATCAGGGCCCCGACCTCGAGCAGGAACTGCTCGAACTCGATGAGGGGCCTGTTCGGCGAGAAATACGTCCCGATGACCAGGACGTCCCCCACCCAAGCCGCAACGAATCCCCTGCCCTTCACGACACGCTGGAATGGCGGGGAACTCGTCGCGGATCGGGACGTGATGGCCACCAGGCCGTCCCTATCCCCGACCCATTCGCCCCCCGAGGGGACGTAGTATGGCTCAGCCACCACGCCGACGTTGATCGACCACTCCGCCATGCTCTGGACCAATAGGTCCTGAGCCCCAGCGCAGTGGTTGAGGTTCGCCTGCAGAAAGTGGAGAGCCATAAAACTACCCCACTACCATGGGAACCTCCTTGGACCCCCCACGAGCCTCGGAGCTCGTGGATGGCCGGGCAGACTGCGAGGAGACCCGGGGGCCATCGCCAGTCCTACCCTTCTTCCCTTTGTTTTTGGGGGCGCGGCGCGTCTTGCACGCGTCGCTACCCCCGCGGTGATCCGCCGGTCTACCCGCTGCAGCACAGAGGCTGCAGTGTGGCGCGGCAGAGCACCCCCGGGCTTTGTGGCCAGATTTACCGCAGCGATAGCACGTGTCGCTGCGGTCGATCTCCGCCGAGCAGAGGGCCTTCATGTGCCCGAAGCCCAGGCACCGGTAGCATCGCTGAGGACGCTCACCCAGTGCCTTGACCTGGGCCGACACCCACCCCACCAACAATCTGCCACCGTCCACCACCTTCTTGGCGGCTGAGACGGGGCAGCGCAGCCAGACCGTTCCGGGGCCTCCTGCGTTGCGCCGGATATCTCCGGCCCGCACCTGGTCGACGTCACAGCCGCCGACCTTTGCGACGGCAGCCGCGACGTCCTCTTTTGTGACGGAATCGTCCAGGCCCGTTATGCGCATATCCGCGCACTTTACGGGCCTGGAGACTCGGGCCACCTTCTCCCCTACAACTTCTCTCAGCCGATTGGCGAGAGCGTCCGCCTTTTCGGCGCTTGCGGCGCCTGGCAGTTCAAAGATGCGGCCTCCCGTGGCCGCATTTCTGGCCCGCAGGCCCGCTATGCCGAGGTCAGTCAGACTTATTTTCTGCCTGGCCTCGGCTATAACACGGGCATAGGTAGCCCCCCCCTCCTCAGCCTCCGGCCGTAGGGTTAATACTACAGCCGAAGACCGCGGAGGACGGAGCTTAGGAAGGGGCGGCTTCGCAGACCCTGCCGCTGCCGATTTCTTCGGCTGCGGCTGGGGCCGCGGACCGGTCGCCTTCCTGCCCTTCTCCCCCCTCTTCTTCCTGCCGACCGCCTGCCACTGCCCCTCTTTGGGTGCAGCAGGGCCGGCAGGATTCTCCACCACTGGAGCCTTCCCCTTAGGCTCAGCTGGACGCTTCGCCGCCGCAGCCTTTTTTGCAGGCTCGGCAGCGGGCGTCCGTTGGGTGGATTTTCCCTTCCCTTGGCTTCGCCGAGGGCCAGCGGCGCGAGCAGCATCGGCATACGATGCCGGCTGCCCGGGCTGCCCCTTCTTGTCGGCCGCCAGTGGGGGCCTGAGGCTCTTCGCCGGGAGGAGCCTATCCTCCAGGCCAGCGAGGCGGGCATTCAGGATTTCCCTGACTTGCCGCAACACTGCCTGGTTGTCGGCCTCCTTCGTCGTCGCGGGAGCGGATCGCTCCACGACGGCTCTCAGCGAGGCCAGCTCCTTGCGGAGACTGGCCGTTTCGGCCTGCTGCCGTGCGTTCTCAGCCTCAAGGCGGTTAATAACCGCCTGAAGCTTTTTAGTCTCGTCCGAGACTGTGCGCGAGCCCAAGGTCTCCACGGCATCTATAATAGACGCCGCAGAGTCCTTGAGAGTGCGCACCAGCGTACCCTTCAGGTTCGACGATTTCGTGGCGACAGTTTTAATTGTCGCCACTTCGTCGAACACTCGCCTCTGAAGTTGGGCCGCCGACATCTCATTCGTCGACGGCCCAAGCTCCCGTTCAGCGGCGAGGTGGGCTTCGCGGCGATATACCGCCGCTAAGGAGGACCTTAACAGGTCTTGCTCCGCCTGGGTGCGGAGCTCCTCCTTTCTGGCCTTTTTACCGGCCTCCTTGTCCTTCCTCGACGGCTTAACGCTGCCGAGGATAATGGGCGAAGATACGGCCGGCATCTCTTCATCGGAGGACAACGCATTGCCCTCCGAGAGACGCGGCCTCTTCGCCCCCTTCCACAAGCGCCCTGCGACGCTTGCGGCCACGGAGGACTCAGACCCCGACCGGGATCTGCAGCTCTCCATTACCACTACCCCACTGCAGTCGGAAGCAGAGCCATCCGACGTCTCTCCCTTGAGAGACGAAGCACGACTCCGCGATCCGGCCACCGCCGTGTCGCACCTCTCCAGCACGACCACGGCCCTGCTCTGCAGCAGCCTGACACTCTCCTCCTCCACTACCTCCTCTCCCTCATCGCGGATTATGGCCCCCCCGTATACTTGGGGCCGATGCGCCGTCTCCGGCGCACCACGGGATTCCCCCTCTCGGGGACCCGCCCGGGTAGATATATTGATAATCCGACCTGTCATTTTGTGGTTTTTAAGGGGTAACCTCCCCGTGGTTGGGCACCCTTGGGACTGGATCCCCACCAGCCATACATCCCATCGGCAGGTGCCAGACCTTGGGATTGGAGTTATTTTTTAGAGAGGTTGTCTTCCTCGCGGCTCCCCGCTCAGTGAGAGGAGCCCCCGTTCCCGCTCAGTGCGGACTACGGGTTGCCCGACGGTGGCCGAAACCAGCGCCCACCGGCCGTGAAGCCGGCGAACCCGCCGCGCTCACGTAATTTTTTAACGAGGTTTTCTTCCTCTAGGCTCGAAAGCCACGCCTACCCGCCCTGGAATCGCTGTCCTGTCGCTAAGGCAGGACGGCAACCCCAGGAGCAGCGCTAAGAAGCGCTCGCCCCACCCCAGTGCTAGTTTTGGTTCACGCCGGATAAACCGGTACCTTCCATATCTGGAAGGCGTGCCCCTATCCACCACCCAGGGAGACGCGCCACGATGGGGGACTAGCAACCCCACACGGGAACCTAACCTAACCTAACCTAACCTAACCTAACCTAACCTTTTTTTTTTTTTTTTTTTTTTTTTTTTTTTAACGTGGGTAATCCTCATGGATACTCCGCGTCCGAGGAGACGCGGCAGTTATGTCAGACTCTTACTGACTAAACCCCCACGGTGTATATCCTTTCCCGCCGCCTGGTGGCCGGGTCACGGGTTTCGCTCGCGCACACAACCGCAACCAGGCCGGCAGAATCCGTCCTTAGGACGGTGCCAACTCGGGGGCAATATCAGATGCCCCCCAATTGAACGCCATAAGACGCACCAGGACCACAGGGTGCGTCTTCCAGCTCGAGGACCTAACTCCTGGGTGTTGGACAGATCCTCGTATCCAACGCCCGGAGGTGCTACTCTCAAGGGGGTAGGCGGTGGTGAAGCGCGAGCCGCCTGCGCCCGACACGTCTGCGACGGATCGGCTGAGAGTCCACGTCGTCCTCTCTCAGCCGTTCCGCCGCCTCCTTCCGCGAGATCACGTCCTCGCAGAAGGAGACCATCGCCTGCCAAGACCTCTCACTGCCAGCCATGGCCGAAACCACGATCGGCAGGGAGAGGTCCCCCCCGACTACAGAAGTGAGTGCCGCACGCTGCTGAGACCAACTGGGGCACTCAGCCAGCGTGTGCTGCGCTGTATCGATAGCGCAGCCGCACTCATGGCATTCTTCAGTGGGCTCTCTACCTGCCACCTTGAACAGGAACCTCCCGAAACAGCCGTGTCCGGAAAGCACCTGCGCAAGGCGGAAGGTCACCTGCCCGTGCCGCCTCTCCGCCCACTGACGGAGGACGGGGCGAATCGCCTCTATGGTCCTGAGACCGGCACTCGGTGACTCGAGTCTGACCTGCCACTGGCGGTAGAGCTCGGTCTGCGCCGAGCGCCGCCATCCAGCCACCATATCCGGGGAAGGGTGGTCGCCCAGCGACCGAACTTCCACCCTTTGCCAGTACACGTGAGCCAGCACCTCCGCCTCCAGATCCCACGGAGGACAACCCGCTAAAGCGCAGGCCGCCTCGCACGAGATGGAGCGGTAGGCTCTGACCACTCTGGCCGCCATGACTCGCTGCGGTCTCCGCAGCAGTCTCCTACTACGAGCGGACAGATCGTCCGCCCATATGGGCGCCCCATACAGGGCCATCGACTTCACCGCCCCGGTGTACAGTCGACGGCAGCCCACTCCGGGCCCACCCGAGTTCGGGAGCAAGCGACTCAGCGCGCCGGCAGCCCCAATCAGTTTGGGGGCCAGGCGCCGGAAGTGCTCCTCGAAATTCCACCGCGCGTCGAGGATGAGTCCCAAGTACTTCATCGACGATTTGACCGCGATGGAAACCCCTCCGACCACTAGGTCGGCTCCGGCGGCAGGTGCCATCCGCGGCCCGTGAAAACACAGGGCCTCGGACTTTTCGAGGGCAACCTCCAACCCCAGCCGGCGTATGCGCGCCACTACTTGGGCCACCCCAGCAGTGGCTCTGACGCGCGCCTCCCTGAACGTGCGGCCCCTGGCCGTAACGAGGGTGTCGTCTGCGTAACAAGTTACGTCGACGCCCCTCGGATTACCGCCCCGCAGCACCCAGTCGTAGCCGATGTTCCACAGGAGCGGTCCGAGGACCGATCCCTGTGGGACACCGCACGACACTTCCCAGCGGACCAACTGGCCGCCGGCCGGGAAGCTCACGGCCCTCTCTGAGAGGTAAGCCGCTACGATACGCCGCAGATAGCCGGGCATCGCGTGGTAGCGAAGCGCTTCCACAATGCACGGCCATGGCAGGGTGTTGAACGCGTTGGCGATGTCTAGAGACACCGCCAAGCTCACCCCGCCGCTGGCGACCGCATCCTCCGCAAGGTCCCTCACCCGCGCTATCGCGTCGACTGTGGACCTGCCCCGCCGGAACCCAAACTGTACGTCGCTGAGATCCGGCCCCACCTGCTCGAGGTGCCCTACGATACGAGCGGCGATGACCCGCTCGAACAGCTTACTCACCTCGTCTAAAAGCACTATAGGCCGATAGGCCGAGGGTGAGTCAGCCGGGCGCCCCTCCTTCTGCAGAAGGACCAGCTTGCCAGTCTTCCATGCGACTGGAAACCGGCCCTGCCGCAGACAGGCGTCGAAGAGCGCCCTGACGCGAGTCTCCAGCGGGCCAAGGGCCAGAACCAAGGCCCGACCGGGAACTCCATCAGGACCCGGCGCGACGTTCTTCGCCCGGAGCCGCAGCAGAGCCGCCCTCAATTCACCCTCGGTGATTGCGGGCGCGTCCTCGGATGACGCACCCCCAGCACCGGTGGCGGGCGGCGCCATGCTCGGCGGCTCCACCGCGGCCCTCCTCGGGAAGAGAGCTCCCACCACCGACTCCAGCCGCTCCGGCTGGAGCGACTCGGTCAGCGGCGGGGCCCTCGGTCGCAGCTTGCGCCTCACCATTTTGTAAGGTCGCCCCCAGGGATCGGCGTCGAGGCTCGCCAGCATCTCCTGCTGCGCGAGCTCCTTCGCCGCCCTGATGGCCACCTTCAGCGCCCACGCGGCGTCCCTATAGGCGACGTACAGGAGCGCTTCCGCGTCCCTGTCTCGCTGGCGCCGTCTCCGACTCCGGGCGTACCGGCGTCTGGCGGCCACGCAAGCCTTGCGCAACAGTGCAATCTCGCGAGACCACCAGTACACCGCACACCTGAGAGGTTGACGAGTGACTCTCGGCATGGCCGCGTCGCACACTTGCGACATGGCCCCGCCGAGCCACTCGGCTTCCTCCTCTACCGAGTTGCCGGCTGGCGCCGGCAACCACGCCTGGACTTCCGCTGCCTCCAACAGGGCCTCGCGGTCCAGGCTCTTGAGGGCCCAGCGAGGGCCACACCCCCACGTGGCCCCGCTCGATCTGCGGATCGTGGCCGGGAGGGAGGAGACCTCGAACCGGATATACCGGTGATCCGAGAGCGTCTCCTCATCCTGCAGAACCTCCCATCCCCGAACGCGGCACGCCAGGGTGGGATCGGCGAACGTGACGTCCACGATCGATCCCCCCTGCCACCGCACGCAAGTCTGAACCGACCCACGGTTCATCACCTGTAGGCCGGTCGAGACCACCCAATCCTCGAGCGCCGCGCCGCGGGCGTCGGTCGCCGGGGATCCCCACGCAGTGGACTTTGCATTGAGATCTCCGGCGACCAGCACCCTACACGGGCGACTGCGACCGATCAGGGCCCCGACCTCGAGCAGGAACTGCTCGAACTCGATGAGGGGCCTGTTCGGCGAGAAATACGTCCCGATGACCAGGACGTCCCCCACCCAAGCCGCAACGAATCCCCTGCCCTTCACGACACGCTGGAATGGCGGGGAACTCGTCGCGGATCGGGACGTGATGGCCACCAGGCCGTCCCTATCCCCGACCCATTCGCCCCCCGAGGGGACGTAGTATGGCTCAGCCACCACGCCGACGTTGATCGACCACTCCGCCATGCTCTGGACCAATAGGTCCTGAGCCCCAGCGCAGTGGTTGAGGTTCGCCTGCAGAAAGTGGAGAGCCATAAAACTACCCCACTACCATGGGAACCTCCTTGGACCCCCCACGAGCCTCGGAGCTCGTGGATGGCCGGGCAGACTGCGAGGAGACCCGGGGGCCATCGCCAGTCCTACCCTTCTTCCCTTTGTTTTTGGAGGCGCTGCGCGTCTTGCACGCGCCGCTACCCCCGCGGTGATCCGCCGGTCTACCCGCTGCAGCACAGAGGCTGCAGTGTGGCGCGGCAGAGCACCCCCGGGCTTTGTGGCCAGATTTACCGCAGCGATAGCACGTGTCGCTGCGGTCGATCTCCGCCGAGCAGAGGGCCTTCATGTGCCCGAAGCCCAGGCACCGGTAGCATCTCTGAGGACGCTCACCCAGTGCCTTGACCTGGGCCGACACCCACCCCACCAACAATCTGCCACCGTCCACCACCTTCTTGGCGGCTGAGACGGGGCAGCGCAGCCAGACCGTTCCGGGGCCTCCTGCGTTGCGCCGGATATCTCCGGCCCGCACCTGGTCGACGTCACAGCCGCCGACCTTTGCGACGGCAGCCGCGACGTCCTCTTTTGTGACGGAATCGTCCAGGCCCGTTATGCGCATATCCGCGCACTTTACGGGCCTGGAGACTCGGGCCACCTTCTCCCCTACAACTTCTCTCAGCCGATTGGCGAGAGCGTCCGCCTTTTCGGCGCTTGCGGCGCCTGGCAGTTCAAAGATGCGGCCTCCCGTGGCCGCATTTCTGACCCGCAGGCCCGCTATGCCGAGGTCAGTCAGACTTATTTTCTGCCTGGCCTCGGCTATTACACGGGCATAGGTAGCCCCCCCCTCCTCAGCCTCCGGCCGTAGGGTTAATACTACAGCCGAAGACCGCGGAGGACGGAGCTTAGGAAGGGGCGGCTTCGCAGACCCTGCCGCTGCCGATTTCTTCGGCTGCGGCTGGGGCCGCGGACCGGCCGCCTTCCTGCCCTTCTTCCCCCTCTTCTTCCTGCCGACCGTCTGCCACTGCCCCTCTTTGGGTGCAGCAGGGCTGGCAGGATTCTCCACCACTGGAGCCTTCCCCTTAGGCTCAGCTGGACGCTTCCCCGCCGCAGCCTTTTTTGCAGGCTCAGCAGCGGGCGTCCGTTGGGTGGATTTTCCCTTCCCTTGGCTTCGCCGAGGGCCAGCGGCGCGAGCAGCATCGGCATACGATGCCGGCTGCCCGGGCTGCCCCTTCTTGTCGGCCGCCAGTGGGGGCCTGAGGCTCTTCGCCGGGAGGAGCCTATCCTCCAGGCCAGCGAGGTGGGCATTCAGGATTTCCCTGACTTGCCGCAACACTGCCTGGTTGTCGGCCTCCTTCGTCGTCGCGGGAGCGGATCGCTCCACGACGGCTCTCAGCGAGGCCAGCTCCTTGCGGAGACTGGCCGTTTCGGCCTGCTGCCGTGCGTTCTCAGCCTCAAGGCGGTTAATAACCGCCTGAAGCTTTTTAGTCTCGTCCGAGACTGTGCGTGAGCCCAAGGTCTCCACGGCATCTATAATAGACGCCGCAGAGTCCTTGAGAGTGCGCACCAGCGTACCCTTCAGGTTCGACGATTTCGTGGCGACAGTTTTAATTGTCGCCACTTCGTCGAACACTCGCCTCTGAAGTTGGGCCGCCGACATCTCGTTTGTCGACGACCCAAGCTCCCGTTCAGCGGCGAGGTGGGCTTCGCGGCGATATACCGCCGCTAAGGAGGACCTTACAAGGTCTTGCTCCGCCTGGGTGCGGAGCTCCTCCTTCCTGGCCTTTTTATCGGCCGCAATGTCCTTCCTCGACGGCTTGACGCTGCCGAGGATAATGGGCGAAGATAAGGCCGGCATCTCTTCATCGGAGGACAACGTATTGCCCTCCGTGAGACGCGGCCTCTTCGCCCCCCTCCACAAGCGCCCTGCGACGCTTGCGGCCACGGAGGACTCAGACCCTGACCTGGATCTGCAGCTCTCCATGGGCACCACCCCACTGCAGTCGGAAGCAGAGCCATCCGACGTCTCTCGCTTGAGAGACGAAGCACGGCTCCGTCTTCCGGCCACCGCCGTGTCGCACCTCTCCAGCACGACAACGGCCCTGCTCTGCAGCAGCTTCATGTTCTCCTCCTCTACTTCCTCAACTACTATCTCCTCTCCCTCATCGCGGATTATGGCCCCCCCGTATACTTGGGGCCGATGCGCCGTCTCCGGCGCACCACGGGATTCCCCCTCTCGGGGACCCGCCCGGGTAGATATATTAATAATCCGACCTGTCATTTTGTTGTTATTTTTAGGGGTAACGGCCCCATGGTTGGGCACCCTCGGGACTGGATCCCCACCAGCCATACATCCCATCGGCAGGTGCCAGACCTTGGGATTGGAGTTATTTTTTAGAGAGGTTGTCTTCCTCGCGACTCCCCGCTCAGTGAGAGGAGCCCCCGATCCCGCTCAGTGCGGACTACGGGTTGCCCGACGGTGGCCGAAACCAGCGCCCACCGGCCGTGAAGCCGGCGAGCCCGCCGCGCTCACGTAATTTTTTAACGAGGTTTTCTTCCTCTAGGCTCGAAAGCCACGCCTACCCGCCCTGGAGTCGCTGTCCTGTCGCTAAGGCAGGACGGCAACCCCAGGAGCAGCGCTAAGAAGCGCTCGCCCCACCCCAGTGCTAGTTTTGGTTCACGCCGGATAAACCGGTACCTTCCATATCTGGAAGGCGTGCCCCTATCCACCACCCAGGGAGACGCGCCACGATGGGGGACTAGCAACCCCACACGGGAACCTAACCTAACCTAACCTAACCTAACCTAACCTAACCTAACCTAACCCAGTCAACGCCGAGCCGTCGCACGAATACGCTGCATAACACGCTTTAAACCGCGTTCGAATTACGAAAATAATTCCAAAAAGTGGTAAATTTCGGGTGGCGCGCCAAGTGCGATATACCAAAATTTGCGGGAGATCCTGGCGCACGTTGTCGCGAAAGTGTTTTTAAAATTGGAGGTGTCAGTGAGTGAAAAAAGTGAAAAGAAGTGAAAAATACGTTTTACAAAAACTTCAAAAAATTACGATGAGGTTTTGGTCGCGGTGACCCCCACTTTTTTTGGGTGTTCCGGGGTCCTACCACCGCGGCCCACAATCTGACATCAAAGACAAAAATTTTCCGACCACAGGGGCGGAGAAAAACACAGAAAAACAAAAACCACGTGGTGGCTAACTCTGCCCCTGGACCTGCGCGGAGGATAGGGTAAGCGCCACCAGATTGCCCCTTGAAAGGCGAACTCAACGACACATCACACAAGAAAATCCCGCCAGCGGTTCCTGAGGAAAAGCGGGGGAAAATTCTACTGCTTTTTAAAAAATTAATTGCGGGGGAAATAGATCGACAACATATACTTTTTAAAAATTCAGGGGCTGTGAACAGCCCCAAATACCCACATCCAGAAAAATTAAGGAAATCGAACCAGAAACTCCGCAAAAATAAAAAGTTTTCCCAAAAAGCAGTAAAAGTAAAAGGAACCAAGGGAACGCCTTGTTTACCCCCCTTTTTTACAACAGAGTGACCCAGTTTCTAAAGTGTGGTGTGTCGTTCCACGTTTCACACACGGCCTAACACCGGTAGCCATCCGGCACCGGCCCGAGGGTGCGGGAGCGATAACTTGAATTAAGACATTCTGTCGTGCAGACATTTAGGACATTTAGGGACATTAATATTTTAAATATAAGTGACGTTGACTGTTGGGAGGCTCTCTACACCTCCTGACAAAAATTCTATTTTTATTATTAGGTTTAACTATTTAGAATATTTTTTTTTTTTTTTTTGACTGTTGGAGGTTTTTTACACCCTCCAACAATTTTAACTATATTTATATTGATAGGTTAAGGTTTTAACTGTGACCAATATATTTGATTTATTGACTGTTGGGGGTTATTTACACCCTCCAACAATTTTAAACTAGGTTAAGCTAAAATTTTTGAGTTATATTCATAGGTTTAGGTTTTAATTGTATATAGTACTAAATTTTGACTGCTGGGAGGCTCTTTACACCTCCCAACAAAAAGTTTTAACTTAGTATAAGTTTATAAATTATTTATTGATAGGTTAAGGTTTTAACTGTGACCAATATATTTGATTTATCGACTGTTGGGGGTTATTTACACCCTCCAACAATTTTAAACTAGGTTAAGCTAAAATTTTTGAGTTATATTCATAGGTTTAGGTTTTAATTGTATATAGTACTAAATTTTGACTGCTGGGAGGCTCTTTACACCTCCCAACAAAAAGTTTTAACTTAGTGTAAGTTTTTAAATTATTTATTTTTGTGCTGTCTGACTGTTGGGGGGCCCTTTACACCTCCTAACTAATTTATAATATTCGTTAAGTTATTCATATAGTTATATTGTTTATAGCTGATAGGCCCTATACACCTATCAGCAAACGCGATAACCTTTCTGTCCCCACACCCCCAGGATGCTCGGCCTCCGAACGCCATTGAAGGTGCGCAGGAGCCTCAGCGGGACCTCACAAATGGGAAATGACGAAGCAGGACATAAAGCAACCTCGCCTGCCACCGCGGAGCCGCAGGCTGGGCCTTCACGCGACACAAGTGAGCAGCTGCAGCCACGAAAACGTGGTGCGGCGGCTCCTAAGGTGAAGGCGCAGCCTGGGGCTCCCGAAATCTCCCCGGCGATCCCAACAAAAAAAGGGGAGAGTGGCGGAGGCGAAGTCCTGCCTCGTCAATATTAAGCTACAAATTAGCAGGTCCCGCAACACAAAAACCGAGATTAAGGAGGAGATATTGAAGGCAGCGGACAGGCTCTTCGCGATGGTAAAGGAGGCCGAGGCGGATGCCCACCCCCGGACTCCAAAAGAAGGAAAAGGCAAGGGAGGGGCGGAGAGGCCGTTGAACATAACGTTCACTGGCTTGCCCGCGTCTCCCAAGCCAAAAGGAGAGTGCCCATCCAGTTTCTCACACAATATTGTGTTGGAGAAACTGGAGGAGCACAAAAAGCTCCTAGAATTAAATTCTGAGGCACTTAAACAGATAGCCCAAAACCAAGAGGATGAAAAACAGGAGCGACGGCGGCTGACGTATGCAAGCGTGACCGCGGGTGAAACAAGGAAACGCCCAGTGGAGCGGGTCACGCTGCACTCAGTCGCCGTCGCTTCGAACGATCAGGAGGAGTCCGGGGAGGAAGTTTTACAGAAAATTAGGGTAGCCATAAACGCAAAAGAAACGGGGGTACAAGTGGACAGAATAAGAAAAGCCAAGGACAGGAGGGTTATCGTGGGATGTGGCACAAGAGAGGAGAAGGAAAGAGTGGTGCAAAGATTAAAAAAGGCGGACCTCCGGGTCGAAGATATGAAAAATAGGGACCCACTGGTGATCCTGAAGGACGTCCTCCAGTATAACACTGATGAGGACGTCCTTCAGGCACTACAAACACAAAACTCCAATCTTCTTAAACATATTCAAAAGGAGGAGGTCCGCATAGAAGTAAAGTATAGAAAAAAGCTAAAGAACCCTCTCTTGTGCCACATCATTCTCAGGGTGTCCCCGAAGGTGTGGTCGGCCCTAACAGAGGCGGGCACGGTGCGCGTGGATCTGCAGAGGGTGAGAGTGGCCGATCAGTCCCCGCTCACCCAATGCTCCGCGTGCCTCGGGTACGGGCATAGCAGGCGGTTCTGCAAGGAGCCCCAAACGAGGTGCAGCCACTGCGGGGAGGAGCACCTAAAGGTGAACTGCCCAAAGTGGCAGGCAGGAACCCTGCCCTCTTGCTGTAACTGTGCACAGACCGGGCTGGACGCGGCTCACAACGCGTTCGCTCCGGAGTGCACGGTGCGCCGTAAGTGGGAGGCCTTGGCCAGGGCAACGGTAGCTTACTGCTAAAGTTGCCCTGGGCGAGACCGGAACCACCGTGAGGTCCTACCGAGTGTTCCAGGCGAATTTGCAACGCAAGCAACTCGCCACACAGGAGCTCTTGCTCGAGGCCACCAGCAGAAAGGTAGCCCTGGCGCTGGTCCAGGAGCCATATGTTGGAAGGTCCGGCTCGATGCGAGACTACGCGGGCGCGCGCGTATTCCAGTGTGCCAACCGGGGGGACGGACATGTCAAAGCCGCAATCGTTGTGTTCGACGATGACATGGCCGTAACCCTGGACTCCGGTCTTACCACCAACAATATTGTGGTGGTGAGAATCGGAACGGGTGCCTGGGAGATGTGCGCGGTCTCGTTCTACTTCGAGCCGGATCAGCCAATGGAGCCATACCTGGATCAGCTGGTGGCAGTGGTCACGAGCGTGGGCTCCCGTTATGTGGTGGTGGGTGGCGACGCGAACGCCTGGAACACCTGGTGGGGCAGCACGAAAACGGACAGCAGAGGGGAGGCATTCTTTGGGGCTCTTGAAGAGCTTGACTTGCAGGTGCTCAATCGGGGTGACGTCCCTACCTTCGACGTGATTAGAGGACTCAAACGGTACTCTAGTTGCGTCGACGTTACGGCGTGCTCCCCGGACGCGCTCCTGTTGGTGGCTGACTGGATGGTGGATGACGGCGTGACGAGCTCAGACCACAACACTATTACGTTCCGTATCAACCTGAAAAAAGACAGAGAAGTAATAGTAACTAGGACCACGCGGCGATTCAACACTAAAAAGGCAAACTGGGATGAGTTTCAATCGAAGCTCACCCAGTTGCAAGAGTCAAATCTCATCAAAATCGGTGATATAGAGAAGATCGACAACATAGTCGATCTCGAAAATAGTGTTGAATCATATAACAAAACAGTCGTGGCGGCATGCGAAGCAAGCATGCCGATCAGGAAGGGTACGGAGCGTCTTAGTCTACCTTGGTGGAATGACGAGCTCGCCGCGATGAAACGTGGGGTCAGCACCAAAAAGCGGCGCATTCGTTGCGCCGCTCCGGTCCGTCGCGACAGGGTTGTGCGTGAGTACCTGCAAGCCAAGGAGAACTTTGAGTCGCATGCTGTAGCAGCACAGATAGCCAGCTGGAAGGCTTTCTGTGAGCGTCAGGACAAGGAGGGACTATGGGACGGGATATACAGGGTCATAGGTAGAACCGCAGTGAGGAGAGAAGATCTCCCACTCGTTCAAAACGGTAAAACCTATGACCCCAGCGAATCGGCGGCACTGTTGGCGGGGATTTTCTACCCCGGGGATCTTGGGGAGGAAGATAACGCGGAACACAAGCGTACGAGGCGCGTCGCTGAACAAGTAAACGTGTGGACTCCAAATGAATATTTGGACCCACCGTTTACCTCTGTCGAACTGAGCGACGCCGCCTCGAGCTTCAACCCCAAGAAGGCCCCCGGGTCGGACGGTCTTACCGCCGACATATGCCAGCGAGCCATATCGCTGAACCCCGGCGCATTCCTCGCTCTGACCAATAAGTGCCTGGAACTGGGTTACTTTCCGATCATATGGAAGGAGGCCACCGTGATAGTCCTCCGAAAACCAGGAAAGGAGGACTACACCAACCCCAAGGCCTATCGTCCGATCGGTTTGTTGCCCGTTCTAGGCAAGATCCTCGAGAAGATGGTTGTCAATCGTGTCAAATGGCACATCCTGCCCGGGATTAGTACTCGCCAGTACGGCTTTATAACCCAGAGAAGCACCGAGGACGCCCTCTACGCCCTGACGGACCGCATTTACAAGAAACTCCAAGAGAGGAAACTTGTAACTGTGGTCTCGCTGGACATAGAGGGGGCCTTCGATAGCGCCTGGTGGCCGGCCATTAGAGTCAGACTGGCTGAGGAAAAGTGTCCCGTTAACATCCGCAGGGTTATTGACAGCTATCTTCGCGAGAGAAAGGTCACCGTGAGGTATGCGGGAGCCGAACACAAGCGTAACACCACCAAAGGCTGTGTTCAAGGCTCCATCGGGGGTCCCGTCCTGTGGAACCTCTTGTTGGATCCACTACTGCAGGGCCTGGGAGGGCGGGGGGAATATTGTCAGGCTTTTGCCGACGATGTTGTCCTCGTCTTCGACGGCGATACGGGGCTGGAGGTCTCGAGACGGGCCAATGCTGCTCTCGCCTATGTCCGGGAGTGGGGAGTTCGTAATAAGCTGAGGTTCGCACCGCACAAAACCAAGGCGATGGTGCTAACCAACAAGCTAAAGTACGACTCTCCGCTCCTGACCATGGGGGGGATCGACATTGGTCTGTCCAGCGAAATAAAGATCCTGGGGCTCACTATCGACAGCAAGCTAACCTTCAACTCTCATGTAAGTAATACTTGCATGAGAGTTCAAGGTCTCTATAAGCAGCTGTCGAGAGCCGCCAGGGTAAGCTGGGGCCTCCATCCCCAAATCATAAAGACAATTTATACTGCAGTGGTGGAGCCAATAGTCCTGTACGCTGCCTGTGCCTGGGCGCCGGCCGCTTCAAGGCTCGGAGTGCGGAAGCGTTTGGGAGCTCTCCAAAGGGGCTTTGCGCAGAAAATGACCAAGTCGTACCGGACCGTCTCCCTGAACTCGGCCATGGTGCTGGCTGGGATACTCCCCTTGGATCTTAGGATCCAAGAGGCCTCGGCATTGTACGAGGCCAAGAGGGGAGTGTCCCAACGAGTACTCGGGGACAGGGAGATGGAAGTGAGGGTGCCGTACTGTGGGCGACCACACCCGGCGGAGAGGACGTGCCTGCAGTTTACCAGCCTGGTGGACCGAGAAGACCTTGAGAACAACAACACTCAAGCAGTGCGCATCTTTACCGATGGCAGTAAAATTGACGGCAAGGTGGGGGCCTCGCTTTCCATATGGAATCACGAGGCCGAAACCAAAGCCGTCAAGCTAAAGTTGGGTGCGCACTGCTCGGTCTACCAGGCTGAGCTCCTTGCCCTAGATAGGGCTGCCTCTCTCGCGACGAGCCGCCCCGAAAGCTCCATCGGCATATACACCGACTCAAGATCATCCCTTGAGTCGGTGGTCGGGCGCAAATCCCTCCATCCCCTGGTAGCAGGCATTATCGACAATCTGGAGATATGTCGCACCCGGAACAAGGAAGTATCCTTGTTCTGGGTGAAAGCGCATGCAGGGTTGGAGGGAAATGAAAGAGCCGATGAGCTCGCGAAAGAGGCAGCTCTAGGCTTAAGGAGAAAACCGGACTATGACCGATGCCCGGTTTCGTTTGTCAAGCGACTGCTCCGCGAGGGATCGCTTGACGAATGGAACCGGAGGTATACGTCCGAAGAGACTGCGGGCACCACGAAGGTCTTCTTGCCGGATGTGCGGTTCGCACATCGTGTGGTCAAGCACATAGACCGCAGTATGGTGCTCACTCAGGTCTTGACTGGTCATGGTGGGTTTGCGGAGTACCTGCACAGATTCAAACGCAGTGACAACCCGGGTTGCGTGTGCGGGAGCGGTGCATCAGAATCGATCTTGCATCTTCTGATGGACTGCCCCCAGCACGAAGCGGCCCGGGAAGACCTACAACAGGTACTGCGGATGAAGCTGTGCAGGAGCTCCGTACCCACAATTCTGGGTGAGGCCTCTGGCAGAGATGCGTTCCTAGAGTACGCGAGCAGGATAGCGAAAATTGCTATTGCGAGGAACAGAACAACCGATAGAGATGCATAGTGCCTCTTATATCGTCAGCATATACAGATGGCACTATCATATAAATCAGGTTGTTCTGTTGCTCGCAAAAGCCGGGAGAAATTCGCTGTCCTGCGAACTCCGTACTCCGAGCTTTGGAGCTTTGAAGCACTTTTTTCGGCCACACTTTCGTTAGTTTATAAGATAGATATAAGTGATTTTAATGTTTTTAAATTATTTATCGACCTTTTTAAAATATAGCTTTACTGTTGTGAATTATTGTAGTTTTTAAATTAATTTAATTGTTTTTAATTGCTTTTTAACTGTTTTTTAATTGTAATTTATTTAGATTTTATCATAATTGTAATTGTAATTGTCCATAATTGTATTGATTATCTGAAAATAAAGCACGAAAAGGTCTCTTTTTCTCGAAAGAGGACACCCTGCCAACGCCCTGTGATAACGGGTGCGTGTAAAAAAAAAAAAAAAAACCTAACTTAACCTAACCTAACCCAACCCTTTTTTTTTTTTTTTTTTTTAACGTGGGTAATCCTCATGGATACTCCGCGTCCGAGGAGACGCGGCAGTTATGTCAGACTCTTACTGACTAAACCCCCACGGTGTATATCCTTTCCCGCCGCCTGGTGGCCGGGTCACGGGTTTCGCTCGCGCACACAACCGCAACCAGGCCGGCAGAGTCCGTCCTTAGGACGGTGCCAACTCGGGGGCAATATCAGATGCCCCCCAATTGAACGCCATAAGACGCACCAGGACCACAGGGTGCGTCTTCCAGCTCGAGGACCTAACTCCTGGGTGTTGGACAGATCCTCGTAAACCTAACCCAACCCAACCCAACCCAACCCAACCCAACCTAACCCAACCTAACCTAACCCAACCCAACCCAACCCAACCCAACCTAACCTAACCAAGATGGTTGTCAATCGTGTCAAATGGCACATCCTGCCCGGGATTAGTACTCGCCAGTACGGCTTTATGCCCCAGAGAAGCACCGAAGACGCCCTCTACGCCCTGATGGACCACGTTTACAAGAATCTCAAAGCGAAGAGACTTGTAACCGTGGTTTCGCTGGACATAGAGGGGGCCTTCGATAGCGCCTGGTGGCCGGCCATCAGAGTCAGACTGGCTGAGGAAAAGTGTCCCGTGAACGTCCGCAGGGTGATTGACAGCTACCTTCGCGAGCGAAAGGTCACAGTGAGGTATGCGGGAGCCGAACACATGCGCAACACCACCAAAGGCTGTGTTCAAGGCTCCATCGGGGGTCCCGTCCTGTGGAACCTTTTGTTGGATCCACTACTGCAGGGCCTGGGAGGGCGGGGAGAGTATTGTCAGGCCTTTGCCGACGATGTTATCCTCGTCTTCGACGGCGATACGGGGTTGGAGGTCTCGAGACGGGCCAATGCCGCTCTCGCCTATGTTCGGGAGTGGGGAGTTCGTAATAAGCTGAGGTTCGCACCGCACAAAACCAAGGCGATGGTGCTAACCAACAAGCTAAAGTACGACTCTCCGCTCCTGACCATGGGGGGGATCGACATTGGTCTGTCCAGCGAAATAAAGATCCTGGGGCTCACTATCGACAGCAAGCTAACCTTCAACTCTCATGTAAGTAGTACTTGCATGAGAGTTCAAGGTCTCTACAAGCAGCTGTCGAGAGCCGCCAGGGTAAGCTGGGGCCTCCATCCCCAAATCATAAAGACTATTTATACTGCAGTGGTGGAGCCAATAGTCCTGTACGCTGCCTGTGCCTGGGCGCCTGCCGCTTCAAAGCTCGGAGTGCGGAAGCGTTTGAGTGCTCTCCAAAGGGGCTTTGCGCAGAAAATGACCAAGTCGTACCGGACCGTCTCCCTGAACTCGGCCATGGTGCTGGCTGGGATACTCCCCTTGGATCTTAGGATCCAAGAGGCCTCGGCGTTGTACGAGGCCAAAAGGGGAGTGTCCCAGCGAGTACTCGGGGACAGGGAGATGGAGGGGAGGGTGCCGTACTGTGGGCGACCACACCCGGCGGAGAGGACGTGCCTGCAGTTTACCAGCCTGGTGGACCGAGAAGACCTTGAGAACAACAACACTCAAGCAGTGCGCATCTTTACCGATGGCAGTAAAATTGACGGCAAGGTGGGGGCCTCGCTTTCCATATGGAATCATGAGGCCGAAACCAAAGCCGTCAAGCTAAAGTTGGGTGCGCACTGCTCGGTCTACCAGGCTGAGCTCCTTGCCCTAGATAGGGCTGCCTCTCTCGCGACGAGCCGCCCCGAAAGCTCCATCGGCATATACACCGACTCAAGATCATCCCTTGAGTCGGTGGTCGGGCGCAAATCCCTCCATCCCCTGGTGGCAGGCATTATCGACAATCTGGAGATATGTCGCACCCGGAACAAGGAAGTATCCTTGTTCTGGGTGAAAGCGCATGCAGGGTTGGAGGGAAATGAAAGAGCCGATGAGCTCGCGAAAGAGGCGGCTCTAGGCTTAAGGAGAAAACCGGACTATGACCGATGCCCGGTTTCGTTTGTCAAGCGACTGCTCCGCGAGGGGTCGCTTGACGAATGGAACCGGAGGTATACGTCCGAAGAGACTGCGGGCACCACGAAGGTCTTCTTGCCGGATGTGCGGTTCGCACATCGTGTGGTCAAGCACATAGACCGCAGTATGGTGCTCACTCAGGTCTTGACTGGTCATGGTGGGTTTGCGGAGTACCTGCACAGATTCAAACGCAGTGACAACCCGGGTTGCGTGTGCGGGAGCGGTGCATCAGAATCGATCTTGCATCTTCTGATGGACTGCCCCCAGCACGAAGCGGCCCGGGAAGACCTACAACAGGTACTGCGGATGAAGCTGTGCAGGAGCTCCGTACCCACAATTCTGGGTGAGGCCTCTGGCAGAGATGTGTTCCTAGAGTACGCGAGCAGAATAGCGAAAATTGCTATTGCGAGGAACAGAACAACCGATAGAGATGCATAGTGCCTCTTATATCGTCAGCATATACAGATGGCACTATCATATAAATCAGGTTGTTCTGTTGCTCGCAAAAGCCGGGAGAAATTCGCTGTCCTGCGAACTCCGTACTCCGAGCTTTGGAGCTTTGAAGCACTTTATCGACCACACCTTCGTTAGTTTATAAGTTAGCCATAAGTGATTTTAATGTTTTTATAATTATTTATTGACCTTTTTTTAAAACATAGCTTTATTATTTTGAATTATTGTAGTTTTTAAATTAATTTAATTGTTTTTAATTGCTTTTTAACTGTTTTTAATTGTAATTTATTTATAATAGTCTTTATTTGTTTTAACTGTTAACTGATTGTATCATACTTGTATTGACTTATCTGAAAATAAAGCACGAAAAGGTCTCTTTTTCTCGAAAGAGGACACCCTGCCAACGCCCTGTGATGACGGGTGCGTGTTTTAAAAAAAAAAAAAAAAACCTAACCTAACCTAACCTAACCCAACCTAACCCAACCTGACCCAACCTGACCCAACCTGACCCAACCTAACACAACCTAACCCAACCTAACCCAACCTAACCTAACCTAACCTACCTACCTACCTACCTACCTAGTTCAGTCCGGGATGCTTTATTATATCCAGCACAAATGCGAACCATGGGAGCTTGGTTGCCGAGGTGCGTTTTAGCCGGGGGTGCATAAAAGGTCTCGTGGGTTGGATGGTTGCAGTGACGGCGATATCTACTGAATTCGAAGCAGCTCCTTACAAAAGCATTGTATAGTACAATTTTTGTTTTTAGAGAGTTACCCTTTTGTGTTGCGTTTAAGGAATCCTAGAAATTGCGCGGCTTTTATTACAGTTATATGAACACTAAATTAGCTAATTACACATAAGTGATACGGAACACAAGACAGTTTCTACGATCACTCAGAAGACCCGCCTGGCCCCCACCCTCGGGGCGAACTGTGTGTGCCCCTAGTACCGAATACAAACTTAAATGAAAATTCCTAACTTCCGACTCCCGGCTAATTCCGTAGACTCCGTCTAACGCCGATAGATGGCGCTGACGTTCCGTTCAAGTGAAATCAGCAACATTTTCCGACATACAAGTTCATATGCTGTTTCCACTTTGTTTGGGAGTTACTTTTTAAATGGCATTATTAAAATTAGTTCAGCGGCCGACCTCTCCCGATGCAGCGGGCGCGAGCCGGGCTCACGGGACGCTGTTCAGGATAGTAAATGAAATAAACGAACTTGTTTTTCAAAATTTTATTAATGGATCATATATTGCGTACAAGTCATGACTGTTCCCTGAAATTTTGTTTGCAAAGAGCACTCATGGTAAAAAAACTGGAACTAACAAATCGTGCGCTGAAGAAAAGCGAGGCCGATGCGGCGGCGCCCCGGCCGGCGCCCGGCCCGGCGCCCCAGTGGCGCAGGGCTGCTTTGGTATTTCCGGCTCCGAATCAGCCGGGGGCCGGGCGCGCGAGCACGGGCCGGCTCTCTCTTTCGGCTTCGGGCCTTCGTCGTCTTTCAGTCCTCCCGAAATCTTTTTCTGTAATTTTTTTAAAGATAGCCAAAAATCGGATCCGGATTCTTCGCCGGGTCGGCCGTCGGAAGCCGAAGACAGAGCTCCGTGGTCCGCGGCCGGTCGCGCGCAGTCGAAGTCGAGCGACACCCGGACGCGGACCGTGTCGGCCGAAGTCGGAACTCTCACCTCGAGGCCGCGCGCGCCCCGCTCCCCGGGGACCACGCGGCCCCGGCTCGCCTCCGGCAGCCGCTCCCTCTCCCGCAGGGCGACTCGCAGGTCTCCCTCGCCTGCTTCGGGCTGCCCGGTGCGATGCGGCGAGCGCCCGCGCGAGGCTGCGGCGGTGTGCAGCCGGCGGCGGGGCGGCGCGCACGCGGGCCCGCCGCGCAGCGTGTCCATGATGCGCGTCGTGAGCCCCGCGGCGGGCGGCGCGGGCGGCTCGGCCGCGCGGGTCGGCTCGGGAGCCGGCGGCGCGGGCCGCTCTATTTCGACGAATATTCGAGGTTGATGCGCGCACGGGTCCAGCCGCCGGGCGCGGCGCGGCGCGCACGCGTCGAAGGGCTCCACGAGCACGGCGCGGGGCGGCGGCGGCGAGCGGCCGGGCCCGCAGCGGCGCGCCAGCGCGTACTGGCGCCCGTCCGTGGCGCGCAGGCAGGCGCGCGCGCCGGCGAGGCGGTAGGGCGCGGCGCGCGGCGCGGGGCGCGGCTGGCGCGAGGCCGCCTCGCGCTCGTAGTCGGCGCGGCGCGCGCCCTCGGCCGCCTCGAGGCGCCTCGCCACCAGGTCCAGCCGCGCGCCGCACTGCGCGGCGGCGCGCGGGCCGGCCGGCTCGGCCTGCCGAGCGGAAATTAGAGCCATATATTATGATATGTTGGTCGAGCCTCAGCTAGGTGGACAGACCCCAAAGACCGATTGACGGCCAGCAGTTGACGTCAATCGGTTGATGATGACGATGAATATGATATTTCATTTGGGAAAAAAAAACCTCTAGACTGACCCTGGCGTTGTGCTCAGCGAGAGACCACCTGAACGCCCCCGGCCCCGACGGTCACAAGACCAGCGCCACGGGTCGGCGCGAATGCAGCATCTCGGCCGGCGAACATAAATTTTCCTTCATTTTGACGTCATTGGGACGTGAGCTCACTTCGAGCTCCTCGGGCGGCGCCCTGATCTAACCTAACCTAACCCAGCTAGACGCAGCGACGGGGCAGTTATTCCAAAGAAAAGGAAAAATCTTGTATGACTGAAGTGGCAAGAGCGTCTCACCCGACCGGGGCGGGGCGGGCAGCCGCGCGGGCCGGGCGGCGGCGGCGACGCGCACGGCGGCGGCGCGCCCCGCGGCGGCGGGCAGCACGTGACGCGCAGGCCGAGCGCGGCGTGCGCGGCGCGGCGCCGGCAGGGCGGCCGCGGGGTCGGCGCGCACGGGGCGGGGGCCGGCGGCTGCGCCGGAGCGCACGAGGTGGGCCGCGCCGCGCCCGTCTTCTCCGAGAGAGCTCGCTTCAGCTGCGGATCATAAATAGTTGTGTTACAACAATGTAGACGCTTACAACGTTGTACGTTATCCGTATCGAGAGCAGCTCACCGGGGCCGCGGGCAGGCGGCGCGCGGCGCGCGGCAGCAGCAGCGCCATGCCGGGAGCCGAGGTGTGCCGCGGGGCGGAGACGTGACGCGGGGCGAGCGGCGGCGGCGAGCGGCGCCGGCGTGTGAGTGGTGGGAACTCGAGGGCCACGCGTCTGCTCTAGATGGTCCCGATGTGCAGTAGGGTGGGGGGGGGGGGAGGGGGACGTTTCCAACAAGTGGTGAAATCGTTTAAAACTTTTTATCTTTACTTAACCGTTTTAGAAAAAGCTTGTAAGGTGACAGAAAAATCATGGGTTTCAGTTTATGATCGCTACAGAACCTTTCAATTTTATTTTTAATTAATTAAAAGCAACAGGCTAGTGAAGGAATTGTTATAAAATTTTTTGGGATAACAAAAGTCAATATTAGCAACAATAACAAAAGAAAATGAAAATATCTGGCTTGCTTTCTATAAGAGAGAGAGAGACAGACAGAGAAACATGCGACGCTACATAGAAATGAAAATATCTGGCTTGCTTTCTATAAGAGAGAGAGAGACAGAAAGAGAAATATGCGACGCCGCACAGCTTTATAGCAAAAAGTGTCGTGACAACTTTTCGTAAGAATTTTTTCCGTCTAGCCCCCTTTCACAACGCGCGATAAGGAACTTCGTTCCAAGAACACTTTTACAATGTTCGTAACTTATGACCGACCGCCCACCGTGGCACACGAGGGGGTGCAACAACAACAAACTAAATAAATGTACTATTAATCATACAATATGTATTCCGGTCGGTCACTGGTAAGATACATAATTGTGATGTTGGTCTTTTAATGACCGAACCGTTACATTTAAGTGTGACAACTCGTGTGACGTTGTTGAAGCCAGGGTGTTTTTGGATGATTTTACCTAAAAGCCATCGCGCTGGCGGCAAATTGTCTTCCTTTACCAGTACAACATCGCCAATTTTGGGGTCGGGTACAAGTTTTGTCCACTTGTATCGCTGAACACAGTTGTTTAAATATTCGCTGGACCAACGACGCCAAAAGTTTTGCACCATTCTTTGCGTGGCCTGCCACCCTTTTAGACTACTTAAAGTTGTAGTCTCGTAACTGCGTTCAGGAACGAGAACTAATGGCTCTCCAACCAAAAAATGTCCGCCGAGACATCAGCATCGCTTGGTAGTTGAGACAATGGCCTGGAATTTAGACAAGCCTCGACTTGTGTCAGGAAGGTAGCCATCTCTTCATAAGTCAGCGTAGAGTCTCCGATTACTCGTTTCAGATGGAACTTGGTTGATTTGACGCCGGCTTCCCATAACCCGCCAAAGTTAGGAGCGTGAGGTGGTATGAAATGCCAAGTAACTGAATTGTTTCCTAGCCACTCTGGAATTTCTACTGATACGGAAGACTTCTCAGCTGCGATAAGTCGGTTGATCTTGTAGCTGCCCATACAAACTGCACTACATATGGCGCATACATCGGCGCGCACCGCACGTCTGCTCCGGTCGCCGGCCGCCTGCGACTGGCACCTCGGGTCGGCGCAATGAGCCGCCTAGTAAACGCCGCGCCGCCGGCGCAATACCAGCGTGAGCGCGGTATTTATACCTTCCTGGACCCGCGCGCGTCCGGCGTTCGCAGCGCGCGGGGGGCCGCGCCCCGCACCACTCAACGGGCGCTCTCGCACGCTATTGGCTGGCAGGAAAAGTCACTCAGTACCATACTTATACCTTTTTTTTTTTTTTTAACGTGGGTAATCCTCATGGATACCCCGCGTCCGAGGAGACGCGGCGGTTATGTCAGACTCTTACTGACTAAACCCCCACGGTGCATATCCTTTCCCGCCGCCTGGTGGCCGGGACCATACTTATACCTAGACCACTAACTATCTAAATAAATGTGGCTAGGTAGTGTGTCAATTCATTCCACTCCAGTCCATACGATTCAATAAAACTATCCAACAAGACTAGCAAGCAGTTCTACTTTCCCTCGTCAAGCTAAAATCTCTTTGGATGCAGCAACGTAATTAGTCCCATTATCGCTCCATATATCGCTACAATGGCCTCGTCTTGCCACCATTCTTTTAAATCCGGAAATAAAACCGTCTGCAGTCAGATCACGACAGATACACACGAAGATACACATATATCCCTTGAACGACTTGTGACTGCGACCCTTCGAGACGCGCATATTAATCGGACCTGCAAAATGGACACCGCAATGGGTCAAATAACCGAGATATTTCAGACGTTACAGTTCTTTTTGTGATTGGTTCTTGTTGGATAGAGAGCTTCACTGCGTAGTGAAAGGAGTCCGACTCGCGCTCCCAAGACAATCCTAACACCTTTATTACTTCGTCCATTTTTATTTCAACCTTTCCGTATTGGTTCTCTGCTATTTCAGTTCCGTTGTGTCTGATTTCCTTTGCTAATTCCCTGCTATTCGTGACCCATTTCTACTATTCAAATCCACCTTTAATGAGTAGTCCCTTGAAATCCTTTTACATTTTTATTCTTTTCGCAACTGTATCACACCCCGTCATTAAATCATCCACATAAAAATCTGTTGGAAACGATAGCGCGATACAAAGGTAGCTTACCGCCATCTGTCGGCGCGAAGCAAAAATGAAAAGGTTTCAACAATTATTATAGATATAATAATTGTTGAAACCATGTCATTTCCATTTCATAGCTCTGAACGGCAAGATGTTTTTTACACGACTATGAGGTCGAGGTGCTCTAAAAGAGATTCCGTGTGCACAAATATTTTGGATAGTATTGGCCGCTTAGAAATCGGCCGGTACTTTGTCACGTGCCTTTTGTTTCCGTCTTTGAAAATACTTACTATAAGACTAAACCCCCCTGTAATTGATTACTGAATATAATAGATAGTAATACATAAATAAACATCTTTATTTAGGCGACTAGGGCCCACTTTTGTTGGTACAGCTTAAATGTTAGTATAAATTTTTAACAAAATAAATTAAATGAAATCCAGTTAAAATAAGTTACATTAAATGAAATCAAAATGAATTAAAGCTTAGCTCACCGAACCAGCACCGACATGAAATGCTGTAAAATCGGTGAGTCAACCTTTCCCGCTCACATATTCAGGATACTGTTTGAGCTCGTCCGCAGCCTTGCTAGGAGGGATGACGCCTTCTTTCTCATAACGGAGTAGAAGTCATCCGTTCGCTCCTGTGCGAACATGTTTGACGCGGAGCAGAACCGCGGCAAACCCAACAGTATCCTGAAACCGTTATTGTACTGCACACGTAAGGTGTTCAGTGCCCTCTGTGTGTAGTTAACCCACAGGCCGCCCGTGTAGAAAGTTTGACAGTAAGCTTTAAAGAGTGTTACTTTAGCTTCCTTGCTACATCGGGCGAACCTGCGGGCCAACATGTTACATCTGACAGCCATGGCTCTACGTTCACGTTCTATGTCCACCTGATCCTTAAGATCGTCCGTAACATAGTGACCTAGGTATTTAAACTGGGTCACACGTTTGAGTGCAGCCCCATTAAGTGTGATTCTAGGCTCGTATTCCGCTTTCTTACGGGCGGCCCTAAAGATCAGGTATTCACTCTTGGCCACGTTGTATATTAGACCATGGCTAGCAGCGTAATCCTCACAACATTTCAACAACTCTCTGATTGAACCCGCCGTGGGACCCAACAGCACCATGTCATCGGCATAGCTTAAATTATTGACGCAAATGCCGTCGATCCAACAGCCGACCGGTGTTTTGCTGAGTTCTACGTTCAGCTCATTTACATATAGATTGAAGAGCTTCGGTGAGGTTAACCCCCCCTGCCTCACCCCACACTCCAACCTATATGATTCAGAGTTCCTTTCCCCACCTTACATAGTTCCATTGGCTTGCATTCCAAAACCACATAATACTGAGCAGCTCAGGTTGCAGCCTGCTCGCTCCATCTTTTCCCAGAGCACATCGTATGACACTAGGTCAAAAGCCTTGGAAAGATCAAGGTAGCATGCGTACACCGGCGTTTTTCGTCTCGTATAGTATTGGACAGTTTGCTTTAGGCCTAACATGGCGGTTTCAGTGGACAACCCTGGCCGAAATACAAACTGCGCGTCCAAACCTGACTGATACGCTTAAGTTTCACTGCGATTCGATTTAGTCAAACAGACTATCCGACACCTTTGCTACTGTGGCAGCAGCGACACGGGCCTGTAACTGGAACGATGCGTTATATCACCCGTCTCGTTCTTCACTGTGGGGACCACAATAGTTCTCATCGTGTCCATAGTAGAGCAAGAGCCCGTGAACCCCAGACCTTCGTTATTTTATAAAAGCTGAAAGTTTGTCAGCGCATGCTCCCAACACAGGTAAGAACGATGGACTATTGTGAAGTTTGGGTTGCCGTGGCTTTGGCAGGTAAACGGTACTAAAGGTGTGTAAAATACCGATCTAAATTCATCAAATAATAAAGTGTGATTTTTTGGTATTACCTTCAGAATATTATTAAAAATCACGTTATTGATTGCCAGACACTTAACATCGTGGCAACCCCTTGCCAGACACCCCTAATGTTCATGAAATTATAATTCTACTTATGTTATAGTATAAAAGCTGATTTTTATATATAATATTTAGGTAATAATTAGATGATGTTTCCTCATCAGCCAGACATTTTTGATAGTTCCAACCCCTTGCCAGACAATGATGTAGGGTCGCTGTAGGAGCGAGCGCGAGACAGTATATGTATAGTGGGTGCGAGTGAGATGGCGAGATAGGTCTATCGCGATCCCTCAATAACAGATTATAAAAAAAAAAAACAAATAAATAATACTCAAAAATTTAATTAAAAATATATTAATGACATTACAAGTTATTATAAAGCATAAAAAATAGATTGATGACATGACAGATTATTATTATAGTGTACTAAAGAAAATATTATTTTATTCATTATCATCATTATAATCAATGTTATCATTTTCTTCGTCACTGTTACTCCATTCCATATCGTCGTCTTCTTCTTCTTCGTCAGTTTCTGTAGAAATATGAAAAAGTTAATGGGATTGAAAATATCAAAAAATAATGTATAATGGTTTAAAGTAGTATTATACCTGAGACAGTTTTCAGTGATTCTCTGACGAAATTTGGCAACTGATCACCTTCGAACCATTTAAAATGGTACTGATTATCTTCGAGAACCCAACCATTATTCTCGGGTTGATAAATTGTTGGAATTTGCTGATTTGCATTATTCCAAATGCTAGACACATAGTTGGCTCGCAGAAATTGTAGCAGCAGCTCGGATTTACATGGTGGCAGACTGCTAGCATCAAAATTTCGTAGTTTTTTACGGCTAAACGCGATAGACCTATCTCGCCATCTCACTCGCACCCACCATACATATACTGTCTCGCGCTCGCTCCTACAGCGACCCTACATCATTGTCTGGCAAGGGGTTGGAACTATCAAAAATGTCTGGCTGATGAGGAAACATCATCTAATTATTACCTAAATATTATATATAAAAATCAGCTTTTATACTATAACATAAGTAGAATTATAATTTCATGAACATTAGGGGTGTCTGGCAAGGGGTTGCCACGATGTTAAGTGTCTGGCAATCAATAACGTGATTTTTAATAATATTCTGAAGGTAATACCAAAAAATCACACTTTATTATTTGATGAATTTAGATCGGTATTTTACACACCTTTAGTACCGTTTACCTGCCAAAGCCACGGCAACCCAAACTTCATAATAGTCCATCGTTCTTACCTGTGTTGGGAGCGTGCGCTGACAAACTTTCTGCTTTTATAAAATAACGAAGGTCTGGGGTTCACGGGCTCTTAGACCATAGGGATATGTGAGTGACTAATACAAAGCGAGTAAAACATCGACAACACCCTGGGTAAGTGTGATAGTGAGGAGAGGAGCTAAACTTAAATTGATTTAGTTTTTATATCGACTCCACCCTGTCGACGTCACTCGTGTAGCAACAAATCATAAGTAGGTACTTCACATCTCGATCTAAGCAATTTGAATTCGATTTCATCGACATTTTTTGAATCTGATTCTATATTTACTTAAGCTTTTAGCTTGACGAGGGAAAGTAGGACTGCTTGCTAGTCTTGTTGAATAGTTTATTGTATGTACTGGAGTGGAATGGAATGACACACTACCTAGCCACATTTATTTAGATAGTTAGTGGTCTAGATATAAGTATGGTACTGAGTGACTTTTCCTGCCAGCCAATAGCGTGCGAGAGCGCCCGTTGAGTGGTGCGGGGCGCGGCCCCCCGCGCGCTGCGAACGCCGGACGCGCGCGGGTCCAGGAAGGTATAAATACCGCGCTCACGCTGGTATTGCGCCGGCGGCGCGGCGTTTACTAGGCGGCTCATTGCGCCGACCCGAGGTTCCAGTCGCAGGCGGCCGGCGACCGGAGCAGACGTGCGGTGCGCGCCGATGTATGCGCCATATGTAGTGCAGTTTGTATGGGCAGCTACATATGACACCCTCCTTAGTGGAAACGTACCGGCAGTTTGCTAATGCGGCCAGACCGAGTTATCTTTAAAATTGGCTTAGGTTGCTCGGTTGGTGGCGCCAGTTTAGCGTCTTGCTTTTTTGCTGTATCAGGAGCGAGTGTAACTGCGGTTTTTCTTGGCGTTGGCTGTGGCACGTTGTTACTAGAGATGTGATCGTTGAGCGTATAGGCAGGTTTCAATCGGTCGATAGAAATCACTGCCGAGCGTCTTTCTGGTAGCTGTAATTTAAATGTTTTGCTATCTCGCTCCAACACTTTGAAGGGACCCTCATACGTAGGTTGTAGTGGTTTCTTCACGCCGTCATTTCGTATGAATACTTGCTCGCAGTTTTGCAGATCTTGATGAACGAAGATAGCTCTTTTGTTCCCGTGCGGTACTGTAGTCTGAGTAGGTATTGCGGAGTTGATGTTTTCTCGCAGTTTATCGACGTAGTCGTAGTTGTAACTCTGCTCGTTCGATGTTGTTGTGAAGAAATCACACGGTAGACGTAGTGTTTGTCCGTATGTGAGTTCTGCAGCGCTGACGCCTGTGTCTGAACGCAGTGCAGCGCGTAAGCCCATCAAGACTGTAGGTAATTCGTCTATCCACTTCGTGTTGTGCGATAGGCGAGTTTTCAGCGAAGTCTTGAGAGAACGATGCCAACGTTCCACTAATCCGTTGGACTGAGGATGGTAGGGAGTTGTACGAGTCCTCTGTGATCCCATGGTGTTGAGTAGCTTGGCAAAAAGACGTGAGTCCAGGTTCCTGCCCTGGTCAGTTGTGACAAATGTTGGAGAACCAAAGCGTGTTATCCAAAAATTGTAAAATATCTTCGCTACTGATTCGGCTGTGACGTCATCGGTTGGGATAGCTTCAGGCCATCTTGTTGCTCTGTCGATCATTGTGACGAGATATCGATGTCCTTCAGGTGACGGAGGGAGAGGTCCGACGATGTCCAGATGTACGTGTTGGAATCTGTCGGCGGGTGGAAATGCCGACAGACTGCTGGTTGTGTGGCGTTGTACTTTGCAGCGTTGACATTGAATACAGTTTCTCGCCCATGTTCTGACGTCAATGTTCATCGAGGGCCAGAAGAATTTTTGTGTGACGAGTTTGTTCGTGGTTCTTATTCCGGGATGGCTGATGTTATGAACTGCGTCGAAAGCGGCTCGTCGATATTCTGCCGGGATGTATGGTCGAGCGTGAGATGTTGAAGTTTCGCAATAGATAGTAGATTGGGTGTTCGGTATTGCGATTTTCTTCAAAGTGATGTTTTCATTGTTTTTCATTAGTTGTTCAATGCTACCTCTGTCTCTCTCTTGAGCTTGAGCAATCCTACTATAGTCAAGCTTTGATGGTACTGATATGCTTTCTATAGGTATGCGACTCAGTGCATCGGCTACGATGTTGTCTTTTCCGCTGATGTGACGGATGTCGGTCGTGAATTCGCTGATGAAAATAAGTTGTCTTGCCCGTTGCGGTGTTTCAGACGGCGAAGGCGGCTTTTGAAGCACGAAGGTAAGTGGCTTATGATCGGTGAAGATGATGAAGTTTCTTCCTTCAAATGTTTTTCTGAAGTGCTTGACTGATAGGTATATTGAGGTAAGTTCTTTGTCGAAGGTACTTTTTCTTCTTTGTGCGTCTGAGAACTTCATTGAAAAGTAGCCAAGGGGTTGCCATCTTCCATTGACGAACTGCTGCATTACGCTTCCTGCCGATGAATCTGAGGCATCAGTGAAAAGACCCAATGGAGCGTCATGAGATGGGTGAGCGAGTAAGGCTGCATTTTTTATCGCATTCTTACATGCTTCAAATGACTTCGATGCTTCGTCTGTCCATTCTATAGTCGTGCGATCTCTTTTCTTCGAGTTGTGAAGAAAGGCATGTAAAGGTGCTTGTATTTCGGCAGCTTTTGCTATGTGATCTCTGTAGAAATTTATCATTCCGAGAAAACGCCTAAGTTCTTCGATCGTTTTCGGTTGCGGATAGGTGCAAATTGCTGTGACTTTTTCTGCAGGCGGTATGATGCCGTCTTGGCTTACTGTGTATCCCAGGAATTTAACTTCTGGTTGGCCAAAAACACATTTTGAGGGATTTATGGTAATGCCATTGTCTTCGAGTCTTTGTAACACTGTTCGCAGATGTTTTTCGTGGGTTTCCTTGTCCGGACTTGCGACAAGAAGGTCGTCTATGAACGCGTAGACAAAATCAAGACCTTGTAGTACTTCGTGAATGAACCGTTGGAATGTTTGTCCTGCATTCCGTAACCCTGGTGTCATTCTTGGGAATTCGAAGAGTCCCATTGGAGTTATTATCGCAGTTTTCTGTATGTCTTCTTCTCGGACTTTGATCTGCTGATAAGCTCTGTTCAAGTCGATCGTAGAGAAAATTGTCTTGTCTGCAAGCTGATATGTGAAGTCCTTGATTCGCGGAATAGGATAGCGATCAGGTATTGTGATGTTATTCAGTCTTCTATAATCTCCGCATACACGAAGATCGCCGTTCTTCTTCGGAACGATGTGAAGCGGCGATGACCAAGGGCTTTGGCTTGGACGACATAATCCTTGCTCCATCATATTTTGGAATTCTTTCCGAACGTGCTCGTAGCGATGAGGTGGTATTGGGCGTGCACGGCAGTGAAGTGGTGGGCCGGTTGTTTCGATGTAGTGTTCGACGTTGTTCTTCGGCGTAAGATTCATTGACGTAAGTCTCGTTACGCCGGGATAGTCTGCCAGGATTTCGTGATAGGACTGTTGCACATCGATACTTCGGATTGTAGGTATGTTGGTTGCGCGGACAAAAGATTGTGACGTCAGGTTCGTTTTTCCGTCGATGAGTCTTCGGTTCTTGATGTCGACTATTAGTTGATGATGATCCAGAAAATCGGCCCCAATTATCGGCTTGCTGACCTTTGCGATGATGAAAGTCCACTTGAATGGCCGACGTAAGTTCAAGTCGAGCTCCATAGTCTTCTCCCCGTATGTAGGAATGACCGTATTGTTTGCGGCGTAAAGTTGAAAATTGAGCGGCGTGGCGGTTTGGCCCTTTCGTGGCGGTACGACCGAGATATTAGCGCCCGTGTCCACGAGGTAGGTGGTTTGTGTTTTCTTGTCGGTGACGAATAAGCGGTAGGATTTTTTGGTTACGCCGGAACCCGCTTCATCCAGCGTAGTCGTTAGTTTTCCGACTTGAAAGTACACGGCGTCGTACATTTCCTCGCTGCGGACCCAAATCTTCGGTGGTAATAGCAGTGAGGCGAAGGGGTTGAGCTACGTGACCTTCTTGAAGGTTCGCGGTACCTGGATCGATTTTGCCGGAAAGATGATCTTCTGCCATGGCTCGCGTTGCAGTGTTCTTTAAGTGCGGCGATTTCAAGGGACATTCGGCTTATTTCGTGAATAAGCATTTTCATGTCGGTGTTTCCTGTTGTCTCCTCGACGACGGATATTTGTGGTGTGGGGTTTGATTCCACCATCTTATCTGCAATCAGCGCTAGCTCGTCGAGAGTTGTCTTGTTGGTGAACGAATCGCTGACAGCCAGTACGGATTGGACATTCGGAGGAAGGTGATTTGTCCATAATAGCCGTAGCGTTGACTCTGGAATTTTGTCTCCGGCGAGAAATTTCATTCGGCGTAGGAGTTGTGTAGGCTTTTGGTCTCCCAGCTCGATCTCTGATAATAATTTCTTCAGTTGGCGACTGTCAGATTCTTCGTAGACGGAAATGAGACGATTCTTCAGAGCGTTGTACAAATCCTTCGGTGGTGGGTTGCAAAGGATGTCGGAGACTTGCTCGATGTCCTGCTTTTCAAGTTGCGCGATGACCATCTGTGCTAGCTGTTCTTGGCTCCTCTTTAGTTCGGCCGTCGCTGCCTCGAAGCTCATGAACCAAAGTCGGGATTTATCTCTCCAGAACGGTGGAACGCGCAGTGAGAGGGCAATTGCGGATATCTCAGCTTGACCCGGGAGACTTGCTTGAGCTGATGTTTGCTTGTCCTGATCCATCTTCGATAGTGCGCTGATAGGTGCTCCTTGGCGTTGTGTTCGTAGGGGTCACCACTTTAGCTTGACGAGGGAAAGTAGGACTGCTTGCTAGTCTTGTTGAATAGTTTATTGTATGTACTGGAGTGGAATGGAATGACACACTACCTAGCCACATTTATTTAGATAGTTAGTGGTCTAGATATAAGTATGGTACTGAGTGACTTTTCCTGCCAGCCAATAGCGTGCGAGAGCGCCCGTTGAGTGGTGCGGGGCGCGGCCCCCCGCGCGCTGCGAACGCCGGACGCGCGCGGGTCCAGGAAGGTATAAATACCGCGCTCACGCTGGTATTGCGCCGGCGGCGCGGCGTTTACTAGGCGGCTCATTGCGCCGACCCGAGGTTCCAGTCGCAGGCGGCCGGCGACCGGAGCAGACGTGCGGTGCGCGCCGATGTATGCGCCATATGTAGTGCAGTTTGTATGGGCAGCTACAAGCTTTTTGAGTACCGATGAGGAGATCTAATACTTTTAACTGGTTTCAGGTAAGTATATGTATATTAATGATATCATTGATTACAGAATAAAAGCGGGACACCGTGCCTTACACGCATGAACATTCAGAGAAAACTCGTGACCAAGACATCTTTCCAAGATCGTAATTTATCACCTCGTAATCGGCGGAAAAAAAACAACTTTTTATTATTTATAGGGAGCAGCTCTTCGATGTCAAGGTCTCGGGACATTTCTAGGGGAGGTGATAATTATCTAATTCAAAATGCAAATTTAAATTCAAAAAATCTTTATTCAAATAGTCTTTTAAAAGGAGCTTTTGACGCGTCAATAATTTACATAGTACCATATCACCATCAAATCACTAGTACATAGTAGTAGTGATTTGATGGTGATAACTACATTCGTAAACTTAAAACTAAAGCTATGAGGGTTCCAAACGCGCCCTGCTCTAAGTTATCCAGTTTACTTACACAGATAGAACACTTGATTGCGTGCGTATTACATATAAGTATATTTTGTTAGGGTGTTATATGCATTACGAACACTATTATATTGAAATAAATTATTTTCTGACATAAAATCGATGAGACAAGTGCCTGTAATAGAGTTATAGTTCTCTGGAACTAGATTGCCTGTAGCCGGCTGTCAGTTTATAGCAGTCAAAGTCTGTCTATGTCAAAGTCACATGCAATTGATAACATCGCAATAGACGCTTGGTCGGTGAATCTGATTACCTCAAATGTAATCGGAGAAGGCAGATATACAGCACATACAGATCGGGTTCGAGACAGAGATCCAGACTTATATTCTATATTAATCCATCAGCATTACTCGGCCGCTGCTGCAGCGCGGGGTTGATGCGGGGATGTATTACAATGAAGACGCGGGTGCCGTGCAAACATTCGTTTATTGCTGCCTTACACTCGAACCACCACGCCATGTCAAGACCTCTATAACGTCACAACTGTTAACATGACTGAATGTACAGATGTTACTACGTCCAGGCGCAGTATCGTGTGTCACAGCGAGCTGATGCTGGCGAGGAGTTCAATTGTTCTGTTGTGGAGACAGGAGTTCTGTAAAGAAGGATTCGACTGCATTCGCAACGTCTGTATCCGATGTTGATTATTTACATTCTGTTTAAATTCAGCGTTTCGCTGTTTAAGTATTTTTTCCAAGTTATAGTTATTAGAGCTACAGTATATATTGTGACTTAACTAACATGCAGTCACGTTTAAAATTTTTGGAATATAATTTAACATGAAACAACAAAGCACGTCGTATGTACGGCTCTCTCTCTCTCTCGACAAGCGAGGCGCGGCGAGCGGCGCACTGCCACCGACCTCCCTCTACATCACGAGGTCAGCTCGCTGCGGATGAATGCGGAGTGTTTCTGGAGTCGTTGGCAGTCGGAGCGCGTTCAAGTGTTCGTGTTACGATGCAATGGTGATTGTAGCGGACAGGAACGTGTCAATATATTAAGTAGAGCCTCAGGGGCGGAGCACCCGGCCGCGGAGACCAGCGGACACATGGCCCGCTAAACTTCAAAAGTATTTTATAAAATCTCACCGTGTAGGGCCGGCCGATGCGACGCCCCTGCCTCAGTCCTCCAGCGCGTGCCACTCCTACGGACAGACGGCCCTTTACAAAAAGCGGTCGAGCCAAAAGAGAGGTACCGAAAGCGCGAACGATACAATTTTACTAATTTATAGGTTCAAATTCAAGTAGGGCCGCCGCCGGCAGCGCCCCCCCCCCCCCCCGGCCGTTTCATTCGTATTTTTGTAATATAGTAAGTGGAATCTATCCGATGTGCAGTACTGTTTTTGATATGCTGTCAAACCCCACCTCCAGCGCGTCCGCGGTCAGCACGAGCAGCGAGTGCGCGCAGCGCGGCGCTCGCGGCAGCAGCAGCGCGGCCAGCGCGGGCGCGGCGCCGGGCAGCGCGGGCGCGCGCGCCGGCAGCGCGCCGCGCGCCGTCCACGCGACCACGCGCGCCGCGCCGCCGCCCGCCGGCCTGCGCCGACGCACGGCTGTAAGCTACATTATTTATACTTAAACGTATAAACTACTACTAGGTTTTTTGAATTGCTTATTGCGTTCCGTAGTTCCCGTCCGCGTGACGCGGGACGCGGAGCCGTACTACTACTATATATATTATATTTAGGTATATTATTGAGGCTCTTCAAAACGAACCACAAATTGTTTCTCTGAAAACAACAACACGACATTTAAAGTTTACTAATATTGCTTCCTGAATCGTATCCTTCAGTTAATCTCTACAATTTTTATAACAATAAAATGCACAAAATAATGTAAGCTTGATCCGCCATTGAATCATAGTTTACATGACAAGTCCCTCTACCATGGTCCCCAGAGACCGGAGACACGCGAAGCGCGGCGAATTCAAATTAATGAAATGTCAATTATTTCATTACATATATATCCGAGGCCTCCCGCCGGAGAGTACTTCAAACAAAATTAAATTCTAATATTCAAATTCGATTCAATTTAATTGGGACGCTTCGTCAGGTCGGCGTCACGAGTGCGCGGCCTCACGTGACAAACAGGTGGTCGTCGACGGCGGGCGCCACGCGGTGCGGCGGCAGCGGCGGCGCGGGCGCGTCGGCCGGCAGGCGCAGGCGCAGCAGCGGCTGCAGCGCCGGCAGCGACACGCAGCTCGCGCCGCCCGCCGTCACGGCCCACACGCTGCGGCGCCTGCGCCGGACAGGATTGCTGCTCGATGCCAGTGGGTGGTTCGCGAGCAGCATTATTTTAAACTCACTGGACATTGGTTAAAAACCATGTAAAATTTTGGTAATCACCGGGTTGGTGTGCACAGACTGTTGGCCGAGTCGGTGGCTGCATCGAGTCTGCTGCGCGGATCTCTGTTAGAGTACCCACACGTCACAGTCGTGTTAAACACTTGTCGCCGTTCAGAGCTGACAGCAGTCATACTAATTTAAGAGGTATCACTGCGCCTGCTGAGGACTGAGCTCTTGTGTTTCTTTAAGTAGTTTCTAAGCATGTCGGGTCTATATAGTATTGTAGAATTCCTCTTCTTATCTCATCCTCCTCCTCCTTTTATAGTTTTTTCTGTGGGCATCCAGCCCTTAGTTTAATGAACAAAATGCGACGCGGGCTGCGGGTCGCGCTCCACGCACCTCGGGTGCAACGCGAGGCCGAGTATCTGCTGGCCGAGCGCGCACGCCGCGCCGGGCGGCGTGCACAGCGCGCGCACCGCCGCCTCGTCGGGCTCGGGCGGCGGCGCGGCGGCGGCGGCGGCGGCGGCAGCGCGGCGCCGCACGCGTGCGGCCAGCGGCTCACCCGCGCGCAGCGGCGGCAGCGGCAGCGCGGCGGGCAGCGCCCACAGCAGCAGCGCCGTAGCCGTGCCGCGCGCGCCGCCCGCGACGCCGCCCGCGGCCAGCAGCCAGCGGCGCGTCGGCGAGCCGGCGTCCTGCCGAGTGACGCTGCAATCAAAGGCCGCCCCGCCGCCTGCGGCCCGAGCGGCCGCCGCGCGGTACCGACCGGGCGCAGCGCGCTGTAGTAGGCCGCCCCCGGCTCGTCGGCGCGGCCCGCCGCGTCGTCGGCGGCGCCCGGGCCCGGCGGCTGGTCGTCGGGCGCGTCGGCCACGAGCACGTGGCTGCAAGCACACGCCAGGGGGATCGCGTATGTATCTCTCGAAGCGGCAGTACACGAGGCAATCAAAAAAGGTGGACTCACGAGATATGTGCGGCGGCCTCGTTGTAGATGCGCAGCAGCGGTGACGTCACGCCCGCGTGCTCCGACTGCGTCTCCTGCGGGCACGCGCGGCGCGTCAGCGGCGCCTCGGACGCAAGCTTTTTTTATCATTTGCGTAACCCTCAGCGCGGTGATGGGAGATAATATAATATTTTGTATCTTTAATGGATCGCGGCCGCGGCGCCGACCAAACGGTTATGTTTGTTACTCTTTCACGTAAAAACTAAAAAATGGATTTTATTGAAACTCTACAATAATATAGCTCATACATCAGAATAAAACATAGGCTACAATTTATAAAGATATTGTGTGAATTGGCCAAAGTAGGACCGTCAGTGTTGACACTGAAGGTAGAAAAATATCAATGTGATATAATTTCAATGTCATAATGTTAGTTGTCTCGTTCGCCGCGCCAACATAAGCTACTCGAATACTAATCCTGCGCAGACGAAGTCGCGGGCACCGGCTAGTTCTTAAATAAGTTGGAGCGCGTCCCGGCGCGAGCGGCGGCGACACCTGCGAGGCGGCGGTCAGCCACACGGTGGTGCAGGCGCGGCCGGGCGCCAGCAGCCGCAGCTGCAGCGACAGGAAGGCGGCGCCGTCCACCCAGCACGCCGCCGCGCCGCCGCTGCGGCACAGCACGCGCTGCCGCCAGCGCTCTGCGGCATGCAAGCGCCGCGTGAACTCGCCGCCCGACCGGCGCCCGGCGCGGCCGGCGGCGGGGCGGCGCGTTACCGTCGAAGCCGACGACGACGATCTCGTGGCGGTCGGCCAGCGCCAGGCGCGCCGCCAGCAGCAGCGCGCGGCGCGGACCGGGCGCCCACTGCGCCGCCGCCGCGCCGCGCCACTCGGCGCTCGGCGCGCGCCGCACGCGCTCGCGCCAGCACGCGCCCGCCGCCTCGAACACCTGGCGGGCACGCGCACCCATGTACCGCGCCGCCCCGCCGCGCCGCGCCGCGCGGGATCGTGCCGGCTTTGAACTCGCCGAGCCGCCGGGAGCTTCTATTAGTTTTTTTTTATTTTGATGATATAAAAAACCAATAGAATCTTTAGCGGATGCACCGCGACGGTTGTGATGAAATTCGGAGGCTGACGTTAACAAACGTGTCGCGCTTCGTGGTGCATATCCGGCCCGCGGCGGCCGGCGCCGAGGCCGGCGCGATCCCGGATCAAAGGAACGCCATCTATTACACAATAATCCATACAAGTGGAAGCAAGCTTCCACGCGATCGGTAGCAGCAAAATTCCGCAGGAGACCCTCTCTTATCCGAGCAGCGCCGAGTCGCACCCCCTGGTGTATGCCACCTGGGCTGCGCGCGAGGGTCCGGTCGAGGCGTCCTCACCGTGAGCAGCGCGTCCTCGTCCACGAGCGCGACGCAGCGGCCGCCGGGGTGCAGCGCGGCGACGCACAGGCGGGCCGCGCCGGCGCCGCACGCCCGCAGCGCGGCGCCGCGCCGCCAGCGCGCCTCCGCCAGCCGGTACTCCTCGCGCCACGACCACTCCGGGGAGTCTGCGGAACTCAACTTCGTTTCGCACTTTCGTCACTTTTCGTTTCGCAGTTAAAATTGGTTCCACCTATATTTTTCATTATTTTAATATTTTGGATTTACAGAAATAGCAAGAGCTCCTTCAATTCACTTACTGTATTGCTGCGGTGCTGGTGTGATGGTGTCCGCGGCACACTCGGATACAACTAAAGCTGAATGACATGATCTTGTTATAGTTCGCTTATTAAACGACATCAGTATCACTCGCTCGACAGACAGACTACCGGCTAATGTCGGTATACATCGGGGCCAACTGATTCATATATTCTTTGCTTCATTTACAAGATTACGCAGTTCTTCTTTTGTAGATAAATAAAAGTGGAAAATCTAAAACACAAATTGACTATATAACGACAGGTAGAAAGAATCTCAAACAAATCAAAGACTGCAAAGTTATTCCAGATGAACCATTAACATCACAACACAGGTTACTACCAGCAGCTCTTAAACTTAAACAATCCATAAAATATAACAACCCAGAGTAGAGAGGATTAAATGGCGACAACTTAATACCAAAAAGGGTAGCAATTTTAAAAATAAAGTCCTCGAGTATTTGGCTAACGACTCCCTGTCAGACGACTCTCCTACGAAAAATTGGTCTAAATTTCATGAAGTCTGTATTACCCAGGCAAAAACAGTGCTACGTATCTCCGCGGGTCCCCTTCATAACGAAAAAGATGGAAATGGTGGAACAACAACAGCAAAGCAGCTGTGTCCGAAGAGAAACGCCTGTTCAAAAAATGGCAAGAAAGTGGCTCAGAAGAGGATAAGCTGAAGTACAAAGTGGCAAAAAAGTCCGCCCGAAGATCTGTTGCAATTGAGAAGAAAAATGAAGAGTTAGACCTTTATCGGCAACTAGAACAGGCTTCAGACACGGGGATATATAAAATAGCTAAGCACAGGCATAACAACACGAAGGATTTCAAGACCACAAAGTACATCAAGGACAGCAAAGGCAAACTACTCACATCTCATAAAGACATTTGTAAAAAGTGGCACGAGTATTACCATTCACTGCTAAATGAGGAGTTCCCCAGACAGGCTGAAATAGAAGAACCACCAACACAAGGACCCGTAAATAAAATCACCATAAAGGAAGTCAAAAAAGCCATTCTGAAAATGAAAAACCACAAAGCCTGCGGACCTGATGGCATACCAGCCGAGCTGTGGAGGTTTCTGAAAGCAGATGGGGAAGCCTGGCTAACTAATTTATTTAATAGCATCCTAAAAGCTGAAAAATGCCAGATGCCTGGAGAAATAGCACACTTGTTCCCTTTTACAAAAATAAGGGAGACGTCAGAGAGTGCGAGACTTCACACACCCTTAAAATATGGGAACGAGTGCTCAGCGAACGTCTAGCGTCCGTTATCTCCTTAACGGAAAACCAGTTTGGTTTCACAGCGGGAAGGGAAGCATGGATGCGATACATGCCGTGAGACTGCTAACGGAAAAAGTGAAAGGAAATTGTCAAATCTACGGATGTTATTTATAGACGTAGGAAAAGCCTTTGACCGAGTGCCTAGGACTGAGATATACCAGGCGCTCATAGCACAGGGTCGAATGATACATTCGCGTCATTAAGGATAACAACGTCCATCCCCGCGCCGGCTTATCTGACAGTTTTAATATAAAAGTTGGCGTCCATCAGGGCACTGCATTGAGCTCTCTGCTATTTAATACAGCCATGAACTATCTAACGGCAAAAATTCAGAAATGTTTGAGAGATAAGGTTAGAATTGCGTTGAATTGCGATGTTTCCGAAAATCTCTCGAGAAGTGTCGACCCGCTGGGACACACTACCGAGCCATCGGTGGGAACAAGTATTTATATACCTGTGGTGGCGTCGGCCAGCGCGCGCAGGGCGGCGGGCGCGGCGCGCGGCCGCAGCGCGCGCCGCCACAGCGCGTCGTCGGCGGCGGCGGCGCGCCACGCGCGGCTCACGGCGCCGCAGCGCCACAGCTCGCGCGGCGCCAGCTGCGCGAACACGCAGCGCAGCACCGCGCCCGCGCGCCCCGCGTGCGGCGCCGCGCCCGCCCAGCGCTCGCCCGCCTCCGCGTCCGTCAGGGCGCACGCGCGCATCGCTCCGGAATGGCGGCGGCGGCGGCGGCGGCGCGGCGCGCGCGCGGGTATTTATAGCGGCCGCGGCGGGCGACAATGCACATCAGCTGGACAGACTACCACATCTCCGCGACAGTAAACACGGGGTTTCTTGACAGCATTTTATTAACACATCATTAACATTGCAGACTTTAACGCGAACAACAATTGTTTAACGGATATTATATAAATAAGTACTAATATGAGATCGGACACGCTGTCCGGCGAGCGGAAGCGCCGCCGCTACGCCATGGCGCCCAGCTCCTTGCGGACCTGCGCCGCGTAGTCGGCGGCGGCTTCGGCCAGGTCGCGGTCGCCGCTCGCGTACTCCGCGGAGGCCTCGGAGGCGGCCGGGCTGCCCTCCTCCGCCTGGCGCTGCTTGAGGCGGATCTCGCGCATGCGCGCCTCCAGGATGCGCTCGCGCTTGCTCTCGCGCTCCAGCACCTGCGGCCGCCGCTCAGTGCCACTACCGCGCGCCGCACTCCGATGCTCGATTTATAAACCCTCCGTCACACCCGACACAGGGCTCGCTCTACGACGGAGAGGGTTCCGAAGGGTTTGGCGGCGTGAGGTCGGAGGGAGCCCTGCGGCGCGGCTGCTGCTGGCCAACTATGCCAGAGATGACATCGTCATCGCAGATCGCGGGAGATCGAAAATTCAAACGAGAGGAGTACTTCTCGTACATTCGCAATTAATTTTTTAGTTCTAAAGACGACTCACTGGAATCTTATTAACAATCGTGGAAATCGGAACAGAGCAAAAGCTAAATGACGTGTCAGTTGGTCGTCGGGGCGCCTGCAGCCTGCCCGCGCGCACCTCGAGGCGCTTATAACCTAAGTTTACTCGACATTTTAATTTGAATGCGGAGCGCGTCGAGAGGCGCTGCTGCCCCCGCAGCGCGGCCAGCAGTGCCGGCAGTAGCGGCAGTAGCGGCACGCACCGCCGTGAGCAGCGCCTTGTCGTTCTTGTCGGACTGCACCAGGCTGGGCGCCAGCTCCACCAGGAACACGCGGCCGGCGCTGCTGCCGCACGCCGCCAGCGCGCCCTGCGCACGCCGCGGCTCAACTGACTCTCGCATCAATTATATCATCACGATCAACATACTGCCGGCTCACTGCAGAGCGCGGGTCTCCTCTCAACACGAGAAGGGTTTGACCATAGTCCACTACGCTGAACTCTCAGGCGTGCAAGTTTCCTTACGCTGTTTTCCTTCACCGTTGAAGCAAGTGATATTTTAATTTTTAAAAACGCACATAACTCCCAGAAGTTAGAGGTGCGTGCCCGGATTCGAACCGCCGACCTCTGATTACCTGACGCCCTAACCACTAAGCTATCACCGCTTTTATTATATAAAAATATTAAATTCCCATTAAAGATTTAAAACTAACCAAAAAATTCCATTCGTTTCCTCATCTCTGCGGCCTGGCCGGCGGCCGCGGCGCGCCGCACCGACTGCTCGCTTTTGACTTTATTGTATCTACCGCTGATCACTTGCTTCAGGAGTAGCGTTAACGATTATTGCGAACCTCTGAATTAATTTGATTGCTCCCCGCCATCGTAATATTGTAACGTACATAAGTATGACGGCGACCAGAGAGCGGCGCCATCTAGTTTTGGAGTTCATGTGCGACAGACAAGAGAGTGGCGTCGCCTCCTCTCAACACGCACCGGACGCGGGGCGGCGCACTGCGTTCATTGCATTCGGTCATTTTCGTAGAATGAGAGTAGACTGCTCTTTATAAATTACGATACTTATAATTGTAATTCTGTTCTACCACGAGTATCTGGTCTCTTTGTCTGAAACTACCCACGTACCGTCGACGTCCCCGCCCCGTAGTCGTCCTATAAGCATTTAATTTTAAAGTTGTCAGTCAAAGCCCGAGGACGTCTTAGTTTTCAGTTTCATCTGTGACTTACAGTAATGCATTGTTCCAGTTAATTATGAAATAATAAAGAATAATACAAGAGCGCGGCGGCACTCACGCCGTCGTGCATCCGGACGCGCAGCAGCGGCTCGGCGCACAGCTGCACGGCCAGCGCGGGCTCGTGCTGCCGCCGCAGCAGGTCCCACAGCGCCAGCTGCCCGTCCGCGCGCAGCGCCAGCAGCAGCGACAGCCTGCAACGCGCGCGTCAGCGGCGCCGCCTGCCGGCAGCGCGCCCGCCCGGCGGCACTCACCGCGTGGGGCTCCACGTGGCCGCCGTCACGCCGCGGCGCTGCGGCGGCGACCACAGCACGGCCGACTCGCGGCAGTCCTCGCTGAACACGCGCAGCGTCCAGTCGCCCACCGTCAGGAAGTTCTTCAGGAAGCCGGGGTTGCGCTCCAGCGAGCGCACGGGCCCGCGGTGCGCCTCCACCTGCGGCACGGAGCGCACGGCGTGACGCACGGCGCGACCCCGCCGTGCGTCACGGCCGAGCGGCGGCACCTTGAAAGGCAGCTTCTCCATCGGCGTCTTGCCCTTGCGGTTCCCGCCGAGGACGAGGCCGTTCTCCGTGCCGACCATGAAGCGGCTGGGTATCGTGGGCTCGTACTCCAGGACGCTGACGCCGTTGGCGGTGGCCATGCTCTGCGCGTCGAACGACGACTTGACGACGTCCATGATCATCTCGTCGGTGGGCTCGCTGAGGTTGCGCAGGTCCCACCACTTGCAGGCGCCGTCGGGCCCGCCCGAGAAGAACTCCTGGCCCGACTTGGAGTTGACGAACAGCACGCTGCACACGAGGTCGCGGTGCGCCGCGTGCGCCGGGCACGCCAGCGCGGGCGCGGGCCCGCGGCGCCGGTCCCAGGCCAGCACGCGGCCGTCGCGCAGCCCGCCCGCCAGCACGCGGCCGTCGCGCGGGCAGAACTGCAGCGCCAGCAGCGGCGCGGGCGCGGCCAGCGCGGCGGCGGGCGCGGCGGCGCGCTCCACGTCCCACAGCAGCGCGGGCGCCGGCGCGTCGGCGTAGGCGGCGCCCAGCAGCGGCCCGGCGTCGGGCGCCCAGCACAGCGCGGCCACGGGGCGCGCGGCGGCCGCGTCGCGCAGCACGTTCACGGTGCGGCAGGCGGCGCGCTCCACGGCCGGCAGCGCGCCGAGCTCGGCGTAGTACGCGCGGTACATGTCGATCGCGTTGTTCTGCATCACGTAGTGGTCCATGCCCTAAAAACGGACGATGAAACAAAGAACTCGGCGCAACAGAACAGAACAGGAGCCGTCCGCGCGCTCACCGGGGACAGTGACATGACGCAGTGGATGTAAGGGTCGTCCTTCTCGACCTTCCTCCGATACCGCTGCGTCGCCTCGGGGTCCAGCAGGTTGACGTCCCTGGGCCATCCTCCTTCCGCGTGATTGGCTCCCGTCGTCGAGTACTCCGCTCTTTGAACAAAAGGCAATATTTATAAAATGTATTATTTACCTCTACATATAGAATTTTTTTAGTTGTATCATAATGTGTATAAATTAGCAACGAAAACCTCGAGACTCCCTCTTAACACTCGGTTATGTAATTTCTCCGCAGAAAAATAAAAATAATTAATATAAAAATTCTCCGCAGTCGGATACAAATCAATCCATTCGTTATGCTCGATATAATGAGATACGTTTCTTGGCATTTACTTTCAAAACCCGAGAATCTTTCAAATCAAATTGTCTTTTACCGCATTCAACTTTCCAAATGATGAAATTTTGCTTAAATATATTTCCCATCATCAAATATAGTGATATATCGCCTCTAATAATATAATGTCTAAGGCCGTCAGTCTCCTTCGGCGTCATTGAATTGAATTAGTTTTCGGAGGCGCTCCCCCGGCAGCATACAAGTACGAGTCTAAAATCCTAATTTATTTTCACTGGAATGCCCATTTTTAGGCCAGCCAGCCTCGTGGCCAGCGAGACGACTCGGGCCACCGTCTTTAAAATTAATCTATTAAATCTCCTTCACTACCGTTGAAATAGTTATTTGTATCAAATTAAATTTTCCGAGTGAGTCGTGATCCTGGCGGTACCCTAATGCCTCGCGGAGGACTATCTGTCTACCGGCGGCACCTGACGGTGTTGACGGAGTGCTGCGAGCAGCGCGGCGCGTGCTGCGCGGGCTGGTGCACGGGGTTGCGCAGCACGTAGTGGCGCTGCTCGTGCGGCGCGGCGGGCAGGCTGTCGCACAGCTCGGGGCCCTGCTCGCAGAACAGCGGCTGGCGGCCGAAGTCACCGCGCTTTTTCGTGTACGTGTACACGATCTCCATAGCCGAGGGGATACGCGAGATGCGAGCTTTTAAATTTTAACGGCAGAATAAATAATAACTAATACTAATTATTTTACTGATTTTTCCGTTAAAGAAAATGGCAGTCAAATATGAAAGAAAAGTTTTTTCCTTATTAGGATTGAAGTGGCCTTAGTGCCAGTCCACTCGGGTGTAGCTGACAGCCGTCGCGACGTCAAAGTAGATTTATATCCTCTTTGTTTGAAATTTTAGCATTAATGACATTTATATCAAAAGAAGATTAAGAGGCAGAAATCAGTTATCCGCTAGTGTGGGGCCGAAGGTCACACAAACAACACCGTCTCTACAGCATCAGCATCTATTTCTACAAATGGGGCCTTTTATACGACCAGTAGCAAATAACTCGCAAGTAGAAGACGAACTCTTTATTAAACTAGAAATTGCAACAAGGTAAGGTTAAGCTCACTCTATACATTATGGCCGAGACGGACGCGGTCGTTGCGGGCAGCGGCTGCTGGCAATGGCAATGTGTTAAAATGAGAAGCGAGTGTTTAAGATTACACAGAATCTTACTTTTATGAAAAATCTTAGGCAAAGCAGTACTTCAATTGCTTTAAAAAAAGTGATGCTGTTATAAAAAAAATGTTTCATTGATCTCGAAAGAAATAGGTGGTGAGTGCACGAAATAATTTAATCAAAGGAAAACCTTCTTTGATACACACAATATCTAAAGCATTTAACGTAGGTATAATATGTTCCCTTTGGTATAGTGCACGTCGCCATCTCACTTCTGTTTTCGAACTAATGTTGCGAGTCGCGTGTCGCGTCGCGTGTCGCGTCGGGTGTCGCGTCGCGTGTCGCGTCGGGTGTCGCGTCGGGTGTCACGTCGCGTGTCGCGTCGGGTGTCGCGTCGGGTGTCGCGTCGCGTGTCGCGTCGGGTGTCGCGTCGCGTGTCGCGTCGCGTGTCGCAGCGCAGCTCGGCGCCGGCAGATGGCGGACTTCATGAACATAATTATTCAAAAATAGCATTGGCGTTTTTGAACTTTGGAATTCCTCACGATGTTTTCCTTCACCGTTGAAGCAAGTCAACCAATGATTTAATCAATCATAATCTTTATTCAAATAATCCTTTATGTCCGCGATGATGGACCGGTCCCAATAGAGCCGGACGCCGTCGCGATCGGGTACCGGCATCGGTGTGTACTTGTAATACGGCAACCTCTCATCCAGGAGACCGTACTTCAGAGCAAGCTCTTGGTGAAGGATTTTGGCTGCTTGGTTGTGTCTATGCAAATACTCAGTGTTGGCAAGCGCAGAGCATCCCGAAAGCACACAGATGTCGTGGGTGCCATCCTGATTTGTATCGCACAGACAAAACTTTCGGTTTCCCCAAAGAGGTCACCGAAGCGCAGCCACTGCACGGACGCTTTCTTATCCACGTGTGGCTCATTTAAAAAAGCGTCCGTGCAGTTCCTTCCCCTTCCATATGGTCTCCCGGTCAGAGGTGGAAGTACCACCGGTTTCCGCCACTCGGCTTGGGCTAAGGATAGTGGGGTGAGTCCTTTATCACTTACTATGTCCTGTCTATGCACGGGGGACTCCCTCATCGTCTTAAGGTAGGTTCTGAGGTTAGATATCTCTCGTTTATGCATGGTCTTGACACTCAATACGCCTCGACCCCCAGGTTTCCGGGGATATACAACCTCATCACAGACGATTTCAGGTGGTGCATGCGATAGAGAGTCATAGTCGTGCGGACATTTCTGTCAAGTTCGTCGTGATTCCGTCTGATCCTCAATCGACTGCACAACTCCCAGTCGCCAGGGAGGAGTCCCGCAGGGTACACGCACAGGGTACGCCGTTCGCGTCAGTAAATATAAAAATATGGTGTTCAGGTGTCAAAACTATCACTCACTGGACTGTAAAAGTGGAGTGACGATTGTGAAACATCAGAACAGTAATACTAAACGAATATCAGCTGCGCCGCGCCCGCCGAGCGGTGCGCGCGGCGCAGACGCCGACGGCGCTCATTAATATTCATCGTGAATGATACCAGCCGCGGACCGCGACCTCGTGCTGACGTCAGCTCGCTGCCGACGAACTGTCGGAACAAATTATACGCTGTTTTTGTTGCATCGCTAGCAAAAAATTCCGTATATTTCGGCGCGACAGCGGGCGAGGCCGGCGCGCGGCGCGCAGCATGGCGGCTGAACTCCGAAGTTTCTAATACGAATTTCTTTCTTTCTCGATACGAAAATACTAAATTCTTTGAGTAGGTTTTAAATCTGTGTACCAGGAGCGACCGGGAACATGCGAGCCCGGCTCCATCCTGGCTCTCTCCAAAAAATCACGTCGATTTGTCGCTCTTGGGTTACTGAATAAAATTGTAAACCAAACGTAATCGCTCACTAAATCGTGTCCAAATGTTCGGGTCACTGAAACTTCACTGATAACGTGAGCACAGTTGGAGGGCGCGGGGGCTCCGGCCGCAGCCGGTTCTGATGGGCACACGCCGCTGTGCCGACGTGGTGGGCTCGGGTTAGCATGTTCGACTGTGGATTATGAAATCGTAGATTCGATTTCATGGGACAAGAAATATTGAACGAAGATATGGGGGTCACCGTCCAGCCTCGGAGAGCTGGCCGACCCGTCCACTCCGACCGCGCAGTCCACTGGCACGCCGGCTCTCGCAGGAGATGCGAGATACCCGTCGGCTGCTCTGAAGGGGGTTGGAGGGCTAAAACGGTTACTGACACAGATTAATGGTACCGATACTGAAAATAATTTGCCAATGGGAATGTAGAGGAGGGTCGTACAGAACTTCGCTTGTTCACTCCAAAACCACTGTTTTTTATTTTTGGACTGACTTCTTACTTTTATTCCTTTTGTTTATGTTAACGACTTGTCTCTATATTTTGCAAATCGTGGGAAATTAACCCGAGTCAATGACGACAATTAAACGGCAAAAAGGCAATAATGAGAATTTATAAATATTTAACTGTAAAGATAAAAATATCTGTGTCGCCGTCACACCTCTTACACACACACACTAGAGCAGATGATCACCTCACAGACACACATACGAGAACAGATCATCACTCCTCTGACACACACACACACGAGAAAATATTATCATTTCGATACCGACGCAGCTTTTTTTGCAGTTCGAATACAGAAACTGTAATGTTTGTATCCAGACCTTGATATGTAGAGGGTTTTCCAATAAGAGGTGTTATTTTGATATTCAAAGAAAAATGCCATTTTTTATTATAAATCATCAGATGTTTATTTCATTACAAAGAGGAAGATAATTATGCCGTTAATAGTGGAAAATAACATCAGGCAAATGACCACCACGGCCACGCTTACAGGACAAAATGCTTTTCATGAAATTTTCCATAACTAAATCGCAAAGTGGCTGCTCTATGTCCTCGATAGCCTCACGAACTCCATCTTTGAGGTCTTGAATCGATACTGGGCTGTTGGCGTAGACCTTCTCCTTCACGTGGCCCCAAAGAAAGAAGTCGCAAGGTGTTAAATCACAAGATCTCGGTGGCCAATTGTGATAACACGGTCCGGAAACTTTTCCCTTAAAAGATCAATGGTTTCGTTGCTTGTGTGGCACGTAGCGCCGTCTTGTTGAAAGTGAACGTTGTCCAGATCAATACCATCCAATTCCGGCCATAAAAAATCGTTAATCATCTCTTGATAGCGCAATCCATTCACCGTAACTGTTGCGCCAGCCTCATTTTCGAAAAAGTAAGGTCCAATGACTCCGCCGGACCATAAACCGCACCAAACAGTCACACGTTGAGGATAAAGAGGCTTTTCAACAATAACTCTTGGGTTTTCTGAGCCCCAGATGCGACAATTTTGCTTGTTGACGAAGCCACCGAGGTGGAAATGGGCCTCATCACTGAAGATGATTTTTCGATGGAATTCCGGATCATTTTCATGCATTTCAACGACCCAATCAGCAAAGTCACGACGTTGTTGATGATCGGCCGGCTTGAGTTCTTGTGTTAACTGGACTTTATAAGCCTTAAGACCCAAATCTTTATGCAAAATACGGTGTAATGACGTTTGTGGAATACCTAATTCCAAAGAACGACGAGGAATGGACAAACCTGGGTTTTCTTCAACACTTTTGGCTACAGCAGCAATATTCTCGGCTGTTCTTGAGCGACGTGCACGGGTTTTATTCTTCTCATCACTAACTTGTCCCAACAGCTCGAGTTTTTCCACCAATTTCTGTATTGCGGTCCGACAAGGTGCTTCACGACGACCCAAAAATGTTCGAGTTTTACGAACCGTCTCTGCCAAATTTTCACCATTTTTATAGTGAATTTTAATAATTTCAATGCGTTGTTGAAGCGTGTATCGTACCATTTTTATTAATGGCGTAGTTTCTACTTGTCAAATGTCAAGAAATGACAGCTTCAAAAGTGACATCTACCGAAATAGCGGGCTATTCAAAATAACACCTCTTATTGGAAAACCCTTTATATAAGCATTCTATCGCTTGCGACAATTACCCTGGCCTCACTTGTGCTCGCTTGGCCCTCACGGCGGTAGACGCTAATTTAAAGCTAATGAAGAAGTATTGAATAAAAAAACAAACCACATTGCACGAAAGAATGGGTAACTTATAATTACTCTTTTTGTTTAATTTGCATTCTTATTATATACTGTTTATCTATATATACGCTTTCTCAAGGGCTTTTGTCTCAGTGCGTGACAATAATAAGGTGTTTTACCTTTTCCTTGTAAAGGTCGCTGAAATTATATACAGCGAAATCCTTCCCTAAAGCTCTTTGCGGTAAACCTACGTATAAATTGTAGATGTGTGTGAAAAATATTAACCAAATCAAATACTATTAACCACGCTTCTTTTTTTTATACACTACAAGTCAGCCCTTGACGGCTATATCACCTGGTGGTAAGTGATGATGCAGTCTAGGATGGTTGCGGGCTAATTTGTTAGGGGTACGGTAAAGCCACACTCCTAACTGGTTTCTACGCGACATCGTGCCGAAACCCTGAATCGCTTTGCAAACGGCTTTGTCGGTAAGGTGGTAACTCGCCACGGCCGAAAGCTCCCACCAGACCAGGCTCGAGCCGGGAATCGAACCCAGGATCTCCAACTTTGTAATGCGACAGCGCATGCACTGCGCCACGAATGTCGTCAAAAGCTTCTGAAGCTTAGCTTGTACCTACTTGATATGGACAGAGATTAAAGTGCAATAGAAAACTTAATCAGAAACATAGATCTGAAGCTGTTTCCCCTTTCATTTCTTGTAGAAAGCGTTAAGTTCATAAGTTAGATACACTTCAGATTTTTATGTCTATATAATAATTTCTTTATATTTTTTAGCATTATCCTGCGAGGCATTGTAATGATTCGCGCTATCACAGAGTTGATATTACCTGGACCTCTGCTCCTTCTTCGTGTTTTAAACGTGCGGCAAAGAGCTAGAATGTCTATGCAGCTTAAATTTTTTACATTACCCCTCATATGAGTGTCGTCAAATCATTTGACAATTATCAAATAAATTTACCTTTCAGGTCATTTTGATTGCGCGTTCCACTTTTTGCTGCGTTAATTACCATCAGGTGTAATTACAGTCAAGTGCTAGTCTATATATATAAAAGCGAACGGTCACTTACATACTTACATACTGATTCAAAAACGAGACGAGATCTCAAAAACTATTGTACGTATAAAGCTATAATTTAGCAAGTAGGTAGTTGATAGGTAGGAGCAAAGATATTTGGAAATTCCACCCCTAAGAGGGTAAAAGGGGGGGTTGGAAGTTTATATGAATTTTCTTTGTTTTTAGAGTTAGAGACACAAAATTTTGCGTTAAGATTAATAATAATAAATAAAAAACATGTACATCAATTTTTTTTTAATATTACCTGTTAAGGGTGGTAAAAAAGGGGATGATAGTTTTTGCTTATTTATTTATTATGAAATCTACAAGCTTGAAATTTTGAGAATAGGTTTCTTTTAGGGCGTAAGTATAAGGTTAGATTTTTTTTCATCCAAATCTACCCCGAAGGGGGTCAAATAAGGGCTTGAAGTTTGTATGAAAGTCCTATGTTTTTTAATTTAGAGACACGAAAATCGGCAATTTGACATTTGCCTGTAGCCGGTATTACTTTCTGTAGCAGGGCCTTGGCCGCACGGGAAACACAGCAGTTCTAGGCAGACGAAGTCGCGGGCAACAGCTAGTTTTATTATATACTAGCTGTCGCCAGTGACTTCGTTCCCGTGAAAATGTTGACATCCCTTTGGCTGATTCGAATTTATTTTTGTGTACGCTAAAAGAGACTCGTCAAGCGCAGGAAAGCCAGAAATGAGATGAAGAAATTATATTCTTGCTGCAACCGAATCGACGAGAACACAAACCCGCTGCCTCGCCCGTGCAGGAAACCAAGAAGTTGTGCAGGGACCACCGGAGCCTTAGCCGAAGAACCAAACAGTTTACACTGACTTAGAGCTAACATCTCAACCAGTCGACTCTCGCTGGCAGCACTGCCCCTTTGAATGGCCAAACTGTGGGCCCTGCGCCCTCACAGTTTCACAACAATACAAATATCTATTGAGTTTTTAATTGAGCTGGTATTGACACACGTGGCATTCCGCACCAGTAACCTCCCCAAGTCCCAAGGAACAAGCGTCATTCCATCAGGTCGCTCGCCATGGCTCCACGTCAGTCATATAAAATCTCCAAGGGACTTTATATCCCTGCCGACCGGGGGAAATTGATCCCCAACAACTATAGCGTCCATGGTGGAAGTCTCTAATTTTGCGTAAATACAAGGAAACCCTTGGATAAGTCTTCTCGAGATGATGAATTGGTGCCTCACCTCTCAACACCCCGAGTCACCGAGAGCCGGTGTCGCCTTCGCGCTGACGCGTTCAAAGGATCCATCTGTTAGTTGACTAGTCACCGGGCCATATCCATCCATTCACGATGGCGACGGCCACCATCATCACATCACAGAACGTGAGTGTCCTTGTAGGAGTGAAAGTGAAGCTTGAAATCACTCATTAAGTCGCAGCTTCATGCAAGGGCGGGGATATTTAAGGCGCAGACCTCGGGAATAATAATTTTCCACTTTCCAAGTGAAAGTATTTTATTTTTTAACTCAAATATGTTATTTTTCTGCGAACATTCACCAAACTCAACTGCGGCTTCACTCTTCACTCTGAAAGGCAGAAGCAAACGGCTCGTTGCGGCACGAGCGTGCGCGCGGCCGCGGTCTGTTCATTGGTCACGGTTCTTTCTTAAAACCGTTTGTAATTGAAATATAAACAAGTGACGTGTTCAGTGCAGCGATATCGGCGAGCCAAGTCTCCAGTCCCTTAAACCAACGTACCAGCCTCCGCCACGCTAATGCTCCTAAACATTAAAAACGTTACCTAGCGCTGTGTTCCAGTAAATACTGGTTAATTATTGGAAACAAGCTATCATTGATTCTATGGCTGTAAATCATGTCAAAATGATTCCACGCCGGGTCGTCTATGATGCACAGCTCCGCCCGAGGCAGCCGGCTCGCCAGCCTCTCGGAGTCCCTGACGGTCACGAACCTGTCGCTCTTCCCTTGCAGGATCACAGTCGGCACCGACACCGCGCCCAGGTCGTACTCGGGGGGCTGCGGGCTGCCGTACCTCTCCAGATTACCTCGCTCACCAAAATCATACTTCCGAAACTTCCCCGATCGCAATGCCTGCCCGTAACTCGCCAACGCTCGGACGGACGTTCCGGAAGGAAAGTTGCTGAACAGTGTTTCATACGTGTGATCCGCTACGGAGCCCAGGTGGGGGGAGTCGATGATATCGAAGAAGCCTCTGCACAGGGTGTCGCGAATGATGCGGTATCTACAAAAGCGCTCGGCCAGCGTTTGCATCACAGAAGCGGTGGCGAAAACTTCATTGACACCGACATATCGCAGCAGCCCCTCGAGCGCGTCGCTCGCCTGCAGCAGCCAGCGAAACGGTGACGTCATGTGGGCGAGGTCGGTGGGCGGCGCGGCGGCGAGCACCACGCCGAGCTTGGCGGCGTACTCCGGCCGCTCCGAGAGCATGATGAAGGCAAACCTGCCTCCCTGGGAGAAACCAAAATAGTTGAGGCGCTTTGAACCAGTTTTGTTGAGAATGTAGTCGATCGTGGCCGGCGCGTCGTAGGCGCCCACCTCGTCGGCCGAGAACTGCCAGCAGGCGGGCGCGCGCGGGTCCAGGCGGCGGTGGCGCTTGGCGTAGGTGCTGCCGCGGACGTTGCCGAGCCAGGTGTCGTAGCAGGCGTCGGGCAGCAGGAAGCCCAGGCCGGCGCCGGGCCCGGCGTCCAGCCACGAGGCGGAGCTCAGCAGCATGCCGTTCAGCAGCAGCACCGGCGCGCCGCCCGCGCTGCCCGCGCAGCGTCGCCCGCGCCGCATCCGGAACAGCGTGAGGACGTAGCCGTCGTCCGTGGTGACGGAGTGCTCCTCGCTGGCGTAGCCGTGGCGCGCGGCCAGGGCGCGGAAGCCGCGGCGCGGGCCGGGCGCCGCCGCGGGCCCGCCGCGCGCCGCCGCGTACCAGCCCACGGCCGCGGCCGCCAGCAGCAGCGCGCAGCGCCCCGCCTTCGCAGACATGCTTCGCGCTGAGAGTCTGAATCGAGTTTAAATCATTGAAGCATAGACCGGTGTGTCTCGATGTCGTACGAACAACAACAACTCGTAGCTACAAAAACTAATCTAAAAATAAAACAGCCAAGTGCGAGTCTGTCGCGTGCGGCGCGAGTTCCGCGCGGCGGCGGCTCGGGGCGGACCCGCCGCGGTAGCGTTCAATTGTTTTGAACGTGTCAATAATATTGTAGCATCGTTAATTTCCAATGTTTTCTGCGAGTCATCATCATCATCATTATCCACCGATTGAGGTCCACTGCTGGACATAGGTCTTTTGTAGGGAGTTCCAATGCTCACGGTCTTGGGCCGCTTGCTTCCAGCGGCTCCCTGCGACTCGTCTGATGTCGTCCGTCCACCTAGTTGGGGGTCGACCAACGCTACGTACTTACCGGTAGCACCTTTTGACCCCAACGTCCATCGGTTCTCCGAGCTATGTGCCCCGCCCATTGCCACTTCAACTTCGCAATTCTCTGAGCTATGTCGGTAACTCTGGTTCTTCTACGGATCTCCTCATTTCTGATTTGATCACGTAGAGATACTCCCAGCATAGCTCTCTCCATCGCCCGTTGAGTGACTCTGAGCCTTCTTATGAGACCCATAGTGAGCGACCATTTTTCAGAGCCGTAAGTCATCACTGGCAACACGCACTGTTCGAAAACTTTAGTCTTCAGGCACTGAGGGATTTTGGACGAAAAGATGTCACGGAGTTTACCAAACGCTGCCCACCCGAGCTGAATTCGGCGGCGGACCTCCTTCTCGAAATTGGACTTACCTAACTGGATCGTATGTCCCAGGTATACATACTCGTCTACAATTTCCAGTGCAGAGTTCTCAACGATTACTGGGTAAGGCAGAACATTAGCGTTCGACATAATCTTCGTCTTGCTCATGTTCATACGTAGGCCTACCTGTTGAGAAACTCTGCTAAGGTCATTGAGCATTGCGTTGAGGTCTTCCAGAGTCTCTGCCATTACGACTACATCATCAGCAAACCGAAGGTGGTTGATGTACTCGCCATTGATGTTGATGCCCAGTCCGTTCCAATCCAGAAGTTTGAAGACATCTTCCAACGCTGCGGTAAACAGCTTCGGAGAGATCACATCTCCCTGCCGCACTCCTCGCTGCAGTTGGATCGGCCTCGTAATCTGGTCCTGTATACGGACTGACATGGTGGCCTTTTCGTTCAGACATTTCAGTACTTTGATGTACCGGTAGTCGATTCGGCATCTCTGCAGTGACCTCAACACAGCCCAAGTTTCCACCGAATCAAAGGCTTTCTCATAGTCCACAAATGCTAAACAAAGCGGCTGGTTGTACTCTTCGGTCTTCTGTACAATCTGCCGCAATGTATGGATGTGGTCTATGGTACTAAAGCCCTTCCGGAAACCGGCTTGTTCGGGAGGCTGGAAGTCGTCAAACTTATTAGAGAGACGATTCGTGATGACTCTCGAAAACAACTTGTAGACATGGCTCAGTAGCGAGATGGGTCTATAGTTCTTCAGCAAGGTATTGTCACCTTTTTTGAAGAAAAAAACCACCACACTCCTGTGTCACGCCTCTGGCGTTATGCCTTGATGAATGACAGAATTGAACAATCGCTGAAGGACATTAAGTATTGGTTTTCCACCCGCTTTCAGGAGTTCTGCTGTGATTCCATCATCACCTGGCGCTTTGCCATTCTTAAGTTGTTTGAGAGCCCACCTTATCTCATACAGGCTGACGTCCGGGATGTCTTCCGTGTAGTGTCGGTTAGGTTAATTTAGCTCTCGGATCCTTGGCCAAATTCTCAACAGGCTTTCTGCGAGTAAAAGTATTTTATTAAATGTTCTACTTTTTATAACTTTGTTGGCCACGGCGATAGTGACTAGAACTGAGCAGACGATAGTGATGACACGTAAAACGGGGAGAGCTCTCTCGAGCGGCGGCGTTACTTTTAGAGGGCGAGTCTCGCCCTCTAAAAGTAACTGAGAAATTTTGCGATGAAAAGTGGTTCTCACATGAGATGGGTTCGAGGATGGTGTTCCGCTGGGACGCTTCGACGCATCTTCGGGAAGCAGCGCCTGAACTTCCTTTAAAGTTGCAATATGGGTTAAGTAGTGGCCGCTGTCGCCAGTTATTCTCCTAGCAAATTATAAGTTGTAGAACCTATTCATATCTGTGGTGGTATATATTAGGAATGCATAAATCCTAGGAATGTAATTTGCTAGTCTATGTCTACATCTGTCTACATTTGTAATACCACTGGACCACTCTCTATACTCGAGAGGAGAGCACTTTGTAAGATGCTTTTTATGATGTCTACCTGCTGGGCCGCCTTCTCGTTGGTCGCGCCGACACACCGACTAGAAAGAAAATTACGAGTTAGGACATGGAATACTTTTTATCTAGAAAATCAGCACGGTAGCGCTCAGAGAACGGATGAAATCCAAAAAAAAAACTCCATTTGGCCGTGATTTGTTTAAACTGTTATTTTTTAGAACCAAGGCACCGCAAAGATTGCCCCTTAAAAGTTTCAAGGTGTTCGGTTTTGTAGTTTAGAAATGGCAGACATATCAAACCCTCAATACCTCGTAACTTCTACATCTCGACTAACTTAATCTCCATAAAGAACGGCACACGGAACGACGGACTTACGAGCAAATATAAAGTTAAAATTTGGCTTCGACATCAAATAAAAATTTCAAAATATCTTCATTGTACAGAATCGGACCGCTTACAATTTATTACTCTGCACTATAATAATAGATAGTCTAATCCGATAACTCGACGGCGTCAGGCGACCAGCAGCAGGGACTACCGCGTCTACCCGTGATAAAATGGAAGGCAAGGATCGGTCTACCGGCCGACTGACATCTCTGACTCTGGTACATCGGAATTCAAATAGATATTAACACATTATTTAATGCAACTCAATTTAATGAAATAGCTATTTCGGTACGGACTCCTAATCTGTTCACACCTTTTAGAGACGCCGCGTGCAATAACATCTGAATAACGTCCGCATCGACACAACTCGTGAATGTCAGTTAGCGGCGAGCTGCGAATACGTGCAAATTACATTCAGGGACGCGGCCACGTCTGCCGCGTGTCGCAACAAGAACAGGTGAGCCGCGGACGTCGCCGGCGGCAGAGCTCGGCGCTAGTCACACTGTACACTCACGGAATATCTTAGGCTGATGTTTAACACAAATAAACAAAATACAAGTTTATATAATATAATATAAACTCTCTCCGGACCGGGAAGCTGCGGGCCCGGAGACGAAGATTACTCTGGACTCGACAGCGACACTGCCTCGCGACTCCTCGTCCAGCCGACCGCTCTGTCGACGCGCAGCCTGAACCGGCTCGTTCAGGCTCAGTACAGTGGGTTTATGACGGAGGCACTCCCTGAGCAAAATATATATTTATTTATGAATTAACGATAAAAAACTAAGGGTGTGAATTGCTCTATCTCCATAGGTGCTATAGTTTATTATTCATTATGTGAGATGGTGATAACGAAAAAAAAACCCCGGCTAAGTTTGTTGTGGGCTTCTTCTTAGACCGGGGGGCGTTTGGAACCCTCATAGCTTTAGTTTTAAGTTTACGAATATAGTTATCACCATGAAATAACTACTATGTAAATTTTTGACGCGTCAAAAGTGCCTTTTTAAGGACTATTTGAATAAAGATTATTTTAAATTTAAATTTGCTTGTAAAATGACAATTCTTTTTCCATTTATATTCATGAAACTGTTTTTTAGGGCTTTTAGTTAAAAATATAAAATAAAAACAACAGTTTCAAACTACTTGAAAATATGACCCTCGAGGGGGTGAAACAGGTGATGCAAATTTGATTACTGTGTTGTGTGAGGCCGCGGGCGGCGGCTGCGCTGAGCCTGCCGCGCCTTTGCCTCTGCTCGGCCGCACGGGGGCGCGGCGGACTTGCGGGCCGCATATAATATAATATCATAATTTACCGAACTCCGAACACGGCGACGAAACTGAAACACGTCGTGTCAGCTAATAACAATATTTAAAAATTAAGCGATCGGGAATTTGTTGATAGTCCAATGGCTTCGAAGTTACAAAATAATAAGAAGCATTATTATAGCTTCATAATAATTATAAACAAAAAAATGCAGGCCAACTTATTTGATGGGTCCTCTTTAAGGTGGCAACGTTTGGGAGAAAAGTTTTTACTTAACACTTTTATTTTTATGGTGATAACATGCGTTAAGTGAGGATTTTATCAAAAACTCCATTGAAAATTTGAGAACACCGACAACTTGTTTATAGAGGGTCCGTCCGCCGCCGACCGTGCCAGCCTCGTCGGGACTCCATGAACTTACTGCTCGGCTGTTTACGCTTAGTGGCCATTTTGTAAATATTGTAAAGTTATCAGGCCTCCTTCACGTATATAATCGTAATTAAAATGAAACTGACTATATACACACACACACTCACAGTGTCTTGCCCGTTCTTCTGTGATCTGAAATAAAAACATTGAGCTCACTGCGAGGAGTCGGTTCACGTTCCAAAGGGCGCGCTCCCGGGCAGAGGTCGGACGCTTACACGATGACGACTTTCAGGGGGGGGGTTACGATAGATACGCGACCCTCGGCCCACTGGCTCACATCTTCCGTGCCCGAGCTCCCCGTGCGAGTGAGTTCAGCTCAGGCGCGCGGCGAGCGTCGACCTGCTCCGTCGGATGCTGCTATAAATCATTGAAACTGATCGCTGCAGTCTGGCGCCAGTAGATCTTAAACGACGAGATGCAACTCATGTGCCCTAATAATCTCTGGCGTTGTTAAATCAGGCACTTTACTCGGAGATGATTTCTACTAAGACTTGAGATCGAAATCGACACATTTTAGATGAATGCCCATTCGTGTCCGAGATGTTGTGTTCGGAGTCACTTCAGCCGGTGACAGCTAACATTGAACAATCGCTTTGGTTTCCGTTCTCACTCCTTCTGGCCTACACTTTACTTTGCGTATGTCCGCAGTATTCCGGAATGCGCTTGTAATGTGTGGTCACCCCAGTGTATATTACATATTCAAAGGCTAGAATCCATACAGAGACCGTTTATTAAATACTTAGCTTTTAAAGATTAAAAAAATCATCAAACTTTTGAGGAAGCGTGTTCCCGCTTCAAAGTGGCTCGTAGCTGCAGGCCATTGTGAGCGGGCCGACCAGCCGCGGCCTGCTGGCAGCCTTCTCGCTGAACGCTCCACACGCGCCTCCTGCGTGTTCCCAACTCATACACACATACACGCTGTTCAATCTTTTTCTCGTTAGTAATTATAATATTTTTTTAAGTCTATTCTGTTACTATAATTTCTTTTATAATTTAGAATTTAAGTAATGTACATTAAGTTTGTAAAAATATTTTTGTACGCTGTTGATTCCGAATAAATTAATAAAATTAAATAAATAATTGCTCCTCTTTTGACAGACTTAGTGCCCGCCCTAACATCCCATATGTGTACATCATGTTTGAAGCTGCTAAAAATAAAATAGCTGGCGAACTATTTGGGTTGGATATGGTTTTTTTTTACATGTATCCTTCTCACTTCTACATTTCTGTTCCACGAACTGTTGCACTTTATCTAGTCGACCTGAGTCTAGGATGGATAGTACACAACGTGTAGAACGACGAGTACACGAACAATACGTTATTTAAACAACAATCAATTGAAAAGATATACAATATGGCGGTGAATGAAAGGCTCTTTAAAAATAATTCAATTTATTTAAATATTTAATTATAAGTTATGTAGGTGACGTTTTCCCGGTCGCCGCCGGGCCTCCGCCGGGCCTCCGCCGGCCGCCGTCGGGCAGCTCCTGCGCCGGCGGCGGCCGCGGGCGCCACACGGTAACTCAAACCTTTGGACACATTCGCGGACAAACAAAAATATACTGACGCGTAGGAGCCAATTCTTTAGTAGGAGGCTGGTCGCGCGCGCGTCTCTTTTATTCCAAAAAAGACAAATTGTAAGATGGAAATCTTTTTATTTCCAAAACAATCGAAACCTGAAATCTAAGAAAAGACGACACGCCCACCGGCGCCACTCCGTCAATGATATTTGAAGTAGATCGCAACCAGGAGAAGCTTCTCGTTCGGTTGTGTTTATTGTTGTGTTCGTTACTCAGAACGCCGTCCTTTAAAAACCAATTGGTTGGATTATTTTTTATAAGAAGGTATAAACTTCCAGCCATTTATTAGTATGTTACTTTTTGGTGCAAGGTCGGTGCCGGCTCCGGCTCCGCTCGCGGCAGCCGGCGGCGCGGCGCGGCGCGGCGCGGCGCGGCTCGCGAACATCTCATTAGTTCCGCAATACTAATAGAGGGCGTGCAGCGTCGCGCGGCCGCCGGCGACACTAACATACTTCTCGCCGACACACTACGACGAGCGAGGCTTCGGAGCACAAATTGCCGAAAGACCTTTTGCAGGTCCGCGTCGCGAACCAAAATAAAGTGTAATAATCACTTTGTTTGTGTTCGCGACGCGGACGAGTAATTAAAGTCGAAAACAATCAATGGAGATCATTTATAAAGTAATATTAAATGTATTTTCACTGGAGACTATCTGTCGAGCTGTCCCTCTGGCGAGCCACCAGTGTCATTACGGAGCTAGGTCAGGTGGTAGGTAGTTTACCGTTTACTGAGTGTTGCGGTGGCGGAGGAGTTGCGGAGGAGCTCCTTCCGTCTCCTTCTCCTCCGGGTTCGGTCTGATCCCTCACGTAAAGTAGATTGGAATAGCTGGACAGTCACCGCCCTTAATTGACTGGAATCTGACTATTTAACCCATTTAAATGATTCACAATGTGTGATGACGTTTGCATCATTTCCGATGGCGAGCCGCGCAGTAGTAGCTGGGTCAGTTATATTTCGCTGGAATATCAATCGCTTATTTAATGTCGGCATTCATATTGGAAATAACATCTCCGAGGCTCCGAGGACGGCCAATTTTTTTTTTAAATAATTACAGAACTAATAAGGAAAACGAACATTGTAAACTCTGATAACGATATCGTAGACTGAATGAACACTGTCGGTATCTTTGTGACGCGTCATCCAAATATTCATTTACTACGGTCTAGTTTCGGCCGACGTAAGATGCAGAGTGCGAATAGGAGCTGTCTCGTGATCTGAGAGTCCTGAGTCCTTCGTGCTCAGCCCTTTGCAGCTCCGATGTGGGTTTGTGGGCCTGGCAGATCTCAGATGAGATTCGCACCCTTAATATAATGATTTAATAAATTAATTTATCATAACTGGGTATTCGGTTGTGTGGTGCCACAATGAGATCAGGGCTCCGTGCTGCCGAGGTCAGCTTATGTCATATTTACCTGAATTATTGAGAGCTTTACCAGTATTTGAGTAAATACTGGTTAATTTTTGGAAACAAGCTCTCATTTATATTCTGACTGAAAAGTACGTCGATATGATTCCACGCCGGGTCGTCTATGATGCACAGCTCCGCCCGAGGCAGCCGGCTCGCCAGCCTCTCGGAGTCCCGGACGGTCACGAACCGGTCGCTCTTCCCTTGCAGGATCACAGTCGGCACCGACACCGCGCCCAGGTCGTACTCGGGGGGCTGCGGGCTGCCGTACCTCTCCAGATTACCTCGCTCACCAAAATCATACTTCTGAAACTTTCCCGATCGCAATGCCTGCCCGTACCACGCCATCGACCGGACGGACGTTCCGGAAGGAAAGTTGCTGAACAGTGTTTCATACGTGTGATCCGCTACGGAGCCCGGGTGGGGGGAGTCGATGATATCGAAGAAGCCTCTGCACAGGGTGTCTCTCATGACGCGGAACTTACAAAGCCACTCGGCCAGCGTTTGAATCGCGGAAGCGGTGGGGAAGGCTTCGTAGATGCCGATGCGCGCCAACACTCCCTCCAGCATCTCGCTCGCCGTCAGCAGTGATCCGAACGAGGACGTCATGTGGGCGAGGTCGGTGGGCGGCGCGATGGCGAGCACCACGCCCAGCTTGGCGGCGTACTCCGGCCGCTCCGACAGCATGATGAAAGCGACACTGCCTCCCTGGGAGTAGCCGATAAAGTTCACTTTACTTTGGTTCGTCTCGCTGAGAATGTAGTCGATCGTGGCCGGCGCGTCGTAGGCGCCCACCTCGTCGGCCGAGAACTGCCAGAAGGCGGGCGCGCGCGGGTCCAGGCGGCGGTGGCGCTTGGCGTAGGTGCTGCCGCGGACGTTGCCGAGCCAGGTGTCGTAGCAGGCGTCGGGCAGCAGGAAGCCCAGGCCGGCGCCGGGCCCGGCGTCCAGCCACGAGGCGGAGCTCAGCAGCATGCCGTTCAGCAGCAACACCGGCGCGCCGCCCGCGCTGCCCGCGCAGCGTCGCCCGCGCCGCATCCGGAACAGCGTGAGGACGTAGCCGTCGTCCGTGGTGACGGAGTGCTCCTCGCTGGCGTAGCCGTGGCGCGCGGCCAGGGCGCGGAAGCCGCGGCGCGGGCCGGGCGCCGCCGCGGGCCCGCCGCGCGCCGCCGCGTACCAGCCCACGGCCGCGGCCGCCAGCAGCAGCGCGCAGCGCCCCGCCTTCGCAGACATGCTTCGCGCTGAGAGTCCGAATTGCGTGTAAAAATGTATCTCCGGATTTAATTTGTTTTCGTCCTTAGCCTTGGCCGGCCTGTTTTGGTTTATGTCAATAACCGGTAGTTGTACGATACGCGTAATCGGTAGGTCTAGTGAAGAGCTCGAAAAACAATTGTCCAGCCGCGCGGGGTGCTCGTGTTATATACGCGGCGACCGCGTCATGGATACTTGTTGTAAACATCATTTTTTTCGTCATTAAAGGTAGATTCAGTGAGTTCAATATAATAAATTGTAATGAGTGAAGTAGGTACACTGAGATATTTAACAGCGCAAGGACCTTAAGCATGTATTTTGAGGTGGTAGTGAGCTCCGCTGGAGCGGTGCCGTGTTCCGCGCTCACGATAGTGGTGGGTTTGTTCGACTTGTTGTTTTATAAAGATATTTATTTTCTCTCACAGCAGGACGATACAGGTTGAGGGTAAAGTTAAAATATGTTTGGTGGAGCGCGCCGCACGACCTTTGCTCGGTTGGATGTTTAGGATACGAAGATTTGTAAGACAAAGCTATCTCTGGCGGTGCTACTTCTTTCCCGAAGGATGATTCCGAGGCGGCCCATGCGGGGCAGCAGGCGAGGCGACTTTTCCAGTTGAAGTGGGTGTCTATGCTACGTAAAGCCATCGACTTTTCAGGTTTTTATATTGGTAGCGACTGGTTTTCTGTAGAGGGGTGCTTTTCGTGTATCGTGAATCGTATTTTCTAATAATTTAGGTCTTTTATTACATTTCCTCAGAGGAGGTCGCGCTGCCCGCTACATCGAGCTCGTGCGTAAGCTGGAGCCGTGCTCTGCACACGTGACGTCACGTGTCTGTGGGTTGTCCTGTTACCTGTCACTACTCAGACAGGTACAGGTCTATCGTTCGTTATAAATATGAGATTTTCTCATCACTTGCGCGTCTTCGCTTCCGCTTCTTCGTCGAAGATTCAGGCCTGAATCTATTCCTTCCAAATTCTTGACTCGCCTTGCTTCTTTGTTCTTTATATAGTTGGGTGTCTGCGTGTTGTGCGCACGAGCCGCGCAGCGCCAACTCGTTACATGGCTGTGGCCGGGACATCACCGGAACATAAAAATGGCGGTTCTGCTTCGGTGAGGTGATCTCCACGGATCCTCGGATTTGCGGCTGGGCCTCGAGAGCGACGGAACTTTGAGCTTGTTAACTTAATTAATTGTTCAATATACGTATAAATTGTACTGAACTAGTTTACTTCTAACAACATCGCGGGCAAGCGAGCGGCCGTGTCACCTCATGTTGAGTGATTTGCTGAGAGGAGTTGCGACTGAACCCATCCTCCTGATCGGCTTCTACCTAGCAGAACGGAGCGAGATGGCGCGGCTTCTCAATGCCGCCTCTCGCCCTCAGCGTCTTCCGCACGGTGCGCGGCGGAGACGTACCAACAACGGCGCGCCGGTGTACTGCCGACTCACTAATACTACTTATTTGAAAATATACTCTTTCTCGATTACAAACAGACTGACCCGAGTTTGAACAACAACCGAACGATCGCCGAAACCCGAGCCGCAGAAACACTACGAGAGATGCGCGCAGCCTCCGCCGCGGACAGCAGCCGACGCGGGGCTTGCCGACGCACCGCGATAGTGTCACTCACTTGATACCATGCCTCGCGTCGACGGCACCGCCCGCACCGCCCGCACCGCCGACACCGCCGACACCGCCGACACCGCCGACACCGCCGACACCGCCGACACCGCCGACACCACCGACACCGCCCACGGGCTGCACCGACTGCATCATCGTCATTTCGTTAAGTATTACAATAGTTGAATGTATAGTATTCAGCCAAGTTATGTAGTCGGTTGTTATGATATGATTGTGTTTTTGGTTTCGTTAATTTTGCTACTGCAATAATGTAAAACAAACTTTATCGTAGATTTGAGAGGTTGGACGTTTTTCAAAAGCGTTTTTATATTATTGTATCATAACACTTTTAACTATAATTAGTAGCTACATTCAAGCAAAATAATTAAGACAACTACAATTTCCGTCAGTTGTTGTTCACGGCCGAACGTCACACTCTTATGGGATCTCGCTGTTCTGATTATTTTTAAGTCAATGTTCATTTGAAAATTTGTATATATGGGAAATCTATAAAAATTTAAAAACAATAAATACAACCAATGAAAAGATTCTTTCTTTCAATTAATTTATGATAGTATAAAGTGGTTTCGGTCGGCAGGTAGCGGCCGCGCCGACCCCGAGTACACCCGGGTCGAGCGTCATACTCACTGAACGGATTATTACATCTCACTCACCCATTTTTATTTATTTGGGAACAATTGCATATTACATGTTAATACAGACCGAAGATATTAGTAGAATCTAAATTCTTAAAACGCACATAAATAATAACTATAACAGCCGTTAAAGGCTGCAAGGATACAGTGGAATCGAACATGAAACTAATTATTATATTTTGGCGAACTGACATGATATACTCATAAATTATATTGTGTTATTTCGACGTACGAAGTATAGTAGTGTTAAGTGTAATCAGACGCGTCGCGCCGCGTCGCGCCGCGTCGCGCCGCGTCGCGCCGCGCTGTGCCGCGCTGCTCCGCGCGGTCGGCGGCGGAATGTTCGCACGCAGCAGATGAACAATAAGGTCATTAATACGCGAGTTCACGGTTTAATATAATTGCTTGTTTTATTAATTGGCTTCGCAACGATTAATTCCCGAAATAAAGTGCTCGTTAATTTCAAAACAATTTCCATAGATAATGAAGCTGATCCGATATTATTATGAGCGGGGTCCGGCGCCCGCCGCGCGACCGCGGCTGACGTCATGAACTATATATGTTATATTGCACTGAACGACACATACCAACACCAATCGCGACATATCGTACATCTTATATTATATATTGCACCGAACATATCAAACCCACTTCCGAGTCTAAATTTTGAATTTTGAATTTGAAATAGATGGCTGCCAAAAAATCTTTTTTTCGAAAAGATCTCGCAAAGCGATATTCTTTGTAACGTTTTCGTTAAACTTTTACATACTGAGACCTCTTTGCACGAATAGATGTGGTACCTATTCTGGGTAGCTATTACCGCAAAAACTAATTACACCCCTCGGGAATGGCAATAAAATATCTGTTGAAACCAACTAATGAGTATACTAGAAGTATATAGGAAACAATAATTGTAGAAGTTTATGAAATCTCATTATCCGTGGGCAGCTTCGTAGCTACTATGACGTAGTTATTTCACTAGTTCAGTAATGCTATAATAGCAAAAGCTAATTATACGTTAATCGGTTACTATGCACCCCGGCCACCGGCGTACGAAGGAAGGCTTTTGAAATTATTAAACGTGCTATTATTTTGGCATTAATGATTACAGTATACGTACAGACTTACAATACCACCGCTGATACTCGGTCAGCCTCTGCCTCATTCCCAACAATGTCTAGCGGCTGAGCATTGCACGTAAAGCGATCCCTCGCCAGAAAACTGCGGGTAACGAGGAGTGTTTCCCGCAGCGCAGTGAAAGGCAGCTGTGCGACCTGCGGCTGCGGCCTGGCGGTTGTGCACAATTGGAAACTGCAGCAAAGGAGCAATCACTTCGAAGCAAAGAGACAAACGGGAACAAAGGAAGGGCTGCCGCAATCGTCTCTGCGGCGAGATTACCCCTAGCCCTCGTAACCCCACAGCGCCGCGCGTGTGCGTGTGCGTGCGCGCGTGCGTGTGCGGGTGCGTGCGACTCCCCTGGATGGAATAATCACGCATATTACGGCGATGAAACCGTCATCGGCGTCTTTTTCTTGGCCACGCATCTCGCTGCCACTACTGAACGGATTCACCTGAGTGGCAAGATTTGAGTTGTTGCCGCGTGTTGGGAACACGAAGGATACTTTTTATCCCGACAATGAGCAGGTCCCCTTTCGAGTGGTGATGAAAATAAACGAAACTTCGTGCGTTCATAAGAGATGAATGTTTATGAGGCCATGTTTGTCCCATAGATACTTGCAGCAGGCTACTGTGGAGATTGGACAGTGCTGCCTATGAAAGGTAACCTTTAATTATAAAAATGTAAATTATACTTTATTATATTTTCTTCTTTGAAATGAAAGTTTCACTAATGAAAGTTTCATCAGCCAATAAGTAACAAAGAGTGAGAATTAATTAATTTTCTCAATAAGTCTGTCTTTTTTCGAACTACATTGAGCGACACGGAATGTGGCCCAAATGCACTTTGTGGGTTATTATCAAAGTGAACCGCAAAACGGCTGTTTTTTTGTTGTGAAAACCTAAATGCAATGAATAATAAACAAAAATCATGATAACTTTATTATAATTTTTGTTAAATAAAAAAAAAAGACATTAAACTCCAAATTTAACTAATGTTTATTAATGAATTTTACAAATTAAACTTTAAAATTACTTAAAATTAATAACGCGCGTTACCTCCTCCGGCCCTGATGACCGCCTGCATGCGATCAGGCATGTTATGGATAATGTTTTTAATGTCTTGGAGTATTTTTGCCCAGGCGGCCACCAGAGCGGCTTTCAGAACACTGAGAGTCTCTGGGGAGTTGGGACTGCCTCGGATACGCCTTTTGAGCATGTCTCAGACGTGGTCTATTGGATTCATGTCTGGGCTTCGAGCTGGCCACTCCAATTTAGGAATTGTTACCCCTGAAAGATAATCGTTGACACATTTAGCAGTGTGTGGTCGTGCGTTATCTTGCATTAGTTTAAATTCTTCGCCCCCAATGAATTCCACATAAGGTAAAACATGATCTTTGAGGATCTCTTCAATGTATCGGACTGCAGTCAAACGATCTTCAACTACCACCAACTCTGTACGTGCGCCTGTACTTATCCCTCCCAAACCATAAAGGATCCACCGTGAAAACTTACGGTTTGCCTGGTGGTGATTGGCAGAAATCTCTCTTCACGCCATCTCCATACACGTTCACGGCCATCTGGAGCTCTTAAGGCCACTCTGCATTAATCTGTCCACAGAACTTTACTCCACTGCTCGTGAGTCCAATTCGCATGCTAGCGAGCCAACCGAAGTCGTGCTAGCGATGTTGTCTGAGCAGTTCTGGACCTCGCGCTGGTCTTCGAGCACGCACGATCCTTTCATCCATTCTCCTTCTTACCGTCCGCTCACTAACATTGACCCCTCTTGCCGTTTGCAGTCGCTGCCTGATTTCAACTGCAGCAAGGAACCAATTTCTTAAAATTGCGAGAGTGATAAATCGGTCGTCCTGCGCTTATGTAAACTTGATTCCGCCACTTCTTGGTCTTCTCGTGTACAGGCGGGTCTGATCATACCTTTTCAAGACGTAGCTAAGGGTTGTACTCGGTATATTTAACAATTCAGCATTTTCTCTCTGCGTTCACCCTTTACTCTGAAGCAACACAGCTTGAGCAACTTGAGCTTGACTTACAGGCTTTGTGTTCCGATTCTGAACGTAAAAAAAGATTACACATTAATTAAGAAACAAAATGAATAAAGATGCGCCAGCAGTAAAATGCAATATTGAATTTTAACTCACCCGTGTTTCGTGCGATTTAGCGACAAATTAACGTTAAACGTCACAGAAGTAAAAAATAACCTTTTTTTTAATGCTTAACCTCTTAAATTAACAAAACCAAACGTGTCGACAACCTTCACTTAAAATTCTCAATCACGATTCACCAAAATCGCATGTTATCGGTCTTTTCTCATTAGACAATATCCGGAGGCGATAGCACTGCTGTGACCGGAGCCAAGAGTGCAAATGCGCCGTTGATCGTCGAAATTCCAAAGACTCGCATCAACCCTTTACCCGCACCGTCTGCATCGCGACCGCCTGCTGAGAAATAGGTGTAACCCTCCCGGGTTGTAATCATCCTAATTGTGAGAACTTCTTTGAGACAAGAATTTCACAATGCAGATAGGATAAACTGGCGTCAATTGACTGCGAACGAAGTGGGGGGTACAGACTTACGCACTGATAATTTAAAAATCAGAGGGTTCCAGCGGCGTGTTTATAAAACCCAAGTCCACGAGGACGAAGTGGCGCCTCCGCTACTGATAACACATCACTTGGTAACAATGCCGTCAGAGTGCTAACGCCCTCCTCTCGAGGGCACGACCACTGCAACACCGCGACCCTTCGTCAGCGCGTGTGTGAACTTTCCCTGTTTTAATTTAAGTTCTATTCGTGAAAACAAATACCGTAAGTCTTACGAGCCAATCAAATAAGTAAACAAGTAATGAACGTCCGCCGAGTACTAACGAGTGACAAGCACAAACTGTGGTGCGTCATCGTCACGAGTGCACGTTCGGTGGCGAGCCCGAGACCGCGCCGAGTTGTGTAGCTGATGAAGATCTTCAAATAATGAAAACAGTTTGAGTTTGAACGTTCCGGCGCACGCGAGTAGGAAACCACTTCAGCCGACATCACAACTCCAAAATGTGGCCTGCTGAGTGCACAAGTTCTGAAGACTTTCTGATTGGCCGAGTACTTCCGTAGTTTTGTGTCCAGTTCGGAGCTAATGGTATTATTTCTTTCTGATATCTTGACGCCTCGAAGGAGCTGTGAGCGATGACGCCATCGATCACACTAATTGAATATAAAGTTAGCCGGCCGCTGACCAGCCCCGGCGCTCAGCCGCCGCCGACTCAAGCTCGGAGCCCGGGCTGACGTCATGCGGATGAGTTCGATACAATTGGCTGAATAACATGTCCTGCTCGTGGACCTGCCGCGTCGCTCGCTGAGGAGGAGGCTTTCCCATTCCCAGGTTTGTAACAAATATTTAGTTAAATTATTTAGGTTGGGTTACTCCGATACATTTTAACGTTTTCGCCGTAATACTCTGGTGAAAAGGTTTACTTAAGAAATTAAAAAGTTCAAAGTCAGGTTGAGTGTTCCGGACAGTTAACGTAGCCTCAACCTTTCAGAGGCGCAGTTTAATGAAGTAGTAAAGGCGGGACGAGGCACTCGCAGCGAGGGCCTCGCCCCGCGCTGGCGCTCTTTGCGCGAGAGCTGTTTTACGACTGCGGCGGGAAGGCCGATGTTGGCTGAGACTTCTTGACGCGCCCGGCACATTAATTGTTGAAAAAAAAAACCGGTGTATGAAAATATTTGGAATGTTTTAGTATGTGATGCGCCGCAGTACACGTTTACTATCAAGTTTTTGGATCCATTGTTCTCGTTCGAGACAAATTCTCTTATAGTTTCAGGTTACCGAAAAAAAAGCGTTTATAGCTTTTTTAATCGAGCTGACAAACAAGCAAAACATCAGTTTTTCCTACTCCTTCTTCAGCACTAAAACCAACAGCTATCCATTTTAAAAACTAAATTTAAAAAGTAAACATTACAATACATGTAGATACATAGACGTAGGTGATGTGGATGTTGATCAGCTGTTAAAGATCCACTGTTGTTATCAGTGTTATCAGTGTTAAGGCAGTTTATGCTGCGTCTTATAAACAGAACATGTTTCAGTGTTCGACAAAATAATTGAATCTTTCGCTAACTTTTTTACGCATCTACGAGTTTAATATTAGTAAGTGAGTCGGGATTGTCGTTTTGTTTCGAATTTTATCGAAGCCAGTCGTAAACTCCCTAAAACTTTAAATTGGGAATTATGTATTAGCATCGCGAAACAGGAACGCGCAGCAAAAGTGAAATAATTGGCAGAAAAACTTAGCTTAAACAATTGTAAAGTGAACGATATTTCCAATTATCTACATTTTAGTGAGCGAGCCGGCTACCCCAGCGTTTTCAATGTGTTTCCGGAGCACAGGAGAGAGGGATCGCAGGCTCGGAGCCGTGCCTCGCGGAGAGAGGGAGGGAGATTTTACTAGATCTCGATCGCCTCTGTTCGCTGGGAGGTGTCGCTGTAGCTAGTTTCAGTCCGCCGTCGTCCGCACCGACGCGATTAAACGTTTACAAATGATAGTATCTAGTGCGCGGTTTGGGCGCGCTGCGAGTAAGCCAGTGCGTGGCGAGGATCGGCTCCGAGGCGGCGCCGCGTGCAGCGCGCGCCGGCCGCGGGGCGGTGCGTGTCAGTCGCGCACATTCTATGTGTTTGACGGTACGATAAGTGATAAGCCGCCGGAGGACGCCGCGGTCACTGGGGGACGTCGCGGTCACTGGGGGACGCCGCGGCCACTGGGGGACGCCGCGGTCACTGGGGGACGCCGCGGTCACTGGGGGATGCCGCAGTTAATGGGGGACGCCGCGCTCGAGGGGGGGACGCCGCGGTCACTGGAGGACGCCGAGGCCACTGGGGGACGCCGCGGTCACTGGGGGACGCCGAGCCCACTGGGGGACGCCGCGGTCACTGGGGGACGCAGAGGCCACTGGGGGACGCCGCGGTCACTGGGGGACGCCGCGGCCACTGGGGGACTGGGGGACGGTATTTAATGTAATGTTTACGAAAGTATATTATTTGATTTTGTTAAAAGCCGTAGATTACGAGCGAAGTAAAATGATCACTCAGTACAAGTTTCCGTCGGCTGCTCGCTGCGAGCGCTTTGCGGCGAACATTTCGGAGCTCAACAAAGATTGCCTGCGAGTGTTCGCTTGCCACAAAGAAGCCACCTTTGCAAGCTTACAATTTCCTGTCCTAAGTGTTGGCCCTAGTTTTAAATGAAGGTAGATGTAGTCCGGCCGCCGCCCGCACCGCGCCGAGCTCGTCCCTCACGACTGTAGCAATACGTTACGACTATCGCTGTTTTAACATATTAAGGAATCTAGTCATCTCGACGATGGTGAGTGACCGAGGGTCGACGTGTTCATCTCGAGGGTTATAATTTACTTTAAAATTGAATCCCGAGTCATTTCTCCTCAGAAATACAGTGAAATTCTCAACATCAATCAGAATTAAATAGGTACAAATTGGCGGAAGTTACAAGTTTTATAAATCAGTTAAGGGTCCAGGGGGCGCGGCCCGCGGGCGGCGGAGGGGGGCGCACAAAATTGCCATCTCCGTGTACATTAATATTTCCCCAAATCTGTTTGTGTTCCGCCGATTTGCATTTATATTGAAACGGGAGCAGCGCTCGGCGCCGAGTCTCCCTGGAGTCCAGGCTTTAGGCGGCCTCGGCTCCGGAGGCTCTTCTAATCAGTTGCGATCTCACGCGATGGGAAGTAACGGGGGACACGTTTAGTTCACGTGAGTGGCGCAGCGGGCTGCCCGTCGTGTGTTCAATGGCGGGAGGAGGGCGCCCGGGCTGCGGTACTCCGCTGCGGGCTGCATATTTTTTTTTTTTTTGTTTACGGGGGGGGAAATCTCCTAGTGAGATATCCGACTATTGCTTTGGGGAAAAGCTCGGGTTATGTGGGATTTTTACCCACTAAAACCCCATCGGTGGCCACCATCAGCATAAAACCTGGAGGCCGGGGCGGGTTGCTCCGCGTTTCGGTCTTCGATTAGACCTGGGCGCGATTTGAACCTTCTTTGCTTTAGTTTTAAGTTGGCGAGTGTAGTAATCTCCATTACGTAAAGAAATAATGAAAAATGTGATATATATGAACGATTCATAGATGCTTGTAACAGGTGTGTGTAGGTGAATAGTATTTACGAGTATATAGCTAGTTTTGATTTGGTTCGACTCCCTCTCGCTTTTGTTTAGTGTTATTTGTAACTCAACTTCGTGGTGACTTGGGACTCCATGTTAAATGACAGCTCACCGGATGTGGCGCGTAATCTGACCGGAATACCATGTCCCGCCAAGAGCACTTCGGCCATTGAACAAGTGTATAATTAAGTTACATCCGTAAGCCTGGGTTCGTGAGGCGCCCTTCCGGTTTCTATTTTCCCGTCGTTCATAAAAGTAAAAACCGACAGCGACGAGGCACATTGCAGGCGCCGGACCGCAGCAACGCGGCTTCTTCACTCGCTTATACATCTGTCATGTAGCTTTCGCAACTGTACGGTGGTTCGCTTTTTATATTGGATCATCTGAAATCCGTTACCCGTCTCCTGGCGCGCCATCCAAACTAAGGAAAAGTTACGTTTCACTTCGCAGTAGTGTAGTGCAGTCCCGAGCAAAGTGCAAATAAAAATTGTGAACCAAGTAAATACACTGAGTGACGTGAGCGCGTCCGAGCTGAGCCGCGAGGCTGCGGGCGGCGGCGGGCTCGCCCGGCGACTTGGGTTAATGTTTTTCAACTTAAATTGAAAAGTCTGTTGCTCCGGATGAAATGACTGCCTAGTAGTGTAACTATACGTTCCTCGGCGCCCTTTTTCACCATCGTGGGTGTGGCGCTTGCATCCTACCAATAATTAAACAGCCGCTATCGCATCCCAGCAGGCCGCGGCCGAGTCGCTCGGGGCGGCATCTCCCCGGCAAGTGGTCGGGCGCCGGCGCCGCCGCCGCAGCGCCGAGACAAGTCTGAAAGTTTTAACTATTTTTGAAAGCTTAACTCACAGAGGCGGCCGCTCGAACTCCGGCGAGAAGTTAAACACAAGCTTTATTTAAAGACGCACCGCCGGGAACTTATGATCCGCTTTTCAAAACTACTTCAGAAGTTATTCGGCCGCGGGAAAAGATATTACATTTTATATCATTTCTGTTCACCTAAAGTACTGCAATATATAATTATTACAACCACCGACTATAAAAATTGCACGGCAACGAACAAGTGTTAAGTAACCCGAGTTTCTATGATGACGTCATTCTCGGTAAATATCGGTACACTCTGAACTTATTATTCATGTTTTGGCTTAGCAGCGACCACACTCGCGGCCGAGAGGCGACGGAGCCTCAGATGAAGTGCTCACGTCTCGAAGAAGCCCATTCCCTCTCGGTTTCGACGCACTCCCATTATAGGTAGAGGGGATATCGGAAGTCGAAAGAGTGTGCCAGCTCTTTGCGGAAATGCAGATTTCACACGTCGCTTCTACCGTTGTATAGCCCCGCCCTGAGCGTGCGCTGGAGAGCTAATTGTAATACAGCTGTGCGCTGATGTGTACACGTTGAAGGCGCCATTAAACTTCCTATAACCAGCCGACGGGTTAAATTTATTTATTTATCCAAAGCACCACCAACAGATTTATATGTAAAAAAAATAAACATTTTAAAAACCTTAAGTGCTAGATGTATACATATAAATCAATTTAGAGGTAACTACAGCATGCCTAATATAATAATAAATAAAACGTTTCACGCTTCTGTCGAGTTGGTATGCGTTCATCTTCGGCATTCCTTCGGGTAAGGGCCAAGCGTCGATTAGTCCTCTCAGCGAATTAATGAAACTTCAGCACTTGCAATGGTGAACCGCGCCCGTCGACCGACTCTACGTACCAGCAACCATCCGGGACGCGTCACCGCGGCCGTCGCTGCGCAGCCGCAGACCAGTGGCAGCACAGCGTCCTCGCGAGTGCCGCGCGCCGGCAGTCGCGATGGCGGCGCGCGATTTTTATCACTCCCCAATTTTTCTTTTCGCTTTCTCGTAATGCTTTTTGTAAATATGATTTAAAGTACCTCTCCGATGCAGAAGTAAATGATTCAATTCCGGTTGAGTGCTGAGTGGAGTATTGTTCGGAACTGGCCGGCGGAGGTCACCCGACGTGGCGCCTCAGACTATTATTAAACTCAATCATTCCGCGAAATTTATGTCGCGTTGCGATTTATAATTTATTAAACCTGCAACCTTTCAATTAATAGCATCTATACAAATAAGTTTTGCATCGTATAATACGCCGCAGCCGCAGCCGCAGCCGCAGCCGCAGCCGCAGCCGCAGCCGCAGCCGCAGCCACAGCCGCAGCCGCGTTAACACTGGAATTACTAGCTAACAACTTTCTTGAATATTATCTGTAAAATTGTGAGCCGCGTGCCGGGCCTCCATATTTAAAAGTCGTTGGAGGCTCTCGGTGCAATCTGTAAGCGCATTTTATGATATTTGCTGGCACTCCTGTCGGAATTACCCGCCCCCCCGGCGGTCCTCCCCCGCGCCGCGCTCGTCTCGAGATAATAAACTGAGCGTCGTCGGGACGGCTTCGTTTCATATTGTGCTTCGTAATTGGGAGCCGGCCCCTCCGCCGGGATATGTTTAGTGCGCAGATATAGTTTACGTGATGAGGTACTTTGTACAATTATGAATCGCGTGAGCAGAGTCGCGAGAGCCGCCTACACTCATCGGGTGTGCGAATGGCCGGTTTGCTTCTTTTCACATCATTGTACCGAAATATTTACAAGAAATAATTTTCAAGGAATATCCTATATTCCTATATCCTTGAATATAATTTACGAGCTTAGCCGCGGGCAGACAGCTTTGAAATTGGGTATGCATGTCACCTATGCTATGGAAAAGGACACGTACTTTCTATACAGATCTCTCAAATAGTTCCCGTGGGAAGATTAAAAATTGTTAGCGAGCGAACGAAGCTTTAGACCCAATTCTGAAGTCCTCGCAGTCCTCGCACGAAGTCGCGGGCAGAAGCTAGTGGGAAATATTGTTATTACCTCTTTGATACAAGTTTTGTAGCAGCGCCAACATGTCTGTTGATATCGGGCCGGTGCCGCGGAGACTTCGGCGCCGGCCCGATATCAACCGACGACTTCAACCCGGTAATATACACACCAATTTAAGTTAAGTTCACAGTAAGTGCGTCACTAGTGAGAGCGCGCAATGGCCTCAGGCGCCCGCAGTTGGCTGACAAGCCGGTACTTTGTTTACAAAAAACACTCACGGCCTTTTAATTATTAATGAGCGCAACTTTACTTTCACGAGGAGGCCGCCGCAGCTTCCGGCGCGTGACGTCAGCGCCGGCCGCGGGGACGCCGGCGGTGCCATCGCCTTTTAAACGTTCTGTTTATGCGCGGGGGCGTGTGACCGCCACTTGCCGCAACTTGCTCGCTAAGTGTCGTCACCAACTTAAGCTTGAACTCTGACTGCATTACGCGCACGCTGCAGTCAGAGCTCCGACCGAACCTGGACAGATTGTCTCGTCCGTGTCCCGTTCCTCCATTTGGAAGGGTGCCGTGCCGTTTTGTCGCACGTACGGCGTACGCGTGGGCAACGTGGCGCAGGCGAAGCAGGCCAGAGGGTCCACGCGGCGCCCGGCGGTGGGACTCTCACGGAAGTCAGGAGCGTGGTCCCCTCCGTATCGTTCGAGAATGAGGACATTCATATTATTTGACGGACTGCAGTTCTGTATTCTGTTAGGGCTGGGCAACTTTTAGTCTGGCGACGTGCCCCGCACGCGGCGTCGCTCTAAGGGAATGAGGGGAGTGGAGGGAGCGGGGAGGGGGCGCATCGCTTAGCGCGATTATGCGCGATGAATATGCGAGAGGACGCGTGGCGGCCGCGGCCGGGCGCTGCTGAGTCATCGTTTAAACGGTTTAGTGTACATAGCTTCCTCTCAGTAAGACTGGGAATAAAACCGAGTTCCGTATTGTCGTTGTAGTTCCGCGCCCACCAGCGATGTGAGAGGAGTCCGGCGAGTTCTAAACGGTCAACTAATGACTAAGTCGCCGCGGCCGCAGTCACTCCAGAAACTTACCTTCAGAGCTGCAACAAAGAAAACTAATAGATTTATATAAAACTATTTTCGCTACTTGTGCGAACATTACTGACTTTAAGCATTCAGGGGCTGCCGCGCAGCGCATTCAGGACCCTGAGCAATGACGTCACGTGTGACGTCAACGCGATATCTCCGACGTGCGCGACAAGTGACGTAGATCACAGCAAGGCGCTTCTCCAGCGGTCGCAGCCGACATGCAAATGCATACTGGGATTGCTTTGTTTCCAACGACGCTTCTCGTCAAAGCGTCGCCGGCGCGCAGCAACGTGAACCAAGGTTCAGAGATATACTCTGGCCGTCTACCGGAGACTCGTATGTTAATATCGCAGGGCGCTGAGGATGTGTGCGGGGCTCGCTGGGCTAAAAATCTTTTATAAAATCCTTAATCTACGCGGATGAAGGCGCGGGCATCAGCTAGTTGGTAACATATTAAGATACTTCAAAAATACAGTCTAAAGTAAAGTTTACAATGAAGCGATGCAAAGCTCCCGGGAACCCCGCCCGACCGCGTGTCAAGTCGAGCAGCATTCTCAGTAGTGTTGGCGGATGTCATAGCGCCCTTATTAGAATACTTGCGAAAGTGATACGAGTGACCGGCCCGGGCCCGGCCGCCGCCCGGACACCGCGCTGGGCCTTCCCCTCGTACTGTGCGCATAGTTGCACTATCCTTCTAGTGTTACTAAGTAAATTAGGGTTAGATTAAAGAAAGGGGTGGCTATCTGAAGTTCCTGCACGCGATCACACGCGGCAGCGCCAGCAACTAATATGTGCCGGCCGCCTCCTCCGGAGTCTGTCGGAGTAACCGTGTCACTGCAATTAGCATTAAGTGTGAATGTGTCAAGTGACGGAAGGTGCGCTCTTAGATTGAATTTTTTCCCGGTATTTTAATAGAATACACACAGAAACACACGGTTATTTTCAATGTATAAGTTTACCGGAATGTCCGTCGTCCAATAGCGTCCCTATTAAAATACTTACAGAAACTAATCGAGTTTGCGACGAATCCTCGCCGAGGTCTCGTGTCCGGGCCCGGAGTCCGCGGTTCGGGGTCGGGGTCCGGGCGAGCCGCACGAGCGAACTTTGTGACTGTCCGAGAGGCGCGCCGCAGTGACCGCGACGCGCCGACGGTACGTCCTTTAGTGCAGGCTTTTCCGGAATTCAAATATTTTCTTAAAATACTCAAGAAAGAAAGAAGCTGTGATAGCCTAGTGGTTAGAGCGTCAGCCTCCTAATCAGAGGTCGGCGGTTCGAATCCGGGCACGTACCTCTAACTTTTCAGTTATATGCGTTTTTAAAAAAACTAAAATATCACTTGCTTCAACGGTGAAGGAAAACATCGTGAGGAAACCTGCACGCCTGAGGGATCTCCACAATGTTCTCAAAGGCGTGTGAAGTCTGCCAATCCGCACATGGCCAGCGTGGTGGACTATGGCCAAACCCTTCTCATATTGAGAGGAGACCCGTGCTCTGTAGTGAGCCGGTAATGGGTTGATCATGATGATGATGACTCAAGAAATAATTACACATGCAATTTCATACAATATTAGACAAGATTGCTCCAAAGCTCTAATAAGATAGAAATGTAATTGTTATATTATAAATCGCTTGACCAGTCACAAATGTTACGAGGAATGTAAGCTATACGTCGAGAACCAACCAGCCGAGTGCCTTTTAGCAGCATTAGCATTAGAAATGACAAAAGCCGGTAACGCTGACCTGTAATTGAGCAGCGCGTCCGCGGCGGGAGAGTGCAGGCCTCCGCGATGGCCTTCGCATAATTACACATTCATGAGGCCCGTCCGGCCGGGGCGGCGCGCGGGCGCTCCTCCTAGCCTTGAGAGGCTCCGATGACACGATGTAATGGACGCCGCAAATAATGAGCAGCCCCTGAGCATTAAGTCGGGTATAGTCTTTGGCTGACTTACCTTCTTGACTGCAACATTGACCATGATACCAATGATGGTACTAGCAGCAGTAGTCCTCAGCCAATGTCACCTTCACCAACATCATCACCCTCAAAATGGAGGAAGGTGTGTGACAGGTTCACTAATCTTAAGCAAAACCTCAATAGTTCCATAGTATCAAACAAAACATACATGTATAGCGACGAAATTGGGTGCAAAATGGATTCGTTACTTACTAAACATTTAAATGGACATACTGTTTTGAATTACTGTTTTCCTAACACAGATTTTAAAACTCTTATTACCAAAATTATTAAAAATAAACATTGTTATGACTGTAAAACAAATATTATTATTATGATTGCAAATAGAGGAAATGTTAGCAAAATAGACTTAGTAAAACTATATGAATCTTTAGATTCATTAAATGTAAACAATATTGTAATGTATACATTTCCGTATTGTACAAGCTTGCCTAGTCAAGAAAATTTAATTAGATATAATTTGAATTTGACTTTGTACAACTTATGTACATATAATAAAAAAATTCATATTATTGACATTAGCAAGTGTGCTAATATTTATTATAGTTTGGACAAAGATAGGTATTACCTATCAGATTATTTTAAGAGACAGGTAGCTATTTCGCTATCTTATATTTTTATTACAGTAGCCAAGAACTTGGCTAAAAATGCTGCTTCTTTTGAGCAGCTTAATTATGACATTGAGACCTTGGAAACCATTCCAAGCAATATTATTTTAAACTAGGTAAGAAGACAACAGAGGTTTACTCTAGCTTAAATAAAACAAATACAATTAATAATAAACCACAATTATTAAGATTAGAAAAAAATGTATGTACTAATAAATCCACTGTAAATTATATCAACTTGGTTCACCAAAATATCCAATGTATAAAAGGAAAAGATTTGGAAATTGAATTGTTTTTAAACAAATTCAATATTAATATTTTATGTATTACTGAACATTGGTTGAAAAACCATGAATACATATTTAATTTTGGTAATCACCAGGTTGGTAGTTCGTTCACCAGACTTAATGCAATTCATGGTGGCTCTTTAATCTTGCTAAATAAAAACTTAAAATATAAGAATAGAAAAGACATTGTGAGCCTGTCTGTTGAACGAACAATAGAGCTAGCCTCTGTCGAGTTAGAGCAATTTATTGTTGTTGTTGTATATAGACCACCCTTATCAAACTTTGAACTTTTTGAAAAGGTAATGGATAATGTATTATTTAAGATATCAAAAACAAATAAAAGGCTAATTGTCTGTGGTGACTTTAATGTTAATATTTTAGAATGTAACTCTTTGACAGTAAAGCTTTTAAGTCTATTCAATACATACAATTTATCAAATATGTTTATGGAGCCTACAAGAATAACCTCTAGCAGTGCCACATGTTTAGATAATATCTTTACTAATATAGCACCAATTCATAAAAATATAATAAGTAATTTAGATTCTGATCATCTTGGCCAACTAATTCAGTTTAAAAGTTACAAGAAACCAGAATCTACACAAAAAATAACTTTTGTGCCGGTCACCTCAAATAGAATAGAAAAACTTAGGACAAGCTTAGTAAAGGACCTTCCATTCTTACCTTCAACCGTTGGTCCTAATGAAATGTATAACTCATTCTTTAATGTATTTAATTCTGTATTTAATTCTATATTTACGAGTAAGTCTGTTCTGATAAGAAATGCATTAGTTTTTAGTGAGTGGGCATCAGTTGAACTGCATACAAAAAGGCAAGAATTATATGAACTGTATGCAGAACGACAATACAATACTGGTGTTGAGTTCAAAGAACATGTAAAATTATGTTCCAAGAATTTTAAACGTGATTGTATCTTGGCTAAGTCACAATATATACAAAATAAGATAAAAAATAGCTCTAATATAATAAAAACCACTTGGAACATCATTAATGAGGAGACAGGAAATGTTACACAGCGAAACAGGGACTTTGAACTGAATGTAAATAATCAATGTGTAACATCGGATGAAGAGGTTGCTAATGCATTTGAAACCTTCTTTACCGATATTCCTGTCTCCACAACAAAACAATTGAACTCTTCACCAGATTCTGCTCTCTCTTTATTAAATGTTAATGTGCCTGAATGTAGTAGCATCTTTACATTCAGTCATGTTAACAGTTGTGACGTTATTAAGGCCTTTAAATTAATAAATAACAAGAAAACTAATGACTTGTGGGGCATTTCCGTTAACATTGTTACATCCTTAATTGATATTGTTGCAACTGACTTGGCAATCATATTTAATAATTGTATAGATTGTGGTGTGTTTCCTGACTTAATGAAACATAGTAAAGTAGTTCCACTGCTTAAATCGGGGAGTACAGCCGACCCCAGTAATTTTAGACCAATTTCTGTACTACCCACTTTCAGTGAAATCTTTGAAAAACTTTTATTAAATCAATTACTGAAACATTTTAATAACAATAATTTATTACACAATAAGCAATATGGCTTTACAAGGGGTCGCTCAACGACCGACGCTGGTGTTGAGTTAGTACACAATATATTTGAAGCCTGGGAGGAGTCACGTGACGCACTTGGTGTCTTTGTGATTTGTCCAAGGCGTTCGATTGTGTTCAACATGAAACATTGGTCAGAAAATTACACCACTATGGAATTAAGGGTATAGCTCTAGATTTAATGATATCTTATCTAAGCGATAGAATTCAAAAAGTTGAAGTTAATGGAAAGCGGTCTAACGGTTCATTTGTAAAAATAGGAGTACCTCAGGGATCTATTTTAGGGCCTTTTCTGTTCCTCATTTACATTAATGACCTTCCTTACCTTGCTAAGGATAGTCATGGGATAGTATTGTTTGCTGATGATACATCACTCATGTTTAAAATTAAGCGTCATGAGAAAGCTTTTGACGATGTAAACAACTATCTCGCTAAAGTAGTAGAATGGTTTGAAGTCAATAATTTGGCACTAAATGAAAAAAAAACTAAGTGCATTAAATTTACATTACCGAATGTTAAACATGTAAATACCACTGTACTGCTTAAAAATGAGGAATTAGATCTGGTAAATACTACAGTTTTTCTTGGAATAACTTTAGATGCAAAGCTTCAATGGGTCCCTCATATAGATCATTAATCGAACAGACTTAGTTCTGCTGCATACGCGGTTAAAAAGATACGCCATATGACAAACATAGAAACGGCTAGGCTTGTATATTTTAGTTACTTTCATAGTATTATGTCATATGGTATTTTATTATGGGGTAATGCTGCCGATATTGACACTATATTCGTGCTGCAGAAGAGGGCTGTTCGTGCAATTTATAATATGGCTCCAAGAGAGTCATTAAGAAAAAAAAAGACGGGTTGCACTCCGGGAGTGCCGGCAGAAGTGAAAACTTGATTATTAACGTTGAGCATGTTTGATATTTTGGAATGGTTAAGGAATAATTTTGCACCAATTGCTTTATCAGTATAAAAGTACTATCATTTATGTGGCAGAATACAATATTCATTTATTGCGCTATCGTACACAAACATGACAATTTATATTACATTAAAAATTTAACACTTTAAAACTATTACAATTATTTTACATTAAAAAGTTTATCTATATCAATTTCCATATTTTAAGCACTTTACATTCACGAATTTTACGAATACACAACAATGTGATCACTACACAGACGGTCGAGCCATCAGCTGTCACCATCCATGGATGCGCGTGGCACGCTGTAACATACACGAACATTCCTGCGCTGCCTAAACGAAACAGTAGGCCCAGGCATACATTTTCGCCGCGCCGTAGAGAGGGGATAGCTGTCTACTCTCCATCCGTCTTACGCTTTTTCGATCAGGTCACGTGTCCTGACGCGAGTTTAAGATTTTATACCCATTACAGAAAAAGTGCTCAACGCCGCTAAAGAAGTTTTCACTTCAAAAATTTAAGGAAGTAAAAATAATGACATTGCATTGCCAATACATATTTGAAAATTTAATGTATGTCCACAGAAATATAACAAAATTCAATAAAAAATGCGATTGCAACAATCTTAACATCAGAAGTAAAAATAAACTTGTGTTGCACGCTACTAGACTACAAAAAATTAGAAATTCATTTAAAGGTAATTGTATACAATTTTATAATAAATTGCCTAATGAAATTTCTGGGATGTCTCTCAATAAGTTCAAAGTTTATATAAAACGTAAGCTTGTAGAAAAGTCCTACTATAGTGTAAAGGATTACGTAAATGATAAACAAGCATGGGTGTGAAATATTGCTCTAATAAGATAGCTCTTAATATAATTTTAAGTGGCATGTTAGATGGTGATAACAAAAAGAAAATTTACCTGGCTAAGTTTGTTGTGGGCTTCTTCTTAGACCGGGGCGCGTTTGGAACCCTCATAGCTTTAGTTTTAAGTTTACGAATGTAGTTATCACCATCAAATCACTACTTTGTAAATTATTGACGCGTCAAAAGCGCCTTTTAAAGGACTATTTGAATAAAGATTATTTGAATTTGAATTTGAATTTGCTGTGCTATTTGTATGTGGCTGGTGAGGGCGTGGGTGTCGCGGTTAGGGGTACATTTAAAAAAATATATAAACGAATTAGTAAAGTGCCTCTAGCTTCGTGAATCAAATTCTTCTTCATGAAGAAACTCGATATATTTTGAAAAACGAAATATTTAATGGACCTAATGAAGTGTCAGTAAGAGTAAAGTTGGTTGGAGCGCTTTCGATGCGGCTATTGAGATATCAAATACGCACCTCGTCTGGTCGCCCTGTTACTAATAAAATGAAAAGTGAGATCGGCATCCATCTTTAGTGTAGTCAAACTGTCAGCTAAAGAATTGACCAAATCAATTTTGATCTATTTGAATAAAATACACACAAATATATTACTTGGTCGCCACACGAGCTCACTAAAGCAAATGTACACTTTTTTGACGCGAATGCCACTTTCGATAGCTTTGACTGGAAGGCGGATTGCTTACAATAGTAACGTTATTGACTGATTATTATATCGATAGCACCTAGTAATTAAACTGTATCAGAACGGTTCTCGGGGATGTTATTTGCACGAAAAACAATAAATAGCCTTGGATAAAATCTAAATAAAATTCAAAATACAAAGGTCAAATTATGCAAATATCGGCTTAATCCGTCGTTAATGTATGAGGCGTCTAGAACCGACTCCGAGAGCCGGTCTGGATTATCTCACTGGCCCTAACTCTGTGTTCATTATTGCCGATTTGAGTCAGTCCGGACTTATAACTAGGATTAAAGATAAACTCACTGTTGTTTATGTTTGTTGAAAAGAGGGAGCGAACCTCCGTCGACATTGCTCGTCGAGCTACAATTAAAAAAGAATGACCGAAACCATTCAGTTCAACGAAGATACCGAGTGAGATTTGAGTCTAGCAAAACAGCTTAATCAATACATACGAGTACAATAGTTTTAATCTTAAAGCGGTATGAAGGATACCTCCGCCCGCCGGTTTACCCTTTTTTAATCTTCGGAAAAGACTGATGCGGTGCTTGAGGTGAACATATTTAGAATTAGTTCTACCAACTGGTTCGACAGACGAGGCACATCAACTCTAATCTAACAAATAATCGATGTTTTATTTCACATCACTGTTGTATCATCATCTCTCAGACGAGCGACGCGACAAGGAGATCAAAGTCGAACGTCCCGCAACAAACGACTGCGGCGCGCGGACCTCATCTTGTAATGTGAAAGTGCTGAAGTAGAGCAAACTGCTGCTTCGTGAGTGCGGCCGCCGCGGACAAAGGCGAAACTTGCGCACTCGCCGCGCTCGGGGGACTCGCACTCTGAGAGGAATAAGTTCACTGCGATATTCGTGTTTGAGGCCAACACGTCATACCTACGAACAGAACATCCCATTCAGCGACACACAGTTTTTAATTAGTTAATTTTATGATAATTCTATGATTAGTTAATTTTATGATCAATCAATTAATCATAAACATTATTCAAATAATCCTAAAAGGACCTTTTGACGCGTCAGTAATATATCTACATAGCAGCGAGTCGATGGTGATAACTACATTCGTAAACTTAATACTACGGCTACGAGAGTACCAACCGCGCCCGCTCTAAGAAGAAGCCCGCAACTAACTTAACTGCTCATTCTTTCAGGTATCATCATCTCACATGCCACTTATTATTTACGCAATACTTCATACCCATGCTTGTTTATCATTTACATAATCCGTTACACTATTGTAGGACTTTTCTACAAACTTACGTTTTGTATAAACTTTGAACTTATTGAGAGAAATCCCAGAAACCTGATTTGGTAATTTGTTATAAATTTGTATATTTACTACAATAATTGTGATTAAAATGATAATCATGATTGGTCAGCATTAAAACTATTACGCTGAAAATAGTAACCCTGACATAATCATATTTATCCAAACGGAAGCAGACGGGAACACTTCCATACATTTGATCCGCAGATCAAAGTAGCGCCATTTAAAGGCTTGCGTACAAAGGATTATTCAAAGTTGAGATCTCGCCGAGATACCTATGTCAACCAGGAAGCTGCGGCGACGCCGACCGACGCCGTGACGGCTGGTCGCAGTGTCGGTCGACTTCGTTCGCGTTTAATATTAATTATGATAATAAATTTTGAAATTTTTCAAGTAGGTACATACTCGTATATGCATACTCAAATTAAATCTTTGTATTTCTCGCGCCGTCCGCGCCGCTGCTGCAGCTCCCCGCAAGTCACACTGTCGAGACGTTGCTGTCTGTCCGCGGGGCGCGCTGCACGTAAACGCCACGCGTCGACTAGTTTTAAAGATATTTACTTGTTATATTGCCATCAAGTACTTATGCAGTTCTGTATCTCGGAGTTCTGAAACCTTGTGTTCTGTAACATAGCGTATAATCGAAACCTTTGTAATGATATCGCAGTCGCGGAAAACCTTAAGTAAGGCGGGGATTTCAATCTCAATCCGCGTCAGCTCGTAGTTATAGTTGTCGCGTCCCCGCGCGCCCGCTGCGTGCAACGAGGGGATTATCGACGGGCGCGGGGCGCGGGGCGCGGGGCGGGCGGGGGCGCTACCTGTGCGGTAGTGCTCGTCGAATATTTAAATGTCCAACAAAAACAATTCGTTTGATCCTCACGAATATATGAATAAGTAATTAAGCTCAAACATTATGCAGAATGTTGGGATCAGTTTACGTCGTCGATGGCCAAATGGTAGAAATGGGCCGAGTCTGTCGGGTCGCGCGAGCGGCAGGTCCCGCTGGTGCCGCTCAAATTAAAGGATGGACACAATTGTAATATGTATCACACTGAATAATTACGAAAACTCGAATACGATCGAGCAGTAAGTACAAAATAGCAATGTGGTCGCTGCCTCGGCCTCTGGCGCCGGAGGGAGGGAGCTGTTGCTAAGCGTGCAACAATGCTCGATTGTGTCCAGGCGGGAAATTGGCTTCCGAGCGACTCGACGCGCAGACGGCACGAGTGAGCGTTATGCCATCTACTGTGACGGCAAACGAGTAATATTTTACTGCCATTAATTCATATAATGATAAAATAATATTTATGTATATTATATTAGCATTACTCAGATCCAGCAATGTACATTTCACTTACAAAGTGTTCCCCGCACGGCCCACACACGCGATGGACGGATTTGACTTTAATCTATTTAGGAAATTGACTCAAGATTCCGTTTAGTCACAAATATCAAGTAGCTTTTTCAATGAATGCAGCCTAAGATGGTAGCGGGCTGGCCCGTCAGGCGGGTATGGTTGTCGGACGAGCCCTCCCCACAGCCGGGGTGTACACGCATCGTACTGAAAAGCGAAGTCGCTCGGCGGCACGACTTTGTCGGTCGGGGCGGAGTGGAATAAGGTTTTATCGTCTAGTATATTTCGCGAACCTGAATTAAATTACTATTAATTTAATCAAACTGATATTATATTAATAATGTATATAATTAAAAGTGGCATCGTTTAGATTAGCCTGCTGCACGCTGCACCACACGCTGGTGGCAGCACATTCGGCTCCATGTTCATTGCCCACTGGAATTAACCGACTAAGACTATACAACTCGTAACTTGGGTTTTTACGTCGTTAGATTTAAGATATGTTAAGTTAGTCAATTTAGAGAGATTAATTCGGGGGAATTTTTTACTTTGACTTTATAAAACGCTATGACGTCAAAATTGTTGTATAGACATTATATTAAAAGTAAAAATAAAACACAAATTATTATGTAAAATTAAAAATCTACAATGTGATGTATGGGATCAGTATGTCAGCTCGTAAATGATGTGCTAAGGTTACACGACAGCACCTAACCGGCCAGTTCTTCAAAGTTATTTATCATTAATGTTTAATAAGAATAATAAATTAAGATTATGTTGAATATGAATTCAATGTTTTATTCATCATAATTCCTGCACAATAGAGTCTTAAAGTAACTAGGGCCATCTCCCTCGGAATTACCCTATATGTATTAGTATAATTTTAGTTATCTATATATATATATAAAAGCGAAAGGTCACTTACTTACTTACATACTTACTGATTAAACATGAGATCTAAAAAACTAATGTAAGAAGAACAAGAAGCTAAGAAAGGATATTTGGATTAATTATTTATTAATTAGTAAAGTCATTTACTTTTTACGGTTCTCTTTACTGTTTGCGCTTGTGAAGTCAACATCTCCTGAGGATGATCCGGTGTCGGGTCGAAACGTGCGTAGAGGTTCTAGTGGAAGATTTTGTGTGGTGTTATACAAATCTCCCGGTTGTCGGTGGAATATAGCGAATTATACTTGCTGTTTATTGTTTGCCATTAATTTGGCAAAAACTTTATAACTTTAACGTCAGCTTCCAGTTTATTCATTGTACCAAGCAGTGAGATAAACTTTCATAAAATAAAAAAACTATGTAGGTCTATGTCTGTCTAGATCACCATCGGAGACTATAGATCCACGGAGCTCCTTACTCGCATCGCCGACTAATCTGATGCTGAGAATGAATATGTATATCTGTTCCCTCGGAGCGCTGTTTATGTATGTGCGTCTGTCACTTGCAAACACGTCGAGGACGGGCCGCTCTCGCCGCTGCCTGGAAGCGACTGCTTACACTCAAATCTCTACACTTGCGTGATTCTATCAACTATCTTAGATCCATTGCGCGTTGTACACTTCAATTTTCATACGGTGTCAATGCCCAGCCAGCAATGTACCGTTAAGTGAGATCCGCTTTATCAGGACAGGGATGAACTAGTGCAAACGGTAGCGGGTCACTAAGTGTGTGCAAGATCTGATCGAAGTAACGGCTCCCCGAGGAGAATCTATTGCTCGCTGTGACATGTCCAATTGACAAATGGAATACGATCAAATAGATTTGGAGACGTGCGGGAGCGAGAGGGTTACGTGATGTTGTCGCAGTCGGGGAATCCCTTCGTGTGCGGCCGGCAGCGGGCCGGCGGCGCGGCGGGCAGAGCGGCGGCGCGACCTCTGTATAGTGACGGACTTGTCTTTACCGAGTACTCGATTGGGTTTTGTTTTTATATTATTTGTACTTACTAATTTTATGATAACTTCTTATTTTTAAAATGTAAGTTATAGGTTTAAAATTTTCAGTGTTAATTTTGACAATGAGCAAATAACATCGACATAATTGTAATCGAACGTGAAATGTGAAATTTCCGCCAATGAGTTGTCACTTAGATTCAAACGCAAGTGATTCTCGTTCACCAAAACACTAAAAGCTTCCCCTGCTCTGGCACGCGTTAGGCATACAAAGGCCCACAAGAAGCGTCCCGAGATGGCGCCGCCTCAGCGCTGCCGTGAACGTGTTGCTGTGAAGGACTTCGGCCGGGACGAGGTTTGATAGCTTTCACAAGATGAAAGCTTATTAAAGAATATAGTACCTAACTGTATAATGTTATGTCAAATCTTATACTATATAAAATTCTCGTGTCACAATGTTTGTTCCCATACTCCTCCGAAACGGCTCGAACGTTTTTTATGAAATTTTTTATGCATATTTAGTATGTCTGAGAATATCGGCTTTTTTATCGTGGGTACCTCTGTGCCACGCGGAAGCACAGAGGTTATGTCAGACTCCTACTGACTAAAACCCCCAAGTGTTCCTACTCACCGCTGTATGGTGGAGCCTCGGGAAGGCTTTCGCATACAACCGCAACTCCACCAGCAGGTGTCCGCCGCAGCAGACCCTCCTTGGGCACAACGTGCCTAGTTTTGCCGGTTAGAGGTGTGTCGGAACAACAGCGCACCAGCCAACTTGAGGACAGTACTGGGATTGATGGAAGGTCAGATGGACGCGCGGAGACCTCCTACGCGTCGGGTCATTAGCCATCGGCTATCAATATCGCACAAAAGAAATTGTTAACCGATGTTACCAGGATGCACCGGCCCGGATGCTGCTCTGCCCCCGGACGAATCAAGGGGGACCCACAGCACCCGGGCACACGTGGAGGTTACCCGACCTGGCACCCTCTGAGAATATCGGCTACTATCTATTTTTCAAACCCCTAATGATATGGGGAGTCCATTCCAAAAATTTTATTTTTATTTTGGATAATTTTTTTATTATTTTATTTTTGTATTATGTGGCATTTAAAATATACGTATGTATATTTTAAACCCTAAATTTTCACCCTTCTATCGCCAACCCCTTTTTAATAGTCATTTTAGTAATTTAATCATTTGTAATCCCACTAAACAATTATCATCTTTCTTGTGAATGTTTTTACCCTTATTCGACTAAAATTTCCTTAAGCTTATTGTAAAGCTAAAATTTTTGAGTATAAACAATATTTATGTTATTTTATATTCCCTCATCGTTCACAGCGCTCCAAGCCTCTTTTACTCATATACCACATCCTTACACACAATAAGTAAGTTATTATATTTCTACAATAGAAATTCCCTAGAAATAATTTATATGGCAAAACAACGTTTGCCGGCTCAGCTAGTTATAAAATAATAATTGAATACGTATTAACTACTAATATGATATGTAAAAGAACATTTGTTCAATTCAATTCAAATTCAATTCAAAAAATCTTTATTCAAATAGTCCTTTAAAAGGCGCTTTTGACGCGTCAATAATTTACAAAGTAGTAATTTGATGGTGATAACTACATTCGTAAACTTAAAACTAAAGCTATGAGGGTTCCAAACGCGCCCCGGTCTAAGAAGAAGCCCACAACAAACTTAGCCAGCTAAATTTTCTTTTTTTTATCACCATCTCACATGCCACTTAAAATTATATTAAGAGCTATCTTATTATCTTATATTATAAGATATATCTTATAAATTATTAATGATTGATTATTACAACAATATATGTATTAACTGTAACAGTGTCGGCGCAGCGCGGGCGTGAGCCGAATTACGAATTTTAAAACCCTTAATCGAAACACTCATAAATATACTGCATCGGAGCGAGCGGCGCGGCGCGCTCTCGGCACAAATGTTTTCTGGTATATATTTCAATATTTGACGTAATCAAAATCATACTAGCCCGTGCTGGGAAGTCAATAATTCGTGTCCCTAATCGGCGACGTTGTCCTCTATCACCCTACGGTAGGCATGGTATGGTATGGTGTGGTATGGTATGGTGTGGTGGGTGATATGGTGGTCTTGTCCGTCGGACATGGCGAGGCTGTTGTTTGTTGCCATGGCGCGGCGGCGCGGAGCTCTACTCGCTGATCCGGCGCCCACGGCGAGCCGGCCGGCCAACTCCGGGTTGATTCAATATAATCCATAGGTTCCAGCTAACTAGAGGCCGCGCAGGTAGCATCGCTGTCGCCAAACGGCAACGCTTTCCACCACTTTCCACTTCCCTGCTTGTCATCGTGCAGCACTCTCAGCTGCGCGGCGCTGCTCGCTCAGCAGCAGGGAAGCGCTGCAAGGACGGCAGCAGCGGTTGAAGGCCGCACTTGTAGTTTCCCGCTTTTTATACTCGTCGTTACTTCCGAACGATTGGTCCGATTCACATAACGTAAGCATGAATTTACATGCAAGTATGTAATCAATCTTGATTATGAAACTATTTCGACAATCGTCATCATATATCAGCCAGTGAACAGAAAACCTTCAAATTAATGTTAAAACCATTTTCATGAATTACTTCGTGCATCGGCGAAAACTGGTCGATAATCCGTTCTACGATTGCAGCAGTTTTTGAGTTTTTGACGCCCACACAAACAGACAGCCGGGCGCCGCGGAGGACATTACTTCATAATACGTAATGAAGCTATATCATCTAAGCTACTATGCTATACTTCAAATCTCATCACTCTGTCGATAATTGACAAATTTTCTTCAAATATATATGATTGAACGAACTTTACTGTAGCTGGCTGATTAAAAAAGTGTACCGCAATGGACGTAGCACGATTCGGCCGGCCCCTGCCCCTGTGCCCGCCCCTTCCCTGCAGGCGCGTGCACGACCGGGCGCCGCTCGTCGGAAGGTGCTCCTCAAAACTTTCCCCGGGATCGGGATAATATTATCTTTTACAATGAAAACTTGAACTCCTCCGGAATGCGACGGAGTTTCCGATTCAAATGAATCTCGTCTTCATTATAATTGATTAAAAGATGAAAAAAATAAAGTTGGATGCTCGTTCGATTCGTGTATAAAACCTGTGTTTATTTAGGGTTTTTAAACCATACAGTTTCAAGTGAGAATAAGTGCAGCCGCGGTCGCGTCGCTGTCCTCGGCCGCGCAGACGGCTGGCTCGGGATGAGGCGTACGAGTCGCTCCCGTGATCGAGAGCCGGCGCTGATTGGTTCCGGCGCGGCGGAAACAACAGGCGAGGCTGCGCGTCGACACAATCACCGGCGCCGCCTGCAATCAAAGACTGCTCACAGGAAATTGAAAGGAGCCTGTCGCCAGTCCTGCCCTCCGACGCTCGGGGCCGAATACATTCAAGCCGTACTCTGGAAATAATTGCCTTTACGATGAACATTCTAATTTAGTCGCAAAATAGAGCCGCCCTTAAGATGCGAGGGATTGAGAACTGAGATCCTCCGCGTTGCCAGGGCGCGGGTTGGCGGACGTATATGTATTTAACGAGCCAAAAAATCGGCACTTTGCATTTGCCTGTAGCTTACTTTCTGAAGCAGGGCGTTGACCGCACGGGAAACCTCAATCTCACGGGAAATCAGCAATTCTACGCAGACGAAGTCGCGGGCAACAGTTAGTCAAAATATAAACTTATACGCATACATAATATATATTCTGTAGCGTCTGTGTAGTCTTACGGTTGTGGTAGAAGTCGCCTCCCCGAACATGACATCTCTGGCCTAGTATTAGATAGTTTGATACTCAACACACCACCTCTCCATTCGTTTGACATACTTCCTTTTCTTTTCTCGTCTGACTTCCAGCATAGTACTGGATTATTTCCTCATTGGGATTAAATCTTTAACAAAACAAACACCGGAAGCTCGTCTTCTCAAAGTTAAATCAAAAAAAGCGTACAGTCCGATATTGTTGCGGAATGCCTTTGGTTGGTACTGTCTCGTTGTACATTAATCGAGAAACCAATATCGTGTTGTGCTGCAGTTGATGCTCGTGAAGTATCGCGATGTGTGTGACGCGCCTTATGACGGGCTCCGGGTAGAGAGCGCTCGCTTGTCTCAACGCGATGTTGTCAGCCGCGTACGGGATCAGTGGGGAAGTCGTGCAAATTCACGTTAGGCTTGCCTGATCCTTCCGTCTGCGACTCGCAGCACGCGCCATGTGCCATATTTGATTATATGATATATTTGATTTATAGTTTTGGAGTCATCCGGCTTATGGTGATGAGATGCAGTTTAAAAAAATCCTTATCGTTATTGATATTTTCATATGTTATTATTGTTATGTAGACTAGCTATTGTCTCCAACTGTGTTCGGGTTAGTGTTATTTGTTAGTGTGTAATGCGGACTAAAAAATCTGCGTAATTATGATATGAGGATTTATTTTTCTTTAGTATACGCCATATAATATTATATATCGATATAGTCCGATGCCCTACATCAGTTAAGTTGCCGAATCAAACATCAGTCGCAAACTAACAGACAGAGGTTATACATAAATATCCTAAAATGGGCGCCCCCATTCTTTCAGTAGTAACATAATATCATAAAGTAAGCAGAAAAAGCCCCTAATAGGCGCATTACACAATTTCCGACGGCAAGCCAGAGGCGGCCGACGTCGGGCAATCGCGGGCGGGACAAATTGATAAGTCGATTTGTTCGCAGAAATGGACTGGAAAATGGATTCAAAGTATGTATTTACTTTGTATAAATCTAACGAGATTTTACTTGCCGAGTGAAGGCGAAGACCAAATTTACTAAAAGTAGCCGTAATAAGATCAGTTGTCCACCGAGGGAACTGTCCACTTGGAGCAGTGAGAGGTGACAGTTACGAGTCGCGGCGGCGCGGTCGCTCGCCTTGTCTGCGAAGGCTCAGAGTCACTCGGCGTGCGATGGACAAAGCTATACTCTAGATGCCCAAATTTGAAATGAGTACATCCGGGAAAGAGTCGGAATAACCGACGTCGCTGAACAATTTGCTAAGCTAAAGTGGCTACGGGCGGAGTACGTAGCCCGGCGGATCAGCGGACATTGTGGTCCCAAGGAGCTGGGGCGAAGGCGCTGGAAAGCAAAGCCTAAGGAATGCCTATAGGTAGAAACACGTTACGTTAGTGTCGCCTGGTTCATTATAAGTTCAAACAAGCAGTAAGCTCGCGCGTGTCAGTGAATAAGTCAATACTAAATACGTATTACGACCACTGCCTTACAACATGTAGGTAAGGCTAACTTGCTTAACTTATGTGGGTGTACGTAACACCGAGTTTCGACTGGTGTTGGGCTATTCTAAGTTCTCCCAGCCTGCAGCACAGCTGCTGCCCCCACGTTGCTCCAGAGTGTCCTACTATTAGACAGGAGTGAAAGTGATGACGTCCCTGGCGAAGCGGTCAATGCTGTTGCAAGGGCCATTTGGATTTTTTTAAATCTATGAATTCTAATTTGTTTTTGTAGTTTCCACCCTACGGGCAATAGCTGTTCCGCCAACTGATGTAGCGGGCCGGTACGACTCGCCTAGACGTGGAGGAATCAGTTTATTTCATAGCTCTCTAAATTATATTAATTCTGAACAGATAAATCCAATAGCTAATAATTTTAGTCGCAACTTATAACCCACGGGAGTTGCTACCACGTGGGAGACCGCGGGGCGCAGCTAGTGCTTCGACAGCCAAGTGCCGGTGGCCGGCGCGCGGAGCGCTACTCGCATTTCTCATGAATAATAACGTCCGCGTGATCGGCGCCGGTGGCGATACAACCAATTATAAATTGTAAAAACTCCGCGCGAGCGTTTGTGAGCCGCGAACAAACAAACAAACAGCCAATGGGGTTGCGGGTCGCATGTGTCAACTGTGATGAACCCATTTGGAGTTAGAATGCAATGGTTTGTATATAGCTTTGTCGATGAGCGCGCAGTATTTACTTTTATACAGGCCGTGCAGTTAATTAGTTTGAAGATTTTTTAACGTTGTGAAATGCGTTTACGCAGTATAAACACCCTGGCGGCCGGAGAGGCGATCAGAATACCCACCAAAACCCAGCGATGCTGCGCGTCGCCTTGTCACAGGAACGCTCGCGCACTCGTCCGCAATTCAGTCAGCGGCGCCGCCGAGGCGGTCCCTCTAAGAGGCCTCCGACTTCGTCTGAGGCGCGCCAGGAAAATTCAGCGTGCTTCACGGCCCGAGGATTAGGTTTGACGGTCAGGATGCTCCTCTTCCATCAAGCGGAGCTTCTCGTTAAGGGGTCAATCGTCGATTATGCGCCCGTCACCTGCACCCTGCCCTGCGACGCCGGAGAGAATGCGCGTCTACGTTGTTCTCCCGGCGCCGTTCCGCAGCCTCCTTCCACGTCATCACCTCCTCGCAGAAGGGTGCGACTCCAGCCCAAGATATCTTGCGGCCCACCATGGCGCAAACCACGGTGGGCAGCGAAAGGTCAGGCCCCACCTCTGCCACGGGCAAGGCTCGCTCGACCGACCACTGGCCGCCATCTTATGAATCTGCATTTCTGAGAATTTGGGAGCTGCAAGCCGGAGTGCTCTCCGAGGCGTACTGGCACAATCCTCCTTACTCTACACCCAAGTCCCACTACAGTGGTACCACGGCAAGGATGAGCCGCGACTGATGAGGATCGTGTGAAATTATCAAGTGTCGGTGTATAACAGTTACGAGCAGAACGCTGCGTCCTGCGAGTTTGTAAAGTAATGTCGGACTTGTCAACCCGACTGAAGTTAATGTATGTCTCGACTCGCGTCTTATCAAACGCAGTTAATTTCAATGAATGGCCTTTTTAAAACAAACCCCATTCCGGGCGCGGCATTGCCTTTAAGTGGCCATTCCCGTATAATTCGGTGATACAGGCGACGCGTACCCGCGGGCTGAGCCGCTCCCTCTCCGCCGCCCAACGTAATGCCATGCACGAGTTATCTTCTTTGATATGATTTAATTGATTTGGTCGCGTGCGCGCAGCACTCAAACAGCGAGATCAATAAGACGGTCAGCAAGGGAATGTCTCCCAGTGCGCAGCGTCCACCACAATACATCTTCAGATGCAACAACATTACTAGTGCTGCGAGGCGCTACGAGGGCTGCGTAGAATTTATCGGAGCTGGCATCGATTACGAGCAGCAATAACCCTCCATCAAAGTGAGAGGCAATCGCAGCACCGGGTGGCCGGCGCGGACATCGCCGCCGCGCCCTCCTCGCACTTCCCACCCGACCACTCTTAACTCCCCAAAAGAAGAGGTGTTATTAGATTGAAGTTTGTCTGCCTGCGCGTTTGTATAATATTTTATTTTAATCACTTGTTTTAGTCGATCGGGTCCCTTAAATATAAAAACAAAACAATATATTTTTTTTAATAAGAATGGTAGATAATATAATATTTTATAGACATAAGATATACAGACATAAGATAGCGGAGACGGAGCGTCCCCGCTATCTTACGTCATCCGGACGTGGGCTCCATCCACAGCCTCGGAGACGTACGGACCACTCACCGTCCGACCCCCCCATTATCTCAAAAAATAAAAAAAAAACGGGTTGCACTCCGGGAGTGCCGGCAGAAGTGAAAACTTGATTATTAACGTTGAGCATGTTTGATATTTTGGAATGGTTAGGGAATAATTTTGCACCAATTGCTTTATCAGTATAAAAGTACTATCATTTATGTGGTAGAATACAATATTCATTTATTGCGCTATCGTACACAAACATGACAATTTATATTACATTAAAAATTTAACACTTTAAAACTATTACAATTATTTTACATTAAAAAGTTTATCTATATCAATTTCCATATTTTAAGCACTTTACATTCACGAATTTTACGAATACACAACAATGTGATCACTACACAGACGGTCGAGCCATCAGCTGTCACCATCCATGGATGCGCGTGGCACGCTGTAACATACACGAACATTCCTGCGCCGCGCCGTAGAGAGGGGATAGCTGTCTACTCTCCATCCGTCTTACGCTTTTTCGATCAGGTCACGTGTCCTGACGCGAGTTTAAGATTTTATACCCATTACAGAAAAAGTGCTCAACGCCGCTAAAGAAGTTTTCACTTCAAAAGTCGCCTAAGCCGAGGTTTGACCTCAAAGGAGACGTTCCGTTAGTTTCTTCGAGCCCTAGGGCTCAAAATTTCTTCTGACATAGCTTCTCTCCAAAACTCGCCACCCCGGTTAATATGTCGCAACGTATAGGATTAGCACAGCTAATAGTAGCAGTCCGAAAAAAAAATGCAATCATTTAATATCGGAGTGAGGGCGCCGGGGAGGGGGAGGGCTGGAGCCCGTGGCCGGCTCAGACCAAACAACAAATATGACACTTCTGTTACGTGTTTATACTAGATCGAGTTTCGCTGACTCCCGCGGCTGGTGTGAGCGAACCCCCAGCACGAGTACGTACTTTTTTTTCAAATATACACTATCGTTAGGTATAATGAAATAATAAGTAATGAAAGTAAGCGATGATGATTGCACCACGATTGAAGGTTCAAATGTTATCGGGGGGAGGTAAAGCGCTGCACCAGTGTATCGGACACGTCCGTCGCAGCGCAGGATTTTCCGGCAGTGGTCGGGAACCGAATGGAATACTTCCCGGGAGCACACTCTTCCAAATAAATCTTGAAGAATACGTTTATTATTTCTGCTGAGCTTTGAAAAACCAAAATATCATATCATTAAGAGCCCAAATATATTTTTATTGATTGGCGGTAACTTTTGCGAGGGTCGCATTTACTAATATGAAACGTACCTTGAGGCGAGGTGAACCGGAACCTTGTAATTTTGAATATATTACCGTACTGGACAAACTCAATTTTTTTTTTATCCACTACAAGTTAACCCTTAACGGTTATCTCACCTGGTGGAAGTGATGATGCAGTCTAAGATGGCAGTGGACTAAGTTGTTAAGGGTATGGTAGACCTATACTCCTAAATCGCTGGGCGACAGGTCTTTGTCGGTAGGGTGGTAACTAGCCACGGCCTTGCACTCAAGCTGGGAACCGAACCCGGAACCTCCAATTTCATGATATGACAGCGCGCGCACTTCGTAACGTCAAGTAATCTACCTAAATAGCTATTCAACTAACGGAATAGTTTTGTTTTTATTCTTACAAAGCAAGATATTAACATAATTTTTTGCGGCATTTAGATCGCAGTTAAGTTTAATCGGGCCGTCAGTTTCAGACGATTATGCAATATTTACGTGTAATTAGAATAGCAGCTTGTCCTTCTTGTCAAAGAATGAAACCGGACTCCGGCCGGTACCCGGGACGTTATGTAATGTTGGCCTGTAGCCCATCTATAGACTTTAAACACTGACCGTGTTTTGTCAAAGTTTCACAATTTTATATAGGGAGAGAAGAGAGAGAGAATAATTTTTATATCAGTAAGTTCAACTCAAATTAAATATTCGCAGACCAATAAACTTTTTGTCAGATAACAAAATTATTTAATAATATTATAAGCAAACTCCTCTGCAAGTAGTTACTGAGGTAAAAGCGTTTCCATGTTGTTTGTAACTAATTTCAAAATAAACAATATGTAAACAATGGTTATTAGGGATAAACTATTTTGCATTTTAAGTGACCATGTCGGATTTGAGAGGCTAAAGTCGGTTGCAGTCGGGGTGGCGAGGGTGTTACGAGTTCTCGGCAGTCCGTTATCAAGCGTCAGCTATGTTATACGTTCACTCAAAGAAAAGGTACCTAACCTTTTCTTTGTTATAAGTAATCTTAGCTTGTTTTTTTTACGGTGGCTTCGTAAAAGTGGTTTACCGCATTAATACTGGAGAAGACCGAATTGTGTATTTACATTATTAGAATTAGTGATCCGTTCTAGAGTTAACTTTTGAATTATAAATATGCAGTATCTCATTCAAAAGACTGCAGATTCTAGAAGCAAATCGGTGGTCTTTTACCAAAATTGTCCCACGTGTGCGCAGTTTATCTCCCAGCGTTATCTGAATTTATTGGTTGTCTCGTAAATTAAGAACGTCGCGTACGGCGCGGCGAGCAGCGCGGCACAATTAGGCGGCGGCCGTGTTGTCCGCTAATTTATCACCTACCCTCCGATAGCGAGGTAATGCCAGCGTCGCAGCTCTCGTTACTCCACGTTATCTCACACGGGCCCCAGAGCATATCTTTGTCGTCGAGAACGCGACGGCCGCCCCGGCGCAGTGGTGAGCGGTGCGGCCTCGACGTGTTCGATCCCGGCTGGGCTGTGTCCGGTGCGAGAGGTGCCTAGTTCCCACTCCACTGGCCCTGAACCCGATGGGGTTTGGGTTAAGTATAACTGTCACGCACCTTAAAGTAACAGTTCAGTCCGCTCCGCTGAGGCTGCGTCATCATTTACCACCAGTTTGGATTGCTGTCTAAGGTTATCTTATAATGGAGTAAAAAAAAGTCTGGCTCACACAACTTTGCACTTAACACATCGTCATCACCATCGTCCTCGATGAATCAGCCGCCCGGCTCATCCAGGCTCTCTATCAGAGAAACCCACATGTAATTCAAATGCGTGTTCGTGTTAAGTTGCGTGTTGATTCAAGTAATGGAAAATGTGCACAAAGGTGTGTGAAGTCCACCAATCCGCACTCGACTGGCGAGGAGAACTACGGCCTTAACCCTCTCATTCTGATAAGACACCCGCGCTTTGTAGTTGTCATGACGTTGACAATAATGACCCACCACGCTGCTCGTATGCGGGCTAGTGGGTGACAGTCAATTTATTAACCTGTTCATATATCAAACAAGCGTTTTGACTACACGAGTCTTGACAAGAATCCTTCACGAACCTTTTGAAGATAAAGAATTCCAAGGAATTTAAAGAATGGATGAATTGGACATTTGGATGTCGGCCATATTTGACTGAATAAAGCGAGTTTCATATTCTAGTCGATTGGAAACGAATAAAGGCGCAACAAGCTCAGCGTCAGAGCTGACTCTCGCCGCCTTATCTCGTGCCATTGCTCTTCAGTGATATAGGAGCTCTTATACCATTATAGCCACTTGTGCTGCAACAACTGCAAATGTAAGTATTCAAATACGATCGCTACACGTTGTTGTTGATTGATTGTTTTAACATAAATCTTATAAAAAAAAAGAAAGGAAAAGATTTTAGATTTTAAGTAGGCTAATTATCAGTCGACATGTTTCACGATGGAGTGGTCTAGTTGTTACGTTGACTTTACGCCAGTAAAGCAACGGCGATCCAAAACTGTAACTGGATGGCTCGGACTTTCAAATTTTTGAGCATCACATCGCTTTGATTTAGCTGCCTCGTTGACGGGGAGTTATTGGGTTGGGTTATATAGGTTTAATAATAATCATATGACATAGGCATCCATCCTTATCACTCACATAAAACATCATCTTAAAAATAGGGGCTATTTAATAATGAATTATCTCTATTACTTACATTTGATGATGCTCACTGAAGCTGCTCGTCGTAGAAGTGGCTTCTGTTAAGAACAACTACAACTGATGTTATTTGCCGAGGAGTTATTTGTGTCGTTGTGTTTGTGTTATGACGACTCCCGTGGCGCAGCGAGCGTTATAAAGTTGGAGGTCCTGGGTTCGATTACTGGCTCGAGTCTGGTCTGGTGGAAGGCTTCGGCCGTGGCTAGTTACCACCCTACCGACAAAGACGTGTCGCCAAGCGATTTAGCGTTTCGGCACCATCTTAGACTGACTGAATTTGAGACTTTACTGTTACCTCTTTCTCTATGATCGAATTATTTACCATTCTGTGTCGAAACGGTGATATCGAAAAAATAAACTGCTTTTAGAAAAAGAGAAAGAGGTTAGTGAAAACATTTTGCATGGTGATTTTTCGACGAACGTATTACGAAGTGGGAAGGTACTTGGGCATAAGGAAACGGTTCTTTTAAAGCAATTGTTCCAGTTTAAATGGGATTTGTTTTAAAAACGACCATTTATTGAAATTAAGTGCGTTCCGCCGGAAAAGTTGGTACTTAATTGTCCATAGAAGTTAAAATTAATCCATCCAAATATATATAATAATAATATCTGCTTTGCAGTCTTTGGGTGTGCTCGGGTAAGTTCGCCGGCCTTCTTACATGTCCACACGAATTGAAAGTAACAATAATCGTTATTTGAAGTGGCCTTTTAAAGGTGCTTGTGATGCCTGCATACACATTTTTCGTAGTTATATGGTGGTGACAGAAACAAAGCTCCGTCAGCCTCAAACTGTAACATTGTCATAATATGTGAAATCTGCGGCAGTATATGCAGCGCGCGGTTTCATATCCTAAGATTGTTTTAAAACCCATTTGGTTTCCCGGAATAAAACAGATCACCCAGCGCAAGCCGAGTTAGCCGCGCAGCCAGGCTCAGGTGATGGACACAATTATTTTAAATCACTTCTCGGAAGTTTTTAGGTTAGGTTTAGGTTTAGGCTGCGGAGGTCAAAACAAACAAATACAAACAAAAACGATTTCTCTCTTTATTTTACTCATATACATGCAAAGCTATAAAAGCTAGCTGCTTCTGTTTAATGCAAACTGATAACAGCCTGAACAGTATTTTAAGTCGCATCGCCTGACAGGATACACGCAATCTGTTACGGGTTTTAGATGCTCAGTGGCTCAACCGATGAACGGACTTCACATCAATGACATTAAGTTTGTAAGTTTGGTTATTATGATTGGTATGGACATGTATTCGTTTGTATCAATATATAAATATATTTATGTATATGTCGAATCAAGGCCGTAGGAGTTGTTTTTAGTAAGAGTGACGTTACGCGTTTACTATCGCGTATAGTAATTAAAACCACAACTTGCGGGATCAAACCTTTATTACGACAATAACTAAGAGGTCCGAATAGTCCGTCGTCTCGAGCGAGAATGCCACGAGCGGCATCGACCGCTGGTATTTATAGCAAAGTATGCTTGTACAAAATTGATTGCTGCCGTCAAAATTGTGTTATTAGTGATTTAAAGAGTTCAAATATGGGTAATTATTGAATTTTCGAAGTTCTTGGCGCCGCTGAATGAAGTTAATAACTCCTTCGCGCCGACATATTTTATATTACTGCACCACCTTCCTCTTTCCTTATCTCTGTCTGTTACTTCTTTGGTTGCCTGGAAGAGATCGCTATGTATTTATATACATAGCGATATACATAGCCGTTACATAGCCGTTATATAGGTACATAGGTAGCTTTTTTCTTGTTATTTTCTGTTTTTTTTTTTTTTTCCCCTATTTTGTAGTGTACAATATAAGTATGTTTATTCGGTTAAGTTTAAACCAATCATGAAAACGACAACCGACAACACGCGGCTATTATTCCGGATACATTCCGGTAAAGCACTAATTAACTAACCTGATAAATCGCGCGTCAAACGACTGCATTTGAATTGTCAATTTCATGCATTATTTGTCGCCGAAAGCGATACCCGGGTTTATGTCGGCGGTAATTAAGTTCTCAGCTCGCTGTTTAACATCATTTTATAATCTATTCCAAATCCTGAGTGTCATCTAGTTTACTGGTCGTACAGCAAATACAGCAGCGCCGTTCCAGCGGGATTGGTTGACCCAACTCGGTAGCCGCCTGCGTGGACGCGCAGTCGGCATCCGCCATCCGCACCCCTAAACAAAGCCACAACCGAAACACTCAGGGATCTCATACTTGCTTATAACTTTTAGAAGAAATCTGAAAATGTAGCATTACAATGAGACAATCAAAATGATGATCCGAAGATCGCAGCATGAAAAGTTTAGGCCTGGACTTTCAAAGTCGGTCACAGACAGCGATACGGAGCCAGGGTCCGTTCGGTATCCAAGTCGTGGTCCGCGGCAACCTGCGTTTGGTTGGGCGTGCGGGCGGCGGGCGCGGGCGGCGCGGCAGTCGCGCGGCGCCGCCCGCCCTCGCCCGCCGCCCGCCGCGTGCCGTCGGACGGGACTCGCGCCGCGGCAGTGTCGCGCGCCGGACCCGCAGCGTAGTCGCGGAGCGCGCCGGCCGACACGCGCCCGACAAAGTTCCGAGGTGTCCTAAGCCGAGTGTTGTGAGGTGCAGTGAGCCGTGCGGATGAGTGCAGCGTGAGACGCGTCCGGGCTGCTCGGAGCACCGGCACCGCTCGAGGTTGGTGCTTTCGGCTATTTGGGATTGTTCACTTGTGACTAGACAGCGCTGGACGTCTTGTATGAGTAGGGCAGGTGTCCGCGTCAACTTCCAAATTTGGAAGAGTAAAACCCCAAAATAATTCTTAATTAAGAGCAGGTACTTCTGCGGTTTATGGTAGAAAATAATATTATGACGGATGGTATAATTTTTAGAAAACATGTGACATTGTTACATATGAAATTTTTTCCATGTTAGTGTAAAAACTTATTAATAGTGAAATATTATCATGAGTGAGTAAGAAAATAAGCACGCTGAACTATAATAAGTTAAATAAGTTTTGATCTGCAGCTCGATCTTTATTTGATATGTATAAATATATTAAGATAAAATAAGCTTATTTGTCTATACTTAGTGCACCAAAATTCGATTGCAGATAAGTTATAAGGTACTATACATAAAAATGAATGTCCGCAGTGATGTTCAAACAATTCGAAAAACATAAATCCTCTCTGAGAGGCTAAATTCATCTATACCGTAACATTCGTCGCGTGCGTTTTGAGATTTGCTACTTCGAGACAGTGGGCGGCTGTATACATCTAAGCAATGGTAGATGATCTGGCCAATTATATTAAACCTGGCCGAACTTTTAATTTCCTCCTAATAGTAGCAGCTGTTACCAAAATCGCCTCAGACCAGAGGGGTATAGCATTAGCAATGGAAGAGTGTGTTGCTTCGAAGAAATGAAGTTTTACAATTTTGTAGTTGTTAGCAATGAGAGCCGAGCGAACGAAGTAACCGCGACGGGCGATGCGATGCCGGGCCTCTGAAGATATTGTTTATCTAAACAGTAAATTACATTTGTCTGAGGAACTCGTCAGAACTCGTACGCGGAAGAAGTCGCGGGAAATTGCTAGTCTATAATATAAGATATATACTTATTCATAATTATCGCATACATGTGGTGGAGGGTTGGCGGCAGTCGGCGGCCACTACTTCAACTATAACTCATGTGGCCGGATATCGTGTTCGGTTTATCTTTATTAAAAATACCGAGGGAACCTTTTGTTTTCCTAGAAATGAAGCACCTCGAGCCCCGCCACGATTTTGCTGAGGTAATCGACTTGGCTGCGAAGTCGTGCAGATATTTTAATAAAGCCAGTCGGTTGCATCCCTCGGGAATGTCACCCGCCTGCTTTCTTAGGATGCAACTCGGAATACCTATGTAACATTTCATGAAGCTCGTCAGTGCAGCGGCTGAGCCAAACATAGCTCACCAACAAACAAACGAACAGACTGACACCGCGACACACTTTCGTATTGAAGTAGCAAGCACGAGTAATGGGGAAAATAATGTCAGCGATCTTACGTCGTATTGCTCTACTCTAGTACCTAGGACTGTTTTATTAGACCTCCATTTGGTTTCTACGCGGCTGTTTTTCTAAATACTATTCTTGTAACTAGACGCTTCCGTGGCGGCCTCCTACCAGGAAAATTCTACAAAAGCTGCACCGCAGTCCAGAACCCACCGCGTGCGAGTTCATTTGTATCAATTTAGCTGTAAAAAAGGCCTTTACATGTCGAGTACTTATTGTTAAATTAATAAACCCGCTCGTGCTCCGCCACAAATACTCGATGACTGCTATTTTATGATGTTCGATCAGAGAGAAGCTGCGACGCGTGTGTCGTCAGAAAAGTCGATCGCGTTCGGGCGCCGACCACACTGTTACGTGTTTACGTATGTACTTACGTTGTGAGGTTAGCACTGCCCCAATGCTAAGGAATTTAGCTGAGAACTGAATTAGTATTTTATTTTATATTAATTTAAAATAATTGAAAGCGGATTAAGGCCAGAGTGCTCTCCGGCCACGCGCCGGCATACGCTTGCAATTACATAAGTGCTCCGCGGGATTACCTGCTAATTAACAGTTAACTAGTAATCTCGCAGCAAGACAGCATCTGTACATTAGTATTCCATCCTCTGAAACACTACCTCCACGTCGTCCACGAATACGGCCAATAAATCATTGATTACTTCGTTATGCAATATTTTACAATATCGTCGTAATATCTATCAAATAAGAAATAAGGCGATGTGCAGAACAATTAACCTCGTCTGTGACAATTACTAAAAGAGCTAAACCACCGAGCCCCTGTCGTTGAAGTTATTTGACGACTGCCCTGGTGATGATTGACTGGTGATAATTTCTGAATTAGCTCTGCTCTAGTCTGTAGGCCGTACAGTACCGATCAAGACGAGCTGTCGGGCAATAACGCATTCCTGTGTGTGATGGCGCGTAGAGGATTATAAGATCATTACGATTGCGACGCCACTGTATGGCCGAACTCACTACTAGCTTTGAATATATCAACAGTTACAACCAGGTGAGGTTGTAAGAGCAGACAGTGAACCAAATATTACTGTCCATAGTTTGATTGCGACCGAGCGATCCTTCCCAGCCCTCGTCGCTGTACCTGAAACAGTGTTGCGTCATGTTTGCGTCGATTGGTGCATGCCTACACCGTAAATAATGGTCTCTATTTGCTATTAAATAAAACTCTTTCATGACGTGTAGATACCACAAGTGTTTTCAAGCAAAGCGTGTGTTCCCCCGGGATTAACATATTCACCCGGTATAAAAAGTGTCAGCTTTGGGCCTAATTTCAGTGAGTAAGGCTCATTCTTGAAAAGACGGTAAATAAACTGTCAGAGAGATATACTTTTACAATCAGATAAAAAAGTTCAAAATGTTGATTACCCACCGATATCCAAAATTTTCTCAAAATAATATTTAAAAATAAAAGATTTTATCCTCTGAACTGGTGGAACTGTAACATGACAAACAAATATTTTTTATACATTTGAAATAATCATATCGGTTTTTTATTTGTTACCGTTTACCGTATCAACCCTAAACTGTTAAACAGATTTCGATACAACTCAGCAAGTATACCGAGCTAAGGTAACTTCAACCGCTCGAAGAATTCTCACTTGCAACGATCATTAATTGATTATTACCGTGAAAAAAAAAACATGTATTGTGTAGATTTAATCAGATAGTGATAAGAGATTTAGGCTTAAAAATATAACAGACTAACGGAGTTATTTATGAAAAAAATCTTGGAATTGTCATGGACTGTACTTTATCTCAGCGCCTTTGGGTCCTAAAGTAGGTGGAAAACTTCTTCCCTGCAAAACTAAGATTGTATTGGCTAATGCTCTTCTTGTAGATCCTATGTTAGAACTCACCGATGACCTCTTGAAGAGACTGCAGCGTGTGCAAAACATGAGCATTCGATTTGTATTTGGCCTAAAATATGACCACGTCTCTGAGTATCGCAGGCCACTCAATTGACTTTCTGTAAGGCTGCGGCGTAATCTTCGTGTCCTTTCTATACTCTACTCAATTCTTTTTAGACTAGTACTAGTACTTATATATTATTGAAATTATTTATTTATGGTATTTCTTACGAGTATGCAATTCTTATTGTTTAGGTATGTATAACCGTTGATACAAATAATTTAGGTTTAAGTTTGGTCATAAAAACTAATTGAGCATTGCGGCCTTACCGTTACATCCAATATGAAACCAATTAAGCTGAATCTGTTTAAGACATTATGAAATCCCGAACCGACCCGGAGCGCCCTCCCCACCTTCCACTCGGCGGCTCATTAAAGACTTCTTCTTCAAATGAAGATTCATTTGTTCAGTGCAATTCAAAGTGTTGCGAGGGAGAGTGGGAAATATCAAGTTTGCAGAGTAGTGCGAGCGCGGCGCCGCGTCCCGCCTGGGTAATTGAAATGAATGCATTAGCGGCAACTTCGTCTTGCGATGTTGTCCTTAATGATCTGGTTTCGGTGGAACTCTTCGCGGAGGACGAGCGAGCCGGAGAGGTGAGCCCGGCGAGAGAGTAACGCCCAGCTGTTACCCGATATTTTTGAATCATATCTTATTTCGACCAACTTAAGAATAGAGCGTATTCAAAGACGCTTCTTGCATCATCTAAGTTTTTGCGATAAGCTAACTAATAAACTTCCAAATTATTACTCTAGGTTGCGACATTATGGGTTGTTGACATTGTCTGACATTGTCTGACAGGCGTAAGCTTTTGGACTTTTGTTTTTTGCAGAGGTTGTTTGACTAGTGTGTTGATGCATCAGAATCTCTTTTAGAGTACCTAGACCTCACTTCTTTCCATTCAAAGCTGATATTAGTAAAATTAATTTAGGTATTATTTAGGATGTTGACAACCTACAATAATATAAGTAAGGTTGTAGATTTAGATATATCGGGTGATAATTTGCCGAAATTTAAAAAAAAGTCACTTATCGTCATATGGCTAATTCAATTAGATTCTTATTAAAACATAATATATATATATAGTTATATATATATATATAGTATGTTTTTGTATGCATTATTTTTCTCTAAGTAGTTTCTAAGCATGTCGTGGCAAGACATAAACAGACATAAACAGAGACGGCGGACCAAAGAGGAGGCAATAGAGGACATCACAAAACTACAAACACTCGCTGCGTTCACAGTGGGCACGTCTCGACGGAGATTCATCCGTACAATATAAATTGCCTTCTGTAAAGAATTCAATTTCGGCAAGTCAATGAATAGCAAGTTAGCTCATACAAGTTGTCCGCCGCGTGCCGCCCGTGCTTCGTAATCGCTACGTCTTGGCTGATACGGAGGCGACTTGACTGACTCGGGCAAATAAAGATAAGCCCTAAAAATGTAAACAGGTTGAATAAATGAAGGGCTGCCTGTGAAGTAAGGGTCGTCGCATTTGTAAGCTTATTTATTTATTTATTTATGAGGAACAAAATTCATGAAAATACAGTATATAAAAATAACCTTGTTTACTGCATTAGTAAAAACTGAGTTGCAGTTAACAGGCCCTCATTTCCGAGACACATTATTTTATACAAATCAAAGGTTACAACGGTTAGTGTCTAATACAAACTCAAAAACTTATCATGCACTTAATTAATTAGTGTGTGTATGTGTATGTGTTTGTGTGTGTGTGTCTGTGTATAAATGCTATTTGGTAGCTTACTTCTGCGCTGTGCGTTTCTAAATTTCTTTAATCTTTCTGCACTACACCGTACAGATATTTCAGAATGCTCTCAACGCACGTTCATTGTATTAAACATCTGTTCTTTAAACTTTGAGAAATTTGTGAACTAATCTTCGAATCTTAGTTTTTAAGGGGCACTAAGGGAAAAATAGTCTTAACGATAATTAATCAGACTTTGTGTCACCCGGTGACCAGTACGTGCTTGATAAGAGTGGTTTCGCAGGTCGATCCGAAATAATAACCCTGTAATCGATACTCGCAGACCAACACTCATTCCATGCGCCACGGCGGACGGCGCGCGTAATGTTCACTTGTAATAAAGTAAAGTAAGGCTGTTCCCCCTAATTATAAAGAAGGAGAGTCTACGTGAGCCGACTGTTAGCAGCATTTTAGTCGTAATTTGAAACTTAACGGACGTTAATATAATTAGGCCGAGGGCGTGGCCCGAGTGACGGCGGACATGAGATGAACGCCCTGTCACATTGGCTGCAGTTGGTGACCGGGTGGGTGACCAGTATTAAAGTGCCGAATTTGACCGCCACGTAGTGATCCCGGTTTTTACTTAACATCACGAGTAGCAAAGCGGTAGATTTCAAAAATAATATTTTTGTATTTCGTTTCAAAGGTGCTCTCGGAACACAAAAAAAAACAAAATTTTGGAATTACTGAGTTCAGAAGCCACACGACCAACGCCAATCGCAAAGACAGACAATATAACTCCAATAATCTGTAAGCCCTCACATCGCTCGGTCAATAATGTAATAATTGGTTTATGTCTCACCTCTCACGAGATTAAACCGCAGCATCAATTCATCTTATCGGTAAATAAATATGTCATCTCACGATCCAATCGACGGCCAAGCTAAATTAGAGCGACGTGACTCGGTCCTCTCTGATTCGATTTATTAATTTATCGATGACAACACGAATCCGTTCCTCGCGGACTGATTTGATAATCAAATCTAATATAATTTTAACGCGAAGAGTTACTTTTATTTGAGGCGGCTGTGTCTAACAGAGCAGCTCGCAGCTAAGCATTCGCGCGTTAACAGTTTGTTTGATCTGTCGGCCGGAGCCGGATCCGTGCAGGCTTATCGCATTACGAGCGCCTTCAACTAACCTAACCCAACTCACACTGGCGTCTGCTAACTAACGTTTTAGTCGTATTCTAGAATAATTTAGATCAATATTATTTCGTTATTGAGAAAGGATGCGTGACATTAGCGCGCTACGAACTTGATTGGGCGAGAGTAAATCCGGTCGGCACAACTAGTACGTTATAAACAGATCTGCTGTCGCTCCGTCGGATGTTGTGCTGTAATGTGTAATTTACTTCGTTGTTGTTTTGGATCTCCATACGGTCAATAATTGCGCTTTATAGCGATGTCATAAATGTATGGAAGGTTAATGACATCGAACTGTATCGCGGGTGAGCCGTGAGCAGCGGGCTGATAGACAAACATATAAAACTGCGTGTTTGTTTTCACTTTGTCGCCAGGACTAACTTGTCTCGTGTAAGATCAGACCGGTGACTGTGACGAGGGATTCGACGCGACTCGATTGCGATTCGTTCTCCTATCTTTTAAAAAAGTATTCGACATGGCTCCTCTCCATTATATCAGGTCAAACCGAGGTCCAGAAGAAACCTTTCCTTCTTTGCGAGTCTGGACTCGTCGGGAAAAGTGAATAAACCGAAAGTTGTGAGAATTTGCCACACATTATAATATCTATATACAATCGTTATCTCCCTGAGCCGTACGCGATGACGGACGGCTTTCCACGACAACAACAATTAACGTTAATTACAACCAATAACATATACACAAAACTAATCGACGATTCATTGTATCGGGAATAATCCCAGCTTATCGGATAGCCGGCGCTGATAGTACAGCCTCAGGCGGCGTGTACAGGTACATGACGTGACCGGCGCCGACTGCGCGCGGAGCCCGGCTCTCGATCAGAACACAAACTATTTCAAATTAATATTATGATTGGAGTTTGCGTAGGATTTATTTAATTGAGTGATTTGTCACACAATGTTTTATGATTTCTACGATCTTGATTTGTTAACAAAAGCCGTTCTCATATCAATGTTATGCCAGTGGGACAGCGGCACTGAGATAGACATTTCCTCTTGGTAGTCGCTGAGACTGACGCTTTTAATAAAGGTTTCATTTTGAACAATTAGTTTTATATTAGTTTCAAATGTAGTATCATTCATATCCTCTCAGCTGCAGAGGGCTGAGTGTGCCGGCGCCCCTCAGCGCGTTGTTGACCAGCGTGCGTCACACAGCGCGGAGCCCATGTATCGACACACTCACTCACTCACTCATTTCGAGTTCATTCAAGCGAAAAGTTCAATTTTAGTCTAACCATTTTGTTTAAACCATCGTCTTAAATAGTATGAGGTTAGGTCTTATTAATTTTTTAATGTAGTTTAATTTTTAGATTGATTTTTAAGTATTACGTTATCGACTGAGTGAGATACTGATAACAATAAAAAAAAACCCAGCCAGGCCACCTGCGCGCTTCTTATCAGACCGCGGCGCCTCCGGAACCCTCCTAGCTTCCGTTGTAAGTTACTGAATGCAGTTGTCATCATCCCCTCGCGAAATATATTAGTCGAGCGTTCCGGGTAGTGGCACAAGTTTTACATTAATAGAACATTTGTGATTATCGTTTTTTTTTAATGAAGCGTGGACAGTATCTTAGACAGAGATTAGCCTTGTCTACGAAAAAGAACAAGTCTCCTAATTCGTATTCAGATGTATTTTTTATTTTAAGCAAACATAATTATATGCATAGCATATAATTATGTTTGCGTAACAAATAGCTTTCTTGACGTGTCCACCTGGACGCGAGTTATTGTTAAAGTCCCGCCCGACGTGGAGCGCCCTCGAGACATAAGGTTCACTCACTCATTTCCAACTTATTTTTAACCAAACTAGATACATAATAATTATGTTCGTAAGGGTCGATTTAGCAGTCTTCCGATTAGCTTTAATTGAGGGATAAAGCGTGTTTTTATCTACTATTATTGCATAAAATGCTCGTTTGACAATAAACATGTAATATCATAAGTAGAGTTGTCAAATATATTGATGTCGCCTCATTTCTGCGTTTAATATTGAGTCTCAATTCTCTGACGTTTACCAATCTACGTGATCCTATTATATTTGTATTTCGATAGAGGACGCTCCCTCACAAATCCTAACCGAGTTTTGTTATTTCCAAGAAGAATATATCAAATCATCCATGCATTTTGTTAAACCCATACATCTAATTGCAGAACCTAAATCATTACTTTGTGCGGTTCGTTAGTAAAGGAGTGACCGGCTAAGGCCGAAGCATTATAAAAACGTCCCCTTCTGGATACTGGGCTTCTGTGGTGTATGAGAGGTCGGTATCTCTGCTCTATTCAATTATCAATATAGAACCCTTCAATTCTCGTCAGTGCATCTGTTGAGTCGCAGCAAGGTAAAACACAGATATAAACGCACATAGTTTAAGTGGAGTCGGCCGGCTCGCGCTGGGGCCGGGCTCCGTGTCGCGGGGCGGCAGGAGGAGTGTTTGTATTTTACGTGTAACAGCTTTCGCTACATTGAGCAGGGTGGTGGTCGCCGCCCGCACACGCCGCGGCAGCACAACCGTACAATAAATAAAACCTTTGAAACAGGTTTCTTAGCGAACTCAACAGGAACGCGACTGTTGGTGCCCGTCGCGCGTATCAGCCATTTACAAGTCTGTTACTCAGCTGCGTGCCTGAGCAGCCGGGGCCGAGCGCTGAGCCCGCCGCGGAGCGACCCCTGTAAGCTAAAGCATTATAAGCATCGGATTGTGCGACCCTGAACTGCTGCATTACACGAAATGTTCTCAAGATTTAATAGTAAAATTAATGCAAATGAAATTCGCTAACAGTGCTACGACAATTACGATAGCAGAAATAACATGGCGGTACTCCCCGGTCGACAAATTAATTCAAATACTGTGTGTTATTAATTGGATCGACGCTGGCACTACTCCGCGCGTGTGCCCAATTATAAGCGACAGGCCGAGACTATTCATTACCAGTAAACGATGTTCAATGATGTCGCGGTTACACGACTCGGTGAACTCGCAAAGATTGCTGGGTTCATCGAGTTATACAAGGCTATTCCTTAGGTAGTCTTTCAGATCAATTAATCGATAGAGACAAATTAGTGTATGACTATTTTCTCACCGTGCCCAGATTATCAATAAGGCCGTCAACTCGCTATAGTACGTAACGACGGAACAAACCTCCAGGGTGCTATTAATAATTTGTTTATTCTTTACACACAACACCACGCAAATCTTCCAGAACACGCTCCACGCACGTCCCGCTCCGATGCCGGCTCGTCCTCAGGAGACGTTAACTTACCGACTACAGCTACCGAACATTTTCATATTTTATATTTCACTGAAGTGTTTTCACCTACACTTGAACGAAATATAATAAGTATAAAAGATAAGCTTAATTTGGAATAATCTGCGGCGACCAGCAGCAGCTTATAGTTTCATAGTACGAGTAGTAAAGAGTCGATGTGAGATGTGTACATGCACGTACGGGTAGGTATTCAGGACGCCTATATTGTTGGAGCGTATCAGTCAATATGTCACGTGTATGTGTTTGTTGTTAAAACCAAATACTTTCGAAACCGTTCAGCCCGCCTCGTCGGCGATTTCAACAAATTCAATCGCGAAGTCTATTGATAATTATATTTAGGGAACGTTGCAAGTTCAAATAAAGTTTGTAGGCACAAATTTCATCCAAACCATCAAACGTGTCCGCATCCCATCCGCTCCAATATTCAAACTAGTTTCCTTCCGCAACACCTTTAAACATTCAGAGAGTCCGTTTTCCCGGGAGCACGATTTTCACACCGTTTCATTTCCGTTTCTCGCGAAAAAGGAACCTGTTACAGCAACACCCGCGGGCCGCATCGCCGCCGCGCGCTGACGAACAACAACCAAAACAACCGCTGCAGCTCTGTCAAACTTGAGTGACTCCATTGCGGACAGTCTCTCGTAAGCCGGCGACGCTCTGTGAACTTTAGAACTTATACAAATAAAAATAAATCTATGCAGCGGACTTCGCGAAGTCCCGCGCGCTTTAATGAGAGATACAGTTCGGTTTTTGCGAGGGGCCGTGAGCATTCACTTTTATTAAGTAGTTAATTTATGAATTAAAATAACATTTGGTGATTGTGAAACAGGTACGTGAGGAGATTTGTTATTAAGTCATTTGATGAATATATAATGATGAATATCCATCAAATGACTTAATAACAAATCTATATGTTCTTATATATTCATTGATGGTAGACGTGGCTGTTCAGTTTCATTCGTCACCGATGATGGTCAGTGAATTTGTAAAATTATAACATAAAGCATAAGATTAAACTTCTTCAATGATTAGTGAAGAATGATTTATTCAAATTCCAATTAATTTATTGGGTTTCCAGACCTAAACGAGGCACTTCCTCGCGTGTCACGTGCGGTCGCGTGGAGCACGCTGCACAACGAGGAGCTCGCTTTGCGCCTAAAACAATTACAGCGAGTGGCGGCTCACGTAGCGCCGCCATAAACTGCGATATCAGCGAGGCGCCTGCGACAGACGGGCCTGTGATTGGGACTGGTAAATGGGTAGTAAAGCCCCGCCGGGCTCGCGGGGCGAGTGGCGGCTGTCATTCGGCCCCGACGCCCGCGCCGTCGCCGCACTTATTGGAGCGTCCCAAATATCTCCAATCTTGATGACGACTCGTAAACTTTGATGAGATGTTTGAACTGTGTCATAAACGCATATTATGACGTGTTCTATGATAAAGTGCCTATTATTCATTGTTGCTAGATATTGGAAATGCTGTTAAATTTTGGATAGAGACTGCCATTGCATGATATCCGCAACATTGAAAGTAATTTCCTTAGATTACGACAACTGGAGAAATGTTTCTTTGACATTTAAAACATAAAGAAACAGTTGACTGTCTTAGTGCTTAAAAATAGCCCTTAAACGTAAAAAAATAGGTAACCCTTGATCACCCCGCTCTGTCCAGCCAGTAGTCCCGTGCTGGTCACCGACGGAGTTATAGTGGGAGGAAAAGTTTACGTAAACATCAAAAGTGCCTTGGCCAGTTTAGCTAAAGACATTTTTAACTTTAACTATGGATTTTGTGACCCTCAAAGAGGTAGACAAACAAACAGACAAACTTACTGCTCCTCATTCCGTGTTGAGTGCCGACGGCAAAACGACAATATGACTGTGTACAAAGGATGACTACATATCTACTTTAGAGGCCTCGATAAAACCCACTCGTCAAACAGCTCACACGTGAGAAATTAGCCTATCACACGTCACGTAGCCCTCCCCCCCCTCTTCTGCCCCCCCGTGCCCGGGCGGATCTCGATTTGCTGTCAATTTGCTCGGTGTTTATCTCCGCCGCAGCGGTGTCACCGGGCCTTTGTCCGGATCCCGCAGCCTGCGAGCCCCGCGCCCCCCCCGACACGCGCTACTTGTTGGCGGACGGTCCGTAAATAAAAACCAAAGCAATCAAAAGGTTTCACTGGAGTGTTCCACTGGAATGGCGATCGTGCAGCGACAAACGCAGCGTTGCTCGACCTCCAGATCGGCTGCAAACGAGCGGCCGGACTTTGGAACTCCCTACGAAAGACCTGTGCCCAGCAACTGATGATGTTGACGATGACTCACTCAAATCATTATAACAGAAGTTAGTTTTACAACTGACTGACATTTTTATAAGCCTCTGTTTTTCTTAACAAGGTAACATTATATTTGAACAAGTATTATTTGGCTACGTCATCGAGCAGACTTTATGCGACATTTTTTCCCCGATGTTGAAAACAAACATTTAACGATTCGAAAGTCAATTTTAATTCAACAGTTTATCTGATATCCGCTTCGTTAAAATCATTAAACTTGTTAAAATGGTTAAACTCGTTAAGGCGACAAAGAGTTTGTGTGAAAAATGAAGTCCTTTTGTCACTGGACCACGGGTCGGGTTCAATTAGGTCATCATCATTATACTCTGGCTATTATTGTTTCACTTCATCGTACTGGCTTTTAAAGAGCTTTCGCCCACTTCGCTGTTCTTAAAGGGGTTGGTGGGCAAAAAATATGTTCTTGACCCCGCCACGGAAACGAGACCCTCACTTATGGACAACCGTCACAGGGAGAGCTCTGGCCGCCGCAGACGTCTATCGGATGAGTAATATGATTCGAGACACACGGATTCAATTATGTCTAGTTTAGCCAGTGTCGCCTTACTGTGCGCCGGCGACCAGCGACCATTTGCAAAGAGTCATGATGTCATTTAGAGTATTTAACTTTAATTATTCAAGGTTAGTAATGGTAATGATGTCGTTCTTTATCCAACATGTAATATATTATTGAAAAAGTTTCCTCGTTAATTAATGCTTTAACTGTACCTGCATCGGTAAAATAAATCAAAAGATTATCAAAATACATTTGCTGCAAAATATATTTTTTGTACTGTGAACAGAATATCAGGGGATAGGTATGATAACTACACCAAATATTTATCATTCAACACCTCGGAGACTGCCTCATCCACGAGTGATAATGATTGGTTAGCGCGGCCCTGGTGCAGGCCGCGGCCGGCCCGCGCGAGGCCCGCGGGCGGCGGACCTGTGTGCCCGCGGGGCGCGCTAGGGCTCGCGATGCGTGTGCTCGCTTGGTCGCTCGATGCTGAGATAAAGCGTGGCGTCGCGAGGCAGCCTCGGCAGATATATTTATGCTCGGGCTCCAGCACAGTAATTGAGCGTTATAGAAAACTAAAATTTATTTTTAATCCCCCTGAATTATTGGCCAGCGCTGCGGTTGGCAACAGCGATAACTTATTTTAAAACTAAACTGCTTCTGTTATCGAAACTATATTTTTATAATACGTAAGAATGAGCTTGGTTTCACTCATCTTGGCCTGTCTGCTGGCCGGGATAAATTAAAATAGCCGGCGTATGGCCTGTCACCAGACTGCCTAACGCAATCGACTGCACGACAAATAACGCATTAAACACAATGTGTTCAGATTTCTATTGAAGTGTAGATGTAATACATATAATATGCTGATATATCATAAGATGTAACCAGTACGTTCAGTTCGTAAGTCACACACGCGTCTACCTCGCAGCTGACTCGTTCAAATTTGAAGCTTTAAAGTCACACTGTTTCTGAATCATCATTTAAAGCAATACTTAGATACTTACAAGATAAAATAATTTAGAGTTCATTGATCTTTAACTTTGACAAGCCTGTCAGGCTCTGCTGAGGTCTTCTTATTGAAACAACAATAATAAAATAATTAAGGATCTATATATGTTATTCTTTATCTCTCTGTTTCGAACGATTCGTTTGTATATATACAATATAATATTTAAGTTCGTCATTACCCATTTAAATGACTCAATTAACATTTTGATTTTCTGCCCAAATAGTATTTTGAAGTGGCGCCGGGCGGAATCAGTATTCATGAGACATTTACATTATTTCATTGGAAATGAGATGCCATTTTGTAATTACAACGAATGTATCGATATATCAGATATGATATTTCAGGTTGAAAGCGATCAATTCAATTCAAAACAACATGAAAAATTGCATTGTAGTTAAACTTTACGACTGGCTTCGACATTATTATATTTAATAGGTAATTGTAGTAAATTGTTTACAAGATTCAGGAAGTGAACGTGCAAACATTCTTCGCTGGTGAGCAGTTAAAGAGTGCCTTTTAGGCAATCTCATATTCCCATTAATTTAAAAATATTAGGATAATTGCGTCTGATAGGAACCGCCAAAGAATTTAAAAGTATGTTTATATTATTTCGCGCATCTCATAAAGTAGGATCTGTTAGCATCTGAAGAATCGAACAGATACACCTGAGGAAGAAGTTCTCCGGCAGCGCCGCTCGAGCCCGCGCTGGCGCACTACTCAGTTCCCAGTCTTCAAATAAATTGAACAGATTTCCGCTCCAACCATTCACTCGCTCGAGCCGTTTAATTTAATTCCAGGAAGGTATCCAAAAGTTTGTTCTAATTGGGTGTTGGGTGTTCTTAAGCGAATCTTCACATTTAATGTAATATAATTTTATTATTATGAATGGAACCGAAAGTTTTCACCAATGTTTTACCTCATTGACATCCAGAACCAATTTTAAATTATTTCAGGAAATGATAAAACGAAAAACCAAGCTTTTTTTATTAATTTAGAATAGAGCCGCTCATGACTGGCATTGAGATGAGACGGCAGACGAGTCAAGCCGGCTGCGTACACCGGCGCGCCGCACGACCTCCGCAGCACGCCGCTAGTGATAATGACGAGGTGCGGCGCGGGCGACGGGCTCTCCGCGGCACGGGACTGGAGCCTCTTCCTATCTATGTCGGTGTTTACGATTTTCTCCCCGAGATTGCGTAGTCAAACATCCGAACCTGGGAAATATATTTCAAACAGAAGAAGGAAGAAGGAAGAAAGTTTGTTTGATGGATAGTACTAGTCTACTTTGATGTCGTGCAGTTTCCGAGATATAGATAATCATTGTTGGTAAGATATCATCATTGTTGGTCCGCTCCGCGCGGCGCCCCGTGGCCCCTGGCCCCGTGGCCCTTGGCCGCTGGCCGCTGGCCGCCGGTATTCTTGCGCCATTTTTATTCACCGTCACATAATCTCCAATGTAACTGCTAACTTTCCTAATTTATCGAGTTTGTAGGCAAGGAGCGATGTCTTCTTTTTAATTGGGAAAAGTTTCAGTTTTGATGAAAAGGAATCGGAAAAAATCTTAATTAATGGAGCCAAGTTTCAGAGTGAATTAAATCGTGGACTAACTAGTCGCTGTTCTATTGTTTGTGTAAAGATTTTTCCGTCAGCTCGCAGAGCAGCGGCGGGGCGGGGGGCGCGGGGCGGCGGGGCGGGGGGCGGCGGAAACTTTAACGGGACGGGAACTTCGGAGCGAATTATTGAAAACTTTTACTTACAAACAAATTCAAATTTACGTTTATTTTCTTTTACTTTTTAGTTCTTTAAAATCACTGATTACTCTGTTAACCGTGTCGGAACAATTAAGGTTTGTTTTTAAATTTAATTTAAAGGATTCGATCGAAATGGAATTGGACTTATTATGTAGTCGATATCATTAAATATTGTTTTGGCTACAACAGATTTATTATTACATTAAACGCGATACGAAACTCTCTTCATTTTGTTTTTCTTTTAGTTTAGCGCACACAAATTTCTCATCTCTTAAGTTTGTAATGTCAACAACCAACCAACCAGAAATCATATAATATATGCAAAGATTTGGTAAAGTCAAAGTTCTTTAACAGAATGAACTGTATTCGAAAACGGCAATCCCGCAGTGCTGAAGTAGTACACATAGATGTCAATTGTTTAGTATCCAGCGAGCGGCGCACACGCAGCCCGGCGCCTGCGCTCGCGGCGCCGACGGGTATTGTTTGGAGAGCGGCATGGCCCTCGGATATCTCCTTATGACTTGACTGAACGAAACACGCTTATCATGAGGCCTCTGAATTTCACACTTTCAATGGTCACCGCGGTGCTCAAACGATGTGTTACTTATTACACTGCTCTCCTGACACACTCGGGCGGCACTGAGAGACACATTTGCAATTTTAAAATTATCACGCTGAGGCATATTTCCAACGAAGCATGCCAAAGTGTGATAGTGAAAGAGAAGATCAGGCGAAGAAAAATGTAACACAGAGACATCTATAAATCTATAAATTAAGGAGGTAAGATCTATATATAGTTAATTTCACAGAGCGAGCTGCGCGTGCGCGTTGGTTTCGCCTCTGATGCCGAAGAGTAGAAGATTTACTTCTATAGCGTCTTCTATTTCATTTTAAAGAAGTTATTGAAGGACGTACCAGCTGATTGCTTGAATAATTTTTAACGGATCGCTACCACGTCTTTATTTATTGACTGGAAAAATGGACTAGGGCCACATAGCACTGCAACAGTTCAACGCAACACATAAAGCCACCACATAAGTCCGGTGCAGGAAGTCCGCGGCGAGCAGCTGGCAGCGCTATTAGATGCAGAGTCATCACTCCGACTGAGTTAGCGCCACTCTTCCTGGACGGGCGACCATCCAAGTAACCAAGGTTACGCCTCATCAATCTAGTACATCTTGTATACCAGAGATACGCACTCTCATCTCATGAGTCGAAACGATAACAACCAGTGGAGTCTGTACGAGGTGGCTGGATGGTGACAATAGCGACTTTTGCACCAAACACAACGATTAACTAATTGGTTTAAGAATGAAAAAACTTTTAAGTTACTTCAAGAAATGTGAAGTTGGGGCCGCGGCTCGATGGTATACCTGCGAGTCCGTCTCAGATAAGTACCTTGGCTACCTGAGCCGTAAACTAGACTTGCTCGCTAGCTGGTTAGCTGGAGCCGCCAGATGTTGGAGGCATTGAATTCGAATAGTACTCGTATCGGTGCCGCTACGGCCACGTAGTTCGGCCACAGGGGCTCCTGACCATACAACACGACTTTCAAATCGTACTTATAACAACATTCAAACACACAAACACCAACAAAGACCTCTCTATAGTATACTTATTGAAAGCAATAAACATATATATTCAATTTTCTGTGTTCCGCAACAAGCTCACAACTATGTGTGCTCTTATGGAGTCAATTAAATATTTTATAGGTAATAATGTTCGTAATATTGTTTAATGGCGCTGGCAACGCCAACTATTGGCTGTCTTTGGATTTATTATTCGAACAATGTCCACGATTATTATCCATCTACCCTCCCTTCCTTATCGTGTACTGTCACCAACGCTCGCGGCGCGACGCAAGCGCCGCCTCGAGTCGGGTCGGGACCTCTCCGCGTTCGCACGGTACGTGGAGCGGGTCGATATTCGCTTCCGCCATCTTTGAAGTGTGGTGCCGTGAGTGCTGCCGAGTGCCATCTCATCCCGCGAGGTGTCCGTGTTCCGCGCCAGGGTGTGTGCTGGCTGTGAGCGTGATTTTGTACTCGTCGCTGAGGTATAGGTCGCGGACCTGCTAAGGTTAGTGCACGATTTCCCTTTTCCTTCACGCCCCTTTTGCCCGACACGTGGACGCCTAAATTCTAAATGAATAAACGATACAGTCCACTGGTTCTTGCCTTTTCGAAGGTGGACAGTGGCGGCATTCGCGCCTCCAGGCGCCTTAGGAAGTCTCCGTGAACCGTCTGCTGGGCGCATGAACACTCTCAAAATAAAAACTGGCAACGATGATTTATTTGGAATGTGGGAATGAAGGTGACAGGGAAAACCTATTACCGCTCGGGGGCCGCCTAGCACCGCTTATATAAGTTTGACAGGCCCGGCCGATACGCCGATGCTAATGTATTTAGTTAGTTTAATATCAGGAGCACACGGTCTGGCTGCGCACGCAATGTTATGTCAATCTGTAGCACAAAGTGACAAATAAACGGATACATTTATTTTTTACTTTTGACGGTTGCGGAGTACTCGTGTACGTTGGACTGCATTTAACACTGGGAACGATTTTCGAGACAAGAAAGATGAACGCTCCTCATAGTATTATTCTATTAATTTGCGTCATTCAAAGCCAATAATTCATATATTTCTATTGAAATACACCGACAGGTATCAAAAAGGAAACATTTCAATGAGATAAATGTATGTTGGGTCGATCACGTGAGGCATGTATATTTTAATATTCCCCGAGGGCGTGGCAAATTTTGAAAGGGTGCTTAACTGTAGAAGGAACATAACATCTAATACTTGTTACTTATATACTGCGCACACTGCAGACGTCCTGTAGGACCTGTAACTGTAATTCGTAAATGAATGGTAAGGGGGGAGCGCCCAGGCGTACAGCAGCGCCAAAGTTTAGCTTCCAAAGTCACAACCTGCAACCCGCAATGGAGTAACCGATTGGCAATTAGATTGGCAGATAGAACCGTTTAGCATATACCACAATATTTCAGTGTGAGAAAGCGCTCGTTTATTGCTCCCTACGTTCTCTTGCTCTGATATTCTAATATCCTTTGATTCGCGGCGTTTGCCTACACAAACATTGTCAACAAAGAAAGGTAATTTCTTTAGATGTCACGGTGATATTGAAATACATTTTTTTTTGGGGATAGAATCGTAATTTCCCCCCATTAGATAAGCCGCGACCCTGTAACGATATTTCAATCAGCTTTTCGCTGAATCGCTTTCTGAAACATTTTTTTAATATATTGAAAGCGCTACACTAAATAAAATCAAAAACAAAATTAGGAGGTTCTAATTAGGTCTCTGACTCTATCTATGCCTCAGAGAGTCTGATGTTTCCTCATTTTATACCGGATGCAATACATTTGAAATGACATGCAGATGTGACTAGTGTCGTTACGAGTATGGGCTACCGGACACATCTATCGCGTCATCTCTGGTATTTTTGCTAGTTGTTCGTGGTATGCAATTATTCATTTATTTATACGTGCGCTCTTTAACCCGCCGGGGCACTCACTGCGGGTGGTAGGTCCAAACTTTTTCCCTCATTTGTATGAGAGGCCTGACTCCTGCCGTGGGGTTTTTGTCGGACGATTTTAATCAAAAGTTAAACAGAATTTCGAGGTCGAAAATAATTGTAGCCGTGAACAAAGAAACTTATATAACTGCAATGTGAAGCTGAACGTCTCACAAATGACGACTTTAATTATCCAGGTTCGGCGCATTTTAATTGCAAACAGTTTTCAGTTTTAATGATGGGAAGGAAAAAGTTGACACTGAACGAAGGGCCCGCGCCGGTGGGCTTCATTAAGACGCGATTGGAACGTTTGTTTATAAGATATTTTCCTTAAGTTTTTCAGATTGGATGTGGATTTCTGGCCGTGGACTGATAGAGAGAGCGTTAATAACAAAGAATGCGTTGAGATTTTTCGGCAGCATCTTTATATAGGACTAAATTAATGACTCCAAATACAACGCACTTCCTGTAAGTTTTGCATTAGTCGGATCCGACGTCCGCTGTGTCAGCTGTAGGTTATCACGCTTTGATGTCACTAGGAGTTGTACTTGCACCAAATCCAAGCAGTTAGATACAGGAGACCATTTTTTTTTTTAAATTATACTACAAGTTGTACACCAGGTGAGATAACTTTCAAGGGCTTGAAAGTTATCTCACCTGGTGATGATGTAGTCTCAGATGGTAGCGCGCTTACCTATTAGGGGTACGGTAAACCCACATCTCTCATTGTTTTTAACGCGACATCGTGCCGGAACGCTCAATCGCTTGGCGACACGTCTTTGTCTGTAGGGTGGTGGGTGGAAGCGTCCCACCAAACTAGACCAGAGATAATTCAGGAATTATAAATTATCAGATAGTCCCTGGTGGGAATCGTACCCGGGACCCCCACTGTAAGACAACAGCGCTCAGCACTGCGCTGGGAGTCGTCAAAAGTAATATAAATATGAATTGTTTGATTAATATCAGCTGTTTACTCGCTGTCAGAAGTGCTCCTACGAATAAATTAAACGCTCTCCACGTGCACCATCTATATTAATATAATTACTGGATATATTTATATAATATATAAATATCTCAAATAATACCGAAACACAGGCACACAAACAAGACCTATTTTTAGCGGATTAGATAACGGATGGCGTGACTCTGACTTCTGGAGTAGTATATTGAAAGAGTATCTTCTTATTCAGTAGCAGTAGATTTACTTTCGGGTCAGCACTATTTAAAGTTAGCGAAGATCTGAAGATACTTAGAGATGGAGAACTGATCGTCATTATGGATCTCTGACCATGAAGGTACTCCTTGAGTGAGTCAACAGTATAAGTTTGTACTAATTTTGATGTTCTATTGTTTTAGAAGTAAAGGTACGAGAAGTTCCAAAAATAAAATAAATTTGTAATGACATGTTTTTAGTCACCATTTCATTATGTAAATAATCAAACTTTGAAATGATTTCGAAGATTCTTTTATATATTTATAGAGAGATGATAGATGTTTCGTGTGGTTTAATTTGGCGAGTATCTGATCAGGATCTCTGTGATGAAGTCGGATGGCGGTTCTCATCTGACAGCGACTTATGAGTATAGTCATCGTAAGCCTACTATAGTTCGCCGCGGCCGCTCCTGGCCGAGGGAGACGGCCATCAAGATCGTACACTCTTTACGAAGCTTTAACGCAAATAGGAAAACGATGAGGCAGAAAACTATCACAAAGTGTGTTCTGTCAGTTTCTATTTATGATTTAAGTGGTATTTGATGCGATCCGCTGTGTCGTGTACGCAGCGGGCGCGGGTGCGGCGCGCGCTTACCACTCACACGAGGGGTACGTGGGATACACAACTGCGATATTCCGCGCATAAATGGACCCTACAAATTGGATCAACTCCTCAGGCCTCAGTCTGGGGACTGAGGGCCGCGTCGGCCCAATTACCAGCGGTAATTTAATTCAGGATCACTAATCTAATTCTTCAGTAATCTTCCTTATTATCTCTGATCAAAACCATATACCAAAGATATTATAACTCGCTTTTCACTAGACTGTGCCAGCTCTTTCTTCCACCGTTGGTACACGGATGAGAGGTTCAGCTGTGAAAGTTTACGATTTTTCTTACGAAATCTAAGCAATTTAGCGTGTGAGGAAGATCGGACATATATATTATACAGGCCGGACGGGCGCGGCTAATGTTTTGTCAAACGTCAAGGTAAAACCATACCATATAGAAATATATAGTTCATAGCATTCTGGGCCAGAGCTACAAAGTGTATACGAGCATCAAATAAGGAAAAATTTATCGATAAGCCAGAAATGAATGAAGTGAGCTACGAGGTCACAAGTCCTCGAAAAACGTGTTAGTGAAGAGAGTCCGCGTGCTGCGGCGCTCCTCAGCAGCCTGAGAATAGCAACAGCTGTCTATGCTACGTCGAAGGGCGGTGTTCCCAGTTACGCCAAGTGAGTAATAATGGCTTGTACCTAGGTACAAAGTACACCCATTTATTATAATAATTTTTATAAAATCATCAAACATTTAAATATAAATAATATAAAATTACACTAAAAACTCCTCTTCGAATTATGACTGTACGTTACGGAAAACAGTATTTTCAGTGACTCTCAGAAAGTTGCCGATATCAAAATATCTGCATCGCAGTACTATCCACATGGCTGCGATTAAATAAGTCTTAGATATTTTATTCAGACTATGTGATGTTTTATACTATTCTAGCATTGTACCACCACCACGTTCACATAACGGTGGTCACCCAAGACGTGTGCCCCCCCTCGCCCCCCCCAGCACGTACACGCAAGACGCAGGTGTCTAAAGTAATATCAGAGCTTACAATGAAATACTTCACCGAGCAGTGACGTGAAAGCGTCCACCGAAAATATACTTGTTAATTAATATCGCTCATGCCCGAACTAAAGCCTCTTTAATGTTGTAACAGAAATGAGCAATTAGTGACCCCCGGGGGTGAAAAGTGTTTTAATGAAACGACAATATTGTTGTTTGAAACTTACAGTTGCCCGCATCTCCATCCGTTTATTTATAATTATTGTTTTTCGTGATATCTCAAATAAATATTTATGTTTATATAGTAGGTATCTGATTGAACTTAATAGCAGTGTTTCTAGCGGCTAAAAGTTCCCTGACTGAGACAGTTTCCTAGCAGACTGTTAAACCGTATTGAGAATTAATCTGGTCAAAGTGACTAGAGTTTTCATAATTAAATACACTGAATATGAAGATTTTTTTCTTGCTTGTATGTATATTTTTCCATGTCCCGTTAAATTCCTAGTGTGCTACATCACAAGCAGAGCCTGTCCCTTTAAAGGTTGAACACGGACACTTTGTAATGAAATTATTAGTCTATACTACGAGATGGATGTCTCTCTCTATCCTGCGCGGCTGACTCAAATCAAAAATACAATTTCGTTGAAATCGTTTCGTAGTCAATAGTGATCGAACTTAAATTTTTTATGTATTTAATGTTAAAAATTGTGCCCAAGGAAGCATTTCGTTAATCTGTTACCATTTTGTAGATGGCTCTACTTGTTGACAGCTCCTGTGAGCTTTCAGCGAGCAGTGTGCGGATCACAATAAATGACCCGAAGTGACACAACCGTCACCCGCACAGAATACCAACGAGCCGTAATCGCCGCCGCTAAATCAATTACAAATCGGACAGGTGCTTCTGCCGGGCTGGCTCCCGGCCGGCCTTATGTTGTAAACTTACTTTGACGAGTAAATGACTAAAAACTAAATTCATTAAAGCAAAATTTTGTCTTAATTTGCTTCAACCTCGTGATGCGTAACTGATCCAAAAAACTTTTACGTATTGAGTTGCAACAAATTGCTATAATAATCTGCAACAAGAGGCTTTCAAATGAAATGGATGTAAAACAAGCAAACAAGCTGATAGTATACTTATCACATATTCTATTTTGATTCAATATTTTTTTCTAGTTGCTCCGTAAGGTCGTAAGTAGTACTCCTAATTTTCTTTTAAAAAACGCTTTAGATTAACGCGGATCGTCGGCAGTCGTCGAAACCTGCCCTGCGCGCCTCTCGTGACTCCTCGCGTGTGAGTTCAGCGCAGAGCGATGCGCTCGGCCCACTGGGCGCAGCGGCTGTGTGTGTATCCATCGTCCAGAGATTCAGCCAGATGTGCGAGGCCGCCTCTGAGCGAGCGGCGGCAGCGAGGAGGAGTTATCTTATTGTCAGCATTTCGATGATGACGGTGCGCCCGGGATAGGGAACCATCGAATATTACAGACTCGCCAGCACTTCCTCATCGCGTTGATGGTTTAAGCCCGAACAACGTGTATGTACAATTTGTCGCTTATTTATTGTAAGAACACAGAAACATTATTGATGCTGAACAAATGACGAGAAATCTGTAAATTTAGTATAAAATCTAGCTAAGATGACCGTCACTTTTTGCATCGTCCAATATTGACGATTGAACTAAACGTTATTATTACGCTGCATAGCGGGCAAAGAGACGCCAATCAGAAGCAGGAGGAGCTATTCCAATAAGTGTTGCTCCGATGTGGCCGGCACCTGTTCTCTGGGATAGGGACACAATCAGCCAAGGCGTGATATTTTACCGGAGCAGATGCAACATTTTTGTTTGGAATAAGTTTTTGCAAAGCAAAGTCCCATTTGCCCCGGTAAGGCATTCTTACGAAAGGATATGTATTTCATTTCCATACTTAGGGCTCAATTCTTTAAGCGAACTACTGTATGAATTTCGTGTGAATTCCTGAACGGAAATAAGGCGGGAAACAGGCGCAAATTCAGCTTCATATTGAACCTTATCACTTCCATAAAAGAACATCTCAACACAGGATGTATTTTACGACTTCATTACTAAGGACTTTAACATTAATACAAAAAAAAAAATTATGAAACTAGCTTACCATAAGTTTTTTAGTTAGTTAGACAATTTTGATAATAGGTTTGAATAGAAATAATTTTTTTAACTATATCCAATTATTTTGGGTTTTCTTTTTATTTAAAATAATTTATTAACTTGACAAATCATGACAGTGTATATTAGAGTAAATAGCTATTTACTGCATATAGTTAAGATAGCGCGCATCCGCCCCGAGCGACCAAACGACGTAAGCCCTATTGACGCTCTCGTACACAGAGCCAAGCTCGTTTTAATCAACTACGCAATAGTTATAAATAGCCATATTCGTATAAATGCTAATCAATTTTATTTATCGTTACATCATCGATCATACCGGACGATTGTGATTTCCCTACGAAAGAAGATTTAATATCCCCGCGGGATCTACACAAATTACCTTCCTTTGTAAAATATAATATTAGTTGGGTCGACGGGGGCAGCGCGTCGCGAATCAAATATGGTTTATACGTTTTTGGGCCAAATATAGGTAAATGATAAGTCCAATTATGTTTGAGATTTCCCCTCAAATATTGGTATACTTTTTTACTTTTAATGGCAAAAACCTCAAAAAGGCTTTTTCAGACTTCTTTATTTGGTTCGAGGCACCGCAATTAATCTCTGCCGAATACTGAATGTATTGAAAGTACCTACAATATGGATAAATGTCTTTTCTATCTGCGTAGCGGTTACATTTCCATGAAAATACTTAACTAATTGATATAATATTTGTGTCAACACTGACACTGAAAGTTTTGTGACAGTTTAAATGATATGTTAGTTTGAACTTTAATTATCACTTTAAATATTTACAAGCTTAAAACAAAATGAGTTCAAAACTGATAAAATAATATTAAATTCAGCACAATTATTATAATAAGAAAATACGAGAGTACTACCGTTACGTCACCAGGCGCGTCTTGTGATTGGCCGCACGCAGGCCGCGAGCCAGGCGAGGACTTTTCAGTTGAACTCTGCGTACGTGAAGCAATCGTTACGACGCCGATCCAAGCAGATTACTATGTACAGTTGATTGCGTCGTAAATGACAACAATTGCCGAGGGCGCGGCACACCCGAGCTCTCAGCTCTGTATCCGCTCCATTAGACGCCTGCGCGTATTATAATCAAACCATTAAGTTGGCAGAAAAAAGTATCAACCATTTTATCACCCACACAGCTACAAGAACATGGACAATCTGTCGAGCGAGAGAGTGCGTACTCATTTCGCGAGGAGCTTCTTTCTCGCGCTCTAACGAAATGGTTTTTTAAAATAATCGCTGATGAGCTGTTTACCAGTTAATGAACAGTGTAATAAATAGGGGGAATTCGAGGAGAGCTGTCTCACTCTGGCTATATCAAGCGGTGCCATGTCACCACTGTAATATAGAAGAATAAAAACGTATAGTCCGAGTTAAGCTTTGTTTCAAACTAGTGATGACAATTATCAAGATCTTGAGACTTAGCATGTACTTGTTACACTCGTACACTACAATGAACTAAACTCGTTCTACTTAATTGAAATTGGTTTATGAAAACGATACATCTTTAACTTAAACTTTGACTTAAGATTTAAAGCAACGTCGCCTACAATATGTAGAATTGGATTTTAAATTTAAAAACAAACCTTTGAACTTCGTCTCTGAATATCTTAATTGCATCTCACAAAAATTTAAATAGGCCTAAAGACGCTACTCCCTCTCAGTGTACGCTTTAAATAAGACTGTAACCGTAATATTGCTCGGTGGAGGCTGTAATGTCTATGTAGAACCCAAAACAAATCTTTATTGAGTGTTTGTCTGTCTGCCCGTCTCTTCGCATTTCACGCAAAAAGTAATGAATAAATTTAAATGCATTTTTGTACTCTCAAAGCTGATACTCTGGATCGGGGTTAAAGCTATTTTTTATCCCGAAAAATAATTGTGTTTCGCCGGAATAGGAGTTTAAAACCTTTTGTCAATTTCACCATTCGATTTAGACATGCGCGTGAACCCACACACTCGATTTGTATCACTGTAGGAAGGTTTTTATTGATATTTCATTTCCTTAGAACCAGCCGCTTGATATGAATTGTGAACGACTGATGCCCAAAACTCTTTCAAGCCTCCACAGGTGGCCAGCCATTTACTGACGTCAATCAATGTTACTTATTTCTAAATGGCAAAGCCATAGACATTAGTTTGTTTAAAACATATATATTTCCACATAACACAAAAAAATCTTTGTTTGGAAATTAATAAAAATGACACGTGATAGAAGTTCTACTTTCTATAATCTCCACGTGTCGCAGCGTGCCGAGTGCTCGCTGTCCTGCTGCGCCGTGCAGCGTGGCAGGTATCCTGAACCGAGGGCAGGGTCATCACAACCAGCAGCTCTTCTTCTCCTACATTCCACGGAATATGTTTCTCTCTCATGTAATGAAAAGTACCTAAACACAACGCGTGCTCAAAATTCCACTATCAATGCTCGTCCAATAGCCATACACTGTAACAGCGCTGTCGGAGCATCGCCGCGGGACGAACCGCCGCTCCACTGGCTCCGCTTTCACTCGCTATTCCGCACGTTAGGGCAAATAGCGACGCCAGCGAATCCCTAAATAATTGAATTTTAGAAAATGATTACGTCGGTACATAGTATAAGCGCATCCTAGTCTCAGTGCTCGGCGGCAGTCCCAGCTGATGATGTACTGGCAGCCTTACATACACTCGTGTTTTTCAAATCTATTTTAGAATTAAGAAAACACCGGGATGAAAGAAGCCGAAGTCTTTCAGATTATTAACAGAATCTATTTGAATCAACGTAAACTTCAAAGCTCGAGGTTTTTAATAAAACCATGACTGGAAAAAATACAACCCATTCAAAGGAAATTGTACGTTATTTAATAAAAAATGTCCACAAAAATATGAATTAAATTTTGAGATGGCTCTCAATAAGCTGGAAATTATTATAAAACGTAAGCTTACAGAAAATCCTATTATGATATAAAGGATTACATAAACCATAAAAGCTTAAAACATTATTTAAATCTTCAATACTAAAAACATTATTATATTTGAACTTTTTAATTTTTGATGATGGTGAGCCCCGTCGAGGAGCCCTATCTTTGATTTCTTATAAGAAATAATCACAATACCAAATAAGAGTTTAATTGAGTAAAGTAAGTAACAAGAGGACTCGGACGAGATGAGGCATCCAGCCATGAAACCCGGAGATTTGAAAATCTAGAAAACACGCGCACACTCCAAGTCGGGCTCGGAAATGTTCAAACTCATGAATATGCAAGTTGAAAGAGTGACGTCTTTTATGTGCGCTGTATAGAGACACCGGGCGCCGCCCGGGGCGAACGCCGAGTGCTTTAAACACAGCACTCGCTTTAGTATTCTCGCCTGGAGTGCTTCCGGCGTGCATTTCGTCCCTCGTTAGTCACCTGGAGTGCGGCGGCGCAGGCGGGCCGCTGCGCAGTAGCCTTCGTTCATTAAACTTAATTCAAATGTGCGAGGCGACTCGTGTCGCCAAAGAATATGTGGGAAAATCTTTTGACGACTCTTCTCACGTTATGGGGCATATGACATTTTTTTCGTCTCGTTAACATAAAAAGATAACCGAGCCGCGACTTAGGGTTCAAAATAGTTTCGGTCTGGGGTAGCTTTAGAGACTGCTGTGGTACTTGCATTCATAGCGGCAAACCTTATATCCCCCCTGAGAAAATGTGTTGTTATGAGATATGGATTCGCAATGCAGCATAGAAATTAATTAGGGGTAGAAGACTATTCGACAAGCCTTACCTCTACTCGCTAATTATACATATATTTCGACTGCATCTTCGCCGTCACTGTGGCACTGAGTTCCCATCGATAAAAAATGCATCATCAGGCGCGTGAGCGTACGCCATTCTAAACCGGATCCGGAAAATAATATGTTTGCATTAAGGAGTTATTCTTTTTTTATATTTATCTCCAATAACCTTACTAGGAGTACTAACCTTAATAGTTTACTAGGAGGCAAAATATTTGATAAAATGATTCTTTAAAATAAATATATTCGGACAGAGGTTTGGAGCAGCTCAAGACACATCGCGATTAGTGTTACACACAAAATACAACACGTTTTCTTTCCACTTATCTTCTCCGGCACGTCGCGGAATGTGCCACCCAAGAAGTATATAAAATACAGTAATCGAGGGTCCACTTGTAAGCCCGACCGTTCAGAGTAGTCGAGCCCAAAGAAGAAAATTAATGAAATGTACCGACCAGGTAGCGACGTCTCGAAGCTCATCAAGTGGAGAGGGCGCGCTAATCGCCTCTCCGCGTCACATTACAATATCGCAGGCCCTCCGCCCGGCCCGCGAGACACGTCTTTTTACTCTCCTATTGATATTGGTCTAATGACCCCACGCTCTTTAATTTTTGACTGAATAGCTGTAGCCGGCGAATTTGTTAAAACATCAAGCAAAATTTATTTAAAAATCCTACAGGAATAATGCGAGGGCTTTGAGATAAAAATTAATAGATTTCAATTTGTATGATATAAGCTATCAACATCCAGCTCCCTACAGGTTGTGGTCGCAAACAGACAAACAAATTAACCGCGCGATTTCACATTAATTATTATGAAAAGTGTGGAATCATCTTTCCGTTTTCGGTATAACGACATCGGAACCTCGACAGGCCAGCACAGCTAGGTGGAGCCGACCGTACACTTCAGAAGACTATCGATATGAATGTTTATGTTTATATAATGTTTATGTTATCGCTGGGAATGTTTTCCGAAATTGGAAATTGACAATAATAAGTTGAACGCCGTCCGCACCGTCATGTTAAACGTACAGTAGGTGCGCGGCGCGAGTCATCGGTCAAGGCGCGCCTCGTTAGCTCCGAGCTGGCTTTAATCGGATTTTTTCGTTTTCCGCTCTGCAATGGATAAAATGAAATATAAATGGATTGCGGACATCGCTCGGTGAGGCTTTGCATTCAGCCGAGTGCTGCTTTTAAAATATTAATTTGATTACCGATACTTGCTAGTTCTCAATCGCACGGACTGAGCTAACTGTTTCATATCATGAAAAGGCGCACAGACGGGAGCTGTTGCTGAATAATTACTCGCGTCGTTGACTTTATGATGTGTATCCAATGTTTGCCTGCACGATTTGTATTCTTATAGAAAAGAGTCAGCGGACTCGAACTCGCAACCAGGCGTCCACCCAGACTATTAAAAGCCCATCAAGCTGTACCGGTTCAGTGAAACTTTATGCAAATTCTGATAACACCCAACGTCAATCTTGTGTACAAGTTAAAGCCGAAATTATTCCGATCTGAAATAGTTGTCGAGTCGGTAAAACCACAGCGGACGAAGTCGCCGAGGCGCGGCGCAGGGTAGGGCGGCGGAGGGCCGGGTAGGGCAGGGTGGAGCCGGCAGCTTTAGTGACGGGCCTGCGGCTCGAGCCCACCAGTAATGGACGGCTAACGAATATCAAATTAATTTCTACGAGCGACAATGTTTCAAACTGAAAAAATAAAAGTTATCGACTATTGGTTTCGTAGAACAGCGGCTATATTTAACCAGCTACAACCCGTGCACAGTATTAGCAAGTACTCGTGTACTAACACGAGTGCACAGTCGTTCCAAGTTAGAACCTCATTCTAATGTTGCTGCGTGTAAAAAGTACAACCGACGAAGACGCGCCGCCGAGCAATCGAGCGTTGCGGCACCACGTCGCGCAGAAGGCAACGGTGGCTTGTGGTGTGATAAATAAACAATTACACCAATTAATATTTTTCTTTCTTTTATTATAATGTTGTTGTTGAGGTCATGATAGTTTTTCGTGACGTCAGCACGTCGCATTTTTTAAAAAAGACCGTCGGAGGAACATCTACACACGTAGAACAGTGCAAGTGCTACCTAAATTTAATTCCCTTCTGTTGCTACTTAGTTGTATAAAAAGATTAAAAATAATAAAAGCGCAACCGCGGAACGCTGCGGGGCGCTATACAGCGAACAGGCGCAGTACTGCCGCCGTGTTCAAGTACAACACTGAATTATTGCTGGTCACTCGATATTATATCGATTCTAGCGATATCCAGCTGTGGGCAGGCACTTGGAAGCTGGTGGAATAACGCAAAGGAATACGTGTGTACAATTAAGACGAATGAAAGTTAAGAGTTGGCCAACAAAATACACGAAAGAGAAATACACGAGGTTACCGTGTGAATTGATAATTTAAATGGCAGGTCGCAGCAGCACCCCGCCCACCGCCAGCGACACCATCATGAAACGTATCGGCCAGATAACACTCGATGGCCTAATTTTATTTGGCATCAACGTCCGGGCTGCGTTGCTAATAAAAACTCTCTTTATTCGGAAAGACATAAAATCTCTCCTCATCCGGAGGGAAAATGAAACTGTATATTTTTACGGCCTCTCCTTCACGACCGCTCTGATTCGCGACGACATTTAGCCGTTTTCATGGGTGGGAATCTGTACCTCATAAATGTTTAAGAACTAGTAATAAATTCGATTATTTTTATTCATTCAGAAGGTTCTAAACATATGGTCCGGTCCGGTATGGGATGAAGGATATTTTTCGATGATTTTCAACCGAATCAAAGAACAGACCGGCATATAATATAATATGTCTCGACATGCCACAACGACGCCTCCGCACTCGTCCATCGCCGCAGTCAGGAGGCAGCGGCTTGTCTTGCCGACGCCAGGTGGGCGCGGCACCGACCTGGTGATAGTAAATTTTTAGGATTCTTGCGTTCTTCTAAATGATAAAAATTTCAGGATGTAAAGTCACAGACTTCGGAAGCTCACGTCGGTAGCTCCTCGCGCTCGCGTCCGCTATGTAATATGTTACTTTAAGATTCAAGATTCACCTCTACGGGGACTTATCTATACGAGTAGCTGCCTTTCAAGTTAAAATATGGTTTTTATATAATTGTTATTTTTTTTATTTTATCATAAGCTCCTCAGTACAAGTGATTCTTGTAAAAAAAAAACAAACTGGCAGCTTACAGTGATATTGTATTTAAATAATTTTTGCTAAAAGACCGTATTAAAATAATAATTTTACTTTTGGGTGTAAATTGTATTAGCACTTCGATTAAATATGCAGCGCCTGTGCTATTGCACGTGCGAGTACAAAGTAAAATCCCCCACATCTGCAAGCAAATAAGCACAGTTTGCTGAAACGAATATAGAAAATCGTAATTCAGATTTCAGATTCCAATGTCTGCGCGAGGCTGCATAAGGAAGCGGGGAGGGGCGGAAATATAATTCCGTCTCATAAAAAGGGTAATTTAGTTTGTTAATTTAAACAGAGTGGCTGAATAGAGATACTCGTTCCTTCTCATTTTGAGGTGAAAATATTCAAGATATTTTTCCTTGTCCAGGGAATATTTTTTATATTGTTATAAAAGCTGTAATTTGTCAGTTAAATAATTGGACAAGCTTGCTTTATAAGTCCCTTTCAATCTGTAATTTGATTATATTTATAAGAAATGGACTTAACTTCCGAGCTCCGTTTCGTGAGCGGAGGGAATTCCGTCGTTGCACGAGAGCGGCCAGCGCGCGGCGACGGCGGCCGCGAGCCTGCAGTCTCGCTAAACTTCATCAGAGTGAGTTGGCCAATTACACTCGATATTTACTAGCACTAGTGGCGCTAGTTGAAGTATTTATCAACTTTTCTCTATAGTTTTTATGTATCTTGGAAAATTATTTTATTTTGCGTGATTAATCAGTTATATTTATATACAAGTTGCGTGACCGCTAGTACCTAACACATACTCTACGTGGTTTTTCATATCTTATGTTTTGATAACATGCGTTCTTTATTTAAACTGCGTGTTAAAAACACTATATTGTCAGTCGGAAATAAAAATAAAAGAGTACGCGCCTCTCACAGTTTACAACTTTTTTAAAGACAATCCTTTTGATTATTTTATAAATTCAAATTAACTTGACTGTAGTTTTATAATATAATCATCGTTATTTACATAACTTTTTTTAGTAAATCTATTTTATTATTATTAATGAAAATGAATGCATGAATGCAATGAAGCATTAAGAAGTGACGCACGTTCCCGGTCAAAAATACATAAACTTTTCTCAGTCAATAACTCGATAGTTTCCGCTGACAGTCTAGCATACATAAGTGACAAGTGTTCCTTTAATGATGCAAAGTAAGCTGTTCATCGAGTGATCACAAGCAAATTGAATGCCCGACTTCATTAAAATACAGGCAAACGAAATAATGGAATATCTTTTAAATAAAATTTAAAAGCGAAGAAATATTTTACCAAATGGCGAAATGTCACATCAGATTTTTCACCATTCATCGGCTCATCTTTTGATCTCATGATCGATTGAATCGACCGATGAATAGTAGTATGTTTATCTCGGGAGAGGCGCATCGCACTCTCAATGCTCGATGTTTAATGAGCGAGCTGCCCGCGCGAGCGCGCTCGCGAGCCGAATATGAGTGTGTGAAAATGTACTCTCCAGATAGTTCCACTATCGACTACATATTTGCTGTACTAGAATGTGCACCATGAAGATACGAAAGGAGTGTGTGCTGTGTCTGAGTGCTGTTGGACAGAGGAAATTCCGAGGTTCACCGCTCTGCCACCCCCGGGAATGTCCGCGAACCTACCTAGACCTCGATAGTATTTATTATCCACAGAAAGTTATTATATGATGGCGATGATTGACCTTTAATCTATTACACTATTTTCGTTTCATCGTCCTGTCGCACGCTTAACCAATATTTTATCTAGGAGTAGATAAATTAAAAAAAAACGATAATTTTTCTGAATAACAGTTCCAAATTAAATCGAATCGAATCGATGTTTTCGGGCGACCATGTTAACATAATTATTAGAAATCTTTTTTACACCCGCCTGAGATCTCGATAATAGATTAAAAAATTGCATGATAATAAATAGTCTATACAAAAATATTCGCTAGTGGCCCAAACTCCATACAGTAATTCTTATTCTCTAGATAGTATGACGTAGGTGTCCGCTGCTAAACTAATAAAAGTTAAGATACGAAAGTCTTTCGATAATCTAATTTAACCCAAACGAAGCCGTCATCAAAATACTTGCTTCGAATATACCAAATACATGGATGACTTAAGAGAAAGGCGAGAGGACGGGACCCGGTTCCAATCGCTATAATAATCAGTACAGCGTCGCCGCAGCCCGCAGCGCCGTCCAAAATGTGGTCACCAACAAATGCAGAACCGAATTATTCCCAATCGCTCGTTACTGGATTTAAACAATTCGATTCCACGTTCAGCCGAACTTTATTCAAATATGGATTATTCAGTTCAAGTGACTACTACTACTACTGACTACAGCAACTTATTGAATTGAAACAAGATTATCTCGCAGTGCCGTCGACGCTGCTCGCGGCACTGCGGTGTACCCCGGGGCCGCACGTAGACGCAGTTTTTGAAGTATGATCAATCTTATCAGAAAGAATATTCATATTAATATAAGTCGGTCATCAGATAATGCGTACTCTCCTATTCTAAAAACGTGATCTTTAAAAAATTGCGTACTCCGCTCGGAGAGCACCGTCTCAGTGAAAATGTGATCAAGAGGGCATATTTGTGCCAGCGGCAGGGCGTTTATATTGGAATGAGGATGTGGAGGAATACAACATTTGGTTCGATATAAAGACTTTTTCGATACATGTCGCCGCTAAATGAATTGAACGAATCATTTATAAATTCCACTGCCGCACCGCATCGCCCGCCTTCGCTTCGTGTTATTTCTTTTTATGATCTCACCCTTAGAACAGCATTGCTCTCAGTCCTGTGAATATTGATTTCGTTTAGAAATTAATCCATGCAGCGAGAATTTCTAAATGTCTCGAGATGTTCAATTGCACAATTTATTCGTCCGACGCAGAGTGTGCTTTGTTGATGCCGTGGCCGTGTCACGGCGCGCGCTCATTTTAAATACTATATCACGTATATTATGTCAAAGTAATATTTATTATACTTTACATTACACCCAATAGTCGTTTATTCAGTACGATAAAAAAATGGGAAAAAGACGTGACGATTAAAAACGAGTGCTCTCGAAGTTAACGACGCTTGCCGTGATGGATGGATGCTGCCCCCCCCCGTCCTCTCCCCAACCCCTCCATCATTACATGTATTATATTAAACGATGCGGGCGCCATTGACAGTCACGGCACAACCGGGTTTCGAATAACTAATATATAAAATTCTTCAAAGTAAGTTGCCCTAGGAAAATAAAGTTGATGGTGCACCCGGCCCACTTACCGACGAGGCTCTGGCGACCGATCAGTGACGGTATAACCATTAAATATTAGCTGGTCCACCACTTGGACAAGCGAATCAGGAAAAGCATCCTCAGTAACAAAAAATATGAGCCTTTGGTTATGGTTGGCTAATCTTAAATATAGTGTGACTCCATGTTTCGACAACCAGGAGGTTCGGATTTGCAAATCAATCGCCACATCGTGATAAGGAAATAAGCTTCATTAGAGCATCCCTCCTATGAGAGGAACCCTCCCGTGCCCAGTCGGGATGTTAATCACTTGATAATGATGGAAATGATGATTTGAATTTCACTCGGCGCAGTAGTGACGGTCGCTCGTAAAGTTATATGTAGTCATAAAGTTTTAGCGCTCGAGATTTAGGAGCGCGATATGAGTGGACTTAAAGTTAAACTGCGGGATTAAGACTGTTCTACTGAAAGACGAGAACTGGCTTTCGCCGAACTTCGGGTGAATGGATCGTTATTATAATTTATAGTTGCCGGCGCTATCTTCCCATAGCCGGCTTTATAGAGCGTTCCGTATTGAATTTTTACAGAAAGAACCTATGCTGTAATTTTGTTGTGGGTAATATGAAGAAGAAATAGAATGTTTTCTACTAGAGTTATTTATGTTTTATGTTACAGTTATTTATATGATAAAGTGATTAAATTTAAATTTAAATATTTAAATGATTAAAGACTCGGAAAGCAGATCTTAAATTTCAAGATTTACTTGTTTAACGAAGCACTCAGGCTGCAGCACACATAAAGAGGTGGGTTCGATTCCCGCCGGTGCTAAAATGTGGATTTCCATTTAAAAATATATTAATCTATCTCCATTGGAGCATATAAAAAGCTTTTAAAACAGCAGTAAAGCTTACCTGCAGTAACTCGGGTATACACCCGGGTGAGCGAAAACTTTAAAATAAGAGATTTTATCACAATCTTAAATAGATTCCTTTAGGTTAACGTGTTCCAACGCTGCCTGCAGTCCTCTAAATATTACGATCACTTTTGTACACCTCCTCGGTGTATAAGGCTAAAATATAAATGAAAATTACGAGCCAAATTCAGCATCAAATAAGTAGGTATTGTCGGTTATAAAAGAGGAAATATAGAAGAGCTGTCATGCTGCAGACGAAATGCATTCCGGACCTGAAGACTATTCTCGATGATCTAAGCATGAAGCAGCTTATACCCTTCACTGTACAGGTATTTTAATTTTCTTTAGTCACGTATTGATTGATCAACCCATTACCAGCTCACAGCTGAGCACGGGTCTCCTCTCAATATGTGAAGGGTTCGGCCATAGTCTACCACGCTGGCCATGTGCGGATTGGCAGACTTCACACGCCTTCGAGAACATTATGGAATACTCTCAGGCGTGCAGGTTTCCTCACTATGTTTTCCTTCACCGTTGAAGCAAGTGATATTATAATTTTTTAAAAATGCACATAACTCCGAAAAGTTAGAGGTGCATGCCCGGATTCGAATCGCCGAACTCTGATTAGGAGGCTGACGCCCTAACCACTAGGCTATCACCGCTTTTTATGAATAGAAGCGGGAATTATTCTGTGGAAGTGCATTTCTTAGATGTTGACTTCACAATGTAATGACCAGGCACTGCACACTGTGAAGTCGACGTCTCCCGAAGACGCTCCGGTGTCGTAGCGAAACCTGCGTCGAGAGCATTCTGGAAGATCTGCCGGTGTTGAGTGTAAAGATGAGTGAATTTATAAATTACGGATTTGCGAGTTTTATGCGGGTTGTAAATAATAATATGTCTAATAGTTTTGAGTACAGACGGTGTACACACATATAATTTGTTATAAATGATTAAGTATTGTAATATTTATATTTGAAGAAGTCTCATTGATGCAAAGCTGGCCGACCGTCGCTGTTTACGATGTGACAATAATCGCAAGATAAGGTGCCGCCGCAGTGCTCCTCCGTCGCCACCGTAGCGCCTGCGAGCCGCGCGCGTGCCGCCCGAGCGCCGCCCGAGTGCCGCCCGAGAAGCGCTCATACAAAAATATCAATTAATCACTCGTCAGGACGGGTGGAGGGGAGGGTGGGCCGCCAGTGTATTTTTAATCACACTCAATCTTGCGAATGAAATATCCTCGTAGTATTTTTGTGGCATTAGCGACATTATTTTTTACCACTGGAAACAGGGATGAAGATTAATGGTATTCCTTAGAAGGATATTTTCTCCAATATTGAGATATTTAATAAAGAATCATCCGTTACCGGAAGAGTAACTCGGTCGGTCCGTGCGCCACAGACCACAAAACACTATAATGCAGCCCGCTTCATACACGGATATATAGTTATACGTTATTAGTTAATGAATTAGTAAATATTCACTAACGGTTACTTGTAAGTTTCAATAGCAGCAACGTGAACGTAATCTATAAAACTTTAACACTAGCGCCGCGAGCTGGGCGTCCACCAGCAACGAGAAGCAAACGTCTAGAAGCATGAAATAAGTGCGCGGAGTTCATAATAGAATGTAATAATATTAGTATTGGTGACAGTAATCCCGCGGTATCTCGGCCATCGCCACCGACACTTGGTAACGCAATTTAAATTTTAATCTGCTACAAATTGGGGCCTCCGCTGGATTTGGAAGCGCCCGCCTCGGCTGTTGTTGTTCGCGATTGCTTTAATTTTTATATAGTATTATGTTAAGCGTGCTGTCTCGGCGGCTTAGCGCTTGGCAAGTTCGATCGTGACGCCCGGGACGGGACTCGAATCTCGGCTCCAGCTAAGAATTAATGAAAGGTTCTTAGCTATAGTTGTTGTCCCTTCCCAGCAAATAAAGCTTAAGGAAGGTGAAGCTATCGATTTCCTTGTGCCATATAAAGTGAAGAGAATTATTTAGAGTATAACGATATTATTTAGAGTTCATACACGTAGATGCTCAAATCCTTCCTTCTATGAGGGAGGGAGGGGAGGGAGGGTAAAGTATAGTTTAAATATCTTGCGTAATCTGGAGTCGCTTAGTTTTGTGCAGATTTAGGTGCAAGATTTAGTCAGATTAGACTTAAGTTATAATAGCGAAAGTAAAATCTACTCAAGCTGCTCGTTGAATTGAGATTTTAATCGTATCTAAACAATTTTGAGTTTAATTAATCGTTTTATATAAAATTGCGGTGACCTTTCCTGCTAGGCTTGTTTCTTAATGAATATACTGATGAGGCCTCACTTAGAGGCTTCTAAGTTTATCTGGATGATGTTGAAAAGCCTGATTGATGGCAATTCAAATTTTGAAGCATTTTTTGAATACGACTTATTTATCATAAGCATAATGACATTTGTAAAGCCTAAATTTTTAGCCAAATGTAATGATAACGTTTAAGTCAAGAAGTAACTTTCCAGTCACAGTCAGCAGTGTAGCGGGACAACATCTACCTGCAGAGTTCACGTTAAACATTCGTTTTTCTGAAATTATGTGAATTTGTATCGGAGGCGAGCTGAAACTCAATCGGTGCCTTTAACCGTGAGCTCGGGCACACGACGCGTCTCGGGACAAGCGTGCGAAGCGAGTTGTGGGGCTTCGTCGAATTTTAAATTTAGACGAGAAAGAGGTCTCAAGAGTTCGGAACGGCCACGCTGCTGGAACTGCCGGCGGGAAGTGAACATTGGCTATGAGATTATATACTGATACTAGCTGACCCGGCAAACGTTGTTATGCCATATAAATTATTTCTAGGGTATTTCTATTGTAGAAACAAAAACAACTTATTTGTGTAGGAATGTAGTATTTGAGTGAAAAAGGCTTGGAGCGCTGTGAACGATTAGGAAATATAAAAATAACATCAACATTGTTTATGTTTAAAAATGTTAGACTTTACAATAAGCTCAGGGAAATTTTAGTGGAATGAGAATGAAAAACATTCACAATAAAGACGATAATTGTTCAGTTATCGAGCGGGATGACATATGATTAAATTACTAAAATGACTATTAAAAAATTGGGGTTGGATTGATAGATTGATAACATAGATTGCCTTTAATTTGCCACGCGTAAGGAGGTCCGCAATCTGAAAAAAAAACTTCAATTTAAATGACATTTACAAAGGGTAGAGCCTTTCAAAAGAAAATTAAACTTTGAATAATTTCCGCATTTGGCAACATAAATGGAATAAAATCGCGGACGCATCGGTTGCTCCTCTTTTTTGAATGTCCGCGCGAACTCCATCGCGGGCGGCGCGCTGCCCCGCGGAGCTTCGGGAGTATTATTTTCATGGTAGCTCCGCCGCCGGGAACACAATTCATCATGCGCCAAAAAACTGTGACGTCACCCCCACGAGTCGCGCGCTCTTTAATGACACTCGCCGGGAGAGCGCCCCGGCTGTCGGCGCTGCACTGCGCGGAGGGGTCACCGGCTCGGTGTTTCATTTTGTGCCCAAAGTTGTAGTTGGTACACCATTTTAGGCTTCGATGGGGATGGGATAAAATGTCGCAACTGTCTCTTGCCAGTTCCTTTATGTCAGAATATCTTTCGAACCTACGCTGGAGTGGAACGGACTCGATGTTTCAAAAGGGTTTATAAAGTAGGCCTCTTCAATATAAATGAATAATCTAATACAGCACGGCTGTCTCTTCACAATCATAAAATAACACTCACTTGCCTTTGTTAAAAAAACAATAATTTCGAGCACGTACTCTGAGTACACAACAATTTCTTAAATGAAGGAAGGTACACAATAAGTACGTACCGTTGCTCGAGGCCGGTCCCCGCCAGCGCGCCGCCGCCTTCGGACTAAACGCGATTATGCTTCCCACCAAACGACCCAGTCGTGTTTTCTTTTATTTTGAGGCGGACATTTAAAAGAATTTACACTGCGTTTAGAAAATGACGCAGAAAATTAATTTGATAAAGCTTGTAACTTTGTTAAAGACTCGACTGCGGATTCTTATGTACGAATTTGAAGACGAGGTGCCCCAGTTTTAGGGGACCTATTTAAAATAAATTGGTGGATCATTAAGAGAGATTAATCTCGTTTTCAATAACCTAAAATGGGTCTGAACGCTTTTGTACGTGGCTTCAGTATAATGTGCACAAATATATAACAATTATTATAAACGGACATACTTTTGGTTATGAATACGAGCCGTGCCCTCGACTCGTTGTACAGAAAATATATTACGTTCTATACGAATATAAGTTCAACCATTATTATCGTCAATTTCGCAGGGTTTGAGACAAGTGATGGTACGAGCATGTGCTCACAGCCCGGTGAGATATTTGGATAATTCACGAAGAAGCAGAAGCACGGCTCTTATAACTAATCTTCACGCCTCGTGTGGAAAAAATTGATTCAACTATTCTCGTAAAAATAATTAATTATAACACTCAACCTCCTAAGTGGAATGAAACACTGTAAAATAGTGAATAAAAGTCAACTTAATTTCTCAAGTTTATCTCGCGTGGCTAGACTGCACAAATTGAGGACCTTAACGTACCTACATGAATTTAACTCATAGTGTAATATTCTGCCTTAGCACTAAGTAAGGTTCCAGTCCCCTGGCCGGTGAGGCTTCGCCGTTCATTTGCATACTAATCTATTACAAGTCCGCGGAGGCTTTCACGGAGATTGAGTCGTAATCCCGTTCCGCCGAGCGCGGGCTCGCAGGCGCCTCACTTTACAACTGCGATAAAATATACCTCCAGCACACTTCAATCGCGCGGAGGAAGCAATAAGTACTCTGAGAGACTCCAGTCATTACTCCAGTCATTACACATAGTTGCTACTAATAAAAAATAGCGCTCCAATCTTGATGAAAGGCATAGTTACTTTATCTTGCGCTAAACTTACAAGGACTTTTCCTGCGAAGTTTAAAAATTAAAACTTCATATTACTTGGTACATGACTAAGTTGAATTGTTTTGGTCGCCAAAAACTCAACCTAAAATGTGCCTTAACGTTGGGCGATAGAGGATATTTTTATTTGTCACGCTGAGCTCTCTCGGCTCCCACACAGACATTGTTGTCGACCAGATCGCACGCTTTCCGGAAGAATAGATCCAACCACTTTCCTACCATTCCCGGTTGCGACCCAAAGAAATGTATGACGCAGGCAGCAGTGGGCACCCCCGGTGCGCTGGCAGGCATCATCATCATCAATATGAGAAGGGTATGGCCATAGTCCACCACGTTGGCCATGTGCGGATTGGCAGACTTCACACGCCTTTGAGAACATTATGCAGAACTCTCAGACGTGCAGGTTTCCTCACGATGTTTTCCTTCACCGTTGAAGCCAGTGATATTTTAATTGCTTAAAAACGCACATAACTCCGAAAAGTTAGAGGTGCGTGCCCGGATTCAAACCACCGACCTCTGATTAGGAGGCTGACGCCCTAACCACTAGGCTATCACAACTTCTGGCAGGCATCATTCACACATAAACGAGCAGTATAATTGTTTCACACTTCACGAAGCTTAAAAAAGCTTAGATAATGTTGATTTTACAATCAAACATTAAAAGTCTGTCTTTCACTTAATAGTATCGTATTCACCATTAGCCACTAGCGCGGAGTTTCAGTTAGCGCCGTTTAATAAATAAAACTTGTTACTCTTGCGAATCACGACCGCCTCGATATGCTCAGCCTCGGCATGATGGTGGGCAATGGAGCGTGAGGGTCCGCCGGGTGGGAAGGGCGGCGGCAAATGCCCACGAGAGTGTATCAAAAAGTTATTTGTGAAGCAAATCGGTCCCGCTGACTCACGCTACCTTCGGCCGGGCCACGGTGACTTTCAAACCTGGTAATCACAGATGGGACCAAGTGACCAAAGACAAAATATTTATACAGATCAGATAAAAGTAGCCCTGAACAAACATTGTAGATAGTGTCTATAGCTATACATATCAATTTGGCGGAAAGTAAAACTTTATATGCCGCAATTCAAATGAAACTTTATTATTTACTTCAAAACAAAATAACACAACTTAGTTGAGTTTTTCAGGAATATAATGTGTCCAGGTTTTAGTAAAAGGTCCGAAAGCGAAACTATTCTCCTCAAAGTACGGTGTAGAGATAAAATAAAATCCGTCGATATATGTAATTAAAACAACTTCAAAAGTATTTTTAAAATTTAGTTTTGTAGCTTTAATTATGATTTTGAATGTCAATAAACTGACAATTATAAAAAAATTTAATAAGGTATAATATTAAATTAGTGTCTTCAATTTAAGCTGGAGGTATTTAAGTATTCTTAACAAAGTTACTTTCTGTCTCGGTGAATCTCTTTGTCGCGCCGTACAGAGGCATTCCATTCCACAAATTTATTCATGGAAATAAATACACACGGGAAGAGCAGCCCACAACTTCAGAAAGATTAAGTTATTTTGAGCGGTGTCTTTGTGACTGAGCTTCACCGGGACTTAAGTTAACCTATCGAGTACGACAAACACTTTTTAGCAAATGAGATTTCAAGAAATTCTCAATTATATCAGCCCTTAAGGAAATACACGTTCTATACTTAATAAAACTTAGTTTGTGTAAAATCTGTGATTGATGACGTACCACTTGTATTAAATATATATATTTAGCTATTACCGAGTCAAAAGAATCAAGCCACACGAAAAACCCACTTGATTGAATGGTGCGTTGATCATATTATCTTATCTTCAACGCACATCTTTAATAATTTAACTACAACACAAAGTTGTATAAAAAGTTAATAAAATTATTTTATCAAGAAACCTTTTTTTACCTTTGAAGCATATTATTTGTATAACGCGGTAAATAGCTAGCATATTACAAAAAACTTAGTCAGAATCGTATTTATATAGTTCTAGCTGGTGCCCGCGACTTCATCCGCGTGGAAAAAGTATTTAAAATTCAGTCAGAATAAGTTGTAAAATTCCTACGGGAACTCTCCTATGTCAATTTCCAGGTTATCTACTATGCTTTGAATAATCACGTCGATCCATGGCTCTGTTGCGACGTTATTGAAGGACAAACCAACAGACAAACACACTTTCGCATTTATAATATTACTATGATTTTGTCTACGCCTAAGCAGGGCCTAACTTCCAATTCCTTTTCATTCTTTATGTTTCCACTTTTGCAAAAGAGCTCATAGCTACATGTCATTATTACTAAAAAGTAATGCTCTAATTGCTGATTTTCATGTCTCTAATTCCAAAAACGCATAACTTACATGTAACCTTTCAACCCCTCTCAACCCTTTATGAGTGGATTTTTGTAATATTGCCTATACAGGTTTTTATTATTTAAAAATAATTACCTAAATGCCAATTTTCATGTCCCTAACTTTCAAAACATAGAATCCTTGAGAAACCTTCCAACCCCCATTTCACCCCCCTTGGGGTAGATTTTCGTAACATTGATTATACAGATCTCTATCATTTATAATTAAACAAATATTTGACATTTAATAATGCATAATATAAGCTTTAGTTTTAAGTCAGCGAGTGTAGCTGTCATCAAACCCCACGACATAAAATGTTTAAAATTATATTATATTTTATATGAACGCTTCATAGATGCCTATAATAGGTTTACACGAATAAATTTGATTTGATTAAAAAAGTCATCGAAATATCACTCCATTTAACAAAACATAAATGTCACTTACACACATAAAACCACCTAGTTCAATTTAAACTCAGATTAATAATATCAATATGATATGATTTATATTCATTAATAATATTTCAGATGAATGGCATCCACTATTACAACAAATATTTACAAACCGCAATAATAGCAAAATAATGGTTTAATCACGACGCAATTTATATGGTGGCTCCTATGAAATCACAACTTAAATACCAGACGTATTTATTTTCTGAGCCGAGTCTCTCAAGCAAGAGACGAAATTTCCTATGGAACTGCATCGGTTTTGTACTAACATTCTCGCAAAAATAAACTTGTTCTGAACACTCGCAGTAATTCAAATATAACTATAGTTACTATATTATATTTCCAAAAATGCTGATAAATTTAATAAAAAAGTTTACTTTCGTGTAGCAAGGGAGCAGAGCATGGAAACAATATCACAATGATGCTATATAGTCTACTGCTAATCAATACTACTCGGTGCAATTATCACATTTTCGATCTTAATAGCCGACCCAATTTCTCAAATGACCTTTATACCTGAAGCAATTCAGCGGAACTTGACGAAATCTGATAATTCAGCTCACACCTAACGAAACTCTCGAAGTTAGTAACTTCGCAATTCCTATACCAAGAGGGAATCGTAGTCGATACCATAATGATTTATTGCGAACTAATACCTAACTAATATTGGCTTAGTTGGTGCAACTTCCTAAATGTGGAGTCTTTACCTACTTGAGAATTTGAAACTCTCGACACGTCGCGGTGAAAACAATATAGAGAGATTCTGATCCGATTAGATCTTAGGTAGACTCGCTCACTCAGGTCGAGCCGTGCTCCTCCAATATCAGCTATCGTTCAGCTTCCTCTCAAGCAGGACAAGAGACGAACACTCATACGACTTCTGCACCGCGTCGTTGCCGCCCGAGAAGGCTCGCGTTACCCAGACTTGGTTCCGACACCATCCGAAGCCGGTACCGAGCCTGACACGAGCCTTAGTTCTTCGATCGCTTCAATTCCTTGAACTCAACCCTCCGCGCTCGGTTTTCTGGCAAATCTTCCGACCTCGTTGCATCCCGATGGCACTGCAGCGACCATTTTTCTTGCACAGGAGTCTGAAAAGCCATTCTTTTCGTTTAACTAATGGTGTCTTCTTCTTTTGACATTGCGTAGTATTTTTTTTAACTTTTCTGGAAATGTAGTAATTTATAACAATTACCTCAGGTTCACATGTTTGCTGTTCTGTCTAACGGATGGAGGTAGTCATAAAGCGTTTCCACCACGGGGAAAAAAATAAAAGGTTCACATGTTTGGTTTTTCTATACTTATCTTATAGTAGAACAATAATAAGTTCCACACCATTCAAAACCACCACGGCTTTGGTGCTGAACAGTACACAAATATCACCATTAAGTAGTCAACAACCATTGATCAAAATACCTATATATCAACATCCCACTTCTGATCTTCAGTGTTTTAGAATAGTTTATTCCAGACTGCTGTAGATGAAGCGGCAGATAATATTTTCAATAACTCCTGTACTGTCTCTATACTATGATCCTCGTGTATGATATTGTAACGCTTAAGGATTGCTCATAGCTTCGCGTGCCATCTTTTTTCCGCAATACTCCAATATCTTCGCCGCAAAACTTTCACGCGATTTTGTAGTAGTAGTATTTGTAGTAGTTTTTCACGCGAGTTGTAAGTTTCTGTAGCGTCGTCTTTTACGTCATTCGTTGCCTGTAAGAGATCGCTATGAATTGATCAAATTTCCATTAAATTTATAATTTATTTTATGTGTATATATTTTTTGTAAGTATTAAGTAAGTAATCATTTATTGTAAAACTATTTGAATAATAATTATTCTGTATAATTAGCAGATGTTAAACTACTGAGCTTATTTATTTTTGTTGTATGTGATTTTAGGCAGTATTCGTCACAGTATAAAGCTCAGTGTTTGAATCTTCTTCTGCATAGAGTGAATAATTTTAGGTAGGTAGGTAGTCAAAAATGATCATGAAGATACATTTCTTCCCAACTTTAATAAACCTTGTTAGATTAGGTTAACCCAAATGTTATATTAAGTATAATACGAATAACATATTTGTGAAACCTCTATCATTTTTATACGAGCAATATATTGGTTATTATTTAACGTTATCCCGGCTCATCCCGCGGGACCCTTCCGCTGGGCACTGGATAAAGCCTCCGCACACTTCATACTGTTGACTGGGCACTGTTGCGAGCCTTTATTTAACTTGCAAAGTTAGTGCCTAAAAGTGTTAAAAGTTTGAGGTCTGGGTTCGATTCCCAGCTCAAGTCTGGTCTGGTGGGAGGCTTCGCCCGAGGTTAGTTACCACTCTACCGACAAAGTCTTGTCGCCAAGCAATTTAGCGTTCCGGCACTATGTCGTATAGACACCATTAGCATAAGGGTTAACTTACCCTCAACAAACAAGTTAGCCCGCTACAATCCTGAAATAATCACTTGCCTGGGTTACATCTATTCCACTACGATTTAGCCCTTGTCGGCAAACAACGGCTAAATTTTAGCGGAATGACAGCGTGTGCTAGCTAAGTGGATTATTAATTCAAATTTTTAATCGTGAGTTTCTATTGTTTACTTTATAGATTAATAAGTAAAACAGTGTATAATCTTATTAATAAACATTTTATTTGAGTAAGTATAATAAATAAACGATGTTTTTTGTTATCTGTCATCCTAATCACTTCTCTTTACATCTCTTAAATGTGTACATGCGGAGGACTAGAACAAATAAGATCTTACAAGGCGCAACAACCATAAACTTTTGAATCATAGTTAACTTGTAACTTGAACTAGAAAATGAATAACAACGTCGTAAATACTTGAGTGAGTTCCACGCAGCGCGCTGCGGCGCCGCAGCTCTGCCACGCTACCAACATTGAACGTGCCGTTCCACGCGCTCTACACAGCTTGCTGCGATGCGGCGCCGCAGCGACGCGTGGATCCCTCTCGTCACGAGCGTTACAATGCGTGTGCGTGCGTTGCGGCGCCGGACTGCTGAAACATTGATATAACAAATGTTGAACAACAATTTTCTCTAAATAATTCTCTAAATAATTATAGCTCAGCAAGAGGCATTCCAGCGATGTACTCGGTCTACACTATTAAACTCTCTTTCCTATAACTGAAAGGTCAAGAAACCTTTGAAAGGCTGATAATGATAATGAATGGCAGCCCAGGGCCTCATAGCCAGCGGCACGTCCCGGCATGTGCGGCCACCGCAACTTGCTGCTGTAATGTCCGGCATCCATTTCACTCAGTCTCGGAACGAGCTTTGTAGTTCAATGAATATTAACCTCGCTGCTGCGGGCGAGCGAATTCACTTAAATGAATGAAATCACTAACAACCTGCCAAATACAGCCCCCCACCTCACTGTAGCCAAATTAAAATTAAATTGCCTTTTGTGTAACTTTTCTTACTGTGATCTACCTGGTGAAATTAATTTGGCTCTTTTTAAATAATATTTCATTTTATTAATCTGATATAAACAATCCAAATTTTATCGATATATCTGCAAAAGCTAACCAAAAGTTTGGCGAAACGCAGAACTCGTGACTACACACCGCGACTGTGTCACTGTTCTCTGATTAGAGAGAGATTTATAGAAAGTTAGTGAGAGGTATTGGGATCGTTTTTTTTGTGTTTTAGTACCAGTATACCCGAAGCTGCACAGACGCTATTCCAGCATCTTTATCTGCGTGCTCCACTCACTGCCACTTTTATCTCTGTTCTGTGACTCGTTGTGCTTCGTTGACATCGGAAAGGACTTCATAATTTATTATTCTATCACGTTAAGAGTCACTCCCAACATTAATCATAATCTTCATGAACACGATTAAACTCGTCGCTATAATTCATATCATTTCATTCATATTCATTTAATTCATATCATGAAGTAGTGCACGATATGTATTTGTGAGTATGTTCTCTGGAACTCCCTGTCTCGTCGAAAAATTATGTATGTGTTGGATTGACCATTTGTTGGAAGTTTATCAACGAGCTTCAGTTTATATTCGAACCGAAAGAAGCCGCCGTTCCATAAAAATTATTATGAAAGTTAAATGTACGTTTCCTTTCTAATACTAATATTCCTCGTAAGCCAAATTGTAAGTCAATATGCATAAATCCTCGGCTATTGATACCGAGCGGACGTAATACAATACGAGCTAATCCCCCGGGATCACATCGGCCGGGAGCTCGTTAACCGCCGCGCAGATTTAGAATATTGTGCTAACAGACTTATCGCCGCCGCCGGATCACTCCGGCCGTTTGATTCATTTCAACTGGAAGTACAGTTGTACAGCCCCAGTACTGCGAACAGCCCGGATGTTGCGGCCGTTTCGTTGCTATTGTAATGGTTGCGACCACTGTGTGGGTAATGGCGACACAGCTTAACGGCAGCCCGGTTACGCTGTGGCAACCAATAGGGTTAGTACAACTAATAGACAGTCCGAAAAAAAAACTATCGCTTGCTGAGACGTAGATAGAGATGCGGCCTGTGACCAGTAGTGGCATGTTAATGAGCCAAGAATGATCATAAGTGAGAGACACAGAGAGTGAATGAAGATACTTTTGCCTCAGATTTTAATCTCGAGAAAAATGAGGTATGGAATAATTTTTAATTACAAAAGATCCCAGGATCTTGCAGATTGCATTCACACAATCAGAAACTGACTATTATTAAGTGATTTTAAATATTTGATTTCCACTGGCCAATAACTTGATAATTATCTCTAGTTGATTCTTGTCCACTTAAATGAAATAAAATAATTTAAACTATTTATTTGATTTTATATTGTTATTGGTTTGATTTTATATATATAAGAATATATACATGTATAATACATATTATATACATTTTACGGAAGGCGGGACACCCTGGCACAAGTAAAATAATTACTTAAAAGGATGTCCCAAAAACGGATAAATGTTATGTAAAACGTATTTTTTGAATAAAATTTTTTCATTTTTTTTTTCATTTTGCTGCGCGAGGACTGTTTTCTAAACGAAACTATATGTTGTGAACACCGAATAAGGTTCAGATTGAACATTTTCTGCAGCTAATCAGAATATTCCGTGTGTATTTTCACCGAAAACATATCGCTTACAGAAAACGAAATCTGTTAATCTGTCCCTTTGAAACGGACCCCTTTGATTTGTCCCGTGGAACGGTTTCCGGGACAAAGAGGCTAATTTGAGGACGCGTGGACAGAGGCGCACCGGGCACCGAGCCGCATGGTGGCGTACGGAGGCTGTCGGCGCACATTTTGGAGGCGTCACTATCTGTACGTGGCGATCATTCCCTATGGTATGAATGTGAAAGGGTGTCGAATGGTCAGTCTAAGTGTTTTCGATGACCTCCGGTGTGGTTTCGTCTAGGAATTTATAATTTCGCGTTGCTATAGTTGTCCAATGGTTACCTTCCTATCGACTCAAAAGTACGGATAATTATCGATAAATATTTACAATGACCAAAAAAAGCTTTTCGTCGCTGTGTTCGACAAAATCTTCAAGAAAGTGAGCTGCCAACACAGAGGCCTAATTTAAGCGGAAAACATCTATCACACTAAAGCAGATGACATACTATATATTATCATATATTGTATGTCATTGAGCAGCTGGGACTGAAAACTGAAAAACCGCGATAAAACGAAAATTAACGACCGACAAGCTAAGAGCTAATACCCCTCTTCAGTTCACTTACATTTTATCGACTAATATAGCTACTGGGGGCCCGCAGAACACTGACATGATAGATAATAGACCGAACAAACAAATATTCGACCATTTTCAACAGTGAGCTAACAATAAAGCTAAATATTGATGAAAAACAGGTAAAACGCTCAAATTGCGAAAATGAAATAAAGCTATATTTTTATTTTCATATCTGCCATACGCCTAAACCCGGTCAGCCTGTTACCATCTCGGACTGCATCATCATTACTAATAGGTGAGACTGGAGGCAGGGCGCAGCGTCTCTCTCACCGCAACCCTATCATACCATTAATTGAACACACTTTTTTACAGTTAGATCTACTTTCCAAACTCATGCAAATCGTTGTTATCGCAATCTTCTACTGATAATGCGTTAGAGTAAACATTCATTGGTTTAATTTCTAAATAATAGTATTTAATGGCATTATTTCATTTGATAAGTTACAAGTAACATTTTTATATGATTGGATTGCTTTTGAAGAAATAATGATACATACATACATTTGTAGTTGTTATATTTACATAGGTTCAATGTACACATAATAAATGGTTATAATGGATTTTGAAATGGTCACCATTTATTTAGCACGGTATATTTTGTAGCAGGTATGTCGTCTGCCCGCCCAGCGCCGCGGGCAGCCACAACTTCACCAACTAATGCCAAAACTGCGGTAACATTATACACAAAGATCCGTTGCTGATACTTTCTGACAGAGAATTCTAAGGAAACAGAGAATGCCGAGGCAAAGTTGGGAGTTTGGCCATTAGGTATTTCGGTTGAATATCCGACTACGTAAACCTGACAATATCAAAACATTATAGAAGAACAGGTTGAACTACATAAGTATCTGGACTCGCGCACAGAGGGTTCCGCGCCGTGGTGCAAATGAATCACTATCTAATATGGGTATTGTCGCCCATTCTTTATTTTTATCATTTATTTCTTAACAACAAGAGTCATAATTTGTTAAAAGTTAATGAAAGTTTGTTGAAGTTTTTGCAGAGAGCCTCTGGTCGATAATCTAGTCTCTATCTATTAAGGTTCACGAGATACAGCTTGCTGTCCGATAGAGACAGACAGACAGACGAGTGGACAGATGAACCTGCGGAGGCTTATTTATAAAACAGTATTCAGTGGTCATGCGGTGATCATCGTTTTTACATTTCCGTCAAAACACAGTACATGTGTAGTACATCATTATAAGTAACCAACCGGTCGCACCCACCACGGACCCCCAGTGACGGCAATGCTCAACTAAAGCTATTATTTCAGTTAGACCAATTCAACGTGACGCCAACAAAATAAACGAGCGCTTTCAAGTTGAGCAAACATCCAACCGTTATATTAAGGTTTAATAATATTCAGTTGAAGCGTTATCTTGCAGGAAAAAATGTGTGTGATAATCAGCGAGGTTGTAAAACAAGATGGCGCGATCCGTCAGTCGCAGGGCGGGGGGAGGCGGCGGGGGGAGGATGAATAACATTCACTTGTGGAGGGCAGCACCACTTTTGTTCCTTGAATAAAGAGATGAGGAGACGAGTGGCGTTAATAAACCGTCATAAAAGAAAGAGGTTGCGTTAAAAATATTCAATAAACTGTAGGCAATTTTAGGTATACAAAGGTAAATGCGGGATGATTTATAACGATTTGATAACGGCCCCATTACGAAGTACGAGTCTCCTCAAGGGGACAGCACAAAGCCTCTGCGATCAGTATGGGAAGGAGTTACACTATTTGTTGGATGAATTCTGAACTAAATTGAAATTATCTTGTCATTTAAAAGAAATATAACAACAAATATTTGTTATAATAGTATATGCTCGTATATCATATCATCATAGTTGTACTGCACAACTGCACATTTTCCATTTGTTTTAAGTTCTTCAGGCAAAATATCTTAATAACAATAATAATCCTCGAAAAAAATGCAAAGTAATATCGGTTGTTAGAAGTAAAACTAAAGTAATACTTTTCAAGCACACTCGGTGTGCGAAAATGAAACATGGCCATTTTTTAAAATTAGAAAATACCGTATTTATGGCTAAATAGATCGAGCGGCTTACGAACTTAAAGTATCTTTTCTAAAATTTAGTTCTACGAGGATGTCCAATTAAAAAGCTATTGTAACTTGTATAAAAAATGTTTAGAAATCTTTCTTATCTTCCATACAAAAACCCCAAAATCTGTTTCGAGTGATTATATTCTTCTCGCGCACTGCTTAGAGAGATCTTTATGATTTAGGGCCGTAAGCTCGGTCCATAAATATGGAATTATATGGGTTATAGTAGGGCTAATAGGTGAGGGTGGAACGGACTACTTGTGACAGCGAAACTCGCCTGATCCAGCCTTAAAGTAGCCCTAGTCTTAGTATAATATTCTAAACTCAGGTCTCTTACCCGTTTGTCTAACCTAATCAGCCGCGGCAGAAGCGTTCAACTAGGCCAAATCAGAACTCTCAGTCACCCTAATATTATAAACGTGAAAGTTTGTTTGTTACACCTTTATGTTGGAACTTCTTAACCAATTTGTCCGAAGTTTAATGGCGATAGATTACACCCTGGTTTAACAGATGAGCCACTTTTTATCCCGGAAAAGTCATGGTTTTGGTAAACCGAAGTGCACCCCACGGCAAGCGGAAACCAGACGCACGTGTCGTGACAGGAGGCGGAACGAGAATGAAACACAGGGTAATGGACGAAGTTTATTCAATATTTTTTTATAAACCTTTAGTCTACGCGAGCGAAGGGTCGGCATCAGCGAGTGATAATATAAAAATGACATCTAGACGGAAACCAAACCTCGGAACTGCCACTTGAAAGGCCACAGCGGTCGTCAATCAAGATAAATTAAATCAAGAATCCACGGTAATATTTTCGTTATGATAAGTTGAGAGCATTACGGCTTCTTACACGGGCTCCGGGAGGAAATAATTTAGCAAAGTAATATCGCGGCCCCTCGAGGCCCCTCGGAGGACCTTCCTGCGTTTAAATAATATGTGAACATTTTATACCTACCTGTCCCGGAGATGTATGGGTTCGTTTTATTGAGGCCCATTATTATTATGAATAATATACTGCTGTGTCATCGCGTGATTGTTGTGCGCGGCCTTCACCTTACCTCTAAGCTCTTAAATCAACTCCCGAGTGTCGTCAAAAGAAAACCACACAAATTCCGATTCAGAACAATAACGATTAACGAACACGTCTCTTTGCGTAATTTTACTAATTTCTTCATCAGAGAGCACTGACTGCACTCTAGCACTAAGTTTCAGTAATCCTCAAAACTAAGAGAAAAGTGCTACCCGTGGGTGAGCCTCGAAATACAGAGAAGGTAAAAATAAACATGACGTCAAAAACTGCCATATGAAATGGAGCAATCTACTTGCTGGCAACCTTTTTCTGGAATTGGAAACGCTTATCGCCGCGTACCTGTTCGGGGGCGCGTTTTACTGCCGCCGGCCGCCCGCCGCTCGGCGTCTTGCGAAGGCGATACAGCCGCTATAAATCGAGTACCATTGAATTTTCCGGCGCGTGCTCTAGAAGCGAAAGGCATTAGTGGCTATCAAGGTTGTTGTCGTACCAACGATGGACTTGCCACTAAGGTATATAGGTCTTCTGCAAACACTTTTATATTTCACACACCATGATTGAATGGTGACCCTTATATGCCGTGGCTGCCGGCGTGCCTGAATAATTAAAATTCCTAGCATCCTTATCTCTCGCGTTCGCTAGTTGGTCTCAATCGTTCACACAATGCATCTCTGCCTCGACTCTAACAAAACCTTCGTGTTCCTGTCTTTATCTACTTTAATTTTGGTATCTTTAATAGCGCTGTCACATTTCCAATCTCTGAAGACATCGTTATTTTCCTTTAATACCTTTTGCAATTACTCATGCAACCACGTATTTATTTCTATATTTTTTCAATTTGTCCCCGAAAACATCTTTTAACACTTTCCTCAATGGTGCATGCACCATTTTATTTGCATTTTGTATTATCTATGGTTTATAATGAAAGTATATTCATTCATTCATGTACTCATGCGCTCTTTACTGATTTATTTCAAATCACCATCCATATTAATAATTTACGAAGCGCTCGCCGCTGCGACTGCGACTCTTGCGTCCTTTAATTAAATATCCCGAAAATTTAAAAAAATTATTTTCCATTGGCAATGAAATTTTTTATTGTTTTTACAACAACAACATTTAATCTGTAAAATAAGATACACGATCACGTAACGAGAACGAAATCTAGAAGCGAAGCTTAATGCAAGTTTGAAACCGACTGATAAAGTACCATTAAAAAAAACTAAAAATATTTGATAACATATGTTCTGTACTTAGAATCGAACCTAGGACCCCGCGATTCTTATTCTAACATGCCACTCACCAGACCAACGAGGGCTTGGCGAAGAACGGTAAAATATGTCTGGCTCTGGTCAAAGAGCGTGTAATCGTGTATTCTGTTTTGCTCCGCCGCTCGCGAAACCTTCTGCCGAGATACATTTCTTTTATCAGTATATAAATTCGTTTAAAACTAAATTCGTTAAACGATCCCTTTGATAAATGGTCCCTTTTGATAAGTCATGGGAAATACATCTGTCCGGAACAAAAGGAAGATTCCGGACGACGCAGAGGTGAATGGAGGCCACCGATACGGAATTACGGATTCCGGAGACGCCCCCGAGTGAATGTAACGTGATTGTGCCCAATTGCTAATGTACTTGTATAGTTTGGAGGTACGGGGGCTGAATCCGTATCGAGCCGGTAGCGTCGGTGAAAACTTCCGTCGACTGGAATAGAACAAAAGTTTTGCTTGATTGCTATAAGTTCCGAGTCGTAGTAATGGGGAATAGAAAACATGAATAAAGTCGTCATGCAACGAGTTACTAGAGTTTGCATTTTTAATTGATTTAGGGAGAGTGTATAAGTTCTATTAAAATGAGTACGGGCTAATTTGGAGCTAAGCATCCCAGGAAGTTTGATGTCAGGGAAGACAAAGATGTCCACAGCATGGCGACAGCTTCTGAGCAGCAATTAATTATTGCGTATGTATTAGATTATATCCTCTTTACATTAAAAAATACGTCACACGTGTCAGCGATTGCTGCGCGGGGCACGGCACACGAAACGTGAAGTACTGATACTCCTGCAGATGCAGACCCTGCGTTGTGTTACCCGCAGTATCGTGTCTGGGCTAGGACTTAACGCTAACAACTGTGTGAATGGTATTTGTAAGAGCTCGGTTATAAACAACGGATTATAAGGGTGTGCTAGAAATAATAACATTATTTATGGTCTCATGAATTATTCAATAACATATTAAATAGTAAGTAAGTAATACGATTTTCGTTCATTTGGAAGAAAACAAACGGAGAACCTAGATTAATCATTCATCTCACTTTCGGTTATCTAAACTAAAAGTTTTTGAGTTAGAAATAATCAGTACCACAAATTGAATACTGTAAAGGTTTTATACTAAAAATACACATAATGTACATTTTTATTATTATTCGCTCAGAATAATTAATATACTTGGCAATATTTTCAAAGAAAGAATCACACTATAAAAACCCTTCATAAATTTTATTTCCAAAAATTAAAACTATTATTTACTAGTAACTTCTCAACACTAGAAATATTTCAAGGTTCCGAGTTTCATAGCGTGATATCAAAAAGATCACGCAAAGTTAATAAAGGTTATGACGTCACCCCCGAGGTGCGAACACATTTGCTTACCGTGGGGTCCTCAGATAAAAACGTGTAGAGTAATGTTTCCGGTGTAAACAAGATGGCGCCATCCGTCAGACAGATGAGTGGAGAGAGACAGATGGCTGTCACTGCAGGCACTCACTGCCTGAATGAAGGACGAGTAGATCGAGTCAGTGCTGTAACATTTACTAAGCGACACTCGTGTTAATATATTGCGGCAGGTAGGGATTGTTATCGGCCATCTTATCATCGCTGAGAGTCACGCAGCACGCAAAGAACAGTAGTGAGCGCGCCAGTGCACCGGCGACTGGACGAGTAGCAATCAGGAAACGAATGCCCGTTAGTGCGTGAATTAAAATATGCGTTCAAACGGTTTGGCTTCGTGTTCTGGAACATAAAACACGTATTTTAACGCCATTATATAATTCTAGACTCCCTGGTGGTATGGGCAATGATGGACTGTGCTGATTGGCTGATAGTATGATCATTTTCATTATCCTGATGATAATTAAGGTCACCTTGAAATGAAATGAAATGAAAATACACACCATACAAAAAAAAGAAGTAACACACACAGAAAAGAAAATAGGTGATTCCATGAAAAATGGTGACAAATTAATTCCATCGCACCATTAGGAATCAAAGTTTTCTAACTACATACGAGTAAATATGGCATAGTTCCTGCGCAGTATGTACTGTTCCTCAAGCATTAGACACAGTATATCCCGAAGTATTGAATACTGACAGGATGAAAAATCATATCAAAACAATCTACTCTGCAACATCTCGAGTCGGCTTCGTAATACTCTCAAGAAGGCCCTAAATCTGTTTAGAAGGCTCCAAGAAACGAGAGCTCCTTCCCGCGGACGAAGTGCCTATTATCTCGATAGAGACTCACTCTTATAACGTTCGTTGACAAAAAATCGACCTTCGAATACTTGTTTAATGAAAAATAAATCTTTTCCCGTTTAATCGTGCAAACATTCGCCCTTCGGCACTTTCCCTTTTCCTTCGACAAAGAATTTTGAAAGCACTCGAGATCATTCTGTCATGAAACGCGTTTACAAATCACTTCTTCTGGTCAGTTGCTTTTGTTTCTTCGCCCAACTTGAAAACAAAACTAATTACTTCAGTACTTCTTTTAATAAATTAATATATTAATATATTAATGAGCAGTGTGATGATCTAATGTCTGCCAGTATGTAACTGTAAACTTCACGATCTCACTTCGCTTGTAGGATGAATAAAAATTAAAAATAACGTGCGTAACCATCGGAAAAAATATCTACGTAACTCCCTAAAACAATGTGACGTAAACGAGTATGGCGGTCGGCGCTCGTCTACAATATCCTAACGAAATAGAAGGACTTTACCAAACGCGTATCGCATGTCATCTTAAGGATTTTGTTACAATAATTGCTTTTTTAAATATGAAAAAAACCTTACTTGTATCGTCGCCGTTTCTTTATCAGGTGATTTCTAAAAAACATAAACATTACCTCCGTGCATGTATATGGTTCGCAAGTGTAAATCGGCGCCTTGATTGCCAATAACGGGGGATATGCGAGCAGCGTAATGCACGACAAAGCCGTACAAACCCCTTCCCGATAGCGCATTGTTTTTGTCCCGGGCAATCACCGGGTTAACCCTGGTTTAACTGGAATATCAAGCAACAGATTCTCTCCGTAATTAGAGGCACTTAGAGGCTTTGTTGCCAAGTGCTCCTGATACCTTCATTAATACCGACGACGCTGACGCTTCCCGCGGCGCAGGGTAGCGCGTCGTGGGCTCACGCCTGGCAAACACCAATTGGCTCGATTTCTTAGTTTACATTTAAAGGATTCTCTAGTGCCTCGCTGAGTGATTAGTATGTTTAATTACTGATCATCCTAGTTCCTAGTATTTATTCATGTGTCAGGCCAGAGAATAGTAAGTATTCAGTGTTCAATCCGTCAGACAATCTCAGTATTCTCGCCCGAAGTGATAAGGAATTGGCGTTCGCTCTCCAAGGCTCGGGGGCTCGTTGACCATCGAATCCCTAATATCGGGCTCGAACTGGAAATTTATTGGCAGAAAAACTCAATACTTACCTAGCTCGTGAGCGGGAGAGCCCAGGCCAACGAAAAACAACCCCTCAAAGTTGCTTAACAAAATAAAATTGATTGTACATTGAAGAACATTGTATCAATCCGCGCCGCGTTTCGTGTAGTAATTACTGAGAGAAAGCGACACAATGCTCTGGCAGCTTCCAATCAACGGCCACAAAGCTTTCCTTCATCCGCCCAGCGCGCGCCCGCTACAGACAAAGCACTCCAATTCATAAACATTACCACAAACGCAAAACTGACGATTGCTCTAGACTTTACCCACGCAAATGCTGTACCTACGTCTTCAATTTCTATTCATAACGATTTCATTTTATTGTGATGACATAAGTGAAAGGCCCGTTTCGATTTATTCTATTGGAAGTGCCTAAAAAATCAAATTAAACTCTTTTACCTGATTAAACCGTTGGTGGATGTAAGAATTTGATCGATCGGCGAAATAAGAAGTAGTTGGTTAGCTTGGTTCTAGATTAGCATTATGTTATTGGTATGTTAAGCCGCCACTGGCAGAGCGGTAATGCTTCTGTCAGTATTGACAGATAACTTCCCCGTTTTCAGGGGCATAGATTGAATAAAGTCTTCCACAAACCAGATAGGCAACCGATTTCTGGATAGAGTTTGCCTGGAATATGTTTGGTGCGAGAGACAAGGTGGCATTCCATATATTTTCGGTGCGTATTACAAATTAGAAAGTTTTCAGCCGTGCCAATGGATTTATTCCAAAATATAGATCTCAAATATCATCTTCCAGCATCACACGAAGACGTTTTGCACATAGGTGGGTAGCTGTGGGTGAACGAACACGCGGTTCGCTCAGCAACAATTACCGCGCCAGGCTTCCAGCGCGTTTCAATTAACAACACCAAGAGACCGAATGCCGCAATAAATTGAACCGCTAACGATCTCCCGCCTCCCACCTGTTTTATCTCGAAACTGAAGCGGACTATTCTTTCAATAAACTTGCAAACAGTTTTGAACTCTTCGTTCCTAGTTTCGGAAGGGTTGCATAATTATATGACCTTGGATGTGTACAGTAGTCATATAAGACTCGCGACTGTTGCATTGAAGTGTTTTTGACCAGAGTATGCCGAAGAGAATATGAAAAAATTTAATTTAATTTTAAAAAAATCTTTCGGGTAGACATGCGCGCTTGTGTCTCTGAATACGCTATCGCTCTAAAACAACTAGACCACAAATATATTCCATTACTAGCGAGGCTCCCGGGGTAAGGCATGCGCTGTAGACATGCACGTATCAAGTGCGCGCCACTGATAGTGCTGGGTTAGCATATAACCCGTTAATCGTCTTCTCAAACATAAATGGTGTATAAATGCGAACCAATCAACTGCTTGTGCGGTGTTTACTCTAGAACATTATTGAGGTGCGATGACGGCGAGTAGCACGGACTGAAGAACACTATTTGGGTCATTTGTTTCACTGTGATGAAGAAAGATAAACTTAACTCTCATTAATTTTAATGTATGAAGATAAGAATTCGTTGATGTATTCACATGATGTTCCGAGTCCCGTTACAGGCTCAACTACGCAAGTGTTAGTAAGTTATTAATGAACAAACATTGTAAAGTTTAAACGACTTATCACTGCGCGTTTGAAGATGGTTTGACTTTGGGCTTATAAACAACTAAGTCATTATAAACTTGGACGTTCGCCTTGAATATCAAAATAAACGTTTCACATACGTGATTTGATTTCTGTTTATCACTTTATTGCTGGGCTGTGTAGTGGTGATTACCGCACCGCAGCTGGGGAACACGAGGTACCGTGTTCGATATCCGAGTTGCGCCGTTGCGGTTTTTTGTTTAGAAACTCGCAGTATCAGTTTGGAGTTTGGAAATTAGTCCCTGTCATTATTACCCCTATCTGATCTGGAGGAAGTTTTCGGCCATGGCTAGGTACCACCCTACTGATTACACATAGAGTCAAGCCTCTGTCACGTGTTCCAGCGTTACAAAACGCTTAAGGCTTTGTACAAGTGTTGCAACGTCACTTCCCTCCAGGTGAATTATGGCTTGGTGGTCTAAAACCCTCTCTCTTGCAGTGAGACAGCTAGATTTATATCTAAACTTTTATGCCTATGCCAAGAGAGAGTAGCCGCCTTTAATTTAAGAAGCTGATGTTAGCGTAGCGTTTTGCCCACGCTGCCCCCGACCCGAGACCTAACGCCTTGATGCCTTCTTCTTCAGAGAATGTGGGCTGAGAAGACATAATATGCAGCAGACATATTTGATATTTTCATTTCCGACGTGCTATCCAACATCCGGCGCGCGAATGATTTATGACGTCACGTTGGGTGCAGCCTCGCGCCGTCCCCACATCTCATCTCACATAATAGTAAGGAGATATTTCATTCGTACAAAGCGCCGTAAGCGTTGTAGCGTCAGCGAGAACAAACTCTCTCATACACGTGACAAATTGGATAATGTTTTCAATCGCACATCAAAGTCAGAGTGGAGTCGGTACGTACATTTGTAGTTCAGGAAACATTCAATCAAAAATGTCAGACGTATTTCCGCCGCGACTTTGCCCGCGGTCGCTTTGGGTTTTGAAAATACCTTAAATAAGCTTAAGTTCACGTGACGCGTTGTCAATTTTATGTGCACTTAACGTAAAATATGTTTGATGTAAGTGCTCTCAGTAATAAAGTAATTAATTAATAAAATCCCGCACGACGGTTTACTTCCTAGGGTTAAAGAGTCCCTTTTCTGTCTTCTGGTCGGTCTGTAAACCGGATTATTATGAAGGAAAGATGATCTTTGAATTCCGCAGGAGCGGTCCACGGCTCATTTCCGGCATTACACGCAATATGTCTCGTGTCCGTCTCCAGGATGCAAACTTAATATCAGCGTAATATTACAAAATCGTTGCAGTGGTTGAGGCCAAAATTTATTACAAACAGATTAACATGTCAGATATTCTACAGGACATATTTTATTTTGAAGCGTGCCCTCAGGATTCTTTAAAATCAGGCATCTTCAAGGGAGAATCGGCTTATACAGGGCAGCGCGCTTACCCGCTATCAACTGTTCCCGCGCTCGTCTGTATATTTCATAAGCAGCTTCAGCAGCCCCGCCGCCCTGAACACCGACCCCCAGCGCGTTGTTCGCGCACCACAACATCCAGTCATAATGTGTCCCGAAACAAAAGCGGTCTGCGGCCGCGCGGGTCGGCTTCGTCGCCGGACGCGGCGGCTAATTGGAACGCGGCCTCCTAATACATAAATGGGTGTTCGGGAAACTTTATGCCATGTTTTTGATCCATAACGCCTCGCCGCCTGAGTATTTCTGCCAGTGACGACTTACGGCTCTGCGATCCGGTCGCTTATAAAAAGGTACGAAGCCCCGACACAAAAGTTGAGATCCACTCTACGGGTAGAGGTGCGAGCCATGCTCACAGTTAACCTATCTAGGTGATCAAATTGGTTACGAGGATAACCGTGAAAGCCCTAAACAGTCGATATATCTGAATGAATCACTAAGCTGAGGCAAAAGCTCGGAAAAACGACCGACGACCTCCGTGGGGCAGCGCGTGCGCTGTTGCATTTTAAAGTTGGAGGTCCTGGGTTCGATTGCCGGCTCGAGTCTGGTCTGGTGGGAGGCTTCGGCCGTGGCTAGTTACCACCTTACCGGCAAAGACGTGTCGCCAAGCGATTTAGCGTTCCGGCACGATGTCGTGTAGAAACCAATTAGGAGTATGAGTTTACCATACCCCTAACAGGTTAGCCCGCTACCATCTTAGACTGCATCATCACTTGCCATCAGGTGAGATGCAGTCAAGGGCTAACTTGTGTTGAATAAAAAAAAAAAAAAAAACCTCGCAACCGTACGATGCAGATATGGGAGGCGCCCAACCGGCAGGACTGCAAATGGCATAAACGTAATCGCAGGACCTCGACCATGGATCGCTACCTGCAAGCAGCAGCGCGCGAATTTGGATCTTTTCATCCGTGCATGCATGCATGATGAAATTGACGAATTAATTAGATCGAGCCAGCCGCCCGCTCGGCCGGAGCCCACGCTCGCGCGTCCCGCGGCAACACCGCGCGCTGATGTTGTGACAAACATTAAAGTCCGCGTGAGCGCGGCACGAGGAGCCGCTCATTTATTCCAACTTCGAGGCAACACGACGACAACGTGTTACAACTACCAACGGTATTTAGTTCAGTGTAATAATGTTATCGTAAGATTGATATTATCTGTTCAGTTTCATTATTTTTCATATTTTGCCTTTTAGGAATATTTAGAGCTCCACCGCGGCTGGTCTAAATGCAACCTCTCTAAATCGGCAATCGTGACTCCATGTTGGCGGGAAAAATAACGCAAGCCAACACGAAATGCCAAATGCCTTTACTTTATTAGTTTGTACCTTTTTCTGTAACCTATTGTTTTTACGCATGTTATGGAAACCAATAGACACGCCAAAAATTACATAAACAAACGGCCGAGGCGCGAGATTTATCTAGTTATATTATAATCTTGTTTAATTCCTTTTATATAGCATGACTGTGTCAAAACAAATAAAAAACAAAAATTAATAAAAACCAATATAACGCGAACCTATTAAAACGATCTCGACAAATAAATGTAGATCACTTTTTGTTAAAAAAAATAAGGTCAGCATAATTTTCGTAAAGTAATCGCGACGTAAGCAAACTCAACATAACCACAAAGAATACAGTTACTACGTGATAACGTTCAATAAACGTGGTGTCTGCATCCCCTCTGGAATAACATTAATACCTATCAGAATTGAAAGACAACAAACATCGGAATTAATTTCGTTTTACTTTAATTCGTACTTCCATAATATCCTGTACTCGGCTGAATCGTCCTAAAAATACAAGTCTGGAATGTAAGTAACGTACTGCTCTGTCACAAGAACTGAATATTGCTACACATACATTGGTACAGGTCGATTCAAGGGCTCGCGTATTCTTTAAGTGTAGGACGCGAGATCCAGGGCGCGTGTCACTGAGCCGAGTCCGGAGCAGACCCGACTGAAGACACCGAAGAACTGATATGAAAGTTTTTGGCAACTAGATTTCTTTTAATTGTCCAATCCAATTATCTGATTTCATTTGGTATTTCATTGAAAGTATCATGGTATTTCATTTAATGAGCACACAGTAACAATGTTCACTAAACTTTTCATCTTGGATCCTGATTGGTTCGGTCTCAACACGCGTGGGTCGCTCGCGTGAGCGCGTCCCGGCGAGTCACCCGCGGTAGTTTGTCACAGATTTTCCAGACCAAAAAACCGCGGCAGCTTTATCCCATTACGCTGTATTCCCAGCAAACTCACGCTCCGCCGAGTGAGGCTTACGCCGCCGTTTTATATATAAGAAATATTTTCCCGCAGGAATGTCAAAATTGGTCTGGAAAGAAATGTGCCGCGGGCGCTGCCCGGCGCCGCAATGCCATAAATTAAATAAGTCGAGGCCAGGGAATGCTGAACCGCGCACCCGTAATATCTGGCTTTTCATATTCAGCGTCACGTCACCGTGCACGGGCCGGGCCGGCGCTGCCCCGGCCGGAGCGCGGCCGAAGTTGCGCGAACAAACGAATAAACACACTTCTATCGTACACCACACAAAAGAACAGTAAAAACGTCACAGAGTATACTGGGTGTTGGCAGCTAAATTACTTTTATAAATTTAAGTTTTCTGTACAAATTTAGTATGATAAACCAGCCAGATATGGAAAATATCCCTGGTATTTATGAGCGGTTGCTACACTCACATATGTAAGAAGTTCTTTGCCATACAAACATTCATTCATGCAATCCCTTCTGCGACTCGCCGACCGTTAAACGTTCTTTCTTTATTTGCTCAGTTTCTACGTGTGCTTTGAATGAGCCTATATTGACTTAATTTAATTTTTATATCTTTCTTTTTTATTTTAATAAAAAAATTAAATAAAAACGAAACCCAAAAGCTAGGGTATACGTTATACAAATAAGAAATCAAAGCCCCTAGAATTTGCGCAAGGGATATAAAGAAGGTAACTCTACAGATTCTTACCATACAAAGAAAATAAATGAACGAAAGAACTCGAATCTATTAAAAATATTAGGGTTCAAGTGGAACGCTTACAATTAAATAGCATTCAAAGAAAATAAACAACAAACAACTGCCGTAGGCTGCGCACACTGCCGCAATAGAAAGAGTACCGCCACGTCACTCGCAGGAGCCAATCCAAATATGCTCAGGCATTTAGAGTTGTGGTGGAATAAGGAGGAAACTCATACAGATTCAGTTGTGCCCAGCACTAAAAAGAGGATACTCTACAGGGCGAGGATACTCTACAGAATTTTTGCGAATCAAAAAGTTTTATAACAGAGTGTACCTCGTACGGTAGTTGAATAATAAAGGTCCTCCTTCGACATGATGACACAAGCTAATGAAAATCCGCAGTGACGCGTACAATATGTGAAAACTTGGCGGAGTATCCGCCACTAGCTACTCGGTCTCCGACGTCAAATAGGAGGCAAATCACGCGTCGGAAAACTTTTCTAAACGTTTTTCACGTCGGAAGGGTGAACTCTGTTAGAATTAACTCCATCCTAGCTATACCTCATAATCTTATATTATACGCTCGCGATACCAACGTTCTTACGCGGACAAGCTACGCACCTTACGGCTACATATGAGAACTTTTGAAAGAAAAATAAAAGCCATTACAATTACCACCTCGGACATGGAGGTACTCCGGCCGCGTCAACGATGCTAACTTCAATTAAACGCCGTCACAAAGTCGTCGTAGTCGTACTCTGCAAGAGGGCCAAATTATGAATGTCTGCCAACGGGCGTGTATAATTAATCGGAATTTAATCAACGCAGTACATTATTCTACTGGCTCTTTAGTTAGCGGCGACAAAGACTAGCGTTGGCACGCAAAAAAACCGCTGCAATCCTTTATTTTTCCGGGGATGTAAAGTCGTCTGTGTCATTATAAATTCAAATTCAAAATTCAAATTCAAATAATCTATATTCAAATAGTCATTATGTTGCTTTATTAACTATATCCATGCAAGAACTACACTACATCTGCATGAAACGGAAAAATAATATTATTACTAAAGTATTCTCCTTCACTTCTATTATTCTGTAAGATCACAGTAGTAGTAGTAGTTATCGTGAAAGGCCGGTAAGTGTACGAGAACAGGAGTAAACATGTTATTCCATTTACCTAACGATTAAGACAAACATTATTATTCGTTATTTTTTTAGTTCTCTCTTTTTATGGCTTTCCACAGATTAGCCAATGTCAAGTTTATAGCAATGTAGAAGTTAGGGAGAAATGGCGGGAAACTTCGCACTAAAAAAACTTTCCCAAATTAATACCTGTTATCCATTCAGAAAACTAGCCACTACACAAACGACACCAAAACTGTCCACGACACAACAAACACCAGTCCTTTTCAAAATTAGCCAACAAACAATAATTCAAGAAAAGCGTGAAAAAACCGCGCCCGCCATATAGGAAGTCTCCCGCCTCTCCTATTATTATTATGATTATGTCAACAATAGATATTTAAAAAACGTAGCTGTTTTTAACAATTACGATTATTGGTTATCTGCGGGACAGAAACTAATCCTCTGCTAAATATCACTATATAATTCCATTTCTTTGTTGCTACGTGAAAGGATGATAAACCAACAAACTGACACAAATGTGCGTTGGTTCAAATATTAGTGAGAGATTAAGGAAGTGGGAAACCTCCAGTCTCTATTATCTGTTTTTGTTGGGGTACCATACCATAAAAATTAACCCTTACCATTAATTGCTTCCATCTGTCTGTCAATACCCAGTTCCTCAGGAGTCCGTGAAGATACCAATATCAAAAAGTCAAGACTATAGTCCCTCGTGACGTCAAGACTATAGTTCCTTTGACGACCTCCGTGGCGCAGCACGCGCGCTGTCAGATTATAAAGTTGGAGGTCCTGGGTTCCATTCCCGGCTCGAGTCTGGTCTGGTGGGAGGCTTCGGCCGTGGCTAGTTGCCACCCTACCGACAAAGACGTGTCGCCAAGCGATTTAGCGTTCCGGCACGATGTCGCGTAGAAACCGATAGGAGTATGGGTTTACCATACCCCTTACATGTTAGCCCGCTACCATCTTAGACTGCATCATCACTTACCATCAGGTGAGATTGCCGTCAAGGGCTAACTTGTAGTGATTAAAAAAAAAAATATCGTAGCCGCGATAATATCGTTTCAATATAATATAAAATATCTTTTCTAAATTACTCGCACAAGAATCCTTTGGGATAGTTCCCTACGACTTAAATCATGATATTTGGCGAGCAGCAACGTCAGTATACATGCAAAGGGAAAAATCCGTTAACCTGAATTTCTATTCACATCACATATTTCCACTATTTAGTGCGCGAATTTTCAAGTTTGTAATACTGCGAACGAAGCAGAAAAAAATGTGTAAATATATATATATATTTTTTGTTGATATAATCTAGGTAAGTATTTTGTTGTGGGGGAGGTTTGCGTGGAGGCCCCTCGCGTGCTAAGAAAACTGTACATGTGGAAAGATTTACATTTCATTTTGATGGAAATGTTAGATTAATATTTTATTGAAGCACTCTAGCGATTAGCTTATTAAGGTTATATTTTTTCGTTGTTACAATTATTCTTTGTTACGTTTTATAATTAATATATTTTATGTTTGCGGATATGAGCACTGGTCTCAGAACTGTACCTTCTTCTTTGTTGTTACACTCTTGACAGAGTGGTCGTCGTGGTCATGAAGCAATGTCTTTGAGGACAGGTGTTATACGCCTCACGAGCTTCCGCCACTTTTCTCTGCTGGCCGAAAGCCTGGTGCACTCGAGCAAAGGACCGCCCACAGCAGACTTTATCTGATCGGTCCATCGCATGGGTGACCTTCCTCGACCTCTACCTTTTTCTGCACGTCAAGACGCTCTATGAAGTCATTCTCATGCCGGGAGACGTGTCCGAAGAGTTTTAAGATGCGACTCTGTACTGACGCTGAAAAAAGTTTTTCAATGCCGATTTCTTGGAGTATAGAGATGTTGGTACGAAATTCGGTCCATGACACTCCCAGCATTCGCCACCAGCACCACATCTCCAAAGTGTTAATCTTCTTCTTCTCGACCAGTCGCAAAGTCCACGTTTCCGCAGCGTATAACTATATCGTCAGGCCGTAATTGCTATTTTACCACCAGGTAAGACTGCAACGAAAGGCTGCCTTGAAGTTGAATTTAAAAAATCCTGAGAAAGAAGGTTGCGCCCGGCGGCCGGTGAGACTCTGAAAGAATAGAGTAGGAAGAGTCGTAATGTATTCCGAAACCGAATAATTAAAATTGAAAACCGCAAACATGAAAAGTGAGGCAAGGCAAAAGTGAGCGCTAATGAATGGGACGCGCTGGCCGGCCTGATAACTAACTTCGTGTTTACGTTCAGACAGGGGCGAGGAAGGGCAAAGTTGAAAGGTACAGATGATTTGTTTATGTTCAGCCGAGGCCGGTCTGCGGGTCAACTCGGGCTCCGAGCTGGGGCCGGATACCTACACTAAAAATATTATACTATTTATAAACATCGTTGTGATGTATGCGGTTTCAAAAAACCTGCGGGAACTGTTTCACTATTATAGTTTCTGTTAGTATTCTATATCCATGTGCTTTAGACTTCTGTTTATTCAAGCATTGCTATATAATTTGCCATTGATGTATATCTAGTTCTAGTTCACCACGGCTAACAATGCTTCCGTTTACCGCTCAGTTATTAAAGGAGTTCATATACCTTGTGCTCGTGAACTTGCAAGCTTTGAAGCTACTGTCAATAGCACATTAATAGCGTCAAATCAAGCTGTTAATTTACAGCTTTAGTTGTTAATTCTCTTGCATATACATGATTAAAATATTTAAATATGCAACTACAGTAATTACGCCGCGGGCAACATAAAGCTCCGCCAAAGCGGCCGAGAGGCTTACTATTGATTGAATATTAAACGAATGCGCGACGCGCGCTCCCCGCAGCCTACCAGTTATAAACTAACTTTTAAACCTTCAATATTCATTAGCTTTAAGGCCTTTATATCCTTGTTGTTAATTAGGGCAACTGATTGTGTAATCCGTTTAGCCGCATTTTAATCAGACTAGGTACTAGTAACTTGTGGACTTACTTCTTATTGAACAGTCCAAACGAACATTACCACTGCGTATTTTTTCATAATTTTATAAAGCAGCCTTAATATGACAAAATCCTTGTAGCGAACTGTTCCCTCTGAAATAGGGAGAGGCTGAGATAAGCTTTTGTAAGTAATAATATAATATTATTTTACAAACTTTAATCATAAATGTTTACTTATCTGTAAAAGCCATTGTAACGATTTGAAACAAATTGCCGCCGGCCTGTGTAGCCAGAAGTAATCTTAACAACTCGCAAACCTGTCAGTTTGACGGCCAAGAACTTTAGACTTCTACAGCGGAGGGTAACTAGCTATACAATACACCAGGAGATTATTTAGGTAAAATTTTATTTATTGTAATAATACTCTTGAAAAATACTTTCAATAATTCCTTTGAAGGCGCTCGCTTATTTGAAGGCCGCATTAAAGCGGCTAAATAATTCCCGAGTCGCGAACTCGGCCGCGGCTGTCACACTTCGATAAAGGGCGGACGTCGTCGCTCATTTTAGGGGTCCCTAGACGTTAATGGCTTTTGAATAATTAGCTGTTGGGGAAAGATTCACCCTTGCAAGGTAATTAAGCAGTTTTATAAACTCATTTAATTGTCATTTGACCTTGGCAACTGCTTAAAGATGAAGTAACGGTTAATATAATTACAGTTATTGGTACCATCCCTCTTAGAAAACATAACAAGAGTAATAATACACTCGTGCATAGTTTTATATTTAAAAAAGATATTAATTTAAAAATTGTCATTTCACGGAAAACTCATTTCATTTGCTAATTAATGAATCATTAGCGAAGGCGTCAATTGTCATTCTAAATATTGTGTTTAATGCATTAGTATAGTAAGCTAATAGATGCGACCATGTATCTATCGAATAAAGCTGCGATGACATGACATATAGCCGTTTCTCCATCTCTGAAAAACTCACAAAACATGCGAACTTTTGTACTTTTGTACATCATCATTTTGCAAGTTCTGTGTAGTGTCGTGTATGAGGAAATCAAGAAATAATAAATTACACTGTGCAGATTTGCCCATTTTGCACGGATTACAACCAATTCATTTTATTTCAAAGTGACCGATACATATAATATATCATCGTGTCAATCTTAAGAAGTGAAATTCAACTCGCACTACTCGCTAATAGCCTAGGTACATAACGTCACAAATTAATTTAAAGTTATTTGTTAGGTATTTGACTTTACAATCTCTTAATACCTACGAACTTTATAAAATACGTAAGCTTGTAGAAAAATCATATTTAGTAATAATTTTACATTTAATTACAGATTTACTCTTGTTTCTTATACAAAAATCTTTCAAAAATATGTTATATTAATATAATGGTACGGAGCCCTTCGTATGCTCCGTTTCGCTCTTGGCCGGTTTTTAAGAAACTGTTTGAAAGGCGCAATCTGTCAGGCGCACAATGGCGGCGGCTTGAAACAAGAACTGTTATGCTTTTACACTTTTATTAAAAGAGACGACATCACGTCGCGGGCCGGCCGACAGCGCCGCGACGCGCGGGGTCGGGGGGCTTTGTTGTTTTAGTATCGTCGTGAAGTAACAGAAGTGACCGCGTTTTATTATTCGCCCTTTTCCTCCACTAATGTGATAAATCGAAAGGAAATAAACGCTAGGTGGTTACAATAGAATAACGCTCAGGCGCACTGGCCGAGGTCAACGTTTAGCACGCGTCACTCTCCGCCACAAAGTCTCTGAAAAACAAAACTCGCTTCAATCCCCCGCCCTGCGGCCGCGTCATTGAGAGACAAACAAACAAGATGAGAAGCCAATTACCCTATAATCGTATTTAATATCCCCTTGTTTTAGTTGCATATGTATCGGGGCACTTCCCGCGCGTCCATCAAGCCTTTTACTTTTATGTAACATTACTTTAGATTGGTACTATTCCGTTATATAAGTTACTAGCGGATCCCCGCGACTTCATTCGCGTACTGCTTATGATAAGTAAGTACATAATTCCCGTACAAAAATGTTCATTAGCTATTTTACACAATATTGCTACTCCCCTACCCGCCGCGTCGCATCGTAACCGAAAAGCGATATACCAATTTTCATAGATTTTACTTTAAAATATGACAGATGTCCATTTAAACTATCATCTGTTACCTTTTTACCCAACTTTTACACCCTTTCAACACTGTTAAGGTTTGAATCCGGTCTATTTTCTTGTCTCCATCATAAAATGGAACATCTGAAACCACTATCAGCTATTTGGGTCCAAGAATAGAGGCTGGGGTAAAGAGGCAGTGATAAAGCCGCCCTTACACCGTTTTTATGTTTTTTTTTTTTATTTTGTTTTGTTTTATTCTTATATGTGTAATAGAATTTTTATTATTATTATTTTTTATTATATGAATTCCTGTTGATAAATCGATACAATTAATCATTCAACAAAAATTTTATATTTTGTTGTTTTGTATTTCTTCTTTTATATACGATAAAATATGTTTTCATTTAATTATTTCAAGATTTTAATAATGTCAGACCTGTTAATATTATGTCAACATAAATATGCTACAACATTCAAGCACTTAACACTCAGTAAAGGGAGAACTGGCTCCGGCGAGGAGTTGAACTGATGTGTTGTCGAGACAGGAACATCGGTAAAGGTTTCAAAAGCAGACGCAATCACCCAGTCTAGCTGTATACGGATGCTTATTGATTCGCTGTTCCTATTCCTGTCCTTTCTTTAAATAATATGTTCAAAGTGTTTTAGCTCATATGACAGCTATTTATTCGTGTAAGTTTGTTGTGGGCTTCTTCTTAGACCGGGGCGTGTTTGGAACCCTCATAGCTTTAGTTTTAAGTTTACGAATATAGTTATCACCATGAAATAACTACTATGTAAATTATTGACGCGTCAAAAGTGCCTTTTTAAGGACTATTTGAATAAAGATTATTTTGAATTTGAATTTGAATTTGTACGTTACGATATCGCCAGGCAACAAATTTCTTGACTTTTTATGTGTCGTGCGACGACGTCGTACAACGTGTCACAACGATCAACATTTGATATACTCATTACATTTTTGCGACTAACTGTTGCAGTAGACGGTGATAGGAAAGAAGCGGTAAATTGTTTGAACTAATAACCCTGTTATCCTTTCAACAGGGAGTTAAAAATAACGTTTACATTTAAAATTACTGTTTATCAAAATCAAGGAACCGCCCCGATCGGCACAGGCACTGGTGAGAACTACAGCCTAGTGATTATCGCTATTTAAAATGTGTTCAAGGCTTTTACCCAGTTTTTAGTGATACTTAAATAATCAAAATATAATTGTTTCAATTTATTTGTATGTAATAACTATCTTCATACGAATCGTTATAAGCGCTAAAATTAATAACGATTTTAATACCATAAATACCTACTGATTAATTCTAATTCAAATTCAAATTTATATCTATTATAGTTAACAGTAATAACGATTTCTAGATATAAGCTTAATATTATTTATATTTATACAAATATTCGTACATTGTATTAATTTTTTAAAATGGGTAAAAAAGAGATAATTTTTTTTTAAATCATGATAATGTTAACACTCTATACTTAGTAAAAGATTTTTTAATAAAAATTAAAATAAAAAAATGCCAAAGATAAATATTAGTTGCAATTGTAGAAACAGTCGAAGGTACCCAGCAAACAGCCGGAAGGGGAAAGCAAATATGGGGTATTGAAAATATGAAATCATTGCTTTCAACGCTGTTTGATCTGGCGCTGCAGCTCGCCGAGTGCACTTGTGTCGGATAAAATAAAGTGGGCAGGATATACAAACTGAACGCTAACAGCTAACTTAGACAACCTAGATAACGTTCGCAGATGATGAGCTGACGAACGCGACGCCGCCCCGGACAGAGCGACGCTCGCACACTCTCCAGCCGAAGTCAAAACGCTATATGATTTGGAATCAGCCGCCGCGTCGCAAGCAACTTAACTGCACTATTGAACATAATTATTGGTGTTTTGTAGTTACTTCGGTAATCTTCTACACACCTCTGACTGGATCAAGCCAAACGCCCGATGGCGTTTGCATAGTCTACCACGCTGAGGAAACTAGCGATGGAGTCACAATTTTGGCACTCAGCAGAAATGTCATCACGCCTATGGTTAGTGATTATGAAAGGAGACCTTTCAAAGACCAGAGCCTTATTGTTTTAAAAAGATTTTGGTTGAACAGATAGAACAAAGTTTCAAGAACGCTGTCGTGTTTGTGTTAGGAGTGTGGGTTTACCATTCCGCTAACAGGTTAGCCCGCTACCATCTACCATGCTGTCAAGGGCTAACTTGTAGTGGATAAAAAAAAAAAACCCATATCTCTATATAATGAATAATGAATGGGCGGTAGATAGAGCCTCGGTGGGCCCAAAACTGAGAATGGAGCGCACAATGCACGTCCACTTACAATGCAGCACGCTGAGATAGGAAGGTCTCATTGTTTAACTTCTTCTGAGGTTTAGTAGACCTCAGTATTGGCATCGTCAGCAATAAATTTAACTTCAAATTTATACAACATTGGTTCTATCATTAGTTTTGTTATCAGAGATAACTCATATTACAAATTGAACTAATTTGCAATTATTATATTTTGAATAACATAATTTGAAACAGATAACATGTTTAATTTTGTGTGAACAAACCGAGGTGCATTTAAAGTTTACCCGGGTCAATAATATAATGAAATTGTACCGCCGCACACCGCACTGCTCATAATTTCATTTTGAATACACACAATTAGACAGTTCATATTATTGGAATTCATTTATCTGCGTTAAATTATGTTAGTTCATTGCAATAATGTGAACCCCGATGCGACAATCACAGAGGTTTCAATTGTATCACATTATCAACAATATGATTTTTTCTTGTTATTTTAATTTTAAGAAAGTTTTGTAATTTATACATCTCAAAGAAAAATATCTTTACATCATCATATCATAAATCAAAGTCATTTTGCCACGTTAATCTGTCTGTGTTCATTTATCTAGTAGTTCTACTACAAGGATTTTCACCCGGCTATCACCATCTGTTTTTGAGAGAAGATAAAAAATTGGGATGGTAAAGTTAATTAGTAGAATACGATGGTGAAAATAAATGCACTTTACTGCTAAAGTTACCTATACCGTTAGAAATGGCTGAAAAGAATAGGATAGAATCTTTTTGTTTATAAAAAATAAGCTTTCAAATCTGTAAGTCTGTCTCTTATCATAATTTTAATAAGATAATTTTTAGCCCCGGGAAATAAATTAGTATTTAATACGTTCACGACATGGGTGTTACGGTGATAAAAATATTAAATACCCATCCGTGTTTGATGGCTTAAGTGATTTTACTTTTGTTTTCAGTTTAACTAAGTATTCAATAAATAAATCTTTTCGAGAGATCTCATATCCAGAGAATGCGCGAGGGCCGAAGGCTCTCCAAAAGACAAACGGCGACCTCATGTCGCGGACAGAAGTGGAGCGACTCGGCCGAGAACTGCTCACTCTGCGAGCGAAAGTTAAGCTGCTGCTGTCCATCCAATCCTACTTCCAGACGACTGAGAGCTACTTTCAATAAATGAGACCGGGAAAAAGCGAAAATAATAGCCGAGACTAAATCATAAATTACAGAGTAAATGATTTATATGGCAGCTTTTGAAAAACTAAACGAATTTTAGTAACGAATTAGTGGTCTGGAATATAGCTTATACCTATCTACAGTAGTAATAATATAGAATTAGCAACCCTACATTATATTTGTCAGTGATTGCAAGAGTACGCCAGAGAGACGGTCACATGAATAGCGTTATTAATATTCATAAGAATGTGTTTCGGTAAGTATGGACAAGGTGACCCTTTTTCGAAAGTTAATAATTCATGTAGCTGCGTGCACGGATCCGTCTTCGATCATAATAAATACGCTTTCAACAACAGAAATTCGACCTTAAAGGAAAATGAAATACACTTTACTTATTCACTTTTCCCGCCTACAATATTCTGTTGATACAAGAATGTTTGTGACAGGATCTGAATGGATATCTCCACGTATCGAGGAGGACGACCCTTCACCGCAGGTACGGACTATGTCATTACGCGAGTCCTCCGATAGCGTCCTTCCCGGACCCTAATCTACATAGGACGGGATCAGACGTTACGACGCCTCTCGGAATGAGATCGGAGGGAGCGAGTTACCGAGACACGATGTCAATTGAAAGGTTGCCCCATTTTATTTTCGGTCGACGGGATTCATTTTAATTAAGTTAATTAAATATTTCTCTATACTTTGGTTTTTAGACCACTTAACTTGAGCACTTAAAGCCAGTCTACCGTAAGTAGCAAATAACTAGGGATAACTGCGAGAATTAATTTTACTATTATACTACATTTGGCAATGTGATTCCGTTGACTATATTAATTTGTTTAACATTTTTTTAGTTTTATTATTGTAATTACACCTGTTTGTACGTCGCAACATGTTAAGAACTTTTACAAGGATATAGAAATATGATACAAGAAGTAAGGCGCGGATAGGTACAGGCTTTATTGCTAATTATCGATCTCTGCCAGCCAACCTAAGGAGTGGTAAACAGACCGCGGCTGTGCATTATTATTAAATATCCTTATAAGTATTCACGAATATATAACAAATATTTTAAAACCCATTTTGTTTCAGTTTTAGTTTAAATTGATAATTTACTAAACCCAAAAATATGTTTTTGATGAAATATACTTAATTCTTTATTGTTGATTAAAGAATAAGTAATATTAGAAATTTGAACCTTTAGAATTACTCAGAAAAAGTTTTTCTCCCAGAAATCTTTACTGCTCATTACGTTAGAGGCGGGGAGAATTCGGGTAGTTAGCTCCCAACCAACACCTCTACGCCTGAATTAAGTATAAAACTTTATCTGAATTTCAGTAAACACAACAAGCCACGGAAATATTTACTGTTTTTTTAATTAGTAATTTTAAAAATATGCTTGTTTGATTATGTGTTAAATATATATATATATATATATATATATATATAAATTGTATAAACGTCACTGCAGCATTTTTGAGAAAGTCTGTATCAATTAAGGATCTTGTTTGATGTGGCTTTGTGTTACTACGAGTAGAGGCGGACTTGACAATGTTCATCAGCTAAGATGTATAAAATACGATTTAAGTGAAACGATCTTTTGACAAACGTACACGTTTATATAACGCCTTGACAACTAATAACTCAATAAATTCCCTCAACAATGTTTTGTCGGTTTTTCTGAAAAACATTACTAACCCATGCGATTTGCATGGGCATTCTTTTAATTTAGATATTTTTTACTTTTTCATTTCCTAATTTAGAGGCTCGTATAATAGAATTTGTACTCGTTTTGAAAACGCCATAGCAAACGCTGTCGCATCAGGTTTTCAGCATGTATGACGAATACTCTTTTATTTTAACCTCCTAGCCTAAACCTCCAAACAGTATTGGTATCGTTTTTAAGGACTTAATAATTTAGAACGTATGCTTATCTTATAGATACACGTTAAGATTTATTAAGTGAATCGACTCTGGCTATAAGACCTGATGATTCTATCTCCCTTTTTATGTTTTTAATTTTCCAATTACAGTTAGAGCTTTTTCCATCTCCTTTGAGATTTATGTTCTAGGAATCCATTTAGATTTATTTTTACACTTTGCATATCTCCGAAACCAATTTTAAACGATAGATATTTATGAAATCATCAGATTGATTTACTTTACTAAATCCCACCACTGCCACCATGTAGTATTCCGTTTTGTTATAATAGTAAATACTTTGATAATAAATATACCTTCCTTCACCATTAAACCAGGAGGTAGTTATGGAACTATTTTTTTTTGTGAATTACAAGAACTATAAAATTCATCACATATATTATTCTTCCTTCATAAAAAGGTAGGTAGGTAGAAGAAAAACGAAGTATCTTATATCGTGATATAACAAACTATTTAGAAGCACAAATATGCACATGAAATGTTCTTGATAAAGCGATTCCAGGCGCAATGTTGCACATGACAAGATGTCTGCATACATAGTGCCATTTAGTGGAAATAGTGACTCTCGCTGCTCCTGTATTACTGTATGCTAACGTAGGTTAGACGAGGGTGGATTTCGCGCCGTATTTACAGATATTTTGACGTGTGAAATACCTTCATAGCTCATATTTGATTTGAGTTCAAACTTGTATTTGAGGAATCGAATAAGTTTTTTCTGTTTTCTTTCAATACGTTGAATATACACCTCATATTGGGGTTTCCATATTTGAGCTGCATTTTCAAGGTTGCCCTTCACTAGGCCACAATAAAAAACGGAATAAAGAACATTCTTTAAGTGAATTGAAATCCTTAGCTGAACGGATTAGAATCTCAACATTTTTGATGCCTTGCTTACAATTTGCTCACATGATTATCGTACAGGAGCTTACTGTCAATTGTAACACCTAGATCTCGTATGGTAGATATACGATCCAGATTTTGACTCTTTAATTTGTAAGTGGATCTTTATACATTGTACTTACGCGTAAAAGATATGACAAAGCATTCAGAGACGTTAAGGTCCAAACTATTTACTTTACAATATTGATCAAGTCTAAGTAAATCATCCTGAAGATGGCTCTGGTCCGTATCGTCATTTACTACTCTAAAGATTTTCATATTATCAGCAAAAAGCAAAATGTTAGAAATATGGAAACTTGCGTCAATATCTTGAATGAAAATAATAAAGAGCAGAAGTCCTAGTAAATAGCCCTGCGGCACGCCCGAAGGAACACTACGCCAGGAAACAGGTTTCCTCTTATACCTTACAAATTGAATGCTTGTTTAATTGTTGTACCCATTTGTGTACTTATGTGTAGTGTACAATATTTATTCGTTCCATTTATGTGACATGGTTGGCACATGTTATTTTTACTGTAAATACATAAAGCTGAATATGTTTCGTTTGTTACAGCCAATCGTCGCGTGATGGCGCATGGAGTGCGCGCGGACGGCGTGGTGCGCGACGCTGGCGCTGGCGGTGCTGGCGGCGGCGGGCCCGCGCTACAGCTCGCGCATCGTGCACACGCACGCCGGTAACACCCGCACGCCCGCACGCCCGCACCGCGGGAACACACACGCGACTCATTGGCTAATTCTTACTTTGCTCTGATACACTTTTAGGACTGGGCATGTTAAGAAAATTAAAATGAAAGCTAATCATATCATTATTGTATCGGGTTTGATTTTATACTGAAAATAACTTAAAAACTACAGCATTCAGAAACATATCATAGTTTTATTTACACAGTACCAGATTGAGTTCACTTTATAATTAATATCACTTTATACGAAAACGAAAACGGTTAAGGTTACCTGAGACTCACGTCTACCGTGCTCCGATGGTTTCGGCTCATCCGGGTTAGGATAATCCCGGAACAATTCAATCAGGCTCCAGTCCCGCGAAGAGACCCGGGCGTATCTGGGGCAAATGGCCTCGTTTCGTTTCCTATTACAAAGAGCGAGCGTTGGGTAAAATTAATAATGGCCGGGGCACCCCGGGCCGCGTAATTGGCCGGCCGCGGCCGCGACTGCCATCGAATCCCGAATCGAATTCGGTCGGCCGATTTGTTTTTTATTTTATTCTAATTAACATTCTAAATAAGGCCGAGAGTCGTGTTTCTGTTATGGCGAAAGTTTTTGCTCGATTTCATTCGTTTTTGATATAAATTAATTATTTGGGTTAATTAGTCTATTTTTCGGAATTTTACACTTATATAGGGAAATGGCAATTAAGACGTAGAAGTATAGATACAATAAAATAAAATTGTTAGGAGGCTAGCAGATTAAAGTTTGCATGCGGATATCTAGTCCGATGTTGCGCGTCGACGAAACTCTACGACTTATAATAGCGCTGTGCAGTAGTGGTAGCGACCAAAAATAACGAGTGTTATTACTTCTGGGAAGTAATAATAACAACATAGCTCTTCCCTCAAAATACCGGTCGGAGGCCTAAGGATATGTCTCGCAAGGCCTCGTGTACTTGGTCTAATAATGCTAAAATAACTAAAAATTGTATCCACATAAAAATAATATATGTAACATAACCGTTGTTAACATATCTCGCAATTTTCGCCAATGTGTACGCTGTAGAAAATAAGCAAATGTCCATAACAAACCTGACACAGTTTCTGAGATAACAGCAGATTGATATGTAATTTGAAATATTTTAACTCCGGTAGGTCCCTACACTGCCTAAATACTCTATCCACTCCATCCGTTGCTTCATCAAGGTCAAAAAGGTCAGGTCAACGATCTTTTATACCAAAACAACAATATTAGGTTGAGCCCTCAACCTTTCCTACCCCATTTAGTTTTAAGTTTTCCAACTTCAGTCACCACATTAAGCCGTGACGCCATAAACAGTGTGTTTTCATTTAATTTAAATAAATTTATTAAGCTTCCATGTTAATCATTAAGTTGTTTATCATTAAGTTATTATTTCTCTATCAATGTAATGGTTCCTAGTAGAAAGGCATAAATTCAACTTTCAAGAAATACATTATTTGTCCTAAAGTCGACGTCTCCTGTGGATGTTCCAGTGTTATTAGGATATCCTAATAACACTAAAACACATATGTGGGGTGATAATTAAAAAAAAAAGTAGTATAATCACAAATTAAATGTAGCTTGTTAAATATTGGTCCATGTGTCACTCTGAACGGATGAGCTGATTCTGACTTTGTAGGGAGTAGCCTACTGGACCATTATTGTCAAAGATTATCCCACTTTCGTTTGATGATGGAATCAAATGGATGGCAATAAAATGATGGATCTGAGCGGTCTGAGATTTCGAAAGTGGTTTTGGATTTCATACTATTTTTAAATACGCGAATTTGTATGTGAACCACATACAAATTATTCAACTGGCCTCTAATAACTATTTATATGCCAAACTTTGCTGGTATACATTTTGCTTAAAACTTTCTACTAAACTGTAAAATTATTAATTAATAAACTCGCAACAACTTAATTAACGATAAATTTCCAGTCGGGATTTGTCGACGTCGCAACAATTAATAACAAAAGCTCCAAAAGTATTGTTAATGAAATGGTTTCCCGAAATTTCACCCCTTCATTGAACCAGGAAGATGTTTGATCTACGTTTTCTTGCTATTGCTTTAAGTTGGACATTTTGATCTTGATTGTTCATCTAACCGTTACATTATAAACGTGTTTAATAGTAATGTTGTTTAAATATCTTAAATTACATTTATTTGAAATAATATTATGTACCTGATAAAGTATACCGTTACAGTGTCTTGCAATATAATATTATATTTTGTGCGGCGATTTGGGAGGAAGGATTTTAAAGTATATTTATATATGTATATGTAGTATATAACATTAATGAACTGTCATACTGAATGGTTGTAACCACACGAGTCATTAGTAAACCAAGTTTAGGAAAGATTATAGATTATAGAGGCTGCGATGTACCGTCTCACGGGCGCTTGCGATCTCACGCGTTGAATAATAGATACTCGTAGAAGCAGGCGTAAATTTCGAAAGTCCATTAAAATGGACAATACGGTGCTATAAATGAAGATTTTTTTAAACATTACAGTTTATCTTCTAGAATATATACTCTTTACACTCGCACCGATACCGGGACATCCTCAGAAGAGGCCTTACGATGCATGCTAATTGACAGCTTTCTAGGATTTCGAGAAGTACCCCAGTGAAACTCGCAAAGTCGACCAAATATGTGAGCTAGATCATAATCTTACGTTAATTGGTGTGTGATGAATGTACCGACTCGATCGTAACCTGAGAATTGATGCTCTTTGCTATGATTCAGACGACTTAAAAATATGTTACGATTTTATAATAGGAATGTCACGTTAAAGTTTATTACACCGTTGCATCGCCTCGATCGTGAATGACTCTATACACTGTGGACGACTGATTGAAACGCAACGGTTTAGAGGTTATTAAAAAAAATGATATCGGCCGGTTGCGCAGGAGCGATCCGCGGCATCATCGTGGAGCCGGCGTCGCGGCGCCTGGAGCCGGTGGAGGTGTTCCGCGGGGTGCCGTACGCCGCGCGGCCGCCGCGGCTGGGCGCGCCGCCCGCGCCGCCCGCCTGGCCCGGCACGCGCCTGGCGGACGCCTTCGCGCCCGTGTGCCCGCAGCGCTACCCCGACATATCCAACAGGTGCGCTCGCTACTCACACACACGCAGAGTCATACGTCTCAACTATTCTCCATTGTTTTAACAGTATTTTAATAGAGTTAAGAATGAGAATTCGATGAGTAGTTCAATTTGAACCACACTTATCAATTATGTCAAACATAGAGTTTAAAAACTTTAAGCTGAAATGATAGACGAACATCGAAAGTCGGCTGTTGCATGTTTCTGTTGAAGTAGACGCGTACCTATTGTCGAGAGTCACCACTTTCACGCGACTGAATACGGAAAGTGGTAGTCGAGAAGCTACTCTTGTTGCAAACCACTCACGCGGTGGCGGTGGCTGTTACAGGTCGCTGAGAGCTGCTGTAGCTCTCAAAGGCAGTCTGGGGGAGTAGCGCCGGAGTGCTTGTATTAAACTGAAGTTTTGATACTTAAGCATGCGGCTGAAATTGGCTTTGTGAATTTTTCGTAAATGGCCCAATCCTAAGCTTTGAGGAAAAGTAACCCACAACGTAATAGCAAAAGTAATACCTACTCAGTAGACACTCATAGTTTTCGGACCTCAGTTTATCAATCAATTAAGACTTGACAATACTTAATACGTGTAGGCGTACAACATTACTGTGAATCAGCATTCTGTCGAATAAAAATTAAAAGGAGAAAGACCCCATCTGTCTCAGCTCATAAATTGTTTCTGTGACTCAGCTCCTCAACACAAACGCGGAGACACAACATATCACGCGGACACAGCAAACTCGGCCCAGATTCGTCTAACGTCGTTTTGCTATTTTTGAGTTTATCTGCGAATGAATAATTCGGATTTCTTCAATATGTCGAACACACGCGATCACGTTGCAAAAATATCTTTCACTTAGGTCCAACGAACACAGGGGTTTGCCTTGCGCGGGAATTGAAATTAAACTGAGCCAAAAATGCGTTGTGTGGAAAAGAACAAGGTTATTTGAAAGAAAACTGATTGAACTTACGACTTGAGTTAAATTAGCTACAGCTAAGCAGAGCTGGTAGATGATATATGTGACACAACCGGATTCGGATTAGCATGTTTATGATTTTCCATGCTATCACAGTGACCGCCGGATCATTTCCCGCGCGTGAGTGAGTGCCGCGATTGCAGATACATGTTTAAATTAGTAATTCACGAGTTAATCACTGGCGCACTAAATGTTCAAATGACTAGTGCGGCGCTGCCGTCGGCTCAGTGTCCGTGTCATGTGAGTGACGACTGGCGTTAGCGTAATGCTGCGAACATTACCGATAAGTGCCCGTACAAATAATGGTATTAGCCGCTACGGCCGCATTATGTAAATTAATAGTAGATGAAAATTTCACCCCTGCGTTAAAATCTAAATAAACTCGTAACACATAACTTCTCATCACCCGCCGATTTACTGAACTTTCATATCAGAGCCCTAGTTGACGACCTGAACGACGATGGGAAATGAACACGAGTCAAGGCCGAAAGACACGCCAAGGCTAGTAAAATATACATTTTCAGCCAACCGGTCTTAACTGTCCTAAATAGGGATTTATGTAGAGATCGGAGGATTTACGTTGGGATCTTTGCACAATCATGGAGCAATTTGGCCAAGATTAGATGTAAACGTGAATGTAAACTTACTTCTGTAGTTAGTTGTAGACAGCTCAGAAAGCTTATATTTTGTATCCCGGATATTGTACGCAATTATTTGCTTTATTTATTGTTTGTGTTTGCTCTTCTGCCGATCACCATAATGCTAAACTCATACGTTCATAATATATATATACTTCTAATCTGCGAAATAAAACAGATAAACTAAAACTTTTTTCAAAATTGTAATCTAAATTTGATGTTTAATTTTTACCGTTATCCAGAAAGTGCCGTTTAATTGTCGGTGATAACAACTAACAACTGATAACAATCGTTCTTAGAGATCCAGTATTCGTTACCCTTGCCGCCAGCCCAGCATTGTGAGTTTGGTGCTGGTGAACTAAACCACATCCCTCTCATACGATAATGCAATAATAATGAAGCTTTTGTGTAGTCCATCGCATTCTTCGATTCGTTTTTCCCCACGCCCGCGCTGAGCCGTTTGAACCGTTCTATCACCAGGACTGCAGCGCTGTCAGAGATGCCGCTGGGGATGTACAACGAGCTCAAAGCGACCATACCGCTCCTCGTCAATCAGAGCGAAGACTGCCTCTACCTCAACATATTCGTGCCCGGTAGCGGTGAGTATTGTCCTTTAACTTCTAAACCTTAAATCTTTAATATATAGAAGTATACAATTTTAAAACGCATAACAGTTGCGAGATAAAGTCGAAAAAAAAAACATTTTTAAGGAAATGATTTTTTGCGTACTAGTGACACATAGTTATCGTCTAAATTTAGTCCTATATTACAATAGTTTTAAACATTATTTTTATGCTTTTAAAAAGATAACAAAAGAAGAGTACAAGTAATTTCAAATTTCAAACGCAAACTTAAAACATATTTCTGGATCAAACTATACTAATACAAAAATAATGAAGATTACAAACATCGGCAGCGATTTCGCAATGTAGCAAACGATAAACAGAAAATTGTTTAAAGTTATAAAACACGCCCCGTACTTTAGTTCATAGAACATGTTATGCCTGTCTAGTAACAAGTGCACGACAAAACCGACTGTGGTATACTTTTAAACATGAATAACATAAAAAATAATATATTTAAATAATAAAGCAGTCGCGGGCGACAGTCGGACTCTCGACTGGACTTCATTATAAGTAAGCATCGTGGTACCTTTGTTAGAACCACTTTTTACCATTTTTATAAATAAGCAGTTTTAAATATTCCTTATACCATTGCCCTTTAATTATTCTGACGTGTTTTAGCATTACTTTAAAGTTTCACATTTCTTAGAAAACACCCAAGTTACTACTAATTTATTTAGTCGCTGTATCTCAATTCTCTTAACTCAATACATATGCTTTTCTATTATAAGCTCTACATCAATTTTGATTTTTGCCGTAACGTAGGTAACGCGCCGAGCGACCCTCGGGGGCTTTTTTTGTAAAGGTGGACTATTTGCAGCGACGAGGCGACGCAGGGCGGCGCGGAGAGCCTCTCGCCGTGTGATCCGCTAAAATAACATTGTGCGTGTGCAGGCGCGCGCGGCGTGGAAGCGCCGTACGCCGTGGCGGTGTGGGCGGCCGCCGCCCACGAGTGGGGCTCGGGCAACGCGCTGGACGGCGCCGTGCTGGCGGCGCGCGCCCACCTGCTGGTCGTCACGCTCAACTATAGGATAGGAATGCTAGGTGCGCGTAGCCAGATCACTTAACACTCAGATCACCCAAGATTACTTCACTTCACTCAAGAACATCGTCACTGGATGTCAATAGATGCAGTGGTAATCACTGCGTCTATTGACATCCAGTGACGATGTTCCGTAAAGCAAAACTTGTTTGTCTGTTACTCTAATCCTTACCACAATGCATAATTTGCATATCATGCAATCGTCTACTAATAGCGCAAAGGAGTAGTAGGGAGACCCGACGACGTGGCGGGCGCACCTGCTGATCAGAAATTGGCTGAGCTGTGACATGTTTTTCAAGTGACGCTTGAAGGTTCTGTAATGCGCGCAGGTTACCTGACGACGGGCGCGTCGGACGAGGTGTCGCTGGCGGGCAGCGCGGCGGCGCTGGACGTGGCGGCCGCGCTGGCGTGGGTGCGTCGCAACATCGCGGCCTTCGGCGGAGACCCGCGCCGCCTGACGCTGGTCGGACACTCCGCCGGCGCGGCTCTGGCTAACGTAATGCTGATGCTTCCTTTGAGCAAAGGTATTTCATAGGAATCATTCGATAGCCTTTCAGACCGCCGATGGGGCAGATCTAAATCTTCAGCGCGCGCAGCGAGGGCCGTGCTGCTCAGTCGGCACAGTGCTCGCCGCGGTACCGAGAACCATTGTAGTGCTTATCATTTAATTCATATACATAACTCAGGAATTCAAGATTTTCCTAATAGAGGTTCACAGAGAAAAGATTTCGTATATACTCGTATATTATAGCGAGAGTGCAATAAAATGTCTCTTTAATTAGTTCTCGTTGCAAAGTTGGCATGGGCGCCACGCGCGGCCCCGGCCTGCAGTAACCGAGATGCCTTCAACACACACGGTGACGTGGTGCACCTATCATTCTAATTGTTTTACATACCCTGAAATTGAAAGTTCGATTTTGGCCGTCTTTTAGCGTAGTTTGAGTATGGCGGTGTCGCAGGGCTCATATCGCGGGTGCTGCTGCTCAGCGGGTCGGCGCTGGGCCCGGCGGCGCTGGCGCCGGACGCGGCGCTGGCGCGCGAGCACGCGGCGCAGGCGCTGCGCTGCGCGTGGGACTCGCCGACGGACGACCATTGGTATCTATCCTGATGCGGTAACAGCACTCTGGGTAATATGACTAATTGCGTAAAAGATTTGATCGACAACCACGAAAATAAATGAATATATGCGTACATATGTTGGTTACTCCTTCACGCAGAAACCACAGAACAAATTTATAAATAATATATTACAACAGACTACACATCGATTAACACATCGGCTAATTTAAATCCCAGGAATATCCATGCGCCCGCAGGATTTGTGAAAAGCTAAATTGCATACCGATAAACTAATCTACATAATTCATATAATTAGACAGGACACGGGAGCGGACAAAGTCGGGCAACAGCTAGCGACTTATAAAGAAAGAAATGCAATTTTGTACTATTTTTAGTGAGAATAAATGTTAAATATATAATGTAATGTAAAGTATAAATGTAAATGAAGATGTAGAAATAATGTTTCATTTAACAATTATTGACTCGAGGAGTATTTAAAAATTCACTATCTGATGATGAGATCCCCAATTATTTTATAAATGTTAGAGGATTTCAACTCTACGAAAACTGTACGTGCGACGCGCTGAGCCCGCGGCGCGGTGGTCGAGCACGGCGGCCGCACAATGGTAGGAATGGGTCGCCGTCGGACGCCTGTGCAGTCATCAATGAATGTGACATGACAAGCCGGCACTGGCGGTTGTGCAAATCGTACTTTGGACGACGTGAACGACTGTTAAACTATGAATATCCACTCATTATTTCAATCTTAGATCAAAATATGTTTTCATGACATGTGTGACACATCCAAAACAACTGATCGCTTGATTATTTAATAGTGACCGGCGCCCTCGGTTACGAATTTCCAGACACATGTTTTGCGATTTTCACTTTTTTGAAAAAATGCAACGCTCGCTGCGGCAGGCTGGCGACGTGCGTGCGCGCGCGCCCTCTGGCGGCGCTGCTGGCGGTGCAGCCGCCGCGCGCGCGCTTCCTGGCGGGCTGGGCGCCGAGCGTGCCGCGCGCGCAGCCGCCCACGCGGGCGCTGCACGCCAGCGACGTCTTCCTGGAGGTCGCGCTCGCAGTGGTGGTCTCTACCACGGAGAGCTACCAGTTTTTTAGCGAGGAGGATGTCCGGCATGGATTTGAAGAGGAACACAGGTAAGCTTTGCACTTTGATGTGAAATAAGTGGCAATATGGTATATGCCTCTGGACGCCAGTGACAATGTTCCCCGCGGCAGGAGCCGCATCCTGCGCACGTACGTCCGCAACGTGTACCGGTACCACCGCAACGAGATCTTCGCGGCCGTGCGCAACGAGTACACGGACTGGGAGAAGCCCATCCAGCACCCCATCAACATCCGCGACGCCACCCTGGAGGCGCTGAGCGACGCGGCGGGCGCGGCGCCCGCGCTGCGCCTGGCGCAGATACACGCGCGCCGCGGCGCCACCACCTATTTTGCTCATTTTGCCCACCAGAGCAAGGAGGCTGACTACCCACAGGTAATGGTTGCATCTGAGGTATGTCTAATTATACTATTACCGACTTTAGTGGCGTTCACAGAGTTTTGGGCAAATTAAAATATAATAACATAATTCACAAATAACGTATGTAGTTGAAGATTTTCAATGAAATCGACAAAGTAAATACTTCAACTAGAAACGAGTAACTTGATGTTCACGCCTCATCACCGCAGCGGCTGGGCAGCGTGAGCGGCGAGACGCTGGCCTACTTCCTGGGGCTGCCCCTGGTGGGCGGGCAGCCGCTGTCCCCGCGGAACTACTCGCGCAACGACGTCGCGGTGGCCGAGGCGACGGTCGCGCTGCTCGCCGCCTTCGCCAAGACCGGCGACCCCTCGCCCCGGGGCGACGACAGGCACGAGGGGGTCGCGTGGCCGCCCTACGACCTTTACACACAACAATACTTGAGCATAGGTGGGCTTATAACTTTCTATATATCTATATATTGATATAATAAATAAATCAGCAGTTAACAAATTGCCCCCCTGGTAAAACCCATTTAGGAATCATTAGCATCGGATTGGCCGGTTCGCTAATTTAATGAACGTTCAACGTTTGAGTAATTAAAGGTTTATTTATCATCATGTTTTAATTTCAAATATAATTAAAATCTCCATTTATGATTTGCCTTAATCGGAATTTGTAATGTTTAGCGACTGGCTGCCTTGTTTGCCTAGTTGTTGGTTCAACTACGAATCAATTGATCTTGGGTTCGATTCCCGAGTTTTGCCCCGACTGTTAGGTTTTTCTGTTAAACATTCTCAGTGCCAGTCCGGGGTGTAAATCGGCGGTGTCCGACCCCGTGCCTCGCAGAGCACGAACAGCAGACACACTTTAAAGCCAGACGCTCGTGCCGGAGCTGCGTGTTGGCTCCGTAGCTGGCTATATATCTATATATTATGATATTGTTCCAACCCCCCAGGATCCAAGCTTCGCGTGAAGAGCCACTACCGCGGGCACAAGCTGTCGCTGTGGCTGCAGCTCGTGCCGCAGCTGCACCGGCCCGGCGCCTCCGCGCAGCACCACCGCCTGCGCGCGCCGCGCCCCGACATGTTTGCAGGTACGTGCAGGACAGAGGAGATCCACCGAGTCCGGGAGGCTATATACTACTTACTTAACTTTACTAACTTTATACGCAGGTCCAAAGATATTGCTGCTCTTTTGTACACTTAATCTCTCAGTCATTAAGCTTCATATAAACATTTGCGCAAAGTGAGCACACACCAATTTTATAGTTTTGAAACTATCGGAATCCAGTACCAGTTAGTAGATTTATATTAACAAGTGTTAAGGACATCCGTATCTTATAAGTGTATGAGCTATCTACACACGGTTTGATCGATAAAGATTTCAATAGCCATTTAAAATGTTGTCCAGTTTGAAACATTTTTTTACTTTGCCAACTCAAATAGGCCCCTTTAGTGTTTTAAACAAAGTGTTTTGAATTTAAAAAGCTGTGGCCTCTCGTCTTTATATTCCATTTTGTAAAACCACATAAAATAAATCCAATTAATTAGATATTAGATGTTTATTTTATGAATTTCATAGTATAAAAGAAAACTATAAGATGGCGGAAAATATAAAAAAAGAAGAACTTCCCACCTACCTAGTTTTCACTTAATTTAAAAGTAAATACATTAAAGCCGTACTCGAGTTCAATTAGCACTCTGAGACGCCGCGATGTAAGTGAAGTTAGTGGGCAGATAGTGAAGATAAATTGCGCTCTGTTCGAAATTGTTGTTTTCTTTGCGCAACCAAAGTGGGCACGCTGGCCCCGCGTCTGCCCCGTCCGGCCATGACTGATGAAGGCGATAACTTGGCTCGCGGCGGAAACTCATAAAATACGCTGAGCAACTTAGCTGTGGAAGCAAATATTTGAGCAGGCTCATAATGTTCAAACTGATACCTAATGTTCACGTTTATACCTCCCATCTTTTCCACGACCTCGGTGGTGCAGCGCGTGCGCTGTCGTATTATAAAGTTGAAGGTCCTGGGTCCGACTCTCGGCTCGAGTCTGGTCTGGTGGTAGGCTTCACCCGGCCCCTCCCGCCCCTACTGACAAAGACGTGTCGCAAAGCGATTTAGCGTTCGGTTAGAATCCAATTAGGAGTTTTTTTTTACCATATCCCTAATATAGCATCATCACTTACCACCCAGGTGAGATTGCCGTCAAGAGGTAACTTGTAGTGTATTTTTCGGGATTGGTATGCGCGTGCGCATTGTGCATATGTAATAGGAGAATGTATGTGTATGCCTAAAGTATGAGCGAAGTGTTTGTTACATATTTATTAATATGCATTATTGGATACAAAAATACCTAATATATTAAAGCTTGCAATTAAAATTTCAAGTTTGTAGACTTAATAATACAAAAAATCAGGAAAAGCAATCATTCAATCTATTTTACCACCTATATTTAATATTCAAATAAATTTTGATGAAGATTTTTTTTATTAATTATCATTATTAATCTTAATGCGAATTTTTGTGTCTCTAACTCCAAAAACAAAGGAATTTCATACAAACTTCCAACCCCTATTCTACAACCCCCGTAGTGGTGGAATTTCCAAATATATTTTCTTAGCTGACGTCTCTTAACTATCAACTACCTACTTGCTAAATTATAGCTCTATACGTACAAGTAAAGTTTTTGAGATCTCGTGTTTAATCAGTAAGTAGGTAAGTAAGTAAGTACGTCAGTGACCTTTCGCTTTTTTATATAAAGATTAATAGATTTATTCTATCTTGTGCCCATAATGACGCAGTCCACTCATCAGCTGCTGATGCTCGGCCTGCTGTTGGCTGGCTACCACTCAACAAAATTCTATTATTGCATTAATATTAATTAAACCTACAAGAAGGAAAAACCGATTTAGCATAGATTACATGATTTTTATATAGATGTACAATTATTAAGAATTCGGTATTTATGTCATGTGAAATCTTTATTGATTTTAACTTTGTTGTTATGACGTGGCTCCCCGGCTGAGCAGCTGAACCCCGCGATGATTCAGCTTAATGGATGTATCTAGTTAGCGGCGCGTTGTCGGTCCGCGGCCATTACGGCCATTTCCTCTCAGCTTGCAACAAACGCCCGCTCATTAACCGCGCCCGAGCGTTTCCCTCCAAAAATAGTGAACCTTTAGCTGCGGGAATTTAATGGAAACCCGTTCTATTGCGAAGCAGTTTTGGAAAGTTATTCGCAGCTTGAGCACATATACTGCGCAGAAAGGGTTCTCAGCAAATGTTATGTTAAATATTTAGCGGACGAAGCGCGAGAGTTCGGTTATTTTCAAACCCGGCCTGGGTTTTATTCCCGAATCAAGGCATTTGTTTTTCGAAAATAAGCTGCGAGTCGATTAAACAGGCAATCGACCAGTAAAAGCTCAAAAAACGAACTAAATGGATGCATCACAATCAAAGCTAATCAGCGGAGCGTTCGCGAGCTGCGACGGCAGAGACGTACACACTCGACGTCCCTTTGTATCGAGGTTAACACAAAATGAAAACGAGAACAGGAGCGGCAACACGTCGCAGCAATTAGCGGTCGCCGCGTGTTCTCCGAGGCTCGCTCGTGTACGGCAGTTCGAGCCGGCGGATAATTAACTACGGCTTCATCGATATTTTGAACCCTCCCCGTCATTGTTGGATCCCGCAGGGGCTATCGGAGCTTCGGTAACTCAATAGCCTTGTGCTCCAGCGGAAATTTTGAAACAGCAATATAGGTCTACAAAGGTTCGAATCTGTAAATTAATGATTGGGGACTTTGTGAAAAAATGCACTTTAGTGAAAAAATATTCGAACAACGTATCATAGTTATCACTAGTGCCCTCACGTCTTAATAAATAAATAATTTGCTAAATATCTTCATTATTTTAACTTTTTTAAATATTTTAATTAGTAACTTTTTACTTCTAATATATATTAACTGAGTGGGTGTATCTCCGTTAACTGATTTACGTTAAAAACTAAATGCCAACTATTCATGTGTTCATATAATGCTTGGCAATATTGAATGTATTTACGCGTAGGATATCAATGTATCCGTCGTAATGCGGCGACACGGCCGCGCAGCCCCGACTTACTGAACCAGACATCTCATCCCATCGAGTAGGTATCGGTTTCAGCGATGTTGTCCCTAATCTCGTGGAATTATTTCCTTCCGACTCGTTTTACGTCACTCTCGTATCGGGGGCAGGGTTATGAGGCGTGTCGCGAGATATTAGAGAATAATGACATGTACTCCGTCAAAGGGTTTACGTTTGTGTGTAACGATCTTTATAATAAATGCGGGTGGATATGGATCGAAAGTCATAGGGGCGTTTGTGGTTTGCACTGGTGATCTTTCAGATTGCAGTAATCGGCCCCACCGGGCCGGCGATCGAACGAGATCGCAATCTAGCGTACAATAAAGTATAATAAACATCTAATTAAAGCAGGATAGCAAAACCCTATTTATCCAAGATACTATTTTTTGAAGTGAAAACTTCTTTAGCGGCGTTGAGCACTTTTTCTGTAATGGGTATAAAATCTTAAACTCGCGTCAGGACACGTGACCTGATCGAAAAAGCGTAAGACGGATGGAGAGTAGACAGCTATCCCCTCTCTACGGCGCGGCGAAAATGTATGCCTGGGCCTACTGTTTCGTTTAGGCAGCGCAGGGCGCTTGCGCGAATGTTCGTGTATGTTACAGCGTGCCACGCGCATCCATGGATGGTGACAGCTGATGGCTCGACCGTCTGTGTAGTGATCACATTGTAGTGTATTCGTAAAATTCGTGAATGTAAAGTGCTTAAAATATGGAAATTGATATAGATAAACTTTTTAATGTAAAATAATTGTAATAGTTTTAAAGTGTTAAATTTTTAATGTAATATAAATTGTCATATTTGTGTACGATAGCGCAATAAATGAATATTGTATTCTACCACATAAATGATAATAGTACTTTTATACTGATAAAGCAATTGGTGCAAAATTATTCCCTAACCATTCCAAAATATCAAACATGCTCAACGTTAATAATCAAGTTTTCACTTCTGCCGGCACTCCGGGAGTGCAACCCGTCTTTTTTTTTTTTATCGTAATAGGACATCGTGTTTACGGCGACTGCTCGGTCGCGGCAAAGTACAGGGGTGAATTTTAAATTATACTTGAAGCTGCTTGTTTTCTAGCACAGATCTGCATGGAGTACAATCAGAAGGAAACCACCACAGGTATTCCAGCTCTAGAGCTAACGGGATTCAATCAATCATAGACAGTCGGCGCTGTTATTGTTACTGAGGTGTAATTTCGAATAGAAAGTATAATAGGTAAAAATAGCAAGCGATCGGTGAAAATAATGGGATAGAATTGTATAAAATATACGATATTGCGATACATGAACGATTCCGAAACCCACATACGAGTATTATCTCCCAAATTGGACGCTATTCGCGAGCTCACCAAAAATGTTGATATAATTTATCCGCGCCGTGTATTAGGAGCGCTGTGCGAGCGCGGCGTCGGCGGCCGGCGTCGGCGTCGGCGGCCGGCGTCGGCGGCCGGCGCTCGGCACGGCTCCGATGAACTCATTCCCAATAATATTTATACAAACGCTGGAACAATATTCACTGTAATTGCTCCGCCTGCGACGTTCCATTCAATATGTATACAAATATGTCGTAAGTCAATAAAGATTAAATTTTAAGCCGCGATTGAAAAATTAAGCCCGTTAATTTTTTATGAGTCGTTAATGGCGACTTATCCGAGCAGAAGTCGTGTAAAACTGTGCAGTAGTTATTTCTGAGGAAGGTATATAAGTCATTTTTGGATATTAAATATGTATTTTTCATAACTGACCTGCAGTGCTAAGTTGTATGTGATGTCTTAGATTTGTTACTATATTGTTGGAATATCTTGCAATCAGTTATTCTGTTTTAGTTTGTTGTTTACTTGAGTTGGAGGCGATACTCCTGCGCGTTCAGTTCACTCAGGTTCATTAAACCACCGGAATGCATGAAACAAAGGCAAACCTGTAACATTTCGGTTACTCGGTATGACGTCATTCCCTGCTCGCGGGCAAAATGGTAACAAAATACAAAAAGCTTTTCTTGCTCACTGTAACGTATTTTTCTCCTTCCTAGGTTTTCTTTTACATTTGTTTCCTTTCAGGCTTAAGCAACACAATTGTAATATGTATAATACCTACCTCGTGCTTTAAGTTAAAACACGTTTCTCTTTAAATCCTCTTTCAGCGTCTGCTTATTTTTTTTCAACGAGAAGATGGTAATGTTATAACAATGACCGTACTCCATTTTGAACTTCCAAAAAGGTGAAATTAAATTTCACGTATTGAATATAAACATTACGTTAAATAAACTTTGTGAATCAATCAGGTGCAATACCTAATTTATGACGGCATTCTACGTCACGTATGATTACTTTATCACGGCGAAACGTGAAAGTAGTAACCCCTTTCAAGAGCACCTTGCAACCGACCAATATGTAATATATGAATTTTAAAGTGTGATTGTCAATTTGGTCATACTTTTAATCTTTAATCACGCTACGAAACAACTTTTAAGTGGGGACAAAGAGCTACAGTACACGCAGTGAAGTCTCTGGCACGTCTAGGGCAAATAATTATTTCTCAAGTCCTCCTTACCCAAAGGTCGCTGTATTATCTTAGAGATATAGCAGCGCGAGTAGCTACAGGCGAGGAAGGTACCGAAAGGCTTCATTACTTATTTTTATTTCCCAATTTCCTCCTCACCGCGTATCAGTTACATTCATATTTTTCTAACATTGCCCATTATTTTCCTCGCAAATGATTCACATTTTAGGAAGCATCGCATCTTATGAAGGCCGCGGAAAGATATTGAATTTAGGTTTGTTTTTGTCTATTAACTGTTTTACACGACTCAGTTCGCGTAGAATGGTTTTATAAAAAGTAGCCTTCGACGCTATCTATATAAAGATGAAAAACGTTCTGTTTTACTTCGATGAAAAGCAACTGTTTAGACTTAAGAGTATTCCTATAACCGCAGTCTGGAAATAAACTTCCCAATCACACAACTATGCAGCAAACCTTTCTGCACTGGTACACAAAAATCAAATGTATCAAGTGCTGCGAGGTTTCAACAATCAGACAGCAAAGCGCACTTCCAGCGAGTAACTGGCCAACTTCCTCTGCCTTAAGAAAACTCGCGCGCTTTACGACCACAACCAGCCCCCGATAAGAAGATGACATTATGCCAAAAAAATAACAGAGTACGCAGGATGCTTAAATGATATCCTACCAGGCGCGACGCAAAGTAGGCCATCGGAGAACTAGCAAGCCCAGACTTACAAGGAGATACAACTTGATAAATTTCCACAAAGGGCAACTATTACTTCGCTCAGTGTTAAAAATATTGATTAAATATGAACCGCATTAAAGGAATTTCCATTTAATTATTTCCTCTAGGTAGTTTTCACTTGACTTGGTAGAGTTCTACTTTAATATCTCGTCGCACTCCATTATTGTTTGAAAATGCTTCTACTACTTCTGTATTATAAAATACATGAATATTAATGCATATTTTTTTTTCGCAAGTTAAATATATTTATTTCATGTATTATATAAAGTAAATAGGTATGTTTGTTAACAGAAAAGAAAAGTATTTTTTTTTATTAATAAACTAAAATCTACATTGAAAATTGGTTACTGTTTTAGAAATATTATGCCTCGGGGTAGCCTTCAAAAGTAGTAACTTTGTATTATTATGAAAAAAGTAGTACCACAGTGTCTAGGCCGGAGTTCTTGCAGCGTAATAATTAATTTTTATCGTATGAGCTTCTTTCTAAATTAGGGCTATTCTGTTACTCTTTCGCAGTAGTTCCACAGAAGAGGAAGATTTCGCCCTATCTGCTGCATTAGTTGACTACGTGACGTTCTTTTTATATAATGTGCTACATAAATGACATACTGCCTCTGTGTAGTCTGCCCTATTAGCTGATAAGTGGTAGCAGCGTAACGGCATTATGTAAACAGGAGCGGGGAGGTGCCTCAGTGCACGCTCGCGCCGCGCGATGTATCCCGATCAATGCAGTTCACTGTAGTTGCTGTGAGCAGAATCTGCATTTACGTCCAGAATAACGTCATAAAACACGTGTCTTTGATCTTTAAGCTATTAAAATATCACTCGTTTCAAAGCTAAAGGATAATGTCGTGAGGAAACCTGCATGCCTGAGAGTTCTCCATAATATTCTCAAAGGCGTGTGAAGTCTGCTAATCCGTACATGGCCAGCTTCGTCCATTCTGGCCAAACCCTTCTCATACTGAGAGGAGACCCGTGATCTGTATGAGCACGGGTCTCCTCTCAATCTCTCTGTGAGCCTGCAATGGGTTGATCATGTTAATGATGATATATCTTTGACTTCACACTGTCTACGATCAATCAACCGTTCATATTGTAAAGATTAAGAAGTGATACAGAAAAAACCAATCGTTAATTATATTTAAGTTATGTAATATCATAGTTGTGTAATTGTTGAACTAAAGAGAAGATTTCATCATACGTTTTTTCTAATGTATTAAAAAAATATTGAATTTGATTCACTGTATCACACAGTTAAATTAAGATAAATTGCGTTTTCAAACCATAAAACACTCACTTTTCCTTTCCTATCAATAGATATATAATCCAAAGAAAATATTTTTCACATATCGAGTCTAGTTTTCACTCGTACTTTTTGGTTACGGCATAATATCTTTTACATAATACTAATCGAATACTATTTTATATATATGTTTACATGGAAACGATTACATTTATCTAGGGTTCCGTACTCGAAGAAACTTGATGTTGAGGTGAGTATTTCTGTCGAGCCTGTCTGACTGCTACAAGTCATATTGAAATAAGATTGAAAACAAAAGGTCGCCATGAATGTGGGTAATATGCAAATGTTATAAGTGTATATAAGCAGGGTGCTTCGTGGGTGAGTGTAACCGCCCGGTTCACTTGCCCGGTTTTTCGTAACATTTAGAATCCTGATATTATGACGTGTAGAGACGTGCTTCCTGAGAATTAATTATCTTTACTCGAAAATACGTTACTATCATAACGTTGCCAACTTGAATTGTTATTTGATTTCACCTCTCGGGCGAGGGCAATGACCCCGCTTGGGCTGAATGTGATCTCATTATTATATGTATTCAAGCGTAAAATCTATCGCCATTATTCTCCCAATGCAATGCATTTATCCAAAGTTGGATCCGCTCGGCGCATTATAATGTATTATCTATCTGAACCTGAACGACTGTCGTGAACAATAATTATTTAGTAATACCTAAAACAATCATTATTAAATAAGTACCTAATTTACCTCAAACGTACTAGCATTGTCGAGCACGACAGCGTTTAATTTACCAAGTAACGCCTTAAAACAATCTTTAACCTTAGAGTCATGGCTCTTTACTGACGTCACCCGAGTCCACCAGCATGAGAACAAGTGGTAAGAGAGCTTAAGAGCCTTGTCTTAGGAGACAAGGAATGAAAAGGAGCCTTGTCAGCAGGAGGACATTTAGGATCGAGATATGAATGCTGTTGGTTGGATCGGCTCTTAGCGTCATTAAGAACAATGGGCGTACATTCGAGCTACTCTCTGATAGGATTTTCACTTAATTAAAAAAATAATTTTCATTTAATTAAAAATATCTTAACTTTTTTGTTACGTGTAAAAAAATATGAAGTCGCTACTTCATGTTTTTATTTTATTTTATTTTATCATAATATCAGGTCAATGACACTATCAAACTCTGTTTTTTTTTTTTAGTTTAGAACATGAAGCTTAAGTTGCATTATAAGTACAAATGTAAATGTCTTTAATTTATCTCAGCTTGCTCCAACATTCAGGTCCTAATTAATCAAATATTCATACACAAATGCTACAGTGTATAAGGATTTAAATTTATGCTAACCATCTCAATGGTAGCTACCTTCTGATGAATTAATGATATAATGGTAGTGGTTTGCATAATACTGTGATATTATTAGGTAGATATACTAAAATTGTTGAGAGCCCAGTGGTTCAGACCTGGGCACCCTATCAGGGGAACCGCGTTCGATACACCGCACGCACCTCGTAACTTTAAAATATAAAGTAACTCAACATGAGTTACTATATAAATATCACTAAAGGAATATCATGAGAAAGGTGTACCAAAACATCTTGAGAAAACGTGTATGCCCGAAAGTTAAGTTTTTAAAACCGTGCTTATCCTCACTGGTCTGGCTTAGTGGGCTTTAGCCAAAACCCGTCTCATGCTTAGGGAACACTCGTGTCCTGTAGTGGACCGATATGATGATGACGATGATGTTACTAAATAATATAATGCCGTCAGAAACTATACAGCAAGAGAGTTTCTCATGGATATCCATTTTCTGGCCGCTTAGCGCGTTAACACTGTTTTATTTCGCTTTTTTTGTCTGTATGTTTGTGTGTTTTGTCAAAACGCGGTTTTTTCGTTCAAAAGATGTTCACAATGGATTGCTCATAACGTCACTGCGTATTTATTAAAATAATGTGAAAAATTACATCAAAACAAGAGCATTAATTTTGTTTTACGAACGGACCGGTAACCGCTGCCAAAAAGTTAAGACAATATACGGAGACGAAGTATCGCAGTTAATTCCGTACACGACGTTAAGAACAAGGAAATAGTGGGAACTTTCTACCTCGCCGTATAAATCTCTGCTTGCTGAGAACACTTTTTATTTATTAAACTTTCCCCGACTCGGTGCTCGCATTATTATGTTAATATATATTTTTTTCAATTTCCGTCGAAACTAACTCACAAACGATGCTGAAAGCTTTTCAGCTGAACTGCAGCGATACCGAAAATTATCCGCGCGAAAACTGGAATTCTAGTTGTAGATATCGAATGCGAACGTGACCTACATACTTATCAGTCGAAATACGACAATATATTATTTTATCAAAATTATTATCCAAATATAATATGCACTAATAAGTTACGTAAAAAAGTAAAACCAGATCCGAGAGGCGATCGACGAAGTGGACCTTATTGTAGTCTGTCAGTTCTTCTGCTCATCGTTTCCAATAAAACGTTACTATGCATTAACTCTCATTAAAACCAATTATATCATAAGTCATAAATATATACATATAACCTTCATGTTTGTTTTCATAACATATTTACATATATAGAATATGTACACATATAGAATATTTACTTCCGGATGATCTACTTGGCACATATATTAATTTCCGTGCAGTGTGAATTCTATAATATAAAGAAAACATGCTATTAACATTAGAACAATTGCTCGGTTATCATATTATGCGAACCTCTGGTTATGCGCTAACTCACTCTTGAAATCGGGAAAGGTTTGCTTACAAATAAACCTAAACTAAAAAGTTCCATCATTCTCAGGTGAAATATTTCCCGAACTCTACACAACACCATCGCTGGACGAGGAAGAGGAGAGCACAGAAGAACAGGAGCCAGAAGTAGAAGAGTGCGAACCATCTCCCTCAGCGCGACCAGCGCTGTCGGCCCTCCCCGCGCCGCAGCCCTCGCCAAAAGAAGACTCTCTCACAAACATAGATACGCAATATTACAGGTATGAGATTAGAGAGAGTGAAAATAACTATACAGTGTCCTTTAAAATGGTTTTAAAAAATCAAACAACTTCAATGATTTCTTATCTAACTCGTGCAAGTAGCGTTTGAATCATCTTAGTCTGTTCTGTTTGGTTTTCATCTTTTTTGATAAATAGTAGTAGTAGCTTAGATAGGCTATTTCTATATTCGTGTGTAATTGTTTGATTTCGTTTGGTTGAGTTTTACATGTCTTTAAACACTAACAATGAGACTAGCTTAGCTTTTTAATCTTCTGCTATCGGATATCTCAATCATAAAATGGAAGGCATAACTGCATCGTTTATTTTTTGAGTAGCGAATGGTTCAAATATGGGATGGCCTGGACATGCAAAATATTGCGCGTATTCACAGCAGCACGGCGACTGCAAAATGACACCCTTTGCCGAAAACCAAGCGCGTTTCTAAGCTCTTTTATAAACAAGATCGATCAGCATCCACGGGCAGCAATCTCACTAATGTGTTTACCTGTTTGCCTTTCCCCATTTTTGTCTCTGTCCCGTGTCCTAATGCGAACCAATTTCTCCGGATCTTTTTTGCGAGTGGGTAGCGCTGATAATAGTGACAATGGATGTCCCAAACGTATACCGCAGTTAACGAAACTCACGAGTAATGGCACAATCTCTCAGCGAGGCTTGGTTTTAGGTGACTACTATTTATTTATGACTTCCATTTCTTCAACTGGCAAATATTTTTTATTTTATTTTCATATCAGATAGCTAACACCTAAACTCTCTAGTTTGATTAACTCGTTGACATCTTCATCGAGTTTCTTAAAAACCCTGATACTCTTTAATAACTATTCGAGACAACAGTTTAAAAAAACATACTTATAGACACTTTCTGCATTGTTTTACCACAAAGTAATATCCCGGTCACGCGGTCCCGGAGCAAAACGAAAAGATCCCTAAAAATGCTTTCAAAACATTTATGATCTAACGTTTTCGTAAAAAATATTATTAAACCCATTAACAGATACTAGATTAGTATCTGTAAAATTGTGTAGATATATTTTAAAAAGTCTTTTCATAGTTCACCAGCAACTTTTATTCCATTTTTTGTATTTACATTGCAAATTTTATTAGTGTAATAAGTCATTAGATTACAAAGCAAAAGTTTTAGATACGACATTCGCATTTATCTTATCCACAAAAAAAGATTTATTTCCTAATGGAAATGGCTAAAAACTTTTTAAAGTAAAGTTAAGAAAAAGATTCGTAAATTATATTCAGCTAAATTATACGGAAGAATTTGTTATCTCAGTTTAATTTCTTCTAAATTTTTATGATGAATTCTAAATGTTTATGAACTCAATTTTACAATCAATTGATCTCGACTGTACTGGGGAATATATTTTCGAAGATGGGGATCGTGTTTTCGAAAATCCATGTACCTACTTACGCCTAAATCCGATCTGTATAAAAGGTTCAAACATTTCATTAAGTATATTAGATCATAAAGATGTTTTTACTTTCTAATGTACGAAGTTAGCATTTTTGTAAGCAAAACTCGGGAACTAGATTTTCCTAGGCTGAAAGTATTCCAGGATTTGTATGCAAAAATTTATCAAGATCAGTTTTACTGTCAGAACTTACTATATAAGGTGACATGATTTTTATTTTTATTTACCGCCGGGTACTTTTTCTTAAATAAGTGTCCTATATCCAACTTCGCAATGCAAGCTTTTTTTGTTGATAGTTGTAGTTCTGGGTAGATTATCTCACTTCAATGTAAAAGATTGGCCTTCAATGTAGAAGAACTGCCCTTTTAAAGGGCAATTTGAATAAAAACAATTGAATAACTTTAAATTTGAATTTGATTGTACGTCGCACCTCTGGCGAGAAGCGGATTTGTCCCTAGCTTTAAACTCGTCACTCTCCGCCCTCCCCCGCCGTGACGAGCGTCACGAGCTCTGGCAAAAGGCCTCGTGTAGAGGTACGAGACGCCATTTTCACGTGCAGTTGAAGCGTGTCATATGCAATTTAAAAGAGAGCGACACCGCCACCGCCGGCTTACTTGCATCCGTTCGCAAATCCAGGGCCCTGATTCTCCGTGCCATTGAAATCTTAAAAGCGCACAAAAGGTATTTTGTGACCGTACTTTTGATCCTTTTATATAAACACTAACAACCTATTCGGTCTTTTTATACGTGCACTTTTAGCAGTATTTGATAACCATACGATTTTACGTTTAAGACATTTCGGTACATGACCGACAAAGATATGTTGTGTAACGGTAATCATTATGATTGCTAATGTTTATTATGTTTCAAATCACTGTTCTTACAATATATCATCTATGATTTGAAACACGCTGGAACAAAAGAGCAATGAGATCGAGGAACTATATAGCTTTTGAAAGAAATAAAAACGATACTCTTCTTCATCTCTTCATTTGACTTTAATTATTACTAGGTTCAGATTTACTTCTTCCGCATGTGAACAAAGAAACGTGGAGTTTTTTTTTTAATAAACTTCTTTGCTTCATTTTTATATATAGTAGCTTTTTCATTATTATTTGCGCTTAAACAGGGAAATTTAATATGAGAAGGCAAGCGTAGGAAATTGTTAAATGATTCCATTCCGCTTATGCGAAAAGCCATAAGCATTTACGTTCACGCTCATCCTTGTTTTATAAATTTGCTCGACGTAAACATGTTTGCTTGAGCAATAAACGTCAACTTCGCGCGCCCCTCCCGCAGCTGTTGTTTATAAACAAGATTGATCAATGTTAATAATTCAGGATAGCAATCTGACTAATGCTCCCATTGGCCTGTTGCTCAATTTGCAGCTCTCGTCTCATCGGTAGGCATGCCGAAGTTTACATAAAACTTTCATATTAGCTCAGTTCACATTTAAGGGATGCAGATAATAAAATAAAATAATATGAAGGATTAACACGTGACACGCACACATATACGTATGTCAGGTGACTTGAATTAGGGTTAACAAATTTGTATGTAAAAGTTACTTTTAGATGAAAACTGTATGTCTGTCCGTTATTTTCAGAAGTAATAATTTCTCTCAATTTAGTGTCACTGGTAGTTTTCGCAGGTGATGTCTCAGTACCCCATACCAAAAGTCTCTGTATATAATGTGTTTGTTTAGTTACACAGTGGCGCTGGGGGTGACGGTGGGCGCGGGCTGCTTCCTGCTGGCGTTAAACCTGCTGGTGTTCGCGGGCATCTACCTGCAACGTGGCAGGCGGCGCACGCAGCGGCGGCCCCGAAGAGAAGGTTAGTTCAAATAAGCCTTTTGATTGAACTCTTCCTAATTGCGGTTTAGCATATATTGTATTGTCTTATAATATCGACATCAGTAAAGTTTTATTAACATTATATTTTCCACTGTTGCACAAACAAATCACTCGCAAAGTTCGCATTTCCTAAAGTGATTCTATTATAGTTTATAATATACATAAGAGTGTATAAAATTTGAGCAGATTACTTCATTTTTGTTATAAATGATTTAGTCATAATCGCAAATTAAAAATACAAACTACTAATCTATACAGCGGTGTTTGGCAAACAGAAATAGGGCTGCGCGAAGAAAAGCGAACCATAGAGTAAAGATAGGTACGAGTTAGGTCAGTTGTATGATCGGAAGTAGATTTTATAACGTTCGTAGTTATGTGTATTACAGCAAATAACTAAAAAAAAATAGCAATAAGGCCGCCAAATTGTAGAACTACTGTTTTTGTGTTGTATTCTGTGTTTTATTTTTTCGTATCTTGTGGTGTACAATAAAAGTGTATTCATTCATTCAAATGGTCTGTGTAACCGGTCGGCAGCGGCTACAATTCCGTCATTCATGTCGCTGCTTCTCGTTTTGTATTTTATGCGTGTCGAGTGTTCCGTTTAGTTAAATTTATTCGTATCTTTCTTTGATATTAGCTAACGTCTTAAACTGCATCATTATTGAACTCAAAGTGAAATTGCAGTTTACGGTTAATTTGTACTGCATATTATTTCCTCTAGTGCCAGCTTTCCATGCAGGAAAAGAAATAAAATGGTCCTACCCATCAAATTTCTACAACATGTAAAGGCAATTCGAAGTAAGTAATTATGCAGGCATAATTATATATATATAAATATTATGTACTGATAGATATTTACCAATAAAAGCATCGAACATAAAAGAGAATAATATATAATATATAGAATATTTTCTTTCATCCCATTAGTTTGTGATTGAATTTATGCGCTTACTAATTGTAACAACTGTATGTGAGGCATACAGTTGCGTAGGTGCCACTGAGGACACCTCGCAGCCGCCCGTCCGCCCGTGCGTCGGTATGTTTAGCCGCTGCTGTGTTGTGCTTAAGTACCTACTTGCCACGCCACGCATTGGCACCTCACTGCACTGGTACATATAAGTAGTATCTGTTCAACACCCATAGAGAATTGTACGTCCTCTACACGTTGTATATTAAGGTGCTATTTCAATAAAGTGTCCACACTGTGCGGCGGCCGTGCGCTGCCTCTGAACGAAAATAGAAGTGATGAGGGGTGCGGTGTCTCCTTTAATAACATAACTCAATGTACGCGTCTAACCTCACAAATCGTGATTCGTGCTCGAATATACCAACTCCTGGAGCAATAAGGCATATGAACTGTAACTAAATCATAATATAATATTCGTAGAAACGAAACCAAAACCTGGTTGGAAATTTGCTCGAACTTTTGCACTCGTCAAAGTGAAGTAGAAACTTGTGTAAGTTGTTATGGAAGTTGTCCCGGCAGCGGCGAGTGCGGGTCGACTTGACAAAAGTTTCACTTTAAAGTATTAGGCACATTCAAAGTTGTCGCACCGCGCGCCCCGCCGGAGGCAGCGGCAGAGTAGGCACGGGGGCTGTTTCTCGCGGGGAAAATTACGAACCGTATTATTCCAATGCTTGCGACCGGCCTGCTCAGACGACGGAGGTTAGTGAGTCTGCTTATGGGGTTGTCAGAGGCACTCGCAGATATGCTTGTTTCCTAGCTCCGGATAGTGATGGGTGCTATTGCCGAGCCCTCTGCTTTATGTAAGGCCTCTGTCTCGCTCGATAAACTCGGTCGCGCTGTTTCTAATAGACGAAATTAAACATCAATCTAATCTTAAATCTTCGGATAGCAGATTGAATTTAGTTGTGCTAGATTTTGCTTACTCTTCCCGGGCGATAAGGATGGCGCTACTTATGCTAGATCTGATATCTGAAGTTATTAGATTAGATTAAATATTTACCTCGGCCATTTAAAGCTCGGGCAAATAGTCGGTACAAAAAACATCAATTTTGTGAATTGTGTGTTTTGTGAGCTGCTGCCCAAATTTTACGATTTACTGACGTATTTCTACAACGCATGCGCCAATCAATGCTTCTAAATTAATTATCATTAGTGAGCCAAACGACATCAGTTGCTCGCACTTTATTCAACTAAATAATCGCTCATTCGGTAACGCTATTTGGACATGATCAACGTGTTGGCTGATTAGTCAATTCGATTAATTATCAACGAATCAGTATTTATAAGCTTCTTATCTTTTATTAAGACTTTTGCTTGTTATTGTTGGTGTATTGGCCCACTGATAGCGAATGAACGTTTAATATCGTGTTAGGGTTATGTGGTATAAACATAGCGATATTATAAGCCAGACACTTAAATTTTCTTGTATGGATAGCTGTTGCCTGAGACTTTATCCGCTTTTGATTCGTTTTTTAAAGCCCCCGCGGCGACCTTATTTTTCCGGGGTAATAAATCTCCAGGAAGGAAATGCTACATGCGCAAAATTTTGTTAAGATTATTAGTTGGTTTGTTTGTTATGGACGGTGGTGCGTTCGCACCATCGCGTCCCTCAGTGTGAAGTTTGTCTGCACAGGTAGCGGCAGCAGCCGGGCCGGCGCGGCGTCTCTGGGCAGCGACCCCGCCGCCCTTCCCTCGCCCAGAAAGAGCACCCTAAAGGTACACCTATTGTGCGACTCGTTCCGCTCACCAAATAAAAGTACTCGTGTGCTAGGGTTACCGACAGACAAATTTACAGGATTTTTTAAACAACATACCAACCAAATAAATATTTAGCATGGGAAATGTTATCTTATCATAACAATAGAAGGATCTGAGAGATGAGAATCGAAATAATATTACAATCCAACAACAACAACAACACAACAACAAGGGACAAGCTGTCCCTGTGTACGTCTTCTTCTCTTTTATTCTTTTTATTTTGATACTAAATACAAAAATAAAGTTTTCTGTTAAATTTCTAATAGTGCATTAAAATTTATATTATTATCTGGTATTTACATGACGTGTGTGTACATATATGAGTTGTAAAAAAGGTAATTTATCGAAAAACTAAGAATTCTTATAATTTGAAGAAAGGGGTAACCCTGCACTATGCAGTCCTATCTCGGTGCCTTCGAGCGAAATGAAATTATCTCAGCTATTTGAAACGTTCTACATCGCTTGTTCTGTACTAATCCCGCAGTGTACTGAGGTATACACAATTATGCAAATCCCTCGTACTACAAGACATTTCTGCAAAGTTTACTATAAGCGATAAGACCACCTCGCGCAAGTTTTATTTTTGTTTTAAACAAACTTCATTCGGGATTTTTCTCTTTCGAGATCATCATTTTTAGGCTTTAAGGGAGGTCTTATAAAAGATAAATAATATTATGTAATCCTCATGAATACATTATAATATTCAAGAAGTCGGTCGGGAAAAGGCTCTGACTTTTTAATTTTGTTCGTAAAGTGGCCCCGATGTGTTCCATTTCTGGACCAAGTTCTTCCCTCCCTTTTATTTGGGTGTTTGACCAATTCAGAGTCGTTAATGTAAGCTGTCAAGTTGAAAAAACGTTCAAGCGTAGCGTTCACGTTTGAGTTATTGTGTTGCCAATTATGCATTTAATAGAATTTTCAAATATTTTAGGCTTAAAGTCGATGGGTGATGTTTTGCTTGAATACGTTTTATACTACGTGTGGTATAAGGAGTCACCGGGCCACAACTACGTTGTGTTATGACTAATTTTCCTTAAGCTGACAGAATTATGTGTGATAGACATACCGGTGATGGTCTTGTCTTATGAACTAAAGTAAAGGGGTTTGTTCTCCGGTAATCCATTTTAACTTTTGAAATAATTTATATTCACATTGAAATAAAATGGAAATGTACTTTTATTGCTACAATATTTATGTTGAATCGAGCCCGCCATTACAAATGTAGCGGCGCTTTGCTCAAGAGGACTCTGCGTTGAGTGCACCATTTCACCGATCGCAATGATTGATGCGGACAAAATGGCGGATAATGGCGGAGGAGATGACGCGACCATGCTTACTGCCGCTCATTATTGCACACCGTAATGTATTGAGGGTTGCGAGCTCGTGGTTAATATTGAGATCCGGCTTACTAAAAATGTATGTTTTTGTTAACCAAACAAAGCTGGCAAAATCCTGACATTTAAACCGTGGAATACGCGTAAATAAATAGTGGATAGTTGAGCATCGATCTGTGATTTAAAATTTGCTCATGTTTGCTTTGCCTGAGTGTCCTGAGTATCAAAATAAATGACAAGTCCAGTATGAATCAATTGCATTGAATTTTTTAGATAAGTAGGCACCTTTTTTGTACCTTCTACGAACTAAACCAATGAAACACTTAATAATATATATATCAACATTATGTATTTATGTCATGATTTATGTATTTACATGTATTTATCAACATGCTCAATACAAACAACATTTAGAAACTTTCATAAAAAGAAATCTTATTAAAAAAAACAGATATGTATATACTTTCTTACCTAGGAATTTTTAATATTCAGAGGAGGGTGCATCACTATCATTCCATTGCTATAACGATACCAAATAACTCCCAAAATGTTCTCACTTACCTCCCAGCTATTACGTCTGATCGGTTCAGAGTACCCGGCCCGATGATTGGACTACATCGGGGAATTTTCGCCCATGTTCATACTTCATTTGTGCTCGTAATACAAAAGATAGCGTGGAGCTGCCAAATTGGGTTGTTGCGAAAGAAAATTTATGGCTCCATTCCCCTGAATAGCACAGGGAGGCCTGTGCTTAATGTGGGTTGTTATATATTCCGTGAGTTTATCATAGCTGGAATATGCTGTTCATCAGATAGGATTGATGGACGGACACTGGATATTGGAATCTTAAAATAGTCCGCAAAATCAAATCTGTTTGAGTATATGTTAGTGTGAAAATGGTCGTCATCCTAGACTGCCACGACTCGCGTAGCTATAAAGTTTCATGGTGCCTCCATTTTTTATTTTAATATATTAAAATATTACTCGCTTCAACGGTGAAGGAAAACATCGTGAGAAAACCTGCTTGAGAGTTCTCGATAATGTTCTCAAAGGCGTATGAAGTCTGCCAATCCGCACTTGACCAGCCTGGTGGACATGCCCAAGCATTTTTCATATTGAGAGGCGATCCGTGGTCTGTAGTGGGCTGGCAATGACAATGATGATTCTAAGCAATTAATATATCTCAGGAATGGCATATCTCAGGGGAACTCACTGAGTGAATCTCAATCTAGAATTCATTTCATGCATATGAAAGGAAAAATCTATCTTCGTTGTCCTATTTAATATATAATATATGTACCAATATTGTCGTTCATTTTATGAAACGTACTATTACGTCATTTCAATGTCAATCCGGGAGGTGTTCCCAGTAATCACTAGATGTTTGCTGGTCACGTGTTATGATGTTGTTGAACCCAATTTTCACGGCCGCAACTTCAAAGAGTATCATCAGTTGCGTCGCCAACCTATGATATATCACGTCACTAACATAGCTTTCGACTTCCACAGCGCAGCAGCGAGGCAGAACTAAAAGAGAGGCCGAGCTCGGCGCCGCCGAAAAAACGTGTGCAAATACAAGAGATCTCAGTGTAAACGACTTCTGAACTACATCCGCGTAGAGCGGTGGACTCGCTGAACTGAAATGTTTCTGACGAGACATGGACTCGTCGCTTCACGGGTGGACGAGCTCGGAGTGACGATCGCTTTGGTGACTACTCCGACGTCGCTGATCAGTGTCTAATGCATGTGTAACATATTCTCTGATTATATATTGTATTGTGGACACCTTCTTCCTAATAGCCGAAACTTCTCTCATACTGTTTCAAATGAAATGAAATATCTTAAATTGATACTATTTAAACTCAGTTGATGCCACAGATCAGTTGAGCCCGTTAAATAAAATATTTCAACGTTAACGTTACGTAACGTAAAAGATAAGACTTTAAAAAATATTATTTTATATAACCCTCGTTCAAAATGTCAATGTGAGGAATGCTGAAATACAAACATGTGAATTATTGAAACTAGTGGAATGAAATGTTTCTGGCGGGGAATGGATTCGCCGATGAGCACGGGTGGGCGAGCGTCCGAACCACGCTCGCTCCGGTGAATATTCTTGCATCACTAGTCAACGTCTAGCGCGTCTGTGACGTCATAACTATTACGACTATATTAGAGTCCTGTGATTCTTATAGAACAATATCTTCTTTAAATATATCGTTACTAACTTCCAAGGCTTCACTTACAGGACGACTATCTAGTTAGCCAGCGGCCGCTCTGAGCATCTCACATTTATTTAGCACAATTAAAACAATGGCTCAAAATATAACTTATTTATTATGCTCTCTCAGGGCGATCTCTTAAGTCGCGAAACGTGTTTTCGGTTACTAATCCGGACCATCAAATATATTCCTTTAACAATGAATCTAGTTTTCAGCCGTATTAACACGTTTCACGTCCACTGAGACACACGTGGCTCAGTTAGTATGGCGAATAATTTCGGGAAACGTGTTTTGAGTGTTACGTTTTTGATTTGGACTCTGTAACATTTGTAAGGTACTGAAAATTTACTGTATATTCATTTTGTTCATGTGTTCTTTGTTTAGTTTTAGTTGGATTGTTTAGTATGGATCAGAGTATTTGTATTAGTTATTTATTAAATAACTTTACCTAATTCGTCGATTTAAGGACTAGCTTTACAAGAGTAAGACAAAATGATGTTTTCACAAGTTCATAAAACATTTTTTTTATGATCCGGCGTATAAAGTTTGAAAAGTTTATTTTAAACTGGCCCGCATGTACCTCAATCCTGACTGATAAACGATTGTGATGCGTGTTAACAGGCATGTGACTGGTAAATTCGAGTTCGCCGAATGTGTTGGAGGGCTTCCATCTTCCGCCGCGGTTTCAAAACATTTACTGTTGTGTGTGTGCTGTGTGAGCATTGTTGCGTTGATAAATTATTACGTGGTTCCGTTTTCCCGTCCGCTGACTTTCTTTGTAGTCTGTGAATTTCAATCGGATGTCAACATTTCTACTTATTTTTTCTACCAAGTTGCGTTGTGCTAAGTTATATATTCTGGTGTTCTATAAAAACAGGTAAAAGTGATTTTAACCGCATTTAACTAAATTTACACGCACGGAACACGGATTATTTTTCAAACAAGAAGTAGTAAAATTTGACGTCGTCTATTGTTTAGCCCAGTTTATATTGTGAGTGAAACATCCGGCGGCGCAGCTTGTCAGTCAAATCCACTCGTGCACTGTCATGGCATGACCTTTACTGGTGACGTCACAATTCCTCTGATGTTACACAAAAGTTAACCTTTTTAGTTAAATGTCTGGTTCAAGAAATGTATATAATAATATGACAATGAAATTTAATTATTTGTAGTAAAATTCTACACTGTTACAAACTTCTAACATTTTATGTATATCTGTTATTCATATCTCAATTCTATTGGTAGTTATTTACTCCTTGTTTCATACACTTGTATTATAATATTTATATCATATAGTAGTCGATGTAAAGGTAAACACCTATTTATAAAATCTGTTTTACATTTACCTCATACTTAAGGAGTGTTAGATCTTTTGTATAAATGGTTAGTTCTTATAAACTGTATAGATCTGTCAATATATTACATGTTTACAAATTAATGTACCAACGAGAGTATTGTATTATTATTAAGTTAGTATACCGTGACTTTATTTTAAATGAAAATTCTCTGTATTTCAAAATATCTCACCGTCGTGGCTAGCAAGATTTGCTAGGAAGTAAAAAGTAAAATTTTACTTATTTTTTAAACAGTATATAATAGAAACGTTTGGATGACAGAACACTGCCAAGACTAAGTTAAGTTTATTTCTGGAAAATTTAAACTGGATTCTCATAGAGCGTATTAATTTCATCCTCGTGTCATTACCCTCCGCCTATTAATGCCCCCCTGCTGGGCAGACCTCTCATCCGACCTGCTAAAGAGAAGTTAAAACTCAGATACACCACGCTGCTTCAATGCGACTTGATGGGCTGTGAAGGGCGTTGGCTCGTTTGAGCATCAGCGCCTCTGCTGCATCAGCCCGCGCGGCGCAGACCGCACCAGGGTCGGCACTCGGCCGCAATAATAACCTTCTTGATAGTTGACTAGACGCTTTTTAAAATCTTTGATGTTTATATAAATAGTGCTATGTATTTGATGTACGGCTCAACAATTTAGCGTTATTTTGTTTCTCCAATGATTGAAATAAATTATTACATGCTAGAAGTGCCCGTAATGCTATTCACGTATACCTATTGTATTCCTTTCTATCCACTAATATTGTAAATGCAGAAGCGTGCATGCGTGAAGGAAAATAGGAAATCAGAGGTGCATATTTGAGGAATAAGAAGCCCTTTTCATTTTACGGCCCAAAAACTATGTTTAAGCAAAAAAAAAACTAACTCGTTGGTCTGCTGTTGTATAGTGTATATAAGTCGATGATCAAACCGACGCACACTTTTGCATCTAACATATTAATAAGGTCTGCACCGCGCGGCCGTTACAGTTCGGGAACTACATGACTCGGATAGCTTCGGACATGTTCCGGGCGTTCCGGGGCAGCAGATATTTCAGGAATATTGCGCAATCCCGACGATCATTTCAATACATCGCTGACAGTTACTGCGGGATTAATTAAAACGTTTGCTTTAGAGGGAAACACTGCACGAGCCGCGTCATTTTAAGCTGGGCCCTGAATCTCTAAGTTGAATTAGTAAATTGCGCTTGTGACGTCAACCACGCCTCGTGATGTAAGACCTACCAAGTTTGACGTCATAAGTAGTATATTAGTAACTAAAAGGATAGTAATGAAAAAGTATGTTGTTTGAATTATTGGCCCCCGCTTACACAAAAATATTTAAAACGTTGCTTTACTGTCACATAATCGCAGAGCTCGCACGGGAGTGCCTCAAATGGGTTGAAAATTTATTGCGTGCGAACGATTAACGAATGAAAATCTAAGGCTATGTAAACGTAGATAGTGAAAAAAGGCATCTCGACGATGAAGAACCATTGACTAGAAACCATCTTAGCAGTGACCGGTTACAATTAATCGAACCACCTTAACTAATTGGCCTTTTATCCTATAGCTAACATAGAAAACATGATGCAATTTATTCAAAAATGCTTGTTTTATCAACCATAACTGTAACTGAGCGATACATTTCATGTAATGTAATACAATATACACAGCTTGTTGGCAGTTGCGGATTACAACAAAAATCAACATTTGCGCCCGCGGGAACTAGGGCTTCTCATTATGTCATAGTCATCTTCTCTGTAAATACAATAATATGTTAGCATTAAGAACTGTAAATATTAGCAGTCGTGAATATCTGTGACTATAAAGAGTTTCTCATGGACGAAAACAAAGGTTTTAATAAAAGCCATTTTCCTGTAAAACTTTGTTTTATTTCAATTACTGCATAAATTAATCAGAGCATTCAGATTCCCTGCGCGGGGTGTTCTCACTTCACGGTCGTAGTGACGTAGGTCTGAGGACTTCGTCGGCCTCGCAACGCAGTGTTTTTTTTTTGGTGAAATGTCGGTATAGACCTTCGAAACAAATACCGATATCTCATCGCCACTTCAAATTCACAAATCAATTAGCTCATATACCAAGGAAAGTAATATGTAAAAGTTGTTTTAATGAATCATTTTAAAGGTTATCAAATGTAACTCTGTACCGTCATACGATATCGTACTCAATTAACATTCGTGTCCTAGAGAGCTGGATGGTGCACCCATATCGGAACACGCCGAAAACGATTGGTTCGGACTACGTCATTTGAGATTTGACGACCACCTCCTTGGATAGAATGTTGTCGAAAAATATGTAAAGTGATTGAACATGAATATCGAGGCACCATTTTCTTGGTTATATTTTTATTGGTGTCTTTAATTGAATGCCTCCCTGACAATCGCCAACTTCCGAAATTAACTATTCAGCCGCTCCGAGGTCGCTTCACCAACAAAATTATACTGATCTTTATTGTTCATATTTTTTGAGAAAATATCTTTTGAAAAGCGCGCCCGGAGAGCTCTTTGTTATCTTAAATTCTTTTCGGACTGCGCAGTTTGAGTTTAGTGATAAAACATCCTTTGAGACTTTGATAAATTGTTTCCGAGACTTTTTGCTCCTTAAGTCAATCTATTGACTATTATACATCACTTACGGCAAATGTTAAAAGTCCATAATCTTCCTTTGACGCATAGCTGCTTAACGTTCCTTCGTGAAGAATGAGAAATGGGCCTAAACCCACATAAATTGAATCGAATGAACGAGTCAAAGAGTCCTTATTGCATGAGCACCGCTATACCTGGCGGAAAAATATGCTCCATCACATACGCAACTTATTGCTAACAATGAAACAAAGTTGTTATAAATAGTAATCATAAAAATCTTTATTGGCACTTACCAGTTACAAGAAAGAGCTTACAAGTTGAATACTAAAGGTACAATACAACTTATAACAAATTACCAAATGAAATTTCTGGCATTTCTCTCAATACGCTCAAAGTTTATACAAAACCTAAGTTTGTAGAATAGTCCTACTATAGTGAAACGGATTATGTAAAGGATAATAAAAATAAGGGTACGAAGTATTGCTCTAATAAGTTAGCTCTTAAATAATTTTAAGTGGCATATTAGATGGTGATAGTAAAAAGAAGGAACCCTCATAGCTTTAGTTTTAAGTTTACGAATGTCGTTCTGACCATCAACTCGCTACTATGTAAATTTTTGTCACGTCAAAAATGCCTTTTAAAGGACTATTTAAATAAAGATTATGATTAATTTATTGATATACCAAAGAAATGGGGAAAACGAACTTTCGCCTTTGGGTGGCCTGTTTATTTACTTAACGCTTAGAATTGCATTTTCGCTTCCCTTCCGGAAGCAGGCAGAGCTGCGCCGCGCTCGGCAGGGTATGTGGGAATCGTTTGCGACCAGAATACTAATAAAACCCAGCGATGCCCCGCCTGGTGGCTGGGTCACGGAAACGCTCGCACACTCGTCCGCAACCCAGCCAGCGGCGTCCACCGAGGGCCTACCTACGAGATCCCCTAACTCTTAGACGCGCCAGGAACATTAAGCGAGTCCAGAGGACTAGGCTCGATAGGTGAGGATGATGCATCTTATCCATCACCCGGAGCACGTCGCATGTTAGCACGACGCATGTCGCACTATATATATATAGGAGGATAGCAATCAATGTGACAAGCAATCCTTCCTTTCTTCATCTTTTTTTTTGTTGGCAATGTGGAGGGGGGCAGCTGGTTCATAAAATGATTATAAGTCTGTCAACCGGCTCATTGTTGATTCCCATTAGCAGGTAGTGCCGCGGCGGCCGCCGGGCGGGGCGCGGGAACTCGTTAACACTGAGGGTCGTAAAACCTAATGGCTTTCCTGACGGGACACTGCATCGGTGATCGCGGAATAGATTACAAGTTTTTATTTAACTTGCCATATAAATTAGGTGTGCGTGGTCAAATGTTAATCTCCTTGCACTTTTAAACTAGATCTACCCGACCGATTGCTGACGTAACTGAATTTTGTACACGTGTTCAGTTGGCAGCTAAGTAACAGCACATCAGTTATTATTTTTGCACTGTTTTATTTATGACTATGAAATGGTTTGCCGAAAATAATATGAAAGCTTTTAGCAGTAGAAATTTATATGCCTAGTCGGACTTTATATTTGCCATTTCAGTTTCAGTCTAATAAAGTTCAACAAGTATCACTGTTAAAAACGTGTTTTAACAATGACACTAGAGAGAGAGAGAAAGAGATTTAACAAAGACGCAAATTTGAAATAACAAGAAGACTAACATTACAAACTACTGTTAACAAGTCAGCACAATGCGTAGCGGAACTGTATTGACGGGCAGCCGGCTCATAGGGCCGCTGCGTGTTGGGGGCCGAAGAAGTGCAGTGGACGACCATCGGTTGAGATTCAACTTTTGAAACACGTTTATAGCTGAAATAGTCACCCCGCCCGGCTGGAGTTCAGCGGCTCAATTAGATATTATAGAATAGCGCACGACGTCTCCAAGCGACTACCGACTGAGGCGGTCTCTTTGAACGCCTGATTGATGATCATCCCTCCGACACCCCCACTCCCGGGGGGGGGGGGGGGCACCCGCTCACTATTCATACCCGATCATAAATTAGCTGCACTCTCGTTTGAAACGAATACAATGAAACGGCCGGGCGGAGAGTTCCTTGAAGTTATTCCCGGTAATAACTCCATAAATTACATTATAAATGGAATGACGCATTATGCGACCCATTATAGAAAAGTTAAATGATACAATACAGACGCTAACTATATTTTGTTGCAAAAAAAAATGTATATATATATCCCAATAACATGTATCAAAGAACTAATCATAATTATTCCATTCAAACTAAAGAGAATTAACAAATTGAAAATAGCTTTTTTCATTTAGACCAATTAAAGACATCTATGAAGCGTTCATATATAATATATTAATTAATTAACGTGATGGTGATAACTAATTTCGTTAACTTAAAACTCATGCTAGGAGGGTTCCAAACGGAGGCTTCAAAACTATATGCTACATTGTCATGCAACTTCAATTTGGTTGTAACGTCACCGAGTGATGATGCAGTCCTATATCGTATTCTACGCGGAATGTTTCCGGAACGCTAAGTCGCTTGACGGCATTTCTTTTTCGGGAACTTTGGGTGGTAACTTGCCAGTGCCTTTATGAGGTTTAAGTGACCTAACCAGACGCTCGCCTTACCCACCATATTAGTTGACGGCACAAAACGCAAACTAATGAAACCACGCAAGCAGCTTGCTCACAAACGTATCACTCATTGATGAAAATTAATAGTTTGATTACATACTCGTAGTACATGTGTTACATTTATGAAGTTATCAGTGTAATATACACCAATCATTAACGAGCCGACCCCCGGCCCTAGTTGCAGCATGGTTTAGTTACCATATCTCCGAATACTATCAGGTGTGACAACGACCGGAACCGCCGCGGCGAGGCGTGGAGGGAAGCTAATAGCCTAATTTGGTTCCACTACACTCGCACGATTAGGCCGCTGTCGGCTCGCCACAACGCCCGTTCTAATAACATCAATTCAGTTTATTTTCAAAAGTGAATTGTCACACCTGAAAGTGGTTATCCTGGCAACCAGCGTACCGGTGAATGCTGTGCAGAATTAGCATATATTGTTTATTTTGTATTTAGTGTACTCGCTACTCAGTGGGTAAGGTAATCTATACCTATTACCTATTGATATCTTGGAGATGTCTATCAATAAGTTCAAAGTTTTTATAAAACGAAAGCTTGTAGAAATATCATATTACGATATTAAGGATTATATAAACGATAAAAAAGCTTTGGTGTGAATTGCTCTATCTCCATAGGTACTATAATTTATTATTGATTATGTGAGATTATTATAACGAAAAAAAAAACTCCCGGCTAAGTTTGTTGCGGGCTTCTTCTTAGACCGGGGCGCGTTTGGAACCCTCATAGCTTTAGTTTTAATTTTACGAATGTAGTTATCACCATCAAATCACTACTATGTTAATTATTGACGCCTCAAAAGTGCCTTTTAAAGGACTATTTGAATAAAGACTATTTGAATTTGAATTTATACTTCTCAACTTATGCTATAAATATAATGTTGCTGCGTGAAAAAGGGTATACAAAAAAAAAATCCCCGCTATTTATAAATGTCCGGAGCTGCCGACGTTTGGCAGCTTTGAGAAGATTAGCTGCAAAAAGTTGTGTGATATTCCTAAATATTTAGAAAATGTGTTTTCGTTTACGCTCTTTGAAGGCTCATTGAGCGGGAACGCATTAATCATCCAAAACCAAAACCATTTAATAGTTCAATCGATGAGACAAAGGTCGCCGGTTTCCCATTAATGTTTAACTGACAGACGCACCACATTGAATGACAAGGGATTATCGCGTTGATAACGTATTAGTGTGTTGCCGAATATTGAAACTGTTCTATTGAGAGGCTTCGATATTATCAAGCAGCTTACTTGCTCCACATACATTATTATATTAGCAATATGTATTATAGTAAGCAATAAATCTTTAATTATTTTCGTTACGTCAATGTAATAACCCATATATATACATGTAATTGGTATATATAATAATAAAGTATGTAATAAAAAGCTGTAATTTTGAAAGATGACATTAAATATGTCATTTGGCTGTATTTTTACTACTATATAATGAGATATTAATCAATCAATCGATCATTGAGAGAGAGTTTTTTCGAATAATCCTTTAAACGGCACTTTTGATGTGTCAATAACTTACATAGTAGAGAGCCGATGGTAAACTGTATACGAGGCTACGAGGGTTCCAAATGCGCCCTGGTCAAGAAGAAACCCACAAACAAACTTAGCCGGGTAAGTATTCTGTTTGTTATTACCATAACACTTAATAACTCACAGGTAGCTTCCGTAAGTTAGGTTTGAATATTAAAGAAAAACCCATGTACTTATCTAATAATCTCCAGAGTGTTTTTGAATCGGCTTTGTGGAAAAACAAAACCGTCATGCACGCCCTGTCAGTTAATAGTCAATTTACCGCATCTGGAAAACTGACATACATATGGAATAATAACGTTACTCGCGCATAACAAATAGTAAGTATGGAATATAAAAACTTCGATACCAGTAAACATATATTTTACGAGAAACAGATATTCGCGTGAGATAAGACTATGCTACATATCGGGTCAGCAAGAGATCCAAATTGAACGTTGCAGAGACAAGATAGGACGGCTGCCAGTTACAGGCACAATGCGAGCGTCGCCCAAACAAAAGCAGATGTCAAGGTAGCAGCCACGCCGCTGGTATCTCTGAAGCAAAATAATATATCACGTTTGTTATCGAACTAAATGACTTGACCGGGAACGCCAAACGCCTGCGCCGTCTGTTATTCGTCGTGAAATATCTGTTAAAGGATTTTTTGATTTACAATATTTTATTTTAATTTAAGTATGATTGTAAAGTTATTTCAATCCATTTCACTAAAGCAAAGTCATGTAATCGTTCAATTGTGATACCTGGTATAGATTTTTTTATTTACATCGTGGGCTAATGAGTAGACGGGTCACTTGCTGTAAAGTGTTTACGTCGCCTACGAACATCTGCAGCGCCAGAGGAGCCGCCAATGCGTTGCCGGCTGAACCGTTCCGCATCGTACTGGAACGCTAGGCAGTATAATTTTGTCGCTAGGATGGTAACTAGCTACTCCCACTTGATGCGATGGCGCACATAAAGCGAAGACCAAACGTATATGTTTGCGCTCATTTTTTAAATAAAAATAGGACTCACGAACCTCACTTTATGTTACGTGGTCACCGCCGCGCTTGAACATCTGTAGCACAGGAGGAGCTACCCATGAGAGGTAGCTTTCCAGGAATTTGCTTATCCGACCCTTTCATTCGTCAGAGGATTCGTTTCTACTTTAATTACGTTCGTAAATGAAGCTTACATAAATTGCGTTAATCGTTTTATACTCTTTATTGCTACGGCTAGTAAAAGGAATAACTCCTAATCGATTTCGATGAGAGTGAACTGTTAGTTGCGAGTCACCGCGGGAAGTGGAGCGCGCGCTCATTAGCTCGCAGCTCAGCGGAGGTGGAAAAAGTTAATGGCGTTTTTAGCTTAACTCACTCGAGCTCCGCGCGGCGAGAGCCACAGGGCGGATAGCCGCGGAAAAGATATTAGCTAATTCAAGGTTCTTTTTAATGATATTCGATCTGTAAATTTATCCGACGCTGTGGGTATTCTTTTGCTTCAGTTTCATAGTTTCGATTTCATAAATGTTTTGACTCAAATTGAAAGGCTTGTTGTTTAAACTTACCATAGCTACTAGTTTATTGTTATTCAGGATTTGAGAGTATTGCAATTCAGTACAATTGAAGCTTATCCATTCTATATTTAAAATGCGGCCGGCACTTGCGCTCGTGATGTCCACTATGCTGATACCGGTCGCAATACCAGTAATATTATTAACCTTGCCACTATGGCAACGATAAGTAGATCTAGTGCAGTTTCAATTTAAAAATAAGTTTTACCACTAAAATCTAATGGAAGGTTAACAACACAGTTATAGTTTGGAGCATCGCATGAAACTCGTGTTAGCTTAAAGGTTATTGGCAAACTAAAGGCACTAATCACTGTATAACGTGATACGGCAGCCATGAGTATTTATACAATCGGTCAAACTTGGACCGCAACGCGACCCTTCGTCAAATTAAATAACTCAATTGTATACGCAATTAATTAAACATTGAACTGGATCGGAGTTCACCAAACAATGGCCACCCGCGGAAACAGCCTCCAGGGAAACGAGGCGGAATAACTCCATTCATCGATTTCACCGAGCGTTTTATTGTAGGTGGCCGCAGAGCTGCTGGAAAATTCTAAGGGGGCACTCGATTACTTCATAAGGGCTGTGTGGAACATGAGCGACGATACCTCGATTTCATTGATCCACGTAATGTTACTACTGTATGGAGAGACATTCGAGTCTGCAATTTAGCCTTTACCTTTGTTTTGCGGCGCGGAAGACAATTCAAATCAATTTTAAGTTGTGATCACTGCACCTGTTAATATTAGGTGAGTTTCTGAGCGAGGTTGGTTTCAGACTTATTCTAAATGTTTTTCTGCTGGCAAGTGTGTCCCAGCAGTGGGACACTATTGATAAAGCTGATGGTTATGATGATAACTTGACTAATCTTATTATTTAATAATCAAAAAGCTTCTTAAACCCAATAAATCGCTTAACTCATACAAGCGTGTTATCAAACCGACGCGATCGATTTGCCCGGAAAGTTCACACAGTATCGCCTCGCTTCCCTCACCTCGCAGCTAGCTAATATTTGAGTGGTGAGGTAGCCTTAGATAGCATTAGCGTTTTAAGGAAGATTGCTGAGTAGCACTATCGTGTGTTTATGGAAACGCCTCGTAACTGTGAGCTCGCTCTCAACCAGTTTATTGTAACCGACATCGCAGAGGAGAGCTAATTTACGGCCGGCTATGAATAGCGCGGGGCGGCGCCCGGGACGTCTCCTGGAGGGATGATCATCAATCTGTCCCGCTCGATGTGACTGCGTCAGAAGGCTGCGATATTACTCCTTTTGAAAACTGAGATACCTACTGAATGGAAAATATTTACACTTTTGGACAAAATGTTTTAGGGAGTACCTGGTGTAGGCGAATATCTAAGACCGCGCAGTGAATATAAGATACCTATTTAAATACGGGGCTGATGTATTTAAATTGTATCGGAACGTAAAAATACAATCTTGAGGACAATACGTATGCAGGGAAAACCCCAAGATGTCATCATGCCACTGCGTGAACTCGACACCTTCGAGATAACAAAAAGAGAAACGAGCTAGAAATTTATTTGATTTAATTAACATAATATCATAATTCAATTAGCGCATAGAACGCATAGTAAATTGACAATTGCAATAATTTACGCCGATATATCAACAGGGTTCATGATAATCCTGCACAATTCAATGATATATGTAATTAGAGCCCATGTATATCATCCTTATAACTAATATATAGCTAGTCTAAGAGCGATTGTGCACTACATCCGACTTCATGCGTGACACCAATCTTACAAGTAACTGACTGGTTTTATTGTCTATGTTACATTGTTGGAAATCGCAAGTCGGGGAATCGATAGACCTAAAAATCTGGTGCGATTCCTTTATTCGAAAGTGGTAAGCGTGGACTGGACAGTTGAATAACCCTTAAGGGTAACGCGTATGTGGTGGTCAGACCCGACCTCGTCTCACACACTCGAACATCAAGTGTCCGCTGTCGTCAAGTGACTGGTCCGTTAGGGTCACTTCAAACACATCAAAGGTGATTAAAGCCAGTCGAATCTTTTACCTGTTTAAAATAAATCTCCGACAGTGAAAGAAGGAATGGAAAGTGTTTATTTCTTAGACGGTGTTCCTTTGCCGTTTTCCCGGCTTACCGCTGAGTTGGGTTGCATTTTATTACGGGTCGCGCACTAACTTACCTCCCTCTTAAACTTTTTATTTGAGTCAGTCTATTTGCTAACCCTAAACACATCTTACTTTCTCGAATACCGGATTCTCACTAAATTCAAAATATATTAACTCAAAAATTTCTCAATCGCAATTTTCTCGGATTCATATCGAAGTGAATGCGCAAGCGCTCCTAATAGGAATCCGATAACGTCGCCGACCTCCGTCAAACCATTAGCCTGAAATATTGAAGGGTCCGATGTCTTTTGAATGATAAATGTTATCCTGGACGCCGGGGTGCGGGCGACAGCCTCGGCCGATACCACGGCGTATTATTGAACTGACACATGCTCGCGCCGTAGTCCACGTTTGTAAACTATGACCTTTAAATTCCGGTTCGCGATATTTCTCTAAAACTCTTTAAACTTAAAGGTGCCTAATCCATTTCATAACTATCAACATTTTTTTTTAATATTGTTAGATAGAACAATTCAGCAGTAACATCTGAAAGGCTTGCGGGATTTTTAACTAACAAATCTTATACTAACGGTATTGGTCTCGAATTCGATCGATCAAGTAAAACAAATTTAAGCGTTTCTTATTTAAAAAATCTTAGTGTTCAACCAAAAGAATTTAGCGGTAGCAACCCTCGTACTTCGAAAATAATAATCATTATAGCCCTGGTAGGACGGCCGTCTGTTTTTGAAAGACCATCTTCATCATCAGCTAGTGTACACACACTGTTGGACAAAGGTCTCATTTCGTTAGCCGGCCAGGTTAAGCAATTTATATTTATATGGTTATACACCACCGTAAAAATAATGGTTTTATTTGCTCAAAAATATTTACAATTGGACATAAATCGGTAAATATATAACGGCTTGTCTGCGTCTTAAGAGTTACCAAAAATAATACGCGGTTAAGTTTCTTCTTTGAATAAGATGTGATTGGAATGCCCAAAGCTTTAGTCGTCATCATCTCACGCTATCACGCATCTAAACAATGTGTACACGATTTACAAGCGCGTATGGTATCTCTACGTGATCAAATCAGAAATGAAGAGATCCGTAGAAGGACCAGAGTTACCGACATAGCTCAGCGAGTTGCGAAGTTGAAGTGGCAATGGGCGGGGCACATAGCTCGGAGAACCGATGGACGTTGGGGTCCCAAGGTGGTGGAATGGCGACCCCGCACCGGTAAACGTAGCGTTGGTCGACCCCCAACAAGGTGGACAGACGACATCAAACAAGTCGCAGGGAGCCGCTGGATACAAGCGGCACAAGACCGTGGCCATTGGAACTCCCTACAAAAAACGTATATCCAGGAGTGGACGTCTATCGGTTGAAATGATGATGATGATGATGTCAATTTAATTTCTAAATAATATTTGCTCAGCATCCAAAATGTCTCCCGGTAAACAAAAACTTTCAGTAGGTATCAGACGACAGTACCGTCGTTCGATAGTGATGAAAAATCTAAAATTGCATCCATTACTCAATCCAGTTCCGGAGAAAACGTACAAAAGGTATAACGGGTGGAAATTGCATTCCCAGGATCTGTTAGATTGCCGCGCTAAAAGACTCGTCAAAGATAAATCACGGGCACAGACAGATTTTCAAACTGCGATTTCGATGTAAAGCTTCTCAGTGTCAGATGTGCGGGCCGTGCCTGTGTGCCCACTTCGGCCGGCTTCTTTTTTAACCTTTTAATTGAATCGTCGTACCCGTACGGTCGCTGCCGCCCGTGTAAACTTTATTTACTTAAAAATAGCATTGTGTACCTTTATATAATTGAGAGGTTAAACCCAGTAATTAGGACCACATCGCTTTGTGGCCACGGGGTTTTTTCTCGTATTTATTTTTATTATTCCACTGCCCTAGAACGCAATTACACGTAAGTAATTGCGTTCTAGGTAAGTGATCGGGAAGCGGGCTAACCTGTTAGGGATATGGTAAGCCCATACTCCTAATCGTTCCGGAACGCTTAATCGCTTGGCAGTACGTCTTTGGTCAGTAGTCAGGGTGGTAACCAGCCGCGGCCGAAGCCTCTCGCCCGACCAGACTCGAGTCACGAATCACCAGGACCTCCAACTTTATTATGTAACAGCGCACACACTGCGCCACGGAGTAAAGTCTCGCAGTGAAACAGACCCCCTCAGCTGCCCCAATATCCAAGACGTGTTAAACAGACCGGTACAACGGTGTAAGATGTTAGTGATAAGGGCCGATATTACGAGGTAGGTATTATAATAATAATAAAGCTGCAATATAAAAGAAGAAAAAAAAATTGACGTAAATTACATATAATGACAAAAATAGCTTCATCCAAATCTGTCGGTTAATCTGCGCAATACTATGAAGAGACACATAGACACACGGGCAATAGTAGACGGAAACAAGACGCGTTCACTTTAGATGTTAAATTAACACTAAAAATATTAAAAACAAAACACAGAAGTCCGGAGTCACGCCGGGAGTGTGGCAACACATTAGCATAATATCTGGAAATCCATTTGTGGTTCATATTTTATTCATGACGGGCACTGTTTAAGTTTTTGATGGGAGTTTGGTCGCAGATCGTTTTAGAATCGCTTGTAAATCCATTCCTGTGGGATACATTCCTGACTCCCAAAATAAATCCTTACCTTGCCTTACCTTAGTTGTTTTTAGAGTTCTTTAACTATTCGGACTTCCTCATATATATCAGATGGATTGAGAGCTTAAATCCCTCACGCTTCTCGAAGGCAAGTTAGCCGGCTTTAACAATCACTGTCTTATGGATCGTGATAGTAAATTATTATTTTTTTTTTATTCACCACAAGTTAGCACCTTGTAGTTAGTACCTTGACTGCATCTCACCTGATGGTAAGTGATGATGCAGTCTAAGATGGTAGCGGGCTAACCTGTTAGGGGTATGATAAACTCATACTCCTAATTGGTTTCTACACGACATCGTGCCGGAACGCTAAATCGCTTGGCGATACGTCTTTGTCGGTAGGGTGGTAACTAGCCACGGCCGAAGCCTCCCACCAGACCAGACTCGAGCCGGGAATCGAACCCAGGACCTCCAACTTTAAAATGCAACAGCGCACGTGCTGCGCCACGGAGGTCGTCAATTAACTAGTAAGTTAGTGCAGTACCGCACACGTGATATAAGTGAAACTCTTTACATTATGCGACCATGACGACCATGCGACGTGACGCATATTAGGAATACAATGTATAGCCCTATTTCTCCTTTTCACTCTCTTTTGACGAAAAGTGTCCTTGGAATCTCACTCACAATTCTCAAATCGAAAATATTGACTTCTTTAAGCGGGAACGAGGGTCAATCGTTCCTGAAGTACGAGACATAATACAAGATTTCTAACTCTGAGCTGGTACTAGTAATTCCTTGACATCGAATCTCCTTTCATATTCAGGTAATAAGCCGTTCGCGCTATTTATCCTTCGTATTGATTCTCCATCCAGCCCGCCGCGCTCATTCGTCTTACCCTATTTGTATCGAGTTTCAATCACTCGCGAGTGGTAGTTTTTCTTCGCTCGGCTTGAGGGATTATTTGTTGAATGGAATGCAATTTAACACGCGCGAGCGGGCTCTTTACAAAACAATACCGACCGCGAGTGAGGGCTCGAGGCTGGCGTCTCATTCCACTAAAATCTTTACAAACCTCACCGGATTATCAAGGCAAAGATATTCGATAATACACCTCTACGTTTTCCTGCATGTTGGAATACTACTACTTACTATAATTTTGGAAAATAAACATTAGACTGACCGCGAAAGTTCATGACGTATACAGTCGGTGGGTGCATACACTAGACTTAGACACGGGTTCATTAGCAATACATTTTAGTCTAGTCGAGGGTTTGCTCCCTTCTGATGTATGAAGTTGATATACAACGTAAGGATCTGCTATCTAACGTACTTGGTCTCCTATGAAAGAAGTGTTTTTCTTTTTAAAAAGCATCACAGCCGGAAGGGCATTCTAGATCTTTATCTGCCCTCCGGTTTCAGTGAGGTTCCCCATTATATGAGATAACATTCTCTATAATGTGAGTGAACAGCCATCTTCTAAGCAAGCAAGTGCTATTCGGGGTGTACAGAAGCTTTTGTCTCTTTATTAAATATGTATGTAAGAGTCAGTATTCTCGTCCATCTTGATTGATAGACATTAAGCCATTAAATTATACTTACTTAAAAATTATTGGTAGGCATACTTACCGACACCGGTATTTCTAGTAATTTGTGTCCCTGTGGCTGAGGCATAATTAGCAGCAAATCATGCTGGTAGCATTGATGAGATGCTATAATGATAACAAAAAATAGGCATCTGAGCCGCTGCCTTTTTGAATGTGTTAATAACTGTGTATCGCAATTTCAACCGTAACACCCCACGTTTATTACGCGGGATGGGTGTTTGAGCGGCCCGCGACCATCCGAGGCTTTATAACAGATACCTGCCGCCACAAGGTAAACTTTTAATGCCGCTGACACTCCCAAAGTTTACAAATTTGCTATTCAGCCGAGCTTGCTTCACCGACCAAATTGTACCAATCTAGAACTTTCATATTTTTTTAGAGAATATATTATTTGACATTTCCCGCTCAGAGCGAACGCTTTTATGCGCCTAAATTATTTTCTTTTGTATTGGTTTTTATGAAACATCCTTTGAGACCAAAGTATAATAAGGCTTATAAACTGCCTTCTGGACCTTTGTGTTTCTTTAATTTTTTTAAATAAGGTAACATCAAGGGGTGGCTTTCATAAAAGTAGGATTTACCTCTAAAATTTAAAAATATATACCAGCTTAGATTTCTTCACCATCATATCACCTCACCTCATAAATAGATGCCTGTAATAGTACTGAATAAACCTTTTTTTAATTTTGACTTTTTGATTTCATCAAACAATCAAACTTATCAAACGTAAGGGACGTTGAGAAATGTCATTCCAAAAGAAAAACTTTTGTTTGAAGCGATGTTAGTATGGCCCTGAACGTTATCATTAAAATGTTATTTTGTAATATTACAATCAACATTCTAACTAAATTCTAATTAAATTTACGAGCAAATCGAAAGTATGTAAGCCGTAGAACTATAGACACACTGTCTTTTCTCATCAATATCGTAAATACTAGTCTGTTATTCTGGGTGTCGAGAGCCAGCGGAGGTTCGCGTCGATGCATCGGTATCTGTCAGCATCCGACATTTGGATCCGATCTGTCAGCGTCTCAATTAAGCTCTCAGCCAGTCCGAGGCGACAAAGCTAAGATCCCCTTGCGATATAATTAGTGCGGTGAGTTGAACGTTGCATTGCGCTGAACTAAGCATGGTTATTACATTAAACCGTTGACCAGATTGAGTGTCGGTGTATAACTGAGATCCGTTATGTATTACAAATAGTGCCCATCTTCAAAGTCAGTTTTTCAGAACACAATCTTATATTCTGACAAACTCAATGGCTACAGAAATACCGATGTGTATGTGATTAAGTAAAAATAAAATAACAAATAAACGAAACATTTTACCCTTCATATTAAAGGTAAGTAATTAAACTTATCTGATAAATGACACTGATAAAAAAGACGTTTTCTTACATCTAGTATATTATATATAGATCGAGAGTATATTATGACTGGCCAGGGAGGAGTATATATGTTGGTTCCAGCGTGCTGAGACTCCGTTGTTTTTATGTCTATCCACACATCTTGCTTGCTGCTATAACAACCAATAATAAAAATTAAAATAAAGTTAAAAGGGAAATCCATTAGTTTTTTTGCACGATTTTCATAATGTTTCAATGTGTTAATATTGTAAAGGGTTTCATATTGCACCATGATACCTGGCCAACACCTCGGTGTGAGCACCACGCTCACGAGTACACAGCAATAATCTCTTAAGTTATAAACTTACCATAACGTGCCTACTGGTTCGTATTTTCCTATGAATGGTAGCCGTTAAAAGCCCAAATTACTTTTAAAAAGTTTGTTTGCGTCCCAGTTTTGAAATAATCACAACATCAAGCCTTCACCATTCATCAGCGACAGCATTTTATTAATTTTTATTAAGAAATTGGTGGAATCGTCACCCGGGCCTCGGAAGCAAGTAAACTCTTTGCATTGCAGAAGCGTGGTGGATTTGTACTCTAAAACCCAATCTCCTATGAGCCGGTAAAAAATGATTTGAATATTTGAATATCAGCATTATGCTGGCAGTCGACGGCGCCCAGCTCGGAGCAGTAGGTGTCCCGGCGCGACACCCGCCATGTCTTATTCATCACAAGGCGCAGTTAAAGTTGGAATTACTCGAATTTCGCCGCAGATCACTCTGGGATTGTTTGGGAATTCAATTTGTAACTCATTTACGTTTGATTCGCACCTTGTTTACAGTTCCCTTCTTTTTATTGTACTTAGAAGTTAACGCTCTAATTTGATTTTGCGAATACCTCGCCTCACCCTCCTCCTTTGAGAGGATTTACGGAAATATTGTTAAGACTTATTTGTTGAGCCACTTAGTGAATACTAAAAGTTGTAAAATCTATTGTTTCGGAATAAATGAAATATTTCAGTGTCCCTTTACGATTCTCAAACATTAGTGATATAGTGCGGACGCCTTGTTCGCTCCGTGGTTTACGTAGATTTGCACTGCTACATTTATATTAGATCACCATTCACGGAGCTTCACAGTGCTTCTTGTACATCTTACAAGTGAGCACCATGTATTTTGTATGTATAAATCTATATACAAAATATATGGTGCTCATGAGGGGCGAGGCGCTTCGGAGCAGGGCACTCCATAACAGAGTGTCAGGGGTGAATTCATAGAAAATATAGATGCTGTATTATAAATATAAAAATAATTATATAATAAATATATAAATAAAAATATTCTTGTATCGAGCTTCCATACAATTAAACGAGTACCTTATTTGTTTGTAATACGCGACCTAAGAAAGGGAACTTCAAAATAGTAATCTTAAATAAAATAATTTATGCTTTGTCATCCATATTAAAGGCATCGTTTCTTTCGTTTTTGTTCAATAAACATAAATTATCGGTGGATTTTTTCTTTCTATCCATTTTATAACGCTCCTTGAAAACCAAGCTAATGACTAAAGCTATACTGAGTCAGTTTCTATGTAGAAATTTTGCTGAAATATTAACTGTACGCGGTGGGCACAAACTAGAAAAAAAAAACGCAACTATATGAACAAATTCGCAGGCACAGTACAGCTACTCGGAAGTGAAATAAAAACATAAGTTCCAGACACAGATCGAAAAATGACTATTCGATTACGGATTGTTTGCTTGAATTTGATTTAGGGTCGAGGAGTAGCCCGGCACCACTTGACGCTCCGCAGGGGCGGCTGCAGGCGGGAGAGCTTGTGAGAGCACCTTTTGAATTCGAGAACGAAAACCGAACAAAATCCGATTCTTTGTCAAATGAACTTCGCGTCGGAAATATAAGGTGACCTTTAGAGATTTATTCGGAACTGATTCCATTGAGAAATGGCAACTTTAGCTTGATAGTCAATCACTTTATTAATGACTCATTCCAGCAGAACAGCGAACAGTTGAAGCGGCTCTTAAACTTTAGCAAGTTTCAATAAGAAAAAAGACGATGCCTTATAATTTTAGTGTGATACTTTATTCATTTCTTCATTCATCAGTGGCCTAAAAATGCTAAATTACAAAACATCATCATCGTCCTCGGTCAAACAATACCCCACTGGTCGGAACAGGCCTCCACATTCATATTGAATAAAGTATTAAATCATGAGCTTAAATTTGTTTGATGATGTACAAAGCATAGAGTTAAAAGAAAATTAGCACAAAAAGCGTCAGATGTCTGTTTAATGATGACTCTTGTTTGTCCAAAGAACATCTTAACAACTATTATACATCCGTGCCCCCCCCCCCCCCCCCACTCCCAATCCAAATCTAGGTTATCCTGTATTGTGGGTTAACATAAAGCATAATACATACCTAATTATATTTAACAATACATTTCGTTATTTCAATTGGTTTTTTCACTAAAACACTGAAGAAAATTGGTGTTTTTATTTGTCAAGGACACTTTTTAATGATCGTTATACTAACGATTGGAACATATCCCGCTGTTGCAAAACTGATCGCCAGATAAAAAAAACATCACTCTGACTAATTATTGGTCGTTTTAGTAAGTTTTTTAAAAGGGTCGTTACAAAAACATTTGTTTCAATACGGTTGAAAGGAAACTTGGAAAAGGCGCTCCTGCGAAAGGGCAGGCAATCCGATTAGTATTCAATGTCAGACCTCGTCTCATGTTACGTTGGCCATTCTCCAAAAGAATCGAGTTTTGTTCATTGTAACAGCTCGGCCGGTGCTTCGTCCGCAATTTAAGTAAATAAACCAGATAAAGATAGTATTGCGTATGATCACACATCTGATGGACGACTGGGTAGACATTATGGGTCGCTCTGCTGTGCTCGTAGTTTAAGAATTCATTGTTAACGGTTGTATGCAGTCCGTGTATCGATTGATTCAATAAATGAGGCCAACTGACTGAAACTAAGATCAACTAGTGTTTTCAAAGAAACTGTAATTATTTAACCATCGTCTTGTCGTCTACCGCCTGACGGTTCGTCCGAGGCGGGCACACTCGGAGATAAACATATTAATTGCAATGCAACCTCCCAACTGTACTATTATTATGGTGTACGCATCGAGCCCAGGAAGCGTTTCGCCTTGGTGGTTTATAAGCCCTATAATTATTGCTATAATTCAACGAGGCAATGTGCGTCACCATGATTAACTGTCACCAAAACATTCAATTTAATATCATTTTTACCTTATACTTCGTAAAGACCTTTAACCCGGCGTCATGGGGGTGGAAAAGTGATACACGGACGTTGGGGTGGGTCTCACCGACCCGTTCATTAATGTCAAAATTATTCCAATACTTTATAAATAATAAAGATTATATTTATACGTGTTTAGTTTTTTGGATATTTATGTGAATAAATGATACACAAATAATTTGGTATATTATGTTTTAATTATATATAATAGAACTTTAAAAAAATTACGAAAATTGACAACTAAAATTTTCTGTTCTACTTAAATGTAATAATATTATTAATTAACAATCAGTCTTAACGTTTTAATGTCACTTTTTCGTAGGAAACTAAATAAATTTGAGGAAAAAAAAACAATTAGTCACTTGGAATCATTATCTTTGGTACAGTCAGCACAGAAAGGTACTATATGTTCTACACAAATATATTTGTTGCAACTCTCTCTGCAGGTGTAGTTAGTTTTACGGTCTTTCTTAGCTGAACACATTTGGCACCTTTTGCGAAACTTAGCCTTTTTTACTGGAGGTTCCTCTGAAGATTCACCAAAAATTTTTCCAATTTTCTGTCGCAACTCACGTGGAAGCACTAACATTTTGGCGAAGTTTTAGGTGTTCCATGACAAGGATTATATTTTCAGTTCTGGTTCTCATATTTTGTCGAAAAGGCCTCTTATACCACTTTGTACCGTCTTTGCCATGATAAAAGTCCAAAGAATACTCGTAGTTTATGTTTGAAGAACTAGATGATTCGGATGTACATTGCTCCTCTCGCGAACGATTTCTATGCAATCGAATAGACAGTGGAATATCATCATCATCATCATCTTGTTCTGTGTCACTAGGATTACTACGCTTACTCAAGTGATCTTCTTCGTCGAACACATCCTGGTCTGACAACTCAGAATTAGAGTCAGACTCTTGTAAAATTGCAAGACGACGCTGTCGTTCTGCCTCTTCACGGTCCATCTTTTACTAAGTACCTACAAAAATTACAAATAAAATGCATTGAACTATATATAACCAGCTATAATTGTAAATAACAACAAAAAATCAAATATAAAAAGGATAAAAACACAGATAATAAATAAAACAATATCTAAACAAAATGGCGCAAAATTGTTACACTGACTGCGGGGATGGGTCTCACATACCTTTTTCGAGTTTGGGCACCTGTATCTCCCACTGCGGCTGTGGCACGACTAACTTGTTGCTTGCGACGCATAGAACAACTCAACAGCTCCAGCTATTGAGAAGAGCAGCAACGTCGCACGCATAGTAACCGAACTACAAGCGAAATAAAATGTGACGGGTCGCACAGACCCAGCCCCCATGACGCCGGGTTAATAAAATGATCTTAATAATTGAAATAAGCCTCTATGAAATATGTTAACAAGTTGATTATTTTATCAAATATCTAACGAGTAGAACCCGTATTATTGTACGCTTATAAGAGGAACACAATAATCTGGTTTCACTGGTTCGCTACCAAATCAAAATACCAAAACCATAAAAACACATGTTTTTTTTTAAATTAAGAAACTAACGTTGACTGAACTGAAATTCCACCTGATACAAGGTGATGCCTATTTAATCTTGATTTGCACATAATTAGAGCATAACTATATATATATAATAGATACTAATGTATACCAGATAAAAAAAATTGTTTTGTACAAAAATCGTTACAATACTAAAACATTTTTAGTATGGGAATTAAAACGGCCATAGGTGTGTTGCAAATAGGGTCCATAAAATCTTTTGTTCCCTGAAAGTCGTACAGAACAAAACGTTGCACGGACTCATTTTTGTTAAAACTGCTGCAATTCACTGACCGTATGTTTGCATTTCGTCTAAGCAGAACTCTCGAGAGGCAATTTTTTTTACATAAGATATATCAATATGGTACGATAGTGACGTACTTTATCATTAAATGTTAACTTCATTGCGCTTAAAAATTAAAAATGAGGGTACAAATACTAATTAACAAATATATACTAAATAACAATAACTTTGCAAATAACTAGAATATGTGATCTCAATACGAGCATACAATGACAGCAGGTATAGTGAGACAGAGAGGTATAGTTTTTTTTTTAATTTACGAATAGATGGGTCACCTGATGTTACCGTCGCCCTCGAACATCTTCAGCACCAGAGGAGTCACCGATACGTTGCCGGCTGAACCGCTCCTCTTCATCGGTTTCGTAGCGAAACTTCACTAACTTCTGAACTTCGGCTATGTTGCTAGAAAGCCAGTGCACTATGTTTATTGTAAAATTACCTCAGTATGAAAAACACACTAATAAAAACTTTAGCTTATATCTAGCTTCGTATCTAAATAATAACAATTAATGTTAGTTTATCCTTAATCTGTTATCTGTAGTCTTTCAAAATAAAACACGAAAGATATCCAAGTATCTATTAGTATTATTAGTTATCCCAGGCGTCTTCTTTATAGGTTAGAATGTAATCTATTATACGTGCCTCTCAAACCATTGAGAACGGATCAGGCTGAAATTTGGCTCTTCAAAAGCGATGATAATGTAGGCGTGCTGAATAAACATAAGTCTATCTGATATGAAATAAGAAATACTAAAATGTGAACGTAGCCACAGGTAAAAGCTCGTCCAGTACAAATCTTTCAAAGTGACATAGTACTTAATATTTCCGCAGTCCGAACGCTTCCATCTGTATAACTTTTAGTTTATAGTACCGCGGCCGCTCTCGGCCACTCATACAGTCGCTCACACACTACGGTCAGAATAAAAGAGCCATTTGCTCCAGCTTCGCGGACGCTTCCCTCCCGGCGTTTGAGGGATAGTGTGCGACAACTCGATAAATTAACCAGCGGATTTCTTTGTAGCGGGATTTCTTTATTCGCACAACTTTTACTCGTTCCGGCAGATTCTTATAATTTATTATAAGTTTTGTATCAGAATTGTTTTGTCGCTGCTGAAGTTTTTTAATTTATTATGAAAGTAGAAGATGAATTTTATTTTTTTGTTTATTTGTGCGACAACATCTAGACTATTTACTTATCTGAGTAGGCACACTATATTGTTTGCGCTCGTCTGTGTGTTGCCGAGCGACGTGAAGACACTCTTCAGCTGCGCTATGCATGTTAAAGCTGAACTGAACACATTTTTAAGCTTTTTTCTGATAATATAACTGCGAATTACTGAGTGACTTTGGAATTTTCCGATGTAAATTCAACAGCTCGCGATGATGCTCTGGAGTTGTAGGGAACAGCCGAAACGATATAAAATGTATAAAACACACATTTGTATAGATGTTGTCAGTAACATAATATTTCTGTACTGCGTCATTATGTGACGATGAAGCCGTTAGGCAGTTCAAGTTCAAATTCAAATTAATCTTTAATCAAATAAAAGGCGCTTTTGACGCGTCAATAATTTACATAGTAGTGATTTTTCATCACTAATATCGTTCATAAGACTAGCCTATTGTTCCCTAACACCACTAGAAACCAAACGATTGAACCAATATTGAGGAATTTCAATGTCTGTACTGTGATAGTATATACTATTTAAAAAAAAACGAAATATCTTTTTCGTTCAAATCGGTTCATAAATGAAAAAAATCCGAGTGAATATTTATTTTTAGCTTTTAAGGTGGTGATAACCTCTATTTGCTTATTTGATCATTTCCATTTACTAATTAATCATTTACTACACTTTATACATTTCCCAATGGAGGGACGTTAAGCGTTGAGGAGTTGTTCTGGACCTACGAAGCAAAAATTGCCTTAATATTAAATAATCGATGCACAATGATTAAAAATACTTATTATTGAGTATGTAGTTCCACTGATCATCAGCGGTCGTCATAATCAGTTCGCCTTGAACAATTTATGATTATAGAGAGCAACATTTTACTAAATAATTGTGCCTATTACTTAAATGAGTTCCTTCGATATATTTGGGATTCCATCAACCTCATCTTAGTATGATGACGATGGGACCACTTGGGAAGTATACTCTTTGAAATCGTCATCATCATCATCGTCATAAATGGCTGTCTAAGGAACACAAACAGGCAGTTACCAATAATGAATTATCAATATGTTTAGAATTTTAATATAAAAAAAGACGTGTGGCATACGGGGACTGCCGCGGTAAAACTATTGCATAGCATTTTTTATCAACTAAATTATTAATATTTCAAAAACAACAATGAAAATAAAAAGTAATATTGAGGTTATTTTTAATAAAATTAATTTAAAATAAGCAAACGGGAAGTGAGTAAAATTTTACTTGCAAGGTTTGATTACAAACAGACAACGGGACAGGTGAAACTAAATAAAAATGCTTTGCATAATAATAAAAATTAGAAATAAACGTGATAAAAATAATAAAGACGTACCCCAGGCTCGAACCTGGGACCTTATGCACAAAAAGCATACGCGATAACCGCTGTTCAACGGCAACCGTAATAAACCGTGGCGAAATATATATATACTCGTACATCTAATGGGGGATGTAAGATTATTTTCGTAACGGGATTTCTGGATTCGGTCTCCACGCCCAAGGCCCGCGATGGAATCTATGCTAAGCTAAGAATGTTTCTTTACTCAAAATTATAATGAAACTGATGTCAATTATGAAGTTAAAAAAAAATCCAACATAGCAAATAAATCACATAAAATTAACACAATACACCTAAACCTAAACTCACCTCAACTCAGAATAAGATAAGACTTTGGTTTTGGTGTTTTGGGGAGGGTTTGTGGACCAATGAATCGTTATTATTTATAACATGGTAATAAAGACATACCAGACCAAAACACCAAACCTCGTTCATGTACATGACGGAGTGCCGCAAAGTAACCAGTAAGCCTCGCCTCTTTCTCGCCGAAAATATAAGAACTTACGCAATATATAATAATATAGTACTGCTACTCAAATGATTGAATTTATTTTGTGTGTGCCGCATTGAAAGGATTCGCGTGATCCCTGCGTCTCAAGAAACATATATTGAAATAAAACATTTCCGTAGCTGCTCGCAAAGGATCTAGATTGTAAATAAAACACATCTTACAAAGTTATATAAGGCCCGTAAACCCACAAAGTTAAGCCCATTCGTGAGAACTTTCTTTTCTTTTGCCAAAATATTAAATATAGCCGCTTCGGTAAGTGTTGGTACAAAATAATATTGAGTGTGGGAGTCGGTGTGCGTAAGGGTTTTATGCTTATTGATAAGTCCCGGTGAGTATAGTTACATTTGGGAATCGGGGAAAGAGACACCTGATGACTCTTGTTGTACAAAGTTGCACTATCTACGCACTTCCAATCGCTGGACGTAGCAGTAATCCAAAATGCCGAGTGCGACTTTTTCTACTTATCTTTCTACGATCGCGTTAACTTCAATTTTTAAAGAACCTTAAGAGATTGATATCGGTTTTCGATTATATACAAATTGAAGCTGATTTTCACGCCATCGAATAAGAAGAAAATCTTGCATTTGGCACTCAACTAGCAGCCGAGTTCACACTTGATCACTTGCTTCACTGAGTAGATGCTTCGCTTCGCTCTCCGAATAGACTGCCTGTCTCCGCGACGAAAGCCGATATTTATACTTCGGATGTAAAGTCTAGACTGTTCTTTATTCAGAATCAGAAAACATAGGAATTATAAATAAAACGAAAGTTCCGGAAAGATTTGGATTCCACTAATTTCTAAGAATTGGTTTATTTACAGGATTTCACTTTCAACTAATTACCATAACATACTAACAAGTAAATGATAAATTAAGATGATTATGAACTAGAGTATTAATGTACACTGTACATTGTAAAAGTTTGTGCGGCTCAAATCTCGCAAGTTAAAACCAATCTATCTATCGCCAAGCGATTTAGCTAAACTTCTGCCATACAGACTTGCAAAGATGGCATAAGGGTATAAAAAATCTTTGAAAGAATTAATCTCATTTACTCATAATATATAACGTAATATCTTATCAATAGGATCTCTATGCAATATGTTCTTATTAAAATTTAGTTGATGTAACCAATCAAGCAATTCCTCGCCACCACCTCGCAGATTTCAAAGCATACCAACTATACACACCAGAGTGCATTCTGCGGACACACTTCACTAGGAAGTAATCTCATTACCAGCCAGTGAGTGCAGGACTCGGGCTTCACTCCTAGGCCGGGAGCTCACGCCGAGCCGGAACATTTCCTTAGCTCCCACTACCACTACAAGTCTTATGAACTAGACAATAGAGTTTAAATTATATTCATTCACCAGATAAATGTTTGTTTGTTGAAATTCTTTGCGCGTACGAGCCACTCGTTCAGGTCTAGGAGCTGGTGGAAAGGTTTGTGCGTGTATGATAAAGGGTAAAAATTCCAAACAATTTTGGTTTTTAATTTAGTACAAATGCATGAAACACGTTAGCTTAAAACTATTTAATCAATTAAACTCGAGATAAATTCGTCTCTAATTCCTCTCACTCTCTCAATGTACCAAATTGCAGCTTTGCCTTTATTCAATTAGCTTAAGAAAACAAATTTTGTAATGGCATTATTATATTATGACTATCACTACAAAAAAAATTCAATGCGGGGAGGGGATGATGCAAACTGATTAAAGTTTTTCCAAATTCTAGATGTTTCCGGTGCGTGTTAGAAATAAGAAAGCAGAGCGATATTTTCGTGTTTCTGGGAAATCCTAGGTGATGTCGGTACACACCCAAACGCAGCCACTAGCTCTTCGACAATCTGGTCTCCGGACTACCAGCGACTAAACTTATTAACTCACACGTTCCAGTAAGAGTGCTCCGTGGAATCGATGGCGGACGGAAAATGGAAATTTCGCGCTCCCACCAAACTCCTCGCGAAATCGTTTAGCGTATTTCTGTTCAAGAGGTCTTTATACACACGCGTCTGGCGCATTTCGTCCAAAATATCTCGCTTGAAAAATAAAAATAATGCTCGAGGTGTTTTGCTGTGGATTTCAATTATTTTGTGCATTAGTGTAATACACACGGAATGTCACAAATAAACGCTATTCTAGTGTATAGTGTTCCAGAAAGTTCTCGATTTATTCTTGAGATCCTAAAATTGACGGGAAGCCTTACTTTGCTGCTACTCCACTGGACGGACGGCTGGCTGACTGAACAGTATATTTAAAAAAAAACACCAAAGAATGGCAGCAAAACAATTCCGGGTTATAGGACCGGCGCTGTAGTCTACCCATAGCGATTTTCTGCAAGAAATTGCATTGTAATTTTTTTTATATTTGTGATTTTCTTAGTTTTATTTGAGTGATATGGATTTATTTTTATCCAGAAATTTGCGCAACTTCTATGTAATAGTTCAGACGCAGTTCGGTTCTTAGGAGTTAAGAAATGTTATTTTTAAATAGCCCACTGTGTATCAGAAACAGCAAAATTTTACAAAGGTATAATTCTAGTATTTAATTCTTATATTAAATCCCGAAAAATATACTTAGATTAAATTAAAGCAGCAGCACCTCATTACTGAGCTCAAAGAAAAGAGGAATCGAAAGATTACAACCCCGTCGATCCCAGTTAGATAAACAGTGCAGCAATGTTTCAGTGCTGAAAATACGAAAGAGGTTTCGTTCTATGGAACTCTTTCCCGGTAAGATTTTAATTAGCCACGGCCGAAGCTAATTTAATTCAACGTATTGACCAGAGCTCAGAGATACACGGGTAAAACAAGAAAATGATTCAAGATATTTCCAGCTTCCCGATTCCCGCAGGGAGCCACGGAACAGCAATCACCGAGATTTATTGCGCACTGCGGTGTAATCAAACATTTTGCAGTAAACCTCTATTTAAAGCTGATCGCGTACCCATCAGCGAGTGCCGTACCCGCCGTACCCGCAGCTAACGAAAAGGCTTTTCAGTACAAAACCCAAACTACCAATCGTATAATATTAAATATAAAAACATTACTTCGCCGTTTCTCAGTGCTTTTTCACGCTCAATGTTGAAATAAACGAAAGATCAGCTTCATGACATCTACTATACACTACGAATGAGTTATACTCGTACACCTTATACTATAACTTTACTACTTCTATAAGTTGTAAACGTAGCATTAATGTAACCTGTTATTGTATAACATCCGCCATCGTCATTCATTTATTTAAACATCATGAGCCACACGTACGAGTACGGTGAGCGCTCAAATGAAAAAGGTATTTAGAATTCAAGATGTTCAATATTTCGCTCACTTTACAACTCGGCAACGATAATCAATCCATCTTCTTCGTAGTTTTTGGGTGTCAACGTGGTCATGACGAATGGTAACTAGTCCAATTGTCGTAGGTTGTGGAAAAAAAAATAACAACTCACTTATGCCATAACATAAACTTATTCTCATATAATTATTATATACTGATTATTAAACTATTGCTGCACTATTTGCTATTTCAATTTTAATAAAAGCAATATTTGTTTGTTGTGTTGGTCGTTCATTAAAAGGACAATATCTAACTCACAGATATAATATCTATCTTATTTTGTTGCGTACAAGCGCAGAGCTTCGAACGCTGCGTTGTAGATTATGTTCGTCCCGCTCTGTCGAATTGTCAACACAGATTTTTGAGTGAGCATCTATGAGATACCTACAAACGTTTGTGACTTTTGCATGCATGAATGCCGACTTCCATGCTCTGTCAACCCTACACTGATACATGTTTGTGCGCGACACTAGCATGCGCGGTCTGATCCTAAGCAATCGGTGCTTGCGGATCACTGTGCGAGCAGCGTAATCGAATATTTTGCTGTAAGTCTCCGTTTAGAGGAACAGAGCTGCATACTCGCAGATCTCATGAACAGCAATAACAAAACGCTTTTGTTCAACTTTCGCTTACGGAAACAGGGACGCGGGGAACAATGGCATTTGAACGAGATTTAGTTGCGATGCAGACTGCAGACAACGGCAATGAGAACAGACGACGGGAACTACTACTGTGACATCAGACTGTCGCCGCTGACTGTGTAAGCATCTCGAGTTAATAAAGTAACTTTATTACTATTTAAGTTTGCTAAATTCTACAGGAGCTCTTCGTCTTTGGAATGGGAGGTTCCTTGGCAGAGGTGATTGGGAATTATAATTGTTAAATTTTACCTGGTCTGGTTGGATTTGGTCGTGGATATTTACCAACTTACCGACGGAATTCGGGAGGTTAATTTTGTTTCAGTAAAACTGGCATTAAATGTTGCGAACCACCGGCCACTAAACGTATTAGTCGGCGCACGTTATTATAAATTATATGAAGTCCTCCTGGCGCTGTGGAGCGTTATGGAAATAAATAAAAACGGTTCCGGGTACGAGCCCTGTTGTGGGCGATTTGAGAATTTATAATTTTCTTTGGTCTAATCGAAACGCTTTGATCGTGGCCACTTAACACTTTACAGACAGAGATGTGTTATTTTCTATTAAGTATGCCAGTAATGTTATCTTGCATAAATTAATATAAACCAATTAAGTGGTATATCCTTTAAAATATTTAAAATAAACATTTAGAGTGGGTGAAAGTATGTAAAGTTGAATGACCATTCAAATCTACGACCCTTAAAACCCTGCAGGCCATTCATTTTAGTACCATTTCAATGTTTGGCAATTCAATAGCGGAGTCCGGCTATTTGCGTCGGCCAACGCGCAGGACGACAGGTGTCGCGATTGATGAGTGGTGTTATAAAATTCGGCGTTTTATGTCGGCGGGTGAGGTGGACCACAAACATCCGGATATATATACACTGTTTCGATCGACACACTGCTCCACTGAACCTTTCAGAAATATGTTAGCAAATTAACTAAGATGAAAACTGAGCTGGAAAAAAACAAGCAAACTAACCAAAACTATCAAAGACCTCATAACCATCTCTAAAAGCAGAGCGACAATTTCATACAAACCTTCACATCCCTCAAATGAAGATCATAATTTTGAAGAGTTGACAACGTAAGAGCGATTGAACAATATTAAGATACTGCTTCGAAACCTCGAGTCATTGGATTTATACAACTAAATAAAGTTGATCCTTTGACTGTATCATTTGCTCCGCCTTTCGTCGCGCGGTGTCGGTCAGTGAACGCGGTTTCACATTTAATTTGTTTACAACTCAATGAAGTAGATACCTGGTGGTATAGAGTAGGGTTGAAATAGCTCATTTGAGCGCTTAATTTTCTAGCCAAATCATTACCACGTTTTTTACTTTAGACGTGCATTGATCAACCCATTGCTGGCTCACTACAGAGCACGGGTCTCCTCTCAATAAGAGAAGGGTTTGGCCATAGTCCACCACGCTGGCCATGTGCGGATTGGCAGACTTCACACGCCTTTGAGAACATTATGGAGAACTCTCAGGCGTGCAGGTTTCCTCGCGATGTTTTCCTTCACCGTTGAAGCAAGTGATATTTAATTTTTTTTTTTTAAACGTGCTTAGACTTTAGACGTGCGACACCACACAAATCCTTCGATAGATGCTCTCAACGCATGTTTCAACGACGCTCAATAGTAAATCATGGACTTCCAAAAAGTAACGCCGTTCGAAGTAAGTTCTTTCGAAAATCCCATATTTTTGACAGGATCCTTATTTTCATTTTCATTCGCATCTACCAGTTACATACAGTCAAAATAAACACTTTGTAATGGGTAAATAATAGAAAGTGCAAATTAATTTTACTCAAATGACATCGGATGAAGCCCCGATGTAAGCGCCTGGTTTCCGCGAGCATGTCACAGAGCGTCAAACCTGTCGGCGTTGGTTGGTTACGCTACGCACGGGCTATTGAAATAAAATGGCATTTTATGTTCATGTCGACTATTAAACACTTTAATGCCGTCTCGCAGCTGGCAGCATCAATTTTGTGGGCGCGTGGTTATTTGATTTCGATTCTCGTTATTAAATCTTTCGAGTTCTGCCAATTACAATTTTATGTGAACCTGGTGGAAGTTTTCGAGTATAGAAAAGAATCAAATAAAATTTCCGTATATTTCGTGTATCGTTGGTTTCAATTTAAGTTTACTTTTCTCTCTGTTATCATAAACTTTTTTAAATGAAGAAAATCTCCGGCATTGCTGTTTGCCAAAATTCTTATTGTACATGTAAGATACATGAAAATGGCCTCCAACTGAAACCGATGGAAGCAACACACTCACGAACAGCAGTCTTGGTAGGGGATACCCACTACCGCTCTTCACTAGAATACCCACTAGCGCGCTTACCTAGAATATACTTTACTGAAAGTATATTGTAGGTAAGCGCGCTGTAAATCAGGCCGCAAAATCATTAACCGTTAATAAGTCAAGAAAGTAAGTATTTCGATTGGGTACTGAAATGAAAGAAATGCAATTTGCCTCCCCTCGCCTCACTGCGAACTGCTGGCAGCTGGTAATGCGAATAAAAGGCTCCAATTAAATTATTCATTCCATCACTGAAGATTGCTTCTCGCGAGAAGGGTCAATGAGAGTATGGGTACTTTTCTAGATTTTTCTAAAAAGCTTGTTTCTTTGTAGTTTAGTTCTGTTTCTGTGTTTGGTTAAGGCTTGCGTCTGCGATGTTAATGATGATGTGATGTTATATTGACGTTTTGCTATGCGGTCTATTGTTAAAACTGCAGATCTGATAGAGATTAAACTGAATTTCACTTTAATAGCGTTTAGTTTTAACGGTGAAAACAGATCAGCATAAAACTAATCCATATATACAGCCATACTCAAATTCTATTTAACATCAGACTGGCAACTTACTCAGGCAAATTAAACGTGCTAGAATTTTTAAAGTAGCAATCGACCAACCCAAGAAAATAACTTTTTTATACAAGATTTTTGTATACGTATTGTCATAAAGATATGAAATAAGGGTAATTATTTAATAAGTGCTATAAATAAACATAATTAGAATTACTCAAGCTTAAGGTTTTTAAATTTAGCATAAGTTTACCCTTAAATGTAAAACCAGATAGAGATTTACCAAAAGCAAGGAAAGAAACAAAATGTTTAAAGCAGAACGAACCGTTGTAAATTGCATTTCTCTCAAAGCTGCAATCTTTTAAACCCCTTCCCGTGGCATTGTGTAAGAAAAATTGCTTAACCTCTGAACAAAATGAAAGAAGCTTAGATATAAATAGAATGTAGGGGAGACTTTCGTAGCTCGTGAACGAAAGACAAAAATGATCTATATCACTTAGGTACAGGCCAGCTATTTATCCTAGCTGCTGCAGCAGGAGTTTTATATTAAAATTTTGCGATTAACAGCTAAAGTGATAAGATTTATTGCAGGCAATAGACAGGGTATAGACACAAGAACTACCGCTTACAAATAGGTTGGAGTCTCGAGTAGCGCAGTAATCTGACTTTTTAAATACATTCAGGCGTAGGATGTACAAAATCGAGTCCAGTCAAAGTTAATACAAAAATATAATAATGTTAAGTCTGCCTTGTCTAACTAGTAGTTTTAATTAATGGTCTGCTCGACTCACAGGGTACGCAACAGTTACTGAACATACTACGTATACTAAAAATAAAATTAATACAGATGATAAAGTGCGTTTTAATAAAACAAGAAAGACTTGTGAGTCACCAAGGGTCTAGTGCATTGGGTTGTGAAAAGCGACGTAAAGGCTACAAATTATCTAAAACGGTCAAAGCTAATCGGTATTCAATCGGTAAAATCAAACTACTGAAAGAATGATACGGTTCTTTTCACCAATCAGTACGTAGATATTCATTCTTTTTAGTGAGCTTCCAGCAATACCAAGATTTCATTTCTTTGCGCATCTCTTACTCAGAGGCTTTTATAGAAATGACGGGGAACTCTATAGTCCTTTAATGCGGAAGCCATTTTTATTAAATTAAAATCAAAGGGAAAATTTCCTACGGCAATTTTCATCTGGGCATTCAATTTACTCTGCAAAATCTTTAAAGGGTCATTCCTCATTTTCTTTTTTTCTTTTTTAATGTAGGTTTTAATTTATTAGGTATATTTTTTTATATATTTTTTAACTAGCACATTAATGGCTGTCTTATTAGCATTGGTAAATTTTGGGTTTAGTTATAAAAAATCATCATCATCATCATCATTTCAACCGATAGACGTCCGACTGCTGGACATAGGTCTTTTGTAAGGAGTTATAGAAAATATCGTGATTAAAATTCAGGAATGTAACAGTTGTATGCTGTTATGGAGCATGTCAGACTAGTTATTTCCCATTCGGGGATCATAATCATATGCCTATTCGTGCGACGTAGCACAAAGCGAACAGATTAACACGGAGGTCGCAGTATTTCGCAAATTACCACCGCAAAGAGAATATAATAACTTGGTTTCGAACGATAATTTATATTTTTATATATGCATGTCCCTTGCGGGTAAATATAATATTTTGTATTGTCTATAGATAGGCATCTATTTTTTATAGACAATAGCCTTTTGCCTAGCGCTGGGACAATTCGGCTGACAATGCTCGAGTTGATGATATAAATTGTACGCGAATAAAACTGTACGCAGCTTTTAGTTGTCCACCGGTGTGCAGCATAAAAAATGTCCAAATAAATATTTCTGGTCTAACATAATATACAAGGCCATTAGAATATTTTTTACAATTGTTTGGGTACAACCATTGCCAAAATGTGCCGCGTACGCAGGTAGGTGCCGGCACGTCCGCTGCACGCGTCGCCTGATCTATGTGTTTATAAAATTGAGCTTTTCAGCTGCAACGGCTTACACGCGGAGTTGTACGTGTTACTGAACACGATATATACCTGGCTCACGAAATTTTTATGACTCGAATATATGAAGCGCTGGTTGTGGCGTTTTAGTCTTTGTTAAAAGTAATAAAATATCAAGTAAACGTATTTGAAGCTGTGACAGCCTAGTGGTTAGGGTGTCAGCCTCTTAATCAGAGGTCGGCGGCTCGAATCCGGGCACGAACCTCTAACTTTTCGGAGTTATGTGCGTTTTTAAAAACAATTAAAATATAACTTGCTTCAACGGTGAAGCAAAACATCGTGAAGAAACCTGCACGCCTGAGAGTTCTCCGTAATGTTCTCGAAGGCGTGTGAAGTCTGCCAATCCGCACATGGCCAGCGTGGTGGACTATGGTCAAACCCCTCTTATATTGAGAGGAGACCCGTGCTTCGTAGTGAGCCGATAATGAGTTGCTCATCATGATGATGTATTTGAAGAACATATTTGAATTTAATTAAACTGATTGATAACACTACTTACGTCTTTTTATTAATAAGGCAATCATATCTGGAAAATATGCAATACATGTTTAAAATAGACGTATATATTTGAAACAAGCTTACACAAGCTTGTACGTACGGGGTTAATTTTGAGGTCAATTACAGAGTCGCACTTGATAGTGACTGAACGATCGACCGTGAGATTCAGCCCGTAAGTGTTGCTATGTTTGTCAAAGAACTAAACCTTATTTGGAATTAAAATATTACTGTATTTCCTTGAACAATCTAAGCAAAATCTATACTAGAAGTGGAGCAGGAACTGGAACTGTTCGAGTCGCTTCCCCGCATGCCCATATGGACTATCCGACGAAAAATTAAATTATCCATAGGAGTACGTACATGAATACGAAACTAACCATTGCAGTTTTATCTTTATTTATTTTTGTAAAGTGCGTAGATAACACTACGTCTAATACCTGTAGGCTGATATTAAGATGTTAAATTGATTAGCTTTTCGAAAAACGTGCAAATTCGTCTTATTTAATTTATTAAATAGTTTACTTTTAATTAATAATTGAAATCATTTTTAAATATCGCAAATAGTCGTGACATTGTATCGGTCTTTATTTTATATCAATAGGGATGAATCAGTGATACACTTGTCTTGTTGAGAGCTAAAGACAAGGCGATGTTTTAAGTCTGCCGGTGTCTTAAGTCGTTTCAGTTTAGTTTATCACCACTGTTTTCATTGCTGTAACGAAGGTGGTGTTAGTATTTCAATATTAGATATAATCCAGACTGCGATTGGAATCGAAATGTTGAATCCCTACTGAACACAATAATATAAATGGGGTAATATTCGAATTACTTGATACTTCGCAATTGACTGGTAAAGCCAGCAAAGCCAGTTATTTGCTCACAAGGTTAAAAGCGTAATCCTCCTTTGAGAGTTAAACGGCGTTAATTACCTCCCTCCACCCCTGCCTCCCCCCTCCCCCAGGCAGCAGTAATAGCACAATGCAGCTCCGTTCGGTTTAAGCTGCTATCAATTGAGCCTCGAGCTGGCGTTCAGCCAGCTCTTTGACACGGAAATATGCCAAGCTTTAAAAGTGTTTCGACCAAGTTTTGGTAATCATTAGGTGTATTTTTTATTAACTCTGAATAAATCATCTCTATTAGCCTAATATAACCGCAATCTGCTAAAAGCAATAAGACACACCGCGCTGTTCAGATGTAGGTTGGCGGAATACCAGCAATGTACCTAATGTTACCTTAACTATAACTATAGGATATTTAGGCTTTTGTGATTACGACCTTGAATGAACGCATCAAGTGCTCTTACAGGCCATACCATCTCTGCATGAATTGTTTTAGCCGATCCAGTTTTCATAAAATCAAGCCTTGTATATTGGCTCAATTTGCAATCTCTAAACACCATCCATCAAGGAACACGAGTCGATTTTAAGGATCTAAAATCGCGGTCCTGTTCCCGTTGGCTATGGCAGAGATCCAATGACCGTGAAAATCATCTTAGACAAATTATTATTAACTCGATTTGATTCCAGCAGGGTTTTAAAAACTGGATTGCAAGAGAAATTTCTTAATTCAACGCTCGTTCGTCGACGTTTATCACTACTTTTTTACAGAATTCGCCAATAAGAGATCTGGAGTTAAAATGAATTCACCCGGAAAGATTTCATTTATAGAGGTCGTGTTTGGAGAGTAAGTCACAGTCGGGCTTTAGGTTAATTTGGTAAGTTTCAAATTTGGGAATGTAGAATATTGGTTTTATGATGTTGTTGAAGACCAGTTTCTTGCACAGCAAAGATGACTATTGGTTTAGTTACTCGTATGCAGGATATGTTGAGTGTGTAGTTAGTAGTTATTCGAATGTATGTTTGTTATAATAATGCACCAGCAATGCATTCTTTTTTCTTCTTTGTTTCCTAATCCTAAGGTTGTATAATAAAACTTGTATTTAAGAGGTTGCATAGCCAATCCAGTTTTCTGCTACTAAATCCGATATGTTAACTAATTTTCATTATTTATTTATTTTCGTACTTTATTGACACCTTAATTTTATAACATAGTCGGTCTGATAATTTTTAGGCGACGATCTGTTGAAAATATGTCGATCAAAATTTACAAGAAGATGAATAGGTAAGGACAAAGGATACTTTTTAGAACCAGATAGTTTCCTGACTATAAAGGTGATTTTCAAACTTGCAAATGCATTATTAAAAGAGTCGCCAAAAACAGTAAGTCTTCGATAAATATCTCTCTAAGCATGTAGCATGTAGGCTTCATTTTAAAATAATATTTTCTCAATGATCATTTCGAATTATTTCTATATTCGCTCTCTACACTCGCTCGTAACTACAATAACTTTGGATTTAAATAGAGGTACAATTACATTGTTCTTTTGTTCTCCTTTGTTTGCGATTGAACTTTTATTTTTGTAAAACAAAAACAAACAACAGCTCACTCTACATTCAGTGAGGATGAGCGCTGGAACAAAATGCTTGCTACTACGTACTACTTAGTTGCTTTTGCGTCGTTTTAATAAAACCAGAGTTCACCCTAGCGCAGTCCACGAAAAAATAACACCCGGAGAAATAAGCGTCTAAAATACATCAAGGTGAGAGGAATCTCGAGATCGTAAAAGATAAGTAATCTGTGAGCCAAACAAAAGAATGCACTAAACGTGAGCATTTGCTGGGGGAAAGAGCAGCTCTGTAAATACAGGCTCGGTCTCGGCACGGTGGGCCCCTAGCGAGTCACACGTCTAGCGATGGCTGCGCAAAATTCAGCTTACAAGTAAACCCTTGACGGCAGTCTCACCTGGGGGTGAGTATGGTAAACTTATTCTCCCAATTGGTTTCTAAGCAACTTCGTGCCGGAACGTTAAATCACTTGACTCGCCTTATACGGTGGACAGTAACAAATAACTCAATCCTCAAATCCGGGAATCAAATCAAATCAATCCTCTAACTTTATAATGTGATATGCGCCATTGCAAGGATGATAATAAATCAAAATACAATCTTGATTTATTGCTCAAGATTGAGCAAAATTTACATTACATTCAATTGACAATACAAGTGATTTTTGCGCTACATTACTTCAGTTTAAATACACTTCAACGAGAGTCATGATTCCAAGAAAGTTACAACTACATAACAAAACATACATAATCAATAATCCGCGTCAGTAATGCTGTAACACAACACATAGTTAGAAAACTATTGAAGTCAAATAAAATATCAGACCCATTGGTCCTATTCTTTTGCAGTAGTGTAGATTGCGCAAACAATCTCCCCACCGAAGGGGGTATTTTTCGGTTCAGAGCCGAATCTCACAGAACGGGGCTAAACACTGTTAAAGAAAACTACAGCTCAGTTGCCGTGAAAGGGTTTTATGGCCGCGACGATGTTGAGAATTTTGTACAATTTTATACAAGACTTGTTTTAAATGCTTATTTTTAATCCCATTCGTGGAATTTATGAAAAGTATTTTGCAACCATATTTTGGTGCAGAGCTTAAGCGTAATCTTTCTGTCCACTGGATGGATAAATGGATTAAATGAATGAATGGAATAAACGTTTTCAATTTATAATAATAAATACTCAATTTATTCATTTTGAAATAAAAATAACATCACTGCATGTTATATGTAAATCTTATATCCAAATAATAATTCAAGTTGAGGAGGGGCCAACCAAGTGGTTTAAAAAATCATTTTAACATTTGCTAGCCTAGTTTTTGCTGAGGTTTATAAGCGACCTCAAAGATCCTAACCTCATGTTACAACTCCAAGACCAGTAAATGAAGTATTATAACGGGCGGGTGGTTCAACGCAGTAGGTCGGGGTTCATTATTACTGATTACAGTAGCCCTTCTGGTTTTCTCTACCCTGTAATGAATGATGATGAAGAATTCTACCTATGCCATATAAAGTCGACACTCCACGTCGTTTTTTTTTAACAAATCTGGCAAATTCGAATAAGATAAAAATTGCGCCGGCAGCTCTGACACGTGATACAAGTCAAACTTGTTCAATGAGCTAACAACAGTAATTATATTATTGTTCGGCTTGCGATACACATCAATCGGACAGACTTCTCTCTAACTCATATCATTGTACTTTCTCATGTACCTATACATAACCTTGGCAAAAATAATGACAAAATGACGCCTATAAAGTGTTTCTTCAATATAATGGCAGATTTTAGTCGACAATATGCAACTCCGGTTAAAAATGGCAATATTATTTTTATTTGTATGATTTCCGTGTCTCGGAGAGAACTTAAAGCTTTTTCCGGTTAACATATAATTTATGATAATAATCGCTAGAGTCGACCATAGTGCTATGGAGGATGAAGCACTGTGGTAGAATGGCATGATCACAAGCAGAACAAAGCCGCCGAATTCCGAAGGCCTACAAATATCTATATGTAGCCGCGCATCGCTTGATGATATAAAACCGTACTCAAGTGACTAATGAGATCGCACCTAAAATATACAAGGAAACACTCTCAGAAACAAAGCACAACAAGTTAGAAAATGTAAACTGATATTCCGGCTCCAATGGACACAAAAGAAAGTGAGCTGCGAAATTTACATCACGGACATGAAAATATCAGAACGAATGAAAATGTGTGCATTTCAGACTCAGTTATCCTCTGTCATACTTTTGTAAAATGCTTCGTGTAGGATACAACTCGCTGCGGGTAGGGCTGCCCGCGCCGGAGCCGCCGACTCGGGCATGGCTTCAAAAGGAAGGGTTTATTCTACGATCTTGAGATGATATGTGATAAGGTGCGACTAATGAAACAAGGTTCACCGCTGATATATTATATTAATACACGCATTGATAATAATTACGAAACTTATATACTTAGTTAAATGCTGACTGCGCGCCGTAGCTGACAACACAAGCAATAAAAATATCTTATACAGACTGACTGTACACCAAGTTATTATTTTTATCATCACACTCTTATTATAAACGCAAAATTTTGTGTGTAAGTGTGTACGTGTGTACGTTTGATAAAACCTGAATTACACGTCAATGAGCTACACCTGAATCTATGGTCTGCAAGCAAACTTCCTCAAATTTAGATTTATGCGTTATAAGGAGCAGGAAACAAATATTATTATTTATTTAAAATTTAAACGTTGGTAACTGAATATCATCCGATATTCAGTTACCAACGTTTAAAACCCTTAAGTTACACAGTCGAAGTCGCGGGCATCAGCAAGCTATTATAATTCAAAGTGATTTTCATGTCAGAAAACTAATTTGTAAAGGTGGCAAAAATATTGTTGTACAAATATCTTATTTCAATCACGGGATAACGAGAAAATAATCCTCTGACTGACCGGAAACCGTAAGAGTGGAGGTATGCCCGGCGGGCCAACACTGCTTTGTCTATTTTTAGAATATTTTACTACGAATCACAGGTTCCCTGATTAAATTATCTTGTATCAAGCCACATCAGATATTGTGACAACATTTTGATAAAATTATCAAATCACATCTGAGTAGGATGAAAGATCTGATATCTAAATACCTTTTTTCTGTCAAAGAAGTGCTTCAATGGATGTACGCATTTAAAAATAAAACTAATTATAATTATTAGCTATATAAAGGAATTCACACATACAAAATGAGTATTTCAACATGCGGTCACCGTTGAAAACCTAGTCCAAACCTAGGTGGGAGCGCTGTTCGCGATCACTTTCACATCGAGTTGGTTAACTTGGCGGCAGCCCTGCCGGCGCGGCGAGGTACTGAACCGTGCCCTTTGCTCACTGAATAATGCATCAAAATGACTATTTCATATCGGCAGATACTAACATTTTACAACTCTACTATCAAGTAACAGAACATTTTATTTATTAAATATTTCCGTTTATATTTTAGAATGTTTTGTAATACTACATCCGGATTCACGAATCAAAAGGGAAACTTGACCAAGTGTGACGGCGGGACAAGGGCACCCGGCAATTAGAAATGAGTAATCAAGTATATCATAAAAGGTCCGCATTTACTCCAAATGACAGAAATTATAAAGCTTCGTTTATGAATCAATCAAAACTTAAAAAAAAAAAACATGTTAACCTAATACAGGCATACCATGAAGCTATAAAAATATATATATATGGTATCACCACACTGTGATAACTATTATACTGTGATAAGTAAAGGTTCAACGCGCCTAGGTCTAAGAAGAAGCCTATAACAAAGTTGTAGTTTGTTATATTATCACCATCTCACATAGTCACGAATTAATTCTAATTAGCTACGTAATTCTTAATATCGATAATGTTTCTGGATATCAATATCGCTTAATACAGTTATTAGCTTTTGTTGTGCTTCTCAACACGCCACAACACTGGCGAGCAGCTTTTCAGGAAATGATAATAAGAATATATTATTTTATAATTTTTATTTAAGCAGTGTGATGTTTGATCAAACTCTGAAATAACCTGAATATTATATTTTTACCGGTAACACTTTCGAGTAGGTGGGCACGCCTCGTCATAGATTAGGTGAACGTAATTAAGTTCAATCCCGTATAATCCGGGGGAATTTTTATTAAACCGGCCATTTATTTTCTAATGAACCTTTTTAGAGACGAAATTAATTTCAACGTGATTAAAATAAGGAGACTCAAAAGTTCACTCTTTGGAATATTCCACGCGTTCTGCCACGAAATTAGTCTTACGGTCAATTCTGGAAAGTAGATTAGTGGTAACGACTAGATGGCCGATAGTAGTAATCAGTCGTAGAAAAGTTATAATGAAAACTTTATCTTTAATTAAAGATTAGATAATCTTTAGAAAAAGATGAAGTCAATATACCTTTTTTTTTTTTTTTTTTTTTCCTGCTGGGAAATGCATTTACGCATCCCGCCCGGAACAAAAGCTCCAGGCGGGTATGTGGGACTCAAGGCCGTCAAATCGGCGAACCACACTACCCACTAAAACCCAGCGCAGCCTCCTGCGTCCCAGATGGGGTGCCAAAGGATCGCGATAGCATGCACTTTGACACCCCGACGCGCTCATCCGTGCACTCGTTAGTGCTTACAGGGGTGGTAACAGGTGCGCGTATCGGCGTCTCCTGCCACCCGTTCTCCTTCTGCGGAGAGGGGGAGCATCAGCCGCCTGCTCTCTCTCCCTCTCTGCGGCCTCCTTCAACCCCATTACGGTTTCGCAGAAGGAGGCGACAATAAACCAGCCCTCCTCGCTATCAAGCATTAAATTAATAACGCTTGGCAGCGAGAGGTCTCCGTCAAGGAGAGACACCAATGCATGTCTCTGCGGAGCCCATGATGCACACTCTGCCAGAGTGTGGTGAGCCGTGTCCTCTGCCGCCCCACACTCATGACAGACCGGCGCTGCCTCCCGTCTCGCGATTCCGTACAGATACCTGCCGAAGCACCCGTGCCCGGTAAGTACCTGCACGAGACGATACGTCAATGCGCCATGTCTCCGCCTCAGCCACCGCTCCAGGTGGGACCGGATTCCCTCCACCGTCCAGATACCGGCAACCGGGGACTCCAGATCATCCCGCCATCTTTGGATCAGGGCCTGACTTCCTAAGGATCTCAACCTTCTTATCTCCTCAAGCCCTGGTCGTTCCCCTCGAGCCCTCATCCTTGACCGATACCGGTGCACCTGAGCGAGTACCTCAGCCTGCAGATCCCAAGGCGGGTCACCCGCTAGGAGTGTGGATGCCGTCCAAGACACCGTACGATAACCCCGAATTGCTCGTACCGCAATAATACGCTGCGGTCTCCGCAGAAGGGACATATTCTGCGGAGACAGGGCGTGAATCCAGATGGGAGCACCGTACAGTGCCATGCTCCTGATAATCCCTGCGTATAGACGTCTGCAGGCCGAGGACGGCCCCCCGATGTTCGGCAAAAGCCTACCCAGTGCGGCAGCTGCACTGACGAGCCTGGGAGCAAGGAGCTCAAAGTGTCTCCTGAAGTTCCACCTACCGTCCAGGGTGAGGCCCAGATATTTCATATGGGCTTTGACCTCCACCGCTGCACCCTGAACGGTAATGCATGCACCCCGAGGAGGTCCCCTACGCGGACCGTGAAACAGGAGGGCCTCGGTTTTGGATTCCGAGACTCTCAGACCCAGCATACGGATTCTTCTGACCACTAAGGTGGCCCCAATCCCGGCCAGAAGTGCCACCTCTTCAAAGGTGCCTGCTCGCGCCGTGATGAGGGTGTCATCCGCATAGCACAACAACCCCATCCCGGGGAGCAAAGGTGTCCGTAGAAGCCAGTCGAAGCCGATGTTCCAAAGCACCGGCCCCAAAACCGAACCCTGCGGTACACCCCTGAGCACCTGCCGCCTCTCCCTTCGTCCGTCTCTTCCCACCCAGGATATCCACCTATCCCGCAGGTAAGCCTCCAACAGTCTCCTGAGATACGTCGGCACTCCATGGAACCGGAGCGCCTCTAGCAAAGTCTCAAAAGGGAGGCTGTTGAAGGCGTTCGTAACGTCCAAAGAGACGGCGATGACGACGTCACCCGAGGCCACTGCCTCATCCGTTAAGGTCTTCAATGACTCCAGGGCGTCAAGGGTCGAACGACCCGCCCTGAAGCCATACTGCGCTGCTGAGAGCCCTGGACCGACAGTCTCCAAGTGCCTAACGAGCCGATCAGCCAAAATCTTCTCAAACAGCTTTCCGACTTCGCTGAGCAAGACTATCGGCCTGTACGCTGAAGGGGCATCCAGCGGCCTCCCCTCCTTCCTGATGAGGCACAGCAGCCCCTCTTTCCAAGATTCAGGGAACTGTTCAGCCTGGAGACAATGGTTGAACAGCTCCCGAAGTTTTACCTCGAAGAGCTCTCGGGTCATGTGTATGACCCGCCCCGGAATGCCATCCGGTCCAGGCGCCGTTTTCCTGCACCGGAGGCGGTCCAGGGCCACGTCCATCTCCTCTCCAGTGACCATCGGGACAGAACCGCGGTCAGTTTCGTTCACCGAGGGGGCCATCGTCGGAGGGACGTGGCCCTGTGTGTCCGGAAAGAGTTCCTCAACCACTCGGCGTAAGGACTCCGGCTGGAGAGTTTGGGTCACTGGAGGACCCTGACTGCGCAGTTTTCTTCGCGCCGTACGATAAGGGCGTCCCCAGGGGTCCCTATCCAGACTCTCCAGCAGCTCCTCTCGGGCCCGCTCTTTGGCGTCGTATATCGCCCGTTTTAGGGCCTTCTTGGCCTGGCGATAGGTTTCCCGCAGCTGCTCCTCCAGAGAGACGTCCAAGCCGTTTCGCCTTCGGCATCGGACATAGGCCCTGCGGGCTCTGTTACTGGCGGCGCGGAGGGCTGCAATGTCCACCGACCACCAGTACACCCGCCTTCTGCAGCGCCATCCGCGAGCCCTTGGCATCGAGGAGTCGCACACCTCTGTCAGGCTCAACCGCAGTCGCTCCGCCAGCTCTCCGACACTGACGCCTATACGGGCGCTGGGAGATGACCATCGCTGAACGATGGCGGCCTCTCTTGCAATCTCCCGGTCCAACTGTCCCAGACACCAACGTGGGAAGTGGTGCGGGCCTCGGGAGGGAACCACAACGACGGAAGTAGGGGCAGATATCTCGAGCCTTATGTAATTGTGGTCCGACAAGGTCTCCACATCCTCCTCCACCCACCAGTTGGCAACTCTGTCAGCAACCCGCGACGTCGCGAATGACAGGTCAACCCTCGATCCTCCCCCCGCGCGAACACAGGTGTAGGCCGTGCCCCTGTTAAGTAACGTGAGCCCCAGCTGCACAGTCCAAGCCTCGACAGCCCTTCCTCTGCCGTCCTGCGTGCGATTACCCCAAGCCTGGCTCTTGGCGTTGAAGTCGCCAAGAATTAAAGTACGCCCTTCATTGTGCCTGCGAAAGGCCTCACCAACTGAGTCGAGGAAAGCCTCGAAGTCCGCCAGTGGGCGATTTGGTGAGAAGTACACTCCGATGATTGTATGTTCCCCCCATTTCGCCACGGCATACCCCGGTCCCCTCTCAGCGACAGTAAGAGAGTGGCTAGCGCCATTCGCAGAAACGATTGCCACCAGACCACTAGTGTCACCCACCCAGTTTGGACCACACTGGGGAACATAGTATGGCTCCCCCACTACCGCCAGGTCGACCTGCCACTGCGCGAAGGACTGCATCAGGAGATCCTGAGCCCCTGCGCAGTGGTTAATGTTCGCCTGGAGGATGCTGATATGTTGCGAATTCATGACGACATATCAGCGTCCTCCCGCGATTGACCTATCTCACCAACGACCCGAGGGTGGGACACTATTTCACCTTTGGTGGAGGGAGGGCAACATGTCCTACCTCCCATAATATGGTCCGACGGGAGCCCCGCGTCAGCGCAGACGGCACAGCGGACAGCGCCCGTGCAACCCACTTGCTTGTGTCCCTCGACACCGCATCGGTAGCACAGCGTACTACGGTCGATCCTAGAGGGACACAAGGCACGTGTATGCCCCATGCCCATGCACCCGTAGCAGCGCAGAGGGCGCTGCTCAAGCGCACGGACATCTGCGGAGCTCCACCCAACAAGCAGCCTACCGGCGTCACAAACTTTCTTTGCGGCGTCCACCGGGCAATGGACGGTGGCTGAGCCCATATCACGCGGACCCAGCTGTAAGTCCCCGACCCTGACTGCCGCCAGAGGGCAGCTCCCAGCGCGAGCGACCGCTGCCGCCACCTTTTCCGGCGTGGCGGAGTCATCGAGGTTGGTGACCCTGAGGGTAACCGTCTTTGTGGGGCGAGTGACCTCCGCCAGCCCTAGCAGCGCCGAACGCAGACGGTCGGCCAGAACGTCCGCCTGCTCTTGCGTCTGCTCACTCGGGAGTTCGAGAAGCCGGGCCCCCGTTGCTGCGCGGCGGATTCTCATTCCCGCTCCGATGCCCAGCTCCTGTAGATTAACTCGGCTCTCCGCCCTCTCGAGTACCTGAGCGTAGGTTACTCCTTTTTTCTCCGCCTCCGGGGCCATGGTTATAATGATCGCCGCCGTCTTAGGGGGGGTCAGAGTCAGTCTAGGTGCCGACGCAGGGGCAGCTCTTGGAAGGGTCGCCGAGGGAGTGCCTGCAGGAGTCTTCTTGCCCTGGTCTTTCTTTTTGCGCCGGACTACGGACGACCAAGTTTCTCCGACGGAGGCCACATTGCTTGGTCCCGGTGTCGCCGCCGGTGCTCCGGGGGAGGCAGTTGCTACACTATCACCCTGGGGTGCCTTTGCAGGCTGGGCCACCTGCGGAGCCTCCGTAGGCCCGGCTTGAGATTTCCTCTTGTCCGACGCCAACGGCGGGCGTAAGATCCTCTCCGGCAGAAGGCGCCCTTCGATGCTCGCGAAACGAGCATCCAGCATCCGTCCAACGGAAGAAACAATGGAGGCTTTGAGCTCTTCCATTGCGTTCACGCTGAGACCAGGGCCCGCAGCGTTACTTGCCGCCGCACCCCTCGCCGCTGCTATCTCCGTCCGCATCCCCGTGAACTCCCGCCGGTGGGCTTTTACCTCCGCCCTAAGGTTATCTACCTCGCTACGGAGGCGGGCATTATCGGCTCGTAGCCGGCGCGTCTCATCCGCTTCCGTCCTTGACGCCAAAGCCTCAACCATGCCCTGCATCCTGGCGGCCGCGTCCTTGAATCGCTTCACGAACGTTCCCTTCAGGTTGCCGGACTTGGTCGCAAGCAATATGATTTCCGTCGCGGTTTTACCAGCGGCGGCCCGTAGCTCCTCCGGGCTGAGCAGCGCTGGGTCCTCCTCAACGGGTGCTTCGCTGAAAATTCCCTCCTCAGGGTCAAGGACCGCGCCCATTACCTCTCTTCGGACAATGCGGTCCCTAAGGAATTGGTTAAAAGCGACCTCATTCCTCTCCTCCCGAGCAGCCCTCAGTTCGGCTCTCGCTCCGGCTATCCCAGTTTTCCCGACCGGGACCGGAGTCGACGACCTCGACATCGAGGACTCCCTCGAGCTCGGTGAAGCCGAGCGCACCACGCGTGAGCTCCGAGTGATAATCGGGCTTCGAGTTCGAGGGTTTTCCTTCGCAGTAGCCACCGAACGACGACGAGACACCCGCGCCGTCGAGTCTTCCCTCGTGGGTGACCCCCCCATATCTTCCTGCGATGGTCTCCCCGTCTGGAGCTCCAGACGGGTCGCCATTCAGGAACCCAAGGCTAATATACTAGCCGGCCACAAAGAGAAAAAAAAAAAAAAAAAAAAAAAAATTTTTTTTTTTTTTTTTCCCTTTTCCCACAACAACAAAAACAAAACAACAAGACAACAACCCACAATAACAATTACAGCAAATACAAAAACAGCCAACGAAAACACTAATAAAATTCTCACATACAAACCAATCCAACCAAAAAGAAGAAAAAAAATACCCACAAACAAAAAAAAAAAAAAAAAAAACCCTAGCCAATGTCACCCAAAGCACCCAGAAATCGGACAATCTGAAAGTGAAAGGGCGCCAGTGGTTTAGTTTTCTTAAACAAATCCCCGGACACCTGCAGGGCAAGTGGGCAAGAACCACTAATAACCACTGCAAGCTCAGAATAACCTCCCCAAGTAGATACGCAACAACACTTTAAAACAAAGCTTAAACTCCCAAAAACCAACCAAAACACCAACCAAAAGAACAACCAAACTAAACTCCGTACAATATCTCAAAACGAATTAATTGCCTGTCGAAGTCAATATACCTGCTATAGGATCATAATAACTCACAAGGAAATTGTAAAATAATACTATCTGCCTATCCGTCTGGTTTGGATGTTGGTCAGTCTGCTTGTCTGTTTTGCACGTAGGGAAACCCATTAAACGGATTTAAAGCTAATTTAGTACACTTATAGCTGATACTCTCAGGCTTTAGGTTATTTTAAATCCAGTAAAACAGTTAAAAATTAAAAGGATTTCCTAAGGATAGGAAAGAAAATTTTATTGTCTTTTTTAGTAGTCAAAATAAAGTAATTTTATCATTGTTACTAAGCTGTGATAGCCTAGTGGTTAGGACGTCCACCTCCTGATCAGAGGTCGGGGGTTCGAATCCGGGCACGCACCTTTAACTTTCAAAGTTATGTGCATTTTTAAGCAATTAAAATATCACTAGCTTCAACGGTGAAGGAAACCATCGTGAGGAAACCTGCAAGCCTGAGAGTTCTCCATAATGTTCTCAAAGGCGTGTGAAATCTGCCAATCCGCACATGGCCAGCGTGGTGGACTATGGCCAAACCCTTCTCATATTGAGAGTAGACCCGTGCTCTGTAGTGAGCCGGCAATGGGTTGATCATGAACATCATTGTTACAGAGCGGCGTTAGTCACTGAAGATCAGGTGATCCATCTGTTCGTTTAACTGCGATGGAGGTTTATTATTTGGTTAACATTCTTACATTAGCTAAGAACGCCGGTTTAAACCTTAGTTTAATGATTTTTACGTTTCAGTTTGTGATAGAAACTGTGAATACCCAAGGTTCCTCCACACCTCCGTTAGTATCCCTTCTTTTTACTGGCCTTTCTTATTTCTATCGGAATTTTTCAAAAATCTTTTTGAAAAATTCCTACACAAACAAACTATCTACAAAGACAAAGTCACGAGCTTCAGCCAGTTCATACATAATATTCGAATTGCAATAATTCCAACATTTCCATTGGGATTGCCTACTTAATATTATAGCCAATGACAAATAACACTCGCTGAATATTTGAAGCGCTGTACGTACTTAACGGTTGATTTATTATTGTTTCAGTACTCAACTGCTATTAATCCTTTAAAATTTCATTCAGATTTATCTGCCAGCATTCCACCTCTGGCTCTGGTCTCTCTCTCCTTTTATTGTGTTGTTTTATTATACTAGTACTTACCATCATATAGTGAGATAATTGGACACGACTTATTTAAAAGCCATCCGAAATAACTATTACGCGTTCAAACATGTACCTATACGTTTTGAGCATAACATGTTCCAGAAAAGAGAAACTTAAAATATTATAACGAAGCAGCAGAAACAAGATAACACACTAAGTAGTTATTTTGCTCGCGCTGTGTCGCTCGCGACAAAGCTGCAAGTTTTAGAGCAAAAAGAGTGCTAATTACCATCATTCGTCGGACGTCGCTAAATGCATTTTGCTTTCACATGCATCTTATCGTTTTAATTAGAAAAGTGGCAGGGGATCTAAAAACAGTTGTCAGTGACACTTAAAATATAGTGGTTTTGTTGCCGGTTCTTTGAAAAGGACTTTAACTTAAAAAGGACTCTGGTGTTTGGCAGCGCAAGGTTTACAATGTTCCGGAGTTGTAAATTTATATGGAGCTGTTGATGCCTGCAATTCAGGTGACTACGTAGTTTATTGCTGAAAAAACATGCTCTTTGTGAATCAAAATTTTTCTTTGAGCTACAATTTGCTATTTACAGGTTTATCATTCACAAATTAATAATGAAATATCGTTGACCTGGGCGCGTTCGGAACCCTCGTAGATTTAGTTTAAAGTTAACGAATGTAGTCATTATCTCACGAATTAAAATAACGGAAAATATATTATAAGAACACTTTATAGGTGCCTCTATCAGGTTTACATGAAAAAAGTCAAAGTCCATAAGTTTATGAGTTTTTTACGACCTCCGTGGCGTAGTGCCTGCGCTGTCACATTATAAAGTTGGAGGTCCTGAGTTCGATTGCCAGCTCGAGACTGGTCTGATGGGTGGCTTCGGCCGTGGCTAGTTACCACCCAACACAGACGTGTCGCCAACCGATTTAGCGTTCTGGCACGATGTCGCGTAGAAACCAATTAGCAGTGTACGTATACTATGGGCATCATAAGAAGGCTCAGAGTCACTCAACGGGCGATGGAGAGAGCTATGCTGGGAGTATCTCTACGTGATCAAATCAGAAATGAGGAGATCCGTAGAAGAACCAGAGTTACCGACATAGCTCAGCGAATTGCGAAGTTGAAGTGGCAATGGGCGGGGCACATAGCTCGGAGAACCGATGGACGTTGGGGTCCCAAGGTGCTGGAAAGGCGACCCCGCATCGGTAAACGTAGCGTTGGTCGACCCCCAACAAGGTGGACAGACGACATCAAACGAGTCGCAGGGAGCCGCTGGATACAAGCGGCCCAAGACCGTGGCCATTGGAACTCCCTACAAAAGACCTATGTCCAGCAGTGGACGTCTATCGGTTGAAGTGATGTATACCATACTCCTAACAGGTTAGCCCGCTTCCATTCTAGACAGCATCATCACTTACCACCAGGTGAGATAGCCGTAAAGGGCTAACTTGTAGTGTAAAAAACACCGTACAAGCCAATTCTACGCGTGGTCTAAGCCACGGCAAGAAGAAAGGTAAATTCTAATTGTACCGGACCAGGCTGGCTAAGCGGCCAACAAGGAGGGCAGCGTGCCGGTAAGCGGCTTACTAGGATTTTAAATAAAAAAAACTAGGCTCGCTTACCAAGCATTTATTCAAATGTTGCAAATATGCCACGGCTAGGCTGGTAGGCACACAAAATTTATAGGGTCGTGGTAACGGGCAATATCCGCCTGAGCTTATGCTGATATCATAGTACTCCCCCGTGTGTGTGACGGCCGAAGATGTAGGGTGGCCAAGGGTCGAAGAGGAGACAGGAACGGTGGTGTGCAGCAGGTCTCGCACGCTGCGTCCAGGAGTCTATACACGAAGCGGTGCAGAGAAAACCCCAACTATACTCCTGGAATTTGATACAACCAGCTTTTAGTGACTGGCAAACCAATTTCCGTTCTGGTGACCACCGTCGGCAACACAAAAGGTTCGTACTAACACGTAGAAGAGTTGCCGATGGTAGATACAATCAGAACGGAATTTACAATATAAAAAATTAAAAGCTGAAGGCTAAAAGAGTGATAGAAGCATTAGAATTACTGTTAAAATGCAAGCTAAAGAAAATGGAGGGTTGTCTTATAAAAAGATGATGCAATCAAACTGAGTCATTACGATGAATAAGCAATTATTAAACTAATACAAAAGAGAATTTGGAAAAGGTAAAATTAAACATTATGACTACTATAATGGAATAGATAAAAGAACTGAAATAATAAGCTATGATTAATGATTGATGGGGGTCGATAATAATTTTATGTGCCATTCAACTTACCCTAGTACCTACGGGAGCTTAAAACACACTGAGAATAATTAATTTGTTGTAATTTACTTGGCGTTAATGTAAATTAATAAAGAAAACAAAATACGCGTCTACTAAAACGTTAGACTTGTATTTTGCTGGTAAAGGCGACAGCCGACCCACTTCTAAAGCGAATGGGTGACGACTGAGCGTTGAAGGTGCCCCCGCCAGCCAACGAGGAAGCGACGCTCGCGCCTGACGGCTTTTTTATTGCGGCTGCTTTTAAAATAGCAATATCGGTGATGTTGCTATTCTAAAAACACCGTTTAGAAAATTATAAATTTCATTTCATTAATAGATATATTTTCAATTCATTAATAGATAATAATAGATAAGAATACTATAAATATCATACTTAAATAAGTTAAAAAAGTGTAACGCTTCGTTACATAATAATGTGATGTGATCAACTCGTCAACACACGTACTTATGCATACTGAATGCACTCAAATCTATTTTGCACGCGCTTTGAACGCGCGAGCCGAGCTAAATATCCAATTGCAAATTGTGATTAACGCAGATAAACTACCTTCATTCTCCATACCGCCATAGCTACGGAATTCGGTGCAATGGTTTGGTGAACTATACACTATTGCGATTACTTTCCGACGAGATACTTTCCTCCTTCACGTGCACATCAGCGTAAATACGCGATTAATCAGCACTGAGTGACGTGACTGTGATATCTGATTACGCATAACCGCAACTCGGAATGTTTGTGTGCTGCTTTGTGAGTGCTCCCCGCATCACATAGATCAAGCGGAGTCCGTCAACTGTTATCAGGTTTGCTCAACCGGTTTACCGTCTCAACTCAGGATTTATCTAGTCTTACAGTTCAGTAGCTTTTCCTTTTCAAGCGTGGACTGTGGCAATAGTTTGTATTTTGCAGAGTAGCTGGACACATACATATGGCAGACAACCGTGGAGTGTGGAATTCTTTACATAAGCACTGAACGCCTATTGGATGGTGCTGCTAAATAAACCCACTGAAAACTGAATTTACTGAATGCAAGGAGTACCTAACACTGATGGTTGGGAATATATTTGGAACGAAGTTCCTTATCGCGCGTTGTGAAAGGGGGCTAGACGGAAAAATTCTTACGAAAAGTTGTCACGACACTTTTTGTTATTGTAAGCTGTGCGGCGTCGCATGTTTCTCTGTCTGTCTCTCTCTCTCTTATAGAAAGCAAGCCAGATATTTTCATTTCTATTTCGCATTGAACAGTGTGGTGTCGCGACGATTTTTTTTGTTGAGTGTATACAGGTTTTTTGTAAATAATAAAAAATAAAAAATAATAACAATAATGAATCCTGACAGTGTTTCTGCACAAGTTCCGGATATTGCTGATGGAGTACAAAATTGAGCCTACTGATTAAGTTTATATAACATTATATTTGTTAATAATAAAAAAAATATTATGATAACTTAAATAAAATAAAATTTTATTACAATTCCTTCACTAATTAATCGAAAGGAACTTCGTTCCATCCGGGTGTCCCTTGACAACTCTCAAGTTTTTTTATTTTATTTGAATCGTGCCACTGATTGCAAGTGATTTGTTGGGTGTTTCTTCGTAACTTATTTACGCAGATTATAATAATTTAACTATGCATTGTTTATTTGTAATGGCATTATATTTAATAATGACATTCACGGAGGACTCCATCGCGTTAACATTCATCAGGCGCCGGAGCGCATGTTCCGCTGATTTGTGCAAGTTAAACAAACTTCCAGTCTCGGGGCGTCTGCGGAGAGCGGCGAGAGAGCCCCGAGTGCGATCAAGCCGAAACTCTCTAACACTTTACACTGATACTGGACTGGCTCAAACTTAACTAATTCGGGTATATTAGATTAACAACCGGTAGTCTTCGATCAATAATACACGCGACGTACTGGTCGTTATATGTATTTTCCCATTTTGTACTAATCAATGTACATACATACTATACATTAGTCGAAGCTGTGATAGCCTAGTGGTAAGGACGACCGTCTCCTAATCAGAGTTTAGAGTTATTTGCGTTTTTTTAAGCAATTAAAATATCGCTTGCACTTGCAACATCGTGAGGATACCTGCATGCCCGAGACTTCTCCATAATGTTCTGAAGGGCGTGTGAAGTCTGCCAATCCGCACATGGCCAGCGTGGTTGACTATGGCCAAACCCTTCTTATATTGAGAGGAGACCAGCGCTCTGTAGTAAGCAGGTAATGGGTTGATCATGATGAATATACGAGACCGGCGGCTATGCCGAGCCGTACCCGCACACACTCTATTTCGCATAATAATATTTTGCATCATGTAGTTCTTTCCAGCCTTACTGAAGACTTAGCAATGCTTTTATCATGATTATTTTGATAAAATTTCCTTTCGTACCGTAAGGAAACAAGTATTTAATTGTAGAATAATTTAACATTCCTATTATTTTGCCGAGAAAAACAGTAATAGGAATCATTTTAGTATCCAATTGCGAACCGAATGCTTCAGTCCTTTGATCCCAATTAATTCAATTATATCCACCATTCCGTCAAGTCCAGCTGTTTCAAATACGCCATTTAATTTTATATTCAAGGAATCTCTTAGTAACTTACACAAATCTTAATAAATGAAATGCTTGTTTTTTGCCGACGACTCATATATATATGGTCAAAGTATCTTCCCCGATCTATCGGCGAGTGCAAGCGCAAAAATGCGGTGCGATATCGCAACGCCCTTATCCCTTCGCAGTAATCTCACCTGGTGGTCAGTTACGGTGCACTTTAAGATCATAGTTAGCTAACCTGCTAGGAGCATTGCAAACCCATCTAACTAGTTGGTTTCAATACAAATCGCTTGGCGATGGGTGTTTTGGTGTTCGGTGAAGTGGTAGCCACAGGCGAAACCTTCCACCAGACAGAAGAATTATTCAAAAATGATGAAACGAAACGAACGAACGCGGGTCCATAACGTTGACCAGTGCTCAAGAGAGGTTGCTTAAATCATATCGCTCATTTTCGCAGTGTTAGGTCACAATCATAAAAGTTATTTTTGTAATTCGCATCGCAGTTTCTTGCTTTGGGAAAATTCACATACCAAAGTCGATAGCAACCGAATAACTAATAACAATGTTCAATACAAAAGCAGCAATAAATCAACAACCTGCCTAACCAGCTCCCCGCTTAACTAGAAACTGTCGGAAGTATATCCATTATCAACCTAAACAAATCTCTTTTGATCGTATTACATTCAGTCTTACATAACTTATTGTTTTTTATGTAGGTCATGCTACATACGATAAATCAACATGATATATTAAGGTTATTTAGTTTGGGGTTAGTTGAAGAATAGTTCGTTCTTGAGACATTTTAAAATTCCGCGTTTCACGCCGTGGCCTTACACACACCTGTAGTCGTGGGGGTGCTTTGGAGCATAAGTATTAAAGAAACTCTCTATAACGTCAAAGTAAAATGGATCTTATATTGATTAAGGTCGCTGTAAAAGTGTGGACGAATTCGAGTTTTAATCTTACAATGACGTTAGTGAGTTTCGATATTCGATAACGAATCTACGATTGTGATCAAACAAATATGAAAAATGTAACGGAACTGATTGATTTACATTTGAAATCGACAATCTGAGTATAACACTCAAATGTTAGGTATTAAGTATTTTATTTCCCAAGTTGTTAAAAGAATCACACCTCTATAACATTTATTTAAAAAAAATGTATTTATAGCAATATATGCAACTAAAAAGCAATTATTATGTTAACTCCAATCTTAAATTATACTATAATAACATTACAGAAAGTTTACCGAATTAAAATAATAAAGGAAAAAATATAAGTATTGTCCGTTATACAAACACTTCAGCTTCATAATAATTGTCGAGGAGTATAGAATTACGTAAAATTAATGGACTCCGGAGAAGATGTAATATCTTTAATCCCGATTATTTGCCAAAACCAATAAAACCAGACAACAATATTTAGTTCGCACACTTAGCAGCGCGCGGGAGGGTATCCATTACCATCAGACAAACCAATTTCCTCTCGACCAATTATCGTTAGATCTACAATTTCATAGTCACGTTGAATGAATGAAAACTTTGCATTGAAATAAGCTTTCAGTAGTTGGGAACAACAGCCATCTGTTCTAATTCACATTCATATTCAAACATTAACTGACACATTCGACTGTTGGTTAGCGCTCAACTGCGGGTCACACGGATTAGGAATTCGGTGGTCTCCACCCGAGCAGGAATCGAACCCAGGACCTCCAATTTTATAATGCGACAGCGCGCGCTTCACCACGGAGATCGTAGAAAAATTCATCATTAATTTATTATCTTACTGGCGAGGACCACTTTTTTCATTGAACCTCTGAGACATACTGTTTAGAACCACCAAGATTGACGAATGAGAGGTGGCGGACTATAAAGATTACAATCACAGATTGGTAGTAATCTTTGGGTTGGGTATAATTGGGTTGGAAAGCCCAGTTTAATGGGAGGAAATATATTATACCTCATAACTTTTGGACCTGACACAGGACTTACAATCGCCGCCTAGTAATCTGATTATTAGGCGTCAATTGAAAATATACTGGCCTGTCAATCAGTATAAAATTGTTCAATTATTCTGTGTGACTCATGTGTGTCATGGTCGTCATGGTCGTGTTCGGACCTCGTTTCAGTAACCAAAGTTATCCACCAACTTAAACTAAAGCAATATATACTTATCATAGTAAAGCCCGGAATCAAACCTCAGAAATTCCACAAGGGAATTCCGCATCCCGTGCACCAAAAAATCATGAAGTGCATTCTATTGATAATAATAACGAGTCTGCGATAGAGCCTCAGTCTAATTGAGGGCTCTCTCTCAATTCATTAAATTCTCTCTCAAAAATTTAATTCTTCACGTTACAGAGACAGCGGAGAGCAAACACAATAGATGAAATTCTCCGTGACATAATAGAATTGCTCCGGATTACGTCGAATGCCAGTTAATTATGTGGTTTACTCGGCGACCTACTTTTAAAAGTGCTTTTTGAATCAAGATCTCCGCTTTACCGTTTCTTTGACCTTTTAATTTGTGTCAACTTCCCTACACTCTCATAAAGACTATCTTAATTTTTATAATTTAAAACTAAAAAACTCAAAGAAATTAAAAACTATGAAAATATCTACTGGTAATGGCACCCGGTTTATATGCAGTTGCAAAGTTTGGAATTCAGCTGACAATCGTAAAATTACTTTTTTGATATTGTCCTCATGATTGTTGCTGTAATAAAATGTGTATTTAATTTTTAGCTCCACAAAGACCATCCGTTGAATCGGGTGCAAGAATTAATAAGAGAGCAAATACGGCTTTAATGAAAACGATAATTTCTGGTTTATCCTTCCTTATTATATTAATTATTATCAAGCGAGTATATTTGCACTCGTGTGTTTAACGTATAATATTTCACTTACCTATCACACCGCATTTTGAATTTCTGTGTCTCTTAAAAGACGATATTATTTTGTAGTATGTAAAAAGAAAGTTGATTTTGACTGTCTTTGGCGAAAAAAAAAATAAGCTACTAGAGAAATCTATTTTGAATATGAGGGAGAAGACGAAATAATGACTGCGAAGCATAGCTATTGTTATTAATTTCGTTGAACCGTTTAAACTGATACACACGACCTTCTGTGGGTTTGTTCGGGCGCATGTGTCAGTTAATAAGCTTAGTCGCTTGCGGCTTGTGTGAACTTGGGGAGCATTAATGTGGAATATTACACTACCAGCGGCGACCCGGCTCAATTGTGTTACCTATTATATTATGTGTGTGAGCGTCCCGCGCGAGATTAAAATGTACGAGTACATACCTCGCATATATAGTATAGTCCAATGACTATCACGAATTTGTACGTAAACTCAGAGGATAGTATCTTTTAGATGCTATTAGTAACAATGTTATCTATGGTTTGATGAGGATTTAAAATCAAATAAATATCTACCTTATGCTTTACTCATTGAATCGCATATTCATTTAACTTTCAAACCTGCCACCAAAAGATAAACAGATTGTGCCAATTAAAAGATTTAAGCCTGCATTGAGGAAACGACTTTACAATATTCATTTCATACGGTCCAAAAATTTCGTTGCACAATAATATTACGCTCCGGCTATCTTATTTCTACAATACTTCTCTATGCTCCATTATTCGACGTGAATTTAAACATGATATTAAAATTCCTCCTAGTATAAATTATAACATTCATTATCTTATAGATATATTTTTGAGAAATGAGCGATTGTAAAAGTGACCCGAGCTGGTTCTGGAACCCAAGATCCGTCACTTCGAATGCCACGACGTACAGAGAGCTCGTCAAAATGCTAGTTATTCGTGGTCTCACGAAGCGAGGTGTTTTACTTTAAGTATCAACGTTGACACGGCGGCGGCTGGCGCGCCGCCAACGAAGCCAGTCAAATGTTAAGCTCGTGGGGAGACCTCGCCATGATTTATGAGCCCCTGGTAACAAGCCTCCCAACGACACCGAATTACTTCGGTGTACAGTATCTTTATCAACGAGTGAAGCTAAAGTGGAAATGGGCGAGCACGTAGCTCGGAGGAGCGATGGACTGTGGGGTGCCAAGTTAATATTATAAGCCCCTCATGGAAGGTGCAGTAACAGCGCTTACACAAGTAATGGTTAAATTTTTCCTATTTACTGAACTATTGCATTGATTCAGAGTTGTTTGCGTATGTACGTGGAGGTTTACGCTCTATATATCCAATTACCTAAATCAATATTAACCTGCAACTCCTCATTTTGTATCGCGATCGCGTAAAGACATCCATCGTCCTCTGACTGAGTCTGTCTTCTCATGAGGCCCATTGTTGGCGACTACGTTTTTGGATGCAATTTCATTATGAGTTTGATTCTCATTATGAGAGATTAATAGCACCCCAGATAGCAAAGTTATTTTTGAAACAAAACAGTTGCTCAGTTCATCGATTGGTCTTAGCTGGCCTACCCGCTGAGGGTCCTGGCAGGTCGCCAGCCTACCGCCTGCCGACTACACTTTAATTAAATCCCCTGAGCCCGTAAAATACAAGACAATGACACCTATCATTTCAGAACGTTCGTCATTCGCAGCAATTTTATATTTCAACTGGTAAACAAAAATAAAGTTATAAGAAAGGGCACTTTATTACTATACGTGTATAAACTGCACCAACCCAGTATCCACTTCGCCCCGAATGGGGTGGACAGCTGACGTCGCGCACGGCGCTAGTTCAGCTAAGTGGATTTGAAGCAACACATACCACGTGATTCAGTCCTTTGAAAGTCTTGTCCGATCCGACCTGGCAACACTGCAGTATGGAACAGCCAACGACAACATATGTTTGCATCCAACGTGAATACGTTTCACATCGAAACCTGACGGCCGGCAATGGCGTATTGCCTTGCGGACGGTCGCAGAACACGGTTTTTGACTGTGGCGCAGTGCGTGCGCTGTCGCATTATAAATTTGCAGGTTCTGAGTTCGATTCCCGGCTCGAGTCTGGTCTGGTGATCTCTACCAAAAAAGACGTGACGCCAAGCGATTTAGCGTTCCGGCACGATGTCGCATAGAAACCAATGAGGAGCGTGGGTTTACCATACTCCTAACAAGTTAGCCCACTATAATCATAGACAGCATCAACACTTACCACCAGGTGACTACCTCACCTTTTCATACACTACTAGTTAGCCCGTCAAGGTCTAACTTGTAATGTATAAAAAATAAACAGATCTTTGTAGGGGCTCTCGCACACTCAGGTGCCAACTTATAAGCAAAGATTTAAGATCGGCAATGTATGTTTTCACTAGTCATGAGTGCCATTCAATGACAAGATAAAATATTTACAAAAACTTTTAATTATATTTATTAATAACATTTACAATAACATTTTAGTGCCCTCACAATTATTAAGCAGCTTTAGCGGTTTTCAAAGCCAAGAACTCTCATCTATAAAATTGTAATTGTGAATTAAGGCTTCGTTTTCAATATAAATAGATCTTTCATTCGATCAACGTCTCAAAAGTTATCAGATATTTCAGACATACAAAAGTCGGAATCGTAAATAGTTAACATGAAGATGTTACATTCATAACTGAATAATTTAAACTTATCGCTTGGTTCGACTCCGCGGGGAAGTTTTAATTCAAATGTAAGCAAAAGTTTTACCGCTTCAACTCAATACCTGTGAATTATTCATTCCACACGAGTCCATTAGGACCGCCTCCTCCCCTCTGCCCCCCCCACGCCGCGCTCGTCGCGTACTTCGCGATACTGAAAAGTACGTTTACTAATAATTAAACTCGTGTCCACATTTCAATTAGCAGATGTGCCAGTCACAACTTTGCGTACAACTAGCACCTGCAAATATTTAGATTGTATTAACAGAGTAACTCCTATGTATGGACCATTAAAGATTAGGGAACTGATTTGATTTATTGGGGGCAATTAAATTGGGTAAGGCGACTTCCCCGCCTGTTTAACAGTCTGCGACGCCGATGCCGACAGTAGCCGCTGTGTAAGTTGCTACCTCCCAAACGTCAGACGAGATGAACGTGGTGTCTTAACTGTGTCATATATACATAGCGAGCAAACGAGCAGGCGGGTCACCTGATAGTAAGTGATTACCGCCGCCCATGAACATTTGCAGCACCAGAGGAACCGCCAATGCGTTGCTGGCCCTTGAGCAATTTGTTAATCCGCCCTTTGAAGATCCCCATATTATAACCATTAGGGAACACAGAAGATGGTGTTAATATATTTGGTAACATTTTAGGTACTAGTATTAATTTATAAGGTTTTTAGTTCACACACGTTATTCTTACACGTCGAGTTATTGGTTGATAGAGAGTGCATTAGTATTGGGTTGGCCTTGTGCAACACTAAAGAAAAAAAACAAACAGATCATATATAATTTAACTTTACAAAGCTTCTCATATCTGTGCATATTTGTCTTCCCTCTAACCGCCCTCGTCCTACTAACACTAAATATTTATTACCGGTGTTTCAGCTCCCATGATCCCTTACATAAAATTTGAATCTCTTTTCTGCACAATACATTATACAACATAGTTTTAAGGAATCACACATTTTTTTATAGTTTATATTAATATTTTTAATTTATTTTGTTGTAGAACTAACCACTCAGGCTGACGGCTAACGGAGGCGATACAAGTTCACCCCATGACAAAGCTCGAGCAGTGTATCCTCAAACGTGCCAGTGACAAAATATTGGTGCTCTGCGCACGTTTAAAACCTCAGAAAATTTCCTAAGAAAAGAAGAACTTTTGTGATTGGGTCTGCTTGACTTGTTTCACTAGGGGCCCATGCGCCTGTGATAATGAACTCACTTGCCTTACCTTGCTTGTCCGGAATGCGCAAAGTACATATATTTTGATTCAATTTATGCCTCCATCTACGTAATTGCCTCAATAGAGAAAAGGCGGAAGAGATTTCCACAGCAGTAGGCTGGCAATGCCCGATCGTATGTCGGTCGATGAATAATTCAGAACTACTCACGGCGTACATTAACTCCAACCTATACAAGTGGGCGGTTGCTTTACCCTTATGTTACTAAGACAGTGGTGTCCTGGATATATATCATGTTAAGTGGCATGATCCTACTCAGCTCCGACTGCGCAAATCGATCCTGAGAAAGAAATTAAGCGAGCAAATTACTTTAGTGTTCCTAATGATTCTCCAACACGAGAGCCGTTAAGCTGTCGATCTTTTAGTCATTATGTCTAACCTACTACTAGGTTTAACTTTCACTAAGAGTCGTGGAACATAGGCAACGCCCACGAACACTGAACGGAAAAGCGTGGTGAGTCTAAGTTCTGCATCCTCTTCACTATGAGAGTAGTGAAGATAACTACTGTTGATAAGCTTACATACGAGTAACAGCATAATTTTATTAACACCCTGGTTAAGTTGTTTAAAAATCCATGCAATATTATTTTTCTGACGTCACGGTAATTAAAGAATATTTAGATTTAATAAGAATATAGTCATTTGAAAATAGCCCTATTTCAATATTTATCCAAATTTTTTATTACAGTAAAGTTGTTTTTACTTTAATCGCAGTGACGTCAATAGATCAACCAATAACGAGTAAATATAGACATTCATTTTATAACTGTCAATACTTCTATACTTGTGTATATATAATAACTGAATAAAATGAAATGTGTTTGTGTGTTTACTATATTCTTCGACTCGATCTTTGAACTATTGAAGAAATTTGTATACACATAGCTGGAAGACGTATTTAGAAAACTTTTTATCCTCGAAGAGCACCCGCGAAAAATTCCTATGGTGTTCGAAAAAGTCTTTTGTTACCCATTCACGGCTTCACATCTTCAACGACGTTGGCGATTGGCATACATATAACATGCTTTACATTCTGATGAATGCCCTCCCATAGTAAAAGAGGGTCCCACGAAATTTTTCGAAAACCAACGCAAACATAGGCGGAGTTGCATTAACTAATACGTGCATATAACTATCGCAGTCGTTTTAAAAAGTAAACAGGTGATATCTCCTGTTTGTTTAATTTGATAAACGATTATCTTTTAACTTTGATAACAACGTTTAATGTAGTTTATCGGTAGTGTGCCGAAGAAAGCCATGGCGAGAGTTGCTGTCGTCACGGGCTCTAACAAGGGCATCGGTTTTGCCATCGTCAAGGGCTTGTGTCAGAGATTCGATGGAGTAGTGTATTTGACATCGCGAGATGAAATTAGAGGTAAGGAAGCTGTTCACAAACTAAACGAAATAGGACTTCACCCGGAATATCATCAACTTGACATTGTGGACAGAAGCAGCGTAGAGAAATTTAGAGATCACATCAAAGAAAAGTATGGCGGTATCGATATTGTTATCAATAACGCAGCCGTTGGGGAAGCGGATGTCATGGCTGGCTCGTACGATGACGTCAAAAAAATTATTAAAATTAACTATAAAAGCGTTTTTACGTTGAAGGAGCTAATCTATCCATTGGTAAGAAACAACGGGCGTATTGTCAATATGTCGAGTAACTGTGGTCATCTATCGAATATAAGAAATGAATATTGGATAAAAAGACTATCAAGAAAGGATTTATCAGAAACTGACGTCAATGAATTCGTCGATTGGTATCTGCAGTCGAAAAAGAACGGCACTTTTAATCCTTTAGATATCGCTGATGGCGGAAGTGTTCCTTCATATAGAGTTGCAAAAGTAGCTCTTAGTGCCATAACTATGATCCATCAGCGTGAGTTGGAGCCCAGGAACATCGCCATCAACTCAATGCACCCCGGACTGGTGCGCACAGATATGACTGACGGAGCCGGTTTCTACAGTACAGACGAGGCCGCTGAAACTCCCATCTACCTCGCTCTGGACGCTCCACAATCATTAAAAGGTGCCTATGTGTGGTTTGACAAGAGAGTGTTAGATTGGTATGATTACAAGGCAGACTATTATTTCAGAGTAAAGACTTTAAATAAATAGATACCTGTCCGTATTATTTTTGGTTTTATTTTTAATTACGTTAGCTTTTAATATCGACGGCGTCAAATTTCGGTACAAGTGCGAAATCATTATCGGCAGTCCGAAACAGCTACAAGCGAGTAGTCACAGGCCACTGGGAAGCAAGCGCCGGTGCTGTTCTCCAACAAGATGGAGTCACCGACACCAAGCGACGGTTTTAGTTTCATCTCTATGATAACATATCGTTTAGTTTCTTTGTACATACATTTTCATTAAAAAAAACTTGATTCATTACCTCTTTCTTATTACTTGGAGAAGGAGGTATAATAAGTAATGAATCAAGATTTTTAATTAAAATATGTACACTCAAAACAAATTAATTATCAAGTTTGTTATATGAAATTTGTCGCCGGGTTAAAAGTGACTACGTGTTACACCAGGGTATAATCTATCTCCATTAAAATCGCAGCCAAAATGTGTACATATGCACATGCTTCCAAAGTTTCGCCTTTTTAATATAAGTGTGACAAGGGATGCAAAAGTCTGTAATCTTATGACCTATATACTACTGTATACAGGATTGACCTTGACGATATTTGTACGCAGTAATTTTAATTCCAGAAATTATCCTTTTATACAAGGAACGCAAACGGTTCCTGTAGGATATTTAATCAACCATGGCAAATGAACAAAGAATCGCGGGCAATGGCTAGGTTCATATAATATGGCATTCCTTTGATTCAAAAAGTAGTTGTGAATAAAAGAAATACACCTCTGTCTACGAAATTAACGTGATACTTAGAGCGTTACCTTTTTCATCCGAACGACACTGAGTAGTTCCCTTAATGGGTCCCGAAGGAGACATCTCTCTGGACCCACATCAATTCGCGGCGGTTCTGGCTGATCGCTGAACGCATAAATCTATTCGTTTTGTCAATGGATATACGATTTGTTTTTCGCGTCGCATCGATCTGTATCAACAAATTGACATTCATCATGTTCTGCGGCAGTGGCCTAACCGGGATGATACATTTTTATTTTATGAGGCTTTAATAAATTGCTTCCGTCCTTGTCAGTGTCAGTCAGCAGCAATGGAGCAAAGTGGTGAGCTAACACCCTGCCTCCCATGAGAGCCCTATGCCCAGCAGTGGGACGTTGATAGTCTCAGGATGTTTATGATGTCATTCCTTAGGAGATGTTTATTTACATAATAATACAAATTCGGTATTTGAGACAATGAATCCATTTCGTTAATGTTAAAATGTTGCAAAGCATTGTACGCGCCAATTAGTGGAGGGAGCGTCTCCACTCCTGATTGATCGCCTCATATTAGCGTCAAAGAGCTCTGTTTAGACAATCCACGCTGGGAACACACTCTTTGTTCTGACAGTTTATTGGCAACCGATTCCTTTCATCTGGTTTATTTTACATTGTTTACTTAAAAATACTTATTATATAAAGCCTTTACAAAGTTTGTTTTATATTGTTTTAACCTACAGACTCATCGTCAAAGGAAATAATATTAAGGACCAATTTAAGCAGCATATTTTTTAAATATTAAAACAAAATGAATCCCCTTGAAACCATTCAACTTTATAACATATCGATGAATAAAACCTGAAAAATACACGCCCAATGCAAAATATAAGCGGAAGCCAACGAAGGTGATAATTTATCTAATTGATTCATTCACGTGCGTGAAAAGAGTACACCGACACTGACTTCTCTCTTTATACATATGTAAAAATCGGCTATTTAAAATTTAACATGGTAGATTTGTTTTAGTACATTACATTTGTGATATATTGCATTGCATTGAAGATACCAGCTAAATCTATATATTCTTTGGAACTGGATACTTTAGAACAGGCTGGGCACTTTGCAACAGTACCACAAATTTTACCCTATTTTTTTTTGTAATGCTGGGTGAGGCAGTCATAATAAAAAAAAAAGAGAAAACATCATCGGCTCACGGGCCGATAAAAACATGCTGCACTCCTGGTCAAATACCTTTCGCGTGTCGGCATTAAATAAACGGGCAGTCATGAGAACCGCCGACGGAAGGGAAACCTATCACGACCTCCGTGGCGCAGTGCGTGCGCCGTCGCATTTTAAAATTGGAGGTCCTGGGTTCGATTTCCGGCTCGAGTCTGGTCTGGTGGGAGGCTTTGGCCGTGGCTAGTTACCACCCTACCGACAAAGACGTCGCCAAGCGATTAATTGGTTTCCACGCGACGTCCGATATGTATACGATGTCGCGTAGAAACCAACTAGGAGTGTGGGCTTACCATACCCCTAACAGGTTAGCCCGCTACTATCCTAGACTGCATCATCACTTACCAACAGGTGAGTCAAGGGCTAACTTTTAGTGTATAAAAAAAATATACAGTATATGTATATGTGCAGATAGGCAGCTGACCATCGCCAGTCTAGTGCAATATTTCAACTAGCATGTCGCATGTCAGCGACGCGCCTACCGAAAATCGCTCAAAGTGGCGTGAACCTAACTCTCATTCCTAAAACTTCACTCGGAGCACCGCACGTTAGAAGATGGTGCTTCATCTAACTATCAATACATTAAAATAAACTGACGATTCAGATCGATATAGAACCCTAAAAGATATTCATTAATTTTTTGTCTTGTCTCCGGTATAGCAGATGAAGTATAATTGTCGATTTTACCCCATAAATCAATGAATAGGGTCAATTTATCGATTTCCGCAAAATAAATCACTAGGAAAACTTTTTCATCAGTTTAGTTTAGTTGCCTCAAATTCGAGATGATTTGGTGAACAATATTAGGGATATACCATAGAACTCCTTAGCATACTGCAGCTAACCCTCACCTGGGACTAAACTATGCCATACAATATGCCGCATGAATGAGATTATGAAGATTAAAACTTGGTAAAAATGATTGCAAGTTGGTTGACCTTGCTCATACAAGTATACTAAAAATGTTGTTGTTTGAAGCCATTTCATATTCATTGTTAATGTATGAATTACGAACGATGTGTGCCCAATTCTTTTCAAACCTCCGATCACCCATCTATTTACTGACTTGAGCCATATTGCTTTATTATGTTTGAACTAGCACTAGCACATCCGTATAGGCGAAGTGGCGGGCGAAAGCTGGTATTATTATTTGAAAGCCAATTATGGAACAGAATTTATTATCTCCGCTCTCTGATTGATCTCCTCATAAGCGCCTCCCCTCGTTTGTTTCCAAACGCCGCTCCGCCTTAACAAGGCTGCCGTCACACTTGACGAACAATGCCATTCGTTTAGGAGTGAAGCATTTCCTTTGATTTCTTTGTGTTAATGAGTAGTTCAATAATATCGTTGTGAATTAATTATATCTAATTCCTAAGTAAATAAATTCTAGCCTTATTTTCCAGGATAACACGCATCTCGTGCTCATCACCTTATCTTTAAGCAATCAATCGTCATTTTGTCGCGATAGGTGTAGCTGTTAGGCCGTGCATAGGTAACGGTGTTATTTGTTTTAATGTCCGCTGGAACAATGCCCAGATCGTTTTGCTTAGCTTTAGTTTTTTGTCAGTGCTAACACTTCGGCAACTTGGAATACGCTGAGCTCACTGTAGCGATGGCGTATCGAAAATGAATATTTAAAATAAAGCCGCTAGCAACAACTAGTTAACTAATGCAATGCATTGATAAACATACATTAATTAATTAACTAAATAAGAAAATTTTGAAATATAAACACTTTATAACTATCGTATGTTAATTAGTGGTCCATATCATTATCATAAAAGTAAATATTATTGTAGCTGATGCGATCGTGAGGATCGAGGACTCCCTACAAATTAGCTGGACAACAGACGTACTGAGAAAGAGTGAGTATTATTGGTTCACGCGACATCATAACATCGTTTATTCGAGTCCGTCACACAGAAATGCATTGCTACTCGTAGAAGCAATGTTAGGCTTATGTTTTTTCAACAACAAATCGTAAACAATTGACGAGCCATTAAGAGTGGTATATTATAACCTATCGTCTAAATTAGCAACGTTCAGTTACCTCTCAAAAGTTAATAGTTTAGCATATTGTTTTAATCGCTTTAACCAGCATTAACATATAGAGTGTGCTAAGAAGGAAATAATTTGCATTCGCAGCGTTGGTATTAGACTAAACGGAATACTTGAAATAACTAAAATAAGGTATTTAATACCTAAATTCTTGCTCGAATACTACCTGAATACTGAAGGAGTGTGATCTACCTTTATCACGTTCATTATTTATCATAATTTGAGAGCATTGGCAATACGAGAAAATTCATAGTTACATAAAACATGCTCACTCGTAGCTTAATGCCAAAAGCAAATAAGCAGTTTTTTTTAAATTCGCGAAACAAACAAGCACTTTCTTAAATTATATAAGTTTTTAAAATTCAGTCAGAATAAGTTGTAAAAATGCCAACGGGAACTCTCCTATGTCACTCTCCAGGTCCTTAACTATAATTTCAAAAATCACGTCGATCCATTGCTCTGTTGCGACGTGATTGAAGGGCAAACCAACATACCAACTTACATTCGCATTTATAATATTACTATGATTTTGTCTGGATAGTAAGGAGTACAAAGTATTCCAATGGATTCAAAAAGGTAAAACTTTATAAGATTTTCAACCAACATGAACCCCGGTATTAACCTCTTTGCGGCGGATTTTCACAAATTATTAGCGGATGTCTACGCCTAAGCAGGGCCTAACTTCGAAATTCCTTCTCATTCTTTGTGTTTCCACTTTCAATGTGTGATTTTGCAAAAGAGCTTATACCTACATGTCATAGTTACTGAAAAGTAATGCTCAAATTGCCGATTTTCATTTCTCTAATTCCAAAAATTCAGAACTTACATGTACCCTTCCAACCCCTCTCACCCCTTTTGGGGTGGATTTTTGTAATATTGCGTATACAGGTTTTTATTATTTAAAACAAATTACCTAAATGCCCATTTTCATGTCCCTAACTTTGAAAACATAGAATCCTCATGAAAACTTCCAACCCCCATTTCACCCCCCTTTTAGTAGATTTTCGTAAGATTGATTATACAGATCTATATTATTTATAATTAACAACTTAGTTGCCAACTTTCATGTCTCTGACTTCAAAAATATAGGACTTTCATACAAACTTCCAACCCCCATTTCTACCCCTTAGGGGTGGATTTTTGTAATATTGCGTATACAGGTTTTTATTATTTAAATCAAATTACCTAAATGCCAAACTTCATGTCCCTAACTTCGAAAACATAGAATCCTCATGAAAACGCCCCACCCCCATTTCACCCCCCCTGGGGTAGATTTTTGTAACATTGGTTATACAGATCTTTATCATTTATAATAAAAAACTTAGTTGCCAATTTTCATGTCTCTAACTTCAAAAATAAAGGACTTTCATACAAACTTCCAACCCCCATTTCAACCCTTTAGGGGTGGATTTTCCCAAAACCGGTTCTTAGCTGACCTCTACTTCATAAAAGAAATCTACCTTCCAAATTTCAAGTTCGTTCGTTCTATAGTTTCTGAGATATCGTGATCATCAGTCAGTCAGTCAGTCAGTCAGTGGTATTTCGCTTTTATATATATAGATATATAGATAAAGAATACAAAAATAGAAAATAACATATACCAAAATAGTTTCCAATACATTAAATAACGAAGAACATTGGTTTGAGCTTACCTGTTATACCTCACTATTATATTATCAGTATAACATTAATAAAAATACAAAGCTAAGCAACTTATCCATTTTGGACAAAACATTAACTATACCTAATAAAAATTTAGAAAGAGAGAGATGGAATAGGTCCTGTTTCGTAAATCTATTATAACTATTATTATTTGTGTACTACATTTCAGTAAGACATTTGCACTGATTTGTTATTAACATGTCACATTCATACTGATTGATAATGATCTTCAAATTTAGAAGACGATACCCCTCAACAGACGACAATCGTAAACAGTTTGCAATACTTAAATTTTCAGTATTCATGTATCAGCATAAATACAAACATACGAGTAGATATGTGAGTTTCGTTTCGCTTTAAATTATAAATGATTGAAGGTTTTAAACGACACCCCAGTATCGTTCCAGCCTAGCTCTTCTCTTCTTCTTCTCTCTTCTCTTCTCTTCTCTTCTAATGTTTTGAAATTTTGTATGTGAAAATTTGTGCAGCATCCAGCAATCGTTTTTATAATTTTATTAAATTTTATACTAATTGTTAATTTCGAATATATTTAGAAAATTTCAGTAGGCACTATGAAGACTGCGATTTGTCGCCGAGAGCGGGAATTAATTTGGGATTGCCGCCCCGGCGGACGCTCGAAATCGATCTAAACTTAGTGCCGTTCGTCTGTCTGTCACTTTTAACTTAGATGTAACACCGTTAGAAGCATAATTCATTTAAATAACCAATATAGGCAATATTGGTTATTTAAACTAGTTAAGTTTACAAATATGAATCATCGGGCATTTTTTTTTTTCTTTGTGACAATATACCTTTTGGTCTCAAGAATGTCTTTTTTAAAGAAAAATCAGAAAATCTTAACTCACGCAAACATCTGCTCAAAAACATTGAGAGACATTTACAAACCATTTAAAAACGACAAGAAGAAACTTAAGTAGTGTCCATGTGGATTACGAATGTATTTATAACACGTTTTTGTTATTAGATTAGTATTGTATACCTGAATCCTAAAACGGGATTTTTACTGACTTTTGACTTTGCACACCTGTCAAGTATTGATGATAATAGTTTAAAAAGTTGGTCCCCTAATCCTGATCAGAACCTTCAGGATTAGCGATATCCGGAGACAGATTAGCACTATATACGCGTATGAAAAAGAGCTTCAGGAGATTTATATTTTCTTCTATGTTTTTAATTATGTTTAACTATAGTTAATGATTATTCCTTTATAAACATTATTAAACAGCGTGTTTGTGAAGACTCAGTGCCTACAAGGCGATAAAGTAAATGATCTCACATTGAACTGTCACAACGGGAAACTTATTCGAAGTCAAATAAAACACATCAGTAAGCCACAAGTAAACGTGTCCCCAGATTGGCATGTACGCGTGTTTCAGCAGTTTGATTAGTTTGGACTCGGCTCACTCGCTGTCGCATATAATCGATTAACTCTCCGTCTCCGGGTGACGCCTCATTGTTTCGATTTAATATTCAGATTCGAGCGCCTTGAGCCCTAAAGATAATATTTACTGGCGAAGTGTGCCTTCGCCCTTATCCTTCCGAATCACAGCGAGTTGATATTTTAAAGCCTCTTCGAACGGCCTCGTCGGTCTTTGCCATTCGACTTTTTTCTATTCGACCACAATTTCAGAAACTGTAAGTGTAACTGCCTCCATGATCTATGTACAATTTTTATTTGTATGCAATATATAAATAACTTAGACCTTCAGAGCAGTATCACTGGGTTGGAAGTAATAATGCCATATAAAATAGATTTATAGCACTTGGTGGATCGACTTTGACGATATGGCCATAACTAGCCACTTCCCTGGGATACCAGTGTGGGTATTACCACTATTCCAACGATTAGTGATTGTGGACAAAAGAATCACAACAAAGACTAATAGCACATGAAGTAGAACATTTGCACATTTGTTGACACTTAGGACACAGTTGACACAGTGACAGCAGTTAAAAACGTTAGCAACACACACACACAGTGAGGTTAGACATCGAAACCTTGGCGTATCGGCGGCGTGAAGTAGTGCCGTGAGTCGGCCGCTCGTTCGTACGGCGCATTCAGCGACTCACTTCAACTCGCCCTACAAGCTGTACGGCCTGCACTCGAATGCCTGCGAATTAATTTTCAGGTTGTGTGTTTATTAAATGTAATATGAACACTTTAATGATATATATTTTGTATACTGAAAATGTTGTATACTAAAATATATTGTTGCCCACATCAGAAACATTATATTCCAAATAGAATTTGCACCCTAGTAGCTTCTACTTAGTTTTAAAGAAATCAAAGAATTTTATATTTGTCATAGAAGTGCAGCAGTGAGATTAATAACCTAGCTGTTATTAATTCTATCTAAAAAACAAATCAGCCGAATATGGAAAAGGCTCCGTATAGTGAAACATCTTTGTTTCACTATACGGAACCCTCAAAATCTCCGCACGGGATCAAATTCCACACAATATTGCACAATACAGAGGATGCCTTTAGGTCCCGCAACAACTATGCAGTAAAATGCATTCTAATGTAGTCATGGAGAAAAGGTTGAATCCAATACGAATATTGCCTATCGACGTACACTTCTGCCCATTATTTAAATTATTCATTGCATTCTCACCCTTGTGGCCGAAGAAATAGGAGCTAGCCGTCTACGTAATACATGGCTGTCGACTTCTCATCCCTTATTCATGGCGCCGTTGAACAAATACGTGCAATACGGAGATTCACTTACCTGATTTATTTTACTGCTCCGTGTTGTTCGAATCAAATAAAAGCGAACTATAACAACACGTTTTGGCCAATTTTACTTTAAACTAAAGAAAATTGAGTTAGATCTAATTGTTACTTTTTGTAAATATCATAATTTCAGAAATTTCTTTATCTGAAATTTTTTATTTTTTATTTTTTTTTGCATGGATTCGAAGCTACCGATTTTTCATTAGATTTGATTATTTTATTATTGTATATTGTAACCATCGGCATTTAGCCCAAGTTAAAAAAAAAAAAGTGCGACTTAAAAAACTTATTTTTTTACCTGTGAACGACTTCACAGCTAATCCAATGTTAGCGAATCGATTGATAAAGGAATTTCTAAAGTTGGTAGCTTATCTGTTACATTAGGTTAAGCTTGTGTGGAATGTTTTGACTTGTAAATATTTATATTAGAGAAATGGACTGTTAGTAAAACGTATAAGTAAGTATTTCTCGTTAGAAGTATATAATAACTTGCCTCAAATCAGTCAATATTTTTAACTTGATGCTGTCATTTATTTTCAAATTACGCACTACCTCATAAGTAAAGATCGAACGGAGTGTAATGATTAATTATTAAAGTTGCATTGATCAAATTCGCATGGCAAAGTCGGAGGAAAAAGACGTGTCTCTAAGCGTTTTAGCGTTCCGGCACGATGTCGTGTAGAAACCAGTTAGGAGTGTGGGTTTACCATACCCCTAACAGGTTAGCCCGCTACCACGCGTGAGATAGCTGTCGAGGGCCAACTTTTAGTATATAAAAAAAACTGCGACTCAGTCGTCAGTCCGCTTTTCCTTTTATACAAACAGATAGGATGTAGGACGAGCGCCGAGTGCCCGAAACTAAAGTTTAGTCGCGAGCGAGCCCGTTGGAGCTGCGGTATGCAAATGTAGGCTTAAGCCATTAAAACAATCCGTGAAACCGGCTCTATTCAATAACTTTAATCCCGCTATTTTACTAGGCGCTGCGTGGCGGTAAAATTTGCTAATTTTATTCCTTAGTAACTTATGCTAGTGGTAACATTGCCGTGTTGTTTTCGTTTTATCCGTGGCTGCGTTAAAGTACAATAAGCCGGTATACAATGTGACCGTTATAGCAGGATGTTTTACTTCAAAAAAAATATTATTTTTGAATGGCATCTATGCTGCTAATATTGACACTATATTCGTTTTGCAGAAGAGGGCTGTTTGTGCGATATATAAATTAGGTCCCAGAGTCATTAAGAGATAAATGTAAAGATTATAAAATAATGACAGTGCATAGCCAATATATATTATATGAAATTTTATGTATGTTCAAAAAAATATTGATAAATTCAAGAAAAAAATGGACTGTAACGCACTGAACATCACAAGTAAAAGTAAACTTGTAGTACCGTTTAGTAGGCTGCACAAAATTAGCAACTCATTCAAAGGAAATTATATTTTATTTTATAATAAATTACCTATTGATATCTTGGAGATGTCTATCAATAAGTTCAAAGTTTTTATAAAACGAAAGCTTGTAGAAAAATCATATTACGATATTAAGGATTATATAAATGATAAAAAAGCTTGGGTGTGAATTGCTCTATCTCCATAGGTACTATAGTTTATTATTCATTATGTGAGATGGTGATAACGAAAAAAAGAAAAACCCCGGCTAACTTTGTTGTGGGCTTCTTCTTAGACCGAGGCGCGTTTGGAAACCTCATAGCTTTAGTTTTTTAAGTTTACGAATATAGTTATCACCATGAAATAACTACTACGTAAATTATTGACGCGTCAAAAGTGCTTCTTAAGGACTATTTGAATAAAGATTATTTTGAATTTGAATTTATAACAGTTGCTCCGGCGATACGGTTGATGTATACAATAATTCATCAGCATCCGTCAGCCGCGACTCAGCGCCTATCTTGTTTTCCCTTTTCCGTTAGGTATATAAAGTCCTTTTCCATCTCGCTGCGAATATTTTGATTTTTGATTTGATTTAATTTAGTGCATCCGATAGTTGTAATGTATGATTTAAGAAGCTAAAATTTATTCAGAAATAACTTTTTTCTTTTTTTATATAAGGGTCATTATTTTTGAAGTAGGTACTACAAAAATGAAGGTTCATATCTATGAAGGTTCATATGTATAACAAAGCAACTTATTATTACTGAAACAGCAATGTTAATTCTGGCGAAATTATCTATCCAACGAAGAAAACCTTTCAAAATTAGATCAGTATTTTCACAGCTTATTAAAAATAAAGAGACAAACAAATTTTTCTTTTATGTGATGATATGATGATGAAGTTTACATCTTACATTACAGAGCGGTTTCGCCTCAGTTTATGTAAATGCGACAGCTTGTTATGTAGCTACAGCTCGCCCGCGCCGCGGCGTACGTGAGCGCGCGTCGCTGAGCGCGGCCGCTGCACTCGCTGTAATGAGCAACGTTTATTACTACGTCAACATCGTTAGTGAAGAACGTTACTAACTTAATATTCATTTAGAAGTATTAATCTACTAACGAACAATGTACCAACTTATCTGTTGTTGGATGAAAATGTCCATACCAGGCAAAAAGGTGGCGATGAACTGACGCTATCCCCGCACGGCTGCTGCGCTAGCTACTTGAACGGATTGCACCGGAGTTTGCCATTCGCACCTACATTCGGATAACGTTTTTTTTTTTTTTATTCACCACAAGTTAGCCCTTGACTTCATCTCACCTGATGGTAAGTGATGATGCGGTCTAAGATGGTAGCGGGCTAACCTGTTAGAAGTATGGTAAACTCATACTCCTAATTGGTTTCTACACGACATCGTGCTGGAACGCTAAATCGCTTGGCGACACGTGTTTGTCGGTAGGGTGGTAACCAGCCACGGCCGAAGCCTCCCACCAGACCAGACTCGAGCCGGGAATCGAACCCAGGACCTCCGACTTTAAACGACTTTAGGCAACAGCGCACGCGCTGCGTCACGGAGGTCGTACCTGCTAAGAAAAGATTTTTGCAAAATTCATTCCCTAACGTGGTAGCAGTGACAGCCCAACAGTTCACACTTCGCCCGTCCTTTCGGGGGCCAAGTTTAATCCCCCGCACCTCTAACTCTCACTCGTGAGTTATGTGTGTTTTAAATTTAACGTAAGTACTTTTAAATTAAAGTTTAATGTAATGAATAGATTCTGAGGAAACGTGCATACCTATGACTTCTCCATAGTGTTTTCTAGGGCGTGTGAAGTCTACCAATCTGCCTTTGGCCAGCGTGGTGGACTGCAGATTGGTGGCCTTAACCTTTGTTAACTGAAGAGAGATCCGCGCTCTTTAATAGACCAGTAATGGGGTAATAATGAGGATGATTTTCTAAAAGACAAAGAAGGAGTTTAAATTTGTTTAAAAAGCTGTGTTACTACACAAGAATTGCGAACTTAACGAGAATGAAGCCGTAACAATTTTAATTAATAAAACTCTTTTCAGTAATTGAATTTATCCTGGTAATTTCTGTAAAAAGACCAGCTCTGATTTTGGAGACGTCTTCATCCACGTTTATTTCGCTTATTTTTTGAATGTCACATAAATATTCTGTATCCTGTCCCGGGATATAGTCGGATTGCCAAATTTTATTGAAATACGAGCTGTGGCCTATATGAGAATCGGTTACAGACAACTATTTTCAAAATTTATTAATATTAATGATCTAAATCTGAATCCCTACATGACTTTGACAGATTTCACCATTCTCATAGATAAACTGTCACTAATTAAGTATTAAATATTGCTCGGTGATAGGAATATCTACTCGTAACCGAGGGACTGGCTTGGAAAACCTTAGTAGATTCATTGATTGTGCATAAAACCTTAACAACGATTTGTAATGGGATGTATGGACTATTTTAAATAATGATGCGCCTATTATTTAAGTAGGCACTTTCCTTATGATTAAAATCCATGCTAAATTACTTTTACAGTGTTGGGAAATGTAAGGTTTGGTTAGTCTGTCATCGTAGGATAGTTTTGTGCTGATTAGTATTAAAATACCTTCCAAGCTCGCACTTTATCACACAAAAAGACGTTTATCATACTGGGAGTGTATCCACCCTGTAGATTTAGCGAGGTGTTCTGTACAATGGCCGTTGGAGCGACCGAGCAGAGCGGCGGTATCGAGCGGTAGGTGGGATTTACTCGTTAGCTGTTGCCTCATTTTGGTCTAGACCGTATGCCACAAGTAGGGAACTGTATAACTATCCAATACCCACAGGTTTCCTGCTAGCGGATCCACTTCAACGTAAAAAATAAATCGGGGTCCTGGGTTTAATTCAAGGAATTCATAAATGTTATAAATTCTCAACTGCAGAGAGTAGGAAGATGGCAGGTACCTCCCTCGCGCCGCGCGGTCGGTCAGCCGCCGGCTCTCTGCTATTATCACTGACATGGTTTTGTTGTTTCAATCAATCAATCATAAACTTTATTGAAATAATCCTTTAAAAGGCACTTTTGAGGCGTTAATAATTTACATAGTATGGATAACTACATTCGTAAACTAAAGCTATCAGAAGAAGCCCACAACAAACTTAGCCGTGTAAAGCTTGGTATGTTAAAGCCCACTGACGTCCCGGGACCCCGTTACGACTTATCAGGTAGGGTGGCATTTGGTCATCACTGAAGCCCCCCATTTTTTATTATTCACTAGGGTTCCAGAATAACCCCAACCAGAGTATTCACTCTGGTTTTGTATAATTGGGGGACAGTTTAAAAAAATTGAGAATTCAGAATTTAAGAACTCAGGTCCTATTAAGCTAGAATTCTCAGCGATGCGCTAGAGGGCTCTTTATAAGTCTTAACTTGTTTAAAAACAGCTTCCCTGACTTCTTCAATACTCGACCTGATTACCAGTCATTATAACTAAACTGCAATGCGTATTTCTATTCAAACTTAGTCATTTAATAAAAAATTTACTGCAACATTTTTAATATAATAATTTTAATACTCATCTACAATAATTGCTTATACGATTGTGAATTCATTAGCTCTTTAACAATTATTAAATAGAGGCTTTCCGTACGCCTTGTGTTAATTTGGTTTAAATAAGAGTTTTTTTTTCAATCTGTATAAAAATAATAGATTTAGAATTATATAAGAATCATAAATACGGAGTCCAAAATAGTTTGGAAGTCAGGACTAACGTAATTAATTTCGAAGTCATTCCTTATCACCCACTCCAGCATGGTAGAGAGTCAATGGAGCACTGATGCGCTAAACTGCTGTATGCGCGTTGGCGGGTTATAATGAATATTTTCAATATTTCATGCAAATAGCTGGACATTTAGACTGGACAGCTTAGTGCTCTACTAGGCACGGAGGTGGACACTGCCAATTTCCTAAGGGAAATTACTGAAAAATTCTATATAGAAACCAGGCCGGGCAATTGTACCCAGGACATCCTCATTCGTATTTAAAAATTTATTGTTGTCCAAATGCATGCTGAGGCAGAGCCGATGATCAACCCATTACCGGCTCACTACAGAACGTGGGTCTCCTCTCAATATGAGAAGGGTTTGGCCATAGTCCACCACGCTGACCTGTGCGGACTTCACACCCCTTTGAGAACATTATGGAGAACTCTCAGGATTGCAGGTTTCCCCACACGTTGTTTTCCTTCACCGTTGTAGCAAGTGATATTTTAATACCTTAAAAACGCACATAACTCTGAAAAGTAAGAGGCCCGGGTTTGAACCGCGGGCCTACCGCGCTACAAGGGGAAGTATCAGGACAGCTTGATCCCCCCCAAGACAGTTAGGAGACTTGTGCAATGACGGGCAACTAGCCCAATAGCTACCCGCCGTCTCCCAAGCGAAGCTGACGAGCGGTAAATTGCCGAAGTCTTCTTCCCCTCCGTCTACGCCGAAGCGGATGCGCGTCGAAAGCCTCTTCGCGTATTCGCTCCGCAGCCTCCTTCTGCGAAATAACTTCTTCGCAAAAGGAGGCTGACGCCCTAACCACTAGGCTTTCACCGCTACGCGTGTTTGTAAGTATGTAGAATAAGCCGATTAATTCTTAAAATACATCGGTCACAGCTAGTTGATATAATTAAGGTAATTTGTATTATTTAAACCAATGGTAATTTCTACAAATCTTCGGCACATAGTACGGATGTAATTTTCCTAGTGATGCAATTTTTTAAACTAAATTATACCTGTTTTAAAAGCAATTGCTGAAATTCAGGAAACCCTAATTTTAAATGTAACTCCGACTTAAATTACTGAGCGCGGCGTAAAAAATAAAACTCACGTGCAAACGCGGGCGCTGTGATTAAAATTACTGGAAGCTATTTACTCACTTTCTTCCTTCACTTTACACTTTCTGTTATAATCATTAAAGTGAGTGCTGGAAGAATTAAAATTCTGTGCAGTTTTGCGCATTGTGCTACGAGTGATCCAACATTAGCGATTTTTGGGTAAAACTTTTTTATCGATTACCTGCAGGCATTTTACAGTTTTAAATAAATATGTTACAGTCAATCGTTAGCACTCGATTAAATTATAGAAGTTTTGAAATTAGAAACGTAAGAATCTAGTTTGGAGTTCTTTAATGCTGCAATTAAATATTGATTTCACTGATGTGAATTCTCAAGAAAGACATAATAGGTGAGAGACCAAAAACAGGCAAAGAAATTAATAAAAGGAAATAATTTATTCCAGTTTAATGTCACATACGGCAAATGTTACCCTAGTTTAAAAAAAAACATGAGAGTAAAAAATTTTACCACGCATGTCTGCGTCTGCCTCGGCGGACGCCGCTGGTTGGGTTGTGGTCGTGTGCGCGGGTGTACCCGTGACCCAGCCACCAGGCGACGCGTAGGAGCATGGCTGAGTTTAAGTGGGTATTCTGGTCGTCAGTTTGGCTGCCGGCGAGTCCCACATACCCCGTCGGAAGCGATGCAATCTTATCTGCGCCGCTTCCGGAGGGGATGCGTAAGCGCATTTCCCAGCGAAAAAAAAAGAAAAAAAAAACACTCAGAATAGATGCACCTACCCACTGCTCAGCATGTGCCTTACATTATAAATAAATGAAGCAAATTTTCAGCCAAGACCCGAGTGACCACACAGCAAAAATAACAATACTATCCTAAAATTTTATAATATAATGTAGATCCCGGGAAAATAAGTGTGAGTTGATAAAATCAAGGTCACAGTTGTAAGATAAAAGGAACACAAATAGCGTACCTATTGCGGTAAACAAGAAGTGAAGAGGAAACGTAGATAGAAGCAGTACTAGTAACCAATATTGTGTCAAAATTAGTCAAGTCATAATTCATACGTAATTTATCAGTATTTGCTCGAGTGTGCGACGTAAAAAATCTACGTTTTGCTTAACAAACAAAGGAATATTTTTTTCTTTTCTTTTATTATTTCGGTTACCTGTTATACGCTGAAAGATCTTTAACCTTGATAAGTGATAGTCGCGCGGCAAGGCGCTAGCATGCGCTGGTCCACACAGGCACGTGCGCACACTCGGCGGTGTAATAGAGCGATGTGCAGCGAGGCGTGCCTGGCTGCGGGCCAAGCTTCTGGTTTTTTTGCAAAGAGAAAGCTCGGTGGGTACACAGCTTCATTTTCCAGCAGAAATTCACGTACGGCTCTCTTTCTAAATCAAAAGAATTCAGAACTAAGAAACTCTGTGCATTATCACTCGCATCAGGTTTGGTTCTAAGGTTAACACACATCATCATCATCATCATTTCAACCGATAGACGTCCACTGCTGGACATAGGTCTTTTGTAAGGAGTTCCAACGGCCACGGTCTTGGGCCGTTTGTATCCAGCGGCTCCCTGCGACTCGTTTGATGTCGTCTGTCCACCTTGTTGGGGGTCGACCAACGCTACGTTTGCCGGTGCGAGGTCGCCATTCCAGCACCTTGGGACCCCAACGTCCATCGGTTCTCCGAGCTAAACATCGTATCTAAGTAATTATCAAATAATTTTGATCCTCTTCAACGAAAACGGAACAAAGAACGATGTGATTGTTTCCCATTTTATGCCGGTGAGATGAGATGGCTTCGGCTCAACTCAAATAACATATCATGCATAATTATAGTTCCGAAAATTGTGAATGCATTTTAAATTTATATCCTTTATTCGTGAATTATTTATCGTGTGTAAAATATTTAAATCCTGAATGCCAAGGCAGTGCTGACCTAAAAATGTAATGGATTACTGATCGTTTTACCGCTCACACACGCCAGCGCTTCCAAGTAATCAAAGTATAGATTGTCTGCGGTGAGTTTTAATCATCTGTTTCATTTGAGTTGCGTACCGCCGGCTCAAGACGGCGCGATCTCGTTTGTGACCGACTGCCGGGTACAAACATGTCGATGAACAAACATTTAATTAACAGCACAAACATCTGGATATTGCAAACGTTTGCTTGTTCATTATATTTCGTGCTACGGAGACTGCTATATCTCTTCAGATCTTATTGTTATCTTATTTATCGGCGGAGTTTAGTACCACGCGGTCCGAGTTGGTAGCATTATTAAATATATTTTAATTTCTCAAAACTCCACAGGAATTAAGATATTTCCATGTTTTATATGCTTGAAGTGTTACATGATTGCAACTCAAAACTTTTATTTATTTATTAAAACCACTTCATATCATACTATGATAGTAGTAGCATAGTAACACAACATTACATGCAACAGGAAATCTACCAAAAAACCTCCCAGTGGAACCAATGAAATACTAATGAACATAAAATTCCATAAGTTAAGTAAGTAAACACAAAGTAAGTGTAAGCTGAGCTCCCAGACTTCTTGTTACGATTAGGACGGCCTCATGTTGTCTCTTTATATCTCGAATCGTTTCTTTCCTCATTCACATTCGTAGCGGTGTCACTTGACCGCTGATTTGATAATCCTCTCGTAGACTAGGGGCTAGTCGCTCCTCACTCTGAGATGGCAAAACGCTTCTTCACTTTGCTAATTTGCATCGGACCCTCTTCACTCCTCCGAGGTGCTTCAAATATTAAATTCCTTAATATCGCTCTAATTTAATAGGGCTCAGTGATTAATTAATGTGAGAATATTTTCTCGCAGGATATAATTTCGCAAAAATAATTAAGAACTTCAATTTTGCAATTAAAATTAAGTAGCTATTTATATATTAGAGCTCCGCCCGCCCCAGCCTGTCTGAACTGTGAGTCGGCTTCTTTTCCATCGATTCTCATCAAACTTAAATCAACTATGCGTGGTATTTTCCAAAGAGCTCCTCTATACAAAATCCTCCATCACTAATCTAGGTCCATAGTCCGTATTTTCTAAATCTACTCTTTCTAAGTTGTGATGATGCAGTCTAAGATGGTAGCGGTCTAACCTGTTACGGGTATGGCAGTTATAATTTTTTTGTGTTCTTTTGCTTGACCTCTCGTCTTTGTCGGCAGGGTGGAAATTAGCCATGACGAAAGCCGCCCACCAGAACGGACAAGAGAAAATTTATTGGGCTAGGTTTCTGTCCCAACAGACCCTACTCAAGTCGCGACCTGCGCACAGTTATTACATCTTGGTGACAACACGCGACGGACGATGGGCCAATTTTGATTACGTGATCAGAATTTTCATTTACCCGTAAAGTAAACCGGCGCCGCTTCCCGAACTCTTGATATCGCCTGTCCAGCGAGTGAAAAGTCTGCAAATGCTGCGTTTTCCGGTCGTACTTCCACTTCGGGACCGCATTATACTGATTCTCCGTATTTTACGCCCAAATGTTTCCACCGTCCGCAATTTGTGACTAAGATCTCTTATCGTAGCCATAGCAAGTTTCGTGGCCATAAAATACTTAATTTTATAAAATTGTTGTTATTCCATAACCCTTTTTTAGTTGAACATTTATGCGCTCATAAAGAATTATATTGTCATTTCTTTTCAGTTGTTAAGGTTGTTTTTGTTCCGGAATAATTGAATAAGTTTACCCACGTTCTCTCACGGCCCTCTGGATTAGGTGAACTCCGTCAGAGGAGCGGGCGACCCTTGACATAAATCACTCAGTGTTACTGCTGAATGGATCGTAAAGGAACTACGCACAAAAGATTTTGATACGATCATCAGATGAGCTGAGACAGTGAGGTCAAATCTATTTTGCGCTGAACTGCACTTAGCATTAGTAATGTCGATGACACGTCGCCATTCAGGCGTCCTCGCTGTAAACACAGTATTTTACAGCGGTGTCCTTACATACCTCTATGATGGGGGAAAACGAGCGGTGAGCGATTATCGCTATTCAAATTCAAATTCATATTCAGAAATGTTTTATCATGAAAATCTAGAACAATCTATAAAGCGTTCATATCGACCGACTTTTTCCATTAGGTATTTAAATTTGTATTGTGTTGGTGATAACTACATTTGTAAACTTAACGCTAAAGCTATGAGGGTTCCAGATCTAAGAAAATCTGGGCGCGTTTGGAAACTTCAACAAAGTCAGCTCGGTAGAGGATGAAAATAAAAGTTTAATAAGGTAATATCGCTAAAGACAAAGTTAATATATGTCACAATTGGGTAGGTCCATTTAGTGTCTTTTTAGTTAATATGTTTGAGTTTGTTCGACTTGTACATCCACCACATTCAATTTGTTATGAAGTCACATTGTACCGTATAGAATGGCTTTCCTATAAGCGAAGCAATTCTCAAACTAATGCGGTTTGGGGTATCGAGTGACAGACACCCGTCGTTATAAACTTTCGTCAAAGAAACATCTACACATAAAAACACATTCACATAAAAACACATTAGCCTTTTCTCCGTCGTAGTCGGGTAGGGAGTGGGGTATAACATATTATCCCAAAGTTGTTATCCCTCATAATGGAGATAATTCTTGCAACTATGTCAAAGTTGAGTGTAAGCGCTAAGAATTCACAAACGCTGTCAGCGACACGAACTGCTCAAGTATAATAATCTCCCGCGGAATTTACGGTCCACGGCTTGCAAACTTTGAGCGCGCTGCTCTCGTGAAATACTGTCGGGCGCGATGAGAGCGGGCACGCCGCAGTAACACACAGTCGCCGCAGAGGCCTAGTGTAACAAACCAACGTTGATGACATCCTAGTAGTTCCAACGGACGCCCTCTGCTGGCCATGTGGTTTGAAGGGGAGAGGAAAACCTCTGTTTTGTGTCTCTCTCCATGTCCAGCCGAACACAAGTTCCTTATGCGATAACTTAACTCCGGGCTATTTCTGAGACACAGGCAAAATAGTTTACCCACTAATTTTTGCCAGAACCGAGAATAAAACCTTATTACCCGCAGTCGGTCAAACTGACTAATCTTAATATATAAATAATAAGGCTTAATCTTAAACAGACAACTCCCAGTACTATAGACCTAACGCAAATTATGTAAACTCCCCCGAAATAAGCGCTCCTCTCCGAAAGAGGAGACCTAAACATATCCTTCATGACCCTGACGATCAGATGACTACTGACAACACACTACCACCTACCACACAATCATACGCTACACACCGTCTTCGCCGGCGAAGACGAGGTCCCCGCTATCTTACGTCATCCGGACGTGGGCTCCATCCACGGAGACGTACGGACCACTCACCGTCCGACCCCCCCGTTATCCCAAACGTCGCCTAAGCCGAGGTTCGGCCTCAAAGGAGGCACCCTTAGGCAGTCGTTCCCATAGTTTCTTCGAGCCCTAGGGCTCAAAATTTCTTCTGGCAGAGCTTCTTTCCAAAGCTCGCCAAACAGTCCGGTTACGCTGTGGCAACCAATAGGGTTTGTACAGCTAATAGACAGTCCGAAAAAAAAAAAAAAAAAAGTTATGTAAGTAAATTTGAGTTTGTTCATTTGATATCACAACCTCAGAGTCCTCGAAAGACGCGCTTAGCTATAATATCACAAAGTCGCTGTGGTCAAATAAGCTCTACAAAGCAAACTAATTAAAATGAACCCGGTAAAATTCCGCACTAGAACATACAAATGGATGAAATTCTTTATAACTTTAGAATAGCTCAAAAGGTTTTAACTCGTTGCGACCAAACACAACGCTACAATGTGGATCCCATTTAACACGTGACACGTAGAACGCTTGAATACAGCCATTCTTGGTTATCACAAAACAGGTTAAATAGGTAAACGAGGAAAAGAAATTTGTCTTGCTAGAGGGGAAATTCGATTTGATCGCATTTGGAATGTTGCCAGAATCCACTTTTGTTCGTGAGCGAGCGCACTGCCCCGCGCGTGAGAACTGCCGCGACGGCACTTTGACTATTGAAAACGCCGTTTAGTTACGTTTTTGCACACGTTTGTATGTAATAAGCAAGAATAGGCCACATTAGTGTGAATGCGTTTTAATACTAGTAGCAAGTAGTGTCGCACGTGATACCAAGATTTATTGTAGTTTAAACGCAATTGCCATAACACAAAGTTTTAGAGAATAATATATTTTCCCTACCACGCATTTACATTTTGCAAGCCAGCGGTTTGACTGACATGACAATATTTTTGTTATTGTTATATATGAAGTTATTTTAAAATACGATACACCCATCACCGGTCCACTAAAGAGCGCGGGTTTTTTCCACAATGATAGGAACTGTTTCCCGTAGTCCACCACGCTGATCAACTGCAGATTGGTTGAATTCATACGTCTTTCAGAACATTATGAATAACTATCAATCATACAAGGTGTCCTCACAGATTAAAATTGCTAAAATTCAAACGCACATCTCTCACTCCTCAAAGTCAGAGGCGGTCGTAGATCCTATCGGTGTGCGCGCAAACAAAATAAAAAACTACGCACTGTAATCTCAAACTACAGCTTATTCTGAACAAGGTCAACTATTATATTTTCGTTGTTGAATCAAATGTGTTAGTGTCACACTGAAATGCAGCGCACACGTATTTTGTGCACGAAACATAAGTCACGTGCCGGTGATCACATTAAGCACATTATTTTAACTGTTTTAATAAAGTTCCCGCGCCCGCCGCGCGCCGCATTCGCGATGCGTTAGGGCGGCGGCGGCGGCGGCGGGGGCGGCGGCGGCGGCGTCGCTTCGCATTATGCAGTGCTCGCTTTTTGCCGTCACATGTTGTAAAGGATTCACGTATTTTTCACTTTAAATTTCATTATTGCAATATGAGTACCCACAATTTTATTCTACACCGCTTGTAAAAAGGAAAAAGCGTGCATCATTTGAAAGTTGCTTAGGTTACTATAACTTTTTGAACGAGAATTACAGTACGGTACAGAAAGAACAGTAAATTATTTAACCTGTGTCTCAAAGTCTTGTGTTGTGTTTTTGAGTTGCTTTATATTTTATAGTATATATTTTTTTATTTGAATAGTTATTTATTGGTTCAATCGACTGCACTCAATGGCACACAAAAGGATAACTTCTAAATGGAATAAGATATGCATTACGCAGTATCATTAAAATTAATAAATCAAACCGAGTGACACTACTTATGAGTAATCGTAAAAATTTTTAAATATATGTCGGCGCGAAGAAGTTATTAACTTTATTCAGCGGCGCCAAAACCTCAAGAATTCAATGATTACCCACATTTTAATTATTGATGATTTTGCTAACACAATTTAGACAGTAACAATCAATTTCGTACAATTTAGCACAAGCTACTACGGGTGGTCGATGCCTTTCAAAGATTCTCTCGCTCGAGACGTCGTACTGTTCGGACCTCTAAGTTATTATCGCAATAAAAGTGTAAACCGGCAAGTTGTGATTTTAATTACTATGAGCGAAAGTAAACAAAATCGTGACGTCACCCTTACAAAAAACAACTCGGACCTCCTTACCTCGACATATATTTTCCGAATGTGAAAATTTCGTGATTACATTCCTTTACACGTAAGTTTGTTCAACAATACATTTCATTTCATAACATTTGTTACAGCCGCGCGGATTAAAACTACTTTTGAAGTGAAGCCTTTTAATAAATTGTTCCGTAAAGTATAATGCATTACAATAAAAGCATGTAAGCATAAAATAAACACTGAGAAAACTTTACTAGCAGAATTCGAATTACAATCAAATTGCATAGCCCTCGGTCATCTCGGACTCTGTGCGACTTGAGGTACCTAACACTATGATTCCCCATTCAAGATCCAGAAGGTATGACATGTGTTAGAGTAGTTAGAGTAGTATAGCGGTGCTATAATTCTTATTTAATTTATTGTGTAGCTTACGAGACGATATATAATTAATATCATTGTGCCCTTTTTTACTTTTTGTTTATGGGGGGGGGGGGGGGATCTCCTACTGAGATACCCGATTATCGCCAGAGAAAATCTCAGGTTATGTGGGATTTACCCACTAAAACCATCAGCATGAAACAGTGACAGGCTCCGGAATCTCATTGTGCCCTAGCGGCAAAGGATGACTTCGTAAGTAACCCTTCGCAAGTAAGCCTGAGAGTTCGCCATAATGTTCTCAAAGGCGTGTGAACTCTTCTAATTTACACATTTACACTTGGGCGACGTGCGGGACTGACGGCCACAACCTGTCTCATCAATAATACATTTGACGGATGTCTGACATTGTGTCTGGGTAATTTAGATATAAGTAGATACGGCTGCATTGGCGATCCACTGCTGTTAAGTTTAGATGGTGCGAAGGCGAGGTCTCTCTAGTACAGTGACAAACCTATCCAAACCTCGTAATTTTGGTTGCGTCTGTTTACCTTTGGACTGCTCAACCACTGACAGAGAAGGCTTGCATCTTTATATGTACATATATAAAGATGCAAGACTTCTAAGCAGCACAACCGATCCTGACAAAATCTTGAATAGAAATAGAGACAGATTCGATACCGTACACCCAGGACATGTAATGAAACGTACAAAACAAATGTACAAACACAGCGCGGACGGCATCGAGCGCACCGGTAACAGTTCGTAATATTCCTGCTGTTAACATCATTTTTATGATTCGCAGGCTCATTCGATTGACCCACATGAAGTAACGCGAATATAAAATTTCCATTAGCCGTTACGAGGCGCCGTTACCGTTACCAGGTTAATGAGGGTGGGCAGAAGGATTTCAGGCTTCAGTTTCGTGGCAAAGTATTCAGAACTGTGCCGTGCCGTGACCGTGTAAACAGGTTTTAACACATTTTTGGGATCTCGGAATAAATTAAACTTAAACTTTAATTAAAATAAATCGAGCCAGTAGGCACTTAAATATATATCTACTCGGTATGCCGCTATTTTGTGCATACACTTTTGATTTTCCGCAGCAATTATAGAAACGAGAAAGTAAAGCGTAGCGCACCGGAGGAATTAACTATACTACAGAGTATTTACTTAGAGGAGGTTTGGGAAGAAATTAATCGATTAGTTCTTGAGCAAACTTATCTCGGGACGGTTCATGAATTTCTACCACCGCTTTACGGATACTGAGCGTGTGTGAAAGGGCCTTTGAAGTTTTCGTAAACGCGGGTGTCTTTATGTTACACAAATGTTTATGTAGGACTGGGTATTTTTAAATCTATTTACTTTACTACCACTAGCCTGTTTGTCTTGATATTTCGTATACTTGGTATTCGGTGAGAGTGCTCTAATAGGTTTTCTGTAAGCTTCTTGAGTTATAAGAACAAATCGTTTTTATTGTTCCTAACGTAACTAATATTACAATCATCTACGTTTTGCCCACGCGTTAAGTTCTTCGTTCATCTCAGTAGGGAATTATTTTTTTAAATACCTTCCTCTGCGGACGCCTATATTACAATAACTATTGGTATGCCTTTTTTATACACTACAAGTTAGCCCTTTACGGCTATCACACCTGACGGTAAGTGATTATACAATCTAAGATGGCAGCGGGCTGTCCTGTTAGGGGTATGGTAAACCACCACTCCTAATTGGTTTCTACGCGGCATCATGCCGGAACACTAAATTGCTTGGCGGTACGTGTTTGTCGGCAGGATGGTAACTAGCCACGGCCGAAGCCTCGCACGAGACCAGACTCGAGCCGGGAATCGAACTCAGGACCTGCAACTTTATAATCTTGTCATTGACTCGACAATCGTAGCCAATGCCCCTAGTGCGAGTTTAAAATAACAAACGTAATGCCTTAGATGCTTTCATCAAAATATTCAAGAAAAATCGTGAAATTGTCTGTCGAGAAATGAATCAGAATATGGCGGCCAGGTTCCCAGGTTCAAATTAGCATGGTGGAAGTTAGCGTCGTAGAAATTAACATTTAATTTAATAACTGTTACTTTACGTTACTCTGACATGATAAATTAATATCATAACGTAGTTTCTTTCAGACAACGCGGTTTTACAGTGTGAGTAAAGTTTGCATTATTCATTTTAGCTCTCCGACTCTCCGTCTCGCCGTCATATGTTGTGAAGAATTCGCATATTCCGCGTATTCCGCGCTCGCAATTATGCAAATTCTGGCTTAGCTTACGTCGCCGGCGGCTCGTCGCAGGAACGCTGTTCAAACGTGAGGTTTAAGCCTTTTATGAATTTTCTTGCAGTGTGCGATAAATTCAATGTTTGTGTTTCGTTCAATTGTGATGTATAGCTTAGTGTAGCTGTTCTTTGTAGAAGCATTAATTGAATTCCTTCTCACAAAAGTTAATTTTTTGCCCCTATATGGGTGCAGCAATTCTGACGGGTGGTGGGCGTGTACCGGCTATAATGATGAAACAAGATCCTGTAATTGAAAAAAATTACATCTCATATTCCCCAAGATATGTTTTTTTTTTTGTAGAATTGCAATTGTGTATATTGGAAAGTAGCGGCTCTTTTTCATATACACTTAAAGTAAGTTCTCGACGGCTATCTCACCTAGTGGTAAGTGATGATGCAGTCTAGGATGGTAGTGGGCTAACCTGTTCAGGGTATGGTAAAACCACACTCCCAATTGGTTTCTACGCGACAACGCTTAATTGTTTTGCGACACGTCTTTGTCGGTAGGGTGGTAACTAGCCACGGCCGAAGCTTCCCACCAGACCAGAGAACGTTATGAGCAGCGCACGCACTGCGCCACAGAGGTCATCAAAACTGCATAGTTCCTGCTTTCTAACCCAGCGGTAAATTGAATAAAATCAATTTTTTATTTAAATATGATTGAATGCACAAACTATTTTCCATCACACTGAAAAATGATAATTGGTGTGGGTTGGTACTGGGTTTCTCTTTTGGGTGGCCCACGTTTGTTGGTATGGGTTTTGTGTATAAAGACTTATCTATGGCGAAGTACTGGCCAATAAAAATTGCTGGTGTATGATGATACTTAATACTTAAGCGCCACGGAATTTGTGTTTATGTTCCATGTCGCCGCTGCTCTATACGGCCATACATTGACAAAAAATCGCTTATTTCGTAATGTAAAGGGTAGATAGCTCCAAAGGGGGCTACGCTCATAACTCAATTAGCTCCAACAAATTTGCTTATAGTCTTAGACTGATCGCAGATGCAACAGAGAGTAAAAAAAAAAAAAAAAAATTCGTATTCAATTATGCAGATTCGCGCTTATCTAAACACTAGCATATTGGCAAACTGTGGGAATACAAAATAACTAAGGCTAGGGATCTTGTAAGCTTCTTTGTTTCAATTCCTCAAATATTATGATACAGAACTGCTGATGCTAACTTGGGTAGATAAAAGTAATTATCTGGCAGCATGTCAATGATAAAATCTGATTAAATTAATGACTAGGTACACTTTTACTGTTCGCCATGCAAAACAAAGAAAAATTAAACTTATATAAATACTCTGGCAGCCATGGACATTTCGTTCAGACAACCAGTGGCGTAAGAAGACAAGTATTAGGAAATATACATAAATACACATAGGTAAACCAAATCTATTACGAACTTGATATTGAAATAACTACAATTGAGATATATATATATATATATCATCAAAAATATTGTAACTAATAGAGTCATATTTAAAAGTCGACTTAGTTTATTCAAATACATATTTTTTAATTGCATTGAAATTTTTCTCTCAAAACACGGCGTAGTCTGTGAAGAAGTCCACAACAGACTTGCCGCAGGGCATTTCTTGCGGCGCAATAAACACGAGGCAAGCACGCTCCAGTAAACTCGAGTTTATTTTTAAATTTATGACAAATATGGAGCGCACACATACACGTGATAAATATATGAAAGGAATCCCAGCTTTGTGATGAAATCAAAATCATCCAAACCCCAAAAAAAAACAGGTGCCAAAGGAAATTCAGTAAAAGCACTCCATAAAATCATGTTTTTCGTAAACAATTGTTACTCACGGTGAGTGTAAGTGAGTGAAACACTTTCGCAGCTAAAGTGGTTTTGCGAAAATATTCTCCTCTTTGCCGAGAGCGGAGATGCGCAAAGAGACGCTGGAAATTTTCAGGAAGTGCTATATAAACTTGCATTTTCAGCAAAAGTGCACACTATTATTACTTTACAAATCTGTTCTTTCCTTTGCTTCCCTCGAAACGTTGTTCAGGGATCGGTGAGTCAAATTTTAAACCAGCAGGGACATTATTAGTATTTTTTTTTTACAAATAACGGCTGTTTGGTGAATTATCAAATCTACATGTTAGTCAATGTATGTCCTTCTGATGTTTTATGTCACAGCACACACTCGATGTAAATCGACTTTATACGGTTGAGTGAACGACATCAAGCCAATCGCAGACATCCGCTACACGCAAGCGCCACCAGATCTCGTAGGCATTTGCACACCCAGTGTCCTAAGGCCTACGATAGTTGCCTACGTAGCTCTATAATATGTTCCATAACAAATCAAAATTGTTTTATTCATGTAAACCTTATACAGTTATCTATAAAGCGTTGATATAAAATATTTGTCATTGCTTTAATTCGTGATTACTACATTCATCGAATTAAAACTAAAGCTAGGAGAGTTCCAAACGCGTCTAGGTCTAAAAAGAAGACCACAACATTTATAAAGATTAATTATTTATTAATTTTACTATACCAAAAACCGGAAGGAATTGAAATTGGAAGCGGTGATAGCCTAGTGGTTAGGGCGTCAGCCTCCTAATCAGAGGTCGGCGGTTCGAATCCGGGCACGCACCTCTATCTTTTCGGAGTTATGTGCGTTTAAAAAAAAAAAAATTAAATATCACTTGCTTCAACGGCGAAGGAAAACATCGTGAGGAAACCTGCACGCCTGAGAGTTCTCCATAATGTTCTCAAAGGCGTGTGAAGTCTGCCAATCCGCACATGGCCAGCGTGGTGGACTATGGTCAAACCCTTCTCATATTGAGAGGAGACCCGTGCTCTGTAGTGAGCCGGTAATGGGTTGTTCATGATGATGATGATGATGATACCAAAAACCAATAATATTTATGGTAAAATCATTATTAATATATGCTCCCAAAAATCCTTAAGGATCTTCCGACCTCCTTGCAGTATGCTAAAGATGGAAAAAGTATATTTATAATAAAGTGTAAAAGCCATTTCTTATTTTATTTAATTACTTCTTGTTTTATTCATAGTTTTAATTCCTTTATTTATTGTGTATTATTTAGTTTAGTATATTATTAAGGTGAACTCGCCATAAACGTAGTTTCTGGAGGATGGTTAGATTTATAATTTAAATGTGTTTCTCTGTATTTTGAACAATAAATAAAAAAATAAAATAAATCAATACGCAATTCCAACCTAAGCTTCTTTATCGTTAATAGCATTTTTCTATAAGGTTTAAACTTGTTGCTAATTTTATGCAGCCTACTAAATGGTACTAAAAGTTTATTTTTACTGTACCCATATCAGTGAAACGCTGTATAAGTTTAGAAATGTACTTAAATGCTACAAATTGCGTCGAAACAGAGCTACAAATAGAATAATTATGAACTGCAGCGTCGGTCAATGCTGCCGCCTCTGTCGAAATCACGAGCACTACGGATGTTCATCACAGAGGACACCATTAAAAACTTTCGGCGCACATGAAGTGCCTCCTCAGAACCCCCACCAGCTCTCCGACTACGAGGCGCCGTGTTATGTATTCGTTTTATGCTAATACTAAAGCCATTTGCTCGGCCATCCGTGACGTCATGTTACTTTAAATTCAAACTCGAATTAAGCATTTTTAAAATGTACTTTATGTTTTTATGATGTTTTTTTATGCAAGCATAATCCGGGAATTTATACCCAGGGTCGTCTTCAGATGTATCTTTCAGACGAGTTTTTCTCCTCATTTTACTCCTTTTCGAGTGGATTTTCACAACATTGATCGTACAGATCTTTATTATTTATAATTAACAACTTAGTGGCCAACTTTCATGTCTCTAACTTCAATAATATAGGACTTTTATACAAATTTCCAACCCCCATATCTACTCCTTAGGAGTGGATTTTCTCAAAACCGTATCTTAGCTGACCTCTACTTCATAAAAGGAATCTACCTTCTAAATTTAAAGTTCGTATGTTTTATAGTTCCTGAGATATCGTGATCATTTGTCGGTCAGTCAGTCAGTCAGTCAGTGAGTGGTATTTCGCTTTTATATATATAGATTTATAAATCACTTTACATACACCCGGTGAAAATCTTAAAAGATATGATTTCTGACGTGGTCGAAGTTCCTTGGAGAACTCGTGCGGAGCGCTATGCTTCGTTCGTCACTAGGACGTACCGCGAAGATATATTCAAATTCAAATTTAAATAATCTTTATTCTAATAGTCCCTTAAAAGGCGCTTTTGACGCGTCAATAATTTACAAAGTAGTGATTTGATGGTGATACTTAAAACTAAAGCTATGAGGGTTCCAAACGCGCCCCGGTCTAAGAAGAAGCCCATAACAAACTTAGCCAGGTAAATTTTCTTTTTGTTATCACCATCTCACATGCCACTTATATATATATTTATAATGTTTCGAAGGAAAACACGGAGCGTGATGTCGCGGAATATGTATATGAAAAGACGCAGATAAATATTGTGCCTGAAAAGGTACCTATGAAATCGTCTAGAGATTACAATTCTTTTAAATTTTATATACCTAGAAGTAAATTATTATTATTTACGGACAGTAAATTATGGCCAGAAGGTATATATTTTAGAAGATATATATTATTTAGACATGGAAAAAAGGCCATAGTAAATCCAGAAAAAGTAGACATTAATAATGGATCTAAACAAAATTAGAGGGAACAAACATACACTAAAGCTAGTTAGCTATAACTGTAAGTCCTTGAAGCGGTCGGTGGACAGCGTGAGGAGCCTATGCGGATCTGCGGATGTAGTCGCACTCCAGGAGACCTGGCTGCTGCCGTTTGAACTTACCTACCTTAGCACCATTCACGACGAGTTTGAGTCTACGGGTACATCGGCTGTGGATACGGGAGCCGGCATTCTACGTGGCCGTCCCCACGGAGGAGTCGCGCTGTTATGGCGTAAGAATGTGTTTTCGTCCGTGTCTATAGTGAAGTGCGACAGCGTTAGGTTGTGCGCCCTCAAATGTCAGGTACGTGAGCACTCGATGCTATTTTTTTCTGTGTATATGCCTACAGACTGCCCGGATAATTTAGCGGAATTTACAGAGTGCTTGAGTGAAATTAATGCAATTATTGAAGACTGCGGTATTAGTATGGTTTTTATGTTAGGCGACTTTAACGCACACCCTGGGGAATTATTTTTTAATGAATTGATACAGTTTTGTAGCGAGCAATCATGGGTGTGTGCCGACTACGAACTGTTGTCAAATAAAAGCGATGTATTTACATATACTAGTGACATTCACGGCTGCTCGCGATGGCTAGACCACTGCCTTGTAACGAGTATGGCTAGAAAATACGTTGATCGTATAAACATAGTGAACAATGTGTCGTGGTCTGATCATTATCCTGTAGAGGTTTATTGTAAACTCAATTTATTTCACACTCGTCTAGAAAGCGCGCAATCGACGGCTTTTAATAAAATAAGTTGGGGACGTAGGGACACTGATCAGATTAGTCTGTATACTGAGTTTTGTAACAATAGGTTGAAGATGGTAGACTTTCCCGTAGAGATGGTAGATTGCTGTAATGAACTATGTAACGACCCGGAACATAAACGGATCTTAGACCGATGGTACGAGGATATTACAAGCATACTACAGGATGCGGCAATATATAGTCATAGAGCTACCCAGCGACATAAAAAACGATATATCACTGGGTGGAACAAGCATGTGAGACCGGCTCATGCGAAGGCTCGTCTCTGTTTTCAGTCATGGGTGTGGGCTGGGAGGCCGTCTTGTGGAGTCTTGTACGACGAGATGCGGGAATCTCGCAAGGTATTTAAAAATAAACTTAAATGGTGCCAGAACAACGAGGAGCAAATCAAAATGGACATGTTAGCCACATCGTACGAGACTAAGCACTTCGGCAAGTTCTGGCAGCACACCAATAGACTGAATGCAAGGGCGAATCTTCCGAGTGAAGTAGGTGGAGTGAGCGGATCTCAAAAGATTGCTAATATGTTTAGGGAGCAATTTAAAGTGGAGCCTCTTAAAATACCCTTTACGAACAACGATGCTGAGGACATCGTGGTTAACAGGGAAGTCTTGGTGCGTTTTACGCTTACTGAAGTCAAGGGAGCACTAAAGAGTATGAAACATGGAAAGTCACCGGGACACGATGGCCTGAGCATCGAGCACTTAAGGTATGCGGGTTCGCACCTTCCCAGAGTCCTCAAATTGCTCTACAACCTATGTATTAACCACAGTTACCTGCCAGAAGCCATGATGAAGACAGTAGTAGTGCCCATTATCAAAAACAGAACAGGTGATGCGGCGGATAGATCCAACTACAGGCCGATATCGCTGGCGACGATAGTGGCTAAGGTGCTGGACAGTTTGCTGGATGCACAGCTAAGTAAATCAATTAAAATACACGACGCTCAGTTCGGCTTTCAGCCTGAACTCTCTACGGAAAGCGCAATCCTGTGCCTCAAGCAAACTGTGCGGTACTATACCGACAGGAAAACTCCTGTTTATGCCTGTTTTTTGGATCTATCCAAAGCTTTTGACCTAGTAGCTTACGACGTCTTGTGGCATAAGCTCGAAAAGGAATCAGCTTTGAGACCCGAACTGATTTCATTGTTTAAATACTGGTATGGTAACCAAACTAATGTGGTTAGGTGGGGTAATGAACTTAGTGACCCATATAAAATGGAGTGTGGAGTGAGACAGGGAGGGCTGACGTCCCCTAGGCTGTTTAATTTGTATGTGAACCAGCTGATTGAGAGGCTCGGTGGAGCTGGTGTCGGGTGTTCAATAGATGGCATACGCATGAATAACCTTAGCTACGCCGACGACATGGTTCTACTGAGCCCCTCAGTTGGGGGTCTTAAAAGGTTGCTGCAACTCTGTGAGGAGTATGCCGGGATGAATGGACTCAGTTACAACGCCAAAAAAAGCGAGTTCCTTGTTTTCAGGGGAAAGAACAAACTATCCAGCTTTAAACCAAAGATACAATTATGTGGTAATCCCCTGAAGCAAGTAACTGAGTTCAAGTATCTCGGTCATGTAGTAACCGACAGCCTGAGGGATGATAGTGACATGGAACGAGAGCGCCGGGCTCTGTCGGTCCGAGGCAATATGTTAGCCCGCAGATTTGCGCGCTGTACTGGGCAAGTAAAGCTGACCTTATTCAGGGCTTACTGCCAGTCATTTTACACGTGCAGTCTGTGGACGGACTACAGGCAGCGGACCTATAGTGCCTTGCGTGTTCAATATAACAATGTGCTGAGAGCGGTGTTGAGGAAGCCTCGACACTGCAGTGCGTCGGCAATGTTTGCGGATGCTCGCGTGGATGATTTCTACGCGATCATGCGCAAGCGTGCCGCGTCCATGATGCGCAGGCTAATGAGTAGTACCAACACTCTTCTCAGCGCATTGGCCAGGAAACTAGATAGTCCTCTCTGGAGGTGCTGGGGGGGTGCGCACATAGGCGCCAAGAGGCTCCCTCGGGTTTTTTAGTTATAGTTTTTAGTTATAGAATTAGTTGTTAAGCTAGAAATAAGTACCTACTAACATAGTTTAAGTTATTTGTCATACTAACACAGTTATGGGTCTAATGGCCTGAAATAAAAGTTTATTTATTTATTTTATTTATATATAGCACGTGAACTATCGAGTTTCGTTTTTGTTGTGTTTCAAATCAATAATGAATAGGCATTTTTAAGCAAGGGCGAGTCACCTTAGGCATTATCAGCTGTGATTAACTGCCGAGAAGTGCTAATTATAATGCTAGTTAAAAAAGATAAGCATGCTTACTAGCTGACGCGGAAACGTTTTTCTGCCGATTTGTGATTGTTCATACTAAAGTACTTGAATCGCGATTAAAAATGAGGGTTAGTGGTGATAACGTCGCTGACAGACAATTTTATCTCTACACCCTACATCTGATCACTCTTTATATGTTTATATACATAAATCGTAAACTTTACTCCATTACTTAAGTACAAGGGAATTGTTTTTTCTGCTATATTATTTAACTATAACTGTGCGGGACAGCGAAACGGCGCATTAACTAACAGTTAGAATAGCATAGGAATCGTAGTACGTAAGTTGCGGGACCGACTGCGGGTCGCGCACTGGCGATGTAAAATAGTATAGTTTTGTCATTTTATTTGTATAAAAGTGTGATGTTTAGTCCCGCGGGAATACCAGGATTAGGGATTTTTTAATGAGAGACGTTGGCTTCATTGTAAAACTATATTAACCACCGGGCTGACATAACTGACATTACAAAACAAGAGATATATAAAATATATAAAACCTACATACGTCACACCCCCACACTTAATCAAAAACATAACGTCCACGTCACCCCTCCACACTTAATTAAAACATATCAATAAATATAACAAAATAAAATAACAACTTAATTACTAGTCTATATCTAAGGGAAATCTAACTACTGGTTTGACTACCCGTCCAGAGCGAGTTACGCGTAGTGGTGTTGCATTAGGTGCAGCGTCAGTTGTCGACTCGTGCTCATGCGCCCCCTCTGCGTTTGCTGTACTACATGCCTGCGGTGGGGACTGCCTCCCATCTCCTTCAGTGGATTCTTCAGGCGAACCACACCACCTTGTACCCGTTGCCCTACTTCTTAACCTCAACTGATCGATATGTTTTTTCACTAGGACACCGCTCGGTTTCGTTACCACGTAGCTCCTAGACCCTACACGTTCCTTTACCTCACCACGTTGCCATCTATCCCCACTAGTATAATCTCGCGCCCATACTATATCTCCAGGTTCCAAGACCCTTTGCGTTCCGCCCGCGTTCTGTACCTGCCGCTGCTGTTCCCGCATAACTCTGCTTTCCACACTATTAGGAACCCGTAACAAATCAAGTCTAGAACGTAAGACGCGACGTTGTAATAACATAGCGGGTGTTTCGCCCGTTGTGCTATGTACCGAATTCCTGTATGCCATTAAATATGCTTGTAGGGCGGCATCTACATCCATTTTCTGACGCTTAGCCTTTTTAATAGCTTTTTTGCAAAGCTTTACTGCATTTTCCGCCGCACCATTAGATGCTGGATGATAGGCTGGCGCTAATACGTGCTGAATTCCGTTATTATCTAAAAACTCTTTGAATTCGTAGCCCGTAAAGACCTTGGCGTTGTCCGATACGATTACCTTAGGTAAACCAAATCGAGCACAAGTTTCTCTAAGGACCTTAATAACTGCTGCTGCCGACATTCTGTTCATACGAAAAGCCTCAATCCATTTCGTAGAAGAATCTACCAAAATAAGGAAAACCTCTCCTTCTAAAGGACCTAAAAAGTCAATGTGAAGCCGCGACCACGGCTCTGGCATGTACGGCCAAGGTTGCGGAGGCGCTCGCGGCGGTGCACTGGCCTCTGCCACACACGCTGAACAATCCCGGCTCATTCTTTCTAAATCCGTATCTATACCAGGCCACCAGACATAACTTCTCGCTAAACTTTTCATTTTTACTATTCCCATATGCCCCAAATGTAATTCTTTTAAAATTTGATTCTGTAAACTACACGGAACTACCACTCTATAACCCCACATAATACAACCACCTTCGCTATATAATTCTGTTCTCTTCAAAAAATAAGGACGCAATACGTCGTTATTACAGTGGGATGGCCACCCTGAAATAACATACATCATTATTTTAACAAGAATAGGATCCCTTTTAGTGGCTTCTCCTACCGCTCTGCTAGTTACTGGTAAGAACCCCTGAACAAAGTTAAGGTATGTTGTTTCCGAGTTAACCTTCACAGTCCCGCTGCCTGACAACCTGGATAAGGCGTCTGCGCTGTTCATCGCGCTGGTAACGTATTCTATATCGTAGTTATAGCCAGAGAGAATGATAGCCCAGCGCTGCAACCTACCCGCGGCCATAATCGGTATGCCGGTCTTGTTGCCAAATATTGCGACGAGTGGTTTGTGATCCGTACGTAATGTAAATTTCCTTCCATACAAATATTGATGGAATTTTTTAATGCCATAAATAATCGACAACGCTTCCTTTTCTATCTGCGAGTAGCCTTTTTCAGCTTCATTCAATACACGCGACGCGTACGCAATAGGTTTCTCTATGCCCGCCGCCGTGACTTGCGCTATGACCGCCCCGACACCTAAATTACTCGCGTCTGTAGTTAATATCAGTGGCAGTTCGGGGGAATAATGCGCCAGAATTTCTTTAGATTCTAACAAACCCTTAATTTTTATAAATGCTTCCTGACACTCGTCCGACCACTCGAATCTACAGTCTTTTTTTAATAATCTATAAAGAGGAGCTAATATAGTTGAAATATTTTTTATAAATTTGGCATAATACATGATCATCCCTATAAATGATCGTAGCTCTGTTACATTTCGGGGTGCCCGAATCTCTTTTATTGCTTGCACCTTCTTAGGACATGTTTGAATCCCGTCTCTGGAGATTATGTACCCCAAATAAGTAACAGAGTCTTGAAAGAAAAAACATTTTTCTTTTTTTATCTTTAACCCGTATTTTTGTAGTCTACGAAATACTTCATGTAGGATTTTAAGATGTTCGCAATCTGTTTTTGCCGTTATGATAACATCATCTAAATAAACCCCCACTGTAGGCAAATCCCCAAAAATCTGATCTAATTTCCTCTGAAAAATTCCCGGACTCGAGGCCACCCCATAGATCAGCCTGTTGAATTGAAACAGCCCCTTATGCGTGTTAATAGTGGTACATATTTTTGAGTCGTCCAAGGGAAATTGAGCGTAAGCCTGGCTAAGATCAATTTTGGTAAATTTTTCCCCGCCGTTTAATTTTACCAGCAAATCATCAATGCGTGGCACCGGGTACCTATCCACTTCCAACTGCTTATTTAATGTAAGCTTGAAATCTCCACATATACGTATGGTGCCATCTGACTTCATGACGGGCACGATCGGTGTAGCCCAATCTGACGTCTCGACTGGAGTAATAATGCCGTCCCTCACCATTTGTTCAAGCGCGCGTTCTACCGGTTCCCTCATAGCAAAAGGCAACGGACGGGCGCGCATGAATACGGGCCGTGCACCTTCCCGCAAACGCAGGCTCGCCAAACCACCCGTAAATCGTCCTAGCCCGTCAGCAAACACATCAGAGTACCTGGCACTGAACAGGCCGATGTCAAACTTCTCGTCATGCCCTACATAATTATTAGTATGTTCCATAGAAGGCAATGCAATACCTAATTCTTCTATCCATTCCCTACCTAACAACGAAGTTGTGCCATTATGCAGGACATACAAATTTAATTGACGCGTCGTGTCCTTATATCTAACGGTAGGTTGTATCTTCCCTATCACCTTTACCTTCTCACCTGTATAATATCGTAAAAACAAATCACATTTTTTTAATTTACAGCTGTTGCTAAATATTTTTTTAAAACTTTCATAACTTATGCAGGAGATAGAACTACCAGTATCGATTTCCATTTCTAGTACCTTTCCTTCCACATTCAATGACATAATATAGGGTTTATATCTACATAACATTCTTAAATTATAACATACACTAACCTCATCCGTTTTCCCTTCGTTACTTACCATTTCAGTAACATAATTATGTCCTACTTTAGGTACTTTGGGGCATACCCGCTTTAAATGACCCTGTACGTTGCATATTCGGCACACATAGAAACGGAACCGGCACGAAATCGGATGGTGCGAGCCTCCACACACTCGGCACGCCGCATGTAGTGTTTCTGAGCTGGCACCACCTAGAGGTATCCCTGCCTTCGAGCTGGCTCTGCCACCGCTTCCCACGCACACGCTTCTGTCCCCGATGCGCCCTCGTCCTCTCGCCGCCAACGGGTGACCGCGACTGGCCCCTGGTCTCACTCCCATTTGCTGTTTCTGCGACATTGCTGTCTGTTCCTTTCTTGTCTGAAAGCTATCGTTGAAAAACAACTTGCCCGACGTAAATGAACTGCTGTCCCGCTGTGACCCGCAGTCATTCACCTCTGCCGCATTCTTCTCTGCCGCTTCTAAAACCGTCACCAACGAGAAAGCTTTTTGGAAATCTATCTCGCCCTCAGCGAAGAGCTTCTGTCTGATAATATCATCCAACAAACCACAAACCAACTGATCCCTCAAATTTTCATCAATGCCCGATTTGAAATCGCAAGTCATGGCCATCCCCTTTAAAACAGCTACATATTCTGCAATCGATTCCCCACTCTTCTGTTTACGCTGTCGAAACTTATATCGCTCAGCTAAAATACTTGGCTTTGGCTGTAAATGATCAATCATTATTTTCACCAAGTCTGTAAAAGTAAAAGTGGTGGGCTTTCTTGGCGCACACAAAGTCACCAACAGCTCATAAGCTTGGCTTCCCATAACAGTAATTAAAGTGGGCACTTTCAAATTCTCTTTCACCTCATTTATAAGGAAATACTGTTCCAAACGTTCACTATATAAACGCCAATTACCTACAGCGGGATCAAAAGTCTCGATCCTTCCAACAGCCATTATGAATGTCAATCTTAAATATTCCAATCCACAATTTTCCTTCAGTTGTATTCGATTAACTTAACCGAATCCATGACCCCTGCACACATGAGTCGTCCTCGTCGCCAATGTGATGTTTAGTCCCGCGGGAATACCAGGATTAGGGATTTTTTAATGAGAGACGTTGGCTTCATTGTAAAACTATATTAACCACCGGGCTGACATAACTGACATTACAAAACAAGAGATATATAAAATATATAAAACCTACATACGTCACAAAAAGTATAGTGTACAATAGGTTTATAGTTTTATTAGTTTGATTGATTATTATAGAAAATAGGATATTTAACAAATAGTTTTAAATAATATTGTATTTCGTGTTAGACAAGGATAGCATATGGATTGTGCGAGGGAGACCCATCCGCGGCTCTCTCTATGGGATCGCCCCGAGCAGTAAACATAGCATTTGCAGGCCACGCCCACCGATTTTGCAACTCGGCGTCTGATTGGTCGAGTCGGTGGGCAATAGAGACGGAATCGAAATAAATAGCGGCCTCTCGTTGCTCGGGGCAACCAGTTCTCGGCAAAACAATGTATAGTGAAGAACATTGTGAACATAGTGCATAGAAGCAACAAAGTATCGGAACCCGAATAAAGAAGACGTGAAGAGTGATTACCCTGGTTTTATTCCAAGACAAATTGCTCTAGTTCATCAACAATCCAGTACAATAACTGAATGAAGCAGGGTTTTGGAATAAATATTACTGGGAAGTTTATAAAACCAACCCGTTATCGGTGCCTATTAAGCCGTGCAAAGCAATTCCACCCGGTGGTAAGTTACGATCTAAGTTAGACCCCTATGGCTGTAAAGGGCTGTATGCAACACGCGACACTACCACAAGCGCATCGCGCGACTAATGAGTTACAAAAGTAATACTAAGAGTGAAACTAAACTAAAACTGCTCGTATTGAAAAATTCAAACACGATATTAATCGGTACACATGTAAATATATTTAATCATTGCCTTATACATAAAATACCGAAATTTAACAATAATAAAATTATATAACACTGTCCATAGCAAAAGTTATAATACTTTTTTTTACTATGACAAAACTAACAACAACTCGAAGAATATTCCATCTATTGTGTTTTTCTACCGGAAACATGGAGGTTTTAAAAAAAATATCCGGGGCACGTCATGCAACGTAACAAAAAAGTGCTGTTTCTGAGACTCAACTAGCGTCGTATCAAAAATCTTTAAATTGTACGTAACGGTTGCATAAATAACTATTTTAACATTAATTTAGGAACATAGAAACACTCAAATATTCTTTTATTTGTTCTAGTTCTATCACCAGTCTAATAATATCCAACGTCTGGGGACAGGTATCATTGGACAATAGTTTTAAGTCACTGCCATCTCTCGGTGATCTAAGAAAATAATTAAATTCTTCTCATGTTTACATTGTACATACATTTAAGTTATACAGTAAGGTTTACTGTTTAACCATACAAATAAATCTGTGAGCACATCCTTCCGTGTACTAGCTAAGCTTCAACAAAATTCGAGATGATATTATAGAAAGCTGCTAGGGAAATATTTTGCAAAATTCCAAAGCGTTGGAATTATGCTTTGCATCACGATCAATTCACACCTAGCATTGTAAGCGTAAGTGATATTAAAGTTTTTTTTATTAAATGAAACCGAAACATCTCCGCAAAATAATATCGCAGTTTTATATTTTTATAATAACTCTTTGTTAGTGCGAGGCGTTATGAACTGCAGCCGTTGCTGAATTTGCATAATTGCAACACCAAAATATGTGGAATTCGCGCAACATATGACTTCAAAAGAGAGAGAAAAATGCACAATGCAGCGCTCCCGACCCCTGGCCGTTGCGATGATAAACATTTCGCGTATTTTTAATTTCTCCCTTTAGGCACTCTTCCACCGCCGACGAGCAGGCGAATAGCTATCGACTATTTTCTCTATCAAAGAAGGCACTGTAGATTGAATAGCTTATCGAGTTTTGCGTTAAGCTACATATTGAAAGGTATAAGTATTTATTAAGAAAATGTAATAGCTGAATATATACACTGCCCGCGAGAAATCTCTGTCTCCACCATTGGTACGAGCTGATACGATGTCGATACGAGCGATCAAGATAATTTCGCTGAGTGCAGATCGCTTGGCGGTCAGAACACTTGCCGAATTACGCTTCGCGTGGATTACCGTCTCGCTAATCGCTGTCCGATCATATAGTCCACGCCATAGGACACGGATATTCTCACTTTTTCTTTGTAACAATTGTTGTGCCTTGTTGAAGGAGTAAAAATTTCTATTGAAATGCATAATATATTAGAACATGTCCAAGTACTGCTTCCCTTCAGTCCAATGTGGGTGAATTGAATGTTCTAAAAATCCCTTCCCTCTTCCGTTGTCCCCGCCACCTGTAATAACATAGTCACGAAGATAAAGTTTCGCCAGTGGACTAGAAGTCTAATGTTGAGAACTGCCACACTGATTGAAGGGTAAAGATCAGGTTTGCGTGAACGATAGGAAAGATCTGTCACATTCTGCGCGACACCTCAAGGAATTTTTTTTGCGAAATGCGTTTACGCATCCCCTCCGGGAGCAACACAGGCAAGACTGCGCCGCTTCCGACGGGGTAGGTGAGACGCGGTCAGACTGGCGCCCAGAATACCCACAAAACCCAGTGATGCTCCTTCGCGTCGCCTGGTGGCTGGGTCACGGGAACACTTGTGCACTCGACCGCAACCCAGCCAGCACCTCAAGGTATTTATAAGGGAAATAATTTTTTTAGTTAAATTATTATTACTGTGATTTTTGAGAATTTAACTTGATTGTAGACGATTAGATGCTATTTTTCCTCGTATGAAGGCAACCACGAGACGACAGCGGCAGCTCTGTTCAGAATCGTTAACGGTGAACAACAAGAAAAAAATACAGAGTCCAATGTGGTGACAGTGTAAAAGACAGCACTCGGAGCTCGTAACAATATAATTATGTACCATATAGGCATCTTCTAGGCCAGCGCGCGTCGCTGTAGGCTCCATCAATATCATTTACCATCCGGTGTCATTCAAACGCTAGTCTATATTCTGCCATTGGCCGGAACAGATAAATTATTTTATTATCAGATAAAGGTCAGAATCTGCCCTTGGAGCATCGTGGAGTAGCATTTAAGTTAACTAAGTTCTATATCCTCCTCTTCTATGACCAATCATGACATAAGCAATATACAGTTTGACACTACTACTTCTTTTTTATTCCTTTACAAGTTGACCATAGACTGGAAACAGTGGTAAATGATGATGCAGTCTTAGAAGGTGGCCTATCCTGTCAGTTTTATAAAACCTATAAGCACCCCTAAATAATGTAAAGATGTATTACAATACAATACAAGTAATTATTTAATCTCTGCCAGATCGTACTCTGTTTGTGATTTTCCTTAATATAATTATTTTAATTAGTAATGCCTACCGTCTTGTCAGTTAGCAAACAAATAATTATGGGAGTAATAAACGAGAGTTCAAAGGGAAAGGTGTTTCAAGTTAGAATAACTTAATTGAAATTCTCGTTAGTCGCGAGAAACTGAGAAGTTTAGCGTAAATAACTACGCCGCCGTTACACTTACAAATGCCGCCTGCGGGGGCAGATGGAAATTAAAACACGCTCGGTGTTTGACATCAAAGGACAGCGGCGCTGGGGGCGGCCGCCGACGCAGGGTCAAGACTAGAACTCGACTTAACTACTCTTACAAACAAACAAACAAACAAACAAACAAACAAACAAACAAACAAACAAACAAACAAACAAACAAACAAACAAACAAACAAACAAACAAACAAACAAACAAACAAACAAACAAACAAACAAACAAACAAACAAACAAACAAACAAACAAACAAACAAACAAACAAACAAACAAACAAACAAACAAACAAACAAACAAACAAACAAACAAACAAACAAACAAACAAACAAACAAACAAACAAACAAACAAACAAACAAACAAACAAACAAACAAACAAACAAACAAACACACGACTAGAAAACCTATATGAAATACTAGCTACTGTCCACTTCTTTGTCTAAATAATAAATGCGTTATAAAATTTACGCGTGATGTGTTAGTATCCCCGGGAAGAAATCATCCTATGTTCATCTCAAAGAAACTACATGGAAGAGGCAAATAAAAATAAGAATACCAACCCAAATGTATCTAGCCTGACAATCATGTAGCTACAACCATTTGAAAATAGACAGCGGCGGCGAGTCTGTCTCCAGCACTATTTATGGGCGTTCAAAGATATTTGTATGGTCTATGACACAGCCGCATATTTTGGTTTTTTTTTTTATATGGACGTCGTACTTTAAAACATTTTTAAATAGCCAAGGCAAACTTGAAGAATAAGTTAATTTGTGTTAAAAGAACCAGTCAGAGTTCTTTGATATCAGAGAACTATCCATAGAACTTAATTGCTATAACTTTATATTGAAACTACACGAAGCTATATCTAATAATTGTCATAATATCCCTTTTAAACTTTTGAAAATCTTAATGACTATATCTTAATGAATGTATAATAAATTATATCACGTAAAAGCTATGGTTCCATTCGAATACAGAAATAATTAAATCACGTTAACTTTGTAATGCAATAACAAAGTGAGCGCGCAAACCATTCTAAAGCCGGATTCCCAGCAGAGTTTCGTGGCCAGTCTTGGCGCATCATTAGGCAGACGCGAAACCTATGTGACATTTTATATAGAGGCGTGCACATTACACTTGTGTCGTCACAATACCACACGTCAGTGTAGTGTGTCCGCTTCTATTCAACATGCATGAACTTGATGGGCTTGTGATGTACCTGCCGACGCGTCCCTTCACGGCGCCTCGTCTCCCGTCGCGCTGACTCACCGCCGCTCAGATCTGATGCATGTGCTGCTACTTTAACTAAATGATTAAATACAATGTACTCGTCCTGGTTTTTCTATTAAGCCACAAATTTGTACTCGCGTTCTTGAAGATCCGAGCCTATAAAGTGTGCATTTTATCTCCCAGCCTTTGTTAGTGACAATATTCGCAAGGAAACACTCTTGCGAATATGCTCATCAATCATGTATAAAATGCGGTTCAGTCTGTTTGGTTCATCTCAATTATATTGTTATTCAATTAAATTTGAGTAGTGATTAGTAATAATACGAGTAATTTAATCGGAATAATACCCACAGACCACTCGACGACGAAAGCGAGTCTACGTGGCTTATTGCTCCTTGCCGCTAGGACCTGCGCTTCCTTTTAATGTCATCCTCATCATCAAAAGTATCCGTTACAACTAATTTCTTTTTTTTTAACTTCTAAGTATTACTTCTTAGTTTACTTCTAATTTCAACTCCGTTATGGTGTAAAGGTGGAACAGATTTAATAATCTTACTTAAAGTTCACTTTTCTACGCATTGTATTGCAAGTCATGTGCCTCCGCATAGCCCTCATATCATCATGATCAACACATTGCCGCTTTACTAAAGAGCATGGGTCTCCTCTCAATATGAAAATGGTTTAGCCATAGTACACCACCCTGGCCGTGTGCGGATTGGCAGACTTCACACTCAAGCGTGTAGGTTTCCTGACCGTGTTTTCGTTTACCGTTGGAGCAAGTGATATTTTCATCTAAAACGCTCATAACTCGAAAAAGTCAGAGGTGTGTACCCGGAATCGAACCCCCGACCTCTGACTAGGTGGCAGACGTCCTAACCACTAGGCCATCACAGCTTCGCCTGCATCTGTGTGACAATTTCTTAAATGACCCGACTGCTGGGCCTACCAGCACCGTGTCATCAGCATAGCTAATATAATTAAACCATGTTTCCCCCATGTGTCCACCGTGCGTAACGCTTAGCCACAACCAGCTCGTCAAAGAGCGTATCAGTTAAGTATAGTGTTGAACGTCTTTTTTTTCATTTCTCTCTTGTCACGTAATGTGCGTGCGTAAAAACGTATGAGCTTGTTTGCGCCCGTATCACGACTACTACTTGGCTGCCAGCCAACAGCTCTGACACATAGGAAAAGGGGGCAACGTCTTTTTATTACTACCCCACTCACGACTAGCTTGCAATAAAATAAGTAACGTTATTCTAAAGAGAACCTTTTATTCTTTTTTAATCGATGATTCTTACATACCTTCTTAATGGGAGCGTCCCACATTAATACCCTTAAATAGTTAATTAAAAGAAAAAGTCCTCCAATGGACCTCCAACAGCTGCAGCGAACCCACTACAACCAGACTTTGTCCAGTACAAAAGTCTTTGAAGTCCTACTCTTGATTATTTATCTATTAATTTTAAGTTGAGTATAACCAAGTTCCGAGTCAGCCATGTCCAACGGCTACTACTCTAAGAAACCAAAGATTAGAAGTAAGTAAGATATAAGGGTAGATAAATAGAGACCGTATTTTAAGGAAGGAATCCATAAAAAAATAAAACAAATCCACTAACGGCTGCATGTACCAATTAAATAATTTAACATTTCTGCAAATGTACAAGCCTCGACCCTCGGGTTTAAATTAACGTAAGTGGCGGCTTTGCAACACCGCCCCCCCCCCCCCCCGCTCCCGCGACCCTCCCCCATATCATGTTGATTACTCGTCGGAGTGTAGTGCGGGACTCCGGCGAAAACTTTCCTTTTAATATGTGTTTAAAACTGGACATGAATTTTTTTATGGAAATGAACATATTATTTTCACGACAAATCGAAATAACTATTTAAGGTAGTCCAAAAACCTAAACAGGCCACCTAACTAAACCTATTGTAAGCTTCAGAGGCTACTCAGATCTGGGAGTCCACCTTTAAAATGGAAATTGCCATAGTAGATATACATATAAATCTTTAGTTTTTTTTTTATGCACTACAAGTTAGCCTTTACGGTTATCTCACCTGGTGGTAAGTGATGATACAGTCTATGATGGTAGCGGGCTAACCTGTTAGGGGTATGGTAAGCCCACACTCCTCTTAATTGGTTTCTACGCGTCATCGTGCCGGAACGCTAAATCGCTTGGCGACACGTCTTTTTCGGTAGGGTGGTAACTAGCCACTAGTCTCAATAATATGAATGTAGCTCTTTTGAGGCTGGTCTGATGGTGCAGTTGGCAGGTAGTCGTAGGAACTCCGCTGTGTGGACCAAAGACTAGCTAGCAAGATCTTAAAAAAAAACTTTTGGTTATTGACGAATTGAGGTTCTAACAGCTTAATAAAAATCACTCTAATATTATAGGGCGAAATTTGTATGTATGCCATGTGTGCTATTCTAAAAGTTACTTATTCCGCTTGATTGTTGAAAGACTCAATTTACACGGACGAAGCCGCTGGCATCGGCTAGTTTTAACTAAATATTTAATCACATTCACCAACCTGAAGACTACGGCGTTCCCGCATAACGATTCTGTTATTCTGACCCTTATTTTTAGAGGCAACCGGTTGCTAATTATCACAATCGAACCTAAATAAATAATGTACGGAAACGTACAAAAGACAAGAGGAAAGGGCAACGTTACATAATTATGTAATTAATGCACTTCAATGTTCCATAATGAGATAGAAACGCGAAATTATTAGTGCATGCCCATGAGCTCTTCCGGGGAGAATTACTTATCAAGATGTGTCACAGGTTTGTTCTTTGTAATGGAAATTACGTTTTGATCAATTTACGTTCTAGCACGCGAAAAAAAAGTGACAAATTTGAAAGAAAATTTTGGATAATGTCTTGCAGGAAGACTGAAGACTATGCGAGAACACCTAACTTATTTGTGTGTAACTTTAGGAGAATAAATGGAATCATACCTACAGATAAAGTTTACATTATTAGCTCATAAAACCACTCTATAATTTCAGCAAATAATTAGAAATATGACAGTTATAATATCTTATCTTTCCTTCCATTTATTCCTTACATTTTTCTTAATAAATATGTAATAACTTCAAATTAATGCGAATGAGGTTATTGTCTCTGGTTTCTCAATTTTACTAAAGCTAATAAGCAACGACGATGACAAGAATTGGAAGTAAGATGGCTAGTCACTTTAACAAACATTATAACGTATAGTTGGTGCTAGTAAAGTAACCTCAACGTGATCTCCGAGGTGCGGAGTAGGACACTTATAATTCGATGGTACTAATAATTGTGTGACATGCCAACTTCTAAGCCAATAGACCTGTTGATTTTTTTTTTTTTCGGACTGTCTATTTGCTGTACAAACCCTATTGGTTGCCACAGCGTAACCGGGCTGTTTGGCGAGCTTTGGAAAGAAGCTCTGCCAGAAGAAATTTTGAGCCCTAGGGCTCGAAGAAACTATGGGAACGACTGCCTAAGGGCGCCTCCTTTGAGGCCGAACCTCGGCTTAGGCGACGTTTGGGATAACGGGGGGTCGGACGGTGAGTGGTCCGTACGTCTCCGAGGCCTTGGATGGAGCTGTTTTCAACTCTATCTGTTACTCGTATATATAAAACAAATGATTAAACTATTTCAAACTATAAAAAACCGCTCCGCTGCAGCTGCGCGTGAACGCGTTTTATAAAATCCCCGCATCCTCCACTTTTTTTCACGTTCTGTAGTTAGTGTTTTCAAGTTGCACGTACTAATGTCTTTTTGATTGAGCAATTTTTAATTAGAATTTTTCTGAAGTAGAAACGGATGCTCTTTAGTGTCACGCCGCGTCGTGATGCATCAGGAAGCTAACCCCAATCTCACAGTATACTTCATAACATCCACACAGTGATGATTTAACCCGACAAACTTGACATGCTTATAGATGAGCCACGCGCGCATACTTGCTTAGATGCTTAGTTACTTTGTGCTATTAAGTAATATGAGCCACGCGAATGTGTATTTTGCTCTCCAATAACAGAACACGACAGTAACTAAATTAATACAGTCTGAAGATGTGATGTCAACCGACACCTTTTAAGATAACGAACAGAAGCAGGCGTTACTTTGCGGAAATCCATGATAAACAATAAACAGCAAGTATAATTTGCTATATTCCGCCGATAACCGAGAGATTTGTATAATATAACACCACACAAAATCTTCCACTAGAACCTCTACGCACGTTTCGACCCGACACCGGATCATCCTCAGAAGATGTTGATTTCACAAGCGAGAAAAGCTTTCGTTTTATTAACCCTTGCAGACCATCACACCTCAATATTGTGGTAATTGATGATAGCTCTAAGATGGCAGCATCCTAATCGCTTGGCGGCACATCTTTGTCGGTAGGGTGGTAACTAGCCACGGCTGTATTCGAGCCGGAAATCGAACCCATGACATCCATATTTGTAATGCGACAGCATGCGAGCTGCGCCAAGATTATCGTCAAAAAATCCACAAAAATTGGTGAGAAGAAACACCATGGGTATCGACTTTGCTATAAAATATATAATTATTTTTATACCTATCTGGGATCACTATCTACATAATATGACGTCAACCTACAGCGTCAAGTTGTCACCCTCGCAGTTGAGTTGAGGCGACATTGATCAACATGTTGCCGCTGAAGCGGACGTGTTTCAGCAAAATATTCACACACACTCGTCAACTAATTGAGATGAGGTGATTGGTCTTTAACTTTTTAGCCGTCGATTATTCCAATGAATATCATCGAGTCATTATGTAAATATATCTTAGTAACTTTTAAGGATTAAATTTATGTATTAAATTTTCATATTACTGGTTTCAAAAACCCACAAAGTTATTATACTCGTATATTAGAGATTTATTAAATAAAGAAAAAGTATTAAAGCATTTTTTTTTAATAAATAAGTGCCAAGCAGCAAAAATCAGTGTGGAAAATTGTACAATATATAACCCACGGTAAATGCCTGTAGGCTGAAACGTAGACACAATAATGAAATGCTAAAATATTCAATTAATATCTATGGTTCCGTACTTAACAAATAACAACTAAGAATCTACTGTCCGTCCTTCTTTCTGTAAGGTAGTATCATAAAAACCATAAGGTATAAGTGAGTCAAATTTCTGCAATATTGACAAAAAATAAAATAAATATGACGACCTACGCGGCGCAGCGCGCGCGCTGTCACCTTTTAACATTGGAGGTTCTGGGTTCGATTCCAGGCTCGAGTCTGGTCTGGTGGGTGGCTTCAGCCACGCGGTTTAGCGTTCCGGTACGATATCGCGTAGAAACCAATTAGGAGTACGGGTTTACCATAACCAGAACAGGTTAGCTCGCTACCATCTTAGACGGCAACATCACTTGCACCGGGTGAGATTGTCGTCAAAGGTTAACTTGTAGTGGATTAAAAAAAACTGAAATGAGGGTCCGGTCTCAGTACAAGACTTTTAAAAAGTGTGTTTCGCTTGACCTTAATTTATAATAGATCTTATCGTATCGAAGTCCATAACTCTTTATTTGCGACTTTTTGATAAGAAAAAGCAAAGAGCAACCAATAACGTTTTTCATCCCCATTATTCAGGTCTCGCCGTAAAAACGTAACCCGCTAATATCCGGAGGGGGGTATCAGCAGTAATCCATTAGGATGAGCTGAAAAATTAGAAATTCCATTTAGTTTATTAAAATATCCTGAAGTTGAAAACCACGCGTATTAGGCTGGTCGCAAATTAGCTGCCAATCTTAGAATATAATGACGATCCCAATATGATCTGCCTTCTAAGCCATCATACACCATCATCATCACTACAGACGGATATTGGCGACGGCAAAAGGCCCTTATAGTATAACTTGAATAAACAAACTAAAACTTTTACGTTTTTATTGCAGTCAGTAATAATCCTGTTGAGGCGAGAAGTTGCTGTGCAGGAGTAGTTGCACACTAGCACGCGTTTCAGTCGCTAGTGTGCGGCCAGCCTTACTCGATTACCGTCCGCAGCTTAGCTTGCGGTAAGTTTAATTAAATTTTCAGACAGCTTTTTACGAGTAACCGTTTTAAGCCATTCCAGATTTATTAATCGCGTCCTAACTGCTCGCGCGCCATGGCCGCCGAGATGTGTTAGAGGCAACCTACAATTTAATTCGTAAACTTGGTTTACAAGTACAAAAATATTTAATAAAATCTGTACTTCCTCATTTATGTTACAACAGACAAAGTGTGTATTGTCTGTTAGCTGGTTCGTCTCAATCACGCTGCAACAGAGCAACTATTAAGTAATGATTTGTCCCGAACTAAGAGCATATTTTCCATTCAAATTAAATCCTTTTCTAATTCTGTGCCGACGTCTTTTTTTATACACTACAAGTTAGTTCTTGACGGCTATCTCGCCTAGGATGGCAATGGGCTAACCTGTTAGGAGTATGGTAAACCCACGCTCTTAATTGGTTTGTACGCGACATCGTGCCGGAACGCTAAATCGCTTGGCGAACGTCTTTGTCGGTAGGGTGGTAACTAGCCGTAGCCTTCCACCAACCAAAATACATCTATTGCATCGTCGAAATAGCCGAAACTTCATATATCTTTATCTTATATAGAGAGTGATTTTTTTGGCTTTTTCTGCCATATCAATATATATAGAAACATAAATAGGTCCGCTATATTCCGTTGTGTGAGAAAACTACAATACATTATTTGTGTGTACACGCGCAAACGTGGGGGTGTCCGGCTGTGCGGCTACCGACACAATGGCCGCCCGCCGCGGACGCACGGGCGGCGCCCGCACAATGGCCCGCGCTGTTGTGCCTAATGAACGTACTCAGATATTAACCGAATAGATACGTGTACGTCACAGATAACATACTGGAGATGTACCCAGTCTCAGATTGAGTAGATGAACGACGAGCGACGTGAGAACTGACAAGCGATTATTTACGATAACGAATCAAAATTTGAGATGAAGTATCTTATCTTCTGTCTCACGCAGCGTTTTTCGCTTGGCTAACTATAAAAGTTCGCCAAAATAAGAACTAAGGAAGAACTTGATTTGTATCAGGTTTTAGTTGGTTGCAGCAATTTTATATATTGGCGGCCACGCGGTGTCTTTAAAGCGATATTGGAGCGACTAACGTGTACTGGTTTTATGAAAAATGAGATAATTATAAAAAACGACCCATTGCCGGCTCCCTACAGAGCACGGGTCTCCTCTCAATATGAAAAGGGTTTGGCCATAGGTCACCACGCTGGCCATGTGCGGATTGGCAGACTTCACACGCTTTTGAGAACATTATGGAGAATTCTTAAGCGTACAGGTTTCCTCACGATGTTTTCCTTCACCGTTGAAGCAATATTTCCATTGTTTAAAAACGCACATAACTCCGAAAAGTTAGAGGCGTGTCCAAATTCGAACCGCCGACCTCTGATTGAGAGGCTGCCGCCCTAACCACTAGGCTATCACAGCTTTTTCGCTGTACATTTTGTCAATTTGTTGAGTACAATAGGTTTATTTTTATTTAGAAATAAAACAGATGAGTATTGACGGAAGTGTCTAACGATTCGACATGTGCATGGGGAGGGAGGAAGTTGCCTCCCTGTGCTTACTCGATTACTGCTTTTAAAACGATCTACTTCAATTATTCGAGGATTTTCCAGTCTCGATCTCTAGTCCTATTACTACTGGGTCACAATGCTGGCTGATATGGTTAAGTTAATTATTATACCAAGGAGGTCGTAAACCAAAACAAAATCTACAGTGGTATTTTAGCATTAACTGATTGGAGTAGAGTGTAATTAATAAACACACAAATAAAGAATAATAATAGATTATTTCACCGTCCTCAGGGGACATTTAAATAGTGTACTTATACTTACATGTATTTCAACTTATTCTTAGGTTTGAGAACAGAGATTCGGTTAATTGAAATAGATTTTGAACTAGCAGTTTCATGTGATTTTATCTGCTTTTGCTTTTTTAAATCCCGCCGAACCCGTTTCTTTTCCGAACTATGTAGTCCTACCCTATTGCGGTCACCAGGATAAAAGCTATCTCTATGCAAAATTGCTAACATCGGTCACAATAATAAAAGCATGCATAGTTAACAAAGGCTTTTTTTCAACCCCCGCTCTGATAGCTGTCCAACTTCGCTCGTTTAATTGATATTTTATTCATGTTTGAATAACAATTCCAATATTATTTCAGTCTAATAAAACCAAAATAAATACCAATAAATAGACTGAAATTCATTGAAACGTTTTAAATGCAAAGCGCGAGTTCAGCGAATAATTGATTTACCTGTCGGTTGCCCTTTTGTTGCCAATTATTTATTAAAAATGATTTAACACGCTGCCGCGACCACCGGCGGTCAGATCACATAATCACATTAGTATGGCCATGAGCCTCCACCACCGGTGAGATCAATGGAATCATTTTTAGTTTCATTTTTATATGTAATTTAAATTGTAATTTGTTATCATTATAAGTTTTAAGTTCTTTTTTAAGTGAAGTCTCTTGTTCTTTTGTAGTTTGAGGTCTTTAAACCTAACCTATATATGAACATCAGTAGCTGTTTGGCAAAACAGGAAGATCTCGAATAACACCAAAAAGAGACTCGTAAGAACATTAGTCTTCTCTATCTTCCTTTATGGGTCTGAGGCGATAGCGCGGACAGGAAAATAATTGATTCTTTTGAAATGTGGTGTTACAGAAGGATGCTTCGAATACCATGGACCGCGATGCGTTCCAACCTATCAATCCTGCAGCAGCTCCGTGTTGACGTCAGACTTTCCACCATATGTTTCCAAAAGATTCTCAGTTATTTTCGCCATATTACTCGACTGCTGCCAAGTAACTTGGAAGACTTCGAGTTGTGGGCAAGGTAGAGGGAAAAGACCGCGTGGCCGATCACCTAGCCGCTGGACTGATCAGGTGAAAACACTCACTGGCCTTCCGATTACAACCGCAATTAGAAAAGCCGAGGACCGTACACAGTGGAAAGTATTAGTTACCAACGTGACGAAGGCACTTTCATGAGGACACGACCTTCAGCAATGAAGTGTGCGACCAAGAAGAGAAGCTGTTTACAACAAAGTGAGCATCTCTGTCACAATTGATGATAATGATGACCGATTTGTTCGTATGTGACGTAGGAGGAACGTTTAGCATTGTACAGAAAAGGCAGCCCACGCGTACAGGACGCTCGTGCCCAGACGTGGGATACCAACCAGGCTGCTTATGGTAACAATATGTACGTGTAACTAATGTTTGAACCAAAGATTCCTTTCACATATTCTGATTCGCAAAGAAATAAATCAGATCGACCGTTACTTTTCTTTGTGTTCATACACTTAAACCGGATACTGCGCGCATAAACCGGTTTATGAGACGGGGTCTACGAACATTAACCGGCTACGGCTCGTTGTCTACCCGTAAAGTTAACGAGGTAAAGAGTTAACGAGTAGAATCAAAATATTACGACTTGTATGAGCATATAGCTTACCCCCATATATAACAGCCTATTTGGGGGTTCGTTTACATCCTAGTCGAACGTAATCCAGGAGGTCCTGAATTCGATTTCCAGATCAGTGAAGCCAATTGCTTTTAAGCGTTGGCAAATTCGGCAAAAAAAACTGTAAATTATTTCATTTTTCGTTGTCCCGTTGGTACCGTTCGGGTGCGGTTGCCTTTATTATTAAAACTGACTAGATTAAGAATAAGTTGTCTGCAAAATAACTAGAGGTACTAGAACATAAACAGCAGAGCAGGTATCGCGCAACGAGCAGGCGCCGACTCCGGCATTAAGGAGAAACAATACGGAGTGAAGTCTTATTTATTTCGCTCACTGCTGACTACTTGGTTGCGATTACCGACTGCCGCTCCCGGGTTTATTTCACTCCGATATAAGTCGCTTTCCAGGAACTGTGAAGGATCTCGTAAGTCGAGAAAAGGGCCGGTTTTCAAAGTAGTTAACGGATTAAATTGAGGATTTTCATTTGAAAGATATGTTTATTACATTGTTTAGTTTTATATAATATACGAATTTATATTTATATAATACAAGAAAAACATATTTTATTTTCGTAATTTAAAAGAAGTCAATTTTCATTATCTAAAGTAAACAATAGGAAAAAGTTTTAATTAAATCCTATTCCTTTTTCCTACTTTTTATTTTTATTTTACTTTTTGATAACACAAATAAAACGACCTCCGTAGAGCAGCGCGTGCTTTGCTATATTATAAAGTGGGTAGTTCTGGATTCGATTCCCGGCTCGAGGCTGATCTGGTGGGAGGTTTCGGGCACGGCCAGTTACCCTACTGGCAAGAACGCCAATCGATTTAGTTGGTTAAATCATAACGCATCGGTGGCTCCTCTGGTGTTTAGTAGTATTTTGATGCTCTGTCAATTTGGTCTTCAGAAAACTTAAGACCAAGTAGTGTATTCGCGAGCTCTGCACTGCCACAGCAATCTCCACTCATTATTGATTGTGTGCATTACACAACAAATAAGGATTAGCCGCCGAAACCGTCTGTTCTGTGCGTGTGAGTGCGTCCTGTAAATCTACCTATGTGGCTTTCTGTACTACGCCATTTTTTTAGAAATAGGTTTATATGAGTAATAGTCGAACTTTATCTTCGTTATCGGCCCGCTGCTGCCGAACAACGTCCTATTAACTCGAGGATAACGTGTTTTCTGATGAGGCACATAATAGCGTCGTTACAACAATTTTGTATGTTCTAACTATAACCTAACCATACCTCTTTGTAGTTTCTGGCATATTTACAGTAGGTATTTTTGTTGTTTTTCAAGCGGTGATAGTCTAGTGATTAGGGCGTCAGCCTCCTAATCAGAAGTCGGCGGTTCGAATCCGGGCACGCACCTCTAACTTCGAAGTAATGTGCGTTTAAAAAAAAAAAAATATTACTTGCTTCAACGGTGAAGGAAAACATCGTGAGGAAACCTGCACACCTGAGAGTTCCCCATAATGTTCTCAAAGGCGTGTGAAGTCTGCCAATCCGCACATGGCCAGCGTGGTGGACTATGGCCAAACCTTTCTCATATTGAGAGGAGACCCGTGCTCTGTAGTGAGCCGGTAATGGGTTGATCATGATGATGATGATTTCATTCGTATTGATGTAATCGTTATTGCGAAATGAAAACGACGTGAATTTAGTCTTGATATTTCGTAAAAACTCATTCCCACTCTGGTTTACTTTTAAGCACTGCTATTGTACAAGAGCATGAAACCTCTTGAAGGATAATCAAAATCTTAGAGAGCATGCGGAGACAAGATTGAGTTTTAAAATCTCAACCGAAGATGCTCTCGATTAATATCTACCTAACAATCTCCGATCAAGTTATGCAAACAATACAGCATAGATGGTGGATATATCGGAGGCGGAACAATGGCGATGAACCGAAAACAATACGAACTTGCCTCATTTTGTTAACGCCCGCGAACTTCGCTTTTGTTACGTTGGTAACGGCCCCCCAACTTCAGCCTTCACCGATGTTAATGTGTGCTCTCGTATGAGCTATAATTCTTTAACTTTATTGTTTGCATGCTTTTACAAATTACGTATATTACCTCCTGTTAACTAAGCATGTTCCACAAGGGAGCCTGAGTTCGATTCGTGGGACGGGCTAGAATTCAATAAGTACGTAGTTTATTTGTCAAGAAATTGTCAGTACCAGCCCGGATTTAGGAAGTTGGCGCTGTCCACCCTATGCCTCGGTGAGCACATTGGGGCATCGGTTTCGTAACATGTGACAATATTAAACAACACGCCAACCCACAGCCATTTAATGTCGCGCGCCATCAAAGCGCGAAGTCAACCAGCATGATGTAAAACATAAAAGGTGATTAAATCACTTTAAATTAATTCGAATATAAATGGATATTTCTGCATTTTTTACACAATTTTAATGTATCTTATTTATTTGAATAGTTGCTAATGCAACCTGTTCAACTATTCAAATAAATACTACGGCCACTAAAGTTAGAAAGGCATAATTTTTTCTAAAATCCTCTTATTTATGTTCTTTTTATCCAATGATTTGAATTTTATGAAACGTTAGATATATTAAAATTCCTACTATAATATTAAGAAATATATAAATAAAAACAAACTGGCTTAGTTTGTTGTGGGCTTCTTCTTAGACCTGGTGCAATTGGAAGCCTGCTCAAGAACTAAAATAATGAAAAATTTATTATTTATGAATGCTTCACAGATTCGTATAAATAGTTTTACATGAACAGAGCGATTTTGTTTGATTTAATGGAGAACTTACGTTTTATGATGCAAGTTAAACACGTTCCTGCTTCAGCAATGTTTTACGGAACCTTAAAAAAACCTCCCGCTGAATAACAAACATCTGCGTTCTTTTTTACAGCCCCTCACTCTGAACCTGAACCTTTATCAAAAATATTCATCCCATAATCGTAACATATTACGAGATATTAATCGTAGCTCTTACGGCGGACGGAATAAGGGCTATGTTGGAAAAGTTAATGCCGTGGGCTATACGAGCTCACAATTTAAAATTACTACCGAAAAATCGATTTACGGCCATTCAGTACATCGATCTGTAATCAGAAGAGGGGCAATGTGAGAGGCTGGTAATGTCATTAGTATGTTCAACTACAGATTACGAAGGAGCGGGTTTGAATCAGTAAAGGATTTTTTCTGAAGTAACAGTACAGCTCCGTGTCTCGGAGTAGTTAACCAAAGACCCCACACAGTTTTTTAAATAAAAGTGTAATATTTGGGACTGCACTGTATTTTAATGACGATGATGAGTTTAATTTTCCCGCAGCGTAACAAGTTGTATTGTTTTGCGTCAAGGCTCGGAGCAGATAAACAGAGTAGTGTGGTCTTAATATAACTGTCTTATCCCTAACTGGTTAGCTCACTGGCATCTGAGACTGCATCATCTCTTACCACCAGCTGACATTGTAGTGAAGGGCTAATATGATCTCCATGGCGCAGTGCGCGCGCTGTCGCATTATAAAGTTGGAGGTCCTGAGTTCGATTCCCAGCTCGAATCTTGCCAGCTTCGGCTGTGGCTAGTTACCACTCTGGTTTACTTCCGGTGGTACTTCTGGTGGTACTTTGTGGGTAACACAAAGACGTGTCGCCAAGCGATTTAGCGATCCGGCACGATGTGGGGTAAAAATTAATTAGGATTGTGGGCTTACCATACCCCTAACAGGTAAGCACGGTACCATGCTAGACAGCATTATCACATACCAGGTAAGATAGCCGTCAAGGGCTAACTTGTAGTAAATAAAAGAACACATTGGGTATGTGTATTCGGTGTAGTTTAATTTGCAATCTGGGGTAAACTTATTTCGTTGCGTGAGTCAATAAAAGAAAAAGCTTTCCCGAGCCCCGCCATTCCATCAGCAGACCTGACGCAGAGACAGTATCGCCGCAATAACCCGTTATGTGCGCGGCGATAAGTACCGGCGCGAGGGCTGCTGCTCTATAAACACGAGCGAGGCCTCCTCGCCACGGCGCGTTCCCATTCCCCGTGACGCTTCGTCTAACTAAGGTAACTATTTACAAAATAAATAAAAATACAAATCAGGCTATTTTTGATAGGAAACTGCTTGGGCGACGAGCATTTAAACACGCTAATTTTAAAAATGCAAGGGTCTATGTGTGTATGTTTGTTACTCCTTCACGCCGAAACTATTGAACCCATTTGGCTGAAATTTTTGATGGACTTAGATTATGCTGTGAATTAACACATATGCTATATTTTAATATCGAGAAAATCCGTAATACCCGCGGGATTTTTGAAAAAAAAATTTCACGACGATGATCTACAATTGAAGCTATAATAGTTCGTTTTACAAAAGTTTCTAAATCAGAACTATATATTGGGAAAAGGAGCGGAAACGGTAACGGAAACACGGGCTTTAATTAAGTATGAATCTTAATTTGTGAGTGATGGAAGCGGGTGTGTCTATAACTCACAGAATGGAGCTCGAGTTAGTCTGTGTGCTGGCATGCCTCATTACTGCGCAACAAACTGTCGCCGCTGCGACGGGCATGCTCTGTCCTGCAGTGAGTAAGAACTCCGTGGGATTCTAGTCAGTCAGGTCTTACATAACTTCAGTGCCCTCATGCAGCGATACGAAAAAAAGGCCATGCGTTCTGCCGGTGTTTTGTCTGAGCATTACTATAATTATCTGCGTATAGTGAAAACAAGCAATAAGTAGTCGGAGTGTCGGTGTGAGTATTGTCTAATTAAAGCTACGCACGTCTGCTCCTTAATTAAGAGCCGGCGCCGCCGAGTAAGCAATCGCTCCCGAACGTTACGATACGCGCCCGCTGCCGATAGCTCGCAGGGCTGGCCCGACGGCGCAGCGTGCCCGGCAGCTGAAATAATCTTTATTCAAATAGTTCTTAAAAAAGGTACTTTTGACGCGTCAATAATTTACATAGTAGTTATTTCATGGTGATAGTACTACATTCGTAACCTAAAACTAAAGCTATGAGGGTTTTAAACGCGCCCCGGTCTAAGAAGAAGCCCACAACAAACATAGCCGGGTTTTTTTTTTCGTTATCATCATCATCACATAATAAATTATATATTAAGAGATAGAGCAATTCACACCCAAGCTTTTTTATCGTTTATATAATCTTTAATATCGTAATATGATTTTTCTACAAGCTTTCATTGACTTTTCAACAGTTTCTGAGAAAGAGTGGTGACACAAAAAAAGGAATTCTTTCTGTGAACCCTGTAAACGAGCCAAAGTATTAAATGTCTGTTCAGGGAGGCGTTTGTAAATATTTGATTTGCAAAATGCCAATATGAGTAGTGTAAGTCGGACGATAAGATTGGCCAAGCATGGAGACTGAGTCTCCAACTCCCAGTTCGCTAAACGTATCGCAACCACAAAGTAGTTCAGATATTTTAAGGTAAAGTTAACGTGTCTGCCAAGTATTCGGAGCGTGTATCTTGCTTTTACATGAATATTTCGCACAAAATAACACAAAGAGCTTTGCCAACTCCCGGCAACTCGGCTCAAAGCAGGCAGACTGAGAAAACTTTACCTAAACTGAATGAACGCCAAAGTGACATACTGCTATTTGTAGATCCCCTAGAGCAATGGCTCATTCCTTGGCCAGTTTGTGGATTTAAATTTCTGTTTTTTTTTTTCTGACCACAGTCTGTTTATCACACTACCGACAATGACGTGTAGCCAAGGGACGTTCATAATTATAAGGGGTATGATTTTAATTTCACAACCATATCGCTAACAGGTGAGGATCATCATAGGCTGCATCATCACATACAGGAAAGATTGCAATAATTTGTAGAGGAACATAAAAATAACAATCCTTTGCTTTTCTGTCGCATGGATGTCTTCCAGCGATATTACCATCTCACGCAACTAAATAAAGCCGTTCTCCTCGCTTCAAAGCCCTTCGAGTCGGCCTGTCTGTCGAACATTGTGAATCAAACTGAGTGCAGGGTAGGGGTAGTTTCCCCTTAATGGCTGTGAAGATTCGCTTAATGGATATTGGAAATCTCTTATTAAGCTTACGAAGTCCAATACGTATTAATGGGTTAAGGCCTGGAAGACGTGTTCAGAAGATGGTAATAAGTTAGCTTAGTAATAAATCTGCCATCTGTTCTAGTAATGACTTTAATGTAGTAGAGTGTGCGCCTTAATTAAATAAATGGGTGGTTCTGGGTTCTGTTCTCGACTCAACTCCTTGGCTGTAGTTTGTTTCAACCCTAGAGTCAAAAACATTGTCAAATGCTCATCGAAGAAAGGTTTTGAGAGCTTAGATCCCTTATGCCCCTCCAAAGTGGGTTGACAGTAGCATATGCCATAGTTTATCTCCATCCCATAAACTATTAACAAAATTCTCTAGTCCATTAGTCTGTTGCTGTGACCGAAGGGAAAATCAAGAAACATATATACTCTTCATGATATTAGTAAGGATAATAAATTAAATGATGGGAAAAATGGAAGCCAAATTACTCAATCCGACCGAGAAATGTGGCTAATTAGCGAGACAAAGGACGAGCGGCTGCATCTAACATCCATTACAACACGCGATACGAATAAGCAATCACGCCTCCGACCCTCCCGTAGGCTCCCGGCCACCAGGCCGAGGGGGACGTGGAACTGCCGCTGCTTGTATGAAAAACATATTGTATTAATAATCATCGACACTATTCTATGGGTACAGAGTTGCTGTCTCATAGCCTATCTATATATATATTTAGATTAAAGTCCTACTTGCTCCAATATGGGTTGATGGATTATTCATTACACAGTAGAGCTGATACGGAGGAGGAGAGTGGGAACTTTTAAACACCGCGCTCGTTCTGAGAACTTCTTAAGAGAAAACCCCGACTTCTATAAATGCTGGCCCGACAGGACTCGAACCCCGAACCACGTGTACAGTATCTAACATAAAATTAAATAGATCAACGGTACTGTAACAATTTAAGTAAATATATTTCAAGCTTTGCTCGCTTCATCATCTCCTGCGTGACTGAGTTCCTAAATAATATTACTGTCTTAAATACTTTTACGGCTTACAAAGGGAAAAATGATACCTGGTTTGAAAGTTTGTTTTCTGAATTTAGGACTCACTCTCATCCCTCAAAACTTAATATTGTTAACACTTTATTTTAGGGTAGTTTCGTACGTGCCTGTATGTTAATCATAACATAAACATCAGTCTATGTCATATAAAACACTCAAGGTGTACTAAGAAACTCCACAGCCTTGTTTAAGTAATGCATTTTTATTCTACATTAGCTTATAATTGTTCAGGAACAAATATTAAGCACCGTTTGATTTGAAAGATTGCAATTTCCTTATACGAAAATAATATTGGGAAATCAAATTACAAACTTTTCAAACTTGCTAATATTCTTGAATAATCAAATCTGACGTCGCAGGAATTCCTCAACCATAAAATTACAATACTTTTTCCCTTCCTTGTGATTTGCATTAAAAAACGCTGTATTAAGTTAAGGGAGGTAAAGCTACTGTTTAATTTGAATCTCGGCAGATGTACCTTAATCTGAAAAATTTTGCAAAATTGTTGAGAGTCTAGTGGGAAATTTTTATTTTCTGCTTGAGTCACTCGGAAATGTGGAGACATAGTTTTCAGTTTACTAACACATTAAGAAACTTCTTTAACTTTTGTGTCTCTAACTCTAAAAACCTTTGTTTTTAGAGTTAAATTTCATACAAACTTCCAACCTCTATTTTACCCCCTTAGGGGTGGAATTTTCAAATATCCTTTCTTAGCTGACATCTCTTTACTATCAACTACCCACTTGCTAAATTATAGCTTTATACATACAATAGTTTTTGAGATCTCGTGTTTAATCAGTATGTAAGTAAGTATGTAAGTGACCTTTCGCTTTTATATATATAGATATTTATTTTGTTTAAAAGAATTACGTATCTATTCTTTTCAAAACATAGTTCCACATCATTAAACCACACGCTGGCATTTCAGACAGATAGCCGACTTATACTCCAATTCACAATTCACTTATATTAAAATAGGAAAGCTAAAATATCAAACTTATATTTACATATCTAGGAATTTCTTAAACGAAGATCTATCAGATCGCATCGCAGATACTAAGAATTTAAAGCTGTTAGTTATTAGTAGAGGTAAAGCGAGAAAATCAGCATGTCTTAAATATCTCCATAATATTTTAAAAGCGTATAAAGTTTATCAATCACGGGCACTGGTGTCAGGGTGAACTATTATTTATACTTCTTGAGTGGAACTATTTCTTCTTGAGAGGAGACTTGTAATCAGCAGTGAGCTAATAAAGGGTTGACTAATTACAACCACACCTGGGAGTCAAACCCAGGACTATTTGCCCTGTAGTCGGGTATGCTCACCACTTCAAAAAGCAGTTAATGTGAACACGCCGTAACGCTAATCGTTTAAATCCGCTTGCAGTTAATTAGGTCACGTGCACGAGCGTCTGAATAGTTAAGAACGCTCACACTAACTAAGTAACTACGCAATTTAAGTTAGAGCCGGCTCAAGCTGCACTCGACTGTTTAATACGGAAAAAATAACTACTTAAGTTTAATAATTGCAGACTCAACTTACCTTAAGATAAGTTTTTAGTACAAGTTTGTCACTTTTAGCACAGGGAACCTGAATTTCCTGGGTTCCTACATTCGGTGGGTGGGTGGGTTTTAATTGGGTATTTCACTCGGAGTTGATGTGACGGTGATGAAAGTGAAGCGTAGATACATTTCCGTTCAATAAAAATTGTAAATTTAAAACTAAAAGAGCTATGAAGTAGCTCATGCATACGTGCGAAGTTTTTAAATTAAGAGCTTACTTAAAAACTATAATTTAGTGGATTCGTGTGAAAATCACAAAATTTAAATGAATGCCAGTACCATCAAGCGTACAGAAAATAAGCAGCTAAGAAATTTAACACAAACTAGAAACTGCATAGATATTGGATTGCCATCTAAAATCAGAGCCAAGCGCCCTCCACCCGAGTCATAGAGCTAACTTTTTTAGCGCACGCTCCACCTAAAACGACATCATCGCTTGCCGTTCTTCTATTCGGGAACTTCGCTCTCGAATCCTCTGCACTGCTGTTTCCACGTCGCATGTGCCAAGGCATGTTAAACAGGACCATAATATTTTTTTGAGTTACGAAGAATTTTCTCATTAATATACGCTGCCAAGTTTCTGGGACATATTTAGGGCTAATAAATTAAGCGGGAGCCCATATTTTTGCCAAGAAAATTTAATATGTTCTTTTTTAAAGTTTTAATAACGTGTTTGTGTTTCAACTTTTTCGCCGACCTCTGTGACGCAGCGTTTGCGCTGTTGCATTATAAAGTTGAGGTCGTGGGATCGCTTTCCGGCTCGAGTCTTGACTGGTGGGAGGCTTCGGCCGTGGCTACCTACCACCCTACTGACCAAGATGTTCCTGTACGATGACGTGAAAACCAATTAGAAATATGGGTTTACCATACCCCGACCAAGTTAGTCCTCTACCACCTTAGACTGCATCATCACCTTACCACCGGGTGAGATTGCCGTCAAAGACTAAATTTTAGTGGATAAAATAAAACTATTTATCCACTAGAAAAACTTGCTTTGACTCGTCACTCCCTACGATATTAAGCCGGCTAGGATGCGTGTGTAGAATCCACGTTTCTCACGTTTTCGAATTTCGTCACCTTGTTTGGCATCAGCATAAAAGCAATATTTTACTGCTTTAATCAAAACGTGCTAACTCTGATAACTCACGGGTGCGTGCCGGGAATTGACTCAGCCCCGGGCAAGGATGGCTTGTAGTGTCACTTGTAGTGGAGTACAAAAATACATTGATTTTCTATTTTTGAATGCATGGTCAGTGTCTATCGAGACAATATAATAGGGTTTAGATAATACATAAAAGTCTGTATGGGTATTAAGAAGTTATGATGAATCCTGAAAAGATTACACTTTATTTTTGAACAGTCATTTAAGCGTTACCTTCTGGAGACAGGCATATTATGTGTGCGAGGAAAAATTTCATGATCTCATGGGAAATCAGAAATAATTGTCCCCGAATAAAGTTGGGACAACCGCGAGTGTAAATAATATTATTTTTACAATTACATTTAACCGCCCCACTTTTATAATAATCCCCAGTTTTAATTTCAACACAATATTATCTTATATAGGTGTTAAAATTTAACGAATGTCTACTTTAAGATCAGCGTATTAAAGTTCAGTTTTGAACGCAAACTGGTTAAATTGTGAGCACCTCCCAACCTTGCAAATGAGATGGGTCGCCGTTAGAGATCAAATTAAAATTTTGCTTCTCATAATACCGCGTATGCGCTTTAATGTTTATTGTGAAGGCCCGCATTTGTTTTCCCTTTGAAAGGATTACCCACGCGATGTAAAATACGATGCTGGGAAAACAATTTTTATTACTCCATTGAATACGACTAATTTTGATTCTCGTCTTAGAAGGCACATCATATTACTCACTTTTATAGTCCAAAGATTCTGCACTTCAATTAAAAAAGTTAAGCTTGAGGATAATTTTAAGTAAGTGTACTTAAGATTGTCATCAAGCTGCGTGCTTTTTAGAAATGCACTAGAACATGAAACATAACGAAGAGAAAAACATAGAAAAATGTACGGGAGGCGTAATGAGCTACTCGTACTTCAGCTAGCGGTGACAAAAACCCACTTTACGGCCAAACTGTATAGAAAGGGCCATACAAATAGCGCTCGACGTGAATGATAATAACGCATGACCTAGTCGCTCTGATGGCAGTTAAAAGCCTCAAAATCGGATTTCTTTCATCTTCCAGCTAAATCCGTGTCGAGGCGAGGCAGGCGGCAGCGAGCGCCGCGAGGCAGCCGGGAGGCGGGAGGCCGGGAGGCCGGGAGGGGAATGAATGCACACTCTTAAACTACTGAACCTCCCGAAACGCTGAGGGCCCTCAATATTCATAAACTGCGCTCGAACTGCGGAGGGTTAAGGCTGGTGACATACTTGCAAAGAGCTTTTTAAAACGTAATGTATTTCCGACACAGCCTTTCCTGATTTCCTTTCTTAAATTGGTATTCCAATATTAATGTTCTATCAAATCATAGATTTAAGTCAACCCTATCTATATCCCCGCTTTTGAAAAGAACCCCAAAACTATGAGCCACGGATCACTGAAGGTACAACGCAATAAAAGTAGAACCAAAAAACTGGCTACCTACACAGACTTTATACGTCGGAAATAGTACAAAGTGTTGGGCAACATTATGATCGCGTACACTTTATTTATTTATTGTTATAGTGGCAATTAGAACATGAAAGCAAAAAAGGACGTACAGATTTACCCTTTCAAGTATCATTAGCATCATTAGCCGAGCAACGTAGCACAGCTGGGCACAGATTTGATTTGATTTTTTAATTATTTTTCTTCTTTTAGTTATTTTTTTCTTATATAACAGTGCATTTTCCTATTCTTGATAGAAAAATGGATGCTATGAGAAAACGGATCATTTTTAATAAGAGTTCCGAACTGAACGGGCAGAATTACAAACGAAATTGATCATGCCAACGATTAGAAAGATTATTAAATCAAACTCAGAAAATTTCATGTTTTTCTAACTACCCACAGCTAATACCAATTACCAACAGCTGTTACAGACTGGTTGGCGAAAATGTTAATCGGGTATTTGTTACATTTGTTAGTTTAATTACCGCGTCCAAAAAGGATGCAAGCACTACCGCTGCACTTGCGTTGGACCCGTATTGTTCAAGTACACAACAGTCGGTATATGGTTAAGTTGCGTGTGTTGTGTGTAGGCAGCGGCGTGTACACGCATTGAATATGCACAGAATGCGCAATGAGCCGGAACAATCGCTAAATTTAACATTGTTCATGTTGAAATCGATAATTTGCAGTCATGCTTCACTTATTAAATATATTTATTTTTGTTTTATTAAAATATGATGAAGTCTTGCAATCAATCATTTTAATGGAATAATAAAAAAAAATTGTCGTACTGGTGCTTTTAAAATCTATAATTGACAGTTTTCAAACCCTTATTTGTATGGGTTAAATTTTCAAATATATTTTCTAACCGACCGCTACATTCAATCAATCAATCAATAATAATATGTGCGAAAGCGTGTTCCAACATAGCATCGAATTTAATGAAATTTTGGCACGGAGATTGTGATTGAGATTGTGACGGAACTAGGTTTTATCCCAGGAAAGCACGTGGGTTCCGTTTCCGTGCGGTTAAAGAAATTAACTCGTTATCCATATACACCTTTGAGCCCGGAAAATAAGCTGATCCCGCGGTGTATTATTAAAGATGTATAGAAACAAAATATTAAAATAATAATAAGTTAATTTCCGTGTTAAGGTGTAACTCAGCTCTGTGTTGCAGATGCAAAATTAACGTACACGTTTTTTTTTTTCCGCTGGGAAATGCGTTTACGCATCCCCTCCGGAAGCGATGCAGGCAAGACTGCGCCGCTTCCGACGGGGTATGTGGGACTCTCTGGCGGCCAGACTGGCGACCAGAATACCCACTAAAACCCAGCGATGCTCCTTCGCGTCGCCTGGTGGCTGGGTCACGGGAACACTCGTGCACTCGACCGCAACAACGTACACGTAGTGAGCAATCGAGTAAGTATCATCTCAGATTTTCTATATAATAAGAATTATCTATTAACAAAAAAAACTTTATTTTCAAACGGTCTAAATTTAAACTATTTCCAGTGGCCTCCACACTAGGTGACCTGTATCGTGGAGAGCAGGCTACACTGTTTCAGTGGGCGATGTTGCACTGAGACGCGTATACGAATTATGAAAAAGGAATTTGCGACAAAGAATAGTGCCTCACCCAGTAAAAGTTCAAACAAAGTAGTGACACTGTAAGCACTGTTTATAAGAACTTGACTGCGATCAGTGAGTCCTGGGCGGCCACTCTCTGCGGCTATTTTTATTTAATCTGGGGTCATAATAATGTTTAGCGCACGGCCGCGCCTGGCGGGGGGTTCTGGGGGGTTCTAAATAATACTGAGCCGCAGTTTGCAGCCGATATTATGTGTCAGAGGACAATAGTGGCATTAGTTAGAATCAGCGCGGGCGTCGGCGGCGCCGCGCCGCTCTCATCGGCCGCTAATGGCCTATTACTTTAATGCGAGGCCCGGGTTAGACAGTTATAGCTTATTACGATAATGGCGTTATGGCTTTTAATTATGGCGTGGAATGTAATTAGAGATGTGAAAATTGTGGGTATTTCAGAGAAATACAAATAATCCTCTAGTTTCTATACTAGCTAACCATTATGAATATTAATCGTTCCACAAAATCGCACGACTGTTATAATGGCGGAAGCTGGAATGTAAGCGTGTTTGTGTGTAGGTTTTATACTCCGCACGCTGGAACTACAGAAACAATTTGTCTGAAACGCTGAATGAAAATAGATTATATCCTGATTAATCCGCTTATGTAAATAAATTCAAAATTCAAATTCAAAATAATCTTTATTCAAATAGTCCTTTTGACACTTTTGACGCGTCAATTTACATAGTAGTTATTTCATGGTGATAACTATATTCGTAAACTTAAAACTAAAGCTATGAGGGTTCCAAACGCGCCCCGGTCTAAGAAGAAGCCCACAACAAACTTAGCCGGGGAAATATAAGCCTATGTCACTGTTTTCAACTACTTCTTTTTTTCTATCCCAAAAAATCAACCAATCACAGAGATTAGTGGAAAACTAAATTTCACGTCATGAACTGAAACTAGAATTTGTGTTTGTTATGACACACTTCTTCGAAAATAAGTTAATATCTACAATATATAACAAACGTTGCTGTTCCACAGGAAATTAAATACTCGCGGCCATCAACCATTCATTGTTAATTTTTCTCCAACTGGTTGTTGGCGAATCAAAGGTAGTTTTTTACTAGCCGGAGATTAATTCACGGGAAACGTTTCTTCCCTGCTGTTTTGTGCCATCCGTGATCGTAATACCCACACCGTCTAAAGACTATCGCTTCCTTTCTACAATTCTCTGAACGAAGGGTTTTTTTCCACGACAAGTTGCCCTTAACTGTAATATCGCCTGGGGATTCAGTTTAAGATGGTTACCGGCTAACCTATTAGGGGTGTAGCGGTTATATTATTCGAAACCCGTAATTTGTTTGTACGCGGCACTGCGCTTGGAGATTACACGTAGCGCACGCCAAGATGCACTAGCGTTAAGACTGATGAAAAATAAGTTTTTGCAATCAGTTCGGAGATTCACTTCTCATCTGGTGTGAAGTGATCTCGTATATGGATTTTGCCGAAGTTCCAGTTTTTGTTTTTTTTCTATTTATTCTATAGCAAAAACCATTCACTAATTAGCTATAAGAGTAAAAATTCTGATTTTGGACCTACTGATTCCATTATTATCGACTTATAACTTTTCCACAGATGGATTTTTGCCTGAATCTACATGTGATTGGAAATCCAAACCTTTACTTTTATTACACTAATTCTTTTAAGAAAATAACAACTATTCAATCGTTTTCTTCTTCTTCCAAAGAATCAACCGAAGTTAGTTGACCAAGCTTGCCTCCTTTTCTACGAGGATTCTTAACTTAAGTTCAAGAGACCTTGACACCTGCTACGAATACAGCACATCTCCTCAACTCTCCGGGGCTTAATGAATTTCCGCGCTGAGTGAAGCTCTCCCGTTAAATATTTACTTCATACTTTATGGCCACTCTGCTTCCCGGCGGACAGCGCTGTAATTTTATTTTAGGATTGCACTTGTTTTCAGGCGATCTTATTTTTAAATTTTTGCGGAATGGCGCTAACTTTACTACCTTACTTATTACAAGCTCATTTCAGACATCCTTTTTGGGTTTATGATCCTTTTTTAACATGATTACGAAGTTAACTTAGACCTGCCATTCGATGCTTAAGTTTCCAAATATCTCTGGCCAACCTGTAATGTGTTCGAGCGATATGGATAGTTGCACCATCTTGATGAATCTTGGCATAATATATATAACTGCTTGCCGTATTGATTAGGTACATATTTTCATGACACTTACTTATAACCTGGATATTTTAACACCGCTTAGTTACTTGTATTCAGAGGTATAAAACAAGCATGTTTCATTTCATAGTACAGTACCCACTTGTGGTTTATTTGAGTTTTCTATTTGGTCGAAGCATTCTTAACTTATCCGAGTAAGTAGTAGGTTAGGTTACACACAGTTTCGTTTTAATATAATAGCAAGTAGCTCCTTCCATTGAGAAAATAAATAAATAATTATTTATTGCACTTGTTCGGTAAAAAAATATACATTTAATTTTATCTAATATTTTTTTCAATTCCCAATAATATATGATATAGTCATATATTACCATAACCAAGACATGCGAGCGCATCGTGAGATCGTAGAAACAGAACAGTGCGTGCCATTTATATTACACATTCGTTTATTTTTCGCAGAATTTCAGCTGTCAATTATTAAAAAAATCGACAAGTACGAGTAGATGCGTCGATTAGTACCCGCGTACTAACTGAGGGATTCTTCTTCCTTGCCGTTACACTCTTGGCAGAGCGGTCGTAGTCATCATGATCTTTGAGGGCAGGTATTATATGCCTCGGTAGCATTGGCCACTTCTATCGGCTGGCCGAAGGCCTGGTGCACTCTTGCAAAAGACCGCCCCCAGCAGGCTTAGGCTGCATCATCACTTATCCCCAGGTGAGATTAAAAAGGTAAAACAAACATAAATAGGAATCCAGTGTGACGGGTGAAGCTGGCGGATGAAGAGGCGTCGTGTTCAAAAGCTGTAGTGTCCTCAGGTTGGCGCGCGGCGACCTCGAACTGCTGACCGGCCTCAAGTGCGGCCCGCTCATGACCTGACCTTTTCACATTACCCGCGTCTCTGCGCCGACATTCCCATCTGTTTATTCATCATACGGTTAGTCTAAGATACTTAGCTTATAACTTTCCCTAGGAATACTTCGCAGTGTCTGTCCGTCTTCGGCTTTTAGCTCACAAACTCTCATTATATAGCAAGAGAGAGCTGTCATTTGGCATGAGTTCACCCCAACCGAGAGGCGTAATGTGATTAAAAAAAATAAAGAGTGCATTACTAATGCACTCTTTATTTACCTCTTTAAGTACCTGGAGGAGTAAGTAAGTAATTATTATTTAGTATCACATTTTAAAACATTTCATTACGCACGCAAGGACCAGGTACTTGTGTCTTAAGAGATCCGTGATAATATTATATTACTTGACAAAATCAGTCCAACTTTTCAGGAGGATTTAAGTAACTAAACGTTCAGAAAAAATTATACAGATACTGAGAACAAAAAACCCAGTATATATACTTTTACGTATTTTACTACCCTCATCAATTAAAAAAGTTTATTTTTTTGTACGTAGAACAGCAAAAATTCTGACCTAAGTTAATTACAATTGATCCAGATCCAAATTTTTATATCCCTAACGTCAAATGTATACAAAGGACTTTCTCACAAATGTCCAATTACTATTAATTTATCTCTTTTGATACCCCGCCTAGAATTTCCATGTAGGTAATCTTTCTTTTTCTTTGGTAGGAGATTAAACTAAACAATACCTATTGACTATTCTTAAACTACGAACGTTTAGTAGTGCGTGCTTTCCTTCTTTAAGAGATTAACAATAAGGTAGGTATCTGACAAAAACTGAAGGCCTGAGTTGGAGGCAAACCACTATTTTATTCCAGATAGTTGGACGTGAATCGATGGTGGGAGCCAGAATAAGAAATATTTTAAAGCGCCGCCCCCGGGCTGGTAAATTCCCCAAAGTGTAAGCAAACTTTATTCGTTAGCATTCCGTAAAGGAAATCCTCTCTTTATACGTCTCTGTTGAGACTGGATCTCGTTCCAGATTGCAATTTGTTTTGAGTTAAGATACTTGCTTGTTTACATTAAAAATACTTTGTGATGAAACATCTCTTTAAAAGAACCCACTTTTGATAGGATGGGTGCCCACGGAGCGCGTCAATAACGCTATCTATCAGATTTCTACTTTAGATCTATGACAAGGAAACTTTGCGTTTTTTCAATAAAAAGAAAATAATAAGTAACTCTCGGGCTCTGTCGCTGCGTTATCGTAAATAAACCAGCAATCAGACATTTATTGTAATAATCAAGTCACGGACTTCCGCAAAATATCGCCCACTTCAATCCAACATAAGTAAATAAAAGTTAAAAATCAGTAGTAAATTCAATCTTTTGTAGATCGAAGAGTCAAATCTGATTAAGAATATTTATAGTGTGATTTCAAGTTAGAAAATCACGAGCGTCCTGTCGGAGGGATTTAATTGAAAGCGATATTGGGCGAGGGAACGGAGCCGCAGTAAGGGAGAATGTTTATTCATTAGGCAGCAATTAAGCACTGCGGTCAATCGTGTGCCGCTTTTAAAGCTTTCAGTTGTGCTGGAAGGCCGAAATACTCTTGAATTCGCTTATTATTACTAGCTTGTCGAGACAAACTGCGTCGTGGTTAGCATGACGAACCAGAAGGTCCTGACGCCCTGGTCGCACTTTTGTTGTTTATTAATATGAACTATCAGTTTGTACGCAACACAAAAGTTCAGAAAAATAAACAAGCCATTTTTGTTTTCGACTTGGCAGCCTTACTGTAAAAACAATAGCAGAAACAACAGCGTAAAAGACGAGTTTTTGGAATGTTCTTTGCAGATTTGTAGTTTCATCGCCATGAGCACTCTATAATTATTGTAGTAACTAGCCTTGCACAGCAGGTTTTTCCAAGTTTCTTTTGCTTTTTTCCTAATCCCGCAGGAACCAAACATTTATTCTGGACAAAATTTTTTTTGTTAATCTATCTGGACTCTAAATTTTAGTCGAATTGGTTCAGTAGTTTTACGTAAAGAATATCAAACATCCATACATAAAAACTTTTGCGTTTATAATATTAGTAGTAGTAAGGATAAGGATAATCGTTAAATGCATTAATTTAGTCTGCACTGCCCAGAGTGGAGGACATCTAAATTATGCACTCCTGTGAGCACAGATTTAGAGTAGGTCGGTGCCCAGTCGTTTGACAGTGAAGGGAAATAATGGAAATTTTCTTTACACTAAAACAACTTAAGTTTGCTAAATGTAAAAAAATTGAAACGTAACCGATCTCGACGAAATTTGGCGAAGTAATCTCATTACTGTGTGGGAAGATGCTCAAAATTTATCTGGCGGGAAATTAAATAAGGGCTCTGTAAATGCTAGTTTTAATAAGGCATACTTTGATATCATCAGCGTCCGTACCGAGCACTAAGCGCCGGCGGCGCGATGCGAGCACTAAGACATCCTGAAAGCTAATCCAAAACAATTTATCACTTGTATCCGGGATGCATCCGGGTGTTTAATGTGTGTACGCTCTTCGACACCGCAATCGGCAAACAGCACCAGGCGAACCTCATACTTATCACGACAACAATACGGTTCGATTTGGTTTGTATTGTTTTGTTGTTGTAACTTGTTGTGGGACTTAAGCAAGTGAGTCCACAGTACGTCGGACCCAAGATCGATGTCTACAATATTATGCTTTGGTTTGGTGTTAGCTTACTCTATCCCGACTCGCAAGAAGCTACAGCTCTTATATAGCATTTAGCACGCACTTTAGCCATCAAACATGGGTTTAAATACTTCTTTTTATTTATTTTTTATTCCACGTAAGCGCTTGACGTGTGTGTTAGTAATGATGCAGTCTAGGATGCTAGCTGGCTAAATCTGTTAGGGGTATGGTGAGCCCTATACGAACGGAATGACGCAAACTCCCGCGGAGAGAGTTACCTAACTCCAAACCTACAAACGCTGAGCGGATCGAGCTCGCGTGCGCGGGTCACGTTACTTTAAGCTCGCTAAGTAACACGGAGCCGAAGCCGTAGAGCTATTTCAATATTGGCAGCCAATAATAGCGCAAATTTACCCCGGCTCGTAACTAATATCTGAACTATGAAAATATTAATTGTTTCAATTAATTTAGTTTCACGAGTAAGTAATTTAATATTTATTAAAGGGTGATACATAATTAATATTAAACAAAATAATTTACTTCATTAAGGTGTGTACCTTTACTACGAGTTTATCCAGAGAGAAAAGTCATTGGCAAAAGCTTTATTTTGAGACGTTTAATCTCACAAACCCGTGATAATTGGGGTTCTGAACCCGTGATTCTAAAGCGCCATTCTCCTATAAATTCCCAGACCTGGAAGATAGGAGATAATGATCATATTATGACCGTACGGATATACGTCAGATTCTTTGTCCGGGTAAGGTATATTATATCTGTTCTCAGCCGGTCCACTCTTGAGGCTGCGGTCGTGGCCGTCATCCAAGAATTGTAGCACGCACTATTACCGCCGCCACTCTTCTCTGACTCCTGCGATCCTGATGCCTGGCGTGTGCTCTGAGTCCTCCACTCGAGTATATTATATGGGCTTCTTAATGCTGCGGGAAAGACTGAATCTATTTCGACAGAACTTTTTAGTTCGTTACAATAGAGGAGAGTGTAATCAGGGCTAATTTATGTATGCCATCATAATTGTTACATAGGAATTTTAATTCAGCAACAAATCAAGTTTTTTTTTTTTGCTTGTTATGGTTGCGAGGCGCCTTAGGTCAATCTCGGTTATAAGATTCGTGTAGTAATGGCGAGAACCCACTTCGGTAAAGAGTATCAAATGCCCAATGTATCTAGAACGCGAGCTATATATCTGCTAAATTTCATCAAGATCGATGGAGCAGTTGAGCTGAACATATGCAACATACAAACAACACCTACGACAGCTTTGGTTTCACCGTTTATGATTTCTCTTCTGGATCTACTAAGGTTCGGTTCTACTAGGTCCAAAATTATTTTCGAAATCTAACTCGTAGTTCCAGAGATTAGCGTAACGAGCTTTTCAGCTTTATCATTAGTTAAGAAGATATAGATATAGATAGACAAATGATTCTCTTACGGACGAACGAAAAGTTCCCAAAATAAAGGATGAAGGTTTCCATGAAGGATTTAATCGCTCGTAACTATCGAGCAGTATTGGCGAGCTTATTCGGGATGCTCCAAAGTTATACTGCAGCTAATGAGTCCGCTAAGTCCACTAATAGCAAGATTTAAATCAGAATCTGAGCGAGATGCGATGAGCGCAGATCCAAGTTAATGAACTGTTTTTTTTTTCAAAAAAAACGAGTCAAACGCAACGAAAACCGCCGTAGTTGCCTAGCTTAATAAGCAGACTTCCACTCCAAGCAGTGTTATTTGAACAACACATTCAAACAACACACACAAAGGTATACATTATCAATGTTTGTTTTTGGGAATCATTATTATTAAGGATCCTAAGATTATATTATTTTCAATTATCTTACAGAGTTTATAAACTTATATTTACTAAATACTGTATCTTAAAGGGTTGGACATTTGACTCTAAAAAATTTGCAAATAAAAGTGTCATACATCGCATACGAATCCTGGAATCGAAATACGCTTACACTTCACACGCCAGCTATATTTTTCAAAGACTTATCTGACGGCGCCCCCACACAATGCGATAGACGAGAATTCAAAATTCGTCCCGCAATGTGGTGTCGATATGAAGATTTTATTCTACCACTTTATCGGCTTGACTATAATATTATATCTACAATCATATAATAAAACTTTAACAGGACAAATTTTGTAAATTAAATATATTTAAAAAAAAAAATTGGACTCGCAGTGCCTTTGGTCCTAGACTCCGTATGAGGAGCAAAGATTCTTTGAAATGGTCTGAGGAGGGGCAAATGTTCTAAATATAAATAGTAAATCATAATCAAGAGCTATTCCAAAGTATTTTTATAACGATTTTACGTTTTACGATTTTACGTTTTTATATATCGATCTATTTTCTCTTCGCCTCCTGCCTATCGGTGAGAAATAAAAATCAAATTGTAACAGTTATTTATGATGGGTTTCAGAGTTAAGTTGTGTATTTTACCCAAGGGTTCTTGTGGATAATCCTGCAAAATGAAACTTAAAAAATCTCTGCTTAGATCAAGCTTTTAGCTTATTTGGGTAAACAAGGAAACAATCAGGGAAAGACCTCGACTTGCAAAATCTTACGAAATGAATCCGTCGTTGCAAAAAAATATGGTTTTTCATTCGTCATTCCGGCAAACGACAAACAAGCCGCCAGCTCTTGTCTATTGGCGTTATTTAATCTGACAGGAATTATTTGCCTGCCTCCGGGTAGACGCCCGGGGATTTGTAGTTAAACTGAGTTATATTGCAGTGCCTTCACAATTTGCAAATTGGTTTTTAAATAATTATATTTCTGTTAATACGTTACTTTTGCAATACTTCCACTACTATCCCGGACAACGATAACATGATCTAAATTAATCAGTAAGAGCCGATTACGCCACTCTACTTAAACATTGATTACTATTAATATTACTCACCGGTCGTGCAGTAACGGCAAAGCTACCTTAACTGTGAGCAACAACAAACAAATATTGAACTTCGCGACGACTCGACAAAATGAGCAGCATAGATATCCATCGATCCATATAAACCATCTCCGACATGTACCTACCTGTAGTATCTCATCTGAGGTGGGAAGTCAAACAAGACATCTATACCATCACACGCTGCCAAACTACCAACATTCATTACGGTTATGGTCAGTTGAACTTCTGACCGATCTCTATAGAATTCGGCATTGCTTGCAGCGTGTATCCTGGAGTCGGAAATTTTATCCAGAAAACTGCCTGGCTAAGGTATAAAAAATAACATTCATTATTACATACGTAGGCTTCAAAACTAAACAAATCTTAACGAAATTTTTGAAAGGGAGCCTGCTTCCGTGGGTGGAATAACAACGTGAAAATAACTATGGACCGAACAATTATTGTTTTCAGTGAAGTGGATTGAACGGAGCCCTCAGAAGCCTCGAGGCCTAGCTTTGGGTCTTTGAGTGTCAGTGCCAATGAAATACCAGCGGGCAACAGCCGTCATGTTACACAACTGAAACTTGGCGACCGGAGCTAAATTGCTAATTTTACTCGATGGTTTATGAAATTATTTTGTTTACATTTCTATTCGACGTCTTTATTCTAACTCGGACAAGTCTTTGAGCAATTTATTAACGTTTTTTAATATGACTCCGAAAGCACCAGCTGCCAAATGATTACTGACGATATGCGAGTTGACATCCACCGGATAACGCAAACTTCTTGCGTTTCCAAATAAGGGCGGATAAATGATTGTCACTTTGAAACGCACTTATCACCAAACAGTGATATGTTAGTATGTTAGTGCTATGTTAACAATATCCGCGTGATCCCTGAGAACCTGTGAACTCCGTTCCTGATTGATCAAGCACTCAGAAAATCTCTTCCAGGATGGTTGGTTATGTTGTAATTCTCGAGCAAGTTAACAAACGTGTTCGCAACGTGAAGCTGGAGTGGCTCATGCATGTTGATTACCTCGCGGAGGTATCGCGAGTCTCCCAAGCCTCCCGCTAACGGTTAATGATTAATGTTGTAATCCCTGGTAAGTTACGACAGTACACGGGAATATCGTTATTTCAACACGTCTTAAGTGTTAAGGAGGAAACATACTCAGCACGACACACGACGGATGTTGTAAACAACTTACCTACCTGTTATATAAACAAATTAATGAAATTACATGTGGGAGGTGGTATGCAAAAATATCCCAAATATTACTATAAAAAATAAATAAAACAACGGAATGCTGAAACTGCACAATGCACGGCGCTATAATAACAACAGATCCTATATTTTATTACTAAACGATAAAATGTTCAGGCTTCGGTCGACCAGTGATGCCTGATATAAATTTGAGGTATTACCAAATGTGTTGCATGAAGCATAATTAATTATTGCGTCGTTAATAACGAGCAAATTTAAAAAGTTGGTTAATAGTTTCAACAAGTACTGGTTCCTGATATATTTTATTTGACGGATATAATGTAAACAATAAACAGCAAGTATAATTTGCTATATTCCGCCGACAACCGGGAGATTTGTATAATATAACACCACACAAAATCCTCCACCAGAACCTCTACGCACGTTTCGACCCGACACCGGATCATCCTCAGGAGATGTTGACTTCACAAGCGCGAAAAGTAAAGTCAATATAATGTACACAAGGGCACGGATATGTTTTTCAATATAATTATTAAAACAGGTATATGAGTCTGTAGCATTTCAAATGGCATACAAAAAAACCCTTCTTTACTAAGGGGCTAGGCTGCACTATGACGGTTGGTTTTTCCTATTTGACACAGAACCCCAAATACGTGGACGCCCAGCATCGGAAAGAAGCGCCGAGACTCGTACCGTAATTAAACCGTTTTTAGGGTTCTGTATTTAAAGAGTCTAATCAAAGTCTGAATATTCAAACGGGCTCAAAAGGATTGAAATTGCCAAAGCCGATGCATTTTGAAGGTTTTAATCTGGAACTAGATTGGAATTGCGATGGATTACATACTTTCGACCATTAGTGACCTCGCGTAGGTATACGTGTTACCTGCTACAAATAGGGGTTCTTGAAAGCAAAACTAGATATTGAAACTGATCAACATCTAATATAAATTAGAGGCTACTTAAAATATAAAAGATTTTTTTTTTGTTATATGAACAATTTTAATTTGGACATACGAAATATTCATTATAGATATTCCCTAGAGTTCTTTTATAAATTTTATTGGTTGTCTTTAAAGTGCACTTTTGTATATGCTATTTCGCACGCGTGTCACAAAAACAATACGCACGCGTTCAAAGACACAAAGACGTGTTAAAATCTGAGATTTTAATTAACTTGATAGTTCGTCAGTTTACGTAAATGAAGGTGCGCTTGCGGAAAATTAGAAAGCTTCATTAATTTTCACAGGAATCCGGTTTACAACTAAATACAGACCATTAGGTAAAGTATTTCGAGGAAGTCCTCTATTTATCGCACTTACTTACCATGAAATCATACGTTTACAACATTAGCTATCTAGATAAATAAAGTAATATGGCATATCTATGCCATAGTCTTTATTGAACATTGTCATTTGACACATGTACTTATGAATTAACGCCAATGGACTCCATAGTTTTTGGCTTTTCTAGGGATTACCACATTCCACGGTGTTATCCCTTCGTGACCGACTAGTCTCCGTGATTCACTTACCTATAGTAGTCTGACCACCAATTGGGGGGTCAAGCAAAACTGCGATTACCAGCGGTAGTGTTAACTCCGGAACCAACACCCATTCGTCTTCTATTATTCGTATCCCACCCATTGCTGCTTTCGCTTCGGAGAGTTTAAGCTATGTAGGTAATTCTAGTTCAGATACGGATATCCCTACTCATTTCTGATTTTATAATGTAGCTATAATACATCGAACTGGTAGATATAGCTCTCTCCAACTAAACTGTTTGGCATAGTTTGTGTAACTCAATTACAGTGGTGGCCTTACAATGGGATGTCAATCTTCAAGTTGCACCAATATAAATTACAGGAGAATACAGAAAAGGGATGACTTTGACAGCAATACAGATCTCCCAGATTTCGTTCGTAGCTAGACATGTATCAAAGTTAATAATAAATGATGATACTAGATTTTGTTTGATCCAACACGCTTTGTGTGATGTCCAAGCACCGTGTGATATGATACGCAAATTGGTATTGTTCCGCAATTTATGCGTGCAATCATATCACCTCACTTCACCGCATATAACTGCGGCGATTTTGAACAAGGCGTCGGTCCTGGCGTACTCGAGTTGCAATTAATTACATTAACGCGGATCTTAACATTTTGAATTCGTTTGTTTTAGTGTTCTTTTGCTGCCACGCTGCATACTAGCGGGGTTCATTGGATGGTACCAGCAGCGCCAAGCCCTAATCATTAATCTATGAGTAGTCAGTGTTTCCTCAGTACGATAAGATTGAGATGACAAGAGTTTTATGACTTAGGAGGCGTTCGTTCCCTAAATATCTGAGTAACAGTGTCGGGGACTTTTGTAACGACGTTAAATTGTACAGCCTGTTACGTGGGCTTGTTCGTCGATTGCTACTTGTGTATCCGCCGAAAGACCGCTTTATATCTCCATGTAGCGCGACACTCCGACACTCAAACCTCCAGCCCCCTTCAGCTTGAGAGCCTTGACCGTCCTTCATTACTGCTTTGATGACCTCGAGACCAATTCTCTAATTGCGTCCGAATCTTTGAGTGTTTTCAACAGTGCTCCTGAATTCTAATACCCAACGCAAAATGAGGGGCGTCCTTGATCATCTGTGCGTCTGTAACTCGCTCAAATAAATGGATCGATTTAAACACGGTGAGTGTTCAATCGCGATGGTTGTAAATATATTTCTATTTTAGCCGAATTAGCCATTCCAGCTTTAATTATTAGGCTCATGCCTCAGCACCACCAAATCTACAGTATTTTTAGGGCTTTGTACCTCACAATGGAAGTAAGCCCATATAGGGTCACTACTTTATATGATGGCCGAGTCCATTCGTCCGCGAGTCATTACTAAGCTCCGATTCTGTTGTACATAATAGCGCTAGCAATTTACTTGAAACCTTGCAGCAAATAGACCCGTATTCCTTCATAGCAATTATATCCCCTCTACGGCAACTTTACAGTCAACTTTGATGTTTCACATCAGCAAAGAGGTCAGATATTTTTCATGTATAGCGTGATTGTTTGCGGTTATTGTGTCGCAGGCATGTGAGCGTCGTGTGTCGCTCAGTGTGTGCCGTGCTCGGGTCGGGCCGGCCTCGCCGCTCGGTTGCCTCTCACGCGCCACTAGAGGGCTCTCGCTTTGAGGCCGGGTGCAGCGCGAGCCGCTCCGCCGGGCGCTCCGCCGGCCGCCCTTCATTAAGTGCGGTGCGGGTGAGCCCACTCTATGATCACGGATTGCCTTGCGACACTATTAACTGTGCTATTTCTTTGTGTCGTTGGACTAACTAGACATTGCAACGAATCTGAATAAGTAACCTAACCAAACTAGTTACGCCGCCTATGTTCTTTATGAACTTGCAGCTTTTTTGCTAAGGAATTACAATAGTGTAATTATAATTATGTATACAAAACATTCGACTCATTTAATAGTACCTACCTATGCAAAAATAGTCAAAAGTACCGTCAAACATTCTTGAAATTTAATACAGAATAGGAGCCTACGTCAATCAGAAACCACATTAAACCCCAAAGTAGACTAAACAATTACAATAAAATGAAATACAGCAGTAAAAAAAATATGATGATGTCATTGCAATATATTATTAATTAAGACGTAGTTAATATTCTGTTTAGTCTTTTCACTTAATATTTAAATGTTTTCAACGTATTCATTTATATTATAAAAACATTTATCCATTGGTCAACTCTTTAATATTATCTTAAAAGTGTGGTTAGGGATAAACTATTAAATATGTTTTTAAATATGTATAAATTACATTTTAACATATAAAGTTGGCTTAGAAGCCATTGAAGGTACAGGGCAATAGTAGCGCTTTGGCTCCTTAAATAACGGTTTGCAGTCCTTGAGCAACTAAGTGCTCGTTCAATACCTAGTCAATCACCCCATTAATACACCATAAATGTACCAGCAGCGTAAATACGAGACAGCCCGTCGTTTGGCATAGTGTTTTTATGACGTTGAATTTCACGCGATTGAAGTCTGGGTAAACATAAAATTAGGTTACGTGATGAGGTTATTAACCCAGATCAGCTGCGAGAAAAGCTCAGCTTTTCTCCTATTACAGTAGTTTTCTCATTAAGAATGTTGACGTATTACCTATCTCCTGTACTGGTATGTACTATTGTTTGGTCTGACAATATGCGCTTCAGTAATGCGCATTCCCAACAATCGGTGATCAACAGTAACTCGTACAAACGCTATTGTAATATTGTCCGTAGGTAGGTACCATTGTCGCCTCACAAACAAAGCATTAAACACTAATTACAGGCTCGGAACGGCGCCCAATATGAATAATACACAACGTTTAATTCTGAAACAATAACGTGTCATTATCAATTCCGTATATTCTGCCATTGTCACTAAATTTATAGGCGATTGTGCGCGATTGCCATACATTCACTAATATTTGTATAAATGCTGAACGGTTTGAAGTCCGGTTACACCAACGACTATGTGCAAGAATAGTGTAGGTACATAGCTGGACAAAGATATTTTGTAGGGAGGTTTAGAGCTTTAAAAATTTTACTTTTCGCTTTTAATTTAATCACCAAATGATTTAAAGATAAAACGTTCTTTGTTTTCTCAGCGAGGCTTTACATTCCTATAAATGTAGGCTACAAAATGTTCAATTAATTTTGAAAAGTTGAGTAGGTAGTAGTTTGTGCCTTAACAAAGAAACAGTTCACTTAAGTGTTGCATTGTTATTTTTTAAGGAAACCGGTAAAAATAAAGTGTGTCCAAGCGTTTCTGTGGAAAGCTTAGGGCGAGGGCGGGTCGCGGATAATCCGAAGCGCGTGCGGGCACATCCGCTGGGTCAACAACGCGCCCCGACCGGACAAATGGACGCCAGTGCCCTTCGTACTTTGACTTTGTTCAGACTTAACTTAGCGTTAGACGAGTCATTTATGTCTGACGCATGATTTTGTTTCGCAACTATTTAACCATTACCTGATAAGTCTAAGGTAATCGTACTGTGTAGATCGCAGCACTGACTATTAACCAATTGACTACTCATATCTCTACTGCTGGGTCTCTGCTAATGCAGCTATTAATTCGCAACAGAACCAATATACCTTTATATTTTTTTGAAAATTGTATAGCTACTTCCACATCCAAGTAGGTACTTAATGAAAAAAATTAACTTAATACATTCAAATTCAAAATAATCTTTATTCAAATAGTCCTTAAAAAGGCACTTTTGACGCGTCAATAATTTACACAGTAGTTATTTCATGGTGATAATTATATTCGTAAACTTAAAACTAAAGCTATAAGGGTTCCAAACACGCCCCGGTCTAAGAAGCCCACAACAAACTTAGCCGGGGTTTTTCTTTTTTTTCGTTATCACCATCTCACATAATGAATAAAATTAATAATAAACTATAGTACCTATGGAGATAGAGCAATTCACACCCAAGCTTTTTTATCGTTTATATAGTCCTTAATATCGTAATATGATTTTTTTACAAGCATTTTTTCCTGTTCTTAAAACGATCCTATATTATTCCTCCAGAAAGGCCTCAAACAAAAAGTAGTCCTCAAGTTCATGAATTGTATGAAAAAGAAAATGCGGAAAACTTTTGAACTAGTTTTTACATAAGCATAAGTTGCCGCCATATATGTGATATAGTGTATTCCAATGATTTATACTAGCATTAACTAAGTGTATTTTACTAAGCGTATACGTAAATATTGTTCAGATCATAAAAACATTTACTTTCACATACCGACCCAACACTACTGGAACTCCAGTTTACCACCATGAGACGGTCAACCTGGCGTGCACTGATCAACCACGAGTCATTAAGTGAACAACGTGGAGTCAAGTTTTCAACGCATCGACTACATCGTTGGCCGATTTATTGTAAGCGACCTCCGTGGCGCAGTGTGTTCGCTGCCGTGTTATAAAGTGGGAGGTCCAAAGTTCGATTCCCGAAGATTTGATTAGTTTGGTCTGATTTAAGTTAAGTTTACCACCCTACTGGCAAATTAAGCCCTATTACCAAGCTATTTAGCGTTCCGGTATCATGCAGACTAGAAACAGACTAGGATGGCCGGAGTCGCATCGGTAGCTCCTCTCGTGCGGCAGATGTACCTGGGCGTCGTCGGTAATTAACTTAACATCAGACGGGTAAAAAAGGCCAGCCTGTAAAGAGTTTACAACGGGTAGTTTTAAGGGACTGGCCAATGCTTTCATTTATGGTATGTGAAAGCATTTATAATGTAGATACTTAAATACCGTGGTAGTGACAACGAAAAAAATAACCAAAAAAATATTTTTAATCTTTGTAATAAAAAAAATCTCACAATCGAGAACATTTTTTTAATTCACTTAAAACTAAAACAATGCTGAATCTTACAAGATATATTTTACAAAATTCAATATTTTCAACAGTAAAACAATCTGTGGAACATGTATGTGGCTGCTAAATATTATAGTAACTCGTTTACTTGTCGTGTTAAATCCAATGCTATATAATAAAATAAACAAATCTACATTAAGTAGATTAAGTCTATTTTTTTTTGAGATAGGTTTGTGCTTGACGACAATCAGTACCAAAGGCACTGATGAGGTCTAGGTTGGAACGCGCTTACCTAGAAAATGCCTATTCACCCTTCCCTTTTTTTGTTCTTACTTACCTTAAAAAATCACTTTGATACTTTTTAGTGTAGTTTTTTGGGCATACCTACATTAAAAATAATAAAAAATAATTAAACAACTAATGTTTTTTTTTTTCTATTTCAAAAACAACCTACATTAATTCTCATACTGACGAGACACTCAAGAAACGAATTAAGTAAGAAACCACGAATGCAAAATGAATTAAAAACCTAGGAAACACTATAGTAAATACAGTACACGTGATTATTCAGTAAAACCCGACTTTACCGATTGAAGCTCGTATAATGCGTCATTAAATGAGCGATCCAATTATTGATAAAACATACGTATATACGTTTTTTTTGTATATGAGCGGCAGTGTTTAATTTCAACGTATTTGTTGAGTATGCCATTATTCGCGACTTCGTCCGCATGAATTTGAATCCGGGATAAAAGTAGAGCATGTCAATTTTCGGTACATTTAACAATGTAAAGACAAAATCAACTCTATCAGTTGCTGTGCAGGAAACATTTATAATATTTTCAAAATATTTTATGAAGCACGCCATTTCCTTCAGTAATAAAATCCATATTTTGTACTATATATAAGTAGTTTTTTAATATGCCTGTTTGTTTATTTGTTACTAATACACCGCTGTAAGTATATCTACGAAACTTGACAACACTGGTTAGCTTGTTGCAAACTGGAAACCATATATCAAAACTGTATGCGGTTGCAACGAATTCTTTATCATGACAGAGAATAAGGATTTGTGTCGAACACTAAACTTAGTAGACATTTACAAGTCGTAAGTTTTGGCACTATTACATCGGACTTCGGAGTTTAGTTAGGATAAGTTTCGTTTTGTTATTCCTATCACATCTCTCACTTCGCCTTTGAAATGATCCTTTATAGTTATATAAAAATAAAATTTAAGCTTTTTTTTAAACTCTCACAAATATTTAATCTTCTTCCATTTGGGATTGTCTCTTTTTCTTTTTCTTCTTTTCACTCTTAGGCTCTTGTTTGACCTCTTCTATTATTTCTTCTTTAATTTCTTCTTGTGTTGTGTCTGGTTGAAGGGACTTCTTCTTTTTCTTCTTCTTCTTCTCTGAGCTCGGAGCTTCTCCGTTGCCTGTGCCGTCCACTTCGTCTACTTCTGGTTCGGTTTTCACTTTCTTTTCTTTTTTGGGTTTTACCTGTTGGAAAGGAAAAGCCTCTTTAAATAGTAATCAGATAAGGAAAGGGGTGATTATAGATCTTATTAAAAATCTAATTGTAAGTAGGACAACCCAAAAGAGACACTTTTATTTATAAAATTGGTATGACTACTGAATGAACAAATGAAAATGAAAAACAATATAATAGAATGTTAGGGACAAAGTGATAAATGCTGTGACATTATTCAAAATGCCGCAGTTAAATGAATGGAAAGGCCAATGGAAAGATTAATCACATCGTCCGCAACGTCACATCTCACTTTAAATGCTACTATTGTGTAAGCGAAAGTAATAGTAGTAGGTAATCGTGGTACGTGATGATGCAATCTAAGATTGCGCTGTAGAATAACCTGTTAGGAGTATGACAGTTATATTTAATGCGAAGTACCATATCACGTCTTAGTGGCTGGTTACCACCTCGAAGTTCCACACCAGACCTACGCAAACTAGAGTATCAATAATTATAATTGGTGAATTCAAAACTGACTGTGGTCTGACATGGTGCAAGGCTTTGGCTAATTGGACTTACCCCACACTGAAAGAATAAATTCGAAAGTAACTCTTTTTGTCTGTTTCCAGGGTTTCCAGGTGATTACTTATGATGTTCCAGGTGATTATATATGATCCTATATAATCTCCAGGATTCAAGCTGTAGCGACAAGATTTTTGCTCTGCTTGAGCGGAACACGGATCAAAAAGAAACAAATAAACAGATACATATAATATGGTTTGTATATGTGCTTACGTCATAAGCCTCATCCTCCAACTTGATCTTCTTACTGGAGCCAGGGTCTTCTTCAGTCGGGGAGTGCTCCCTCTTCACTGCTTTCTTGCCCAGAGTGCTGTCCGCAGCCACGGGGTACTCGTGAACCTCACTATTTAAAAAACCCACATATTACAACTGTAACCTTTATATTTAAAGGGTGATGACGGTAAAGGCCTGCTCTATACAAATTATCATACTTGGAGCAGTGTGGAGGAACTATGCTTCAAAACCCTCTCTCTTATGAGTGAACAGGCCTATGCCACTAATAAGTTAATATGCAGATGATGTTAACAGTCGTAGTAAACCTTACTCTGTCTATCGTGCTGTTAAATCTACTAAATTTTACATTGTTTGTTCTGCACTCTCTATATGCTCTTAATACAAATTATTATCTACAGTTGGAGTATGCTACCTAAACCTGTCTGTGACCTGTCTGGAAGGGGACTTGGCCCAGCCAGGGTGCTTAATTTCCGCCATGGTATTTTCCACATGGTGGTCATTGGTCAGTCAGTTTTCCATATTTGATTTTGTTAAGTTTGACTATGTGGTTGCCGCTTAGTAAGTGAATTACAGAAGAAATCCAATTCTGTGGTACAAATATTGCTGACCTAAACTAAAATCGCTGGTGTTAATGTAGTGCTATCTTATTCCACCTAGAACATAGTGAAAGGGATAGCATTCCCTTTACAACTAGAAAGTTAAGATTTTTTTACAGCAAAATCTGCACCAATAACCCCTTACTTTGTCTCCATTACTTAAATATAAGAAAGATAAATTGGCGTGTAACTATTCACTCACTGTACAATGTTGCTGAAAACAAATGTAAGTGGAAACAGTAACTTACGATTTACTATGGTACTTTTCGAACTTCACTTTCGCCTTGCCCGTGCCACTAATTCTTCTAAGATTCCCTTCTTCTAGCAGACGCAGTTTGTTTTCTAATTTGACCTTATGTGCCGCCCCTAGCTCGAACGACACCTCGTCACCCAACGCGTCAACCCTAGTCGCCAGGGCAGCTTTAGCTGCTAACATCCTGGACATTTTCCCTTTGTTCTTTGTACTACACTGACCGACTAGCTGAGCGTGGTATATCAAACCATATTTTGGTGTATCTTTTTTAGTTTTTAAAGCTCTAAATAACGCCTTCTCTGCACCAAAAATCTGTATGGTTGAAGCTGGATGCTTAGCTAAATTCATTAACGATCCAGCGTGAGCTATCAACCTTGCACCAATGTGCTCCCCAATCAATACTGTCAAATTTGGAGCCATAGCCATCATTCGCGCTTTTAAATAGTCAGTCAAATGTGTTCTGTAGTCAGTGATAGCAATGATTTCATCACATAAATTTTGAATATTTATAATGTCATCATCAGAGATTTCTGTTCCCATAGAAATTTCAGCTGCCTCTTTGACTTTTTCCTCTAAATCTTCCGGCAGAATATCAGATAAGTCTGTCTTAGCTGCATGATCTCGCGTCCCCATCAACTTAACAATTTTAACAAATAAAGTATTATCGGTAATAATTTTCCCAAGTTCAGGGAAATGCCACCCGTACCATTCTCTGCATCTCATGATGTAATTATTTAATTCTTTATCCAAATCGTCTAATAAACACTGTGCTTGAACAATCATTGTATCAATTTTATCCGGAGAAAACTTAAGCTTGTATCTGGACAAGGAATGAGCTAAACCTAAAGCCATAGCAGTCATCTCTTTTTTCGGTAAACCAGTTAATAGACTGTCCATCTGTGATCGGATACATCTCAGCAACTCTTGAACATTTGAGTTAGATACACACTGCAAATCAAACTTTTCCTTGATAGCACTGCCGAGTTTAGCATCGCCGATTAACAGTTGATCCTGTATATCTTTACAGACATGTTTCTTGAGAGCTTTCTTTAAGGTTTTTGATAGTTTTCCTTCAATTGCAGCAGTTGTTGCTGCTAAGGCTTCTGTTGTATCTTCAAATTTGATGAAATTTTTTAGCTTAACTCTGTGAAAAGAGAAAATTGTAAGAAAAATAAATTTCATTTGGATCTCTACATATTAATAAAAGACTGTTGCCCACAACTTTAACAATGCTTATTATTTTATAAAGCTACTGTAGTAACCGTTTTCCCAAACAGGAATAGCCTAAGAACTAAAAATTCCAAATTAAAATATTTTTTATTCAAATCTACTATTAAATGTGACTTTGATCCATACATAAAATTTTTTTACATTGCTGTTTGAAGATGATAACAATATGGGTTCCAAATGCAACCTAACCTAAGAAGAAACCCACAATAAAAATAACCAGGTATTTCTTGTTATCACCATCTCACATTGTCACTTAAAATAATTTAAGAGCAAACCCACTTAGACAAATTATTACAATAGAAAACTCCAAGATGTTATCTGATATTTAATTGTAAAATTAAAAACCATGAATTATATAACTAATGAAGCGGTGATAGCCTAGTGGTTAGCGCGTCAGCCTCCTAATCAGAGGTCGGCGGTTGGAATATGGGCATGCACCTCTAACTTTTCGGAGTTATGTGCGTTTTTAAAAATTTGAAAATATCACTTGCTTCAACGGTGAAGGAAAACATCGTGAGGAAACCTGCACGCCCGAGAGTTCTCCATAATGTTCTCAAAGGTGTGTGAAGTCTGCCAATCCGCACATGGCCAGCGTGGTGGACTATGGCTAAACCCTTCTCATATTGAGAGGAGACCCGTGCTCTGTGGTGAGCCGGTAATGGGTTGATCATGATGATGATGATATAACTAATAGTAGCCTAAAGTACAGTTTTTTAAACAAACTTCAAAAAATTAGAATTTTTTTTTACTCTTTATGTTTTAATTGATTTTTTTTTTTGAAAAAAAAAAAAAAAATTTGTTTACCTATTTAAACAGTAAAACGAAAAAACTGCACAGTTAAGTCATTTATTCAAATGGAATAAGGGTAAAACATATCCAGAAACTCTAAACTAGGGGTATAGTTTGTCCAAAAAGTAGCATGATGTCATAGTGAACTTCCCGACAGGTTCGAGTAAGATTAACAAAATATTTGCTGTCATCACTACAACCAACAATATGTACTAAATTCAGTCTGTGACCTAGACATTTTGGATTAGAATTGATTTTCTAAAAATGAAAACGATTTTTTTATTCAAAAATTACCTGCTGAAACTTAACAAATTCTGGTATGTTTGAATATTTACATTTTTAGAAATTTTCCAAATTTCATTAGTTTATGAACGGTGTAACACGAGTATTGTGTAAATCAGGGGATAGGTGTAATATTAATATTAGTAGCATTACTCTATAGGAAATAAATAACATATGTCATAATGATGTGTAAGTAAAGTAACTGATAGACAGTTTCCTTGTCTGGTAAAAGGACATATTGTTTTCACTTCATAGGCAGCAAAACTAATTTTGTTTTTAATTTATTTAGCTCTTTAGAAAATTTCACTATATGTAGCATTAGTAGTGTATAAAAATTACTTACTTACATTACTGTATAAAAATGTAACAGACAAAGAAACTTGCATATATATTTAAAATATCAGTACAATATATCACATATTTCTAGGATTTTTTGTTAAATTTATTGAAATAAAGTCCCAATTAGATGGTTACACTAGTGACATTTGGATCTTTGCTGAATTACTTATACATATATCCATCGCATGATGACTGTGCACAATGGTAACACAATCCAGATCTAACAATTACTTCACAAAAAAAATTATAAACAATCTGGTAAACACATATACTACTACACAATATGTATTCAGGTGACTACACTATTGATAATCTTCCTAACAATAAATAAATATATAGTACAATAAATCAATAAAGTTTTTTGAAAATTGGTTTGCCTTCAGACATAAATAGAATTATTAAGTCATATATAGTTGTTGTTGTTGTTAGTGTTAATGAATGTAAGGACCTATTCTCAGTATTGTCTCTATCTATTTTCAGTAGAAACACAACAACATCATAACAACAAATAGGCAAATTTTACATTTCAAAAGAGACAGATGAGTGAGGCTTCTTAAACCTGCTATTAAAACTGTCAACCTGCATTGGAGCAATGTGGTGGGTTTATGATCTAAGCCCCCTTTTCTCCTATAATGCGAGAGGGGGCCTAGACTCAGCAGTAGGATATCAATAAGCTGAGAATAATCTTGCTTATTTATATAATAAGCTGAGAATAATTCAGACATCTAAATTTATCAACAATTTTACAAAAACCATGGAAGCTAAATCCTTTAATAAGAGTTCATCCTTACACTGATGCTGCACCTTCAGGTGTATTGAACTCCTGATATAAATTATCTATTTCAGATAACTTTGACTCATCCAGTAACTGTAACAAATTAAACATAGTCACAACATGTCACTACTTCATACATTATTTTAATTTACTGTGTACAGGTATAGTATGTATACTACAGGTATAGTGAATAAAATTACTTATAAGCATGACACTACACAAGCAGCTAATCATTTTAACTTTACACATTCTTGCAGTTGGGCAAGAGATATAAACAAAACACTGGCTGTGAAAAGGCTAGGTTAATAAATTTGTACACTCAGCAGTTTCAACTTCGTCTTTTTAGTTAACATCTAGCATTATAATATATGTTTAAATAAACATAAAAATCTTTGGATCTATCTACTAAAAAAAATAGGTACATAGTTTTGCTTTGAACACAGCTCAAGTTTAAAAAATTATAATCAACAAACATAATTTTGCCATTATCAATAATTTATGTTTGATAATTGCTGTAGAATTGCGTAGACTAGGGAGGCTGCCTTGTACAAAACATATTTAACATGTTTTTTAAGTCTAAGTCTAAGTTTTTTTAGTCTAATAGTCATGAAAAACATGAATTAAAAGTATAATAAACAGTGAGACTTTACGATGTAGCATTCATTTATCAAAAACAATTTGATTTGAGTCTTTGCAGTAAGTATGTTTGGATAAACGTTCGTAGTTGATGTTACTTAGAGGTTAGAATTCACACGTGTTTCAAATTACCTTAAAAATCGCGTACCCCGCCGGGGTCTCGAATAACACCAACATGTTTTCAAACCACTAAACACTTCACCTCACTTGAACAAATTAACTAAATTAATTATTTAACTCTTTTAAATTTAAAATGCCGAATCCAAACGACGCTGCGGCATCGCGGGATTTTTACTTTGACAAAAATGACATTTGCGTTTTGACACTCAAACCGACAACAGACAGATTTGGCATTTGCGTTCCGTTTCAATCATATAGTAATATTAATGTATCAGTTGTTATTATATTACTTTACAAAATTATGATTTTTCTATATATAAAGAACTAAATATATATATTGCAGTTTTTGCGTTTGTGTATGTATGTAATTTAGTTTACAAGTAGAAAAGAAGCCAATTGCTAAGAAAAAGGAATACATACGAGAATTAAATATAGTGGGTTGACATTTATATGGAACATTCAGTTTTGAAATCAGAAACAAGAAAAGAGCAACTTAACGTGAAAAAATTGATGGATAATGGCTGATTTGTATTTAAACTGTTATTAATCATATTTTTAATTACTGAAAAATTCTCACTAAAATAGGCCATCTTGCCTCAGAAAATACTGTATTATCTTCCACAATTTTCGTACACAGTTGGGTATTATTTTTGTTTACAGCGTTTGGTGAAATTTAGGGTTAATTTCAAGGGTCGAGTAGTTTTAGCCTGCGAGAGAACTTGTATTTACCGCAGATGTAATATGATTTAGGGTAAGCCTTTGAAGTTTTTCAGTTAACTCTAACATTAATGGAGATTGCTGTTGTTCATGGGATTTTCAAGAAACTACGACGCAGCGTTAAGTTCGTGAAACAATAATATTGCTAGTTATAAAGAATCGGAATATAAATATTTGGATTTTAAAGTGTCAATAAATATTGATATGCTTAAATTGACGTGAAATAAAATCTATAGCGAAAAAGGATCGGTACTGGCCCACGACAATCTTCCCTGTAGACTTCACATGATATAGTGTTTCGGCTATTTCATAACTTGCTTATGGAACTATAACTATTAAATTTTTTTTTCCCGTGTTTACTTAGGTAATGGTTTGTGGATTTGTTTACCTACTTGAAATCTTATCTGACCAGAAGCATTCTCTATAAGAAGCTATATGCTCTTCAAACACGAAGATAGGATGTGATGTGCGTTTGGCGACGTCGACGTCTCGGTCTCACGTTAACTATCTTTCCAAAGCATTTAATATAAGTATACGACTATTTAAAAATTTATTAGTAGATAAAGCAACACAGTTCATGTTTCATCAATATTTGCAATAGTTTCAGTTACCGTAGGATATCTAATTCCAACATATTTATGGTAAATTTTATATTATACTTGATAAATATTGATATTTCCTTTACCCAAAGGCATATTTCACCAAATGTATGCACATAATACATGCGTGAAGCGATTATCCCAACCAGTGGCATCGCTTACACAAATCGCGCCCTCCATTAAACAACCGATCGGCTCTAAACACCCGCGCCATAAACCCAATAAGGCCCAAAGCAATTCCAAAATACTAGTTAACATGGCGTAGCTGTTATCAAATGAAGTTAGAAGTTTTCTATTGTAGTGAGGGAGGAGTGGCGTTTGTGATAACAGCTGTATCAACAGACATGATATATTTTTTCATCTAAACCTATTACAGGCGTCTATGAAGCGGTTATATATATTTTAATTATTATAATGCATCATGGTGGTAACTTGTAACGCACTCAGAAGGGTTCAAAGCGCCCAGGTCTGGCTCGGTTTTTAGACCATATCACATAATCAACTATAAATTATAGTACTGTACTATACATTTTTATATTAGGTTAAATTAAATATTATGTATCAACTATGGGTATCAAGTCACCTGAAATAAATGAATATTATTATTGTTACTAATTTTGTGTAGGCTACTAAACGGCTTTTATTTACTTACTTAGCGCCTAGTACTAATTAATAGTTGTAATTTTATTCTTGTTTCCCTCTTTTGAATATATGATTATATTATTAATTATTTCGGTATAGTTGGCTTGTTAATTATTTCCTCCATCATTCGTTACATTTTTTTTTTGCATTAAGTTTACTATAATATAATTAATATCTAGTGGGTACAGTAAATTACAAAAATTGGACCACGCACGATAAGTACGTACGAAATAGGTCGCGGTCAAAGGTCGATTAGGCTTCACAGACTGTGTTTGAACCCGGGTTTTTTTAAGCGAAAGGAAGATTGGGAGAGCATAGTTCATTATGAGCTTATACCGCCGATCTTTACTGCCAACAACTGATCAATAGATAGGATCACGACAATGCTAGACTTTTTTTTCTCGGACTGACTATTAGCTGTGCTAAACCTATTGGTTGCGACAGCGTAACCGAGCTGTTTGGCGAGCTTCGGAAAGAAGTTCTACCAAAAGAAATTTTAGGCTCTAGGGCTCGAAGAAACTAAGGGAACGCCTGCATAAGGGCGCCTTCTGTGGGGCCGAACCTCGGCTTAGACGACGTTTGGAATAATGGAGGGGTCGGACGGTGAGTGGTCCGTACGTCTCCGAGGCCGTGGATGGAGCCCACGTCCAGATGACGTAAAATAGCGGGGACCTCGTCTTTGCCGGCGAAGACGGTGTGTAGCGTATGATTGTGTGATAGGTGGTACGAGTATGTTGTCAGTAGTTAGTCATCTGATCGTCAGGGTCGTGAAGGATATGTTTAGGTCTTCTCTTTCGGAGAGGAGCGCTGGAAGTAAAAAGAAGCCTCAACTACGAGAGGGTTGGGGTGTCGGATTGAAATTGAAATGCTAGACAAAGCGCATATTTAGCTACTCAAACAAAAACTAAGAGCGTTTGTCTGGGAGGTGTAATTGCATCTAGGTCTATCATGTACAACTGTCTACATATAGGTTTGCCCTAGCAGATTCAGATTTACACGTGTTTCGGTCTCTTCTGAATTCTTTAGGCAATCTCAGCTTAACATAAAGAGAGGACTGCCAAACAATTTTTTTTAACTATTTTTTTAATCCAATGTTCCAAAATGTCTGCAGCCACGGGATCATGTAGTATCGAACTAAGTGGCGTATATACAAACCAGTTTTAAATAAATTTTGAAAAAAGAATGTCTTGAGCTCTTTCATATGCAATACGAATAATTTTTTTCCCCGCCCTATTATTTTTACAAGTTGTATGGCAACACACAACCAACCAACTTCATGGATTCGTAATATTATGTCATACATATGAAATTTGATTACCTATTTCATTTCCATCTTGTTCTTGTTTCATGTCTTAGATTATCTTATAATATGCTCTTTCTCTTCAACTCGCTTTTTACTTACCAGTTACGATACGATTCATAATTTTTTCTTAGAAATGCGTTTCTGTTGGATTTAAATAGTATTTAAACACGTCTTGATTTCGGTAGATTTGCTAGAAACTCTTTGAATGCATAATTATGTAATTGCATGTGACTGCTACGGTGTAGATTAAGGAGTTTTTTTTTTTTTATACATCACAAGTTAGCCCTTGACGGCATCTCACCTGATGGTACGTGATGATGTGGTCTAAGGTGGTAGCGGGCTAACCTGTTAGGGGTATGGTAAACCTATACTCCTAATTGGTTTCTACACGACATCATGCCGGAACGCTCAATCGCTTGGCGACACGTCTTTGTCGGTAGGGTGGTAACTAGCCACGGCCAAAGCCTCCCACCAGACCCGACTCGAGCCGGGAATCGAACCCAGGACCTCCAAATTTAAAATGCAACAGCGCAAGCGCTGCGCCACGGAGGTCGTCAAAAAGTTTTAAGTAATCCTATTGAATAAGAAAGTCTAGTTGAGGAATATCGTTACCCCTCTCAACGAATAACAAGGAAGGAAGCAAACTGAAGCTCTAGTTAATGCGTATCAGTTTTCGCCAATCCTGCGATAACCATGGATTTTCCCGAGATAAAAGTAAAGTATGACGTGACCCCGGGTACATATATAATCTAGATTTAAGTCCTCACTTACACACAAACTTGCGCCTTTATAATATTAGTGTGATGGAGTATAACTTAGGAGCCAAGTTTTAATTATAAGTGAGTAAAACGCGAAGACGTATGCAGTGTATTAACAAAGTAATAAGCAATTTATCACCGCTATGCGGCTTGGAGCGGCGCAGGCAGCAGGGCTCCACTGACTTCAGCCGCCATGTCACACGACGTTAAATATATTTCATTCCCACTTTATTCCTTTTTCATTTCTCTGAATGACTCCGGTCTCGTTAGATGCCTAATTATTTCCTTACCGTGTTACTAATTTCTTTAGAAATAAGCACGTTTCTTTTGCATTTAATTAGGCTTAATTAAAAACTTTGACTTGGTAACATTAATGAATTACTCAATATGTGTCAGTATAAGTAGATAATAATTAATCAGTATATTACGTAAGAACGTTCCAAACTTATAAAAATGGAGCTGAAATATTGTATATTTCAGCTCCATTTTTACAACTATTTATAACAATACGCACAAAAACTAAGTAAGTTTTTTCCGAATTCTTCATGAAAGTATTCCTAATTCTGTTCACCATAATTATTTTGTTTGTTGTAATAATCCTAATCAAAACCGTGCACCAACCAGGCAATCATTTAAAAGTTGCAATAAACTCTATATATAACTTCAAGTTTTTCTACATTCAATTATGAAGAAATGTTTACAACCTCCTTACAGTGTAGGTACAAATCTCACAACAATGAAAAAGTTCTGAGGTGCAACTACAACTTCAGAATGACCTGTGTCGGACGAATAGAGAATGAGGTGCTAATACTAACAGGAAGGGCCATTGAATATGGTCGGCATTGTGGGTAGATACAAGATAGTAGATACATCTCGGTGACCGATGCCGACACATAAACCCTCTTACGACCGCCTCGGGACTCTGCACACACTTCCTTCTCGTTGTTCACACACGCATTAACCCTTTTAACAGCTCCGCTTCTAAGACCCATTCATACATTTAATAAATGCATGCAAAAATGGATAAGCCAAATAGAAAATAATGATCCATGTTGATTGGTAATTTCAAAATAGTTACATTAAATAATTGATATTTAATTATTGTGACCTTCCATTGCGATAATAAACGAATTATTAACATGCATCATTCGATGCTACAACAATGATCTAAATGTTTACCAAGTCAGTACACCCGCTGCTAATAATAAAAGAACATGATGATGGTATTCTACTCGATTATAAATTACATCTAGATAATATTATAATGTAATCGCTCAAGACTTTCCTACGCTGAGTTCCTCGCAAAATACATTAAAAAACTTGGCTCTTGGCTCAAGCTGCTATATAAACTACTAGTCAATAAACTAGCTCTCAATCTCCCACGAAATAATACAATTCGGCAACAGGTGCGTTATTAATATTTAAATTTTTGCAGAAACAATGCTGGAACACGCCCACCCAGGCGTCGACTATTTGATACTTTTAATAACAATTTCTTAAAAGGTGTAACTTTCTCTCTGAAGGTAGCTAAACGCTATAATATATTTTGAAGAATGCCTAAATGAATGAAGTTTTAATAATAAATATTTTTTCACTAGCATCCTCGTTATTCCAAAGTGAAACATTTGATTGTTATTTTTTTCTACTACTGCGCAACCGAATTAATTTTACTTTTAATATCATTTTTCTTCTTTCCCTGCTTTTTTAAGCGCTATGCGACTTTAATAATTGCCTGCTATGAGAGCTTATTTTAATTAGAGTGACCCTGATAGTTGTTGTAACATTGTATCGCCCTACTTTTATTAATATGTCGACAGTGTTGTGGATTGCGTGTGTTATAATTTTGTTATTTAGATTTGAGTGCTAGTAGTTATGTTAAGATATGTTGTAATTGTTTTCTGCGGTGAATAAATAAAATTGTTTCATATTGCGCTGATAATGCCAATCTCGATATGAATGATTTGTTTATGTAAGGATATTTGGAATAATGATATCGTTGGCGACGCTTTAAAAATGCTCTAACATATTTAGTGCTATAAAATAAGTATGTTTGCCTATGCATACATCGCACAGCGATTGAGAGAATTAAAAATCTTTAAATAAACCATCAATATTTGTGAATAAAATCGCTATTTTACTATAAGAAACGGTTTGAAATGATAAATCTCACTTTTCATTGTTTCCTGAAAGTTATAATAAGAAGTACACGGCGTTGTTAGGCGGTTTGGCTGAACAAGGATATCGTGTGTTACAGTTCTTCATCAGTTTGTACTAAATTCGGCAGAAACTGTAGATGGTTAGGCCACACTCTAATCCGAAAATTCGTTTAGTCCTTGGAATAAAAACTTAACGTTGTTTTATGCAACGTGGCAGCGCTGTTTTGACGCAAAAATTACTACATCCGTTTCATCCTGCAGCGAGTCCTCCCTGGAACATGTACCTATATCTGAAGTAAACAATCATAACTTAACGTAACAAATCCAAGCTCACGTGCAAGCATCCGTGGGTACTTAAACCCCCACTATAAAACCTTATCACCCCTTAGCGATATTATTTTACAGTCTCCGGTTCCCCGGGGAAGCGGAGTACTGTCTCATTACGTTCACGAGGTAATTCGGTAATGCCACGAGTTTCACCGAAGGGGACGTGGGGGGAGACTGGTAAATATGGGGGAGGCGATTAAACTTTTCCTTAATAAAACATTAGCGAACGTTTTCGCTTTGGGCTCTAGGACAAAGACTGTCGAGGTGAACGTTTAAAGTTTAATTAAGTATGTACGTACCTACGAGTATGTGTAGACATAGTCTTACATAAATGTACTCGTATCTACTAGCAGTTGTTGTTCTCGACATCGAGTAAGTTTTGTTAATATTCAAGAATCTCGCGGGATTGCTGAGCTAGTTTTCTAGGCTAAAATGTATCTTTTGTTCAGGGCTTGTTCTTCTCTCTGGGTCGTTTTTCGACTCCCGTGTTGTTCCCCTAGTTTACTTTTGTGGACTACGCTTTCATCTGCCACTCCTTTGCGTTCCTGTATTACGTGTGGCATTGTCCAATATGTTATAGAGCGAAGGACCCCATCACCCATCTGAATGGTGCTTACTATTGTTTTGTATGCAGTCATCATGATCAACCCATCACCGGCTCACTACAGAGCACGGGTCTCCTCTCAATATGAGAAGGGTTTGGCCATAGTCCACCACGCTGGCCATGTGCGGATTGGCAGACTTCACATGCCTGAGAACATTATAGAGAACTCTCAGGCGTGCCTCACGATGTTTTCCTTCACCGTTGAAGCAAATGATATTTTAATTTTTAAAAACGCACATAACTCCGAAAAGTTAGAGGTGCGTGCCCGGATTCGAACCGCCGACCTCTGATTAGGAGGCTGACGCCCTAACCACTAGGCTATCACCGCTTCAATGCAGTAAGCTGCGATATTAATATTATGGTTCCTTAACAATGTCCCTGAAGTCTTGGACTAATTTTTTGTATATAGTATGTATAAAGAAATTTTTTGTTTAGTTCAATGCCTATAATGGGATCATACACTGTTTATTGTTCGAAAATTCACGATGCTATCCTTAATTCAAGGATAGCGATAATGCCAAAATAGAACTCGTGGTTTAATATGATAACCAAGTGGCCATTTAGAATAGCAAGGCGGTTAATAAAGTTGAGTTAGCTCCGATGGTTGCGTAACTAAAATAGGGTGAAACTTAGGTCATATTCTACAACTTAAACCCATGGTTGACGTCGCTATCTTGTCCATTTGTTTGCGCTTATCACTTTCACAGATGCGAAAGTGTGTCCTCAAGGGTTCCGCAATATTGACCCTACCGGCTTTTGGCGAAGATTTGTTCGGAACTTATGGCCACAGCGATAATTCGGCAAACTTCGCTGAACAACAACCGAACTTGCTTAAATGGAACAGTCTGTGCTGAGCAGTTCAACAAATTTGTAAATTACGCACGACCGTTGTAAACAGTGGGGACAGTAGGGGGGGTTAGTAAGTAAGTTTTAGTAATTACGAAGAATTGATTTTATTTCTGATGTTTTAATCGTTTTCGGATAGTTAGTTTTCTTTTGGTTTAACTTAACAGTTGTTGTGATAAGTAGCAATAAACCTTTACGTAGTTAGTAATCCGAAACTCACTATAGCAACTGCTGGGCTTCATCTGGCTTTTCTTGGTAGAATCTGCCGGGGCAGTGTCATCATAACCTTCATCAGCATCATTAGCAGGTGGGCACAGATGATGTTCGTGTCACTAGTTGAACTAATTTTAATTGAGAACCAGCCGCGTTTCTTGAATAGAATTTGCTGTCTGAATAACCTACTTTCTATCGGTTTGTGGTCGTGTTTTTTTTCGTGGTTTTAAAATTCATATGTATTTCTGGGATTAAACTATGTTACATATATTTCTAGGATGCAATTAACAAAAAACATTGCATTTTTTAGGCCAAGCTCGCTTAAGCTTTATGGGTAAGGAATGCATTTGTTTAATATTCCGAGAATTACCCTGTTGCATTCCCGGAATAAAAAATATTTCATGTCCATCATTAAGATACACGCCGTATATGTGCCAAATGTGTGTTACGAACAGACATACTTTTGCATTTATAATACAGATTAGCGTAGATAAGATTAAGTCGTGCAGCTGCAACGTGTCGGAGCCAGCGCAAGTTATAATGTGTAGTGAACACCACTCAACTATGTACTTAGTCGTGTATAGTGGATTACAAAAGTAACCACGAGGCATCAGTCACCCGCAGCCACACCATACTCTGCTCGTAATTATGCTGTACTTCGCCGACTTCACCCTGGTGGGGATAATCTTCAACTCCTTCCAATAATGACAATCCCCCTAATCTAGCCCCCTCGCGAGCTACTTTCGCTACACTAAGCTCTATTTATGAATAGTGATTAAAACTCTTAACTATTAACTCTGCCTAGTAGATCACGTTCAGCCACCGGCTAAGATTATTATCGTGAACGTGTGCACCCACCAACCCGCCGCACGGAAGCAGCGTGGCGGGTCCATGCTATAAAATTCTTTTTCCATTGCTCCAAGTGTCTGCAACTGTCAGTGCCTGTGGGACATCCATTTTTTTACGACTTTGAATAGTCACCTTGATGAACACCTGAAAACTTAATGAATCTTATCTTGCTAATTTTATACTATATTGATAATCAATTAATTTATTGAAATAATCCTTTAAAAGTCACGCTTGATGCGTCAACGACATAGTGAGTTGATGGTGATAACTAAAGCTGCGAGGTTTTCAAACGTGTTTCTCAGAGAAGGGTTTTAGCTGTAGTGGACCCGCTAGTGACGTGCGGTTTGGTAGACTTCACATGTTTTTGAAAACATTATGGGATACTCTCCGGCGTGCAGGTTTTCTTACGCTGTTTTTCTTGACCGTTGAAGCAAGTGATATGAAAGATCTTATCAAGTTAGCCATAAAGCCAACAAATTTTGCAGGCAGGATTACTTAGAAATATGTATAGGATGGAAAAAATATATATTTAGCCTAAAAAAAAGAAAAGCAACCAAACACGTACTCATGCACACACCCTCACACACTAAAGGAGCGCTTTCCCAGTCACTCCGTGATATCTTCATGTGTTATGCCTGAAAAACAGCGCTGCAGTCAATTTTGACGCAGCATCAAGCTGAGGCAGCTTCCTGTTCAGCCGATGTCTAGACACATACGTTTTTAGATGAGATGTATTTTTTTTTCAGGCTGAATAAACGCAATTTTGATTTGATTTGATTTGATATTTAAATTGCTTAAAAACACACATACTCGTAACTCCGAAAAGTTCAGGTGCGTTTCCGGGTTCGAACCCTGACCTCTGATTAGGAGGCTAACGTACGAACCAGTAGACTATCACAGCTTCTAAAAATTTATTTCTGTTTAAAATTCTAAAAATGACTTATGTATTAATAATGATTATTAGAAATATTTCTGGTATGAGTAAAATGTAGACTTACCTTCTTCTATAATATGTTCATAAAAATCTAGTTAAGTATAGAGTGTAGTTAACATCGCAGCACGCACACACACACACGTGTACGTTCCTTCACAATAAAGTCAAATGATACCTCATTTCAATAAAATTGTAAGGGCACATGAGTCCGAAAAGTACGATAGGCGGCTATGTCTTATCCTGATCTATCACCACTGTTATTTAAAATTTTATTTTTTATTTTTGTGATGTAGTAGTTTCAAGTATGTTAACAGCATTCGGGTGTTTCACTTGTGCTTTGAATACCTATCCTTACATGGCGACCCTGCCAGTAACAGGAGCTTATGAGTGAGCTCATGTGAAGAGCGCGCGCAGATATTCCGTATATGGGCGCGAACTATAAACAATCTGGAAAGCGATCTACTGCAAACTCATAATATGGAGTATTTTACTACACGTCAATTTGGTGATCAAAATGGGTGGCTCAAGCTCTAAAGAAGAGGTGGGGATAGCCCAAACTGCGGGTGCTGGCTCGAATACCAATTGTAAAATGTAAAATGTATCCATTCGTAAAATGTATCCATTCAGTAATAATTCGTTGAGGTATATAGGTTGAATACGACTCGAACTATCTTCGCGAAGTTATGCAAATGTAACGAAACTTATTTTGACGAAGTGAATCTCCTACGCTCTCCCGTCTCGAAAGTTAACAAAGCTGTTACCCTCCTCGTGCCCTGCTTCATAAGCTTCCCTGCGTATGGCTGAACATTTCCAAACTGCCGGGTAATTATTATCTGCGCTTCATTACTCCGTGAGTAATTACGTGGCTCTGGGACGGTTATGTGCCGGCGAACTCGCTCCGGCGACGAGCAGGAGTTAAACTTAACCTCCGCGGAGCACTTTACAACTCGCATTTAGACGGAACGGCCACTTACGACTGTTAAATGACACTAACTGTTGATATGAAACTTGAGTTAATTGGGTGGTTTGTATACTTTATAAACTGTACTAGCTTTTGCGCACAGCATCGTCCGAGTACAACTCGACGATGTGGCTTATTTATTTATTTAAAAGGAACACTAACAATATACATATCATACACTCGCCACTTAATTACACACTATTACACACACTGATACGTATATCTATAATAAGTGTACGCAACATTCACAATGCGCCAAGTAAACATTACGTTACAACAGATTTAAGAACAACCAAAAAAAAGCAATAAATCTAATTAAATACAAGTAAATTAAAACATAATTAATATTGGAATTCGATATAAATTTTCCCGTTAATAATAAATTTACGTCTTTTAGCTTGATGATTTTTAAAACAACAAAACAATTAAATTCACATTATTGGGATTATATTTCTGAACACAATGATAATACCTCTGGCAGACGCTACACTCACTCTCGGGCCCGGCGATGCCTCTCCAGCGCCCACAAAAACGGCCTTTTTATATTTGTGAAACTTTCAGATGTTATGGATAGATTAGTGAAATCAAACTATAGTAGTTAAAACAATTGACCAAATAATGAAGTCTGGCTTTACAGCGTTATTGCAGTGTTTGGTGCCTATTTTAAAATTACTGCGTTATAGTTTGCGTTAGAAAAATCTTTTTGCATTTGATATCCAATTTATTAGTAAAGTAATAATACTTAACATCACATATATGTAAAAGGAGCAAACAGAAAAAGAGATTTCAACCAGTGTCACAATATAATACGTATATATGCACGGGCGTACGATGCTACGCGGTGAGTCGAGGGCCGAATAATAATCATATTTCTTTTTAAAAAGTAAACAGCGATCGGAATCCCGCCGAGCGTCTAGTAACCCATAAGCAACCCATACGAATGGCATTACCATTCGTGGATGAGAAATGCAAATAAAAAATTTCCATACGCGAATGTACGTGGAAAAATAATCTCATTTGTCATCCGATTGATGCGGCGCTCGTTCCCGCGCTCCGCGGCCCGTCCCGAGCCCGGCCCATTCACTCAATCATTCAGCGCCTCGTGAGTGCAAGGCTTTATATGGTTATTCAATTTCCGGACGACTAGCGAACGCTCCCAAACGAAAAAGTGAAAATATATTCACGCCATATTTACGATGTCATATTACTGTGAGGGAATTATCGGAACATGAGGATAATAACATTACGATCGCATATTGTGAAGGTGACATGTTGATGCGATAAGTATGTGTACATTGATCTGTTGAGGCTAGTTGGAAAGGCTACCCCCTCGGGTGCGGATGTCATATTATATAGGAACATTATAATGATAAACTTTTGTAACGCAACCTCCGACAACTTTCACGACCTCCGTGGCGCTGCGCGCGCGCTGTCGCATTATAAAGTTGGAGGTCCTGGGTTCGTATCCCGGCTTGAGTCTGGTCTGGTCAGTTGGCAACTATGGATAGTTACCACCCCACCGACAAAGCGATTTAGCGTTCCGACACGATGTCGCGTAGAAACCAATTAGAAGTATGGGTTTACCATACTTACCCCTAACAGATTAGCCCGCTACCATCTTAAACTGCATCATCACTTACTATCAGTTGAGTTGATTGCCATCAAGGGCTAACTTGTAGTGAAAAAAAACTATTTTTGATACTCGAGTCTGGTTTGGTGGGAGGCTTCGGCCGTGCCGTTAGTTACCACCCTACCGACAGAGACGTGTCGCCAAGCGATTAAGCGTTGCGTCGAAACCAATTAGGAGCGTGGGTTTACCATACTTCTAACAGATTATCCCTAACCGCCCTGACCCCAGATACAAAAAGGACCTGATATTATTTAATCGTGTGATTCCATGGGAACGCACTGTCAAATATCTAGGTGTAACCTTTGATAGTCGCCTGTCCTTTTCGCCGCACATACGTAGAGTCAGTCAGAAAGCCCGTTTTGTTCTTAACAGACTCTACTTCATGATTAATAAACGCAGTAGGCTACCTCTCCGTCACAAAGTGACATTATATAAAACTTGTATCCGCCCAATCATGTCTTACGCGAGCGCCGCTATAGCGCTTCGTCCCACGTATAAAACCTTTCAAACGATTCAGAACCGTTTCATGCGCACGGCAACCGGCTGTCCCTGGTATGTGCGTAACGTAGATCTGCACAGAGACCTAGAACTTGACACTATCGCTCAGCACTTTAAGAAACTCTCGAAAATCTATTTCGAGAAATCAATCCGACACCCCAACCCTCTCGTAGTTGCGGCTTCTTTTTACTCCCCCGACCTAAGCGCTCCTCTCCGAAAGAGGAGACCTAAACATATCCTACATGACCCTGACGATCAGATGACAACTGACAACACACTCGTACCACCTACCACACAATCATACGCTACACACCGTCTTCGCCGGCGAAGACGAGGTCCCCGCTATCTTACGTCATCCGGACTTGGGCTCCATCCACGGCCTCGGAGACGTACGGACCACTCACCGTCCGACCCCCCCGTTATCCCAAACGTCGCCTAAGCCGAGGTTCGGCCTCAAAGGAGGCGCCCTTAGGCAGTCGTTCCCATAGTTTCTTCGAGCCCTAGGGCTCAAAATTTCTTCTGGCAGAGCTTCTTTCCAAAGCTCGCCAAACAGCCCGGTTACGCTGTGGCAACCAATAGGGTTTGTACAGCTAATAGACAGTCCGAAAAAAAAAAAAAAAAAAAAAAAAAAAAAAAAAAAGATTATCCCGCTACGATCCTAGACAACAAAATCACTTACCACCTGGCGATATTGCCATCAAGAGCTAACTTGTACTGTATACAAAAAAAAACTTTTGTTAGACCAATACTGTACTTATCATACAAATATACGAGCTAACAACCATGACTTCAGAACACCACTGTGTTTGCATTTTTTACTTGATGGATATCATAGTATTTATACGTCATACAGCATCCAAGTCAGTTGTCTTGTTTGTACTTTGAATTTAAAATGGGTTTCAGTAACGAGCTAGAAAATATTTTACAGTTTTGTTAGTGCACAAAAATACACAGACAGACAATCTGGTCCCGCCTCTGCCGCGCAATAAAAAGGTTGCCAAACTACCAGCGGGCAGTATTTCACTCACTTCACACTTGGCGGTGTCACGTTCCGTTGCAGACAAAAAGAATGATAAAAATAAAATAAAACTATTATATTATCCACAGGAGTTTTTGTTTCGTATAACTCTGTATGTATTTTACGTCACAGAAAAGTCTACTGCAAAAACAAAGTATAGAGTTCCAGAAAAAAACTGAATATATGTAAAGATACTTATTACTTTAATCAACATCTTACATCTCGAACTCCCAATAAGCCACGCAGAGTGAAATAAAAAAAAAACTAAATCCCCCTCTTCTTCTTCTTCTTAATATTTCGCTGTAGGACACTCATCATCATCAACCAATAAAAACACTTCGGAAAAGGCGTCCTCTCTTATAGGGAGAGGGTTTAAGAGAGTAGATCCACCACGCTGCTCGAATGTGAAGTGGTGGAAGCGGTGATAGTCTAGCGGTTAGGGCGTCAGCCTCCTAATCAGAGGTCGGCAGTTCAATCCGGGCACCTCTAACTTTTCGGTGTTATGTGCGTTTTTAAACAATTAAAATATCACTTGCTTCAAAGGTGAAACATCGTGAGGAAACCTGCACACCTGGGAGTTCTCTATAATATTCTCAAAGGCGTATGAAGTCCGCCAATCCACATATGGCCAGCGTGGCGGACTATGGCCAAACCCTTCTCATATTGAGAGGAGATCCGTGCTCTGTAGTGAGCCGGTAATGGGTTGATCATGATGATCGCAGGCTGATATGATCATGATGATCAGATTTGATAACGTTCCCTTAACAGTGGATACATGAGATTGCTTACTTTTCAAATCGAGTAAAGCAACGTGTCGAATAACCAATGACAAAGTAATACATGTCCAAACAAGTTGAAAATACATGATCACCCAGTCCGCGCCGCCCCGCCCCTACTGTGTAATGAAATAATTCCCCCGGCGCTTAACCACGACTTTGTAGGTCTTACAGCGCAGCTTAGCTCGCAGCTGTGCGAGTTACACAACTGGAAACTGGAGAACTTGGCGACTTTTCATTAGCTTTTTGTCGGTTAGATTGGAAACTTTTGTGAACAATCGGACAAAAACATAAAAAAATATATGGATGCCAATAATGTTAAAAATACAAGCAATATTTAGAATGTTTCAGTATTCAGAAATATAATATTCTTACTAACAAATAATTCCCTGACGCAAGCAGGAAAATTGAGTATTTAACTCGAAAACGCCAGTATAACCTTTCATATGTGAGGTATAATCTTTTTTTACAGACGCACGCGTAGCACTCCTTTGGGAGAAAATAAAGGGATATGTGGGGCTTGAACCCACTAAAAACTCTTTGTGTTCTTAAAGGTCCTACAGGTATGGGAGAACGGGATGCACATGTGTCCCCACCGCGCTCCCGCTAGGTTATATACCAATCGTGTGTGCCACCATCGTCGGCAGCCCGGTCGCTGCTGAATACTCCATAGTGGCCACCTTCTCAAGCTCAGCATTGTAACTGCTCAGTTAGCAAGCAAGCGAATAAGCTTAGCGCAAGTCCATCATATGATGTAGAACACCAGGCTTAACTTGCTATAAGTCGCGACAAGCAGACACCCCCGTGCGGTGCATCGCATGACAATATTACCCACCACACCGCACACATGCTCCTGATACGCTCACTACACACGATTCAAAACAAAGAAAATACATTCATTTGTCCTACGACAATAGAAGAATAACTTGGTAGAGATAAAAATAGGATAAATTAAAACTAAAATACAACCAAAACTAACCCATTGCGCTCAACAAAATGGTCGCGACTCAGCATATTGGCGAACCTCGGCGAACGCACGAGCACATGGCAACCGTTACACGAGCTGAACGAGTGGACCAGCTAACTCTTGCTCGAAGGGTTCAAATTTAACACGCGTTTCTACATAATAAATTAATACAATTTGGGTCCTGATACGTAACCGAAGCACGTTCTCAGCTGGAAAAGTTCAAGGATAGTCTGGAACTACTCTGGCGTTCTTATTGAGAAATCTTTTGAACGCGGCAACAAAACTTTCTCAGAGGTGGAGAAATATTATTTCAGTATTTTGTAGCCCGTTGTCGATTTTTAAGCAAACAATTGCTGATTTACCGTGGGTTGCTATCCTCCATTCAATGAATTTATGATACGCTCGCTCATTTCGCAAAATTAGCTAAGAAGCCATTGTGTGTTGCGGAGACAACATCTCCTGAGAACACTCCGACCGCGGAGTTCGCCGTGTGTGTTTGGTGTGCCTGATCGAAAAATCCTCCCACGGGTACCGTGGATTTTTCCGGGATAAATGTTATTCCGCGCGGTTATCTCCGTGCCAAATTTTATTCAGATCCGTAAAGCCGTTTGGGAGTAATTATGTAAAAAACATACGTGCATTCATGCTTTGGCATTATGCATGATGATGATAAGCCTCTCTGCAAGTGAAGAATTACGATGCCCCTTTAATAAATCCTATTATCAGTCCGTGGAGCGGGCATATCGAAAATTCGCATTTCAGATTGGATCCGCAGTGAAATTGCAGTCTAGACGGGATGATAATGTGGTTAACCGCTACAGACGGCGCCCCGCGTCCTCCGCGCCGCGCCGCCTACTCCCGACATCCGGTATTTGAATTCACTGCATAGAACAGTTCTTCGCTGTATTTATCAGAGCCTATCGTTTTAACTGATAAATTTTAGCTTATATCACCACGATCACTATTTTAACGGATGGAAGATTGCCCACTGCCACGATTTCACAGCCTTGTGGGATTGTGTACTTCACAGTGACTGGCTTGACGTATTCTGCCTAGAGGAAGGTCTACAAACATTGTACTTTCCAGTGTGAGATGACTTCGGGACCTCAACGTCTTTCGGTTCTCCAAGCTTAGCTTACCATCTATGTCTCTTATTCGAGCTCCAACGTAGTCTGTGTGTCTCTAAGCCTTCTTATGAGCCTTATTAAGATTTTATGTCTGACTAAGTGAGGACAGGTCGCACTGGATCGGGCTGAAATTTAGCATACAAATATAGGTATTATAAAGTATGGTGTTCAGTTTTTATTTAATTGTAGGTGTTTTGAATATAAATAAATATTTAAGGTGGCCGTATAAGAAATACAGACTAGACTATATCAAAGAGACGACAGCCGTGCACTTCATATTCATCTTAATTTTATGTTTCATATTAAATTCGCAATATTGACAAATAAATACCTACTTAAATCATGATCTACCCATTGCCGGCTCACTACAGAGCAGATAAGAGTAAGAGGGTCTCCTCTTACTACGAGATCATGTGCGGATTAGAAGACTTCACACGCCTTTGAGAACATTATGGAGAACTCTCAGGCATGCAGGTTTCCTCACAATGTTTTCCTTCACCGTTGAAGCAAGTGATATTTTAATTGCATAAATACCTTACTCGAACTTAATTCATCACTATTTAACAGTAGCAGTGAACCGATTGCTAGCCTCAACCGTTATGTTGGCGTAATTAGCACTTTTATCAAAACAGCTGTTAGATGATTAGGGTTTTACCATGGAGTTCCAGAATTTTCAGAGGAAATTGGTACTTACTTAGAGACGCGGTTTAGGAAGAGGGAGACCCGCGGCCCTAGATGCTCTAGGTCATTCTGCGGCAAAGTCAGCTTAACAAAATATCACAAAGATTGATCTTTTATTCGAAACCTCAAGCTTTAGTCGACGTTTTGTGGATAAATTTAAATGGAAATAGCTTTGAAAGCTAGAATTTATCGTCTGTCGGTATCGGCTATCCGATGGAAGTCGAGGACGTGGTTAGCGGCAGCAGACACACTGACACACCCCTCTCCCCTCTACCCTCTCGCCTCCTCCCGAAACAACCATTTTACACATTTCCTATTGAAAAGAGGTTCTACGAAGTTTTGGCCATAGTTCAGAAACAATGGCAGACTCTGTATCTTTGGGATTGTGCTTTTGTCTTTATATTCAATGAAAGTAGTGCTTCACTATGATATCGCTCTATGGTAAATGACGAAAAAGGTAGATGGGAATCATTAGTGCTTTGGGGTAAATAATACTTGTTTTATATATTTCCGACTTTCATCTGTGATTTAAATGCCTAAAGTGACAAGAATACCCAGATTTAGCAGATATAAAAATTGCCTTCGTTACTCTACATTGATACATGCATCACGTTGAACCGTTATTCCGTTGCAGCAAACAAAAGCTTTTAAGTCCAACAGCTTTGTCCGTCTGAATGTCTAAGACTGCGTGTCATCCCAACACTAATACGGGGTGCCCTAGTTGTTCTATTTTAAACGTGTTTTATATTTCTAAAGTCCATTCAATTGTATCAGAGTTAAACGAACTTGGAGAGCGTAGGTGATTGTGCAAACAAAAATGAACATTCAACTTAACTTTTAATCTTTATATACACCAAACTACATAGATCTTCTGAAATATGCTCTCTGTGCTCGTTTTCTCCGATACTTGAGATATTGACTTCCCAAGGAACAATGGCTTAGAACAAACTGAACTTGTTGGTTTTATAAAGCAATATAGATTATATAAACGTAGACACATGATGGTTGACAAGTCTTAAATATCAATTAAGCTTAATGATCAATTTTATAGCTGTATGTTTCTGAAATATAAAAAGGGCTCCCTATAAAAAAGAAAAAAAATAGACAAATATTTTAGTTTCTTAAAGAACTCTGAAGGGTTAAGTGAGTAAATAAACCCTCAACTGTCACGCGCATCACGTGTTTTTTCTTTGTTGTTCGCCGACACCGTGACACTTCCACGCGACGTGTCCTTCTCAAAATGGTCTCTCAAGGGAGTGAACGTGCTGATTTATGGTAGGCTGCGTAAGAACTATATTTTTTATGTCAAAATTAATGGTTTATAATAATTTAAGTGTACATGATTCGGGCAAACATATGTTAGTATGAATGATTCTTAACAGCTTTTTGTGTCTGGATCGAAGACCAAAAGGTACTTTCTAAGTAAGCTCGCTCCAACATTCCTCAGCATTATTCCTCACAAATAAAAGAACATAAGTTCATACGGCAGAGATGCTATAAATTATCAGTAGCCGTAGTGTAAGCTTTCACGTAAACTGAAGTAACATTCAGTTAGCGATAATCCAAATAGCGTTTTATATTGAGGACACCACTATACTTACTTTTCTAGGACGCTCTATTGTAGTGGCATTTTCATATTGTGAGTGGGTTCAATAAAAGTGTATTCATTCATTCTATCCTTCATAACAAAAAGCGTTAACGTAACGCTAAGGCTAAGTTGTTAGACATTAGTTGTTATTGCGTGGGTTCTTGTACCAGTCATTAATTCATAATATTTGTAATTAAATTTTCAAACAAATGTTTGAGTTATGATCTCAATTTTTAAAGCAGCATAAAAGCGTTCTAATTAATCATTTCTCATTGTACATTAAGGCGTATAGAACAGCGTAGTTCCGCATTCAATCCTCGAACTGAGCAATAAATCCTGGAAGGCACTTAATATATTCCAGAAATAATTTACCTACATAAGGCGGTGCTTTACGGCCGTTCATCTTTATTACCGATGCAATTTCGTTTCATAGAAACTCATTATGTTAAGTATATATTTTGGATCTTATACGGATTTCTATTAGGTATATCATATTTGAATGCCTTGTTCATCTAATTTGATCTACATCCAGACTTGCAAGTTTGGTTTTGATTCTCAAATCGGGCTAACATGTTATTAACTATTGTATTTACTTCTGACGCTACCACCACGCTCCTACGAGCTTACGTAGCTTACTTTGACTTGAAGCGAAGGGTTGACATGCCTTACGAGGCACGGAGGAAAAACGAAGACCGAGTTTGGACTTCCTAAGCAGGTCCCAGCCAAGTCGCAGTGCCCCCAGCTACACTTCAATGTAATTTTAATCAAAGTACTCTTAGAATACCTATTACAAAAATTGTATAACTTCTCTCCCTTTTGGACACTGATCAAACAATGTCGAAAATTTCCCCGCGCTATCAATTTTAATTAATCAGAAGGACTTCTTTTGTCGATCGTCTTAATGGGCCAAGGACGGTCGCCGCCTACCTGACATAAGTACCTATCGTTCCGAGGCCTGTAATTTACATTTGTAAGCGAATTATTAGTACCATAGGCCTACAGGCGACGTTACAAATAAAAATACAGGTAAAAAAACATTCAAATTATTATTTTTTGCTTTTTGAGCTGAAATAATGGGGCTCGAGTCTGGTCTAGTGGGAGGCTTTTGCCGCGGCTAGTTACCATGTCACAGGCAAATACATACCACTAAGCAATGTAGAGTTCTGGTATGATGCCGCGGTAAAACCGACGAGTAGTTGGGTTCAGCTGATAACGCATCGGCGGCTCTTCTGGTGCTGTAAATATTCAAGAGCGAGGATGATCACTTAACATCAGGTGATCTGTCTACTCTTTGACATATTAAAAAAAACATGGATGACTCCTATGACTAATATAGTATAGAATGCGGTGAGGTGGAAACCAGCTTTTACTTCTTATCTGAGTGCTCCATGTACACGCTGGAGAAATGGGAACTGCAAGGTAAAATATTATAATTATATTATTAGATTATTAGATAAACAATAAACAGCAAGTATAATTTGCTATATTCCGCCGACAACCGGGAGATTTGTATAGTATAACACCACACAAAATCCTCCACTATAACCTCTACACACGTTTCGACCCAACACCGGATCATCCTCAGGAGATGTTGACTTCACAAGCGCGAAAAGTAAAAGTTACTTTTCGTGTAACGTTAACGTGCGTAGAGGTTCTAGTGGAGGATTTTGTGTAGTGTTATACTATACTAATCTCCCGGTTATCGGCGGAATATAGCAAATTATACTTGCTGTTTATTGTTTATCATGGACTTCCGCAAAGTAACGCCTGCTTCTATTCATTATTATACAAAACCTATCCGTAGGGGATTCTGTTAGTTCCAAAAGCAACGAACATTTCAGTCGGCCGCTGTGACACCAATAAACTTAGTTTCTCAGTAATGTTGCAAAACATGGAATCGTCCTAGTGAAGGAATAATACAGATATTATATATCAGGTCTGGCGATGGCAAGCGTCCCCTTTATAAATACAATTCAATACAACAGCTCTCGATAGATATGTTTAAGATTATAGGTCACCTCGCGCTTGAAACGGACACTCCGCTTCGAACGCGAGCGCGAGAGAGTTTATAACCTAACAACAATAAATGTATTATCTAGGGTTGCCGCCCTACTTTATAATACTTGATGTTCACGCAGAGCGCATAATAATTGTGTAAGCACTGATATTATTTACATGAAATGAAATGAAATGAAGCTTTATTTGTTTACATATTACAGTGTCCGATAAGGCTGAGACCTTCTGTTAAGTATAAAACCTGTGTCAGAAGGACTCGCTCTTCCCATTATAAAATATTTAATTTACATAAAAGGTTTACAATATTTAACAAGTTTTTTTTTATCTACTACTAAAGCATACTTACTAATATGCAGTATATGAATGTATATGTGCGTGTGTGTGTGTGTGTGTGTGTGTGTGTGTGTGTGTGTGTGTGTGTGTACTTGTTTTAAGCTTAATTAGTTATAGTTTCGTATTGAAAATAACTTCAATAAATAATTATTTACATATAGGTATAGTAGGTATTTATTGTATGTGTTGTATATTTAAAGAACATTATTTTTTGTGTAAAACTACACTGTAAAGCGATAATTCCAAACGTATGGTGCATGTCTCGTATTATTGTTCTATTTAATATTCTTCGTTATTAATCAACTTAATTCAACTTGGCTGTATGATAGTGACGAAGATACGTACAACTGAATAAACTTTTCATATTAAAGTTGCAAGTTACATAAATTGTGAACAGCGGGAATATGCTGCCGCGGCTGTATGTCGCCGTGCTGTGCGGCGGCTGCGTGGAATGTTGTTAAATAATAGTTATGCTGGCAACTATCTGCTCTTACGCTGGCCAAGTCGGCCAGCTGCGGTGCCTAGAGCAGCACTGTCACCGCTTCTACGTCATTTTAACATTACAATGTCATTACTATGATTACTACTATCATCATCATCATCATGATCAACCCATTACCGGCTCACTACAGAACACGGGTCTCCTCTCAATATGAGAAGGGTTTGACCATAGTCCACCACGCTGGCCATGTGCGGATTGGCAGACTTCACACGCCTTTGAGAACATTATGGAGAACTCTCAGGCGCGCAGGTTTCCTCACGATGTTTTCCTTCACCGTTAAAGCAAGTGATATTTTAATTTTTTTTGAAACGCACATAAATCCGAAAAGTGAGGGATGCGTGCCCGGACCGCCAGCCTTTAATTAGGAGGCTGACGCTCAAACCACTAGGCTATATATTACTACTATATTTGAAACATATTTGTATAGTTCCAATCAGTATAGGATGTTATTTTTGAACAGGCATCAAAATAGATTAATTTTCTCAAGTGGACTCCCATGAAGTTGCTATGCTTAGCGATATTCGCGCTTTACTTTCCACTAGTTGAACTTAACACAAAAACATTAACTTAATTAACTTTCCTAGTTTATCTGTTAAAAGTTGTACAGTTGACACTTTTATCAGGTAAGCTAAGCTTTGTTGTTGTTTCTCTCTCACCTTAACTTTTTCAGCGAAACAAAAAAAATGCAGTATTAAACATTTTCAGTATCTTTGCTTAGTGGCAAATAAAAAGTATGATTTAAAAATATAAAAAAACAAGTGCGTTGTAGTAATAAATAAAAGTAAATTTGCTGTGATTTTTTTTTCACATATTCTTAAAATTAATTTTCTTATAAAGCTTTACTATCAAAGTAAAAGTAATGAAAAGTTGTACGACATGGAAGAAAATTCTTCATCTAGATCCCGGTTGTAATAACATGTAATGTGCAGTGCAGCAATGATGTAGCGTGGACGGTGAGAAGCTCCAAGTCCTCCGATAAGAGAGGAGACTAAACTGTTAGGAGTATGGTAAACCCACGCTCCTAATTAGTTTCTACGCGACATCGTGCAGGAACGCTAAATCGCTTGGCAGCACGTCTTTGTTGGTGGGGTGGTAACTAGCCACGGCAGAAGCCTCCCACCAAACCAGACTCAAGCCGGGGTTGAACCCAGGACCTCCAACTTTTTAATAATAATGCTAATGCGACAGCGCACGCACTGCGCCACGGAGGTCGTCAAAATCGTCGTATTTATCGGCGTAGGTGTTTTATGTTGTAAATCTTTCCATAGCGAAGTGGCAAATGACGTAAACAGTGAGCAGCAATCCTCGGCGGTATATTTCCGTGTTTACAGAAGCTGCCTGTAAATATCGGGATAGTTATGCCGGCAACAATCTGCTATCGCGCCGGTAAAGTTCGGCCAACTATCGCGGGGCGCACATAAACTGCGATGTTTAGGGGATCAGGATCGCCAGGGTTACCCCCTACTATATTTCAACTAATACAATAACTGTATTTTAGCTTTCAACTGTCCTATGTTTTGAACTAATTCAACCGTCTAGTTTTAGGATGCGAATTTCTATTGTTACGTAACTTACTTCGCGTAACGTATATTATAATAATAAAAATAGTAAATTGTATTTTGTATACACCACAAGTTAGCCCTTGACGGCAATCTCACCTGGTGGTAAGTGATGATGCAGTCTAGGATGGTAGTTGGCTAACCTGTTAAGAGTATGGTAAGCCCAAGCTTCTAATTGGTTTCTACGCGACATCGTGCCGGAACGCTAAATCGCTTGGCGACACGTTTTTGTCGGTAGGGTGGTAACTAGCCACGGCCGAAGCCTCCCACCAGACCAGACTCAAGCTGGGAATCGAACCCAGAACCTCCAACTTTATAATTCGACCGCGCACGCACTGCGCCACGGAGTTCGTCAGAAAGTTTGAGGGTTTAATTATTTTTTTCATACTAAAAAGTGATGAAAGGATTAAACAGATGCAGATTGTAATGGCTTAGTTAAGATAATGTTAATTAGTCGATTTCGTTACTTAAGTAATTATGTATAGGTGCGTGGCGGACTAATAATGTCCGAATTTGACAGTTTAGTTTTCTCAGCGGCATCATAATAAGGCTGACTTCATTAGACTGAGGAAGCAACGGACTGGCGGCAACCAAATCTTACATGTAAATACTTTTACCACTTGATAACTGTCAACTGTGTTCACCATTGAACAAAACCGATGTATCTGCCAGCGTAACATCTTTGTATGAAGTTGATGTTTGCATGAAGAACGAAAATAGGTCGCTATAGGAAATATACTGGTATTCACATTACTTGGTAACAAGTGATATGCCAAAGAGTTGACATGACAGATTTCCGAGCTCTCCAATTTTGACTTTCTAGTAAAACTTTATGGAATCCTCCATGTTTATTTGCAGATAGTAAATTCGAGTTACCCGTTATCTTTCTCAAGATATTTGGTATCTTGCCAGATAAGCTTTTCTTTATAGCTGAAACATAAAGTAAAGTATGGAAACAATGACTTGGTCAAAGACGTAGGTACAGTAAAAATAAAACCAATAAAATAAATAAAAAAAGCTTTTATTTATACTACCAATTTAACTACTTATAAAAAGTTTTTTTGCGTATTAAATGAAGTTTACCGATTCATAAAATCTACATTTCCATTGAAAAAAAGGTTATCAATAATTAACACTCATGTTTAAACAATAAAAACGTATTTCATTTCGTTTTACTAAATATTTATAGGATAGGTTTTTATTTATTTTCGGTCACATTTTTCAGGATGAAATTAAGTAATTTTTTTTTTCGATCATTATTCTTCAAAAACATTGACTTTTAAATGGATATTGATAACTTAAACGAATCTGTAGCGAAAATTGCACTCCAGTAAGAAATTTCATTATCGTCAATTGAAGCGATCTCATTTTGTTTCGAAAAATTACGTGATCCCTTGGTCTGGTTATTTGCTAAGGGAGCACGTTGCATATTGCGCTTCACCCTCAAGGGGTGAAGTGATCTATGCTCATGGGGCTGTAAGAGGAAAATGCCTCGTGAAGTATGTGTATTGGAGATGTTAATATCAGAGGCGGCGACGTGATTCGGATCGGGCAAACTACCCGTATCATTGCCGCCCAGCAATATCCGTTTCTTGGGATGTTTTTGTTTTTGTATTCTTTGTCTGTACAAGCGGGAATTACTATTTTCTTTCCGTTGCCCGTGACTTCATTAACAACATGTCATTTGCTGGACTCCAATATTTTACATGGGTATTTTTAAGGATTTCCAAGTTTCACTGCGTGGATATGAACGGCGCGTGCGCATCTAATGAGTCCCTGTAACTGGTAATATCGTTTTTTTTTACACTACAAGTTGGCACTTGACGGCTATCTCACCTGATGGTAAGTGATGATGCAGTCTAGGATGGTAGCGGGCTAACCAATTAGGGGCATGGTAAACCCACAGTCCTAATTGGTTTCTACGCGACATCGTGCCGAAACGCTAAATCGCTTAGCGACACCTCTGTCGGTAGGGTGGTAACTAGCCACGGCCGAAGCCTGCCTCCAGACGAAGCAATTACCATTCGTCCAACTAGTGCGGTTTATCAACACTGAATTTGCCAGGGTTATTTATTACGGGTTCCAGTAAATGTCTTTACTAGTCCGGACTTAAATTTCTGCTGTACCCGTGTCTCGGAGAGCACAATATACCGTTGTTAATAATACTCATATGTGGAAATAACCATCCAAACCAACCATCAAGGATTGAAGCAAGTTGAAGCTTTAAATTCCTCTCATATTCTTTAATTTGGTTGGACCGTTAGTGACCACCGCTGCGTAGAAACCGATTAGAAATATCGGTTTAATATACGCTTCATAGTTGACTTGTTAGACTGCGTCATCAGGTGAGATTGCAGTTAACGAATTAGCCCTTATTAGTTTCTAATAGCGAAATATAAAAAACCTGAACTCAAAATGATGATGCTTATAAAAAAAGAGTCGTCGCATTATTCGCAATGGGCAATTCGTTCACGTATGGGGTCGATTTAGGCCGTTCATCATAATCGCTATTAGTGGGCGGCCGAGGGGGGCGCGGGACGGGGTGGACGGCCACTCGCTCGCTCGCTGGCCACTCCGCGGTGACTTATGCGGCAGTCCATCCATCAACCGCGCTTCATAATATTACCACATTCTTTTGCCCAACTTATATATATCAAATATATATATACTCAATAGTCTCTGTAAGTCTGTATATACAACCAAACTAACATAATAAGTGCGACAGTGTTTCTGTTTAATTATATTTGAAAACCCAATTTTTTTCTTTTCTCTCGTATTTATACAATTTTACCAAATATTAATAATTAATTAATATACATAATTTATGGTTTAATTACTATCATTATTATTTTATATTTGTAATTAATATAATTTTGGATAGTTACTGTCCGTGTTGTGTTTGTAATTTTGTTCAGTAATTAATTTAAATATTATAACAATTTTTTTCACGCTCAGCAGGATGTTTGATTCTTTAAAGCATGATTAACATCTAAGTAAACTTGTCGCGTGCACCATATTCTGGAAAAATTAAAATGATTAATCGATTAGATTACTTGATGAAATTGTGCATCGATATAGTTTGCATCCTAAAGAACGAAATGTTATTTTTTTTTTTGCTTGGAAAATAAAATGTAGCTTAAAAATAACCCGACTTAAGAGAAAAAAGTAGCGAGCCACGGCTACATTGATAATATATTTCGATTCACTATTTTGACATCCAGCATATTGCAATGCAATTTATTAGTGACCTCAAAGCTCCTCGCTCGATAGCACTGTTTAAATATAATCTTGACCGATTTGCTTTAATCTGTATCATCATCATCATCATGATCAACCCATTACCGACTCACTACAGAGCGCGGGTCTCCTCTCAATATGAGAAGGGTTTGGCCATAGTCCACCACGCTGGCCATGTGCGGATTGGCAGACTTCACACGCCTTTGAGAACGTTATGGAGAACTCTCAGGCGTGCAGGTTTCCTCACGATGTTTTCCTTCACCGTTGAAGTAAGTGATATATTTTTTTTTTAAACGCACATAACTCCGTAAAGTTAGAGGTGCGTCCCGGATTCGAACCGCCGACCTCTGATTAGGATGCTGACGCCCTAAATACTAGGCTATCACCGCTTCATAAATACGTAACTTTGTACCCGTTTTTAAACAGTAAGCGCGCACGGTGGATTCGAGGAGATGGCATAGTTAACGTGTATATGAAGAATGATTTAAGCATTAGTTTATTATTTAATTGGCACTTGAATACATCACGTGATTTCAAGTAATTTTTCTTATACTTTATCTGTTATTGGGTTGTTTTAAATGCCTTTTTCCTGCGCAATAACACGAAAGTATAACACCTCCCCGTCGCTGCAATAAAAGGGACAAATGAGCAAACACACTTTCGCATTTATAACGTTAATACGGATGTTTTCGCTATATTCAAGTTTTATTAAAATTTCACGGAATCCCGTCAACGCGTACCTACGGAGCGTTGACGTCACAAAAAATGCTAAATTAAGCTAGATGCACATTTTAAAAAGAAAACCAGCTAGGCGAAAAATCAAGAGACGCTGATACCAATATAGTTATAGGAGAACATAATGCGGACTGATTGACTTTGTTGAGTAATTTAGGTGTAGCCCGAGTGTCTTCAAAGCTTAAGTGTTCTGCCGTCTACCGACAGCGCTTCTAAGGGCAATTTGTAGAGGATCATGAATATGCTAAAATTTGGGTGCAATTTCAAATTGGCATTCATTTCATTTTACTTTGCCGTTTTTGTGTCACGCTACTGGAAGTAATTTTGATAAAACCGCAGCTTGCCAACATGAGAAGGTTCTAGTCCAAATGCGCCCTGCTCTAAGAAGCTCACAACAAACTTAGCCAGGTAAATTTTCTTTTTGTTATCTTGTGTGAATGTTGTAACCTATCATCATGATCAACCCATTGCTGGCTCACTACAGAGCACGGGTCTCCTCCCAATATGGAAGGGTTTGGCCATAGTCCACCACGCTGGCCATATGCGGATTGGCAGACTTCACACGCCTTTGAGAATATTATGAACTCTCAGGCTTGCAGGTTTCCTCACGATGTTTTCCTTCACCGTTGAAGCAAGTGATATTTTAATTGCTTAAAACGCACATAACTTTGAAAAGTTAGAGGTGCGTACCCGGATTCGAACCGCCGACCTCTGATTAGGAGGCGGACGCCCTAACCACTAGGCTATCACAGCTTTTTAACCTATAGTTCATGATTTTTATTGATGCTTTTATCGAACTCCCAGGCGCAGTGGTGAGCGCTGTATTTTTACAAGAGGGATGTCCTGGATTCGATCTCCAGCGGTGACAATTATATTGTCTAGTTTGGTGCGAGGCGTAGTGGGTAGTGGGCTTACCGACAGCAAAGTTGCCCCGCTACGCAGTATGATGTCGTTTAGAAGCCGACAAGGGCTTTATATACCATACGCAGATTAACTCACTACCATCTAAGAGTACAATATCGAACCACCACTTCTAGTTTGTAGTGGAATTAGGAAACAAACATTTTTTTCTGGCTGTTGGCATATTTATCAAACTGACCAGAACTCTTATGTAAGATTTTATATTATTAATATAACATAGGTCTTTTGTAAGGAGTTCCAACGGCCACGGTCTTGGGCCGCTTGTATCCAGCGGCTCCCTGCGACTCGTTTGATGTCGTCTGTCCACCTTGTTGGGGGTCGACCAACGCTACGTTTACCGGTACAGTATAAAGACCTATGTCCAGCAGTGGACGTCTATCGGTTGAAATGATGATGATGATGAATATAACATTTGCACGCACCGGTTGCACACACATATGCCACTTAAAATGATTGAAGAGCTTATATAATATATGCGTTCGGTATTTTAAAATAAAATACAATCGGGGTTCTGGTTGCGAATGTGCTCCTGCCTTAGCGTCCCGGCTCACGGAGAATCAGAACCCTCAGCTAGGATTTATGTCGCGGCTCAAATGAAATCTGCGGAATTAGGAGCGTGTTTAGTTCACGGCGGCACGTCTCGCGCGCGCGGCTCCGCCTGTCGCAGAGCTGACGTGTTTATTGCTCATATGCATGTCACGAAATTATTTTAAGCTAGCTGTTATTCCCGCGACATGATCGCGTTCAAATTATGGTATTTTCATTAATTTTCTAAATATATATCGCGACCAATCTACATACAATAATATCTCTTCGTGTTCAGTGATTACGGGCGCGAGCACCTTCGCCACCATCCTCAAATAGATATCCAAAATATAAATTATGCAGACGTCACTGTCACTCTCATATTGGCCTCATAAGCCATGAAAACAAATGTCGCCGCCCATGAGACGCTGTTCAAAACATCTTTCGAAGATGAATAGGCCAATGATGATGATGATGAAATAAAACACTTTTACACCACAAAAAATACGAAAACGAGAAATCAAACGCAAAACAGCTATACGCTGTATTGGGATTGAAATATCTAACTATTAAAATAGGTAATGTTTGAAATCGCAGATTAGAGGCCTCGGGAGCTTTTACAGGAAAAGTATAGTATTCAGCGTAATGAAAATACACTACACGACAAAATACTGCTGGTAAAATAAAAAAATATCGACTCGCTGTTTGTGTCCAGACTAGCTGCAACCCTTTTGTTGTCGTCATTTCATTGTCAACTGTCCAGTAAATCATTAGAGCTATAAACTGTGACATTAACTTGGAAGGTTCGTTGAGTTACGTAATTTGGGTTCTCGGATTTTGACATACCTCCTTTCCGTCACCGTCCGATGTTTTGTTACTAAGGCTAATAATTGTATCTGAAAATTACCTACGCTAAGAACAGAACCAGATACTGTCCACTCATAAAGCGCTCGACGCTACACCAAAGGTAAAAAGAGCGAAACTCTAAAACATCATAAAAGACTTATTAACTTTCAGAAGTGTTCCAAAAATGTATTCAGTATAAAATGAGTTGTTTTAAAGTAAATAAAACAGTGCCAGAACTTGTTCCTCTGCTGAAACTCGTCGGAAACTTACAAGTTAAACAAACCTCCTTGTATTGAATGGAATACAAACGGAATACAAAGAGGTGCGCGTCGCTAACGAGCAGAAGGACACAAATAACTGCGAGGCGCAACTTGCCGGCGGCAGCGGGCCGGCCGCGTCGCCTACCTGCTGCGAGTTTGCATCTTCACTGCGATACACTTCATGCTTCACAACAAATATTCATGATGTTCTGATACCGGCGCTCGCATAACTTGTTGTTTTACTAGAGACACACTTCATATTACACATTTCTGTGAATGTGAAATGTCACTTAACCGAATTGCAATTTGCAGTTCACTTAAATGGAACAGCCGTCGCTTAAATGGAGTGTTCGCTTAATTTGTTATCGCCGTATCCGGTTGTGGCGCAATAATTAATGTCGACAACATATTTATGTAAACACTAGTTATCTATCATATACAAAGTTAAAATTGCACCCTTGTAACTGATAAAGGATACTTTTATTTTTAGATTTACGCAAATGTTCATTCAACTAATTATTGTATTTTCGTAAATACTGTTTGTGTTTTCTGAGGTTAGATGTCGAATACAGCTACGTCAATCAACATAAAAAGTCAAATCTGTAAAGAAAAACAAAAACTGAACACTTTTCTATAGTAGGTTAGGTTGTTTTTTTGGGGCTGCATATAATAAAACAGGTTGCAAGGACACCAGGACCACGATCTTCAGTAATGAAGGAACGACTGGAGAGTGATAATAAAACAAATAGTAAGTTCTAATGTTTGGATGGATGGATGTTTCTCACTCAATCACGCCAGAACGGCTGAACAGATCTGGATGAAATTCGGCGCAGACATAGATCGGTCTGATATAGCACACCGGTGGTCGCTTGCCATGGGACAGATTTGTAATTGTTCCCGCAGAGCATGCCAAGATTGGGATGATTTTTCGCATATTGGTAATTTAATTTGACCAGGCCATTTTTCTCACACATATGCATCTAAATTTCCAATTAATAATTTATGTGCAATAAGCAGTATATTTTTTTTTACTTTCAACTAAAAAATAACCAGTTTAAGATTTGATTTGCTAATCTGCTAAGCTTTTAAAAATATAAATGATGTTGTACTTAAGTGGCATGTATTATATATTTAAGATTATTTATATATTACATTTATTTATTTTTTGCTTTTTCACAAGCAAACTAGTAAAAATGCGCTTCCAAATTCTAAGTGAATCTTTATTTTCACATTTATTGTTTCGAAGCGGACACCACCACAGGTATAGAGATAAAAAATGAATAAGATCGGCATTGCATCCCTGTACCAAGTTATCGCCTGTGGTACCTCAAGTCGACGGTTTCTTATTTTTAGGGTTCCGTACCCAAACCGTTCTAACAGGTTTCCAGGGTCCAATTCTACTATAGCAATTGTGTCGCTATGCAATGGACGCACAATAGCATTTTAATGTAAACGACAAAAAATATCAGAAAAAAAAAACTAAAAAAAAAATCATTCCACCCACAAGCAGCAAGATTGTTTCGTTCGTAGCCTGTTCAAGTTGTGTTTTCGTTTTGTTTCGGAAACTTTTACTACTTATAGCACAAAGTTTAAAAGTTACTTAATGATATTTTTGTTATGTTATTTTCTTTTCATCAATACTTTGATGTCATGTATCGCTCACTGGGACATAATTAATCCCTTGATGAACCTGTTACTAAGCCTCTGCTCATCTGTCTCCGTTCGTCTGTCAGCGGGCTATATCTCCCGAACCGCAACCGTAGAGTAGACAATGTGATTTTATTGCTGCAATTACAGCAATTTATAATGTAAAATAAGTTTGTGTATATTTATCATTAAGAAATATTTATTCTTGCGTTTTACTCAAATTCATCATTATCATTATCATGATCAACCCATTACCGGCTCACTACAGAGTACTCCCTACACTTCAACTCTCAATATGAGAAGGGTTAGGCATAGTCCACCACGCTGCCCATGTGCGGATTAGCAGACTTCACACGCCTTTGAGAACATTATGAAGAACTCTCAGGCGTGCAGGTTTCCTCACGATGTTCTCCTTCACCATTGAAGCAAGTGATATTTTAAATTTTTAAAAACGCACATAACTCCGAATAGTTAGAGGTGCGTGCCCGGATTCGAACCGCCGACCTCTGATATACTCCAATTCAGAGTATGATAATTACAAAACACCATCTGTTCTATCAGGATCAATGTTGCCTTTATCCTACAATTGCTTAGCAGAAATATTTTTCTGTGTGCATTTTATTTCAATAACTTCATGATGCTGCACAATTAAAGAGTACCAATAAATATATTGAAAAGATTTCCGTATATATACTCCGAGGTGTTTCATATTGCACCTCGGCAGGGAACCAATCGTGCCCGAGTGTGACTCGCACTGAGATAGTTTCTAAATGATGTAACACCTCGGCTCCAGCAGCGGGTGGACCTCACCGTATAAATTAAACTTTAGTCTTTGTATTGTTTCGGTGCAATTTGTTTGTGGACGGCGGTATTAAATTTTGATGGCAGTGGGAAGGAACGGCCTTTGCTGCGAACTGTGCAAAGGTTCACTTTATTCATTTACTAGCCGATGCCCGCGGCATAAGCCACGTTTGTATTTAAAGATTATTATCTCATGGCTCATTCCTGGTCCCGTTTCGGTTTTCGTGCTCTTTCCCAAGATATAAGTCGTATTTCGTGGAATAGAACATCGAAGTGAAATTAAATTTTCCACAAATCCTGGACTGTGGATTTTGCGGGATAAAAAGTAGCCAATTGGCTATAATTATACTTGGCTAGTACTTGAGTACTTTTTGGAGTTTTTGACCAAATATCTGTTCGAACGAACGCCTAGATTGATGTTTGAACTGAAAATATTTCATAAAATAAGGCATTAATTTCAAAATTTCATAAAAGATAAAAATGATCCATGTCCGTCTCCTAATTCTAAGCTACCTCCCCACCAATTTTCAGCCAAATCGGTTCAGCCGTTCTTGAGTTAATAATAAAGAAAGTCGTAGTGGTTACTTATAATAAAAACCTAATTATAAGTAACTAATACGACTTTCTTTTATGCACATGCAATAGCGCTAGAGAACAACGAAATTAAATAAAAGACAACCGACTGTATAATTTAACAAAAACAACAAGTTCGACGACCCTCCCTCTAGCATTCTTAGCTCTGTTGATACGATTTCGAGGCAGGGGGATGGCGTTCAAGTAATACTCCAGAATTTCTTTTTACAATCGCGGTGGCGTAGTTTTGACACAAAGAAATATCACTTTAATTTCTCACTCGGCGCTAAGATGCCGATTTGTTACAGTTTCTTATCAGCGCTGCGCGGCGCGACGCGACGCGATGCGGAGGTTTTAATGGAAAAATGCTAAATCTGTCACCTCTCTCGCTCGCGCAACTGGAAACTTAGAGATACCAGAAAAAGAAGATTTATTGGCAAATGTGCACGTGATTTTTCTAGAGTAGAGTATGGTATGGTTTCCAGGCTTCGTAACTCGGCGCCGCGGCAGACCAACACGGGTTTGGAAGAATTTGATCATCTTGGGGCGCTCTGGAGACACCTGGATACAATAAAGAATCCGAGGAAGGAAAAGAATGAAGTCTTTACTCCCATTTGTGACGACTCCTAACCATACATAGCATTCACCAAAAACAAAGGTAATAATCTGATGAACTCTGCTGTTTTGAGTCCTATATGTCACAACACGGTATAGAAGGTCCCGGGTTCAATCCCCGGCAGCCTTCACTTGGATATGTTTAAATTCAGATTTTTCACTCGCATCTGTCTGTTTTATAGTCTTCGGCGGTCGCATGTTTCAAATTTACCAACAAAGAAGTGCCGCCAAGCGATTTGGCGTTCCGGTACGATTTCGCGTTTTTCAATAAATCTGACAATCTTACACCTCGCATCTTGGATTGTATAATCACTTACCGCTAGATGGGATCGCAGTTCACGGTCGCCTTACGTGAATTATTTTGCCCGAAATAAAACGAAATAACCCATAAGTCCCTCTCCAGCTGTAAAATTATCAAGGAATGATACATCAATACTTTTTTATTCTACTTCAAGTAGGGCTTACTTGACGGCAATCTCATCTGGTGGTAGATGATGATGCAGTCTAAAATCGTACTGGGCGAACCTGTTTGAGGCTTGATCTTTGTTGGTAGGGTGGTAAAGAACTGGTCACGTACTTTACTTCGTGACAACCGGACATGTCTGCACTTTGTAATTTATAATTTCTTTATCCTCTTTTCTCCGGTACCAGTATATCGTCAAGTGATGTTGACTTCACAACCTACCATAGTAAATACCATACCGGTAGGAATTGCAAAGTCTTTAGAAGATCTATGAGATGATGCGTAAAAGGAATCATTAAGTATACAGCGAGGCGAAATTGTTTTGTTTCAAATGATTTTCCACTCTATATTCTGAAGCCAGTAGGCACCAGTAGGTTAAATATTAATCAAGTATTGATAGGAGAATGAATTCTCAATGGGCGGGCGGGCCCCAACGAATTGTTAATTTTCCCGCTTAAACAAGCGGAAATAATCTAAATTGAAATATTTACAGGCCCTCGGACCCTGAAATAACATTATTTTTTGTGTTTAAGGCCGCTTCGCTGGGCGGCTATTCTTAGCTATTGCAATATTCCAAAATGTGGAGGCATGATTACTAAGAGTATAGGCTGCTCAGCAATTCGTTTAATTTTCTTTGGCTAGATAGATAGTTGCCGGTTTCGCTGATACAAAACGGGTAAGCAAGCTGCATTTCATTCATTTATTTATTTGCGACAGGCATTTGCATAGCTCCTCAAGCGCGCTTGCTGCAGGCAAAGAATAAATCTTACAAAAATGAATAACGACTACAGACTGCAGTCAATAACTTTGGCAAACATGGGGCTGGAAGATAGTTGAAGAGAGTCCCATGTTTGAGCCTCTTTATATTTCCATAATAATAAATATGCACGTAAAAGTCACGTCGAAATCAATTCAGACTTCCCAGAAATTGGCCGTCAAACTTGTCAGTAATATAAAGGCGTTTTAATGTCCTATTTCAATTATTATAATATTACAGATTATCGTGGGGCAGTTTCGCAGTTAACAGCACAAGCACAACACACAAGTTGGCGCAGTAATCGGATTGCGGCGCCTCTCGCCGAGGTGTGCTGAGGTCTCTATTACTGACAATCGGATATTGTGTCCTAATTTCCATCCCGTGTCTGCGGCAGCTTTGTGTTTGTATACTCAGTGTATGTGGGTTTCTCTCAGGCAGAATATAATATACCGTCCCATAGACCTAACTTACCACATTTGTGCTCCTCAGCTGCTAGACCACCTAATTTGTTTTTATTTTACCCTTTTTTTTTGTATGGGCTCTCTATTTATTGATATTATCTGGATGATGGTTCTAATTAAATTTATTTATTGTTTTCATCGCCAAATTGTATACAGGTTGAATCAGGAACAAAGGTTACAAGTAAATTAACAAACAAAACTTTGTAATATCATAAGTCTATATTAAATGATCTAAATAAGAACAGCTAAGTTTGTTGAGGGTTTCTTCTTAGAGCTCGATTTGAGCTTTCGAGCTACGGGACGCGATTTGAACCCTATTAGATTTTTTTCTTTTTAAGTTTAAGAGTGTAGTTATCACCATCACTAATAGAAAATATGAATAGTGTGAAGTATATGAACGATTCATAGATGCCTGTAGTAGGTTTATATGCATGATCAACCCATTACCGGCTCACTACAGAGCGCGGGTCTCCTCTCAATATGAGAAGGCCATAGTCCACCACGTTGGCCATGTGCGAATTGGCAGACTTCACACGCCTTTGACAACATTATGGATCACTCTCAGGTTTCCTCACGATTTTTTCCTTCATCGTTGAAGCAAGAGATATTTTTTGTTTTTTTAAACGCACTTAACTATGAAAAGTTAGAAGTGCGTGCACGGATTCGAACCGCCAACCTCTGATTAGGAAACTGACGCCCTAACTAATAGGCTTATATGAATAAAGCTATTTTTGATTTGATTGATTAAAATAGTAACTTCGAAGCTCCACACTAGTCGAAGTTGCAGATGATTATCACTAGTTGATGATGAAGCTGGAATTATATCGTAGGATCTATAAAACCACTTATCCGAGAAATAAAATAGTATCCTTAAGTGAACAAATAAAAAGAAACGTAACATCGTTGGAACCCTCTCCGATTAACATTTCCCTTATTGTTAGATTAGTTGGACGCACAAACAGAAGATTCCCGCTCCGGCCGCATCAGCTGCGTTAAAGATACGATTTATTGGAAAAGTTTCCAAGTTCCAACCCCTTACAAAGCCTATTGTGGCTCTTTCAATTTACTATTTAATTTAGAATTAGATTTCTTTTACAGCATTGTGCCTTTGGAGTTTTCTATCGGAAAAGAGTTCTTTTCGAGCAGAGGTTGTCTGTTTCCAGCCATTTTATTTGTTAATGCATTATCTGAAAAGGAACTAATAGGTAAGATGTGTTTAAATCCAGATTGAATTTAACACACAACTTCCGCGGCTTCGTCCGCGTGGATATTGTTTTTATAAATATCATATTACTAGCTGTTGCCCGCGACTTCGGCTGCGTAGAATTGCTGATTTTACTTAAGATTGAGGTTACCCGTGCGGCCAATGCCCTGCTTCAGAAAGTAAGCTACAGGCAAATGTCAAATTGCCGATTTTCGTATCTCTAAATTAAAAAACATAGGACTTTCATACAAACTTCAAACCCCTATTTTACCCCCTTCGGGGTAGATTTGGCTGAAAAAAAAATCTAACCTTATACTAACGCCCTAAAAGAAACCTATTTTCAAAATTTCAAGCATGTAGACTTCGTAATAAAAAAATAAGCAAACACTATCATCCCCTTTTTTACCACCCTTAACAGGTAAAATAAAAAAAAAATTGATGTACATGTTTTTTATTTATTATTATTAATCTTAATGCAAGTTTTTGTGTCTCTAACTCTAAAAACAAAGAAATTTCATACAAACTTCCAACCCCTATTTTACCCCCTTAGAGGTGGAATTTCCAAATTTCCTTTCCTAGCTGACATCTCTTAACTATCAACTACTTACTTGCTAAATTATAGCTTTATACGTACAATAGTTTTTGAGATCTCGTGTTTAATCAGTATGTAAGTAAGTGACCTTTCGCTTTTATATATATAGATATCGTAAGGGGTACAGACACCTTACTTCGTTATGGATGAAAAAATCTCATCCATCAAAAATTTCAAACTCTCATACAAACACTAATTTAGTATGTTGGAGTTGTATGTCTGGTTACGCTGCAGCTATTTTGATATTAAGATCAAAAATATGAAATAAAATTAAAATATTATATTCATTTAAATTCATTTCGTTCATACATTACACACTGTAATCAAAGGAACTTTACCCCTGGCCTAAAACACCGTCGCTGGAAGCGGGGAACTATTTCTGGTACTCGCGTAAACTCGTGTCATCACGAAGTGTGTATCCAGGGTAATAGGGATTACCCGGCACGCTAGCTGGCCCGATTGCGGCTGCAGTTATAAGCTCGTTGCTGCGGCCGACGACGACGAGGGGGTCGAGGGGGGGCGGGGTCCAATTGTTTCGGACGATTAGCAAATTGGCACGCGCTGCCTAACGCTCTTCAAGCCGTCAAAGGAAGGTAATACTTTCGCAACATATTTGGAAGATTTGTTTTATTATGAAGTTGCTCTGGGTTCGATTTCCGGCTCGGGTCCGGTGGGAATTACCCTTTCACCGACAAAAACATGCCGCTAAGCGATTTAGCGTTCCGGCACGACGTCGCATAAAAACAAATAAGAAGTATGGTTTTACCATACCCCTAACAAGTTAGCCCGCTACCATCTTTGACTGCATTATCACTTACCATCAGATGAGATTGCCGTCGACTGCTAACTTGAATGGAATAAAATTATTTGTGTATGTACCTACGTAGTAAGTCGGATTCATTAACAAAACAAAAGTTTCGTAAAAGACAAATCGTTATTTACAACAATGTTATTGTTACAACTAGATAATAATATCTGGTTAATTATTGTCACACGTCATTATAAACTTTAAGTTCCACATAATAAGGTTGGTAATGTGGAACAACAGTACAGTATTCTGTCACACATACGTTGAAACATAAGCGCTTTAATATCACTCACTTGTGTTATTTGTATGTTCAAGTCAACCGGTAGCAAATTTACATACTTGAAGAGGTACTTTGATATAAATATTTCTTGGTTCAATCAAGTCAAAAGAAATTCAAGTGAACCTCGTCTCCAGAGATACACTCGAGGCTCGAATTTATAATGAAGGTCTGAAAACCGATCATTAATTATTTCGTACAAGTAAACTAACCTGTAACGAGCTTCGAACTTCAAACGGCATATTTGAGAAATAAATAACTCGTAAAGTACGAGGCAAAACAAACTCTAAGGTTCCGTGTGACAATGAAGAAAACCGCAGCAATGCATTATCTTTACTGCGAGAGTGCTGCCATCTCTGAGCAGTCACGATCGATGTCGATGATGTATGATGATTATCACGATTGATATTAATTATGTGGCGTAAAATAATTGATGCTATATTTTTCTTTTATGGTAATATTTTATATTGAACAATATTATATCTTAACAAACTTTTCAACAAGGCCTTATTCCATGGGTAGGTACAGCGATGATTTTATTTTGACTCACACTTCCAAGTGAGGAGGAGTCATGGTTTTCGATAAAAAATTTAATATAAGTAGCGGTACAAAATTTTATACTTACTTTTCAATTAAATTTTAAGTTGAGCTTATACAGAGACCCAAGTCTGCTATGACAATTGTATCTCAATGGACATGTCATTTTAATGCTAACAAATAGAAATGGTGAACACTTTACGAATAAAAAATTCAGTTGAAATTGCAAGCTTGTACGTGATACTTGTTCAAATTGTGTTTTCATTTCGCTCGCTGCATATATGTCTCAAATTATTTGATGTTAATAAACGTATTTTTTTCAGTTAATTTTTTTTTTCATTAGTACTTTGATGTCATTGATCGCCCACTGAGTCGCAATTGCAATAGTCTATTTTATAGATCGTAATCTACTAACCACTACTGATAAACTATGTTAGTATGCATTATATGTATGGCATTTCGTTCATAGAACATAGCTATATATACCAGTGCATGCCAAGTCAGTGCTACAAATGGGATTTCTGGTTTTTATGAATACCGTCCAAGCTGTCGCGCTTTCAACTCGTTGCTGAAGCTACCCTTCTGCTCACAGATCCGTCAAAATAATCAAATACGGAACCCTGAAAACTGTCTCATGTTTTTGCAATTTGCACCAATTTGAGCCAGGAATCGTTCCTCGAACCATAAAATCACTCCGTTTCAACGGGCGCGTAAAAACAACTCTCCTTATTTATGTTTGTCCTGGGGAAAAGTGGGCAAATATTGTTCCGCGCCGGGCCAGCCCGGGCACGGCAAACAAGCCGGGCCGGTGTTTGCGTGCCACCCTGATATATTGCGATGTCGCCGCGCTATTTGGCGGCAAAAACGAATCCTAGCAAAACCTTTGCACAGAATTGTCATGATTGTTGGTAAACTGTAAGCATGAGTAATTTTGTAACAAGTTTTGGGGTGTATGTTTAAGGGATATGGCGCAAAAACGAACTTTGTCCTGTATTTTGTATTCAAATGGGTGAGTTGGGTCACGGTGCAAGATATATTCCCGTACCGAGGTGCAGAGACACTACATAGTATTGATATCATCATGGTCGACCAACATTATATTTTATGTATATCAATCAATTGTTGTTGTAACGGCAATACAAATACACATTTTTACCCGCTGCCTTGAAGCCCGCTGGTAGAAAGCCGAACGACTGGACAGTCGTATGGACTTCGGCTTAGTAGTAGAGCACCGTTGTTACCTTTCGTGTACGGACCCCTGAAAACCGACAAAGATACTGTTTGTGGACGTATTTTGTAGTCCACTTATTATCTGGCAACCCCAATATGTATAGATTTCTAGAGACTGACAAATGCGTGTGTGACAATTTTATATAGTTATTACTTATAACTTATATAGTATTAATGTTATCAAAAACTTGTGGGGACCAATAGCTTTTTATTATTACGAATGTTAATTAATTAAACTGTTGTTGATGGAAGAGAGCAACTACTGAGTTCATTGCCGGCTTCTTCTCAGAAGAATCTGCTATCAGGAACAGTGGCAGAGTCCCCCCAAATACACAGACTTGGCGTTTCATTCGTGCTTAAAATGTAAGTCTATTTAAAGTAAATTTTTTTGATTAAATTTTGATTACGTAATAGCCATTCGGTTAAGACTCTCCAACTAGCCGTTCACGTAATTAGGAATTCCGGTGTAGCTTCTGAATATTGAGGAAGGTATAATAACTGTAAGATCTTTTTTATCCGCTGCTAGTGGAGCCCCGCTTAGGGACTAAAAACGTAAAGTTCCGTATACCGAATCGCTGCGACGACTATTTGTCTGAAAACTGTGCTTTTGCAGTTCTAATTAATGTGGTTTCCGTGTTCTGCGCGTTTTGCCGGAGGTCGGCGGCGGTTTTGTTTATTTACATACAGAAGTTTTTTTTTGACAATGAATGGGAAATGTTATCAATTCAAGAACATCAAAATATTTCATCAGACTTATACCTCCGCTGGCCTCTCTCAGTGCATATGGGGAGGCTCCGGCATAGGTGTAGGGGATGCCTGTAAATTTATTCCCGGGTTGGTTCACCTACTAAGAAAGTTTGTATCGCGGCGTGTTTCCGTTTTTTATTAGCATATTGACGTCATTAATCGCCCTCTCAATTTACACATAGAACTACGTCTTATCTTTACGAGGCTATAATATTATGGAACGAGCATTGGTAAAATAAAATACATAACATAATCTAACAAATAGGGTTCGCCCAATACGGCGTAAGTGGATATCAGAGAGAAATATGAAGATTTCAAAAGGTTTTTTTCCGCTATCCGTCTCTTTTCAAAGGGCGACATATCTCAGCGACTCCTTTATAAGCGCAGGCCCAAATGTTACTTCAGCAAAGATGCCCACAATTCAGGTGGGAACCTTCAGACTAGGTTGTCCATATTCACGAACATATCGAGATTGCATTTTTTTTTTGCGAAATGCGTTTACGCATTTCCTCCGGGACGGGTCTCAGGGACTCCCCTACGGGGTATGTGGTACTCGCCGGCAGACTGGCGACCAGAATACCCACTAAAACCCAGCGATGTTCCTACGCATCGCCTGGTGGCTGGGACACGGGAACACTCGACCGCAACCCAAACAGCGGCGTCCGCCGAGGCACACCCTCCACCGATATCGAGATTGCTTTAGTATATAATTTAACTATATAAACAATAACTTCATTTGATATTCAAGTCGATGCATTTATTTATTGATTCATTCGTGTGTTATGGTTAGTACAACCTTAACAATAACTTAAAACGAGGAGGCTCAGAAAAACTAACCGAAGAAACAAGTATTTATTAAGAAATATTTCTATTTCTAGTTTGAAAGACTAGAGAATCAGACATGGGTTAATGGCCAGCTATGTAATGAGGCATGAGAGCAGAGTGTGAAAATCTTTAGACGAGACTCCACCTTGGTTGAGACATGATTCTGTGAAAAGAAGTAGAAGAAGAAGAACTAAAATCACATATATTTTCTCAATTAATTGTCAGATAATTCATTAAACTGTATTATCATTTTTACAGTTAATATGTTACTAAATTTAATTCAATTTATAAATTCTAATGAACTGTAATACACTCCGTACATATTAATTTGCTCCTAAAACTGTTACTTCAAATATGGCTTCCCTAAAAGAAATGTACACCTCGTACGTATTAACCCGTATTTTCTTATCAGCCTTTATTACTAAGACGGTAAGAACTACATTCCATCTAACAGGAAGTGCGTGTCATAAATAGTAGTTGGTGAAAAATATTGCGTAGAGAAGATGTAGGAGCTTCGCTCTGGAGTAAAAGGAAAATTGAAACAATAAATCTTATGAGAACATGCACGTCGCAGATTTAGATTTCAAAACTTGAATATTTGCTGAAACGGTAACGAGATTTCCATGTTAATTTTAACTATTACGGCTTTAATCATCATGAACAACCCATTACTGGCTTACTACAGAGCACGGGTCTCCTCTCAATATGACAAGGGTTTGGCCATAGTCCACCACGCTGGCCATGTGCGGATTGGCAGACTTCACACGCCTTTGAGAACATTATGGAGAACTCTCAGGCGAGCAGGTTTCCTCACGATGTTTTCCTTCACCGTTGAAGCAAGTGATATTCAAATTTTTTTTTGACGCCCTAACCGCTAGGCTATCACCGCTTCCGGCTTTAATAGTAGTACTATATGGCTGTGACTTACTGACAGATTGACGCACCTTCAGTATCACGAGACTGCAAGGATTCTCTGGCGGCTACATGGTCGTGGCTACACGTGTGACTGCCTCGTTGGTGTTGTGGTCAGCAGCTCTCGTGATCCAAGTCACGACCACATTAAGTGCATGTATGTGTGTGTACATGCTAAAAACGACATGGTTATTAACTCATCTAAGTTTGCAAAGGGAAGATCTGAAGTATCTCTAAATGCGGCAGTCCAGTGAAGAGGAGTGTGATAGACGATAGATGCTAAATGATTTTAAGGCTAACACGTCAAATGAATAATAGAATGAAGTTGATTTGGAATGAAAATTAAGCTTGATTAATACAAATCTCGACAATCAGGCAAATCTGTAGCATGTATTTTTAAATTTGTTCGTACTTTTCACAGCTCTCCAAGAGTACGCTCTTTGAGCGTTTTGGTTCGATCTTTGAATTATTAGGAGTTGTCATCGCACAAGGAACTATAAATATATGTGATGTATATCGAGGACTCCGCCCGAAGTAGTAATCATCGTACGCGATGACAATGAAAGCGCACACATGTGGACGCGCCAATATCACGATAACTAATAATACTGCGCCAATATGCCCTAATTAGTTTGTCCCGAGTGTTTGCCCAGAAGTTCAATTGAGCCGTCAGCAGAACCCGCCCGCGCTGTTTGCGCTGCCGACGGTGGTACATCTCACATCGTGATCTATACGTATAATCTTAAACACATCTTGATTAATAATATTTGATCAGTGCCCTTATTTGATCGATAAGGCCGAGGCCGCACTGTTGTTTCTACGTTATTATTCATTTATATTCGAGCACATCCTTACATCATAAAACGAGTAAGTAGTGTCGTTGAGAGAGTCGCACTGAAGTAGTTCGATTCTTGACACCTGTCAATAATTTTACAATATCATTACTAATCCTCACATGTATATATAAAATGTGTAAATCGCGTTTATATAATATCATTTGATTAATTTTATTTAATTAATTTTTATATAATTATATATACCCATTCAAATATATATGACGGCAATCAGAGAGCAGCGCTATCTAGTTTTAGATTCATGTACGACAGACAAGAGAGTGGCATCGCCCCCTCTCTTTACGCAACACCAAGTGACGTATGCAGGTTCTTATAAGACTCACCGGCGCGGGACGGCGCATTGCATTCATTGTATTCGGATCGGTGGTCGAGTCGCGGTAGTGCATAGTCGTACTTGGGGGAGCGTATAGTCTGCTCCTTATTGCCATACTTATAATTGTGATTCTGTTCTACCAAGAGTATCTGGTATCTTTGCCCGAAACTGTCCACGTCTACCCAAAGTACCGACGAAGACACGCCCCCGCCCCGTAGTCATCCTATGTATATAAAATTTATAAATAGACCACATATTGGGTACAATTCCATTTTCCTGTATAAAATTTCAGACGAATGCTTCTTAAATATATTACATTTGGCCATTGTTTCAATAAAAACTAATAGCTTGTCCTAACGCTACTGTAATCATATTTATTAATATTACGAATATTCATTTTCAAAGACTTAAATATATAATAAATTTAACAATAGTTTAAAAACTTTGAACCACCAAGCATTAAATCGGTCGGTGCTTTTTTGATGTACCGAGTAATCTGAACTTTCTCTCGATACCCAACCTTCGCGACCATATTTCAGAGCTCCTATCAATAATATGCTAGATGTGCTGCCCTAAAGTGTCCGTCACGTCCGCTTACCATTAAAAGTGACGAAACATCTTATTTTATGCAGGAAATGCACGGTTGTAAGTTATGTTTCAAACCACTCGAAAGTCATAAATCGTAATAACAAGTACATATGTGATCGACGTTTGTGATCCTTTATTCCTCACTGACGTCAGACCCAAAAATAACAGCCCTCCTGTAAGTAAAGAAGCGGGACGATCGCGGTGGTCCGCTGTAACACCGGCGCCGGGCCACCGCCTCAAAACAACGCCGCACTTAGTTTATTTCTCGCGGGAGCGCGACACTACCAACAAATGTATTGCGACACCATTCCCTTCGCATTACATTCATATTGCTGTTTTGTGACACCTTTTCATTTTTCTAACGTTCCATACCTCATTATTGAAAAACCCGTAAGTGCGAAACTAGCTCGCTCACCGCGGGTTCCGAGCCTATAAAATGACGTTTTTAATTATCTATTTTCATCATCATCATGATTAACCCATTACCGGCTCACTACAGAGCACGGGTCTCCTCTCAATATGAGAAGGGTTTGGCCATAGTCCACCACGCTGGCCATGTGCGGATTGGCAGACTTCACACGCCTTTTTTGAATACATTATGGAGAACTCTCAGGCGTGCAGTTTTCATCACGATGTTATCGTTCACCGTTGAAGCAAGTGATATTTTAATTCTTTAAAGACGCACATAACTCCGAAAAGTTAGAGGTGTGTGCCCGGATTCGAACCGCCGACCTCTGATTAGGAGGCTGACGCCCTAACTACTAGGCTATCGCCGCTTCATTATCTATTTTAATTTATTATAAACTTGTGTTAAAAATGTAACTATAAATGTAAATTGCATATATTTTTAAGAATTGTGATGGAACCAAAACAGTCTGTTAATCTATATGTCGGTTCACGTTTAGCTTAAAACTACTGACTGGATTTAATGCAGTATGTTATGTGTGATACTTTGGGTGAGGCTTGTTTTAGTTCTGAAAATTAAAAGGGTTTCATTAATCAGTCACCTTCAGTCTATTAAATCTAACCGATTTTGTTTTATTAGAACGATGGCTTTAACATCTTTTTAAGAGATATAGGATGAGAAAATTCTTCCTCTTAAGACTTAAAAATACTTAAAACATGTACACATGTCACATGAATGACGGCGTGGATATACCAGCACCATTGTTAATAGGAACTGTAAACGACAGATGCTCAATTCTCGTTCAAACACGCAAAGTTCATCACCCATCAACAAACTGACTCGAGTAAACGTTGCTTATTCCCGCAGGATTTATGAAAAAATGTTAATCTACGCGGACGAAGCCCCGTCATATTAAATGTGCTAATGAGGAAAAATGGCTTTAATGTACTGCAATATTTACATAAACCTCCATCAAGTTTATTTGATTTAGGTTTTTCCCTCATCGCGATGGGTATTATTTTGAGGTTAGATTATCATTTTTTATGAACTAATGGTTTAGAGTAATAAGATACCTATTTGAACCGTTATCGAGCGTAACTGTTTGTATTCCAGTGAAAATTTGTGTCATGTTATTATAATATATACGTAATCTTACAAATTAGCCACGTATTATCAAACTGGTGTTTATACAATACAAGTTTATACTTAACAAATACAAGTGCAAGTGAAATAAAGTATTTCTTGAATCGCTATCAGCTATCTATAGAAATGTTTTAAAAGTGAAGGGATGTTTATTTGTTTCTTCAAATTTTACTTATACACGACTCAAGGGCTTTACCGACTTTCCTAAATAGATTGCATCGGGAAAACGGAGAAAGGATGAAAATTTAAGCCCTCAACCTCGTTGCCGGCTCAACCCAGGATGAGTCCCTAATCGATTTCTACTCGGTATCATACCGACACTCTAAAGCTCTTGGAGGTGTCTTTGCCAGTAAGATGGTGACAGGACGAGGTCGTTGCCTCCCACCAGACCAGACTCGAGCAGGGTTTCAAACCTCCCACTTTATATAACGACAAAGAGCGCGCTGTGCCACTGAGGTCGTCAAATTATTAAGGTTAAAATATAAGTTAGTTACTAAGAGTTTAATTATACCCGTGGGATTCTCAAAAACTAGGCAAAGACAAAGTTACGGCGAGTATAGAGATATAATGGAATGATTTATTATGTGCATTGTAGTGTGTAAATCAGCCGGGCGGTGTGAAACGTAATAACGGCGAACTGCGCCGTACCTGCAGACTTGTGAGCTCGGCGAGCGCACCCCGCGGGACGCATTGCTGTGACGTACTGCTCTGCCGGAGAGGCCAGCTCGGGAAACGCGCTGATAAATATTATTTGACATTGTAATCTTCCCGCCACAACCCAGCTTTAACGCGGTAACCGAGTACCTCCTGCACAATTGTACATTAATTCTGAGAATAACAAACAGTTCTTTATCAATATTATTTCTGATCCCCCATTAGATATTTAATTGAAACACAGCTGACACCAGTAACCGCGTATTTTTCATGAAAAATTTGGTTAGTTATTTCTCTGGTACTAATTTCAAGACAATGTTTTTAACATTGAAATATTTTATAGTAAACTTGGTAGATTGAAAGTGTGGTTCCAGCTGTCTAGCAAGTCATTTTAATTCAAGTTTGATTCGTCAAGTTTTGATGCAAAGATAAATCACGAGGAAAACTTAGAAACCAGTCATCGTAGCACAGATCCGAAAAAAGAGTCGAAATATTTTTGTGTTGAGCTTTTCATTGGGGTTCAAGCCTCTAGCCTCCCCATCCCTCACGTAGACGGCTTTGCAAACTATCCTTGTACCTACAAAGAGTTAATATATATAAATTATTATTATCTCGTAAAATATGGGCGTAAAAACTATGGCGGACTAAAAATCGGCGTAAAAAATAACAAATAGTGAAAGTTGGCAGAGCGTGTGAACAGTTTCAATTATGGCGGCCGCTTTTTGTTGCGCGGGTTTCGCTAAGAGTTTTACTATTTTTTGCTCCACTGTGCCCCGGGTCTCACCATGTGGTGTGCTAAATTAAATTTTACTCTACGAAAAACAATAACTGGCTAAGGGAATATATGATTTGCCTGGAAAGTTTGTCGCACTATTTCGTGCTATCCAATATTTTAAACCCGATCCCCTATAGACTCCACATAACGTACATATATATTTTTATATATATATATATATTTACATCCTAGGCAAACAGATCACCCGATATCCACTGATTACCGTCGCACATAAACATCTACTAAGATGCGTGACAAGCCGAACTCAAAATCTTTATCGGTTTGTACTCGCCATCATACTAAAACACTAAGTCGCTTAGCGGTGTATCTTTGGCAATAGGGTGGTAACAAGCCGCGACCGAAACAACCGAACCGAGCGGGAAATCGAACCTGGGGTCTTTATAACCGACTTTATAACACTGCAGCGTACGCACTGCGCCACGGAAAGACAAGTTATAAATTAAGTCTATTCTGTAAGTTAGGTAGATCATCCGAAGCCGGCGACGTAATGAGTAAGTTGCACAAAACGATAATTGCCGCTCCTACACGGTCGCAGGGAACAGAGTGCACCATTCAGAAAGCTTCACACATATCTCTGAAAGGAAACAGTTTCTTCTCGGGAATATGTTACATTTAGTAGGCTATTAGTTTTTAGTCCAGACTGTTGCAAGACGATTTCTGATTATTGCCGAGATAAGATAATTGCTTTCGAGTAGCGTATTCAAAGAAATCCAAAAGTTGGCCTACTTCATAGACAATTTTAAAACGTCAAGTGTGGCCGTCTGCCTGTAGTCAAGCTACCACCAGATCGGACGGCAGATTCTACCCAAAAGAAACTCGGCAGTAGCTTTAACAATATTTATATACCTTATGAGAAATGAAACTTCGCTTTTATCCTCCTGCTCCTTCCTGTTCCGTCACCGCAACATATTACACAAACTTAAATCTCACTCCGTGAAATGATCGATGTTTGACAGTTGTAAGGTGCAATGGCAGCACAACGTCGATCGGCTGTCATGCACGTCCTACTCGTCGCGAGTTGGAGCTAATGCACAAAAAAGTGACACCAGCTTTCAAACGAGATTTAAAAACCTACCGGTGCTACTAGTATTATGTAATAATCCCTGGATCTGGCGGAGGACCATCGAGTGCAAGCACCGGTCCAAGGTACGTAAGTGCATTGTATTATGGTTGCATCTTTCAAGTGTGTAACACCGACAACGCAAGACCCGTGGGGTGGAGTCTAGATTCCCAGTGTAGCTGCTACACCCCTTCTCCCTTGCCATTGGGACTCAGTAATTGTACAGTAATTGTACTCTATAGTGAAAGTGTCTTAACACAATAGCTAAACTGATGCACTGCAGTTCCTTTATTACCTTGGGAATCATATTATAGTAAGAGATACCAAATCCCACAAAGAATTTCTATACTTTTAGCAGCTCAAATGTGAATGTCACAAAATTTTGTAGCCAATAGTGCCAACTTATCAGGAAACTACGGCAATCACCTGGAACAATTTCAAATAAATTTCTCCAAATTAATTTATAACTCCGTTCATACAACCCCTTTTTTAATCCATTACAATTTTTTTAGCCTTTTACTACAGTAAATAAAAATATGACCTAGTGATCCATTATGCTGTCTAGAATGGTAGCAGGCTAATCTGCTAGGGGTATGCTAAATACTCTAAATTTGTTTCTACGCGACATCGTGCCTGCCGCTTAATCAAAAGAGCATCTTGGTTGGTAGGATAACTTATTATATAAGCACATAAATTATATCCAAAGCACTCCATTCCCTTATTACAACTCTATGACGTATGAGTACGATGACTTGTATTTATTAACACTAATAAATTAATGATCACCCTAATCCCCACGTGCTCATTGCTCGTTACCGTGGCTGTAATCACGGTGATTGGGCGCAGCGCGATTGCTGCTCGGTCATCATGCGTGATTCACGCTCGCTCGCTGCGGGAATAATGAGGAACTGAATTTAGTTATGGAATAATTAGTGCGGATCTGAGTCTAATCATTTCGAGAAATAGATAAAGCAACGAGCTTATTTTTATGTTAGCAAATGTTACTGCGCAGACGCCGCCATTACTAGGATGTTTAAAGCGGAATGGCCTATATAATACAAGACGACAAAACGTGCCGCTATGTGAAAAAGCGTTCCGGTACTATGTCGCATAGAAACCGATGGGGTAACTTAGCTCGCTACGATCTTAGACTGCATTTTCACCTACTACGAGGTGGGATTGCGGTCAATGGCTAACTTTTAGTTGAATAATAGAAATTCGCACGTGAACATAAGTTAACGAACAATAAACGTTCTGAAACTGGTATTAATTCTGCTATTTACATAAATGGCCGTGAGTTTAGTGGTAAGATTGTATTTCTACGGAACACGAAGTCAATTACGATACACATCTCGATCGATTTCCGGTTATGTTGTTTATAAAAGGGGCCATGAGAGGATATTGAAAAAAAAGCGTGATCAACATTTCACATAAAATCGTTGAAATATGTTTACATATCAACATACGTACAATCTCCCGCCCGTTTGATTAGCTCTACCGAGTCGAAGTCAACGGCAAACCAACATTATTTCCTGTTTAATCACATGACGGTTAACTTCAAATTATAATTTCTAGCATTCCAAACACATCCTGGTCTAAAAAGAAGGAAAAGAAAAAGTTTTAATTTGCTGGAATACAGGTACAAAAAATCTTACTCCGGTTCTGTTAGCAAGTTATAAATAAATGCACAAGAAATCCAGTTATTGACAATTTTGTAGTAATTTACTCTTTCCTGTCTACCTCAGCTCATTAAAAGTTAAGACCTTTCCCAGCAGACGTTTTTATTCGCCCGCGAGCTGTTCGCAGTTGTGATGGCGGGCGTAAGAACACTAATTGCACTTTCGTTAAAAATAACAACTCTGATGCAGTTTTCTTCAAGTTTTCCTTTGTTTAAATAAGGAGGTACTCTTTTTCCTATTAGCAGCTGTAAAAATGAGAACTACCGTCTTTTTGCGCGGAGTATCTGCCTGGCTATTGTTTTACTGAACGATCACAAAACGGTCACTCATACAAAATGCACGCATGGGAAGTTTTGTGACCTATCTCATTAAATGAGAAACGAGCGGAATCGTCACCGATTTCTTCAATCTTTTTGGATCTTAAAAAACGAAAACAGTGTAATGCGTGCACGCATTCATATATACGAGTAGGTCCATTTTTGATTGATTTTCATGATTTTATTAGTATCTAGCACTTCTCTTTTACACAAAACTAACTTTTTCTCTATTTTGTTATAGTAACAGAAACAGTGGAGTTTTCTCTTTTTTGTTACTCTGACATGTTTATCGCATGGTCATCACGCAAATCTTGAGGCTAGTTATGAATAGAGTTTTCCATTCTCACAGCTGTATAATGCTATTTGGAAGGCCAGTTTGTATTCCGATCGCTCGCGTGGCCGCCGCAGGTGCTTGCAATCCAATTACTGGAGCGCGGAGAGCTCCTTTTGTGGCTTCGCAGCAATTCCGCTCTTCGCCACGCGACCGCCGCCGACGCTGCGCAGCTATTTGAAGCAATCATTAGGAGTCGCTTACTGTTCACACCTTGTAAATGCTGCATCGCCACCCAGAATTGCATTTAAATTTTGCTATAAATAAGATTTTTTGTATTTTTTATTTATATAGAATTATATTAAGGTGCAAGATTTTCAATTAAATTGAAATTTTAAATGCTCGTGCATTTTTATCAGCAAAAGTTCAAAGACATGACATTCATTTGCGTTTAATTTACTTACAGTATTTTAATTATTTACAACAACGACAATATTATTAGTCAATCAGCTCATTACGGGACTTCGGCATCTATCTTTTCCATCATGATGAGGATTCTGGCCGTATTCCACTACTGTGCAAACAAAGTGCAGGTTAGTAAACTTTATAAACCTTTGAGAGCATTATAATGAAGTCTCATACGTGCAAGTTCCCTCACGATGATTTCCGTTACCGTTAAAGCATGTGATATATAATTACCCACATACCTCCAATAAGTTGGAACTATGCCAGCGATCGCACTCGTTCCCCACGCAGCAATCTTTCACCCTTTATTTGTTTTTTACTCTTTTAAATAACAACACAAGTGAGTATTACTCTCACTTTTTTTTTCAATTAGCCATCAAAGATATCTACTACATCGGTAGATACGTAATAGCGAGTCACCGACAAGCAGTGAGGTGCCCCAGTTGTGCTTTCTTTCGGTCTCATGCCCGAGAGGCCTTGAGTCCCAATACTAGCTGCCCGACGTGCTGTCAACACAGGGAATTTCACAAAGGAGTAATATGGAATACTAAGTTCATAGTATTGACATTATTAAGATTAAGTCAAAACCACCAATACGCTTTTCTTGAATGGAGATCCCATTTGGTCTTCAATTTATCTCATTGTTAGTATTTGTCATCATAGCGGCAATAGAAATACACAAATGGAGCTGTCAACTCTATATATTTAGGATATGACAAACATACAGACGGAGGATCGAAAAAAGCGCGGTCTTAGTAATAGAATACCTTTGGCACCCTTCGGGTATGAACCCTACCAGTGAATGACATTATAAAAGTAATTAGGACGTAAGTTAAGTTAATTTTTTTGATTTTTCGTTTTGTTCTTAATTTGAAATTCACCACTTTCATCTGCAGATGCACTGCTGGGCATCTTCATCACCACATCTGGTTTTCATGCTGCGGTTACCGTGGCTCTAAATACCTTAGGTCCATCGTGCCGGGGAACTCTTTGGCGTTCTGCATTCATACATAAAATTGTCCGGGTGCATGCGTCAGCACCTGCACAAAACCTGCATTCATCACCTTTAGTGGCTAAAGTACTTCATCTCGAACGTCTCAAATCAGAAATACGAAAAACTACTTCTTTTTCTGTCTGTTAAAAACAGATATAAAAAAATATGCGTTTTGTTGATTTGTATTCATCTCGCGCGCATACAGTTTCAGGTGCTCCAATACTATTAGAGACGAGTGGCGAGTGGCGAGTGGCGAGTGTGCGTCCTTTTGTGGCGTCGATGGAATTCTGCCATTTTCAATACAACCACCAGCGCGCCGCGATCCGGTTTGCATAAGTAATTAGGATGCTGTTCAGATTCAAATGTATTATGTTGTTCATTTTCACGATAACAAATCTCGTTTAGAAGTAGGATTACAAAATATATATTATTGTTTTTTTTGGTTTTTACACAAAAAGAGTGGCCATAAACATTAGAATTTAGATGAAAGTACATAGGTACGTTCTCTATAAAATATACGGCACTCTAAACGTAAACTTATATGACCTAAGTTTCTAGTGTTTCTTCTTTTATTTTTCGTTTTATGGCTTTACTAATGGCTAATCTGTAGCTAATGTCAAGTTTATTATTTTATTAGTTCTCTCTTTTTATGGCTTTGTACAGACTAGCCAATGTCAAGTTTACAGCAATGAAGAAGTCAGGGAGAAATGGCGGGAAACCTCGCATCCTGCGGACGCGGCTCCCTAAACCTTTCCCAAATCAATACCCGTTAACCATTCAGAAAACCAGCCACTACACAAACGACACCAAAACTGTCCACAACACAACCAACACCAGTCCTTTCCAAAACTAGCCAACAAACATTAATTCAAGAAAAGCGTGAAAAAACCGCGCCCGCCATATACGAAGTCTTCCGCCTTTCTCCCAGTTTCTTCCTTTCTCCTTCATATTATGATTTTGTTATCAAAGCAGAAAAATTAAGTAGTGGTAGTTCTGTAAACAGAGGTCGGAAACGAAATTAAACTTTCCCCTTTTAAGCAACGTGCTACGATGTCGCTACGCTTTTGCTACGAGCTAAATTATATGTAAGTTAAGCAACTGAAGTTGACATACATTCTTTTTTACTAAATTCAGATGAACAAGAAAACTAACCAATTACTTTGTTTTAAAATATAACTTCCACACAAAGATTATATACGCAGGGAAGGCTCCAAATTTACTTTAAAGTAGGTAATACTTTAAACAAGCTATATGCTGAATTTCAATTGAAAGTTTTGATTCTTTACAAATAATCTATAATTATGATCTCATCTTACTCTAGTAGTTATTTCTTTAAACTTACACAACTTACACAGTAGAATAATTTTCAAACCATGTTCAAAGCATAATTTTAACTAGCCGAATAATACGTTCTACCTGTGCAGAGAAGAGACGAGCTGAAAAGCAATGATAACTATCGGGGTGAATTATAATTACAAAAATCCCAGGCACAGAGAAGATGTTATTATGACTTAGGCTTTAGCAATTTATAAAGAATTAAAGAAAATTCTTTATTTCTAGCGTCATTATTGCCCAAGAATATTTATTTAGAACTACTGAAAACGACGCGATATCAAGCGATTTAGCGTTCCGTTACGATCTCACGCAGAAACCGGAAGTTCTCGGACCTGGGCGGCCCGATAAGCTTCTGGAGTCAGGTCAGCTGGCTGGATTGCTTGATCCCAGCAGGGAGCCGTATAAGCGGCCCTTCGTACAGCGGATGGGACCAGCCAAGCCTTATAAGCGGCCTTCCATACAGTGGATGGGATCAGCCAACCAAGTGGGTATGACCTACAAGATGACCTATTCATCTTTTCTAGGTTATATTCTAGATGACCAAGATATTGATAATTGTATCACATGTGACCCGCGACATTCAAGCACACTTCGGTTCCAGGACGTCAAAGCAGCACACTAACACAATCAGGCCTATCTACAAATGTTCGCAGTTTGTCGGAATCTGTGACACACTATATAACGATTTAATTGCTGCCGTCCTTCGATGGAGAAGCGCTTTCAGCGTTAGTACACGTTTGCGATTTTGTGTGGCAAATTTGTTACTTTTTGCGGCTGGTACCTCCGATGACTTGTATCCTGGAGTCATCTCCAGGATACTATAAAATATAAAAAATATATAATAAAAATATGTCAAAACTTAAACATAACAACTATATCTTATATACAGATGTGGGCAACATTATAATATTTTAGTATATACAAAATTCATATACTTACATATAATTTATTTTTAACAAATTACACAAGAGAATTACAAAATAATATATCTACATAGATATGTATATGTATAATTGTTACAATCATAAGCCTTGCAATAACCTTATTCAATCAAATCTTGCCGTGATTATTAATAATTGTAACTACCTGAAATATCGTAATATGAAACAGTTCGATAGTATATTAACTAAGCGTACATTCAGACATATGCAATTTACCAATTCAGTTGAAAAACGGGAGATTACACTAAATAATTATAATTATTGCAACCTTTACTTATGGAATAGTTCCACCATGTCGATACAAACAATAGAAAGTAGCAACATTCTGTCGAGCGACGTCATTACGAGTGCATTTGCCGTCTTCTTCGAGAGCCTTCGTTGTAATAACCGCACCTGAAAGTTCCATCGCTGTAATTATAATCCAAACTTTAAAATTTGCGTTTCAAAAAGGTTTCTCACTCGCCAAGTAGATAAGTACACATAAAACGCTTAGTGCGACATTAACTCACACACACATAATACAGCCACATCTCTCAACATGAGATGGGTTGTGGCCGCAGTCCACCTCGCTGGTCAAGTGCAGATTGAAGTGCAGACTTCACATGCCTTTAAGAATATTGTCGAGACCCCCTTGGGAATAGTTAAAAAACCGTTCTGACTAGAGATCGAAAACTAGCAGAGATTGCGCTAATAATCACCAACTCCAGTATGTAAGTATAAACTGAAGTGTGACGTCACCATGGTATGCAACTTAACCAATTCGTTGGGACCGAGTTTGATCCCCGCCGCAAACCTCTAACTATTTCGAGTTCTGTGCATTTCTACCACCTCACTCCTTCTCATTCCTACCAGCGCGCTGTAGTGGACCCAGAATGGGTTGAAAATTATGATGGTGTATACCTATTTATGCCTACTTATACAAATGTAACATTTTAACCGCAGGCGATTGCTCTGTACAAATTAAATAAGGGTTGACAAAATGTTACGTGGCGAATAATTTTATTGCGCAGTAAAATTCACTAGCGATATATTCGGTTCGCTTCGCCGTCTCCCATCGTAACGCGACCTGATCCGCTGAACGCTGATCTGACGTGCTGTTAACGAATTACTAACATATTAAAATGAAATGAATAAAACTTATAAAGAAGTTTCCATTTATGACTGTAAAAAACGTGAGTATCGTAGTACGGTTGTTTTTGTTAAAAAGCAAAGCTTATATCTTATCACGCCAGTTTGTAGAGTATAGCTAATAACATGTTCATTAATCTATGTACAAACAATTCTTGAAAGGAGATTTTATGATACCGTTTCCATCCATATATTTGGATCAAAGCCAACATGACATCTTCTATTAACGAGCTTAGCCTTTTTCTATTGTCCTAATAATCCTTTTTTTGTACACTACAAGTTAGCACCTGATGGTAAGTGATGATGCGGGCTAACCTGTTAGAGTAAGCCCATACTCCTAATTGGTTTCTACGCGACATCTTGCCGGAACGCTAAATCGTTTGGCGACTCGTCTTTGTCTGTAGGGTGGTTACTAAACACGGCCGAAGCCTCCCACCGCACCAGACTCGAGCTGAGAATCGAACCCAAGTCCACCAAATTTATAATGCAACAGCGCATGCACCGCCCAACGGAGGTCCTTAGATCCGTGAAAACATTCAAGTTTAAAACTAAATATATCTCTTAAGATTGTCACCTTGTATTTTTATAGCCGTTTCGCACCTGCACTTTTTAATTATCATCAATAAACCATTAGCTTATCTGCCCCCTTTCAGGCTGCCGCGTACAACAAGCGAATTAAAATCCATTTACATAATGATAACATACGGTAGTCTTCGAGCGACGCTTTGACCTACTTTTTCGCTTGCACCGCGTACCTGCTGCAGCGAATTAATTGACTTGTTGGATATTAATTAACAGCTAAATTTACTAAAGCTTTTAGATGAAATGCGTTTAAGAAGTTTAAGTATAAGGATATAAGTATGCGTTTAAGTGAAAACTAACTTAATATCTGTGTGGTCGTGAAAAACTCATTTTCTTTTTCCTTAATAACATTTTTCAACTGCCCAATGCCTAGTTGAAGTTGAAAGTTTTCTACATCTTTATATTAAATAAGAATGGTTTTTGTTTGTAGCGGTGATAGCCTAGTGGTTAGGGCGTCAGCCTCCTAATCAGAGGTCAGCGGTTCGAATCCGGGCACGCACCTCCAACTTTTCGGAGTTATATGCGTTTTTAAAAATTAAAATATCCCTTGGTTCAACGGTGAAGGAAAGCATCGTGAGGAAACCTGCACGCCTGAGATATTCTCCATAATGTTCTCAAAGGCGTGTGAAGTCTGCCAATCCGCACATGGCCAACGTGGTGGACTGTGGGCAAACCCTTCTCATATTGAGAGGAGACCCGTGCTCTGTAGTGAGCCGGTAATGGGTTGTTCATGATGATGATGATGATGGTTTTTGTTTTAACAGAAGAAAAATAAAGCGCATTTGTGTTTTTCAGCCTTTTTACTCCACGCCCTTAAGCCCCACTTCAAATGCTTGTAACTAAGACTGACAATGTATCATCATTTTTAGCGTCTGTTAGATGTATTTGAACTTAGTGTGAGCCCTTGCACGCTGTACACAGGTAGTTCATATGCGTCCCATTTGAATCTCGCGGTCGGTCCGTTCTACGCAACGCTGCATTCGACAGTTCCGGCCTCGAAATCACGACAATCAACTATCTACAATGTCTGTCGGTGGTACTGATTTTGGCGCATTCTGTCGAAAATGTTACTGTAAGCGCTAAAATAACAGTTCGTCCAAAACAAAAAAAATATTAGTGTTGGTGCAGTTTAAAGTGGAGTTGATCTAGTAAATACCTATTCACTATAGATTTAAAAAAAATGTTTTGCTAAATTCTCCATTCTTCAACGTCATTTCTCATCCAGAACAGAGAGAAAAAAATCTTAGCTTTCTATGATGAGTTCACCATGCGGGGACGGAGAAGCGCCGAGCAGCTTCCAAAACTTACGATTTAGATCTAGGTAAGGGATGATCCATCAGAAATTAACGGACGCCTATGAAAAATCCAAAAGTAGTTCATAATGCATCTCAAAAAAGTATTTAATTTAGCATTTCAGCCGACACACAGTCCCACATGAAAGCGCGCGCGTCGCTCCACCGGAATGCAAACATCCGCCGCGGTACATCAAAATCACTCTGTATAATTAAAAACCGTCCAGTGTCCATCGCCACACTATTTATTGTGTTTTCGGGTATAAATATTTTTCAAAACATTATTTTTTCTGTGGAAAACACAACAATAAAACACCGGAATGACATATGATTGTTCCTGACGTCAGATGATCGCGGATAGGTTGTACTGACACAAGTATCGAGATCGTATTTTATCACTGCTTAAAATTGATATAACATAATATACGTAGAAATATTATGTAATTAGGTTAAATAATGGAAGCAATTTCTTTCCTTATTAGGAACAAATTACATTATGTTTAGCAGACAAATATATTACATGCTACAAAGTAGTAATACCGTTTCTACGTCTTTTAGTAATACTTAGTATATAAGACCATTTACGAAATTTGCACATACATAAGTACTTATAATCTCTATAATTGTAATCGCCTATTATTTCTGCCGGAACACAACAAACTATCTCTGCCACGGGGTAGGGAACATTGACAGGAATAGGCAGGGTAGGGCCCGCATTCTTGACTGCGTTTTCATGGGGTTTTAAATCGCGGACCGAAACCTTGTTACTGTACATCTCCAGCATGGAAGCTCTTTTTTGTGAAATTTCGCTAGAATACAAGAAACAAAGGCTATTTTGAACCGCAAACGTTATCAAAAAAAACCTGTTTCCTTATAAAAAGGTATATTATACCGTTTGCTCCGTGCTAAATGACTTCTACATCATATACAACAAACAAATTGGGAATCTTTCATATACAGTTTTATGTTAAGTATAGAAATATAAGATTTAGAATTCATAGGAAATTTCATTACCAATGGGGACTGAACTCGCGGCGATAGGATAACAAACATTAACATTACACACGTAAGCTATTACATTTATTCTATGTGTGGTATAAGATAATATACAATTGTATACGAAGTGTGAAAGCTGTGATAGCCTAGTGGTTAGGGCGTCAGCCTCCTAATCAGAGGTCGGCGGTTCGAATCCGGGCACGCACTTCTAACTTTTCGGAGTTATGTGCGTTTTTAAACAATTAAAATATCACTTACTTCAACGGTGAAGGAAAACATCGTGAGGAAACCTGCACGCCTGAGAGTTCTCCATAATGTTCTCAAAGGCGTGTGAAGTCTGCCAATCCGCACATGGCCAGCGTGGTGGACTATGGCCAAACCCTTCTCACATTGAGAGGAGACCTGTGCTCTGTAGTGAGCCGGCAATGGGTTGAACATGATGATGATACGAAGTGTAATAATATACAAAGTGCTATTTACTGGCATTAAACGTACTAACGTAAAAGTCCGGTCTAGAGCTGAAATAACTGTAACATGTAACGAGGAATAATTAGTACCAGTGTCCGCCGCCAGGATCGCATTCAGCGGAAAGGAGCTCCTAACTTTTAACGACCGTTCCCGCGGCCGTCTTGTCCGTATTATTGTTGCATTCTACCGAGTTTTAAAGCGGGAAATCGTCCGTACTTTTCAGCTATGGACAATTTCCTTCTTATTTAATATCAGGGAACTTAGTACATACGTAATTATAATAAATTTTATTTATCAAAAGAATATGACCCCCTGGGGTCTGTTTGCTTCACTCTGGCAATAACATCATTGCAAATACAAACAAACATATATAATAAATAAATACCCCATAAACATAACCGTTCCATTTGTGGCAGTCGGGTAAAAAAATATTGCTCACGATTATAGAACAGAATAGATTTTATTTTATTTCCACTTCAGATTTATATTGAAGCGCTTTTCTTTTAATATCCCTGAAGCGAGAGCCTCCCCCCAGTCGTGTACTACCCGGAGCCCCGCTTGTACTCATATTTTAGTCACAACAAAACAAATCGTGTAGAAACAACAGTACTTATTGTTCAGGTATATTCCTCAAGAGGTCGCGCGAAGTGCTCTTAAGTTCTCATTCGTGACGCGTCGGGACAAATGTATTGTGTCAAATTTTCAGTCATGTCACATCCATATTTTCGTCTCTAACTTATAGTCCACTTAGGCTCCGAATTCATGAAAAAAAAACATATACAAAGGTAGTTTTTGTCCATTTATATAGCGTCTACATAATAAGTACTTACATTACAGGATTAAGAAAAGAACTTCTAAAATTTTGTTTTTAATAGGTTGAACCAATGAGATTCGAAAGTTGTGTCCTAGATCAATCAATAGATACGTTACTTGATCGAACAGTGCGTCTTCCTATCGATGGGTACCATGGTCGCTTATGGCTCTCGTAAGAAGGCACAGACTCACGCAGCGGCCGTTAGGAAGATCTAGACTTACATTATTTCCTCGTGATTAAATCTGAAGTGAGGACATCTGAAAAACAATTACCGACATAAGAATAGGAGTAGTGAAGTTGAAGTGGCAACTGACGCGGCTGATACCTCGGGGAACCGATGGTCTTTGACGTTTCAACTTCCAAGCTATTGAAATGGTGATTCAGACCATTCATGGGTGGACCCCAAGGTAGATCAAACGAATAGCAGGGAATCGCTGTCCAAAACGTGGGACTTTTGAATTTCTACAATGATCTCTATCCAGCAGCAAATCGGTTGATATTATGATGTTTTGTGGTGTCGGTTAAACTTAAACCGACATACGAAATAATCGTCGGTCTGTCGTTGCTCTACCAGCGCGAGTTCGAAAAGCAAAAACTGCAAAAAGAGAAAAACAAATCAAAAATTTATCACCATTCAATCTTCCTCTGTATATATGTTATATCTCTGTTAGACTATATCTCTCCCTGAGGACATTAATTAGACGATGATATAGAGGCAAATCAAATAAACAGTATCCACATACAATATTGTAGTGAACTCGAGTGGATACTTAACGCTGAATACAAACAGCAGCGTGAGCTAGGTAATATAAGTGGGTATCCAGTTATAACGCAAGAGGCTCCATCCGAGCTCACTGCGCAAATACGCCGGTCAGGCAAACACTGGGGGCCAGCGTGTTATAGTAATTGCTCAAACGTATGCTATAAGTATATTACTTACTAAATAGTTTAAAAGAAATTTTCAAAATGATGTTTGAATGCGGTTTACCCATTTGCGAAAACATCCCGTAGCGGCAAGTCGCCAACTCTACACTCGTGCACGCGTTAGGTCGGTTGTCAGTAATCCAACAGCTGTATTGTTCATTTGCTGGCAAATCGCCTGAAAACTAACAATTTCTTTCACATTAATATGCATGTATGTGTTTCTATGTATCTTCAAACTAGACCAATGAAAAAGCTAGCACACCGAACTATTATTTTTTTCTTTTTTTACAAGATAATATGAAATAAAACTTTATCCAATGACACCGGCTCTGCACAACACAAGGCACCAGTCGGCAGTTAATACCGCAGTAGCGCGCAGTTACCGACGTGTTTTAATTATTGTTGTTTGTTGCAGTGACGTCACGTAAAAAACGAACGATGTGCTGTTTTGCTATTTTATTTAATATTATCACAAAGAAATCGTTGTGGCAAATTGCGGGAAAAAGTGGCTTGAAAAAATGTTTCATAACCGCAATTTCAAGAACGACGATCTCTGTAGAGCAGCGTTATTTCATTATAAAGTTCGAAGTATCGAGCTCGAAGTCTAGTCTGGCGGGAGGCTTCGGCCGAGGCTATTTAACACCCTACCGACAAAGACATGTCGCCAAGCCTTTAGTTTTTTTTTCGGACTGTCTATTAGCTGTGCTAACTCAGTTTGGTTGTCACTGCGTAACCGGGCTGTTTGGCGAGCTTTGGAAAGAAGCTCTGCCAGAAAAAATTTTTAGCCCTAGGGCTCGAAGAAACTAAGGGAACGTCTGCCTAAGGGCGCCTCCTTTGAGGCCGAACATCGGCTGAGGCGACGTTTGGGATAACGAGGGAGTCGAACAGTAAGTGGTCCGTACGTCTCCGAGGCCGTGGATGGAGCCCACGTCCAGATGACGTAAGATAGCGAGGACCTCGTCTTAGCCGGCGAAGACGTATGATTGTGTGGTAGGTGGTACGAGTATGCTGTCAGTAGTCATCTGATCGTCAGGGTCATGTAGGATATGTTTAGATCTCCTCTTTCGGAGAGGAGCGCTTAGATCGGAGGAGAAAGCCTTTAGCGTTCCAGCACGTATAACATTAGTTCCTTCAAGGCAAGGGAAGGGTGAATAGGCATTTTCTAGGTAAGCGCGCTCCAACCTAGACCTCATCAGTGCCTTCTGGTACTGATTGTCGTCAAGCGCAAACCTATCTCAAAAAAAAAAAGCACAATATCGCGTAGAAACCAACTAGTCTACCATACCCTTAACAAGTTAACCCGCTACCATCTTAGACTGCATCAACACTACCAAGTGAGATTACCGTCAAGGGCTAACTTGTAATAGAAAAAAAAAGTTTTTAAACGAAAAATACATCATTACAACATATTACTGCTCCAATACTAGGTAGATGCCTCCTCCTCCACCCTCACAGGAGCGGGAGATTTAAACCTTACATCCTCCAATGTGGGTTGGATTTCAATTTCTATAATAACATTCCTCGGCTCTCGTTGACAACTTAAGACGTGTCAAGCGAGAGACATTATCGCAATTTCATTGTGCCTCTTCAACCTCATTGTACCCTCGCGGCGCGGAGCTGATATCTTGGCACTATTATGTTGATGTAGGGGATGGCACGGTGTATTAGTTTCAAGTGATCCCTTTCACAAAGGAGGGAGGAGGTACTTTTAACTCGCGAATGTTTATACAACAACCAGTTCTCTTAGTACAAACGTAGAAGTCATTCATTGAAATAACTTGACTATTTTACAATATTGGTATTTTGAACACACACACAAAGACAAACTGCACACAAGCAAACGCAACCTGTTCAGCAAATTTCAATAAAAAATAAGTTACTAGCTGATGCCCGCGACTTTTGCTGCATAGTTTAAGAGTTTATATATTCATAACTAAATTTGAAAACTTAAAACTAAAGCTAGGAGGGTTCCAAACGTTCCACTTATACTTAGAGTTTTATATTATTAGAACAATATATATACACACAATATACAAACTGGGGAATAAATATATATATTTATTGTGATAATCCTTTACACTATAACAGGACCTTTCTAAAAGCTTACGTTTTATATAAACTTAGAATTTATTTAGAGACAGAATTGTCATTTGGTAATTTCTTGGCTCGTTGACTCAAACACACATACAGACTTACGTACAAACCGCCGGGGACTTAAATGTCTATACTATGGATATATTTAGGCTCCAGGACCCGTGGTGGTTTGTATAACAACGAACAGATAATAAATGTGTGCGTTTTTATATTAAGGCTGAATAATACATTTTTTTCATTTATTTCTTTATATTTCATTGCAATAGCTTCGTTGGAAGAAGCGCAAGAAATCTTAAGTCGGTGCGTCCCCCCCCCCCCCAGCCCCTCCCCCCGCGGTGCTTGTATCGAAGCGCGCAGCAGCATCTTGAACAACAACGACGCTATAAAAGCTATCTGCATCGCAAATTGTTGCGCGAGCGGGTTAGGAGCTGTGCGTTGAGATCACAGAGTCACGTTTAATTTCCTGTGCCGTTGTGTAAGTGTCGGGTTTCTGTTACAGGGCGCGGCGAACTTTGACCGCGTCAAGTACATCGATTACACAAATAACGCCACAAGTTGTATAGCCCGTTACCGGTGGCGGCGCGCGGCGTCTAAATTGCTCCTTTCAGCAATCTCACCGCATGAACGTTAACGTTTCAACAGTTTTCTTTCATTCGTATTTATTTTTGCAATGCAATTTATTGCCTTAATAAATTTTCCCATTTAAAATTGATACTTTCAAAATGTTCTTCGTTCAATAGACTTTTTAACTTTTCTGTACCTTGTAACTCTGAGGTTGTCAGTCGTATTTTAAATATTTTTAGGTTTGCCTAGTGGTTAGTAAGTTTGACAATGGATCACGATGTCATGTTATCGATTAGAAGATAGCTCTTAATGTAATTTTAAGTGACACATGATGGTGATAACAAAAAGAAAAACCTGGCTAAGTTTGTTGGGCTCATAGCTTTAGTTTTAAGTTTACGAATGTAGTTATCACCATCAAATCACTACTATGTAAATTAAAGACGCGTCAAAAATGCCTTTTAAAGGACTATTTGAATAAAGATTATTTGAATTTGATTTCCGGGCAGATCCTTAAACCGGGAAGGCAGAACCGAACGATTTATAGTCGAAGTTACTTCCGTCATACTAAAACAGTTCATCTACCAAACTCTCTCTACCATATGAAAATCAAAGCAAATAAAAATAATTGCATTGAATAAAATTAAAATCGCCCACAAACGCCGTGCTGCATTAAAATTCACATCATCAATAATGTTATCCTGGAATGGGCGCAGGTCTCTTCTCGGCATGAGAAGAGTTGTGGTCGAATACCACGCTGGTCCAGTGCGGATTGCTAGACTTCACACGCCTTTGTGAACCTTATTGGAAACTCTCAGGCATGCCGGTTTCATTCGCAGTTTAAGCAAGTATATAACTTAAAACTGTAAAAACGATAGAGATTTGTATCGAGATCGAACTCGGTCCTTCCGAATGGGAGCGAATGGGAGACAGAAGTCTTAACTAGTCTATCAGCGCTCTGCTCTTGCCAACTCACAAAATATTGCCGCTCAATTGAAGCTTTCAGCGCGTTCAATACACTTAAGTGGGTTTCAACCATTTTGATATATTTTCATTCGCATTTTGAATGCAATTCAGCGGAAGTTTAATTTTCGGACTACATTTTTATCATATAACCACACTCATCTTTGACTTTCATACCTATAGTAAAAGTCGAACCGTACATATATTTTTTTGCATTGTAGTAAGATGATTTTGGTAACTGCATTTATAAATTTAATACTTATGATAGCTATGAGAAGTGGATTGAGCAGGATATTCTTTTTGTTATCACCATCTCAGATTGTCACTTGTTACAGTCGAAAAATGTAATTAGATTATTTTCTGTGGGAATTGCTAATTTGGATTTTTTTAAATAATAAATTACGTTCATGGCAGCTCGTTTGACAGTTGACAGGGATTAATTTTACATGGCACGTAGTTTTTGTCGGTTTCCTTAAAATCTTGCATTTTTCAGGATTGAAAGTATTCTATGGTAATTATGGAGATAGTCGTAAGGTCCTTTATTTTGACACTGAGTAGTCAAGGCGTGAAGGCTTAGCAACCAAACTCGCGTTAATACCCATTAAGGGCGAGGTAACATCACGGTTAAATGAGGCCTCTATCACTAAATCTTCTTTAATAATAAGAGAGGTGTCAGATTGTGTATAGTTGTGGGAGGTATACTTTTCATTATGCGAAGACGACAAAATGAAATGGTTATTTTTATAGAGCACTATTCAATAAGCGAAATGTCATAATTTATATGAATGCCGTTTCGCTTCGTTCATCTTTCAATCTGTAAATAAAGCACATAATATCTAGGGATATGAACTTGACCCATATATGTTTACTCTGCATAGGCTAGTCGAATGTATCGTTGGAAAGCACTATGAATAGAGCTGGAAAAATATTTGTGTTTAAAGTTATAAGTCTACTTGAATATTTGCGGTTTCGACGGTCTATCAAACTGGCTGTTTTTGGATTTATTTTGTCCCGAGAAAAAACTTGCGGTTTTGACAGAAACGTGAAATGATAGATACGTGTATTCCTTGTGTTTTTATCATGTATAGTTATTTTTCTTTATTGTTATTATTGTTAGTAATACAAACGACAGAGAAAAATAAAAAGCTCCAAAGCGAAAGCCGTAAAGAAAAAAATATTTTATTTTTTTTACTTTACGGCTGCTGTTGTTAAAGCAAACCCCAGGCGCTTATAAAGACGCGTACGCTGAATTTGGAAGCGTTGCTTAAAATTCTGAAAGCATGAAGCGGCAGTAAAGGCGTTTGGCGTTTCTGGAGAAATCTTAATTTATTTATAGGTGAGTAGGTACCTACGTTTATTACGGACGAACCGATGCCCGCGACTTCGTCCGCATTTAGATTCAGCTTGTAATGCGGAATTATTTCTAATCTAATCTTATCGACACATACGTATTTATTTACTGGTGCTTATTTTTGTTCAAATGAAACTCTGCCATTTAATCAAAGCTCTTAGCTTTGATTAAAAGGGCTCCAAGAAACAAAGGGAGCATGTGCCTAAGGGCTTCATGAGAGGCCGAAGCTTGACCCAGGCTACGATTGGAATGGAGGGTCAGACAGTGCGTACCTACGTCTCTGAGGCAGACGGGCCCACGTCGGGATGTTAACAAACGGGGACCAAGTCCAGGGACTTATATATACGCCTATAATTGCGTAGATTGTGTGTGTGAGATGCTGTCAATAACTATCTGATCGTCAACAGCGTGAAGGATGTGTTTTCGCCACCTCTTTTGAATGATAGAGCTAAGTTCGGGTGAATAAATTGTTCATTATATATACTAACAGCACCGGTTTATATCCACCCCCAAAACAACATGTCTTGAACATTCGCAGGAAGTCCAATACGATTATAATTTTTTAACATAAATGAATAAAGATTATAATTATTATCATATTTGTAGAACTGCTGATTAAATAAATAAAATATAGCTGACATAACCCGACATTACCGTCATGAACTCCTGAAAGACGAAATTCTTACGCTTACGAATATCCATCTTTGGCTTTATGAGGAGAAATTTTCATCATTCTTTGGCTGAATATTTGTGGCTGAAAGGCAACTTTTAAATGTTTATTCATATAATGTTTTGATTAATCTGTTTTGAAGTTAGAAATGGGATAAAAATATGTCGTAACTTCGGCTCGCGTAAACAGGGCTTTAGGTTACCAATATAAAACATCACCAGTTCCTCAGACCTCATTAGTATGACGAAGGTGACATCCCGAGTCAAAGGCACTCAATCACCCTGCAATACAACGCCAATAGCTAGGCATACCTACCGAGCGCCAAATTACGCCCTAGCCCGTTGTAATTAGGTCTATTTTACTATAAAAGCAGCGAGTAACTCCCCGCTTGGTCACGCCGGTATCATAAATCTTGCTTCATGTAGTGACAACGCTGTTCAATTTTGATTTGCTTTTTGGTGGCCGCTAGGTAATGTCTGCTCAGTGAGGCGGTCAGTATTCAGCGTTCGAGTGGTGAAGGTCAACCCAGGTTATTCTGGAAGGTTATATCATCGTCATTTTAGTATTGGGAAACCACCTTTGAAAATACCCCATTCAAAGAAATTTTAAAGATAAAAATTACTATTACTATTTGATGTTTAAACATGGTTGTCATCGCGTATTTCCTTAAAAATACTTTGTATAGTATGCTTACATACCCCTTGAGTAGAGTACCTTTTGCCTTGTTGGTCTAGGGTTTAGCGTATTCAAATACGAATCCCGAGCAGTGCCGACCTGGATGCAGGGAATAGGCAGACTCCTCCCCGGTTCCTTCGAGAGCACGATAATCTCTTCTTGTCCATTATTATAATCACTAAAGGTGAGCTTTAATGACAACTTACATTGAAGAACGAATGCGTTGCCGGCTGGATTCTGCATCCTCCTTTTTTTTTAAATCCACTACACGTTAGCCCTTGACGGCAATCTCACCTGATGGTCAGTGATGATGTAGTTTAATATGGTAGCGGGCTAACCTGTTAGGGGTATAGTAAGCTCATACTCCTAATTGGTTTCAACGCGACTTCTTGCCGGTCTTTGTCGGTGGGGTGGTAACTAGCCACGGCCGAAGCCTCCCACCAGACCAGGCTCGAGCCGGGAATCCTCCTACTTTATAATTCGACTGCGCGCGCACTGCGCCACAGAGGTCGTGAAATCATCGGTTTCTACTCGTCGAAGCAGCACACCAAACCACTCATGCCGGGAATCCTAGGACATCGCATTTTATTTATAATACGACGCTGTCGTATGATGATAGCGCATTTTTTGTAACTAGCCTCGCTATTCGCTTTCAACTAATAAAGGATGAAAACTTGAGCAGCGCCGTTCTATGAGCAGACTTAATTCAATAACTAAATTTGGCACGAAATTTCTAAGCGCGAATAAAATGCACACGGCTACGAGTACTTACCTAATGTAATTACATGAGATCTCGAGAAATAAGTGATTCGTTGGGGAAACTACGAGTGTGTGACATGTTAGTTACCTTACCTCCCGGAGACCAGTTATTTAATAGTGCCGGAGGCTCCAAAGCCTACCTAGGGGCGTGATTTGTGTTGACTATTATTTCTGACTATATTTAACCAAAAATATACTTCCCTTTCTTACCTATTTTTGAGGGCTTTTGAAAAACTGCATAAGAAAATTATACTGGTGTACAATTATAATTCTCTTATCATTATGAACTAGCTTTCAACCGTCAAAAATAATTATACAATTTTCAAACACATATTTGCATCCTTATGGGGATGAATTTTCAAAAATCATTTCAGTTCAGATAAATCTTTTTATATACTTACATAATATGTAGTTACTAACTCATCACCTTCACGCCGGAACTAATAAACCAATTTGGCTGACATTTTAAATGAAGACATATTGTACCCTGGAATAACACATATTTTATCCCAGAAAAATCTATAATTCCCAAAGGATTTGTGAAAACTGAATTTCAAGACAATCAGCTACAATTAAATATGGAAAAGCAAAGGAAACGGGAATGAGAACAGAAATGGAATCATTTTCAATTAAAAACATGGCTTATTCCACAGGAAATTCTAAAATCCCTTGATATAGCATTGAAATTTAATAACAAAAAAAAATATTTACTAATATTTAATCAATTAATATGAACGCTTTCTAAAATCAACCAATATGGGCTCTAAAACACAAAAGAGCTTCATTCGAATAGTTGAAGGATCTGAGTTTGAGTTGAACAAAGAAGAATAACCTAAAAAAGTCCGCAAGTAATATTTAGTCAATTCCTATGAAAACGTATACAAAGTTATAATTGGGTCGACGTAAAAGAAATTCTAGATACATATTTCATAAAAGTTTACCCGTTCCCTGTACACGCAAAAAATAATGAAAGCTCATTCAAAAAAGACGGTCAAGAGTGAGTAGGCACGATGTTTAACCGGAGGGTTCCACGCCATTACATTTAATTTTTGTTTATTAATAATTTTATTAATATTATTTTTGTTAAGAGCACCCATCCGCCTCAGCCACATGCATAATAATGCTTTGCAAAGAGTGGTTACAAACGTAAGCTTGTAGAAAAGTCCTACTATAGGGTAAAAGATTACGTAAATGATAAACAAGCATGGGTGTGAAATATTGCTCTAATAAGATAGCTCTTAATATAATTTTAAGTGGCATGTGAGATGGTGATAACAAAAAGAAAATTTACCTGGCTAAGTTTGTTGTGGGCTTCTTCTTAGAACGGGGCGCGTTTGGAACCCTCATAGCTTTAGTTTTAAGTTTACGAATGTAGTTATCACCATCAAATCACTACTTTGTAAATTATTGACGCGTCAAAAGCGCCTTTTAAAGGACTATTTGAATAAAGATTATTTGAATTTGAATTATTTAAGACCAACATAATTTTTACAAAATACATGATCTATATTTTATCTCCATCCAAACTCTGATACTCTGTTCACTACGCCAGATTATTTCTGCTACGTACTTACAAATTGTGGAACAATCGGATGACTTTGTTCCCTCAAGATTCCAAACCTACCGTTCGATGGGCGGATGAGCAAATCCCTTAAAAGCCGGGACACATCAGTGACTCCTATATCAGTGCAGATGTTCATGGACTCCGATAATTACTTTGACGACGAAGGTGCAATTGTTATTGCAGTGGTTTTATAAAGAGGCCACTGATTCGATCGTCAATTTGAGGGAGGCTACATAAGTGACTAATTACTAGTTACTCCAGTATCTATGATACTGCGTAGAAACCAATAAGGAGCATTAATTTTATATAACTGCCATACCCCTTATAGGTTTGCTCCCTACCATCTTAGTAGTCCAGTGAGTGAGATTGAGTAGATAAAGCAAACTTTTGAAAAGAAAACTAATGACAAAATGATTGTGTATTTGCCTAAACCTCGATTAGAATAGTGAAGCGGCAAGAAGAGTTAAGCATTATATTATTTACTTCAGCAACTAGCCATGGCGATGAGACTATTGATCTAAATCTTAGGTAGATATTATAGAGCGTTTCTATGAAATAAATAGTAAATTGGCAGCAAGTTGATCGTATAACATGAGACGCGTTAATCAATTCTGAGGGTGAGGATCTCTAAAACGTACTCGTTATTTTGTTAACCGATACCTATTAGCGAGAAAAAACGGATACTCGGAACAATGACAAAGTATTTTTTCAACATCAAGTGCTCGTGTGAGCTTACCTCGAGCGGAGTCTCTGATCTGCCGCTGCATATTGATGCGGCGAACTCTGATATTGAAACGATTCAAACCTATCGATATTTTTCCAGCACCGAAAACACATGAGTACCTTTCTCTGCTTTACCAAATCAAATCAAAATAGCTTTATTCATATAAACCTATCTATTTTCTTTTGCTTACATTTAATAACAATATTTACACCAATAACGAGTACCTGTGCCCGTCGTTTAATATATTTTATCCAAAAAATGAAAAGTGTTTAAAATTGTGCCATTGATTACTTAAAACTGATATTAAAATATTTAACATCTTGCCATTAAAACCCATTATATTTTATTTCAACGAGTCGTTCATTAATATTGAATAAATATTTTTGAACATACCGTTCTCGTTGACTTGATTGACTCGTATCGCAAACAAAAATAATAAAGTCAATAAATATAATGAATAAAATAAAGCCTAATTTGCTGAAATCTTAAACGAGTAAAGGATTAAAATTAAGCTGAATATAAATTTTTAAACAACAATTGTTTCAAACTGTTAAATATTGCAAAATTTTTAGTTACTTTACACTGCGACGGTACTTGTCAATGACCCACCTCTAATCTATTGAACTCTACAGTGGCCGAGTACCATTTTATTTTGGCTAAAAACTGCATATGGGATTTGCTCACTTACTGATTTCACTTTGTGTACGTATTTCATGATCATTAAAAATCCCGGACGACCGTTAAGATGCTTCACTTGAATAGCAGCGGAAGGGAATGATCGGCTATGGCAAGTCAAGTGAAAACTTCTGCTTACACGTGGAATAAACAAAAGTATTCTCCATCACGAACTTCTCGCGTCGGCGAGCATACACTACACTTGAACTTTAACAAAACAACCTTATTTACCCGCACGCCAATAACATCCATTTTATTAAGCGTCTAGGGACTACATTCGCACGAACTTATCACCAAGCTAAGGTAAACTTGCGATGAAATAATGTAGGTCTCAATTAAGGTGCACAAAAGCGAAAGTTTCTTTGATGGCTGCCACCCCTCCCGCGACTAGGGCGACCGTAATTAATTCCTTTATAAAACACCCCGGCTTCGCGCAATTAAATATTTGTATGTCAAGCTCAACCCTTCAGAAAATGTTATTAATGATAAATGTTTCGTCAGGTGCCTGCACGGACAGTGTAACTCGTGTACGTAAGTTAATTCAGGTCAAGTATTAAGAACCCGCTACGGGACTGTACTCGCGACTTGGTTTAGGTTTCAAACCGGGCGCAGCGTATCTAAGCTCGCTCTCACAACTTGTTTAAATTCTACGTCGCCAACTGACACCTTCCTACACAAACTGAATGTTTTCGTAGAATTGCACGAAGGCATTTTACAATATTGTAACGTGATCTTTTTAGTTTATCTCAAATAATAGTCGCCTACGAAATCAGTGATACATAAAAAGCTTTTTCACGGGACCTGAATGTCCCACCTTTCTTTTGATTATAGACGATTGAGTTGAAATTTGGGCAGTATTATTTTTTTCAGACTACCATTAGTGTAGAATGTTTGAATCCCCGTTTTTGGCATTGTATCGTAGATTAAGTTTTAATATACGTTCAATATTTCCCGCGGTAAAAGGTAGACAAGATTACTATATGTAATAATTAATAAAATCAATAAAGTATTTATTGTAACGCCCTAGAATTACGAGATCTTGAAAACTTAAAATATTAGCCTTTCTGGTCAATTTTCATATGAAATAGGGAATAAGACAATGGACTTTGGATTAGCTTTTGATAAACGGTTAAATACGGTACAGTTGATAAACTATGAAAGAAACCCTTCATTGCAGATTCATAGAGGGGAGTCAACAAGGTATCCCTCACCAGGCGGTAAGCATTTCCTTAGATAGCCGTTTATACAAGGTTATATCAAGCAGCATAATAATAAAACACGACATAGTTCATTCTTGCTCCGTAACAGTTCATGAATATTCGAAGAGATGACACTGGTTTGTTTGTTAGTCGAATTTAAGTACGTACAAGGTTTGTTGACGCGGCCGTGTAGACCGACGCGACAAGGGTTGTACACAAACCACTACACGAAGGTTAATTGGCAGATCGATCCTTTTTATAATGCTGCTATCCTTTTTCACAAAGGACATACTTAAAACGATGACAACACAACTTAACACATGCTAATTTAGTTTCGCTTACAATTTTGTTTAAAACCGAATTGATATCAACATCCAACTATTACAGGTGGCCCAAAAATTAACTTTGAACTAGAATACTATTAATTCAGTCAATAACAGCGACAGCGCAAATTGCATAATCGGCTAAATGAAGGCAAACCCAAAAGAGTTAGTTGCAACTGCCGATTTCCTTGCCGGCTTCTTTTCGGTAGAGTGCTTTTCGGGAGTGGTAGCCGATAAAATATTCAGACTTGTCTTACAAAATAGAAGTGGTACTCTAAAAACTGACGGAAATAAATGAATGTAGAGTTTTACGAATTTGAGTTTGAATTAGCGTAGTTCTGGCACCGGGTTACCGCTTACCCCAGATTACCGCTTAGAGCTGTCGCCGGGTGCGCGGCGGGCCACGCCTGAATTACCAAATTGAATACGTTCAATTTTCAGTTTTCCAATAGTTTTTCATCGCTCCAATAAATGCAAATTTTGTTTGTTTATATGTACATATATATTTTTGCAGTCATAATTGAAAATTTAACAAAATTGCAAAAGCTTAGCTTTATTTCCAACATACCCTTTTGGATCAATTCAGCAACCTTTATTTATGTCCCACCGCTGGGCTCAATGTGGGCTCAGACCTTCTCTCTCAGGCAATAAATACAGAGCTTGGACCATGCATTACAGATGACCGGGAAAAAGGCTTTACAAAAACTCGTAACCGTTTTTGCCTTTAAACGGGATTCAAACTCAAAAATATGCTAACTAGATATAAATCATATGGCAATACAGGCGAATTTGTTTCATTAATGTGCACACAATGAAAACGCCGCTTATTTGAATTCAAGCTTTAGTAAAAAAACTCTCCAAATGACAAAGGTTAGCAACGTTTCTTTGGTGTAATAGTCTCGCACGCAAGCTGTGTTAGTCCCGGGCAGCGGAAACGTTAAAATGCATGCAGACTGCAATAATTGCAAGTGTCGTAAACTTTAAGCAAAACTAGCAAGCGTTTACCAGCTGGTGAAATCTCGATGCCCGAAGCAAGCATCGGCAAACATGTATGGCTTGTGAGTTGCTATAAACTTGCAAAAAAGGTGCCTTGAGTAAACTCAAATGTAAATAAACAATTTTAAACTCAAACTAGTACATAAATGTGAGGAATTCACACAGTGCAGTATATGCGGTATGAACTATAAACCCACATACCTGTACGTGTCTGTAGTAAAGCGGTGTAATAAGAGTTTATTGCTCTGTTAAGGAGATAGTGAGGGCGGGGGTATTGTGTCGCGGTCCCTCGCGCGGCCCTCGTACAAGCCGCGAGCACAAAACATCTCGCATTTCTCGCACTACCAAGGTATATTGGATTTCGTGTTCAGAGAAACTGAGATTGCAATCGCGGGGTGTGTATCGCGACTCGTGTTTTGATAAGCCCTTTCTTTGCAAAATAATGTTACACATTCTGATAACACAGTATTTTATTGACGTCGATCCCTGGCTGAGTCACTTTGGGCATTTTTAATTGGTGTATTGTCTCATTTCTGGGGAGCTATGGCCGTGGCTAGTGTGTTACTTGTGGCGCAATTTTTCTTTGAACCTATGACCATAAACATTAAGCAACAAAAAAAGCGTTTATATTCTATTTGCACAGTATAAATTCAGAATTCAGTGTATATACACAAAAAATACCGAATCACGACTTTTATACAGTCAGCTAAAATCACTAGCATTGAAAGTACCCACAGGAAGTCGCCCGCCGAGGCCGCTATATCACTTCACGTGGCTGATGAATACGGCTCATTTCAGTTGTATTATTGGCTCCTGATATAAGTTAGTTAGCTCCTAGATGTTAGGATCGCATTCTGTAGTCATACTGTGACGTCATCATCATCATCATCATAATCAACCCATTACCGGCTCACTACAGAGCACGGGTCTCCTCTCAATATGAGAAGGGTTTGGCCATAGTCCACCACGCTGGCCATGTGCGGATTGGCAGACTTCACACGCTTTTGAGAACTTATGGAGAACTCTCAGGCGTGCAGGTTTACTTACGATATTTTCCTTCACCGTTGAAGCAAATGATATTTAAATTTTTTTTAAAACGCACATAACTCCGAAAAGTTAGAGGTGCGTGCCCGGATTCGAAACGCCGACCTCTGATTAGGAGGCTGACGCCCTAACCACTAGGCTATCACCGCTTCACTAGGCTATCACCATCCATCATACTGTGACGTAGAAATGTTAAATCTTCTTCGTCCACGCCGTCGTTAGGTTAGAGTAGAAGTCGAATCTGTTATGTCTAGTTATGACGCAAACAGTTGCTTTCAAGTAAATTTGTTTCTACTACAAGTGAAGCTGTTATCGCATTGGCAGTTTACGAGCGCGTTGCAGATCGTCAATCTGATAAGAGCATGGTTGCGCACACAACGCTGCTTTGAAATAAAACCCCAATGAAATAAAACAATTTACAAATGTTAGAATTTTACAGTACATTTGTCATACCTACAGTTCTATTAACTGTAACTACATGTGCTATTACTGTAGCGGTGTATAAGACTTTATTGCTCTGCTAAGGAGATAGTGAGAGGGAGGGTTATTATATCCTGACCCCTCACGCGGGCCCTCTTAACAACTATCGCGTACAAAATTCACATTTCTTGCTCAAGGAGGTATATTGGATTTCATGGATAGAAAATGAAGATTGCAATCTCAAAGTTTATTTATCGTGTTTTGATAAACACCATTTCTTTGCATTATATTAGTGTTCATTTATGTTTTTTGTATCCTATACAAAAGTAAAGAAATATAGTATAATAATTATAAAAAGCAAAAGCAATGTGTACAATTCGGCGGCCATATTACTTGGCGACCACGATATCAGTAGTTTAGTAGACGAAAAAGCAACCTGAATATGTAGAATATTCTTCTCAGAGTAGAAAATATAAGAAATACCTACTGTTAAAGTGGAAAACAATAAAATCATGCACCAAAGTTTGATAAGACAAAAATGCAACAGTTTCCTACGTAATATTATTACGATACGATAAGGTTGAACCAACGCATTCAGTCCGCTTCTACGGTTTCTTGCAAAATTGCTTTCTACTTGCGACCAATTACAAGAATCTTGTTCATGCCAACGTGACTTCTGATTGGTCAAAATTATACTAGACACCGCGGAATTTGGTTCCACACCTAGCGATTTTTCTTTAGTTTACCCATCAAGTGTACTTTGTGTTTGTGCCAATCTGTTTTTCTAGATCAAAATACGTATGGAATTCGGAGATTTTGGGTACACTTCATGTGTTAATATCTCAGATTAAAAGATATAGCCACGGTCTGGTAATATAAAACTACATTGTTGCTTTTATTTGTTTTCCAAATGGAATTAAAATAAAAGGACATGGGATGTTGAACTGCTCAAAGCAAAACAAAACACGGAAATACTGAAGAAAGTCAAGTAACGGTGGTCAAGGAGGTGACAGCACCTTACTTGGCAAACTTTGAAAATTCGCCAAGTGAAGAAAGAGACGGATCGCTGAGACGTAAAATCCGACGCTTTGTCTCAATTTGCTTCCATAATTCTTATAACATAAATTTCTCACTGCAAAATTCCTCACATTTTCATGTCTACGAGTACATCTTAGTTCGAGATTACAGTAGTGCATTTCACTTAGCCATAGAGATTTAAACAAAAAATTACATAAAATTTAATTTGCCACTCGCACGTTCAAATAATGCGAGTATGTCTGAACACACAAACAACCTGCATTTTGGTGAGCACATAGCACGTACAACAAACAAAACTAAACTTTCGTGCCGTAATGGCTTTTGTTAGGAGCACTTCTCATAAGCGGCCTGTTTGTCGGTGTGTTCGCACATAGCCGCTAAACCACAGCTGCAGTTAGTTTGGCCGCCAACCACAGGCGGCTTAAAATTTCCGGCATCAATATTAGTTTTTGAGTACTTACGAGCGCCGTGTGTTAAGCACAAATGCTGGTTTAGTACAGGAGTGTGTTGGGTTATTTTGAAACTACAGTCAGCAGCGCTACGACTGGTAGAACCCAACTAGGTACTTCTAAAATTATTCTAAAAATTAAAAAAAAAATACAGTTTGACGACCTCCGTGGCGCAGTGCGCACGCTGTTCCATTATAAAGTTGGAGGTCCTGGGTTCGATTCCCGTCTGGGGTATGGTCTGGTGGGATGCTTCGGCCATGACTAGTTACCACCCTACCAACAAAGACGTGTCGCAAAGTGATTTAGCGTGCCGGCAAGATGTCGTGTAGAAACCAGTTAGGAGTGTGGGCTTTCCATACCCCTAACAGGTAGCCCGCTACCATCTTAGACTGCATCATCACGTACCACTAGGTGAGATAGCTGTCAAGGGCTAACTTTTAGTGTAAAAAAACAGTAACGTAGAGGATAAAATAAAAAAATGACAATTATTTTGTACTCTATGCAGTTTTTTCAATATCTTTGCTAATGTATTTACATTAATACTTAATTGTTTAATAAACATACTTTCTTCGTACACAATTTATGATCCACAGAACCACAAAAACTTGAAGAAGACGTCTCATGACATTAATTTTGACTTTTTTACGCAGTTTTTAACGAGCAATAAAGGGTATAAACAAAGTAAAGCTTTCAATTTATTTTTATTAATAATCAATTTCAGAGTATCGGAAGGCCGTATACCTTTAACATGCCGCATGCAACTTGCGTGGAGCTTGAGTCGTGATCTGCTTACAAGCTGTAGCTTGTATGAAGGTGAGTAGTTTTGAACTTATGAGCAAAACGCGCAGCTGCTGGTGTTACACAAGTGACTAGCAAAATACGAGCTCTAGTGAAACACTTGTACATAAGCAAAACCTTGCAAGCGAGGTGCAAGTTGTTCAAACATGTTTCTTGTGCGAGCCAACATGACGTCACGCCTGCACGCAAGAAGTTACACAATAGAAGAGGAATTTAAACATTAAAAATCTGTCAGCTTCCAATATGTGACTATGTATGTCTCCGCATAGTCACTGCATAGTGCCCTAGCAATGAAATAAATAATCCAGAAATGAAACTTTATTCAACTCTTTAATAACTAACTACGGTTTAACATGAATAATTAGGTACAACGGAACGTACTGTAAACCGTAAGGATTTTCAGTTAAATAGCTCTCATGCTGAGATCTATTTTGTATATTGTACTTTAACTTTACTAAAGGCAAGGTAGACAAGACAAAGTTAGATTGTCTGACATATAAATCTGTTCAGTTTTAAGACTAACTTTGTGTGTCCAAAGTCAAAACATACAGTTCTCAGCCATAATAAATAAAAATTCAGATGTCATTTTCATTTGGAACAATATCTTGGTCAAAGCTGGAGGGTAAATATCTTCGACGGCATCACGCAAAGAACACTATTTAAGGACTTTTATTCAATACATTCAGGGTCGTGAGAGCTGCAGGTATTCACCATTCAAGAGCTGGTCTGCAGCAGCGACGCGTATTCGCGTCACAGCCCAATGCCTTCCTTATAGACAGATCGAACGCTGCCTGATTCACCGGCTAAGGTGTGTGCAGTAAAGCACCTCAGATAGCTAATGTTCTGCATAATTACAGCAAATCACGCGCTCCACTTGTAAGCAGCGCGGAATCGCTCCCCACTTTATCTAGACTACGCGAGCCGTAAATCGCGTCCCCGCGACTGCGCGTCCGGCGATTTATAGCCCGCCTGGCCATTTGTTACTTTTCTATTTATTCTCCCGCTAAGCTCTCACATGTTTTTCTAAGTTCGAACTAAAAGCATTTTAAATTACTCGCAGTACGACTAACGTCTCGGTTTTGTTCTAGAGAAAATGGGCTTTAAGGTATTTAAAGTTTTTGTATTGCTCTCGCAGAGTTGAAAATAAGTGGACATTTTATTTTAAATTGCGCGACTACGTTACTTTTAAGAAACCTCAGTAAGTTATTTGGAGTGTTCAGAAGTTTCGTTGTGAAAATCTGTGGGATAATGAACGATTCCTAACGAGCTGTGATCGGCATATTAAGTATTATAAATGCGAAAGTAAATTTATTTGTTTGTTCTCAGTTACACGCAGCAACCTTGGTTTTAATTGACTCTCTAAAAAAAGAAGGAGTTCTTAAATCGTTTGTATGTTTTATGTTTGTGCTATCGGAGCTCCATTATTTAAAAGGTTAAAAACTACTTTTTTCATTTTGCAGACTGGCTTTATGTCGAACTTCTTTTCGGTTCGAAAGTTCGGCTGTTGAGTGAGTGAAGCTATAAAACAAGGAGCTCCAAAAATTCGGTTAAGATACAAGTCAATTCTTAAAAGTTTGTGATACACTTTCCTCGCGTCCAGTATTTGTGTCCATATCTCTCACCCCCCACTGTTATAGGTTTAACATTTTGTATGGAGCTGCTTAATTTGTGTTTCTTACAACGTATAAGTTTTGAATGTTATCTTTTTACATTGCGATAGGTGTGCGCTTGACGACAATCAGTACTAGAAAGCACTAATGAGGTCTAGGTTGGAGTGCGCTTGCCTAGAAAATGCCTATTCACTCTTGCCTTGAAGGTAATGAGACTATACGTGACTGGAAAAAGAGACGCTGGAAGTGCGTTCCACACCTTAGCAGTTCAATTCAGAAACTATGATCCAAAATCGTTTCGTCCGAGTAGGTTGGATTTCAACCATGTAAGGGTGCCAACGTTCACGATTTCTCGAAGTTCTGTGGTAAAACGGTAAAACGGTAAAGAGGGCACAAGGTTGTGAAGTTCGAGACCGATAGACAGGCAACAATGCGTCGGTGCTGTAAACTGAGCAATTTCGCCTGCGTTAGTGACTATAATTAAGTTAGGGGGGTAAGGGGGAGAACGACAATACCATCTAGTCGACCCCAACTGCCAACCTCACCTGCTCGTGGTGCCCCCTGCTAGACAACGGACGAGGTCCTGGCGACCGACCAATGGCGGTATATCCATTTCAACACCTAGCCGGGTAACCGGTTGGATGAGGCAACAGCGGCCTGGGGGTTAAAATCACTCCTAAAATGTCTGGTGCAGAAGGCAAGGGGAAACCACTGCACTATTTTCCCATGAAATCCGAATGAAAGTGAACAATATTGAGAGAGCGAACATGGGCGAACCGGTAAGCCGGCGCCATGTCGAGTCCAGGTCGCATGGTGTGAAATATGCTACTGGACGCACTGCTGCGACTCACCAGGCGCAGTGTGAACAAAATGCTACTGGTGACTCATCCACTAGACAGCATGCGCGGCTTAGGAAGAGAATGAAGGTGGGAACCTGGAACGTCCGAGGAATGATCCAACCAGGGAAAAAGGAGATAATAGATAAAGAGCAACAGCATTACAATTTACAAATATTAGGGCTAACCGAGACTCACATGAGAAATTCTGGTTTCTATACGACCCCAACTGGCTGTACTGTCTATTTCTCCGGTCCCGAAAATGAGAGTAAAAATGGAGTTGCCGTGTCTGTAACACCGGAATTAAATAAATCAGTTCTCGGATACAACCCCGTGACTGACCGGATAATAACACTGAGAATTAATACAAGGCCGTGTCGCGTCAATATTGTGGTTGTATATGCACCCACAGCAGCATCAACATTGGCAGACATTGAAACTTTCTATAAACAAGTCGACGACACTCTTAAAAGCTTGCCATCCAGAGACATTACACTTGTAATCGGTGACTTAAACGCAAAAATAGGGAATACGATGAACGAAAATCATCTTAGAGAAGTGGTCGGAAGATATGGACTTGGTGAAAGGAATGAAAGAGGTGAAATGTGGTTACAATTCTGCACTGAAAACTCCCTAACAATCATGAATACTTGTTTTAAGAATCACCCGAGGAGACTGTATACGTGGTCAATGCCAGGAGATAGAGCACGTAATCAGATAGACTACATCGCTATCGCAAAAAGATGGAGGTCTTGCATTACCAACACAAAGACCTATCCTGGAGCCGATTGCGGGAGCGATCACAAACTACTCGTTGCAGAAATGACACTTAAGTTAAGAAAGTGTCCACGTTTGGTTCAGAAACCTCAAAAAAGACCTGACCGATTTGAGCTCTCAATGTTTAGCCAATGTGTTGAGAAAAATCTCGCTAACTTTACAATAGACTGCAATATTGACACTGACCAAAATTGGAACAAAATGAAAGATGTCATGCTCTTGTCGCGAAAAGAAAGCCTAAGAGCAACGGTGGATGCTCCAAATAAAATGTGGATTACTGAGGAAGCATGGAAGGCAATCAAAGAACGAAAGAACTTACTGAAAGGCAATCTTGACTCTCAAAAGGTACAATATAGGAAATTATCGGCCACCGTGCAACGTCTCTGTCGTAGAGACTACGATAACTACCTTAATTCAATTTGTCAGGATATTGAAGATCATGCCCAAAATTTCCATACTAGAGACCTCTTTCTGAAAATTAAAAGCATAACACGGGAGCTGAAACCAAGGACCTGGGCCATCGAAAATGATAAGGGCACACTTTTGACCGAAGTTGATCAGGTGACAGAAAGGTGGCGATCATACTGTGAGAGTCTGTACGCTCATCCTACAATACCAATGATAGACACGCCTAGCCGAATCTTAGAAGACCAAGGCAGGGAACCCGAGATACTTGAATGTGAAATTATAGATGCTTTGCGCAAAATAAAACACAATAAAGCAGCTGGAGGAGACAACATTTTTGCTGAAGAACTCAAGCATCTTGGAAACAAAGGCGTTAAGATTCTGCTAGACCTGTGCAATCTTGTATGGAAGACAGGAAAGTGGCCAATTGACTGGAGAAGGTCCCTAGTAATACCACTTCACAAAAAAGGATCAACTCGAATATGTGGGAACTATCGCACAGTGGCCCTTATATCCCATGCGAGCAAGATAATGCTTTATGTACTTAATGGTAGACTAAAATCATTTCTTCAATGGCAAATACCTACAGAGCAGGCGGGATTTGTTAAAGGAAGAGGCACAAGAGAGCAGATTGTGAATGTGAGGCAATTAATCGAGAAAAGTCGAGAGTTCAATACACCTATGCTCATGTGCTTTATCGACTACTCCAAAGCATTTGATCGCGTAAGGTGGGACTGTCTATGGGACATTCTGCAGAAAATGGGCGTACCTGAACACCTTATTGTATTGGTCGCAAACTTATACCAAGACAGCGAATCTATGGTTAGAGTCAATGACGTCATCTCCACACCTTTTAAACCCGAAAAGGGAGTAAGGCAAGGATGTATCTTGTCTCCTATTCTTTTTAATATTTATGGCGAGTACATAATGAGAAGAGCCCTGGAAGGATGGGAGGGAGGAATCTCCATCGGGGGTGTTAAGATCAGCAACCTTAGATATGCGGATGACACCACACTTTTTGCATCATCGGAGAAAGAACTTGCTCAACTGTTCCGTAGACTGGAGTTTGAGAGTGGACTGGCTGGACTTAGCATAAACAAGTCGAAAACGAAAGTTATGCTAGTTGATAGAAGTAGTCAACTCCCTAGGACTGGAGAACTCTCGGACTTGGAGTTTGTCAGCGAGTTTGTGTACCTCGGATCGTTGCTTTCGGACAAAGGGGGGAGTGAACACGACATTAGAAGACGAATCCAAATAGCCAAAGGTGCAATGAGTAAGTTGACAAGGATTTGGCAGAACAGGAAGATCTCGAATAACACCAAAAAGAGACTCGTAAGAACTTTAGTCTTCTCTATCTTCCTTTATGGATCTGAGGCATGGACGATTCGAGCAGCGGACAGAAAAAGAATTGATGCTTTTGAAATGTGGTGTTGGAGAAGGATGCTTCGAATACCATGGACCGCGATGCGTACCAACCTGTCAATCCTGCAGCAGCTTCGTGTTGACGTCAGACTCTCTACCATATGTTTCCAAAAGATTCTTAGTTATTTTGGTCATATTGCCCGACGGCTGCCAAGTAACTTGGAAAAACTTATAGTTGTGGGTAAGGTAGAGGGGAAAAGACCGCGTGGCCGATCACCTAGCCGCTGGACTGATCAGGTGAAAACACTCACTGGCCTTCCACTTACAACTGCTATCAGAAAAGCCGAGGACCGAACAGAGTGGAAGGCATTAGTTACCAACTTAGCGAAGGCACTTCCATGTGGACACGACCTTCAGTAATGAAGTGTGCGACCAAGAAGAAGAAGAGTGACTATAATTAAGCGACCCCAGCGATCAACCGAGTCTCAGAGTCTAGTTTGGTCACCGTCAGGTCATCATCATCATCATCATCATCATGATCAACCCATTACCGGCTCACTACAGAGCGTGGGTCTCCTCTCAATATGAGAAGGGTTTGGCCATAGTCCACCACGCTGGCCATGTGCGGTTTGGCAGATTTCACACGCCTTTGAGAACATTATAGAGAACTCTCAGGCGTGTAGGTTTCTTCACGATGTTTTCCTTCACCGTTGAAGCAAATTATATTTAAATTTTGAAAAAACGCACATAACTCCGAAAAGTTAGAGGTGCGGATTCGAATTCGTGCCCGGATTCGAACCGCCGACCTCTGATTAGGAGGCTGACGCCATAACCATTAGGCTATCACCGCTTACAGTCAAGTAGTTTTTTACTAATATCCACATGTTCGATGAGGCCTTCTATTGTAATCCAGCTCATGGTTGCGCAATAAAGAAAAAATACTGTCTTAAATTTTTATCCTAAGATTATGTATAAGATTGGGTTTAGTTTTATACAAGGAAATAATTTAAAAAAGACACCTATTCCGATATTATTATAATGTCATACGACCAAAACATATGACCCAAGGATGTCCCTTTGTTACATAGAAAAGAAGCCCTAGAAAAATTCTCGTCTTCGTCTTTGATCATACAGCAATACAACTACCTTTTAGGTAGATCTAGAAAGGAAAACTAGAAAGTACAAACATTTTGAATGTGGTTGCTTAGTAAACTAGTATTTAAGGGTACATAGGTAGGCAAAGGTGTATACTCGGACTAATGCAACCCTTAAGTTCACCCTTTGAACTTTTCAAATTATGAAAAATGATCCTTGTCTGCAATAAAGAAAAAACAGGTACAAACCAACCAATTTGAATGGTGAGGTGAACCTAATGTCGGTCGTTTGAATAAAATAACAAGATAAATTGGAGGCATAATCGGTTTAGCCGCGGACATGCGCGAGAGGCGCAACAACTCGATTTGATATTCTAAAACGAAACTAACTTTCAGACTCGTAATGGACGTTTTTTAAAATTGTAAAAATGAATTTGATTTGATGACATTTTTTCGTTTCGAAACGTTTTGTGTCACGCGCGGAGAATTCATTAAGCGGCTGGGATTCGTTTAATTCTATCCTGCTCCATGTTGCGTTATATTTAACAGACTTCCAAAAGGTAGATTAAATTTTCTATGTTACTAGATACACCCACCAACGTTTTTTATCCGATTTCCTAGCACAGTTGTGTTGCTTATAAGTGGGAGGTTCCGGATTCAATCCCTGGCAGGGTTAATGTAGGAATTTATAATTTGTCTCAGTTTTAATCTACTGAATGACTAAAGCCTTGAATAATTTCCAACCTATCGACAAACGAAAATAACTACTTATAATGATAACATACACTCATACTCCTAACGGGTTAGCCTGCTACCACCCTAGGCTGCATTGTCACTCAACATTGGGTGGGATTACAGGCAAAATCTTACCGATAGAGGTGTTATATTAAAATTCAAAATACGGTCTCTAAGTAACGAAATTCTGACCCGTGGTCCGCTCTGCGCAATTACTCACAGTCAGCATTCCGACACATTCTGACAAAAGCAAAGCTGTATTGCTCATTGTTATTCAGTCACAGGGAATCGATCGAACTTATGATCCTGTTGCATAGATAGAATCATTAAAGTCTTGGTTTGAAGATTGATGGCGATAGACGACAATCCAGCCCCGTCCAAGTTCCAGAAGTGTCGTCATAAACAGTTTTTAGAGCTACTTACTCTATGCTAATGCAGGCAACAACTTGCCCGGCGGCAGTGTAGGAAAGAGAATTCCAGAACTTCTGAACGTAATGCCAAAAGTTCTCGCCTAGTTTACACAAGGATTACAAGCCACAGAACAATGTGATTTACAAAAGCAAACGCCATCTGCCTGATGCTTTATATAAATGCTCGATAGCAAAGAATCAATTTGTTCGCAAAAATGAAGACTAAAGACGCCGCAATACAAAATAACAAAAGATTACCGCCCAAAACTTGAGATTTATTAAAAATAAGTACTGTTTGGCCGCCAGAAAACAGCCATGAAAACTAAATCATAACTATTAAGCTAATTTTTTTCCAAATTTGACTAAAATAAATATGAAAGGCTGCGAAACAAAAGATGCTGAAAAACCGAACGTATTCGGAAACTGAAAATTTGAATGCATTAACATAGGCTACTTTTTTACCGGCAAAAATCAAAAATGGTGGAAAATTAAATTTAACTAAATTTGAATTCGATTCGAACTTCTTAGACATTAGAATTATATGTTGTCTAATGAAGCGGAAACGGGAATAGGAACTGGAATCAGAAATGGGATAGTTTTGACAAGAATTTAAAAACTCACCATTGATCAAACGACCATCAGCTAGTAGACATGGTGTCATGTCACATTTCACTGATTTAGAATATTATAAACTGACAATATTACCATAAGCAATAAAGTTTTAAATAAGACTGTTCCTCCGGGAGTCCGCGGGTTCCACCGACGGCTGGGAAATATGCAGATTATCATAAAAACGTCCCCATTTTATGACTCTCTCATTTTGCCCTGTCATCGCAGTATTAAGAACTTGCAATTTGATTACTTAGAATCGTAGAAATTCATTAAAAACTTTGATAACTTAATTTACATTTACCTAGGCGCTGAATTGAATGGGTTACGTTCATATATGTTATATCGTTGTTAAAGTTTAGTTAATTAGAACGCTAATAAAGAAGCGCTTAAACGTTTAATTAGTAAACTTATTATAAAGGAAGTTTAGTGTCCAATCCGCGCCGCGCCGCCGGTTCGAGTGGAACACTTTAATTGCCTTTCTCTGCAGACCGCTCCAAGTAGCTACTTCAACTGGCCACTTCTACTGCGCCAGATAATTACAATTAGTACATCCTGACGTACCTACGGGAACTAGTTTTACGTGTTTAAAGAGTATACTCCACAATTCATTTTCAACTCTCTAAAATACGTTGTTACTATTTTAACGTTTCGCTATTTATATTTTTTTATAACGGCACACCGCGGAAAAATTGGCAGACGGGTCACCTGATGTTAAGAGATTATATCGCCCATCACATCTGCAGCACCAGAGGGATCACCGAAGTGATGCCGACACGCTAAATCGCTTGGCGATATGTCTTCACCCGCAGGGTGGTAAACAGCCGCAGCCAAAGCCTTTCACGTAACCATACTCGAGCAGGGAATCGAACCCCCTTAAAATACTGCAGCGCACGCACTGCGCAACGGACGTCATTAGACGTAGTCATTGAATGTAATTATCACCATCAAATTACTAAAAAATAAAAAATAAATATTGGTAATTTGATTTAATTTAAACTCTCTCTCCTGTAACATGCGTTTTCGGCTAAAAACTTATTATGATTTGTGAAAGATAATTAATTATGTAACAGATTAGATAGATTCTCTAGAACAAATAGTTATATTTTTAACTAGTTGTTGTCCAACCGCGACTTTGTCCGCGTCCGCTTCGGTAACCGTAAAGCAGTCAACAGTAAGTGAGAAAAATATTCTTGACCGCGTCTCTCAATGAAGAAATGGTTTGCCCCGCCGTGGGACGTTGAAAGGCTGAGATATATGTATTGTGACCCGAGTCCCCATGCAGCCACACTGTAGTGCCGTGCTCGGCGCTCCACGCACGCGCTGGTATGTGGGCATGTCGTTGGTAACACATAAATATGATTTACAAAACGGCTGCTGTCTTCAGCCATCCGCACAGCTGCGATTTATGGCGTGTACCAAAATATTAAAGCCTTACCTAACACGAGAGACGAGTTTTATTCAATAAAGGCGAGGTTTTTAAACACAACCGCCTTTGTACGTGTGGAGGCCCCGAAGTACATATGAGTTCATGGTCTTGACTCTTGACCGAAACCCATATATGTTTTTCATTTGGACTTGAAGGGGTTTTGCTTACTAACTTTAACTGTTGGTATTTTCGTCGGAAATAATCTATTGACCGTGGCTGAATCAACTTCAACGAAATATTAATAAGTAAGAAATCTGAACTCGATTATGTAAGTGTAAGTTTACGTTTGTAATTATCACTATCAACTCGCTACTTTTTATAAATTTATTGATGCATCAAAAGTGTCTTTAAAAAGATTGTTTAAATAAAGGAAGACTAAGGTGTCGCCGTGCAGGCGCTTTGTATTATAAAATGGGTAGTCCTAAGTTCGATTCCCAGCTCATTTACTGATCGGGTCGGAGACTTCGGTTTCGGTTGCGGCTAGTTAGTTACCCTACTAGCAAACATACTGCCAAAAGATTTTTTTTTTATCCACAACAAGTTAGCCCTTGACGGCAATCTCACCTGATGGTAAGTGATGATGCAGTCTAAGATGGTAGCGGGCAAACGTATTAGGGGTATGGTAAAGCCATACTCCTAACTGCCTAACTCGTGCCGGAACGCTAAATCGCTTGGCGACACGCCTTTGTCGGTAGGGTGGTAAAAGATGCAAAAGATCACGTGCTAGGCATGTCACTTCAACATCAAATTGATGCAAGCGTTTCTTTACGGAGCCCCATGGTATAAACTAGGCTCAATTTTGTATTCGTAATCTGCGAATAAATCCACGGATTATAGCAGCAAGCGTAAGCTGACAACAAACTTAATGTTGTTTGTTGTGAGCTCCATTTAAACAGAGCTCGGCGCCTCCTCCCCGCGCAGCTGAACATTAATATTGTAAGGAGTACTCCCGAGTTAGGAGCCGACGCTTTTTGAATACTTGCTTGTGCCCTTGCCCTCTGGAACTTTCCTTTAATCTCAAATCTATAAGGGTGTTATAACACTGTTCGTTTGCAAGTGAATAGAAAGCGAGACGATTGGTCAATCATCATTGGTTTGACTTGCGTGGAGCTCACAGCTTGACATATTCAGATGTACATTTGAATGATCACCGCTGGACGAATCGGGCTGAATTTTTGCATATAGATAGGCACCGACTCATAAATTCGCCTACGGGTTGAAACAGGAGATTGAAATGTGTGAAAATCTGTCAGTTTTAAAGATAATAACACAAGAATGACATACATGTGTTGTATGACTTTGCACAATAACAAGGTCAAAGATATTTTCGTTAATATCATTATCACCAACCCGTTACCAGCACATTACCCCTCCGAGCCTTTCTGAAGAATGAGAATAGTTTAATCTGTAGCACCTAGTCGCCTGATGTTCCCTGATCATCCGTGAAGTGATCACAGTCACCCATGAACATCTGAAGAAGAATCACAAGCCGGGAATCGCACCCAGGATCTCTCACATTATAATACCCGCGCTGTCCTATTCTTTAAAGATAGACGCAAGGAATTCTTTAAAGATCCTCAAAATGATACTCATTCACTTACCTATTTTACAAAAAAAAATGCGTATATAGTGGTTACAGCGTAGTAACGCCTGGTCGTAGCGAATTATAGCAAATTACGGTTTATGTTAATTGTATATTATGGATATCCGCTAATTAACTGGTGCTGCTATCCCATATATAAGCAAATATGACAGCTGGAGTCCATCACTCACGCGCAATCGCGGCTTTGCATTGGAACATGCAGCGAGCTGTCCACTCACCCCGCACCCGCTGGGCGCGCCGCGTGTAGTCTCGCCGGAACGCGCTCGCAAATCGCCAGTATGACGAAACCCTTAAACCTAACTCCGGCAGAATATCAATGCGGAATAAAATATAATCGGTAGACCTAATCGTGTTAAAATTATAATTAAAAACTCTGATTGGATCTTACAAAAGTCCTTAAAATATTCAACGAGCAATAAATGTCACGGGAAACATAATTTAATAAATAATAATGATTGCATATATTTGTGTTTATATAATCTATCTATCTCCATTCCAAATTTCAGCCTAATTGCTTCTTTTTGGGGAGAAGGATTAACAAAGATACCACTTGTATTTAAACTTTCGCAATAATAATATAGTGATTTTTGAAAATCCCTAACGGCATGTGGTTTATGACGTACCTAAAACCAGGACTTGAAAATGTATTAAGTGTCATATTAGCTTCGAAGCTTCGAGGAGGCTACGGAGTGAAGATATCTACTTGAATAAATTAGATATGAGTAGGTATCTAATCATAGTAGAAGTACCTACAATAGTTATCAACAGCTCACCAAGTGGCTAATTCAACGTACCATCACGAAAAAACACAAATATAAATTATCTTTGACTTGTCAGATTAAATACAAATAGGTAAAGTTAGCGCGCATGAAGCAAGAATAGGTTTACTAATTAACCAAAAAAAAATACTGAACTCTGTAACAGGTAAACATAAAATAAAACAAATGTTATGTTAGAAGTCGAGCCAATAGTATTAGCAGAACTAGTTTTTGCTTATATTATTATATACTTTGATAGGAAACTGTGAGAATTTTGAAAGCAGTCTAGGGAGACGCGATGCTTGATGTATCCCCAGGGAGGCTGCGGGAAGGAAATGGGATCCAACCGCGATGAATCACAACAGCCGGCCGGCGGACAGGAAGTGCGGAAGTTAACAATGATTGGACACAATTAGCGATGAGTGATGAGTTTCGGAAAGTAAAGGATTTCCCCATTTACTAAACTAATAATCTGTGAGCAAACATTGAGAATCAATGTATTGAAAACGTATTTACTTTAGAAAACTCAAATAATATTGTTACCTTTTTCGGATAGGATGGATTCAGACGGCAACGCAAGGCATAAGTAAAAAAAGTGCACGGATAGTTCACAGAACAATTCTATTGTTACTTTTCCAACTAAACTGATTTTAGATATTATATACAGGAATAAAATCCCATAACATCACGTACATATATATATATATATTATACTTATATATATTAACTATATATATATATATATATATATATATATAGTTTAAGCAGAAAAGCATTCAGTCCATATTAATCATCAACTAGGACAGATGAAGCAGTTATCGGCGACGGTACCCGCGTAGATTTTATATTACTTCCTTTCCGGCGATATAAAGTAGCCAGAAGCAGCCCTCGCCAAGTCCTTAATCTGCCTTTGAAACTCCCGAAATAATCGCTTTGAATATTAAATACAAGTAGGTAGGCATTACTTTGAGGAATTTGAGAAAATTTGAAATACCGCTAACATTAAAATACAGTTTGCAACATAAGCTTTATTATACCGACACTATCTACTTATAACATTTCATTCGTCATTTCAACTGACTTATAGCAAAAATAGTTATTTTTATTGTATAATCGGTTAAGACTTAAGATAAATAAAGGAAATGACGTTTCACATTTTTATAGGTTTAATTAGTCACCGGATAAAATTAAAACGAATTAAAAGGTGTATTTAACATTTGTGTCATCTTACTAGGCAGACATCTGATCGCACTGACAGATTATATCAAGAAGGTCAATAGATTTCTTCATTATCCCCTGGATTCTCAGAAACTGGCGTATTAAGAATTTAATGAGGAACTTAGGACCTTTTTATTCGGATAATAAAACGTAAGCAGGTTTTTTTTATGAGAGTTCGAAGTTTTTTTTACTGTTCAATTACGTTTTAGCCTTATGACAAACGGAAAAGAATATGGAAAAACAGTTTTTCAGCACCTAACGTAATGAACGTTATTTCGTTCTTATTAATTTTTCGTATTAACTTCTGAACTTAAATAGGTGTCTACGAGTGGCACGTTTCTATGGTATGTAGCAGCAGGTTTATTTTACGTTATCAAGTCACGGTCGCTGCGCCGCGCACTCGCTTTCTTTTAAGGGTGCTTTTTAATTTACCGAATAAAGGATTAATTTGTTTCATGATTTTGATATAAGTTTATTTTATTTATACAAACTATAACTTGCTACATTGCGCGGGTTTATTTTTGCCTTAAGATAATTTTGATGAGACTCGAGCTGGCTGTTAGAGGATCATTCACACTTACATTGTCACATTACATTATATTGAAGTGGAATGCCGACGGGAGATGCTGTCTACTCATTTATTTTTACATAAGCTACACGTCTTGATGATCACAAAGCTAGTATTGCTTTATTTTTAGAGCTATCCAAGGCGTCTGACACGGTCTCGATTCATGTGCTCCTAGATAAATCGGAAATTCAATTTGGTATGAGGGGAATTGCATTTTATTGCTTTCTGATAGGTAGAAAACATGTGTGTGATAGGTAGGTGTGTTAGCGTCGTTGGTCACGACAGTGTTCAGGAAACAGACAATTTTGGTGTTCCACTAGGAAGCATCCTTGGCCCTACGCTTTTTATTATGTAAATAAGTGACACAAATGCTAATGTCAATGGCGAAATAGTTTGCAATGCAGATGATACAACAATAATTTATGCTGGAGCTACTTGGCCAGAGGTGTTTAGTAAGACTGAAATACCAATGGGAGGGGAATCCACTTTGCTGCGTCATGTTCTTCTTACTCTTAACTCGTTAAAAAGCAACTACATTTGTTTTCATAATACAGCTACTTCAGTTTAGCCTAAAATGAAGCCGGTATGGCTGCACGCTGCTGGCCAGGGCTAACGTACGAAATTTACTGTCTGGGAGTCCTTATTGATCAAAATTTAAACTTTAATCATTAAAGATTCCCAACTAAAAAATTTCTTCGACGTTATCGTGTTGTGTTTTCGGGAAAAAATATTTTTCATTTTTTTTTCTGTTTCACTTAAACTATTTTGGAGCAATCCTCAATTTATGGTCAATAATTTTTTTTTTGTTAAATTTAATAGGAAATTCGGACATGTTGCATGCAAACTTGTTAGCTGCAGTAACTTATAACTGAGTGAGATATACGTATTGCTTTGTTATGGCGGTTGGTTGAACTGTACAAGACGGAGCCGCGGGGGAAATCAACCGCGCTGTAGATAAACAGCCGAACATGTTCGTTCCTAGGATATTAGCTTTCAGACATCTCCATTATAGCGCTTGTAAACAGCGTTTCGTTTAACTTCCTGCTAATTCTGTGTGCACACAAGGTACTTACAGTTTTACGCTAAACACCGGTTGGTATAGCGAATCTGGCGCTTGCGTCAACTGGGTCATAGAACTGATAGACAGTTTTGTCTTGGACCACCGGTCCTCTGATCTAAATACCGCACTTTTTCTTAATATAGGCATGTGCTGTAATTAGTCAGTTTTCTTAATTGAAACGATTGAATAACGTTAGCTTGAAAGTGAGAATGGAGACATACATGTTATTTTTTTCTGTGCTTTTATATAGGTATCCAATAATATCCGGACTTATCAACGCAAAAACAAAGAGAACCACTCACGTGTGCCCGGCTAAAATAAAGCAATCATCCAATCTATGTTTTTCAAAATGCATTACGATTTGAATCTTAGAGGATTCAAGTCCCGACAAAACCATCGGAAATGAAGACCAATAAAATGTGCCTGTTAGTTTGTTACCTTGTCGCGTCGCATGCAACAGCTGTAAAATAAAACGTGATTTAAGCCATGACGTAGAGAATCCAAAGTGATTTTTAAAAAATGTATATCCCATTATTATTTTAACCTTTCAGCGGCCGGCACGAGTGCGGCGCAGTAATTGCGTATGTCCCATTGTCCGATACGGTTTTCTAATTAAAAGGGAACAATATCGGCGCGGGAGGGCCGCCGCCCGCCCGTTCGTTAGCAACGATTGCGGACCGCGATAATGGAATTAAAAATTTGTTTTTTCATACGGAAAGACAGCCTTCCAATTGATCACGGGTTTTTTGGGAACAATCAAATTTTGTTCCCATCTATGTTATGTTTTATGTTATACGTAATTAAATTATACGCAACATTATTCGGTACGATTCGTTGACGTCTAAAACGATAAAACGGTGGGCGTCCATTGCTAGCCAGAAACCATATAAACGGATTTCCAAATAAGATATTTCTTGTGTCTCCGTGTGCAGCGGATCTCCGAGTCGTCGGACCTCTTTAATTCATTATTATATTTAAAAGGTTAAATTTATATGTAAGAGGTTTGTGTGCATCATAAGACGACAAAGGAAGAATACCTACCTATAGATAGTCGGGGAAACGTAGGCCTCTGTCTCTCTCAACAGTCCGCTGTATAACTCGGATTTTTTTTGCTTGTACTGTAATCATTCGTTTCAAAATATAGTCGATTATATTCGAAACAGTTCGATTTGCCATTGATTAAGTAAGTTGCTCGAACTGGTGGAATGATCTGATTACACACAGACAGGCACTTATGGATTTTGAAAGATTCCCGATCAGCGTTTTAGGTGGGAGCAACAGGATTCGTTTTTATTACGTTACCTGCGAAACAGGACGAAGATGGAAATGTTGCCAATCCTGCTAAACAAATTTTTCAAATCTTAACCAAATTGACAGGTATATTTATGAAAAGTGCTTATGGACTGTCTCAATAATTTACTTAATATGTGGCCATTAGCAAAATTTACGGAGTTGAGCTTTGACATAATATTATAGGTACATAGGTAATATATTATAGAAATAATATTTCGTAATGTTTGAATTATTACCATAATTAATCTTAAATTTTGCACACTACTTAGTTGAATTTTATAGTCTATTTATTGATAAAATCGTATTCACTATCACATTAGGTAATTTATTTTTTATTTCACGGCCAGGTGAGATTGCGATCAAGGGTTAACATTTTGTGGAATAAAAAAAAGATATTTTGTTCTACATATTTGGAGCTTCCGTGCCTATTTGAAAAAATATAAACGTAATTCCATTTCTGACGTTGAGTGATGTGGAAGCTTATACCCGTCCCGTATTTTATTGATGCCGGGACGCGCTGCCCGCCGCTAAACGGTAACGCTCCCATACAATGTACCAAAATTATTAATCCCATTATCCCACGCAAATGCCCCCGCCCTCCCGACTACCGAACAGGCAACACCGACCGCCCTTGCTCTTTATAGGGTTCCGTAACCGAAGGACGTCGCTGGTGCTGATGAACAGTACCCTAGTAATTAGAAACCGATGGGCCATCACTTCCACCGCTCCCGACCGTTGATAGAGAAACTAGCCCAGGCCCCTTCGCTCACATGTCCGGCATTAGGCAGTTCCGCGTTGACGAACACGTCGAGAATTATATTATCACAACATGATAGTGATAGTAATCAAAACTGGCGGCTGAACGTGCTCTCTGAGGCACGCGGGTTTACTATGACAGTTTCCTAACTCCAGATCGAAAATTTAATATTAGAATAAACCAATACTATCTACTACTAATATATCTAACTCAGAAATCGAGAACATAGAGCTTGTGAACGGAAATGCTGCATTAGCTCATTTTTATGTACCTTTAGGTATCTCTTTCTCTAATACAATATTTAAAAAAATTACAAACAATTTCTTCAACTACCTTCGACCCTTAAATTTATCGACAAAGAGGAAAATAAAAAGCGAAATGAGTTGGCTTGTTAGGTGCGCACGTAATTCAATCTAGCTGATTCATGTTGAGCCCCGCACCCGGCCCGCACCCGGCTCGCACCCGGCGCGGCGCCTTCCTTTGCGGTGTTTATTTATTTTTCATTAATGCCATACTAGGTTTAACAAGGTGGAGGTCAGGGGGTGCTGGATCCGTTTCACCTCGCCTTACCGTTCACCTGCGAAAATATGTTTTTTTAAAGTGAAGGGTGACAAAATTATAATATCTAGGCTCTCTTTCAGTCTAATATTACAGCGTGACGTTCTCATAACTAAATATAGTTCCCAAGTTTAAGCGAGAAGCATTTTATGACATCAACTTTTGCATAACTTACTTGTAACAATATAGATTACGATTGATATTTAAGCATGTATAAGTGGGGCTTGGAGCAGCGATGCTTAAAAACCCTTTCTAGGAAAAGCCTGTGTTCAGTTGTTTCTCATGAGTTGGCTGAGGCGGAATAAAAAAACTACTAGTAATATACCAACTCGTAGTACGTTACCTAGTTAGTAGGACTAGTCGTAGGCGGATTGTAAAGTGTGCCATGAGCTTGGCTCATTTTACGATCCGCTAATGGAATAAATATAAAAGATTTAACTATTCCTTTGTTTTTATAAAGCATTTCTTGGTAATTCAAAAGTCAGACCTAAGTCGAAGATGAAGAGCCCGAATTGTAATACCATTGAGGCTATATATACCTACTACGGTAAATGACTTCGTGAGGATAAATATTCCTTTTGAGTGTTCATTGCGACCTTGACTTCCATTTCACATTTTTTGAATTGGTTTCAAAAAATGTCTTAGGTGATATCATAACTTTAATAGCTCTACTCCTACAGATCATAGCGTTGACATAAGTTATAATTTAAATAAAGAAAGAGTTAGATATTTACAGTTTCATATTTGTAGCATTTGTAGCATGAAATTTTACCTTGAAATTCACACTTCGTGCGTTGCACGGAATGGCTATATAATTCTTTTTAACACGTTAGGAAAGGATATAAAGCACACGAATATCCAAGAAAACAAAATCGGCTCGTGTATATAAGCTTTAAGAGCTGTCACTGCCAATGTCAAAAAGGATTGCTGTCAGTTTAATAACACAACTTTCACCAGCTGACAATGACAAGTATTTGTGTTCAATTTCAATTATTGCGATGCAGTATTCAATAACAATTTCGCAAAAACTATGGCGATGAGCTATCTTACCGAGAGTGAAGCCCCGCGGGACTTCAGGGTGTCTTCCACAGAGAGCGATGGCCATTATACAAAGTGTGTTTTGTGTTATACCGTGAAGAGAAACTTCTATTGTGCTGAATGCGTCAAAAATGGTAACTTCATCCACTCTTCGATGCCTTACTCAGATAGGTAAGTGGTTTTGCGCAATTATGGTACCTTTATGACTCATTGCCCTGCTTGTGCCAAATTTAAAAGAAACGTCTATTAAGAAACACTTTGTTCAAATACTTATTTGCAGACAGACTAATATGTTTGGATTAAGTGGTTGATACTGGTTCAGTTCAGTAATTTGGAAAACATCTGATATTGTAACACAAAACAGCAAGAGTCAAGAAATAATAAAATTCTAAGTAATAAAACTTGGTCTACTCACATATGATTTTTTATACAGATTTTCAGAAAAACAAATGAAATTGATGAGAATAAAGCTCAACCGACAGCATGTGTTGGAAAGATGTGAAAAGTTATTAGCACCAAAAATAAAGAAAGATATCCTACTCACTGAAACTAAACAGTCCAGAGACAAACTTGATTTATTACGACTAGCCATAGAGCAGAGAAGAAGCATGATTAATATGAAAAGGATGGAATTAGCAGATTTGGTAGCATATAATAGTGAATTGCGTATAAAATTACCAAGGTATCAAAAACGTGTATCAAGTTTAGGGAGACATGTTCAGTTGCAAAGAACAGAGCTACAAAACAAAGTAACAATGTACAACGATCAGACACAGTCCTTAGCAGCTTTAAGAAGATCCAGGATACGACAGCTTGATAGATATATCTTTCCTATTTATATAAGCTATGATTCCAGGTGAGATTCTTCTTATTATTTCTTATTTGGCCAGCATGCCAGCCTTTTACTGGAGATCTACTTGTTTCTACTAACACTTATTTAATGTGGCTTCTTTTTATTGACTTATTTTCCTTCACTTCTTGGTATATCTAATCTGGGCACTTATTTATTAAAAGGTTCAATTTGATGTAAGCTCAATGATTTTTAATTTATTTTCATTTAAATTTGGTTCCCTGGGAGATTTTATGCTGGGAAACTTATTTCAGTTTCATTGCGTTAGAGTAGATGTTTTTTTATATTATAAAATTCTTAAACTTATACTGAAACTATTAATTTGTATTATGTATGTTAATGAGGTTGTAGTATTACTAAAATAATTGACCCCACTTTAATAATTTTTTACATTTATATTTTGCTTTCTTAGGAACTTGCTGCTTATGCATAAGTGAGTTTGGTTAATTTTTTGTATATTTCCCTTAATTAGAACTATCTAGTAGTTTAGATGGTATATACAGAAACATTTTTGATGTATCACTTAATAATAACATTTGGTTAATTGCATGTTGTAATGATAACAATCTATTGTGTAATCAATTGTATTTTGTTAGCATTATCTGTTTGTATGTTAATCCCTATACGACTTATGATTCTGATTAAAAGTAAAGTAGGTATGTCCACTGAGCAGGGCGACCCTCAGAGAATTTTTAAACTTTATAAATCAATTGGCATTCTTAGACTGGATCACTTACCCCCAGTATGACTGTTGTAAAAGTAGGATGTTCATTTTAAGCCAAACAGTTTACAAATTTTTTTTGCCGGTTTTTATTTGCTCTTGGGCGCTTTTAGGGGATAGAAGTGATCATATCTCTTTACCATATTTTGTAAATATTAAATTTTTGATGAAATTCTACTTAGGGTAGCATGCATCATGCAGCTATAAATGTTCTATCTTTTTCGTTTATATGCCGAAACTTAAACCTTAAAACTCTAAAATATATAAATTCAAATTCAAAGATATAAAATTTGTTACGGGTGTGTCTATGGCTTAACAGTAAAACAGATGTTTTAAATTTTATAAAACACCTGGGATAGAGATAAGATGTTAATTAAAAATCCTGGAGACATTTAGGCTAGGCTTAGACTGTTGTGTCCTGTATTATTGTTGTACGTGAGGTATAACTAAGAATGTTGTCTGCCGCAGCGACAGCATAGAGGACATGGAGTTCGTGGGCGAGGACGCGGAGGAGGAGCCGCCGCGGCGGCCGCAGCTGCACATCGTGGCGCCGTGGATCGACATCGACGCGGACTACTCGCACATACAGGCCTGGGGTGAGCCAGCCTTGCATCCATTGTAAACCTTGGAAGATCTGGCATAGTGCCGCGGGTAGTCTTATAACTGAGAGGCTAAGGTCATGTTTTGATCACTTCACATCAGGTGACCTGCTTAATCGTTTGCCCGCTAGTTATACATGTAATAATAATCAAAAAAATCGTGGTCGTATACATTTAAAATTCATCTTCGGCCGTGGCTGGTTATCTCCTACCGACTAAGACTCCACCACGCGTTTGTTTACGATAATTAGGGGTACGAAACTGATCGGAACAGGTCAGCCCGGTACCATCATAGACCACGTCATCACTTACTACTACCAGATGAGACAACACCGAATAACGTAGTGAATATACTCATTGCTTATAGAATAGAATAAACTAGAATTAATAATTTTCTTTCGAAAAATTACGAACTTGCGATACAAAAAATAAGCATTTTAACGCAAGGCAGGCTATTCGGATTCTATGGGAGTACCAGAGTGCCACTGTATGTGTGTGTACCGCCGGCGACTTCTTTCACGTAACGCGATATACGGCTGTATCAAATGTTCCTGCAAACTTTACAGAGACTCAGAACAAGGAGACCCCGGTGAGCGCGGAGCCCACCTCGAACCCCGCGCACCGCACCAGCGCGGCGCTGGGCCTGGCGGCGCAGCTGGTGGCGCTCCTCGCCTGGACGCTGGACGTGCGCCTGCCGCACGCCATCGCTCTGAGGTAGCCAACAACCCGGCCTTAGAGCATCATAGGTTACACGCATTACCAATCTGCGCGTAAGAGTTGACGAAGCTGAAGCCCAATCCTAACTCGATAGAGTACACAGAATTTTGTTTTACATTATTCTTTACTTCCAATTATAATAGATGATCAAACGAACTTCCTGAAGTGAAGTTCGATCATTATTATATGAGTCGCTTCATTCGAAGATATAATATATTTACCAGGTAGTCCCTTTAACCTACAGGCAACTTCGCACGATTTTAGAGAGTAGTTTCAATACTCTTTGTTTTTTTTTTTTTTTCTTTACCCGCAATATGGTGTCTAGGTGGTCGTCGTACCTTGTGACATTGTTCATTCTTTTAGAGATTCGTTAAAAACAAAACTTTTGGGTTAAGAACACTAGAATTTTTACGATGTGGTCTTTTGATGGGAGAGGAGGGTATTTATATCTTCGAATGAAGCGACTCATATAATAATGATCGAACTTCACTTCAGGAAGTTCGTTTGATCATCTATTATATTTCGTCGCTTCATTCTTCAGATATAATATATTTACCAGGTAGATTTTCAGAGAAACCAATTTTGTTTTTATTTTTAAATTATTCAATTCATTATTAAAAGTTAATTAATCATGATTATGTTCTAATCGATTTTATTTACTTCGTACTATTTCTCGTATTTAAGTGGCTCAAGTCGCTTAACTACAGGGAAAACCACTGCGTCTGCGAAATTGACACAGCCGGTCAAAACTGGCCTGTCATAGGACCAGACAAAAGCAAAAGACAAGCTTTCTGATTGTGTCTGAGTCCCGCGACGCGAGCCTATTTGGCGGCTTGTCATGTGCTGTGAGTACAGAACGTCCTTACGACTACGCTGCTTTCTGATAGCACCTGCTTAGTCCACCGACCAATAAATTGAGCGGTGGCAACCTAGCGCGGTTTATTGTAAGTTAGCAAGAGGTTTCCTACATTCAGTGTCCTCGTTTTTAAAAGATAATCTTTGAAGACTCAAGATTGTCCAAGAGCGGAGGTCTTAATAATGTCTATTATGGCTATATTGACACCGGTTGGATTAATCAAAACGGTACTTCATTTAATTACAGGGAAATGTTTGAACACTATGAGCTAGTGTTTGAACTGAGCTATCAAATTCATGTGTACTTTGGCTCCTTATTTAAAATATTGTACGCTCTTTTGAGTAATCGTTGTATACAAGCGTTGGGACCTACCTGAAGGTTGGTCAAAACCAGCCGCATGTGAAGCGATGGCTATTAAGGGAGCCATGAACACTCATCATTATATTGCTCCATTAAAAAAGGTAAGACGGATGATTTTCAGCCATTGAAGGCGTCGGTCCTATTTGATGAACAAAACTGCCACCAAAGTTTTTATGTAAAGTTATATTGTTAACCTTGCGTAAACATTTGAAAATTTAAGTTGAAGGTAAACTCGTAGAAGTATTTTGATTGCCAGTTTAAGGCATATGCCTCTGGTTCTTCGCGAAAAGCAAAGATATCAATGTCGTAACATTAAAACTGTCTTGGAATTTAATTCTGCGCTGACGGTTTATCTAACTAATAGCTGCAGTTTTTTGAACCCTCAGCAATATTGCATAGTCATTTTCGTAACTGGCAAAACCTTTTAATCCCATAATTACGTCCAGAAGTTTAAAATAATTTATATGGTATCTCATTTCCAAGTCTTTCCACCTGCCATGAACCTTTGCACTTCTACAACCTACAACCTAACCCATTCTAGAAGAATTTGTATATAATATTTCGTTTTTACAACTTTAATTTATAACATTTCACGTGACCGTAAGAATATGATAACGTCATCCATTAAGGTCTTCCAGAATCATTTCGGAAATATTAATTTTCAATTTCTTAATTATTAATATCTTGTCAAAATGCCAGGAATTTCTGAAGTTCTAACAATTTTGTATAGAGAAATACATATAGTACTGCTGGACATGACGTTACAAGAACACCAAGATGTGCAAACTCTCGAATACATCTTGGTAATTTCAAAAACTTCTCAATCAACTAATTAATGTTGTTACGCTTATCAATAGATAATGAACATGACATATTATATTGTATACGGATCTGTATCGAACTTAAAGAACTTTAATCGTAATTCAGTACGAAACATTCTAAAAGTTTTACGGTTTTACGCATATTTGTAACGCATTCATTGAAATTATTACCTATACATAAATACAATATGTAAAATAATATACCTATTACCTTTGTGAGTCCTTACTTACAAAGATACGATATAACATTCGTCATGATTTTTGTAAACACTGTGCCATGGATAGGCCGTACGGCGGATATGGTAGTAAACTAATATATAGATACGTAAATTCTTAAAATTTCTTTAAAAATTAAATTTTGAAAATTTTCTCTATAGGAACTCATAAATAGGCTTCTTTAAAGTCGATTTTGACTAAAAACCGCCACCGGGAAGTAATTTAGCTGTCATTTTGTGATTCTCTTTTTCAAAATCAGGTGCGTCAAGGGATAGTAAAACCATGTTCTATCAATAACACCACTGTGTTGTTGAATATGTGTTAACCGACAACTAAGGAGGAATTGAATTCTGGGCGTCATAAACTGTTCCTTTTCTGTTGTGTTGAACAGGGGTTCTTTGTATGAGCTTGTGGAAATGACTGGTGTCATTTCGACCTTCTGGTCCCCCCCCCCCCCCCTGATCGTTAGGTAACGAGGAGGTCTTAACGAGATTCCCTGGGCAGCAAACTGGATGGCTAACGTCTGAGGCGTTTTTACTTTCAGATTTACTAGAATACTTTCTCGATGGCCTTGGTGACTCTTATTTTGTAATGGTTCTCCTTACATTCCGAGTCTTTATTAACAATGACTCAGTGTAATTAATTTAATTCTCTCTTTGTCTGCCCGTAGTGCACATAATTTTGCAATATTTAACAATGCCGCTAGGATCCTCACGTTTAGCATTGGAACCTGCACAAGTTTGCAATTGGCTTGTATATAAAATGCTCTTTCATGAGCCATCTTTAACTCCCTTGACTAACCCTTTCTTTAATAGGGGGGTCCATAAACCATCAGAACTTTCGTAGATATCTTCCCCGAAGACAAAAGATACCAAAGCAGACAGTTGCTTTGGATTAAACTTAATTGTAGGGTTGTCTCAGCTAGTGAAGTGACTATCTGGTACGTCCTAGTAAGGGGTCGCCTTTGGCGAGCCTTCGTCATGTGGGAGATTTGACGAACCTTCTTGCCATCCTCGGCGTTCGACGTCGCTTATAGATACATATCTATAAGTCGTACGACATTTATGCGAACGTACGTAAGTATATTATATATTGTCTCGACAATCATGTGTAGTTACTATGTATCTACACAAGATTATATATATTTTCTACGTAAGTTGTCATAAAAACGCATGAATATGACTAATAACGAGCTCGCGGATAGTTCTGTTATCGCAATTGACTCGCAGTCCACCACGATTTTATTTTCATATTGTAATTTGTCATGAAAACGTGACTCATAAATAGCTTGCATCTAGTTATATTAACGCAATTGACTCGCAGTCAATCCCGACTTTATTTTTATATAGTAATTTATAGTGAAAACATAACTCATAAGTAGCTCGTACCTAGTTCAGTTATCGCAATTGACTCGCAGTCAATCCCGATTTTATTTTTATATTGAAATTTTTCATAAAAAAATTACTGAAATAGCTCGCAGGTAGGTAAGTTATCGCAATTGACTCTCAGTCAATCCCGATCTTATTTTCATATGGGTATTTATCATGAAAACATGATTCGTAAATAGCTCGCAGCTAGTTACGTTATCGCAATTGACTCGCAGTCAATCCCGATCTTATTTTCATATGGGTATTTATCATGAAAACATGATTCGTAAATAGCTCGCAGCTAGTTACGATATCGCAATTGACTCGCAGTCAATCCCGATTTTATTTTAATATTGAAATTTTTCATAAAAAAATTACTGAAATAGCTCGCAGGTAGGTAAGTTATCGCAATTGACTCTCAGTCAATCCCGATCTTATTTTCATATGGGTATTTATCATGAAAACATGATTCGTAAATAGCTCGCAGCTAGTTACGTTATCGCAATTGACTCGCAGTCAATCCCGATCTTTGTTTCATATGGGTATTTATCATGAAAACATGATTCGTAAATAGCTCGCAGCTAGTTACGATATCGCAATTGACTCGCAGTCAATCCCGATTTTATTTTTATATTGTAATTTTTCATAAAAACATTACTGAAATAGCTCGCAGGTAGGTAAGTTATCGCAATTGACTCTCAGTCAATCCCGATCTTATTTTCATATGGGTATTTATCATGAAAGCATGATTCGTAAATAGCTCGCAGCTAGTTACGTTATCGCAATTGACTCGCAGTCAATCCCGATTTCATTTTTGTATTGTAATTTTTCATAAAAACATTACTGAAATAGCTTGCAGGTAGGTAAGTTATCGCAATTGACTCGCAGTCAATCCCGATTTTAGTTTCATACGGTAATTTGTCATGAAAACATGATTCGTAAATAGCTCGCAGCTAGTTACGTTATCGCAATTGACTCGCAGTCAATCCCGATTTTATTTACCTATTTATAATTTGTCATAAAAACATCACTCATAAATAGCTCGTAGCTAGTTATGTCATCGTAATTGACTCGCTGTTTGTATTTATATATTGTGTTAACACCAAACTAACCTGCAATGTTATCATCCTTGGGCGAAACGGTTGGAGTCGAAACAAATCCGATTCTAATTTTTCTCCTATATTTGTTCTTCCATTATTCTGATCTTGTATTTGTATTTTCTAATATTTCTTGAGCACTATTTTTTAAATAAATTTCGTGTATTAGAGCGCGTGCGCTCGTTGCCTCGCACGAAAAAGGAATGGACAATGTCACAAGGTACGACGACCACCTAGACACCATATTGCGGGTAAAGAAAAAAAAAAAAAAACAAAGAGTATTGAAACTACTCTCTAAAATCGTGCGAAGTTGCCTGTAGGTTAAAGGGACTACCTGGTAAATATATTATATCTGAAGAATGAAGCGACGAAATATAATTATATTATTATTGATATACATCTGTACACTTCACCACACAAACAGACTAATAATTTTGATTACTGAGTAGAGTGATATTAAATATATACCTATATCAATTTATCATTGTTATTTTTTTACTGATATTAATGTAATTTGATTTATATATACATATTATTGTAGTAAAAATTGGCTCAAGTACATGCAAACGTTTGCATTGTATCATTTATTTATTTATTTATACAATTTATTGCATACATATTGACAGGAAAAAAAAACAAGAAATACATAAAAAGCAAAAGGCGACCTTATCACTTAAAGCGATCTCTTCCAGGCCACCTTTTTGTAAGAAGCTGACAGGAATAATCATTGTTTGATCTTAAGATGTAAATAGTACCTGTCAACATTGTAAAATAAATGGAGTTAACGGCGCGTGTTGCAGCGAGTACAGCGACCCGCGCAGCTGGCGCGGCTGCGTGGGGCGCGTGCGCGCGGGCGCGGCGGCGCTGTGCGCGCGCGCCGGCGTGCCGCCCGCGCCCGCGCCCGCCGCGCCGCTCGCGCCTCTGGCCGGCCTGCACGCGCTGGCGCTGGCGGCGCGCGCCGACGACCCCGAGCTGGGCAGGTACTGCCGGCGACATTCATAGCTAACTACGACACTGTATTAATTCCAATGTGTTGTTTTATTTAAAACACTACAAATTAGCCCTTGACAGCTATCTCACCACCAGGATAGGTGATGATGCAGTCTAGGATGGTAGCGGGCTAACCTGTTAGGGGTATGGTAAACCCACACGCCTTATTGGTTTCTACGCGACATCGTGCCGGAACGCCAAATCGCTCTGCGACACGTCTTTGTCGGTAAGGTGATAAGTAGCCACGGCCGAAGCCTCCCACCAGACCAGACTCGAACCGGGATGAAACCCCAGGACCTCCAACTTTATAATGCGATAACGCACGCACTGCGCCACGGAGGTCGTCAAATGTGTGTTGCATATTGGAGTTAGCATGTGTTCATGCGTGCATGCGATGCGGGTCATTTTAAAGGGCTCACGTGCGGAATTTTGTTACCAAGCTGATTAGAGCGTGTCACTTTGTATAGTCGTAATTTCGACAAGACATATCTGCCGTGATGTATAAGTGTGACATTGGCGGCGGGCGCAGGGTCGAGGCGTGGTCGAGCCGCTGGTCCACGTGCGAGGCGTGGCAGGAGGCGTGCGGCGTGGAGGAGGTCGACGACCCCGAGCCGCCCGAGCACCTGCACTGGCCGGACTCCGCTCAGGTAGCCGGCCGCTTCGTGTATTAACATCACTAGAGGGCGAAAAGATGGCGAAGTTGGACCTAACTTTTTAAAAAGTCATACAAATTTGGAGATCTTTTCATTAATGATAATCATACAAAGTCCGGAGAAATAAAATGTTATCTCATACGTAGCTCATACGAGATTTACGCTAGCAAATGCTGAATGCTAAGTGAAAGATTTAACGGGCGGGTTTATAGCCTCTATCTAGCCGCCTCAAATGCCAGCCGGTGTGTTTTATAGATTTTGAATGAGGCAAGCTCCTTATTAAGTTATCCCTAATCCTGGTATATTCCCGCTGGACTAAAGATCCCGCTACATGTCAGATAGAATAAATAAAACACATAAAAATTATTTATTTTTCTATATGGTATTCCAGACTACATCTATTTCTGAGCCAAATTTAATGTTATTCCGTTCAGCTATCCTGACATTGTTTTAACTTTTAATGTTTTTTTATCGATTACAAACCTCTTGATAAGAGTATAAAAAGAATGTTATCTTTTACTATATGAAACTTGTGAGCATGAATGAAGGCACGGCTTTCTGCAGATGGAGGAGATGAGCAGCAGCCCGCCGGTCGCGCCTTCGCTGGTGACGTCAGCGGCCGCGTCCATCGCCTCCATGTGGCGCGTGTGGACCAAGTAGCGCCCCACCCCCGCACCCTCGCGCACGCATCGCTCAAGCATCGCTCAAAAATTCTTGTGCGATGCGTGTAAGTATGCCTTACCAACCTAACCTGTGTTGCCTCCGTGCCGCCCGCTGGCCCGTCGCTCGTCATTTCCACCAAGTCGCCAACTTCCTCGTTCAATCGCTCTTAGTTCGGACCCCGCCTGTCCCGAACAAGTTTCAGATATGATATGAGAAGTTTTCCATGTGTTCCAGTTGTCGAGAAGCCATGACACTAGAGGAGTCAAGTTACTTGCGGAAAAATAATCTTTCGAGTCTTATTACGGATATCAGAAAAATTACGCCCGATTTACCCGGAAACCATTTCAATTACATGTGTTTTTGGACGACTTGCACCCGAGATTTTATTTCAAGAATATTCTTTACAAGTTATTTTATTGCTTCTTCACTAGTGCCGTCCCTCAGCTTTGATGCAGATCTCTCCAGCATCATCATATTTATAATTTAGCCCGGTTTACATACGCGATAGTAACTAAGCCAGTTACTTTGACCACTTATCCCTTATTCTGGTTTTGCACTCAACTTACTACTTACCGAAACTAAATTCGCTACTAATACAAATGTAAATCAGGTTTCGTGACAAACTATGAGGAATTTTGTTTGGTTATTTTATATAATTTCGTATAAATTATAGATACTTATCCGCGAAATTACGTGAGGTACTTATTAAAATAATCAAGAAATAGTTTTCATAGATTACTTTCTTAAATCGAACCGAAGTTAAAATCAACCAGATGTTGGCTACAGACTTGACGGTAGAATAGTTATATTGAGTCATTCCCGATAATGAAAAAGAACAATTTTTTACTTAGTGATTGAGTGAGTGTTGTAAGAAAATTTGATGTACATAACAATTTAGGTAATAAAATATTTTTTTCTAAGCGAACATCTTTCATTTTCCTAAGTTAGGTGCCATAATCTTTATTTAGACTTCGGCTAAATTTTGCAATAAGTTTTTATTCATAGCAATATGTTTCACAAATTAACCAAAATAAAACAATATTGATTATAAAAATATTTTTATATTAAAAATTAAAAAATAAAATCTATTAACAAAACGATACTGTTAATAAATCGTAAATGCACGCCAGACTAGCAAAAACTAATTGATGTATAAATTAAATATTTACAAATAATTATTCCAAAATGCTTACATAAAATTCTTTGTTTGAGTGAACCTTTCAAGTCGGACAACACAATGGCCATAATGTTTTTGGCAAAATTCAAGATGGTTGCATGCCGCCGCCATATTAGCAATCTGTGCAGTGTTCGGCAGTTGTGTTCGTATCATAATACTTTTGTTTGTTGCTGTACCACTGAGAGTGATAGTTGTACGATGCGACTTTGTAGTATTGTGAGGGGTTATATCCTGGAAGGTGTTAATGAGATACTCATCATATGTAATGGGACCAAGTACGAGAAGTCATCATCACGTATCATAGTCGTATCAAGTATCACATATTATAGCGGTGCATGGCACAGAGCATTTGACGCGACACAATACGGCCAATTCTCAAGGCCACACAAACAACGCGTGTTTTCGCGCAATGATGAGTTTTACGTTCACCTGTTCAGTTCGGATAACGGGTAAGCCGTCGGTGCCGGCCACTGTCCGGTGGGGGGCTTTTGACCTGGGTATGTAGGCAGACCACTTACTTAATGGAAAGATTTTTCTCTTACATAGTTCTTTAGGATTTCCTATGAATATGTTTCCTTTTATACAAAGACTCTTGGTACAGGGTATGCACTGATTTTAAGCACGCATGTGTAGCACGCTACTGATCTTATAGTTCTCTCTTTTTATGGCTTTGCACAGACTAGCCAATGTCAAGTTTATTTATAGCAATGTAGAAGTTAGGGAGAAATGGCGGGAAACTTTGCACTCTGCGGACGCGGCTCCCTCAAACCTTTCTCAAATTAATACCTGTAACCCTTCAGTAAACTAGCCACTACACAAACGACACCAAAACTTTCCACGACACAACCAACACCAGTCCTTTTCAAAATTAGCAAACAAACATTAATTCAAGAAAAGCGTAAAAAAACCGCGCCCGCCATATACGAAGTCTCCCGCCTTTCTCCTTTCCTACTGATCTGTACTCTAGTCACTCCCGTGGGAGCACGGCCTGTCGCAGCGGTGGGACACAAAAGAGTCTGTGGACGGCGTGCGCGGCCCGGCGGCGGCCGGCGGGCGCGCGCGCCCAGCGCTGGTGCGCGGCCGCCAGCGCCTCGTGCGCGCGCTCCACGCGCTCCAGCAGCTCGTCCGGTTGTGACAGCTCGCCCTACAGACATTACTCGTATGAAAGGTCCCAGTGGGAATCAGATGCGCTACGTCATAATTATACCTATCAACATGAGATAATGTTCGTGAAGCGGTGATAGCCTAGTGGTTAGGGCGTCAGCCTCCAAAGGTCAAGGTCTTCAGAGGTCGGCGGTTCGAATCCGGGCACGCACCTCTAACTTTTCGGAGCTATGTGCGTTTTTAAGCAATTAAAATATCACTTGCTTCAACGGTGAAGGAAAACATCGTGAGGAAACCTGCACGCCTGAGAGTTCTCCATAATGTTCTCAAAGGCGTGTGAAGTCTGCCAATCCGCACATGGCCAGCGTGGTGGACTATGGCCTAACCCTTCTCATATTGAGAGGAGACCCGTGCTCTGTAGTGAGCCGGTAATGGGTTGATCAATGAATGAATGAATGAATGTTCGTACTGTTAGTTTGTTTGTGATTTAACGAGAAAATGAATAAAACCGAGGCGAAAATTTTTGCCAAATAATTCGCTGCTTTTTAGAGTTCCGTTCCCAAAGCAAACGTTAGAACGACCTAAAAGTCTACGTTATCCATTCGTCTTGTAATGAACCATCATAAGTATATAGAGTTAAAATGTGGCGCTGTCGGTTTGTGCTTGTACCCGTAGTAGGTAGAGCGCTAAAATTTTTCATTCCGATATAAGTATATATGAACTCACTCAACTAGATAGTTATATACTAATTATCGCAAAGAACAAACAGTTTTAAATAGCCTCACGTCTGCTGTGAGGCTTTTGCCGTCACTAGTTACCACTCTACGGACAAAGACGGTTCCGGTACGATGTCGGGTAGAAACGAATGGGGGTATACGAGTATGGGTTTAATATAACTTCGATACCCCTAACAGGTCAGCCCTACCCTCATAGACTGCATCATCTGTGGGTGGGTTTTAAAAGATAAGGCTAACTTGTAGCAAAGTAAAACAAAATAGTGTTACATTGGGCTCAGCGGACAAGCGCGCGTGCGAGCGGCGCGCGCCGGCGGCCGCGTCGCTGCGCACAGGGCGCTGCGCGGAGCTGTCGCGCGTGCCCGACCACTGGCAGTGCTGCGGGAACAGACGGGACACTTCAGTCCACTTGCGTCACAAAGTCCCACAAGCAGGGCACAGCTCTTCTATCAGCATGAGATCAGCTTAGGCCGTTCAGTTTAGTTTTTAAATTTGGCTCTTAGTATTATATTCATGCGACCAGCGCGGTAATGAGTAAGCAATGTTATAAAAGTGTATAATAGACCAATTCTATACATAAACGCTGAAATATTAATGTTTCAAGGGTTATAAGCGTAACAGCTAGATATCCCGGACAAATTGTTGAGGCTTGGACCTAGAGATGAGATAAATCGATATGTTGCTCTGTTTGGGGGGTGTTTTAGGTTTTTATCGAGTAACTTACAGCATCCACACAGAAAGGTTTCTTTCTCAGCAAACGTACTGGTGGAGTGGGGGGCGAAGAGTTGCTATTTATCTCGCTCCCACTCGCTCGAATATCCACTCTGTTCGACGCGCATTTGGAACAGCCCGTCGCACTGGCGCCGGGTAGGCTGCGTTGGCTGCATCTGGACTCAGCTCTTAGATACCGGGAGCAGCAGGGTTCGTTGTCGCTGGGGCTCCGCCCCGCCTGGTGCAGCGATTGTATGACCAGAGCTTGCTGCTTTACTTTCTCTTCTAGCTCCCTGAAATGTACATTTTTTTATACACTACAAGTTAGCCCTTGACAACCTGATGGTAAGTGATGATGCGGTATTAGATGGTAGCGGGCTAATCTTTTAGCGTTATGATAAACCCATACTCCTAATTGGTTTCTACGCGACAACGTGTCGGAAAGCTAAATCGCTTGGCGATACGTCTTTGTCGGTAGAGTGGGAACTAGCTACAGCAGATGCCTCCCACCATACCAGAGTCGAGCCGGGAATCGAACCCAGGACCTCCAATTTTATAATGCAACAGCGCACGCGCTGCGCCACGGAGGTTGTCAAGCGTTACTTTTTTTAACTCCAAGAACTTAAACATCTTACATTCTAACTATATCACACTCTTAAAAACATTCGACAGAAACAGCTTCAGTTGTACGAAGAGTCGGCTTGCTTTTATTTAACGTGGAGTCGAGATATACAAATGCCATAGAGGATTGATTTACGTATATAGATATATATATATATATATACACTATATAGCTACGTCACACAGACGTAGCTATATAGATTTTTAAAGGTAAACGTTTGGAGAAGGAGGTTTCGTAGCGCCAATGACGAAACGCGCAAGAGTTGATACGACGAGTGCAGAGGATTTCCTCTACACTGGTTGTATCAACTCCTAAAGACTCCTATACATTCACAAACCGGAAATAACACACTTATAGCTTGCCAGTAGAAACGAACTTGCGACGTACATGTAAAACTCGAGGAGAGTAGCCGATGTAAATTGACAATTTCCTTTACATAATGTAAAGATAAACTAACTACGTTTCGTCGTATAAGGTGTTATTTTAGATGATGCAAAGAAATATCACTGGAATACATTTTTAATTTTGTTCCTTTGATCTGGTTAAAATACCGTTTACATGAAAGTGTATCGATAACGTAACGAGAACTTCAACTCCTTTAACTTGCACCAAGACCTGATGGTTGTCAATATCTTATTGTTTTCAATTGAATACTCTCTAATGAACCCAAAAAAATATATACCTGATATACTATAATAAGTTAGAACATTGAGCTGGTTTATTGGATCATATTTCCGAGAGGTTTCAATGATTCGGTGCTGCGACATGTACGCACGTGTTCTTCCTTCTCTGCTTGCGGAGCCAGTGCCGCACGCCGCACACGGCGCGCCTCGCCTCGCCGCACAGCTCCGCGCCGCGACTCTGCGCCTCCTCCAACTGACTCTGCAACTCTTCAGCTGCCTGACACTTCTCCCTGTCGAAATACCCAACTTTACGAAATCAACGATTTGAGATAATTATTATTATCCACCTTTTGACGGAGCGAAGGTGTGCAGGTCGAACGGGGAGCATTGACACCTTCTCTACATTATGAAATAGTTCGTCAGTGTGTTACGCCCGTGTGAAGTACTCTCCACCGGCTATTGACATCGGCCGCCTGAGGCGCGGCACACGCAGCAGTACCTGTAGTGCGCGGCGAGGTGGCGGCAGTGGTCGCGCGCGCGCCGCAGCTCGGCCTCCAGCGCGCGCAGGCGCCGCCGCGTGGCCGCCAGCTGCGCGCGCCACTGCGCCACCTGCGCGGACAGCGTCGTCACCTCGGAGCGCACCTGGCCGCTCTGTACACATAAAGCGAACTTCTAACTGTTTGTTACTGCGTCACTTACGCCTGACAATACAAGGGTATAGCTATAAGATAACAAATATATAAAAACGTGGTTGCTCACTTCCTGCGCCACCAAATCTGCTTTACTGAGTTCCCCGCGGAGCTCCTGTATGGTGAGTTGTTGCGCCTCGCACTGTTGCCGCACATTCGTCAACTCCGTCGACTTGTCCTTCAAAAGTACTGCATTTATTTGTGCGCCATGAAACAAAGTCAATACCAAAACCTTTACAATAAACTGAAACAGCCCTCCCAGCGAACATAGAGTAAGCGTAGCACTACTTTACGGCTATCAATTTTATTCAGTTAACAGAATTAATTCCGCTAATTTTGCTCCATTTTGTAAATGTAAATTGTGCTTTTTTAAATTATACATTAATTTCTCTTTGGGACAAAATGGAGCAAAATCACTTTCATTTATCGCTTTAATTGCAAAAGCAAATAGCTAGATATCTGGGTTAATGAGTACACATTTGTAAACTGCACTAAGTCAGTGAAGTATTGCCCGTCCTCACCTTCCATCTGCTTCAAGTTGCAGTTGAGCGCGTCGCACGTGCGGCGCTGGTCTCGCGATCCTTCCTCCAACGCGGCCAGCTGAGCCTGCACGTCTTGAAGCTGGCGGATCACGAAAAATACAATTTATTAATTCTAATACAGACCTAACGCCCAACGGATCAAGCTCACAATTACAACCACCGGATAGGTTCCAAACAAATATAAGAAAATTTCATCGTTAGGTTATATTAACAATTAATTTTACTCATGACAGCTTAAACTCTCCAACAAACATGTAAGGTACTAGAAAGCTAATATTAAATAGTAATTATTGTTCGGTTATTTGTTTATTCGGTTCGCGGAATTACTCTCGTTCTAGTTGTGTTTCTAACCTGCTGTTCCTTTTCTTGAATTTGCGTTCGGTACCGCTGCTCCATATTTTCTTTGTTCTGTAAATCTTCTTCCAAGTCATTAATCCTCTGCCGCAGCTCGCCTATTTTAATCTACAAAATAATGAATAGAAGCAGGCGTTACTTTGCGGAAGTCCATGACAAACAAACAGAAAGTATAATTTGCTATATTCCGCCGACAACCGGGAGATTAGTATAGTAAGACTTTGCCTTTCGCGCTTGTGAAGTCAACATCTCCTGAGGATGATCCGGTGTCGGGTCGAAAAGTGCTTAGAGGTTCTAGTGGAGGATTTTGTGTGCTGTTATACTATACTAATCTCCCGGTTGTCGGCGGAATATAGCAAATTATACTTTCTGTTTATTGTTTAATCTACAAAAGGTGAAAAGAATCCGATGTGATTTTCAGCTTTCGTATCTCACATTTGATCAGGCTTGGCGACGCATAAAACAAGTATTACTATGAAAGTATTCAGTTTAATATGAAATGACCAGATATTAAACAGTGAGATATTAATTCATTAATATAAGCTAGTGCTCTATGCAGCCACCGAGCCAAGCCACTTGATGTTATGCAGTTTTCTTTAATACATCGAAATGAATGTATTGAATTAGAATGTATCTACTTATTAAAATAAAATAATAATTAACACACTCCAGGTGTTTTATGTAATACCTCCATTGTATCGTTGATTCTCTTAAGCTTCATATTCTCTTCTTCCAGTCCACACGTGCAGTCGGTCTGCAATCAACAGATAAGGTTTTAATCACAATTTGCATTTAATAAACTGTTTCTTGTTCATTTCGCGTAATGTGTACATTTAGAGCGAATGAGGCCATGCTTAGAACAGGAAGTTATTTTAATAGTTCACACACTTTTCAAGGTATCTGACAGACAACCAGAGTGCTCGAAGAACAAACATGCAATAAGTATACAGAAAAATATATTTGCAAGTGCGCTAGTTTTCTAAAAATTCTGTATCATTCATAGAACATTTGCCATTAAAGATTCGGTGCATTTTTTCCATATAAGATTAATATTATAGTTTTTTTTTTACACACTACAAGTTACCCTTTGACAGCCATCTCATCATCATCTCATCATCATCGCCTGGTGGTAAGTGATGATGCTGTGTAGGATGGTAACGAGCTCACGCTCCTAATTGGTTTCAACGCGACATCGTACCGGAACGCTAAATCGCTTGTCCACACGTCTTTGTCGGTAGGGTGGTAACTAGCCACGGCCGAAGCCTTCCAGCAGACCAGACTCGAGCCGGGAATAGAACCCAAGACCTCCAACTTTATAATGCGACAGCGCACGCACTGCGCCACGGAGGTCGTCAATCGTTATTAGCATACTCTTTGTATGGAACTCTTGCCGCTGAGAGAGCGTTGATTGTCAGCACATCTCCCAATAGCCATCGAAAGCCGACCAGCTGCTATATGCAGGCACGTACATGGAGCAAGTCCCTCAGCCGCCGCAGCTGGTCGGCGATGCCCCGCAGGTCGTCGGCCGCGTCGGCCGCGCCCTCGTCGCGCTCCCACACGCCCTGCCCCAATCAAACGCTACAACACTTATACATCGCTTCTTTAATAAAGACCTGCTACAAATACATTGTATAAAACTCGCTAAAGACGCAACGTCACAGGAACGAATTCTTAAAGAGCCTATAATGGTCATGAGTCGGTCTCTCTCATCACCTGTCTATATTTCAATTGCTTCGTAAGAATGCGGTTATTGACTTATGGGTAATTTCAATGATGGCTTCCTTACTGAATCGTACCTTTAGTACGCGGTTGCACCCTCGCAAGTCGCTATCAAAACACTGTTACAGAATAAAGCAGAAATAATCATTGTGTATTCATCTTCGAAAATTATCTTCAGAGCCACTAGTGTCATTCAGATTACTGATTAGATCACAAGAAGTAGTTTTGCTTCCTTTAACTATAACTCGAACTTCCATACGATATGTATTGTACAAATGACTATTTGTGATGATTAAATACTGTTATAAGGATTTCATTTTTTTGGATGATGCTCGTTAGTTAGAGCAAAAGGCGGAGATGCAACTTTGAACAATGTTATACTCCTGGGAAGCTTTATTATCTGTTTGCTAATTCAGCTTAAAGATATCATGCAACCTGATAATTTGATTAATGCATTTTTCGTTTATTACATGTAATCAATGCAACTTTGCTGCGGGAATTAGGAAATGTTTTATATAATGTATTATTCGTTGTGTTCAAATTTGACGTCGGTGCAACATTTTCCCAGTAGTAATATTAGTATTCATTTCACACATTAGTACTGTTAGGTCAGTCTCAAGGTGGTACCGAGTCATTATTCTGAGAGCTGTTCAAGAAATTCGTAATTTCAGATTTCAAATTCTCAACTTCCATCGCAATATCCTGAAACGGAAAGAAAATCATTGTTAATTTCGTATTTGAATAATTATCCATAAAGTACAGATGAATTCAGCGCATAATGTATGTACTAATGAATTTCTTAATGATCATCATGAACAACCCATTACTGGCTCACTACAGAGCACAGGTCTCCTCTCAATATGAGAAGGGTTTGGCCATAGTCCACCACGCTGGCCATGTGCGGATTGGCAGACTTCACACGCCATTGAGAACATAATGGAGAACTCTAAGGCGTGCAGGTTTCCTCACGATGTTTTCCTTCACCGTTGAAGCAATATTTAATTTTTTTTTTTTAAACGCACATAACTCCGAAAAGTTAGAGGTGCGTGCCCGGATTCAAACCGCCGACCTCTGATTAGGAGGCTGACGCCCTAACCACTAGGCTATCACCGCTTCGAAATGATAATGTTGTTTAAATATTTTATTTCAATAAAATTTGCATTAAAAAATACAATAAAGTTACTTTGATCATTCAGGTTTACTATGAATATGTAAAATGGTATTAAAATTAGTATGTTCATTATTTCGCCATATTAAAGTTATGACGCTTCTTATTCTTCATATAACATTCGCACGTTTAAAAAAGCGGTGATAGCCTAGTGGTTAGGGCGTCAGCCTCCTAATCAGAGGTCGGCGGTTCGAATCCGGACCTCTAACTTTTCGGAGTTATGTGAGTTTTCAAAAAATTTAAATATCACTTGCTTCAACGGTGAAGGAAAGAAGAAGAAGCACGCCTGAGAGTTCTCCATAATTTTCTCAAAGGCGTGTGAAGTCTGCCAATGCACATCCGCACATGGCCAGCGTGGTGGACTATGGCCAAACCCTTCTCATATTGAGAGGAGACCCGTGCTCTGTAGTGAGCCGGCAATGGGTTGTACATGATGATGGTGATGACGTGCTTTAAAGCAATATTGACCTCGGCCCTCGGGATTTTCCTTTGAACTCTCCTCACCTGACATCGTTCGAGAGAGCACCTCTGCGTGTGCACGACACGTTGCAGGCGGCCTATCTGCTCAACCTTCTGTCGCTCCATCAGACGCATGTCCAAGTAAGACCGCCGTAGCATTGTTATGAGCTCCTCTTGTTTCGCAGACTATTACAAAGAGACATCTTCTTAGTTAAATTTTGTTATTTAAGGTATTCATTATTTACATAGATACAGCTGCTCTCCAGTTTCGCTGGACAATATTCAGCGGCTTTATAAAAGAAAGACCATAATATTTTCTGGATCTTGAGAAATTATGGAAGAAATTTCGTTAATATCAAAAACAGGATATTTAATAAATAATCTCGTGCTACTCACCTCGTAAAAACATTCTCGATACAGTTCCTCGATCACAGACAAATTGTCGCGTAGAGTGTTCACGATTTTGTGGTCCATGTCCTAAAAGTAGCAGCACCCATTCTTTAGTTTTTTTTTTTTTGAGTTTTTATCGGAAATTTTTATTATTTGTACTTTTTACTTGAAAATTAAGAGAAATAAAAACAACATATTCTGCTAAGCTACTAGGATTATGACAACATGATTTAGAACACAAGTGCAGCGGTGTTGTAAGATTATAAGCTGGCACCAATAATAAAAATAAATACTTACTTAAAAATAATTTAAATATAATAAAAAAGGCCATATTGAGTAATATAAATGTAAAACTTTGCAGCGGATTTATAAGTATAATAATTAATATTCACATTAAAAATACGTTCCATTGATCCGACTCCGAATTACCACTTTATTATTGTTGACGTCAAATACATTTTAAGAATTGGATTAGCGAATATTTTCGTTCGCTAAGAGCTCGCCTTGGCTAGAGTACCGGAGTGTCGGAGTAGCAGAGTGAGCAAGTGTGAATGCGAGATTTCCTTCTGATTCGATTACGTAGAAGTGTACTTCAATTTGTATGCAATCGAAAAAGCGCCATCAGTTACTCAATAGATTTATACTAATCGAAATCTCTTTCGAATCTATACAAATTTAAGATAACTCCCAAAACTCGTACTTATGTTTGAGAACGGTTAGTGAGCAATTTTTTTTGTTTGTGTTGACAGGGTTGATTGACGATTCGTTTTCGATTTCATATTCAGCAGGTGAGGTGCGCGCGGTATCTCTCGACCGTTATCAATCCCTTGTGAGTTGTGGTGTGCGTTTTACAAACACGCCCCGCGTGTACTTAGTGACTTATACTTCAATATCTCCATTTTTAATGTCATACAGCGTCGTTAGGCTCGTGTCACAACACGGCGTGTATAAATACGTTTCTCTAAATAGCCCCCTACCTGCAAGTCAGCCGCGGACGATACATCGGTCATCTCGACGCGGCAGCCGGCGGAAGCGCTGCGCGTGCTGTACAACTGGAAACACCCTTCAACTTGTAAACACCAACCAAATATACTAAATTATACTTCATCATCAGGGTATTAATGCCCCACCTATGAACGCAGGAGTCCTGTCATATAAGATAGTTTAGGTCCAAACTTTATTACTTTATTGTTTATTAGAGCTAAATACGTTGACGGACTATGGGATTATCATGTACTGATAAAAACGGAGACCGACGGCATAGCCATTCTTCGTGCTACTGAGAATTATTTTGACAAATAAAACAATGTAAACAATACTAAGGTCGACCCAATACAATATTAAAATACATATACATTTATCAAATATATAGTGCATTTCCAGTTTTCTGACAGCTGCTTCTTTGAAGCTTCAGATAGCACGACAGAGATCGCTACTAAGCGGTAAGGCCACTTGCTGCTGTTTTCCTTGGTGGTGCTTCTGGTGTCCATGTTAAATGAAGCGTGTGGTCTGAGAATGCACTCACGGGCGTCTGCAGCGCCTGGTGCAGCTGCGGCGCGCTGTGGCGCGCCTTGTCCGAGAGCGCCGCGATGCGCGCCTCCGCGAGAGCCAGGCTCTCGGCCTGCACGCGCACGGTCTCCTCCTTGTTCTTCAACTGACAACAAACACAGAATTATAGACTATCCAACATTGGGGTAATGAGGTAGGTTAAGGGCGGCGGTATATGTCACGAACGAACGTGGGATTATAGAGAACCTCTCGAGTTTTTTGCCTTAAAGAAACTTAATTATATATACGGATGAAAGAGGTCTCTGATATTAAACAAATAAATATAACAAAATACGAAACGCCTTGTAAAATATACTTTTGTGACGACGCGACACGGCGTCAAGAAAACTTAAGATTGAATCCCGAATGGGTTCGAACTAGTCAGGAGTACTCTACTTTAGTGTTATTTATTTTAAATAACGAAAATCCCAAAAAAATAAAACAGCAAAATAAGCCACCAAGCGTAGCACCTGCCCGCGGACGTATCCGGTAGAAGCAGGAGGACAATATTATTTATTCTACGGCAAGAGGAGCGCGAGCGGATGTTGCCCAACAGTCGAGCGGCCGATCCCCGCGTGATATTATAAGAACGCAATAATGAACGATACATTTTTAATGGACTTATTGGAGATTAAGAGAAGCGGTTTATTTTAAGGCCGGAAGTCGATCAATGTAAATATGCAGCAATTTTTGTTCGTGATAACTTCATGCTGCTAGACAATAAACATTAAGCTTAAATTACTTCCATCCAATATTCGCTAATCAGAAGGTATTTATATATTTTCTAAGGCGTTATGAGGAGCGCATGAGCAAATATTTCTTCTTAGATTCACTAACAACCAAATAAACATAAAGTTACAACGCTTCTTACTCATCAAATCATCATTGCGGAACTTTCCTTTTATTTATGATATTCAAGTAAAGAAGTTTCTGGGCTTTAGAGGCGGAATATAATAGCGATGTGCTTTGCTCTACTGATCAGTTTACCATTTGGTACTTCGCATCAAGTGACAAAATTTATCAGACAGAGAGGAAAGCCTGTACACCCGCTAAACCAGGACCAGGACTCATCCTTCTCCTGACACTCCATTCCTTAAATAACACCTTGTATTGACAACGCAGGAACTGTAAGTACCGATCAGCCATTGAGCGCGACCGTCTCAAACGAAATATCCACATCACTTACTATCTGCATAGTGGCGAGTAGCTTATTTTCCAGCGAGTGCGCCCGCGCAGCCTCGCTCTCCAAGCTCCCCGCCGCGCTGTGCGCTCCCAAACTTTCCTGAAGTACAAATAAAACTGAGAAACAGTGTTAGTCCGTGAAATAATTAAACAAATTTTGCGACGATCCCCGTGGCGCAGTGCGTGCGCTGTCGCATTTTAAAAGTTGGAGGTCCTGGGTTCGATTCCCGGCTCGAGTCTGGCCTGGTGGGAGGCTTCGGTCGTGGCTAGTTACCACCCTACCGACAAAGACGTGCCGCCGATACGATTTAGCGTTCCGGCACGATGTCGCGTAGAAACCAACTAGGAGCGTGGGTTTTACCATACTTCTAACAGATTAGCACGCTACCATCCTAAACAGCATCATCACTTACCATCAGGTAAGATAGCCGTCAAGGGCTGACTTGTAGTGTATAAAAAAAAACAGACTGTTGATAATATTGCTATTTTTTAAATGTAACTCAGGTTTTAGTTTACAATGGAAACAAAATTCGAATATAACTTTCGGAAAACAGCACATTTCAGTGTAAGATGCAGATAAGTTAGTCCTTCAGCTTTCCCATGAATTGAAATTTTAAGGAAGAATGTCATATTCCTCTCAATGATTTTTGGTATAAAGTACCTACCGACCTTATTATACCTAACTGCCACTGGGTAGAAAAACATTGTTTAACTCGGCAAAATGTCTCGGAAAATACAAGATGGTTATTCTCCGGTAGGATATCATAGAACACTAAAGCGTCACATGATTGAGATAATTGATTAGTCCGCCGTAAAAAATATATCAGCTGATAATGAAACTCACTTTGGTAAAGTCGCTGGTGTCGGAGTCGCCGCACATCAAGAGGCCGTTGAACATCATAGTGTCGGCAACGCATAAACAAACAACATCGGACGCCCACAGTGACGTCAATCAAAACAGACACTCACACAATTCTCTTCAATTCACTTTCAATGTTTTTCTTGTGCATTACTTTAAATTGTAATTGGGCATTACTTAGTTAAATTATAAGATAAATGAGTATTTGGCTGGAGCAAAGAGTTTCCTTGCCCTTTTCATTTTATCCCGGTCTGCGGCTAATAGGAAAATTCTTAAAATCCAAATAATATAAGCAAACCCCTAACCAACTAATATCTACCAAAAATACAACATTGTTGGAAACAGAATCCTAACTGGCTGAAGGCATATTGTTATATATGTTTTGAAAATCTCGATCCGCAACAGTTTCGTAAAAACTCAGTGACCGATGAACTCGGAGCGACGCATCAGCTCTGCGTGCGGAGACGCACTGGGGTTGCATCTCTGCTCGCATTCGTATTTTTAGCACTTTGTTATTTCATAAATAGTACAGTTTCGGTTTGGAGTGACAAGAGAGCTCCTGCTTGTGTGGGATCTGTACGTCGTGATAAGATTGACGTGCGTCAATCCAGCAGTAGTAAATAACAGAGGGTGGTCTAGGAATTGTTAAAATTGTATTTGTCTTCATCTGAATACAAAAAACCCTCATATGAAGACACCTCAATAAAACTGAATTCCTGTTTGTGTGTTTTATTGAATAGTATAAAAATGAAAAACATACCTATATATACCTAACATACATAAAAAAAACTACTACAAACATATTTGCAAATAATATTTTTAGTGCTTGGTGCACAAGAAACTGGCGCTATCTTACGTTCGTACACAAACTTTCTTCAAAATGTCGCACTCATTAATCAACTGCAAATACTTTTTATTTCATTTAAAATATCGGAAACTTTCAGGAAGTAAATCAACCTATACGAGTTTTTTTTTATTTAAGTTTGATCGTGCAGTCAGTCAGCAGATGAGTTTAAAGTCACATAAGATATAGGACATGAATATTTCCCATTGAATGTATTCATATTTTTGTTAGAATGGGACTTGACTGGGAATTATGATCTACTTCAGTAATAAGAATAACTGTCATCAAACGATTCCGTAAACTTCCAATATTTGAATGCAATACGTTTATTCTGAGCGACCAACCATTCCAGGAATTTCGTATTAGCTTATTTTTTACACAACAAAAATGGCTGAAAGAAATAAACATTGGTTTTGTAACGGGCGGGAAGCGTCGCGGAATGTACTTCGTTAGCCGCAAGGCACGAAGTGGAGACGGCTTCCGACGACACGCGTTTCGTCACACCCGGTCATTAAAGAAAAGCGTACAGTCACAGACAGAGTATGTATTTCCAAAGAATTACAAAAACGAAACCCCAAATATTTATCGAAAACACAAACCATAGCAATGATTGTTTATTGATTAATCTATTAAATTTAAAAAAGCTGTTCCCTATTCATCATCATCATCAACATTATCAACCGATTGACGTCCACTGCTGGACATAGGTCTTTTGTAGGGAGTTCCAATGCTCACGGTGACACCCCCTGCCCCGCCGTTACCATAACCGCTGCCGGTTCCCTATTATTTCTCTTAAATAAAAAGAAATAGATATACTTTAGTTCGCCAAACGTACTACTCGTAGCATAGTTATCAGTGTTAAAAATAACTTAATTTATATATTTTTTATCGGTTTATCAATAACAGCTTCCATATTATTTGGTTTTCTGGTGACGTGTGGCAAGAATTTTGCATATTACCTAACAAAAATTAAGTTGTAAGTTTCGGCTTTATACACGGTGGCTTAATCTATTTCATCAGAATCAAACGTGTACCAAATATTAAATCAATGTCTCAACAGAGAGAGGGTAAAATTTGGAAACCATAAAAAAAGTAACAAACCCCAAAAGTTAGTTGTTAACTGCATCTCATTAAGTCAAAGTTTAACAAACTTTTTTGGCCGAAATACCTTAATTTGTTTAAGAATATTTGCTTTTCTCCCCGTGTTCACCCTTTAGGTTATTTGACACGTTGCTTCTTTTAAAAGCAGGTCATATCACGGGCCATAAGTTTTACTATCAACTTTATTATTTGTCCGAGCGCCAACTCGGAAAGACGCGACATAAATCACCATTTGAAACATCTTGATGTCACATAGCTTTCCGGATATAATATAAAAATCTTGTTTCTACAGGTCATCGATCTTACTAAGTCTTAATATCGTCACCGGAAACTAATACTGCCAACTAAGCTGGTGGTGTGTGAGGTCAGATAGAATTTAAGCGTATCCGTGTATTGGAAATGAAAGAAACCAGAAAGGAACAGACTTCTCACGGGATCCGACGACACAGCGGCAGCACCTCACCATAATCCGAAGAAACGGTCCATTATTACCAACTTAATGCGGCGCTCGCGTCATCGCGAACATCGTTCAAAATTCGCGAAATGATTAGGAGAGAGATAGTTCTTTTATACACTACAAGTTAGCATCATCATCATCATCATGATCAACCCATTACAGGCTCACAACAGAGCACGGGTCTCCTCGCAATGAGAAGGGTTTTGGCCATAGTCCACCACGCTGGCCACTTGCGGATTGGCAGACTTCACACGCCTTTGAGAACATTATGGAGAACTCTCAGGCGCGCAGGTTTCCTCACGATGTTTTCCTTCACCGTTGAAGCAAGTGATATTTTAATTGTTTAAAAACGCACGTAACTCCGAAAAGTTAGAGGTGCGTGCCCGGATTCGAACCGCCGACTTCTGGTTAGGAGGCTGACGCCCTAACCACTAGGCTATCACCGCTTACAAGTTAGCAATTGACGGCAATCTCACCTGATGATAAGTGATGATGCAGTTTCACCAGGTAGTGGACTAACCTGTTAGGGGTATTATAAGCCCATTATTCTAATTGGTTTCTACGCGACATCGTGCCGGTACGCTAAATTGCTTGGCAACACGTCTAAATAATAAGATAATAATAAATAACCAATGGATGGATAAGGTGCTGGAATGGCGACCTCGCACCGGTAAACGTAGCGTTGGTCGACCCCCAACAAGGTGGACAGACGACATCAAACGAGTCGCAGGGAGCCGCTGGATACAAGCGGCCCAAGACCGTGGCCGTTGGAACTTCTTACAAAAGACCTATGTCCAGCAGTGGACGTCTATCGGTTGAAATGATGAATGGATGGATGGAGGCCAAATTAATAATTTTAAGGACGAGGCAATAGTCCTCACTAGTCAGCTTTTGATAGAGGCTAACGACCGTTCCGGTCAACTTTTTTTATCCAATTTTTGTACTCACATTAAATCTAGTGCTTGTGTTCGTTTGAGTATCGATCTTGAGTTTTCTGTAGAAGTATTTACAAAATTAAAAGATCGTTATTATAAATGTTAACGTTGTAACATAATACAGAAATAATTGTTAAAGTTCTCTTTCAAATTTAGGCATCTTGGAGTTTTTAGATTGCGTATAAATATAATTTTACTCACTTATCCACTTTTGAATCCTTTCTTATTCCTTTTCTACTATATCCACTGTCACTATTATTTCCGCGATACCTTGACGTCAGCTGTGCAAGTGGAACCGGACGAAATTTGGGTGTGTCTTGTCCACTGCTCTTAACATTTGATGTTCTATGAGTCAATGATGTCTTTGTATTGGGGTGTGATGCGTCCTCAAAGCTTGACCTCTCTCTGTTTGATATATTTGCCATCGACGTTTTATTATTTCGAATACTTGATGTTACACTTCGTGATTTCATTTCATCGCAATCACATTCTACTGCCTCAATTAATATAAGAATCGATTTACTACAAGTATCATCGCTTTCTACTCCTTCACCATTGAATTTATTTTTGTTATCTCCCTCTCTCGCCTTCTCTATTCTTTCACCAAGAATTTTATTACTATTTTGTACTTCCTGCTTCATCGAACGCTGTGATATAGAACGGGGTGAAAACTCATGGCCAGTTTCATTTATCGAACTATCTGTCAAGAGAAGTGGCGGCGAAGGTGGCTGCAGAAAAAAATCTTTGGGTTAAGCGAAACTGGGTAAATGTATTTCATATTCAATGCTGCTATCGACTCAAATTCAAATTCAAAACTCCGATTGCTGCAAGTATACTTTACAGTTACCCCTAAATTTCATGACATAAATATTTCAATATTTTCACCTTCCTGACAAAAACTTACTTGTTCTACAATGGACACCTCACTTTCATCTAAGGGCATCTTTTCTTGACTCGAATTTGGCGTAGAAGTTACCATCCCAAGCTAAACCAATCAGACCATGTTATTAAAGCTTCTAATATTAGATAAAATTTTATAAATGAGGCATGGAAAAATAACTAAAACTAAAAACTACATTGGTCCAAACACATACAGCATTACAACACAGTATTATATATGCTTACCTCTTTATTTAATCACTTTTACTATATATGTTACATGTTAAGGATACTTAAAAAATAAAAAAGTCTTAGAAAAGTAAAAATTAATATTATTACATTATAATTCTAATAAACAGTAGAGAATAAGTTCTAACATAAGGTATATTTAATGTTAAAGTAACTAAATCACTCATCTCTCAAGGACACATCATCCCCTGAAGCATTGTAGTTGGTAGCACGTCGATCCCAGTTAGTGGTCATATCGATTTCGGGGCGAACTCTGCGCGTCCTCCTTGGCTGGTGCTGCACGCACGATATGGTGAGAGACTCGAAGGATCCTGATGCTTTACGTTCATTTTCGTTGTCTCTTTCCTTTTGAAGCTTAACGCTATTTGACTCAGATGCTTCTTTTAGCTGTTGAAAACGCACGAATTTAGTGTTACTGAAACTAGTGATAAATATATTGAATGTGCTAAATCAGTCAAAAGTTGAAGATTAACCTTACGCCACCTATGTTTTATATTTTTATCTATATTTTTCACGAAGATTTCTGATACTTTACGAATTTTAGGCGTCTTACATATTCCAGCTAATGACGCCCTTATAATAATACTTATGAGCCAGAAGTCTTCCACGTCCGTTTATGATTAACCGAGGACAACCAAACCCTACCACCTATGGTTTACGGCTTACCGACAAGCTCTCATAACTCCTCAGAATTTTAGGCTAAACCTCTTGGCCGATATGTCAACTCTTAAAATATAAAACAGTCTATTATTAGCTTCTGAAGCCTCTCTACGAAAACCGGTACGGTTAAGCTGGCATATGTGTAATGAGTGTAAAGGGAGTCAACTCAGCTATCTGGTCAGCTAACGTCTACGGCAATCGACTCAGCTTCGCTGCAGGTGAGCGCCGAAACTCTCAAAAAATTCCTATACAAAGGAGTTGACCTACATATGGATCTGAAAGTAATACGGATAAGACCTGTTGATGCGACCTTCTTACTTTAGCTTTGGCCTTCCTCAGTTGCTGCCTCATCTCATGAATGATTTCGTCTTTAAACTGTGTGCGCAGGGCTGCCACGTGGCACTGCTCGTCCAGAGCTGCGCACACACGCTGCATCGCTTGCACTTCCTCTCTTAAAGCCACGTTCACTTGACGCAGCGAGCGAACGTTTTCGTTGCTAGGCTGCCCACGATTCAAATGACATTACTATGAGTCCCGCAGTACCCGTTCGAATAGTTAAGGCACACCCTCTTTTATATTGTTAAAGAATCCTACCTTGTGGAGCCCCGTGTATACCCATTGAGGACTTTAAGACTTCAAATTTATGGGTCCGTCGGATAGGACGGGCGTTGTCTGACAAGTAATCAGCTCATTAGTTCTATTAAGTAAAGAATTTAATTGCCATGTAACGAAAACACTTTGCTAAATGTCTGTAAATAAATTCATTAATCTCACATTTACTAATTAATGGTACCAAGGCCATAGGTTATTATCAAGACTATCGGTGGATTCATATTAAGGCTTCGTGTTTCTTTTTTCTCCTTGTTTTGAAACCATTCTCTATTCAATAATTATTACCAAAAATAAGTACCTACAGTATGTAAGCTTTACTTGTCCTCACAATGGCTCACCTTGATGCTCAAGTTCATGTGATGCCTCTGCTCGTGGTAGACATCGGAGCCATTGCGCACGAGAGCGCCGATTTCTTTGACGGGCTCCGAGTCGCGACACTGCCCACACCAAAATAAAACTTTTCTGTGTTACATTACATTCCCATTTTGTAAAAGAATTTGTATGGATGTACTGCATTAAAAACAAATTCGATCAGATTTAGAATTTCCAACTTTTATAACTTCAAAAGCTTCAAACTACAATCAATATGGAGCTCTTATTATCAGCCGTACCAGGAGTCTCTGCCTATCAGTGAGACCTTAATTAGGCTGATGACGATGACTTCTATACTGGGTATTAATTAAATCCTCATTGCTTATATGTGTGTGGACCAATAGCCTTCAATACCAAAAGATATTTCAGAGTGATGAATTTTAATGAAGAATTGTGAATACCTCTTGCGTTCCTGAACAGCAGATATCGGCCATAACCTCGGCATCCTTTTTTGAAACATCCCTAAAAATTAAACAGGGTCACAAAAAGAACCAGAATTACCTAATAAAGTAACTAATGTTAAAACATAATCTAGAGCTACAAATGAATTATCTGCTATAAATTGTAGAACTTCCAAAAAAATAATCTGCCTAATTTAAATATCGAGATGGTTGAAAAAATATACGAACGGTGTGTGAAACATGCTATTGGATAAGTCTTTTCTCAGCCTCATGATTGTCTGCTCGTATTGTTGCATGTCTTTATTTAATCTTCTTATCTCCCTAAAACAACCAAATATTAATCAAAAATCGATTCAAAATCGATTTGGTTTATTACAATTATTAAAACATTTCAAGGTCAAGATGCACTTAGTAGGATACACTAATTGTGTAGAATTGTGTAATATGGAAAATAATAAAAATTCCAACTATTTATTTCATACAACAGTTTATTGAACTAAATTCAAGGTTATACGATTACATTGAATCTTGTTCTCTATTGGCTGCAAATAGTTTGAGCTAGAATATCAGAAATGCCATATTAACAACAAAGATCAAATTGCATTGGAATGCGTATCTTTGGATAGGGATTTATTAAATAGGTACTACATATATGATATATCCCAATCTATGCTATAACCTCACCTGTCTTTAGTAACGTTTTCTAACTTGAGCGATTCATTTAGTATTTTCATCTCGTTTACTTTGCCGCATACCTTTTTGTTCTGGTCTCTCTACAATCATGAAACAACAGTCTTAAAGGACACTATAATATGTGACCACAGTTATTTTTAGTGTATGGCTTACGCCAAAGATAATTAAACTGGCATAAGGTAACAAGGTCCGAAAACGTTGTAATGATCTCATTGCACAATTCTGACTTAAAAAGATTGATGTCCAAAGCATTCGACCCTATATCACAGTCAAGATTTTCATTGAGTAAAGGAAATGAAACAAACTCACTGAATCCAATTTATTGAAAAAAAAAATACAATTCTGTCGTAATACAATATTAATACAATAAAAAGTAATACGTCCAAAAGTAAAGTAAAAATCGGTCAACACTATAAAAATTTGAAATTTGTACTGCTCCTGCCTGGTTGTAAACTGCTGCATCTGGAGTCTCCTTGATCGAGTTTCCGCTGGGGCCTGAAACAATCACCTGCACTTAACGCACTAAGGACTGGCATAAAAGAAAAAGTACGAATCGAGCTGTTATGAGAACTTGTTTTAAATTACAATTAACGTGACAATAAAACCCTTTACGAATCGGCAACCCAACTCCAACATTTCGATAATAGGGCAATTCAAGGCGAATAAGAACAAGCATTCAAAATATTTACCACAAAACAGGTCCAAATATATCCGACTCCGTGACCTCGTTGAAGTGAATACCGTCAATAGTACAGTAATCGAATTCCCGCAGCCGCCGCAAAACTTCTAGCAGTCCGCGAAGATCAGAATCCTTCCTATTCAATCGTTTCCAGAGTATCGCCACTTCCGCGCGGAGTTCACACTCCATCTGTATCCATATAACAAGTTTAAGTCTTTCATAATCTTTGTCAGTTTATCGGATTGTTTCCCTTAAAGTTGCATGTTTTTCAGATCCGATAAATAAATCGGCAGTCGCAGGTAGGAAAAAGTTCTAGATTCTTCAAATTTTTCTCCTTTTTTTGGGACATAAAGCAGTTAACTGAATTGTTAGTGATGTTCCAGAGCGCACCACAATTGGCCACTTTCGCGACCTCGAACAAAAAGAAGGGATAATCCCGAACGCACAGATTCTTGACCAACAGTTTAGCAACTTTGGCTGTCCAGTCGAAGAATTGACAATTATAGCCATGAGGATCCCAGACTTTTGGCAAAATAAAAACAGCTCACTTCATACCTCTTAATTGAAACGTACTTTTAATTTGTGAAGTATTTTACATATACAATTTATTTAGTAGTTTCCTAATTTTTATTTTTCGCAGATTATTAATATTCAAGAGTCCAAAGATGTGTTTAATTAAATTAAGATAATGACTGAAAACCCTGGTTAAACCGCAGTCATACAATTACATATAGGTAATCTGAAAGGATCAGAACACCAGCGACGGCTTCTTTGTCCTTTTAACACAACATAGTATAGTAATTCTGTAGTGATAATAGCGTCTCGCTATGATGCTGCGTTAAAAAATTATAACACATAATGACATGATTTTTCAAAGTGTATAGTCGTATATTTAATTTGTGCAACCGTATTGCATTTGTAGCGTAATATAATAGTTTCAGCCTTTTCAAGTTACACCACTTGATTAGACTGACGCAGTTGAATTGCACGCGAAAAAACTAAGACTTCATTACTGTGAAGTCATGAGCTGGTCTTAACGGCATCATTATTTGTATTCGTAAGTTCTAAAGAAGCATGCCACATACCTCAGAATGCTTGCGTCTCTCCAGCAAAAGACGCGATGTGACTTCTGTCTCCAACTCTTCGATAGTACTCGACAAGAGTGTGTTCTGGCTAACCAGGTCGCTGACCCAGGACTGTAGCACTTCCACCTGCATCTGTCGCATACAATTATACAGTTCTAATTGCTTTTGCTAATCTACATATTGAAAAAGTAAATTCATCATATTAAATTCACTGCTTATTTTGCTCATGATAATTGGGTCTGTTTCGATTTCACATAAAATGCAATAAAAATACATGAAACTAAAATTAGAATAGAATAGAATAGAATAGAAATACGTTTATTTATTAGCTTAACACGATTACAAAAATACACATAACAAAACAAAACTTCTAAATAAAAAAAAAAAATCTAATGCATTATTGCTCACACATTAAATTAATATTTTAATATTGTGTCGCGCCAATAAAAAGGTACTGACTCAGCTTAATGTTGTGGATACTGAAGTACCCACAACGCTGGTATTCTGTCAGTACCGTGCTGAGGGAAGTCCTGCACTTAAAAATAAAACTAAAAATAGTAATTATTGGAAAAAATAAAAATAAAAAATAATAATAATAAAAAAAAAAAAAAAAAAGAAAACAACAAAAGCAAAAATAAAAAAACTACGCTATAAACAAAAAATGAAATAAAAATTAAATTTGAAATAAAAAGAACATTCATTAAAAACTATTAACAATTGCCACATTCAGTTTTTTGAATACAAAGAAGGCAAGAACGATACAATTTTTTAAATCTGAATTTTGAAGTAACATTTCTAATAGGTGGAGGTATGTTATTCCAACATTTAGTGGCAAGATATTTAAAACTGCCACGAAATGCTGCAGACCTGTGACGTGGCATCGATAATGGTGGCGCAATAGTTCTAATCCCGTAGCTTGGCTCGCGCCATACTAATTTACTGTACAAGTATGGAGGTTGTTTGCTTTTGACAACACCAAATAGAAGTGTGGCTACTAGCAGATTATATCTATTTTTCATATTTAAAAGATTGTGATTATTTAAAAAAGGAGTGATGTGAGATCTCGGCGGTATTGTGAAACAAAATCGAGCACATGCATTTTGTATGCGCTGAATCAGTCGCCAAGATTTACCTAAAATGCATGGTCCGTAAACTGTTATACAATAGTTAAGTTTCGAAAGTATCAGTGAGTCACAAAGTTTCACTCTAAGATTAATGTCAATAAAAGGTCTTATTCTATAAAGTACTTTTAGCCTATAAAAACAATTTCGGGCAACTTCTACTACATGGTTTTCGAATCGCAAGTTTTCATCCATACGAAGTCCCAGGTTACGAGTCTCATTAACATGTTCTATGTGTACTCCGTCTATACTAATTTTTGGCTCGTGAGCTAGAATTTTGCTAACTTGCTATTTAGTTCCTATTACCATAAATTTTGATTTAAGAGGATTAAGAATAAGAGCATTGTGTCGACACCATAGGGAAATGTTATTAAGAACTTTGTTCAACTGCTCGACTGCTTTATTAACGTCTTGATGATCAACAGGAATGTAAATTTGAAGGTCATCAGCGTATGAGTGGTATTGACAGTTTTCCAAGCAGTTAATTATATCAGCGGAGTATAAAATGAATAATAAAGGACCCAAAATAGATCCTTGAGGGACACCTCTGTTGTTAGGCTTTAGCGCCGAAACTAATTCCCTACCATCATACTTACGTACAACCACTTGTTGCATTCTATTTAGAAGATAACTAGAAAACCATTGCACTGTTGTTAAGGAAAACCCATAGTAAGAAAGTTTGGCAAGCATAAGTTTAATATTAATCGAGTCAAATGCACGAGAAAAGTCTAACAAAGCAAGAATGCTACCATGACCAGCATCTTGGGATGTCAGTAAGTTATCTATAACGTCTGATAGAGCACAAGATGTACTACGATATTTCCTGAACCCTGATTGGAAATATGGTAAGATATTATTTGTTTCACAATATTTGATGACTTGGTCGTAAATAACCTTTTCAAGTATCTTAGATATGTATGGAAGAATACTTATTGGCCTCAAATCCTTTAGTTCTAATGGATTATTATTTTTAGGTAGAGGAATTATTAAGGAAGTTTTCCAGCTTGAAGGAAATTTGGAAGATGATATAGACTTATTAACTATAGCTGTAATAACATTTAGAGTAGTAGGCAATGTTAGGATAATCATATTCATGCAAATTTTGTCTATTCCTTGTGCATTTGATTTAATTCCCAATATGATTCTTGCTACATCATTTTCAGTTACCGTTTCGATCGTCAAACTATTAGCTGTGGAGAATTTTTGAGTCTCAAAATATTCTAAAATGGACTGGTCGATTACATCATCACCGGGTATGTTTAGAAAATGTTCATTAATTGCATCGGGATTATCGTAGTGTTCTGGTAGGGCACTAGTATTCTTAAAGCTCGGTAAAATATGTTTCTTAAGGTTTTTCCAAAGACGAATAGAATTATGTAACTGTGCATTTATATAATAATCATAATAAGCTTTCTTTTCACTAATTGCACTGAAATATGTAAGATTTTTTAAATTTTTGTAATCTTTTTTGTTTACTTCTGTTTTTACTGCTTTATATTTTTCATGTGCTTTATCACGCAGTTTCATCATAAGACGAACATTACTGGTAATCCAAGGACTGTAAGTGTCCCTTGCAATAAATGACTTTTCAGGCGCATGTTTATTAAAAAGATTGAGAATTACTTCATTGAACAGTTCAACCATAATGTCAACGCTGTCCTCATTGAGAATGGTATTCCAATTAACTTTCTCTAAGTCTATATTAAAATCTAACATATTTATACTTTTTATTGGTCTATATCTTATCCGTTTTGATGGAATTTTAGGTTTGTTTATTTTTACTTCTGCGAAAACCATAGCATGACCACCAAGCTCAGGATTATGAATTACGCTAATATTTATGATTGGAATATTTGAACAAATTACATCTATGACTGTATTACTATGAGAAGTGAAGTGTGTTGGCTCTGTAACGTAGTTTTTAAAGTTACAGTAGCTCAAAAAGTGTTTCAATTGTTGTGAACTATTGCTGGTATTATTAAGCATGTTAATGTTAAAATCGCCTACCAAAACAATCTCGTCAAACTTCGAAAAAAATAAAACTGATTCGGTCAGTGCATCAAAAAAATTGTCAATATTAAGCCAGGGTGGTCGGTAAGCGGTGCCTATTAGAATATTATGCGAATTAATACATACTGATATCCACATCTGTTCGACTTCGGGGGAACCCGGCGGGTGGGTACACTTACAAACTCGGAGACCTTGTTTCACATAAAATCCCACACCCCCCCCTCTGCTTCGGACTTCCGGTGAACGTGGAAGATGAATTAATTTGTAGCCCTGTACTTTGGGGGCTCTGGCGTCTTCGCCTGCCTTAAGCCAAGTTTCGTTTATAGCCAATATATCAGGCGAATGAGAGTGTAATGCAACAATAAACTCATCGTGTTTAGTAGTAAGTGATCCCGCATTAAATAAACCTAATTTGAAAAATTTAGACTTCTTGCCTTTTAGTTTTAAGAAAAAGCCTGATAAAAGAAGTTAAGTCTCCGTTTATAAACTCATATACTAATATTAGGATATGTATGTAACTAATAACTAATATAACTAATATTAGGATATGTATAAATAAAATTAATTCTTCCATTTTCTATATATATATAGTAGCGTATGTAGGTATAGTAAATATATATTGCTATACATAAACAATACTCAATTAATTTTTTATTTAATTTGGCATTGTCTACAAACGAATGACGTGCCAATTTATTAATTAGATATCATTATCTAGATAACTGATCAACTGCTGAACGGAGACTTCGTCTGCTATATGAGAAAGGGATTCAAGTTTATGATAAATTAATATTGTTTAGAGTCATCTATCGGCATATATAAAAGTAATAAACGTGAATTCATATAGGTACCTGTAACTTGTTGGCTCCGCCAGTCTTGGTGATCATCTCCATCCGCTCCTCGTACGCCCTCTGCACGTCCTTCAGCACTGCCAACGTCGGCCCGTTCCCGCACACGCAGCTGTCGGCGCCGCACTCCACCACGTTACTGCTGCTCTCCATTGAGGTATCCACTTTTTTAATCTGTGATGGCAATGCTTATGCTCAAAGTATCTCCACGTGTAGAATCACAATTCCATAGAAGATCCAGGTTAACTGACATAGCTGAACGAATTAATGTAGAGTACTTAGGCTATCTGGGAAGATATAGATATAGAAGATATAAATATAAGCACTAGGTACCCCGCTAAGTTTATTTTGGAATTTTTCTTCAACCCTTGTAGCGTTTCGAAGCTTCAAAGATTTTGTTTTAAGTCGATCTATATAATTGTTCCAAATCCGCGCAGCAATTATTCAAATATATCTGAAACTATGAACGTTTAAAATAAAGGTTTAATCTGAATTTACCTTGTAATTTAATATTTTCCGGTTGACATGGTTTGCCACTAGCGTCAATAGATTTCAGCCAAATTTCAGCATAGCCTTCAGATTTATTGACAGACAACTAAGACCTTATTTTTGCATTGTTTTCTACGGGGTACGATAGTTTTTGATTATTCAAGTTCGTCGTGAGTTTTTGCCGAACAAATCTGCAAAATCGAACAATTTGCTCCAAAATTTCTCGACTGATCTCTATGTAGGTAGTGTTTTCATATCATAGATCTCGGGTTATGAAAGAAATAAAACAGAAAAGCATTCATGATTCAGTGAGGCCATCCACAATATAAGGTTTAAGGTAAGGTAAGATTGTAAATAAAGTTGTATTTCATTACTGTATTATGCGCGTCAAGACAAATGACTCTCGGTGAAATATTATATTATTGACTTTATTTTAATTTGAGATACCTACTTAAAACAATTTATTGTTTTAAAATATACAATGATTGAACTGTTTATTTAACCTCTTGAGTACGTAAACAAAGTAGATAAATAAGCTGAAATAAAACAAAAAGTTCACCAAAAAAATATTTTATTTTATTTAAATTTGGTTAATTCATTGTACCTACTTACTACATTGATAAATAGAATCATATTTCTACAAGTGTTTTCAACACAAAAGTAAAAGCTTAAGAAATTTCACTTGCGATGAGCCTTCGATTTACATCTGTATGTGCATGTCCGAACTGTGCCATCAGACACTTTATAGCGCAGTCCCCCTTCGATATAAGAACTGTTATGGCGGAGTTCTCATATAACTATCGCTCAACATTATTTTTTGCTCCCGTTTAGTACCAATATCTTTAAGTATATTATGCTCTCATAATGTTATATACAGAAGGTAATTAAATCTATCAATAACTATACATTAAATTACTTTGTTATAGACAACGCGGCGAGGCAGCTTTGAGTTTTAAATCTAAACCATTTATATTTGTAATGTGTATTTCATTGGCATTCAAAATTTTAATATTTGGTCAGCGTTAGATTAATCAGTGTTCAGAACATATGAACATTGTTGCTTACCATAAGTTTGGTACTTTAATCATCATCATGATCAACCCATTACCGGCTCACTACAGAGCACGGGTCTCCTCTCAATATGAGAAGGGTTTGGCCATAGTCCACCACGCTGGCTATGTGCGAATTGGCAGACTTCACACGCCTTTGAGAACATTATGGAGAACTCTCAGGCGTGCAGGTTTCCTCACGATGCTTTCCTTCACCGTTGAAGCAAGTGATATTTTAATTTTTAAAAACGCACATAACTCAGAAAAGTTATGGGTGCGTGCCCGGATTCGAACGGCCGACCTCTGATTAGGAGGCTGACGCCCTAACCACTGGGCTATCACCGCTTCACCACTGGGCTATCACCGCTTCAATCATAATAATTAATTAAATGACGCAGGATAATATTTTCGTTTATGTTGTTATTCTATCAAATCTACAGCAAGTACTGTTTAAAGCCAATAAACTAAACACAACCAGCATATTTCACTGACGTTCACTATAGTTTTCAGTTTAGTTAGCTTACTAATTTAAGTGCTAATGAACATTGCCATTGTTAATTACACAAATGTGACAGTACTCTAATAAACTGTGCTTCAATGCAGAATGGAAGTGTAGGCTGAACTGCGCTTAAGTGAATTAAATGAATTATGTATATACACGATAAAAAATGCAAAAAAAATTAAAGCCTATAGCCTATAGATTTCTTTACATTGTTTGAAGCGAACTAAAACAACAAACAGATTGAATCACTTCCGTGTATTAAGAAAGAGATAAACAACAAAGCAATCCTACAAATAATGCCTACCTAATAAAAGTATATAAACAAAAAAATCACAGCTACTTTAGAAATAATTATTACCCCTTAAAAATAAATACAAAATCAAAAATAAATACAGAGAAAATAGTTATATTCCTTCGAATTATTATAATTGCACATTCACAAATACACTTACATAGAAATGTTAGGATTTTAATTTTTTTTTGGATTAGTTTTTCGTGTTTCTCAGCAAAATCAAAATGTAAGCACAAAAACATATATTTGAACCACAAACCCAAAATTTATCAATTTTGGTCAAATATAATAAGAAGCGTTAAGAGGACTTAACTAAAAGAAAAATGTATTAAATACAAAATGATTTTTCAAATCATTAGCTTATTTAAATAGTTTTTGTGACAACAGTCTCTCCCTAAATAATTGTAATCCCAGTAGTATAATTAAACACAAACATCATTAAAATATTTAGCCTAAAATTCAAGATCAGGCGAGCATCGCTATAACAGGGTTGTCGGTTTATCGGTTGACAAAAATATATATATATTTACAAAGGTAAAGAAAGCTAGCAAAAGAATAATGGAGAAAAATAGAGATGGTGATCCTGGTAGATAATATTATTACATTCTCAAAATTAAGAGTTATTTTCAAGTCGAGGAATTTCGCAACTGCATCGTTAAATTAACTCGAACGGATTTGCTTTACAGCTATGAACATCTCGCGTACATTTTCCCTCACCTAACATTGACCCAAGTTTAAGAAAATATTAATATTGTTACGTCACACTGCTCCGCCAATCACAGAGCGCCGCGCCACAACTAGCCAATCGGAGCCAAGCGAACGCTAGCCAAGCCACCACTCCCCTACCGGAAGCCTCCGGTGGGAGTAAAGCCAATATAAGGGCCTGCGCGCTCATTTTAGTGATCTTTTTGCTGCAGTAAAGTTCCTAAGCCGAAACTGTGCCAAATTATAAACAGATTAAATATAAATAAAAATTAGTGTGATTAGTCTCGCTTTTTATTTTAAGTTGGTTTCAATATATAACAAATAATTCGTAATTAGTTTAAATAAAAAGTTAATTACGGTAATTTTCTTTAGGTTGTATAATATTTCACAAAAGGACTACGATTTCTATTGTCAAATCCTATAGGAGCTAGGGGCTCTACCCATAGTATAACGATAATTGTCATTCGCCAGCATCATCATCTCTTTATCTCCCTTTGTTTCTTACAACTTTCTGAGTATACCACTAATAGATGCACGTACATTATGTTATTAAGAAAATTATTATGTGGACGTGGCAAAATGAACGCGCTTTATTGACCGCCGAGAAGTTGGGCATTAGAATGTATTTAAATAGATTTAATAGATTAATAAACACTTTGGCAGCAATGCTATCACAGACCACAAGGTGTGGCAAATGTGGCCCATGACAAAATGTTACATTACACAAGTTTAAACTTGTTATGAATCCACCGCACAACCTATATTTTAACTAACAAAGTTTTCTAAAAACGATATTCACTGTAATCAGCGGCATTGACGCGGTCTGTACAACACAAGCAGCCGACGCCACGCGTGTTTGTTCAATTTTAATCACAGAATTTTGTGTGCTCTTAGCACACAAAATTCTAACATAATATAAGTAAATCTTCGAATCTCGTGCCAGCTCACTGTGAAAGCCTATCGCGAGACGATTGTTAAACAGATAGTCAAGGCTATCGGCGCCTTATCACTAACTTATTATGTATTATTAAATAATAAAATAGGCAGTACAGTTACACCTTGCTAGTTTATGACATAAAATAGATGTGGATATTTATAATACATTTGCGAATCACAGTAGTTGTTTTTGATTATGCTTTTTGGGGATTGTTGGCTTGGTATTGGTCATCTTTTAATAAAACATACCCAACTATGGCTGACCAGGTCAACCACACGGTAAATAGAATATGCGAAGACATGAGGTGCCTCCCCCACATGGAGTGGGATATTGCAAGAACCAAAGATCGGTTATTTGTTTCTGAGCACACAAATTACTATGATTCGATCAGACTTAACACGCGTGACATCTGACTTGCTAAATGAGCTTCCCACCTTCACTTAACCAGTTAAATCTTAAAATATATTAATAGTTAAGTATACTTTTATTTGGAAGCAGAAAAATTCAACAAAAACTTTAAATATTTGGTACAGCATTAATCTAAAATATGTATATCATAAAAAATATTTTGAACTGTTGGAATAAATGCTGATACACAGCTCACACAAAATAATAACTACACTTTATTTCACGAGGTGTTCACTTGCTGAGAACATTTAAACAAACTATTTTTGTATTTTTCATACAACATGTACAAAAACAATTTATTTCATGAAACCTTTTCACAATAAAAATATTTTGTAAAGAAAATTTCTAAATCTTAGCGAAAAACGTTATAAAACTTGAATTAAATTGCAAAATAAGCTTTAGATTGATATCTAAAGAGCATACTTTAACTTTTTTCGGTCAAAGTGAGTGTTAAAACGAGACAGATTTCAGACATACAATTCTGTCTTGTTTTAACTGTTTTTTAAGAAGTCTAAGCACGGCCATAGATATATAGATGTATATTATTATATATAGAAGTATATTTTTGTATGTAGTTTAAACATACCTTTTTTGACCTATTCCACTTTATAAATTCACTTACTCACATCTAAGGGTAGCTGGGAGAGATCTCTTATAGAGATAAGCTTTCCTTTGTATACTTCTTTTGTAAGTTATTGATATAACAAATTTGGTACAAAATTAATAAAAATAAATAAAATAAATAAATAAAATATATTTCAGCCTTAGACTTTGTTGTTATACAATACGCATATAAAAACCGATTTACATATATTACATTTTATTAACGTATCACGTCATATTGACCAGCGCTTTACTTCAACACCTACTAGTAAATAGCGTGCCTTGAGAATGCTTGTGAACTGTTGATTTGAGGAACCTAAATTTAAAGGGCATTCTGGCTTATTGCAGTGGGTATTAGAAAAGGGGAAACAAAACACTTCGTCCGGTTGGATGGGATCTAACTTCTTAACTGTGCAGCCTCCTTTTATAGTTCCCTGTTATATGGCAGAAAGGAATAGATCCAACTAAATAGAACCCCTTATTGATTATCCTACAAAACGAATCGCTGGCGACGAATTGACAACCTCCTTTTTTCTTTTGTCTTTTAAAAAACATCAAATATCGATACGTGCCTTAACCTTATGACGGGTGGGTAGTAACAATATCATCATCATGATCAACCCATTACCGGCTCACTACAGAGCACGGGTCTCCTCTCAATATGAGAAGGGTTTGGCCATAGTCCACCACGCTGACCATGTGCGGATTGGCAGACTTCACCACGCCTTTGAGAACATTATGGAGAACTCTCAGGCGTGCAGGTTTCCTCACGATGTTTTCCTTCAACGTCGAAGTGATATTTTAATTGTTTAAAAACGCACATAACTCCGAAAAGGTGCGTGCCCGGATCAGAACCGCCGACCTCTGATTTTGTCTCGTTCGCTCGCAGTTCAGAGCTAGTTACACTTACAAATACATTTTCAAGTAAACAACCATCACGCCGGCGTGAGCATTAATCCGTAATTCCGTATTAATATTAAAGATCCGGCCCAGCCGCTGAATCGATATTGCTAAAAGTTGAGTTCCTGCACTTGTTTTCAAAATATTATTTCAGACTGGCTGACAGTCCTGTTATAGCAAAGCCCTGGAACGCCAGCCCTTCGCGCTCCTGCAATAACGCTGCGTTACCCGTAACCCGTAAACGCAAGAAAAGAGTGTTCCCACGACTTCTTTCCTAACATCGGAAGAGTCCACTCGCGTTAGTAATAAGAACTTAGAATGTAGTTAGATTTTAAGTTTCCCAGGACATTTCTAACATCGGAATGGTTTTCTTTGATTTTCCCACCTGTAGCCAACCGTAAGTAATGCATACACGTTTGTTTGAATCTTGTTTGTAAATTTGTCTAACAATTTACTACATTAGACATTAATGTGTCCTTCATCAACTAACTATTTAACCCTGCTGTTAAATAGTGGGTTGATGAAGGATGCTGGCCAGTCCAGAAGCGGGACTAGCCACGGTGCTTTGATAAGAGTTCCCGGGATTAAGTGATGAACCCTTATCTTTTAGGTAACGCTTGTTATCAACTGTAAGAATATCAATGCTGGGCAAGACGTATCAAAAAACATCACTCAGGTTAATACGTAACGTCGATTCAGGAGTTAGAACCTCCGTATCTGATTTATATATGACCTATATCTAGTCTATATAACGAGAACGTGATGGTATATGGTTAAAAATATTAATCTAACTGGTAAAAGATATCGTATCAACATAATCGTTTTTTTTATTAAAGTCGGTTGAAAAATTTCTAAATCAGATCCGGTTGTTTCATAAAAATACTTAAACCTATTTCTAGTATACAAATAAATACGGCGACTAAACTAAAACTATAGGTTTATAAACTAAAGCGTATAGATTTAAATTCAGCTATGCCCCTAATCAACTCCGTCACTATTATCTGAAACAAGTTATTACAATGGTGAAATTAACATCTAGTTCGAATAAATCAAGTTTATTTTTAATACATAATATATATATTTAAATAGGCAAAATTTGAAATATATGGGTAAAGATTAAGGCCTGAAGTAAATTCTATAAAAATCTATATAAATGAAGTAGTAGTAATATAAAATTAAATAATTTAATGCAATTTTGAAACAGCCGATCTTTAGTGAAAGATCGTAACAGTGATTATTATTTAACCCGCCGTCGCACCGCCTCATGCGCATTCGTTTTAGGGTGACTAAAAGTTTTATGTAATTACATAATTATTTATTAAATGTTCCTTCATTTTGTTAATCCAGTAAGAACTTTACACAAATTAAATGGGATTTAATTATTGAACGTACGAACGAAAATTGTCACAACATATGTATGTCACAGAGCGAAACAAGGGGAAAATGTTTTAACGTTGGTGGCGCACACCATGTTATTCGACATTTACCTCATTTTCAATTTCCAGTACAAACAGCTCTGCAGAGCAGGTCGCCTCTGCGAGCGAGCCCCGCGGCGCGGAGACAGGGTCCCGTGTCGCTCGGCGGGCGCGCTAGTAGACGCGCTTGAGTTGCTCGTAGGTGATGAAGAAGATGATGTTCCAGGGGCCCATGCGCAGCCACGTGGGCACGAAGCCCTTGTACAACGCCAGGAAGCCCTCGTTGCGGACCGTCTGCAACGTGCGTACATGTATTAAGTTTACGGGACGGGCCGCGTTTTCCATAACGCAACTGTAGTAAGTTCCTCAAGGTAGTTCAATTACTGGAGCGTGTTTTTGGAACGAAGTTCCTTATCGCGCGTTGTAAAAGGGGGCTAGACGGAAAAAATTCTTACGAGAAGTTGTCACGACACTTTTTGTTATTGTAAGCTGTGCGGCGTCGCATGTTTCTCTGTCTGTCTCTCTCTCTCTTACAGAAAGCAAGCCAGATATTTTCATTTCTATTTCGCATTGAACAGTGTGGTGTCGCGACGATTATTTTTGTTGAGTGTATACAGGTTTTTTGTAAATAATAAAAAATAATATGAATCCTGACAGTGTTTCTGCACAAGTTCCGGATATTGCTGATGGAGTACAAAATTGAGCCTACTGATTAAGTTTATATAACATTATATTTGTTAATAATAAAAAAAATATTATTATAACTTAAATAAAATAAAATTTTATTTCAATTCCTTCACTAATTAATCGAAAGGAACTTCGTTCCATCCGGGTGTCCCTTGACACCTCTCAAGTTTTTATTTATATCTGATCACTACTTATTTTCGAAATTGTGTTGGTACGGAATTGTAGACGAATTAGATGTTTAAAAAATCTTGATAAGTTTCAATTCACTAAATTCAAAATTCAAATTCAAAATAATCTTTATTCAAATAGTCCTTAAAAAGGCACTTTTGACGCGTCAATAATTTACACAGTAGTTATTTCATGGTGATAACTATATTCGTAAACTTAAAACTAAAGCTATGAGGGTTCCAAACGCGCCCCGGTCTAAGAAGAAGCCCACAACAAACTTAGCCGGGGGACTATGACCTTGTGTTTCGATATTCGAAACGTACTCAACGATTGTCACACAACCTACTCAAATGCTATATATACAAACGGTACAGTGAACTGCCACCACAGGCCGCGTCAACGAAGTTCGTTGTAGTACCTCACTGTAGGCGAGATTGTTATACTAATCTTGGGTAAGTTAAAAGTTTGTAGCCATTAACTGAACGGTTCCTCACCTGCACTAAACAGTCGACAGTTCCAACGTACACCTTCTCACTCGCTTTCGCTATGTGGTCTTTCATTTTTCTTTGGTTCATAAGTCGTGTCTGAAATCAATGAATCACTTTTATTACTTCAGCATAATAACTAAGTACCGGCCGAATTCAAAATACGTGAAAAATATCTTTTTAACTTACTTTTTTATGTCTGTTTGCAAATTAAGGAAAATGGTATACTTTGAGGTGATCCGGTTTTCATCAAATAAGAAGAATTATGATGGGAGAAATAGAGTGACTCCTATTTGATATTTCTATACTGACTTGTACATTTACTATTTGCGATTCGATTGCTTTGTTACAAGTTAAAGTGGATTTACTAGGGAATTTGTTAACAGTTAGTGCCCCAGCGTGGAAGATTAGTACCAAACTGGGAAACAAAACATATTAGCAAACGAAAACGAATAATTGGGGATGTTGAAGAAACAGACAATGGCAGGAATGCCTTCGAGACCATATCAAAGAGTTGAATATCTATTTAATGGATAAAACACACGTATCCTTTTATATGGATCAGTGTATCCATATAAAAGGCAATATATGGAAGAAGCAAGTAAATAGCACTCACCCGTATGACATCGAGCGGGGTGCTGGCGACGGCGCTGCCCAGGCTGGCCAGCAGGCTGGACAGCAGGTGGTTGAGCGGCGCGTCGCCCAGCGGCGCCAGCAGCCGGCGCTTGCAGGCGTCGTACACCGGCAGCTCCACGGCGGCGATGAGCGCGGCGCGCTGCGACGTGGGGCCCACGCCGCGCCACAGCCCGCGCAGCCCCTCCAGCCGGTACATGTCGACGAAGCACCGCACTAGGTTGCGCTTCTCGTCACCCATCTGCAAATCCAGAATATTTTTCAGTTTCGGTACTCTTAGTATGTGCCGTTCCTGTTCTGTTTCTGAGCATATGACGACCTGAATAAGATGACCTGGTTTCGATTTTTTTCAGCCGTGCCATCCTACCGACCAAGAGCGAATGAGGCGTCTGTTTCAAGTCGGCCAAAATCTGCTTTGTTCTGTCACATACCGTATTTTGCAACCGGTCTGGACGAGACTTGCTACAGACGTTTGACGACTATATAGCATTTTGAATGTCGTCGAGGATTTTAGATCCGATTTGAACTGCTTCCAAAAATGGGCTAAAGAATTGAAAGTACCTTTGATTTGCTATTGATTTGGTACCTTTTAGTAGGTCTCATAAAAATTGGGTCATGAAGATTTTATATGTATCTTCGGCGAGATAAAACAGAATAACTCCTCTAAACTTTTAAATATCTACCAGGCCCTTTATGCCATACAAGGAATTGGTTACACCCAGGTCCATCCTTTCATCAAAAAGGTAAAGAATTCTAAAGTAAAATAATTATGGGAATTCTGTATAACAGCTTTAATTTTACTATAACTAAAAGACGAGTAAGAGCGCGCCTCACCTGCATGCGGACTTTGAGCACATCAGTGGGGTTAGCAATGGCGCTCGACAACCCGCCAGCGAAGGCGGCGCAAAACGTGTTCGTCGGCAGGTGTTCCTTGGAGCCCCCATCGGCCCTTCTGGCAGCTAGCGCCTTTTTCAGCGAGTAGTACGTGCCGAACTTGATTGTACCGTATGTGGCCTGCCGTAGCACTGCCGGCCAGATCCTGTGGGATTGACAGATACACCAACTGAATAATCTATAGTACATAATAAACATAACTCCAATTCGGAATCCTTACTTCACAAATATTTTTTCCCATTGCTTCCTTTGAAACACTGCCTATCAAATATTCAGTCATTTTGTCAGTGAAACAAAGATTTAAGAAAATAGATTAAAATATTGTGTGGCCACACATAAATCAGCAATATACAATATCTTTTTAGTTAAAACTCCCCAAATGTGACTGTAAAATAAAAATATAAGGAAAGCTTTAACTGCTAAAATAAAAGCAGAAATACTGATAGAAATCAGATTGTTAGTAACAGTAAGAACAGTACCAGGAATTTGTTTAGTTAACTTTTAAAGTGATTAACTTTCAAACAATCAACAAAGAAATACTGGCGGGATGTATTAAAGTTTCCCAAAATGGAGGGAGCTTTTTCTATACTTAAGAAATTGGTTTCATGCATACCTAGACCAAATAGTAAAACTTTATGTTACAATATTAACTTTTCACACCCTTGAATGTAGGTAAGATACTATTTTGAGACCTTACCCGCAATACAGAGCTTTGATGCCTTCTTGCTGTGAGGTTTTCACAAAGCAATCCACCATTCCCGTATACCTCAGCTGCACATGACGCGGGTCTATCTTCTGACCCTGAATCTGGAGACGAGTCTTTGTTGTATCTATTGGGAAGGTACCTGGGTACAAATAGAAAATATCATAAAAATAAATTAAACATAATTGTTCAGCCCACAAAGGTCATATTTGGCCAACTGAGTGGGTCTAAAGTTTTAAATCTTTATCTCTAACAGAGCAACTTTTATGGACTCTGAAAGATTCTTTTAAATTTCTCTAAAGGCTTGTGTCGGCTAGTATCACCTAAGAATTTTGATAGGTTACGATGTAAACCAAAGGCAAAGGGATTCAAAATTGCTCACTTCAAAAACGTAACTTTAAAAACATTTATCTCACTTAGAAATGAATATATAAATATAGTTGTAGACTAATTTCAGACATTAAAATACGGAAGTAACTATGGCAAGGTATTGTTAGGTATACGTAACAACAAAAAGTAATTTTATAGGTTAGAATTTTATTATTTAATAATTATAAATATTTATGGTAAGCTTACCGAATTCGGCGACGATCGACGCGAGGCCACCGTAAATGAACGGTCTCCAATCCCTTTCTCCCATCACATGCGGGGAATATTTTACTTTTTAACAGAATTAAGGTAAATACGATACGACGTCGATGGACTGCACCGGACTGTTTATATTCATGTGGAGGCTAGCGTATAAATATCACTATCACCAAAGAAAATGTATGTATGAAAAGTTTAATAAATTGTTTTAATACCTATTTAAATTTAAAAGCTAAAACAGTAGCGGAAATCAGAATACAGAATCAGACTCGAATAGGGAAGTTCCGAATTCCGATAGAACTAAGTAGTATCGTATACACAGAGGAGAGTAAAATATTAAAAAGCATGCTAAGTAGTTTCGAATTTATTTTGTCGATATCAATATCGAAAGCATATAAGTTGTATCGAATCAAATCGTGTAGGTAAGTGGCATATTATATTTTTTTAATCGTATTCCTTTGCCGTCACCATGCAATATAGCGTTATATTTGTTTTTCACAATTCTGTGATTTTCTTAAACTGTTTTTCACTGTTTTATTTGCAGTTTTTTTTTACGAGCAATTGATTGTATGCAAAAAGATTATATGTTATTATTTTACCCATTTGCGACATCACTTTGACAATTTTCCAAATATATTATAGTAACTACCAAAGAGAATGCAATCACTACGTTCAAGTCTCTTCATTTGATTATAGTCAAAATACTCAAATGGCTGTATGGGCACTGATCTTTGCTTTTCCTGAATGGGATAAATTAAAAAAACAACACCAAGTGTCAAATATCAAATGATTTATTCAAAAATTTAGTGTTTACGTTTTATACTATTTTATATAAAATGTAAAATTCTTATGAAATAGGTTTTTTTTAGTAATAGTTACCATAAAATTTGCATGATTAAGAGAATCGTTAAAGAGCTGTATCGACTCTTTAAGATATAACTTCTTTGTAAATTAAAATATCGCTTAGGATACATTCAACCTTATCTTTACGAAACAGATTTTAGATTACCTCCAGGTGCATTGACAAACATATTGTACAACTCAAAATGTTTGACAACATGGCGCATACCACAGGCCCTAGCTCTGCCCCTGCGCCAGCGCAGAAGGTATTAAGGTTTGACAAGGCCTACCTAAAGTCACTGCCTGGGATACTAAAGATAATTGCATTGGTAAGAGAAAATTCTCTCTCAGTCTAGTATGTAGATTATTGACTGTAGATGTCTAGTTATTGGGTTTAATGTCCAGAAATAGCAAGTTGGTGTTCTATCCATGCCTTGGAAAGGAGATTAAGTCTGTTCTGATTATTATAACTAACAAGCTATGGAAAGCAATAAAACCACGAGACTGCTAACCTGATAATGATGCAGATCTTTTAATAAATATGTAATAGCAATATCATAAACAAGCAGGCAATTTAGATACAGGTTGTAGGGTTAAAATGTAAATGTGTTTAAACTGGCACTGCAAGGAAAAGCAAAGTTAGATAGCAATATAGTCATATTATATATGCCAACTCTCATCATCATCTGCTTCTCAAGTCAAATAGTAAATTAATTTTATTAATATGGATCTGAGGGCTAAATCTCCAAGTCTACCAGATGTAACACAATTTTAATAATTCTCTAATCCTTAGAATGCTGTATTACCCCAACGTAATTACAAGATTTCTTTACTTTAATACAAATTTCATTCAATTCTTATGCAAAGTTTTCATATAAACTGTTTTAATTTATTTTATGCACTATAAACTATAATAAAAACTGTAAATTTCGTAGTCTTGCACTTAGTCTGACATACAGACATGTTAACCACAATATTGTAATGTAATCTATTTACTTCTATAAAGCTTTGCCTTTATACTATATACACAGACATACAATAACTCATTACTTTATATGAAAAGATCCAAAATTAAAAGGATTTTATTAGGGTTATAGGCCTTAGACAATTATTCCTAGACTATATTTGGATTTGGTTAGGGTGTGTAAAAATTATAAACAAAAGAAGCTAATAAAAAAATTTTTATATTTGTGGATATGGTAAAATGATTTCTTGTTGCAGGTCTGCAATATAGCTGGTTTCATATGCATAAAGATATCATGGGCTTTCCTGTCAGCCATATTCTACAACATCCTGTACTGGGTTGGTAACATACTTACCGGGTTTCTGCTGCTCGTGTACACGTTCCACTTTGTGGAGAAGTACGACCGCCTGCCGTGGCTCAAGTGCGAGTTTGTGTACTGCGGGGTGATGTGCTTGGCGTTTGTTGGCACCTCAATATTTGCGACCACCATCAACGAGAACACGGGATATGCAGTTGGGGTGAGATGTATTCTAGTATATTAGAATGGAAAAGGGTTTAGTGCTTAGGCTCTTATGAAGTTTGGTAGGCTTTAACTATTATTATGAGAACATGTTAATATGCCACCTGACCGACGACGGCTTATTGTGATGATGCCATGAACCCGTACTTTATTGAAAACATAGCAATGAATCATCACAATAGCTTGACAGGTCGAACAATATATCAATCTGAGATAAATTCACTGTCGATGTGTAATCAGCTTGTTAACGACCAGTATATGCTTAACAGTACTATGTATTTAAAAAAAAATATTCAGTCTTTTTAATCACTCTACAGATAACAATCAGTGGAAAAAATTGACATAGAACTTTTGCTAGATTTTGTATGGGGCTGCATGACAACGCTAAGACGCCATTTACTGTAACCTTTATTGGCGAGTTTTTCATCTAGTTGCTTATATTATTATTTTCTCTTTTCAGTTTTTCGGTTTATGTTCGATAATTGCCTACGGGTTGGATTGCTTCCTGAAGTACAAGGCATGGAAGAGGGGGTTACCACCGCAGTGACTATTAACTTTATCGGGTTGCATAGAACATTATTCTCGGGACCAGTATTACTTATTATTATTACTCCTAGTTCAGCCCTAGTTGTGCTTATCAGCTCTGGTTTTCAGGGTTTTTCCAAATGTAACTAATATTAAAGTAATGTATTTGCGCGAGGATTCTGTATCAATAAGAAGTCACGTTAAAAGTGATGGTGATGGTGGCCTGTCAGGCTCGTATACTTACTAATTGTCTTGTAATAGTTCAGCGACGCACGCGAATCAGTTCTCAAACTGAGTGTCCTAGTTTTTTTTCTGTGACTTCTTATGATGATGACAGTTTTAACACGCTATGACTCTAAACACCATTACTGACGAAAAATTTTGCGTTCGCGGAACTTAAACATTGAAGAGTTCAGCTGATGGCCAAAATATCAAAAGCATTATATATTTGGCGCGGTATAAAACAAATATATTGCCCGGTATTTTCTTACTTTTATCAATTTGTTAACTAGATTTAAGAGAGTATTCTATTTAAATGTTTACTACTCCTTTTTTTGTGTTAATAAGAACAGATTTTTTTTTAAGCCAGTTAAAGAAAACTTAATCAAAAACGAGTGTTCCTTAGTTTGAGATTATATGGCTACTGAGAAATCGCCGTAGGTATTTAAAGTGTTACTGGTTGTGCATTAAATGTACAAAGTATTTCATTTTCGTTATAATAATTTTAAGAATTATATTTTGTACAAAACTCCAGTGGGGTACTTTGCTTTTGAAAGTTACCAGACCAACTGCAATAAGGTAAGTCCCTATTGATGTTGGTCTGTTAAATAAACTGGAATATAGAACTCTGTTATCTGTCAATACCTCACGACAAAGTAAACTGTCAGTTCCCACCTAATCCAACCTTACTGTTAAAATGTCAAAGGACTTAAAGCAAAGTGACCTAACTTCACTATAACACTAATAGTTTTCACGGACGAAGTTGTTATTGACATAATATTATGTCATGTGACGAAAGCTGTAAAAGTGACGCCGGCGTCAGATACGGAGAGTTTGTTTTTCTTACTCTACTAAGTTTTCTACCAGTGGATTAGTATTATCTACCATCACCGAACCAAATATTTGTTAAAAATTATATACAGAGAACTGTAAATTACATATGTAAATATTTTGTTTGAGTAAGACTAAACACATTTTTTTTATGACTTACAATGGATATTTTAATGATTCATTTGAGTCATTTTCAGTGACGTCAAATGCGCGTACTGTCACATTATAAAATTAGATGATCTAGATTCGAGTCTGGTACGACGAAGCCGTGGGAGGCTTTGTCCGTGGCGAATTGCGCATCTTGCCGACAGAGCTGTTTCCAAGCGACACGTGCTTCAGGCACGATGTCGCTTAGAATGAAATCAGGTTAGCCCGCTACCATATTAAACTGCATCATCATTTAGTACTTAGTGATATTTTCGTCAAGGGCTAACTTCTAGTTGATTAAAAAGATTCCTAAAATGCACCCCAATGGAAATATTAAGAATGCTACTATTATATTGTGAAGTAGCCTTTTTATTATTTAAGTTAACCTGTGTACTTATAAGATCTACTTTATTGTTATTTTTTTATCATACATTTATAAACAAAACTGTCTAAGCTTTATTTATATAGATAAATATTTGCATCGTCCAGGCTCTAGGCCACCGTAGGTACCAGTGCAATTCGTCTGGAATATACCACAAGTTACGTGTTATGTGCACGTAATGAATTTATTCTGGGGGCAAAAGATGGAATGCGAGTGAGCCACGCGTAATCATTTTCCAAGTCAACAACTATTACTAACAATAGCGGGTAAGCAGACTTCCATTATTACATTGAAGACCGTTAATTTTGTATCCGTACAGGGTTTTGAATTTTTTAGTTTAGGTTAGTTTATCTACATAGTTTCACACTTGGTGCTCAATGCAAAATAAAAAGGGTATTAAATATGTTTTCAGTTTAACAATTTATCGTTCCGTTCAATTTCATTCCGTGCTTTGCCCTCGTCCGTTGAAAAGCAAGTTAATGTTTTTCATACTTATATTTAGTTAAGTATGTAATAAAAATCTAAATCAATTAAATGTGCCTATAAAAACATAAAGACTAACTTGACTTTAGTATTTTAATAGACTTTATACTGTTTACAATTTTTTTTTTGGTGAGAGCACTAATTTTGATATATTTAACAATATTTTTGTAAGAATTAATATTGTGAAGTGTGAAGTGACCTTATTAGTTGTACGAAGATTCAAAAAATCATCCTTTTTGGATGACGTATACGTCTATTTTGATTTTTTTTTAAATGCCTATTATGTTTTGCAATGAAAGCCGGGTTTTGTTTATTATTAACCTTACTATTGTCTAACACATGTAAAAAAAGCTTCGAAGCCACTACACCTTTGTATGTCAATGACATGCACAGCTAGTCTTGCTTTCATTGCAAAATAATAACTAACAAGCGTTGGCTAACTGAACTTATATTTATACAAAAAAAATTACAAGATTATGTGACCGAAGTGACTTCTATAACGCCGGTAGTTTGTAGTGGAATGTAATCACTAAATCTTCAAATTATAAAGTTCGTAGAGCTATCTTCATCGATGTTTAGTAAGAAAATAGCTAAAGATTTTGGATTAGATGATGGTCCGGCGAAAAAAAAAACTGAATATTGTATAATAGCATCTATACTCACTGCAGAAATACCTATTATCAGATTATAAATAAGTCAATTATGATAATATATGTACAGTTAATGAGAAAGGTTTTTTTATAAACTTCAAACAACGCACAAAAAGTGCACCCTAAACCCTCACAGCTAGATGCGTATTAATTATCATACCATCGTACCACCTGTAACATTATTTTTACATGAAAAGACAGTCATTCCTTAAATAATGTTGTGGTTGAATTTTAATTGTTAGCCCCAGATAAGTTTTTTTAGTAATTTATAAATTGTATTAATATTTTTAAAATAAAACAATTACACTATTACTTAAAATGTTTTATTTCACAATAATGTTACAATAAATACCTGCTTAACAATTTGGCGTTATATACAGACATTGAGTTAAAGCGATTACATAAGATAGGACCTGCCAAAGAATTGCGGATGACATATTGCGTACGAAAGGCCTTGGAAACCCGTAAATATTTTAATCGGTTTCGGTCTTTAACCCTAGTATCGGTAAGTTGAGATTTCGATTACTAACATCGGATTGAGGCAACGTTTCTCATTTAATTTAGCTTAATAATAATTAATAATAATATCATCAACTTGCTTTAAACATGGGTAGGTGCGGGGTAACAGATGTAGTTAGAAATAAGACATACGGAACTAAACATGTTTTGCCATTACAGACGTGCAAAATATTTTTACTGAGGTGTCTACTCTGACATAGGTAACACTTTTAAAGAAATCCAAGCAATTTTAATATGATCTATACATAAAATCTAATAAATAAATTAACGGATATTGTTGGCAATTCAAATCTTACAAAAAATCCTGTCAATTTGGATAAGCAACTTCTACTGATACAATGCATCACGCATTTTTCATTGCGGCCTAACCAGTTAATTAAGGATATAAATCATTTCGGTTTCTTAGAAATCTTTAGATCAATTAACCGGTAAAACCAAGAACAATATTTCAACCGGTTGCTAAATGATTAATCGCTGAAATACAGAGGCACACGGAGTCCACACCATCGGCACCACAACCAGTGCCCCAAGAGCGTCCCAAAAGAATTAGGAAGCCGGTTGTAAGATTTGGATTTGAGTAACGGTACGGATTATCAAAAATTTAGACTATAATCTTATTTAAGAAGGGAGGTGTAATGTATGGACTTATAATTATAATGAAAGTGAGGGTGGTATTTTTATAATTTGTCATGATTCCCTTCGTGTGTGTCAGTTCATTAAATGAAGTTTGCATAGACGCGTCGTAATTATTTATCACAAACTTTACAATAACCTTAAATTTAAACTCGTTCCGACCACTACTTGTAAGTTCGAGATCTATAGAGCGTATAAACTCAAGACTTTACTTGGTGCAGATACAGACAGATTTATGTTTATTTAGGCCTTGACTGTAATCTCGCCTTGTAGGTCATGACGCAGTCTACGATGGTAGCGGACTATATAGCGGATATCCGTATACGTCCCGGCGCCAAAGTATATCAACGCATGGTTTTGACTATTTCTTAAATCTGAGAAGAATTTCAGAATTTGTAAAATTTGTATCCTTATCCATTCTTAGTATAAGATTTGCACATTCTCGGTCGGATTTGTTCAGTATTATCTAAAATTCCAAACGTCACAATGTCAAAGCATAAAAAGTCCAATGTTACTCGTTTTAGAATTCAAATTCCCTACCACAGATCTTATTTCACAATCGTTTGATTCAGAGCGCTGGATGTAGATTCGCGAATGAATTTGAGCTTTAAAACAAGTCAGTTTAATTTCACTTTAGGTCTCTGTTATCACACGATTTCAAGCGTCCAATTCCTAACCGTGAGAGTTAGAGCTGTTAACAGGATGTTACTAATTAACCCGACGAGCGTTGGCTGTGGTTGTTGATGCGTACATTCGCTCCTTGTTTTGGCGTTATATCAGATTATTGTCTATATGGTTTCATCATGTGTAAATTTGGGAGAGGATTTTAGTGTATATACTAGGTACTACCCAAATTCTTAGGTTCACTCAATGTGCCACAATGCACTACAACAATGGCTGGTAAACAATCTTCGTGTGTTAGAACATATATACATGTGTACAATATTTAACTTATTAATTTTTATATATGCATTTCATAAATTATCTTATGTTTAATTATAACAAGTTGACACGAGCCTGAGCGAGTGGAGTTCTGGACGGACATATTTTAAAAATAACTTAGGTGGTTACTGATGGTTCTTAATACCTTCATATACCGACCTCGACTGAGGGTCTGTTGGCATCAGGATGCTGTGCGTACCCTTAACGTAAGCTACCGAGTGAACAAACGCAAATGCGAGCAGATGCGACTATGCATTGCCAGTTACGCACTAAATCTTAAATGTAAGTTATGGTGTAACTACGCGATAGCAATATTTTCGACATGAATTATTTTAACTAGTAAGGGCAGTGTTGACTTGTCGAGTAAGTGTGAGATTACATAAAGCACGCAAGGAACGAGCAACTTTTCGCAGGGCGATTCACTAATTTAGCGATTTTATTAACAGGGATTTTTTTATGAATAATTTAGTGAAATTTATACACAAAGTTTTCGTTCGCTTGCCCCTTTTATTTTGCATATATTTCTTATACATTTATTTTGTAGGTAGACACATATAACGTTTATTAACAACGCGGTTACCAGAAATGAGGAGAACCGCAAAAGCCAATGGTTGGAGGGTATTTCAAGACAAAAAAATCGTAACCTGCCACTAGTACATATCACGTGCTCGTATTGTATGCAAAAAGTATATTCGCCCAAAGTCGAGTCCTGTGTTTCAATATTCGAAAGCGACTCCACAATAAAATACGCAAAATGGACCCTATACTTTTAAATTAGAGTCGCTATTTCGGTACAGCTTATTTGTGAAATAAAACTAGCTAGATTGCTACATTTGAATCTACTATCAAGTTAGTGTTTCTATATTCGAAAACTCCTTTATGATTGTGAGCAAACAAATCTTATCTCGATAACAGCTTAATTTTTTTTATAGTAGCCATAACTGTACTATTCTTAAACTACGGAGTCATATCGACTAGCGAATAATTTCTTTAAATAAAGATTGCTCATCTCAACGTCAGCTTATTTAGTGATGGAGGGCATGATAAATTGAAATTTTTGATATCAAAGTAGTCCTGTCTGATTTTCAACGGCTTTACGTTCTCTCTGGGGCGGTAAGATTTCGCTACAGATAACTCAATCATGCCAATCAAGTTATACGCATAGTTGAACTAAATTTTGCTGTATAAAAGGATAGCATTATTTTAACATCCATTCATTAAGTTCAGAAATTTGTGCACCATTATCTAAAGAATTTTCCACCCAACGCGGTAATCGAATTCAAACCGACAAACATGCTAATTTTCATCCGTAAAAAAGATACAGAATTACTTAAACGCAGATTCCTTGTAACATTACATTTGTTCACTCGTAAGCTTACTCTTCTATTAATAATAATAATAAATTGTGATCGTCTGTACAATATAATCCTATATAAAATACAATTCATAAAATATATTTTAATAATTAAACATACTATATTAAATAGATTACATAAAGATAATATCAATATCTACGAGACACAATTAAAGTTTATATGAGCAATAAAAGCATAGAAGCTAGCGAGCGACAGCCGGTGAAACATATATTAAAATAATTTAAATAGTAAGTACACACTGTACGTACGCGTGAGGTGGGTTTACACTTTAAATACAATATAATTGAGCTTATACCAACTAATCTTTGTTTTTCATAACTTATTTTATATTATACTTAAAAAGGCGGTGTAACAATATAGAAAAAAAGTGTTTTACTTAACGGTTAAATACATATTTAAAGCGCATAAGATAAAAGCCAGTGAGATGTCAGTACGCGCACTGCAAAGATCTCTTAAGTGAAACAGGGTCGAAACATACTTCCACCATTCGTGGTAAGCACGTATTGATTTTTTTTTTCGGACTGTCTAATAGCTGTACAAACCCTATTGGTTACCACAGCGTAACCGGGCTGTTCGGCGAGCTTTGGAAAGAAGCTCTGCCAGAAGAAATTTTGAGCCCTAGGGCTCGAAGAAACTAAGGGTACGACTGCCTAAGGGCACCTCCTTTGAGGCCGAACCTCGGCTTAGGCGACGTTTGGGATAACGGGGAGGTCTGACGGTGAGTGGTCCGTACGTCTCCGAGGCCGTGGATGGAGCCCACGTCCGGATGACGTAAGATAGCGGGGACCTCGTCTTCGCCGGCGAAGACGGTGTGTAGCGTATGATTGAAGTGAAACTTCTTTATCGGCGTTGGAAAAAAAATTACCGTCACATTTTTCGGTTACGCGTCACATTTTTCCGTTACGCGCCATCTTTTTCTTGCCCCTACCACGGTTGGTTCAGACGAAGAGTACTTTCACTTTCTCCAACGGAGTAGGGATAGCATGTCGCTTAAGCGGACTCACTCCCACCTTTTGATTGTTGCACTGTCTCCTAATCAGAAGTTGGACGATATTATTAATTTTCTTCACCATTCATTGTTGCCGTACACAAGTGAAGGTGCCTCTTTACTCGGTAACAATAATTATAAAATACCGATGATTTTAATGTCAATTTTGCATCGGAAAAATCTTTGAAGCTAGTTGAATTTCTGAAAGATAAATTGAATTTATCCATGAAAAACAGTCCTCAAACGTCAACAACAAGATCTGGCACTACAATTGATGGAGTTTTTACTCGGTCACTAAATTTCGTGGAATGTAAACTATATATTTCATATTTCAGTTACCATAAGCCATTAATTACAAAAATATATAATGACGATGACAATGATAGTAATAATTCTATTACAATTAATGAAATGCTGTAATAATCTTAGTAGCAAAAAGGTAAAGTGAAATAATTGTATTATTTGTATTCATGTCTATGATAATAAAATCCTTTTGTTTAAACTTTATCTAATTTAACTTTATTTAACCAATTTCTAGAAAGTTGCATGTAGATCATTTTTCGAAAAATAAGGCCATAAAGAAGTTTCACTTCTTACGTGTGTACACTAGTACACGCACACATTTTTTTTGTGTGGTAGGTGGTACGAGTGTGTTGTCAGTAGTCATCTGATCGTCAGGGTCATGGGGGTATTGTGATTAGACTCACGCAGCATGTACGGCAAACCTTGTTATGCCTTTGTTTAATTAATCTCTTAATGAATTCAAAGTTGCACATAGTATTAATGGTGATGGCTAAAATAATACAGATTAGCACCGAGCACAAACCTCTTTGGTTTTTTCGGTGCCTTTATTGTATAATTAATTATATTCCTTTAATATTAATAATAAATAAATAAATAAATACCGGACTAAATATATTGTGGACGCGGTTTATATAAAAGTAAGCTGGGAGATCTCACCCAGCTTACTTTTATGTAAACCAGTGTACCTACTTATCACCATCATCTCACTGTACTAGATAATGTGTTCTTTCATCTTAGTTGCGCGTTCATTTTATATAGTTTTAACCGAGGTTAGTAGAATTACAGCATTATATTCGCCTTTTGTCTATTATTTTCTTCTGCAATAAAGTTTCTAGATCACTTTGAAATAACAATATCAATAAAAATTTCGTGCGTTCGTTGGGGTTAAACTATCTAGCGGTGGTAACATCTCACTGTTAGAAGTAATTGATAAACTTTACAAATATTATAGACTAGAAAAAATACATCTTAGCAAAATGACAATATTTCAACGAAAACATTCATTGGCCCTTATTCTTTAAAGTACATTCTAATCATAATACATTTTTAATAACATTTTGTGATAGAAATCTTATCGTCTGTTTATTCCTAATAGTTCTGTTGCTCATACCATCTTCACATAAAACTAGTGGAACATACTTGCGTTTTTTTTAAAGAACTACTGTTCTGTGATAAACACAAATATCACATTAACTTATTTAGCAATTCGCCATCGAATCGTGTTTAGAACGCGAAAGGTTTTTTTTTGGCGAATTTAGGAAGATAAATGCTTACTGTAGTGGAGTATCCGTAGAATATAAGACTAACAATGGACACATATAAATAAATTTTATAACATGACTTAAACAATGATAATTATTATAATAGGTTTCATCAAATGAATCGTTTTAAACGACTAGTAATAAGTATAGTGCACATTTTAATATACTGGATTCGAACGATTTACTGTACATTTAGTATGAGATTAGAATATCACACCAAAGTATATCACACCAAAATGGACCTTATGACAGGGGCATAAGGTCCATTTTACTAAGTGGAAAACTGCGTACAGACGCAGAAAGAAGATTCCCACTTCCGTGCTACATTTTATTAAACTTTGGCTAGCAACAACGAAACGAAATCTACATCGGCGAATACAGTAAAATGATCCTTATTGAAGGTGAGTTAGTATCATTTTACTTTGAGGTAAGAGTTATTTGATTCGTGGTATTGTAAGACTTCGCGCCCGTTCAGTTGTGCCGATTTAGTGTATAGTGGTTGTTTCTAGGATTGTTGTGTGACGCGCGCCCGCCACGCCTCAAGGCATGGCGGGCGGCGTGGTGACGTGCACCTGCTTGGCGGGCACGCGCGTTCCCTGCGCCAGCTCGCCGGCCTGCATCGCGCGCGCCTTGAGGAACGCGTCAAGCCCGTACAGCACCATCGCCAGGTAACCGAAGAACTGCAAGTGTGGTCCAAACAAATTTATTTGAGTAGATTTTTTAGATATGGTGGATTATGTTGGGTCGTGAGATTACTTTTCTAAGGTAAAAACACAGCTTCTTAGAAGTTAAAAGTGGACCCCGTCTGACATTGAGACTAACATTTTAATTTGAACATAATAATGTCTTGCCTTTTAACATACTATAAATCCTTTTCAAAATGTCCAAGAGATGTATATATCCCAGAACCGCCACGTTGCTCTAATATGAGGTCTAATGTGGCCTATGTGGAAATTTATTATTATTTCTAAATAACCTACACTAGACAGAAAAATCATTTATTTAAATGAAAAGTTCAAATCCAACATTTCAGAACCAAGTGGGATTTAAAACTGATCTCTCCAGCTATCGTGACAGATCCTTTATGTCAGCATCAACGGAAGTGGGACTGTCTAGATAAAGAAGTTAATTAACTTCAATAACTAGGACCAACAGTGAAACATACTCTCCAAGTCGGTATTGACAATATTCATCTCATGAATTCGGTTCGGTAAAATATTATCGGCCACACCCAGAACCTTGGTAGACCTTTCTAACCGCACGACTAACTAAGAAAAGGTGTAACTCACCCCAGCCGCGGAGTACGCAGCGGACCCGAACGCCACTACGATCGTAGACGCAATCAAGTACAAGAACGTCAGCAGGCCGCACGCGATCATCTCCACCTTGAGCCACATGAAGCTGTGGTACTTCTCCACCAGGTGGAACACGTAACACACCAGCAGCGCCGCGCTGAACCACAGCCCTAGATGCGCCACGATGTTGAAGTACACGCCGCGCCCATTCCACCAGAATGCGGATGATTGTATGCAGATGAATCCCAGGAGGTTGAGGATCTGCCATGCAGAGTAATTAACTTCAATTAATTAACAATTAAATTCTTCTATAGGAGAAAAAAACAAAACTATAATCAGAAAAATAATCTACAATTAATGAAATCTATTCTATTATTATTATAGATTTAATTAGAAATGTTTAAAGGGCCTTTTAGCCACTTTGTCGAGAATCAAAAGAAGATACCCATGCAATGCAAAACTTCATAATATATAAAAAACCATGGCTGATCCACAGGCAGAGGCTGTGGCCAGACTATTATTCCAAATAAGCATCAGTCTAACATTATAAATGTGAATGTGAGTTTGTTTATTAGTTTGTTATGCTTTCACTACTCAACTAATTAACATAAAATATTGCACTCATAATAAATCATACCTTACATTCCATTACATTAAATTACATAATAAAATACTTTCAATCCAGAGATAAATCTAGAATTGCCCAGTGAATATAAAAAAATATGACGGCAATCACAGAGCAGCGCCATCTAGTTTTAGAATCATGTACGACAGACAAGAGAGTGGCATCGCCCCCTCTTTACGCAAGACTAAGTTACGTATGCAGGTTCTTATAATACTGACACGTGCGGAACGGCGCATTGCATTGATTGCACTTGGTTGGGTTGGACCGGTGGTTGAGCTGTGGTAGTGCATTCATTCTTGGTGGAGCATATAATCTGCTCCTTATAAATTACCATACTTATAATTGTAATTCTTTTCTACCAAGAGTATCTGGTCTCTTTGGCCGAAACTACCCACATCTACCTAAATTACCGACAAGGACAAGCACACGCCCGTAGTCATCCTACAAATATATTAAAAATGGGGACATTGTTACGGACAACAGCTAATTGTAAACAATTATAACAACTTACAATCACAGCAGCTTTTATAATTCCCGGAGGTGTTTTCAAGTAGGAGGGATCAAAACGGGTTTCTGTTCTAAAAACTACATTGGTTGACCCCATGCTTTGCTGGGAATCTTGAGCTTGAGACACCATGTTTGACTGTAAATCATGTTATTAAACAAAAATATTTCATAGAAGAATGGTTACTTAGTAGTTTAGTATTTCACAAAATACTTGAAGCAAATTGTAAATTCCTCTACACAGATTTGTCTTGCATATCAAGTGACAACCTTTTATTAGTAGTTTCTGTTACCCTGAACTTTAGATTCTATATGCCAATATTGATTCCAAATTAGCCACATTAGATGTGATATGCTATTGGTATGTCAGACCCACTAAAAGGATCACCTGATTCCAAGGCTGACTTAAGTATAGCTAAGGTAGAAAGAGGGTCAGTAAACCCATGCAATATTTGTAGGTTTAACACACATTTATATTAGCAATATAACAAAATATATATATTAGAAAAGCAATGTTAAAGCAATTTTTAATTAATATTTCCAGTATCCACTCAGAAGCATATTTGCTTTTTACATGTAGAAAATCATCCCTGTTTTAATAGCCAGCTATTTGAGCTAACACATTTTATTAAAATAAATCTAGAAGTTTAGCAGGCTTCTCTGTACAGGGCTTCAGGGAATTATTATAGGGATCTGATTATTATGATTGACAGTATTTTTCTTAAACAAGTATAATATTACAAGCAATAATTAGGAATAAAATAGGAGTGTCATAATTAGTACTTAGGTACTAATTATGACACTCGTATTGTAGGTATGCCATAGCACCATCTTATTGAAGGATAGACCAATGTATTGGAGTGGTCAATTCTTGGCAGGTATTATAAATACCTGCCAAGAAGCAGTGATAGCCCAGTGGTTAGGGCGTCAGCCTCCTAATCAGAGGTCGGCGGTTCGAATCCGGGCACGCACCTCTAACTTTTCGGAGTTATGTGCGTTTTTAAACGATTAAAATATCACTTGCTTCAACGGTGAAGGAAAACATCGTGAGGAAACCTGCACGCCTGAGAGTTCTCCATAATGTTCTCAAAGGCGTGTGAAGTCTGCCAATCCGCACATGGCCAGCGTGGTGGACTATGGCCAAACCCTTCTCATATTGAGAGGAGACCCGTGCTCTGTAGTGAGCTGGTAATGGGTTGATCATGCATCATGCATCATTATAAATATACTCAGTAGTAAAAATGTGGATTTGAATATACAATCGTCGATGTACTCAGAATATATTAAATTTCAGTGGTGTTTATGCATTTCAGTAAACATAATAATATCAAGATTAGCTCATATCATTTATTTATCTTGCACAGATATAAAAGTTAAGTTAACATGGTTAGAATATTAATACTTACAGATTTAATATAAAGATGACTCTTTATTGTTATGGTTTAATTTGAAACTTCGCAGTTAGATAACACTACACTTCAGTTATGCAGATAAGGATGTAGTCATCGCCTCTCCTTGACACTAAATCACACACCGATACCGAAATGTGTTAAATGCATCTCTGACTCATATATTTTAATAGCATTCCATGATTTGTTCACTTCACGGTGTTTTAATAACAACCAACGCAATGGATAGGCAACCCATTGTTTACATTGTGCATATGCAAAGTTGCTATAATTATACGGTATTCCTTATAAAACCGGATAAAAAATGTTGTAAATTAGATTTTTTTAATAAACCATTTCAAAATATCTAAATAAATCATCTCCTTTTTCTTACTCAAACCACAAAAATAAATAGCAGTCACACTAGACACTTTAAAAAATTACAAAATTCATTTTCCATTCCATCACTGTCAAATGAACATTTAGTGTCAAACACTAAGTTTCAGATAATAATAAAATGCATTAGAAGTTCTAACAGAATAAAAATTAATCAATTTTGTCGACAAACGACTAGAACATAAAAAATCTTCGTTTTTTACCGTATTCAATATTGTAATGTATAAAAATATGTATTACCCAAGTATTTTTTCTCAACAAATCACAAAGTTATAAAATACTTTACGTTCTAAAACTCTCAAGTAACAGTCTATCGTGGGTGGATTCAAGGATATGTGAAAACTGAAATGTCAATATTCATACAAAATACAAATAAGTAATTTGCTAGTTTGTCAGGACTTTCTGTGCGTATTTCTTAAATCAAAATTTATTTGAATTCATTAATAAACTGGTCTAAGGAAAAGGTGTTCTAATCTATCCCCAATATTAAAGGTAAGCTTATGAATTTGCCTATAAAACTTGTGGCGCGCTATTTTTGATGTTTCTGCTTAGTATTACTCAATAAACTCTATTTTAGGTGGTGACGATTTGTCTTTATCTATTAACTGGTTAATGTTTTCTATTAATATTATATTTCTTATGATATTTTTAATAGTAAAATGTGTAAGATTAGACAAAACCGCCTCCTTGACTGACTTTAACCCTAGGTTTTCCTGATGCAATCAAATAATAGCACTGGCATTCAAGCTAAGATATTTATTATATCGTAAAAAAGGATTTAGATCGTGTACCACATTAATATACTTAATTTAAAAGTTCATTACTTACATAAAGTACTTTGATGTTTTTTTTATTTAATTTTATTATTTTTGTAAAATATGTGTAAAATATTTGATTTTTATAAAACTTTATGTTGTATTCTTTTTTATATACACATCAGTACTGAAGTGAAGTTCCAATGGTATTGATCTCAATGACCTTATTTTTGGATACCCAACAACCACATTTGCTTTTTTTATGAGATTGTGAGATTTATATAATCTGATCCCTAACCTCTGCACTAACCTGTGCTATGTGTTTTAACAAACTGATGGCTATTGAAGTGTGTGTACTACTTTAGCAAAGATTTTTTGAAGCATGATATTTCTTAACTCCTTTTTTCTATTAAAACTTATCTTAACTGCACACAACCTCTTGTTTATAAATTTAGTTCTACCAAATGTGTTAAAAAGCACCTTAAGTGTATTTGTGGAAAATTCCAGAATACAACCTATGATCTAATACCATGTATTTCCTACTTAACTTCACACTAGAAACTAAGGAAAACAAGAGGCTCACACTATAAAGTTTTATACCAAAATCTCTACATCTTAAGTCAAAATATTCTTTAAATTTGTACATAACTTCTATAAACTTGTATAAATATTCTTTAAATATAATTAATTAACATACAATTTTGTAATTATTTAATATTTAAGTATAAAAGTGTTATATAAGCAACCCTATGCTTTTTGTATGACTATTGTATGACTGATTTGACTATAAAGTTGAAGATCCTGGGTTCGATTCCCGGCTCGAGTCTGGTCTGGGAGGCTTCCGCCGTGGCTAGTTATCACCATACTGACAAAGACGTCTCGCGAAGCAATTTAGCGTTCCGGCACAATGTCATGTCATCACTTACCGCCAGGTGAGATAGCAGTCAAGGACTAACTTGTAGAGTATTAAAAAAAACATGCATTTGGAGGTTTTAGGAGTTTTATGTTCAGTGATAAATTTGCTCAGATAATGTTTGCATATCAAATTTCAAACTCTGATATGAGCAGTTAAGTTATAATTACTATTACTTTAATGAGTATTATTTGTTTTCCTGATAGTATAAAAAATATATATATATAAGCCTGAGTAGTAAGTAACTAAGTAAAGTAAGAAACCACATCTTAAATTAGTTGCTGGTAGCAACACTGAGTAACTGAATTTTGGCTAGTATGTTATCTTCCACACTGTGCTTGGTAACATGTAGAAACCAAAAGGCTGTGTAACTGGCATACCCCATTCAGATTAATGTTTTTTATAGACTTCATATTCATTTACCATCAGTAATAACTGGCTTATTGTGTTGTAGGCTTTTTACTAGGGGCTTATATTTCTTACGAATATAGACAAATTTGAATCTCGGGTACTCGTTCAGGTTGATCTTGAAAAACTGATCTCAATGTCGTCAATATATAATGTCCTATACCAGTAGCCCTAGCCTGAACATCATAAAAAAGTAGTGTCTCTATACTCAACACTCATTTAACTTTTCATCATCTATTCTTGTTTAACCCATTGCTGGCTCACTACAGAGCGCGGGTCTCCTCTCAATATGAGAAGGGTTTGGCCATAGTCCACCACGCTGGCCATGTGCGGATTGGCAGACTTCACACGCCTTTGAGAACATTATGGAGAACTCTCAGGCGTGCAGGTTTCCTCACGATGTTTTCCTTCACCGTTAAAGCAAGTGATATTTTAATTTGTAAAAAACACACATAACTCCGAAATGTTAGAGGTGCGTCATGCATCATCTATATTATTATATAAAACAAAGTTGTGTTAGTTAAACTATTTATAACTCAAGAATCGCTCAACCGATTTGGCTGAAAATCGGCGGGGAGGTAGCTTAGAACCAGGAGACGGGCATATGATACTTTTATCCCGTTACATTTCACGTCAATGAACTTCTAACTATAGTTTTTTTTTTTATACAATACAAGTTAGCCCTTGACAGCTATCTCACCTGGTGGTAAGTGATGATGCTGTCTAAGATGGTAGCGGGCTAGCCTATTAAGAGTATGGTAAGCCCACGCTCATAATTGGTTTCTACGCGACATCGTGCCGGATCGCTTGGCGACACGTCTTTGTCGGTAGCGTGGTAACTAGCCACGGCCGAAGCCTCCCACCAGACCAGACTCGAGCCGGGAATCGAACCCAGGACCTCCAACTTTATAATGTGACAGCGCACGCACTGCGTCACGGAGGTTTCAGCTTGGCACAGAAATTTTCCTCGAATTGGTGATAACTTATTTTATAGGAGTTTTTAAAAACCCCTAATCTACGTGGACGAAGTCGCGCGCATCGATTTGTATTTTATAAGTAACACTCTTGTATCTCGAATTCCATAACATCACAAATTTGTTTCTAACTGGTGGTATCATTAACAAATGGTAATAATTGTTAATTTATGTGATGTGTGGCGACTGGCGTCAGTCATCCGTACAATAGTATTCAAGAAATTGCTTCATCCAAAACTAGAAACCAATCATTAACATTGTATTTATTTGAAACTAGTTTGTACATAAATATTTTCTCTTTATAACGTAATGTATATTATTCCGTTTTATCCACGTTTGTATTCTATAAACTAATTCTGATGCAGCCAAGGCCAGCTTCGTAAGGGAAAAACTTGAGTCTAGAGAATTTAGGTTTACACGTGTCAGACAGAGATCGGCAAGGAAACATGAATCGTACACTTACGTTCGCAGGTTCACGATCTATTTTTCGTCGCGTAAGCCGAGGTTCGGCCTCAAAGGAGGCGCCCTTAGTTTCTTCGAGCCCTAGGGCTAAAAATTTCTTCTCGCAGAGCTTCTTTCCAAAGCTCGCCAAACAGTACGGTTACGCTGTGGTAACCAATAGGCACAGCTAATAGACAGCCCGAAAAATAAAGATCTTTTTAAGCGAAGAGCTCATTTCACTGGCACAGCACAGCACACACACCCTGGCGGCGCACAGACCCCGGCTGGGATCCGCATCAACAGCACTCACGTCATCACACTCGAAAGGAGCGGTTACGCGCAAACATTCGCCGTACGTCCGGTCAAAGGGCGGTTATTTTTTACTAACTTAATGCGACGCTCGCGAATATCTGTCATTGTGCATATAAAGACTACCCTCCTGTAGTTGGATAATAATTAGTTAAAATAATATATTTTTAGTTGATGTCTTCCCTGGCTCAGTGTTGAGCGCTGTGGGCTTAGAAGCCTAAGGTCCCGGGTTGCAGCCCCGACAAGGATTAGAAATTTTTCATTTCTGAATTTTCTTTGTTCTAGTGGGAGGTACCGACAAAGTGGTACCGCCCAGCTATTTAGCGATCCCGCACGATGTCGCTTTGAAACTAATTACGAATATGGGCTTACCATATTTCTTAAATAGTTACCATTTACCGATAGTCCCACAGCCGGATGAACTGGTGCAGAGACTTCCGATGAGTAAATATATGGGTGGGTACCTTATGCGCGAGGGATCTGCCCGCAATGCGATCGCATATGAATCTGTAATGCTCTAACGACGGTAATATTTTTATACCTAAATGTAAGAGAGTTATAAAATATGAACTTTGAAGTTGCGGTGTTTATATCATTTAAGGTATTGAAAATAATTTCAGCTCGTTATCCACTGATGATTATATCTCTACCGATAACGCAGATAAGTAACACGGCTTCGCCGGCCTTTGCGGAAACGAGGGATCGGAGACAAATCTTCATCCGATCCGTTTTTATTTCCACTGGTCGCGCCTTAGTCATTCGAAAGTTCTCGGCCCTACATCAGGCGCCCGTAAGCTCAGGTTTTTTTTTCACTCTCGCTCACGCTGTTATTTAATAAGGTTTAACATGTTATAAATGGTCCGAAACAACTTATACGATAAAGAAGGCATTTGTATCTGGCATGTGGGATTGTCAGCTATTCCTGACGATGACAGATACGCAACAGAGTATCTTAGTTATCGTTATCGTTAAATATATTTAACGGTCACTATAGGAAGTTTTGTTTGAGTGTGATGGAATTGAATTAGTATACAGTAGGTATTACACCTAACTTTGGATTGGTTTTTCTGTAATTGGTTATATTAAACTTTTGTCATGCTGTGCAGTCTGTTAGAATTACAATTAGATATAGAATATGTAACTAAGTTAAGATTTAATTATAAGAATTGTAATTTGTTAAGATTGCCAAATAAAAAAAAAAAAAGCCCTGTCGCTGGGAGTAAGCCTTTACATATGTGTGACTGATGTAGGAAGGAAAATTAAATCCTCACCACATTATAACACAATTACAATCCACACCGATTCATGATAAAGATTGTAAGCTGTGACTAATCATTTGTTTTTGACGAAATATTTTTTATCGTCACATTGCGACGGTTTAATTAGTCTGTTTAAATCATACCTCTTGTTTCAGATAAGATAAGGCAAGTTTCAGCGATGGAAGAGGCAGGGTTCCCGGGCCAGCACACCACCACGACGGTGACGTCCAGCACCACCGTTCAGACAAACATCCGCTTCGACCCCTCCTACGTGAGGACTATCCCGGGCGTGCTCAAGGTCATACAAGTGGTGAGTTGCCGACTGATGGCCCGGTGTACACTGGACATCGCTAGCCCTCTGGCAAGTTAACGTGACTTGAATTTCGAGTGCGGGTCTAAAGCTATTAAGAACCAACTACAAATTAAACTTTTCTAGTTTAGAGGTGTGCTGTGGTATTTTATTGGGTGGTTCTGGTATGGGCGATTTGGGAAAAAATTGTTTATGACTTTACTCAGAACTGTTTAAGGAGCATTGGTTAGAATTCCTCTTGATAAAATTTCCATCTCCCGGACGAGTCCGGGAGATGGAGATGGAAATGGGAAGACCGACGGACGGACGAGCCCCCCGCGAGAGGGACATATGCCACGGTTTTTAGTTCGGGTATACAACCTTTTCCGCAACAACAAAAAAAGGTGGGAGATTGACCTTCGATGTCGCGTAGAAATTCATTAGCGGCATGGGCTTAATAACTGTCGTACTGATACCAGGTATAACAGGCTACGCGCTATCACCTTTAACTGCACCATTAATTACTACAGTATTAAGAAAACCTTCATCTACCCAATACACTGTCCACTAACCTCATTGAATAATTTTACAATTATCTGTTTCCACGGGGAAAAATATAAAAACTATAACACTTTAGAATACTATCCATTTATTCGCTCTAAAAGATTATTTCAATCACATATTTATAGCAAAAAAAATGTGATTAAAAGCCAGGAGACCAGAGCTAGATAGAGGTTCCTTTTACGGAAATTAAAAAAAAAATAAAAGCAGTGCAAAAAATAAAACATAAGAGTAGATTATGAATATTTAATCGTAACAATCAAATGAGATTTTCTGTTGCATCTTCAACTCCTCCACTGGCTAAGTAAAAATCTGAAAGTGAAGATGTGAAATAATCACAGCATTATTACTTAAAGATCTATGGTTACAATAATGATATTTTAGTTATAACAATCATAATCATTACAAGGAACATGAAGAAAATTCACTTTGACTTCAAACTTCGGAGAAATCGTTCTATTTATAACATTGTACACAGAATAATGGCCGTGGTGGTATGGTGGCGTGATTGGTGGGTGATGATGGTGGATGTGAAACATTTAAGTTAATTTTGAAACTTTTAATTAATGTGAATATGATGAAATAAAATAATTGGTCGTGTCTGTGTGTGTTTTCGAACGAAACTGTATTTTTTTTATACAGTTTCGTTCGAAAACACACACAGACACGACCAATTTGGTGCCTCTACTATCACACATGCCAGTGCTGCTATTTAAGAGATACAAATACAAATGATAGAAATGATATTTAAGAGCTTAATTCCCCCACGCGGAGCCAACGCGGTTCGAGCGGAGTGCGAACTATAACGATCATTATCACAATAAAGAGATAGCTGCGCATGCGCACTGTCGCGCACGCAATACAATCACATGATGTTATTCTAGTGTAATGTGTGAGTGTGTATATGTTTGTAAATATTATTGTCCATACCAAAGATTTCATGTCATTTAGGATATAATCTATAAACATATTATGAGAAGTAGAAACGTAAATCACCCATGAATGTGTAATTTTCATATTAAGACTATCTTATCCGTGTCAGATTTGGGCTTAAATATGACTAAAAACAAGTTATCTATTAAGTATATAATAATTAAAATCAAACAAAGCATCTTTGGAATTATTTTGAAAGAGTAAGAAACCTAAACATCGGAATTTGTTTTTAAAATAAAGTTTGTAACCATTAGGTTAAACATTAGTTTGTGTCTATGCACGCCATCCACCATTTTCCGTGTGTCTTCTCAAAACAATTGCTTCTAGGCATACTCACTGCTTATATTCTCAAACAAACTTAAAAAAAACAACAATTTTTATGTAACTACAAATTGTGTACATAAAAATAAATAAAATAAGAATTAACAGCAGTAAAATAATACAATTTAGAACGCGACAGTTCGCTTTAAGTGCGTACAGGCAGGAACGGACCCGCTTACTACCCCTTGATACCTTATTCCGATACCCGTACGGGTCCCCGGTGGAGGGTCTGTCCCCCCGGTGGAGGGTCTGTCTCTCCGGTGGAGGGTCTGTCTCGGCGGACACCGCTGGTTGGGTTGCGGTCGAGTGCGCGGGTGTTCCCGTGACCCAGCCAGCAGGCGACGCGTAGGAGCATCGCTGGATTTTAGTGGGTATTCTGGTCGCCAACCCGGCCGCCGGCGAGTCCCACATACCCCGTCGGAAGCGACGCCGTCAAAACTGCGTCGCTTCCGGAGGGGATGCGTAAACGCATTTCCCAGCGGAGAAAAAAAAAAACCCCGTACGGGTGGACGTAGTCGACGACGTACCGGTCATATCGACATGGCCATGGAAGTGGCCGATGCTATAATGCTGCCAGCTCCCACGTTACCAAAGAACGACATGGCTAACGCGGCGAGGCTGCCAGCGACGACGCCCGTGGCGATGAAGCCCAGCTTGGCCAGCAGCCAAACGCCCTTGCCGGTGTACACCACCAGCCCGGCGAGGCAGTTGACGATTCCAGCCGCGCAGCAGTTACCCATGGTGCCTGGAGTCAAAACATTCCTTAACGGGTATCACAATCAGAACATCGGTATCTTTTTTTTTATTGCACCCTTAGCACACGGTTACTTATACTCCCGATTACTTAGTTTCTACGCGACAACGTATGACATATTTGATTATTATTTGACCAGTATTCCATTTGACTAGTTTTTTGAATTGACAACCTCCTAGTAAACCTGAAGTATTCATGAACTTACTTATCTTTTAAAGATTCGTAGGGAAGTAGGATTGACTTAAGAGTGAGATTTCAAATAGTTAGTAGGTAGGTAAGTACCTAGTAATAAGGTTATAAGGCGGAGGAAATAATAACACACTAAGCAATCGAAAGTTGTTACGTCAACCTGAGGTTTCGCCGGTGTCGGAGCGAAATGTGCTTTGAGAGGGCATTCTAGAACATCTGAGATGCACCATACATAATATAGGGTTTGGAGAAATTATAAATTGCACCGTGCCGATGCGAATACCGCAAATTAAGCTAAATGTTCATTGTACACATATAGGTAGGTATAGAAGTTTCTACTTACGTGATAAAGTTCTCTCGAAAAGAATTGTGGTTTAGGTTGGCGGTAGGTATTTGCCGTGTAAAGGAAAAACAATACGAATGGGTAACACAATCACAATGAGTATGCGATCGTAGGTATCAAAAATTGCATAGATGCGGTTTTCTTACAAAGTTACAGCACAATCTTACGTTACAATTATGCACCATGAAATCATAAATGATGTTTCACAATGCTGAATGCACTGCGCGGTTTCATGTTGCACTTGCTGTTTGGTGATTGGCTGGAACAAAGTATTGCACTCAAGCGTAGGGATGCCTGTCGAGTTGCGATTCTATACGATTGGCATATCGATACACAAAACTATACGATTCCATTCTTACAAATTTAACTTAGTAACTGTAGCCTCGTCCGCGCTTTAATTTTCTGCTAGTCCATTTGCTACCGAAATTTATAAGATCACCATTTAACCAGAATTATCAGAAGATTGAACAAGATTGAATATAACATCGTTTTTACTTTTTAAGTATATTGATATCCTAGCTGTTGCCCGCGATTTCGTCTGCGTAGAATTGCTAATTTCCCGTGAGATTGAAGTTTCCCGTGCAGCCAATGCCCTTTGTCAGAAAGTAACCTATAGGAAAATGTCAAATTGCCGATTTTCGTGTTTCTAAATCAAAAAAAAAACTTGAGAGGTGTCAAGGGACACCCGGATGGAACGAAGTTCCTTTCGATTAGTTAGTGAAGGAATTGTAATAAAATTTTATTTTATTTAAGTTATAATAATATTTTTATTATTATTATTTTTTATTATTTATTATTTACAAAAAACCTGTATACACTCAACAAAAATAATCGTCGCGACACCACACTGTTCAATGCGAAATAGAAATGAAAATATCTGGCTTGCTTTCTATAAGAGAGAGAGAGAGACAGACAGAGAAACATGCGACGCCGCACAACTTACAATAACAAAATGTGTCGTGACAACTTTTTTCCGTCTAGCCCCCTTTCACAACGCGCGATAAGGAACTTCGTTCCAAAAACATAGGACTTAACTCATACAAACTTCCAATCCCTATTTTACCCCCTGAGGCTTGGAATTTCCAAATATCCTTTCATGATGTACATATTTTTTATTTATTATTATTAATCTTAATGCAAATTTTTGTGTCTTTAACTCTGAAAACAAAAAAATTTCATACATATATCTAAGGATATGTATTTAGATCTACAAAATTGCAATATATATTGCGCCTCCTTGAAGCTTGCTGACTAACGCCACGGGTGGAACATGCATGAAAATAGTCACGACTCGCGGTTATGGAAGATTGTTAGTGAGTTAACAGAAAGTGCATACTTAAAATTAAAACGGCCGAGTTGTGATCTCATTTTGCCAAACCCCGTTTTGCGCAGAGCGTGCACTATACTTAGTATCACAAAGTGGAAGGGCTCGAGTGTGGTTTGGTCGCGGCTAGTTACCACTTTTCTGGCAAAGACATAAAGTTAAGAGATTTAGCGTTCCGGCATTTTAAAAGGTTGAGTAGAACCGATAGTCGATGGGATCAGCAGGCAGCGCATTGGACGCTCTTCTGGTGCTGCAGGTGTTCATGGCCGACGGTAATCACTAGACCTCAGGTGACCCATATCGTTTACCCGCGATATAAATATGTATTTAAAAAAAAAGTTATTGATGTCCTTTAATTTCTGATCCACTTCTTGTCGCAATTGGTGTCAATCATTCAAAGGATATTACAGTACGAAACGATTAAAAATATCTAATTAAATCTTACAATAAGCTTGTTACGTGGCGTGAAAATAAAATGTCCTTTTAGTAATTAATTTATTTAAGTTTACAATAATTATTTAATAGAAAAAGAAATAGCAATAACTTTAACAAACTAGGATTAGAGACACAGGAACAGAGTAGTCATCTTGACAGGAATTAGAAATAGAATGTGTCGGGATAAGGGCGCGCGGGTTATTTATAGTGCGTCTGAAGTGGAAGGGACAGCGTGTTGTTATGAATAAGGGATGTTTAACATTTAGCTGTCCGATGACCAGGGTATTCCCCGGCTAGATTGAGCCAGTCGTTCTAATGTTTATGGGAATGACATCTGGTATATAAAATAAACTAAACTGTTTACTTCTTTACTTACAAATACTCTATTTAGAATTGAAAAGAAAATTATTGAACCTACCTACATTATTTTATGAATGTTAATGATTTAACATAATAATCCCACAATCGCGGCCCGAGTGTGCCAACTACAAACTTCAGTATAAAACACGGTCAATATAATATAACACCAAAAAAGAGACGGTTCGTGTATTTTACTGTTTATATTTAGTATTTGTTGTAGTGGTAATAGCAATTCACGCTGAAACATTCATCAGTAAGACATACACACACACCATAGCAGCTATTAGTATTACTCCACTGTATTTCAGTTCATGAGTGTACTGACAGACAGACCTTTTTTAGCGACAGATAGGTATATATGTTGTGGTAATTTCGTACGTCGCATGCAGAGCATGCTTCGTGACAGTTCCTGTTTGGTTCCAGGCATGCAGCTTGCTGGGATTCATCTGCATCCTCGTGTCCAAGTTCGGCTCGCTCAACCAGGGCACGTACTTCAACTGGATCGCAATGATCGCCTTCTGGTTCACGGGCATCCTGCTGGGCCTGTACCTGTTCCACCTGGTGGAGAAGTTCTACAAGATCCCGTGGCTGAAGATCGAATTCGTGTTCACGGCGCTGTGGACGCTGCTGTACCTGATCGCCGCCATCTTGGTTGGCACGGCGTACTACGACGACGCCCACACGGCCGCCGCGGTGAGACTCAGTCTGTCCTTAATGCAATGTCTGCTTGTGTTAGAGTAAATATTTTTTTACTTTGATTGCAACCTCGTGGTCCATAACGATGTAGCCTAAGATGGTAGCGGACTAACCTTTTATTTATTTATTTATTTATTTATTTGCAAGTAATCAACAGCGTTATAATTCATTGGTATACAATCAAGAAAAAACATAAAATAAGGCCAAAGAGATTACACAATATATACAAAATACGTTAAATAGGTAAAAATTTAAAAATTAAAATGTAACTTAGTGAAACTGACTAAGGTGAATAAGTTAACAAGTGGGTGTGCATGTGTAATTGTGAGTGTGTAAGTTAGTGAGTGAGTTTGTGTGTGTGTGTGTGTGTGTGTGTGTGTGTGTGTGTGTGTGTGTGTATGTATGTATGGGCACGTGTTGAAAGGGGTAAAAACATTACTATTTAGGCAGATTTAGTATTTCTTTTTTTAGCTGCAGTTTAGTTGAGTTTTTAGGTGTATGTCAGTTTTTTAAACCCACACCCCGCCAGTTTCTTGCCGACATCGTAACGGAACGTTTATTGGCTAGGCGGCATCTTTGTCCATGGAGCAGTAACCTCTGGCGTCAGACAAAAACCAAACAGTTAAATAACAGCAATGATATTATTCCAGTTCTTCGGATCGGTGGCGACGGTCGCATACGCGCTGGACGCGTTCCTGAAGTTCACCGCGGTGCGCGCGGGTGGCCTGGCGCAGGGCTCGCGCGTGGTCTCCAAGCAGACCACCTCCGTCAGCCCGCCCAGGGAGGGCTACTAGACATGGCGGGCCTCATCTACAACTATAACATAAGTTTTTAATTTTTCTACTAAACTGCAAGGTTATTTGGAAAGAAAGTAGTTATTTTATGCGATCCTGATATCTTAAAAATCCCTAGAAAACAAAAAGCGTTAGTCACTGTTTCATGGTTACACATCGACATGGCGCCCCTCCTTGCAGCTGGCCTTGTGCTTACTGGACTGCTGCAACTTATGGAAGTAATCGACGCAGTACGCGCGTTGAGGTTCGAACCCGCCCGGGCTTCTTATTCATATCACCGTTCGCGTCACGGAATTCTGACGTTTCTATCAATATAGAGACCAATGTATATTAATTGAACTACTTGCAGTTTTTATTCTTGTTACTGTTAATATTTGTAAAAAAAAAAATGTTGCACAAAAATCATGACAGTTGAATGTTGATTTTTCTATTTTATTTTCATATATTTAGTGTAAGTAATATAAGTCTATCGAAATGATTTATATCGATAATTAATGTATGTACACACACACCTACACAATCAAGTTTGTGCCTTCAAAGTGCTTTAAGAATAATAAAATTAACATTAAGGCCGAGGCTACGTTAGGATGTGATTCGACAAAGCTCTCTGGTGATATCCACGTCACCACAAAGTCGCGTACCGCGATAGTCCGGCGACTCTTTGACATCATCTATCCATTTGGACTGATAGATTAACCTTCACACATTGAGCATCCTACCATTAAGTTTAATGTGGAACAACTTATGGTAGCATAAGGCTGTAGCGTGGGCGATTAAAATCCTGTTACCGTTCATGGTATCTTAACATGGTGTACATAAATCTGCGAAGTGAACTAAGTTGATATTTCTAGCAGTAATAGATTCCTTTTCTATGATAAACATTAGGAATAGGATGGCTATACTATACAGGTTAATAAAGTTTAGTTTGTATATTGTGGTGTACAACAGAATTAAGGAAAGACAAATCAGTTTATTTGGGCACCTTGATACGAAAAACCTATCATGAAACAAAAATTAAAACTAGTGAGCATAGAATTTCCGTGTGAGGTCCCGGAATGGTTTCCAGTCAACATTTACACCTAAAGATAAGCAATGAGTCACACAAAATTATCCCGTACATTGGATGAAGATTAATTTATCATCCGCAATCATCTATTAGCGGAAGCGGTGATAGCGTCAGCCTCCTAATCAGAGGTCGGCGGTTCGAATCCGGGCACGCACCTCTAACTGTTCGGAGTTATGCGCGTTTAACGGTGAAGGAAAACATCGTAAGGAAACCTGCACGCCTGAGAGTTCTCCATAATGTTCTCAAAGGCGTGTGAAGTCTGCCAATCCGCACATGGCCAGCGTGGTGGACTATGGCCAAACCCTTCTCATATTGAGAGGAGACCCGTGCTCTGTAGTGAGCCGGTAATGGGTTGATCATGATGATGATGAATCATCTATTAATCCTAATATTTAATCTCGACTATTTGAGGAATCTACCAATGAGTCAATATGAGTCGCTGGACTTTCGCATAATAGTGTAGCCATTTGCTACACTATACATTTTTGGTTCCGCTGTCCCAGTTGCGTTGAAAGTAAAATTGTGGCTTAAAGTAGTCTCGGCGTAACAAGGTAACCCACCTGTATGTTTTCTGTTAATACTTAATATATAAGATTTAAATATATTATTATCAAGTTGAGGTCACTTTGCTTATTAACTTTATAAAGAGAATTAAATATCGGTTCGATTGTTTGATATTGGACAGATTTCCAAAGAAATAATAACTCAAAGTGAATGTTACTTGGGCAAGGTTTCTTCATTGCTATATCTAATAAATTTTGAAAAGGATAAAGTCCTTTTCAAAATAATAATAGTTTTTTTTGAAATTCAAATAATTAAATATAACTTATATGTACCTTGGCTTTCTCACTAGTGACCTCAATAAAATATGCTCTCAAATCGTAACTAAAATCGATTTCGAAAACATATCTAGTATATCATATAATATAAAACAACGAATTTATCTTAAAAGTAAAGTTTCCCGACTTGTCTATATTTTTTGACATTTTTCACAGTGTTCATAGAATCATAACACCCTCATTCCGAATTATTGCCCTTGTACCTACCTATATCTACCTACTTGGACTAACGGAACTATAATCCAATTATTGTTTGTATTGTTTTTAATTAATATTAATAAAATATACAATTTTATATTTTAACGGCCGATGTTAATAATAATCTAATCCAATATCTCGAGATTACAGATTAAATTTAATAGTGCTGTCCTTTTTTACTCTTCCCTGTCGATAAGGACGGCGCTTTTTTTTTCCACGCTGGGAAAGGCTTTTACGCATCCCCTCCGGAGGCGACGCAGGCAAGACTGCGCCGCTTCCGACGGGGTATGTGGGACTCCCCGGCGGCCAGGCTGGCGACCAGAATACCAACTAAAACCCAGCGATGCTCCTTCGCGTCGCCTGGTGGATGGGTCACGGGAACACTTGTGCACTCGACCGCGAAATAAGGACGGCGCTACTAAAATCTGCTAGCTGAAGTTTTGATGTTTATGATGGATTAGATTGATTATCAACCACGGGCCAGTGGCGTGTACTTAATTTTAATGTAACTTGTGTTCTTGTATAGAGTTACAGACGTAAGAACATTTTATTTTGTACCCGAGATATAATACCTATAGAATGTCAACAAACATCCATTGCGCACGAGATAATTGTAGTGCATTGTTCACCAAGGCGAGAGAGCGACCGATCACTAACGAGGGTTTATTTTTTTTTTATTTATTTATTTATTCTTTATTTGTACACCACATATAGATATAAATAACAAGAAAAACAAAAAGAAACAGGATACAAAAGGCGGCCTTATCGCTTAGTAGCGATCTCTGCCAGGCAACCTTAGGATTAGGAAAAACGAAATTAGAAGAAAATAGGTGGCGTAATATATAAGTAAAAACCTGCATACTAATAACTACATACTAATACATACACTAGATTACATAAATAACACAATATATTAATATACATATTAAATAAATATACTAATATATACCTTATAATATTAATAAAAAGAAATAAAATAATAAGTCGTCATTGCTGCGTGAGGAAATAAAGTTTGACAGCACTTTTAAAAACAGTGAGTGACTTTGACTGTCTTATGCTCAATGGGAGCGCGTTCCACAATTCGATTGCCTGCACTGTGAATGATCGCTTATAAAATTTCGTTCTATGGAACGGCATGCTTAAAGTCAGCGCACGACACGATCTCAGGTCTGACTGCTCACCAAGAAATCGAAATTTCTCCTTAAGATAAGCAGGAGTTTTAGGATCAAATAGCACACAGTACAGAAGGGAAAGTACATGCAGATCCCGGCGACGGCGAATAGAGAGCCACTTAAGCTTTTCACGAAATTCAGAGACATGATCATATTTGCGTAAGCCAAATATGAATCGAATAGCTGGATTTTGAAGGCGCTCAAGTTTATTAAGAAAGTCCTCGGTTAAATTAAGATAGCTTGCGTCTGCGTAGTCGAGAATAGAGAGAAGAAGAGAATGTGCTAACATAACTTTGGTAGGAATTGGGAGGACAAATCGCAAACGACGCAGCGACCCAATAACCGCAAACATTCTCCTACTCAATGCATTAATATGTGTCGACCACGTCAATTCTCTGTCTAAATGTAAGCCCAGGTCTTTAACAGTTGTACAATAATCAATTGTAACACCATTATACACAATAGGAGGGAGATTTCCCCAGTCAACCCTTGCAATTAATCCTGGGCTGCCTATGACGATGGCCTGAGATTTCACAGGATTAACTGCAAGACCATACTGCCTGCTCCACTCAGAAATTTCCGCTAGGTCCTTGTTAACATCAGCAATAGCAGTATCCAGATTATCAAGGGATGAATGACGATAAATCTGAATATCATCTGCATACATGTGATAGAGTGAAGAAATACGTTGAGTGATTGCATTTATGAAAATAGCAAAAAGTAAGGGAGATAACACGCCACCCTGAGGTACCCCAGCCACGACATCGCACCAGGACGATTAGGATTCATCAATCCGAATGCGCTGCCGACGGCCTCGCAGGTAACTCTGAAACCAGTCTACCACCGATGGAGATATGTTAATCAAGCGTAGGAGACTCAACAAGATGTCATAGTCAACTGTATTAAAAGCATTGCTAAAATCAAGCAATGTCAGGACTGTGACTTCTTTCTGATCCATCGCCCAGCGAATGTCATCGGTAACTTTCACCAATGCTGTAACCGTACTATGACCAGGACGAAAGCCGGATTGGAAAGGACTAAGCAGGAAATGTTTATTAATGAAAAGACTTAGTTGTTGGTACACTAATTTCTCAAGGACTTTTGAAAGAAACGGTAAAATAGAAATAGGACGGAAATCAGAGAGAGAAGCAGGACTAGCTTTTTTAGGTAGAGGAATGATTTGAGCGTTCTTCCACGCTTCAGGAAATTCACTAGTAAATATGGAACAGTTCAGAATATGAGTTAGGACAGGAGAAACAACGTCAAGGATAGGTATGATCATATTACGGCTGATGCCGTCATCACCCACAGCATTCGAGGCAATGGACAATACGCTCTTCTTAACATCACACTCAGTGAAAGCCTTGAAGGTAAAAGGTAAAAAGTCAGGAGTTCTAGAGGAGGAAAGAATACTAAGAGTACGATCTTTTACGATACTATCAATTGTATCAGAAGAAGATAAATGTTTATTCAGGAGCTCGATATCGACATTGATAGAAGTATTATGGGATGATTTACCAACTCCAAGTGACTCAAGAAATTTCCAAGTTTTAGCAGTATCACCGTTTTCAACAGACTTATGAATGTGGCGTCGTTGAGCATCTCTACACAATGTATTACAGCGATTGCGTGCTTTATGATATTTGGAGCGGTTAGTTTCGGAATCATTAGCTTTATATTTAGATTTAGCAGAGTTCTTTTTATGCATTGCTTTTTTTATATCCTCTGACAACCACGGAGCAGGCAAGTGCTTCATCTTAATTGGTCTTATCGGAGCATGTTTATCATACAGTTGTGTAATCAGTGAGTTAAAAATGTCTACCTTGTGGCTAATCGAATCAACATCTAAAATAGCAGCCCAATCCAAATGGCTGGCATCATCACAGAGATGACTCTTATCAATTCCTCCAAAGTTACGCCGCAGAAGTATTCTCGACTTTGCTTTAGGAGGACGTACCATATAAGACAGATAAATCAACTTTATCTTACTTAGAGGCATGAGAATTTTTATTTCGAACTTGAGTGCTACAATACATAAGTCAAAGCTTAGGTTCCCTCGTGCACGGAGTAGGTATGTACAACTACTTTGCCAAGTACCAGGTTGATGCTTTTGGTTTGGTGGTGGTGCTAAGATGAGATACGTTGATTAGTGCGATCGTGGCAATGCTGTAGATAAGAAACCTAAGTATTGATGGTTTCCTAATCTATAGCTTTTTTTCACGCTGGGAAATGCTTTTACGCGTCCCCTCCGGAGGCGACGCAGGCAAGACTGCGCCGCTTTCGACGGGGTATGTGGGAATACCCACTAAAACCCAGCGATGCTCTTTCGCGTCGCCTGGTGGCTGGGTCACGGGAACACTTGTGCACTCGACCGCGGCCCAGCCAGCTTCCTAATCTATAGTTAGCAATCTCTGAATAAGCCACATATCCGGAAATTTAACTTAACGTCCGTTTTTTCTTAACTGTCTTATTATATAGGTAAATATTATTTATATTGCTTGTTATATTGATGTTTATATTATTGTTACATAATACAGTAAAAGTATTTATAATCATCTGAGCGTACGTTTTGGAAAGAGAAGAGAAAAATAAATTGAAGTTGATTTTACGGGAAAATGTTCTTACGTCTTTCGGTCTGAATTATATTTTCTTTAAACTTCAAATAATCTAGTTGTAGATTCATTCAAGCGCCAAATATTCTTTATCTGAGGAACAAACTTTACTTTGTGATTTTGTTGTAAATCGGTCAAATTTAAAAGACTACCAACACTACTAAAAGTAAGACTACAAATTTGTTAAATTAATTTCTCAGATAAAAATTAATGTGACGATAGATAAATGGACAGAGAAATATGAAAATGTACTGCGACCAAACCTAACTTACGCTATTATCATGAATGTAAAAAATATTAATAATTAATGGTTCTTTCGTCAATACAAAAACTGTATAAAAAAATCTACCTCTAATCGTGTATTATATAATTTTTTGTGTTTATAATCATAATTAAGGCTAACTCTAAATATAGTTGCTGTTGTTGTATACTAAAATAGGTTTATTGTTGTTATGCCATCTAATTTCGTTATGAACAGCTTTGTTATAATAATGTTATATACACTTAGACCTAAATCATACTTATAAAAATAAATATTGACATGTAACAGATGAATAATATATATACACAAATCTAATGAGTGGAAATGGCTGTGTAGAGGTTTATAAAGGTTTTGGCGATTTTAGTTTATGAGAGTGTATTCTAATAAGCACTACCTACCGTCTTCGCTCAAGTGCCTTTACATTCACGTTTTTAAAAGTATTTAAACAAAGCTACCTAGTTGAGGTAGAAAATATATTTATATGTTGTTTTTAAATATTTGACACTGTGCTTTTCACATGCATTTTATAACACTGCAATTATTATAATATTTTTATAATTATATTGAATAATCGGTTAAATAAACAATATTTTGAGAAAATACGTTTTTATTTCATCGTAGATACCGCTGGGTCGGTTTCAAATCTGAGCATGAGCTACGAGGTATGTATTTCATTGGTCACAATCGTTCTAATTCTGCGTTAGTTTACTTGGGGGGTGTTTGAAGGTGGAACACATGTTAATAAACAGTTTTAAAAAATAAAATACTGTAAGACTAGTGGTAAAATAAAAAGAGGTCAGGTTAACGGTATATTTATTAAAATACATAACGATATTTATTATAACACTTGTCCATATTGAAGGTTCCTTTATAATTTTAGGCGTTTGATATCTTCTAATTTGAAGTCTGTCCTGTAATATAAACAAATATATTTTAATTCTTTTTGGAATAAAACATCAACATTAATGACCCCGTAAGGACTGCGATTTCAATATATAGCTAAAACCGCATGTACTTTTTTGCCAAACAGTTCAGCAGAAATGATAAGCCAAAATTTGTCACTTATGGCAGGATGTAAGCGGGTCTACGGAAGTGAATGCTCTGGACAATTGTTGTTGTGATAATTCTGCTAATGGTTTGATGAGACTCAGGTCTGCACAGATTTGCAGTTGCCAATGTCTCAGATGGCGAAAATGATTCACTCAATTAATTTTTCAACGGCGTGTCCGCAATAATTAGGTCTCGTTAAGAGTAACGCTGATGAGTATAGTGTAAGCAGCGACCTGCGCGCCAGCACGTCGCGCACCATGGCGGCGGAGAGCGGCGCGTTGGGCGGCAGCGCCTCGGCCGCGTGCGCCGCGCGCTCCACGGCCAGCAGCGCGGCCGCGGCGCACAGCGCACCCGCCCGCTCGCGCGCGCCCGGCGCGCCGCCGCCCGCCCACGCCGCCACGCGCCGGCAGCGCCGCTCCACGCACGCGCCGCCGCGCTGCGCACACCACACTATGTTACCCCATGACTCCTGCGCAGTGTGACTGGGAAACTCCCAGCCGGACGCCGCGCAGGAGTCACAGTTGGACATTGGACGGAAAAAGTTATATAATGCTTGCTCATTTGTCATGCACAAAATTAATTAGTTATTATTATAGTATTTCATTATCTTCAGCCTCGTTATATTCAGTCTACTTGTCAGCCTTACTGTCTTTTATTTAAAATAGAGAGGTATAGAGCTCCGAACCAGCGCGGCAAACCGCTGCAGCTCGCGAACCGTGTATGTCTATGTGAGTACCCTGTCGTAGTGGTTTTTCAGCATGGTCTTCTCGGCGCGGGCCAGCAAGTCCGCCAGCACGGCGGCCAGCAGCGCGTCCGCAGCCTGCGGAATCTGCGCGCGCGCCTCCTCGGCCAGCGTCTCCAGCGCAGCGGGCAGCGCGCCCGCCTCCTCCTCCAACTCCTCTGCAAATAGTCTCCGTAAATAGGCAATTTTTTTCCGTGTCTTACAAGGAAGCGAACGGGGCAATGCACTCACCGAGGTCGGTGTCGGGGTCGACCAGCGCGTCGGCCCACTCGGCCGCGGCGGGCTGCAGCGCGGCGCGCAGCGCGGCCAGCGCCAGCTCGTGCGCGGCGCGGAAGGCCGCCGCCGCCGCGCCCAGCCCGCCGGCGCACGAGCGCAGCTTGGCGCGCGCGCCCTCCGCGCCGCCGCACAGCGCCTCCGCCTCGCGGCACGCCTCGTCCGCCAGCCGCTCCGACCATTCCGCGCCCGCCTCCGCCTCGTTCATGTGCGCCTGCGGGTGTGCATCTCGCTTCAATACAGACATACTGTGCGCGAGGCGGCCGAGCGAAGGTAGTGCGACTGACCAGGTAGAGCGCGCGCTGCGCGTCCAGGTCTCTGGCGGCGGGCAGGCGCGCGAGGGGCGCGCGGCCGGGCGGCGCGGGGAAGGGCAGCGGCTCGAGCGGCGGCGAGGCGAGGCGCCGCCGCAGCACGGCGCCGCAGCGCTCCAGCGCCGCGCCCGCCTCGTTGAGCACCGCGCACGCGCCGTCCACGCTGCCCGTCGAGATGCTGCGTCTGCGGCGCACGTAATGCGCGCGAGCCAAGGGCAAATAAACATAAAACTTTGTTCCGATCGCGCGCTGCTACACCAAGAACCTCAGCTATCATTATCTATATTCGCTGTATTCGCAAGAGGAACGATCCAGGCTCCAGTGGTACACCTGCTAGTGATATGTTCGTTTGTACAGATTGTTCAAGTTTTTGGTGACAATAACGGAATGAGAACGGCATCACCAGATACTTTAATCTGAAATTTTTAATATTTCTAATTTTGGCTTTGTTAGAAACTGCCCTTGAAGCATACCTGCTGACCTTCCTGGCAATGAAGAACACGTCATCCACGAGGCTGGAGGTAGTCGCTGCGGTTTGGTTCGCAGACATTTTCAAAGCTTTGTTCACACTCTCTTCCAAGAAATACCTGTCGCAAAACGGTTATATGATTATGGTATTCCTCCCAGAAACTGAACATGATTGTTGTACAATGCACGTCGAACAATCCGTGACCAAATATTTTGTTTGCGTGAATAAAACTTATAGGTGTCGTTGATAAATAGCTATTCCTAAAAATATATCATATTTTGTACTCAATATAATTAAAAAACTAAATTATAGTTTTTAAAAATGTGCAGTCAGTTTCATATCTAAATTATTCTAGATCGCGTGATAGATGACGTAGCAACGGGCGTTACCGCTCCAGAGCCAGGTAGTGGCTGAGCACGTCCTGCGCCGTGCGCGTCAGCTCGCACTCGGATATGATCTTGTCGACGGCCGCCGAGCACGCCGCCTTGGCGGCCTCGTCCGCACCGGGCTCCACCTGCACACAATCAGCGGGTAACTCTAACCGCACCAAGCACCAAGGAAGTAACATTTGTTTACTCACAAACACGTTCTCACGCACACGTGCACACACCCTCGCACACTAAAGGAGCACTTTCCCAGTCACTCAGCGCTGCAGTCAACTTTGACGCAGCCTCAAGCTGATGCAGCGCCCTGTTCAGCCAATTTCTACACACATACGTTTTTAGATGAGATGTAGATACTTTTTTCTTCTGAATAAACGCAATTTTGTTTTTAATTTTTGATTTTGTTTATCTTGACACATTAACTCGAAAAACAGAAAATGAAAATAAAATAGACTAAATATAAACGACAACTAGATTACTCATTGTATCCATGTGTTGCAGGTACAAAATGGTCGCGACTCGGTACATTGTTGCTTTAAATTAACACCTGAGCGCTGGACTCCAGCCGCCGAACACGAACGCAGAATAGGCTTGCTATCAGTCGAGAAGTATTCAATTTGCGTACACACACACAAATTGTCACCCAATTGAACAAAGCAGTGTGTGGGCTTTTAAAGGCTCAAAGCCTTTAAGGCCCACTTTTGGCGAGATGATCAAAACGGCGGCGCTAACCTCTGGCCGCCGCCGCAGGAATGCGAAGTAGAGCTGCAGGCGCGAGTGCGCCAGCGCCAGCTCGACGAGCGCGTGCTCCACGCGCAGCGGGTCGCTCCGCTCGCCGGCCGCCAGCTGGCGCGCCGCCACCATCTGCGCGCACACGCGCCGCGCGCCCGCGCACACCTGCGCCACCACACATTCTAATTCATTTTTTTTTTTATTTATTTGGTTCGCTAACAGCCAAAACATTTTTACAAGTTTCAGTACCTTGCACTGAGGTACAGCACAAAAATGTTTAGCGACTTACAGGCAAACACCGCATGCAATTAAAGGTAATGTAAATTAACTTATCCTAGTTATACTAAGGTATCTAACAATAAAACAATATCATAAAATGAATAAAACCAAACTAAACGCACTTAAACTACTAACTACAACTATCATGCACTTAAAGCTAAATCAATTGCCCTCCGGAATTTTGCCAGCGATCCACTGTGTATGTCCACTACATTATAAACATTATTATATAGTTGACATTTTCATAAAACTTTGTTGCATACAAATATTTTTCACGTTGCAGATAGTAACCACATTCGTTAAACCAAAGCTACGAGGGTTTCAAACGCGCCCTGCATCGAACGGGCCAACGAAACTCACACCGCATTATCCAGGTAAGTATTACATTTTATACCCAAGCTTGTTCATCATTTACAATTATCCTTTAGATTGTAATATGACTTTTCTAGCTTACATTTAATAAACATTGAAAATTGAATTTAAATAACATCGAAGTCGAAAACAGAATGCGTTTATGATTAGCTCTATATGCGCCTTTCAATAAAGCTGAAACACAATAGTGTGACAGCTAGGATAGATAATAATAAGACAGGCAAAGTAATGTTGTTTTTAAAATTGCAACAACTCGATATGACCCACAGTTCTAGGTTTTTTTTGTCATACACTACAGGTTAGCCCTTGACGGCTATCTCACCTGGTGGTAAGTGATGATGCTGTCTAGGATGGTAGCGGGCTAGCCTGTTAGGAGTATGGTAATCCCACGCTCCTAATTGGTTTCTACGCGACATCGTGCCGGAACGCTAAAATCGCTTGGCGACACGTTTTTGGCGGTAGGGTGGTAACTAGCCACGGCCGAAGCCTCCCACCAGACCAGAATCCAGCCGGGAATCGAACCCAGGACCTCCAACTTTATAATGCAACAGCGCACGCGCTGCGCCACGGAGGTCGTCAAAAATATAAAGTTATTCATAACAGAGTTCGGTGTCGTTATGTACGTATGGTTTAAACACCTTAGGCTGTATAATCGCGATGGCTCGCGGCAGCAGCGAGTGCGTCTGCACAGAAGGCGGCGCCGACGCCGCCGCCAGCAGCCGCCTCGCTCTCTCCACGGCCACCGCGCCTCCCTCCAGCACGCGAGTGAGCGAGTCGGCGAACACGGCCGCGTCGAGGCGCATCTCCGACACGGTGGCTGCGCGACGGATGGTTACTTCAAGCTGCAATGGTTGTCAATCGTACAACTTCAATACTTCAATACCTGGTCCGATTAGGTAATTAACAAAACGGAAACTATCATGATATGGAATTCAAAGATTTACATTTAGTTAAATAAAGATTTCAACTATAAATTGTACGAGTTAATAGCGTTACTAAAATAATGAGCAAGACCAGTAAGTAGCCTTAGTATGAATTTTCATGTCACATAAAAGTAAGCGTTAATTTGACATTTTATTTGGAGCACTAATCCTTGTGATCAAACAACTCAATGCCCAGTTCTTGACTTGATAAGTTCAACTAAATAGTTCATGTGTGCACAATACAAATGCATCCTTATACTTATGGGAACCTGTAAGAGTAGTCGACAGTAGCAGCAAAGTGTATGTTACCTACCTGGGAAGCGAGATACTTGGCAAGCAAATCTACACCCTCCTCCGCTCGGCCGAACTGAGGAAATAGTTTGAACAGTCTCTCGATAGACGCCTCATCTTCCTTTTTGGAAGCTTCTTCGAATCTGAAAGTTAAATATTTTCTTTTTAATTTACCGCAAGACCGTTTTCAATCAGACCTGAAGATCATCATGCAGTCTAAATAAGGTGCTGGGCGATTTCCTAGCTTCAGTTAATTGAAACAATAAAACATCTTAGTTTTGAAACCATTTCTGAGGTTCCAAACCACACAACGTGTGTTTGTAACTCAATCTTAAAAATGTTAACAGTTAAAGCGCGAGTTCAACTCTCACTCGGTTTTATTTGAAACGTGATAAGACACTATAATAATGCCAAAGTCCTCTACACTGTAACTCGCTTAATATATGTTGATAAAATGGTGTTATGTATGACTATATATATGCGCTTGTTGGAAAATCCACTGAAATAAAATAAATAGTAGCCGTGGCGTGCGTAAAAAGTGTCCACATAAAATAAGAATTCTGAGAGCTCTGATTTGTGAGAGCATTCTGCCGAGAAATGCTTACTGCATCTTTTGGAGCAGCCCAGTGGGATGGAGCAGTGTGGGTTATCTCTCTCTCCATGGATGGATTCTCGAAAACTACATTGATAGACAAGATAAGGGTGTTTCACTAACTTGCGAACTAAATGATCTCGTAAAGTGTTCGCGGCGGCGTCCATGTCGCGCCTGGGGTCGGGGGCGCCGCGCGCCTGCGCCGCCGCCACCGAGCCGGGCTCCATGCTGAGGAAGCGTGCCACGTGTCCCGCCGCTGGCCATACAATAGGTTAGGTTTCATGTTGCGTAGTGTTAAGTATACCCAAGAAGTGAAAATAAACAGTTTAGTGGGCCAAATTAAAGATTTTATGTTTTTTTATAATGTGAGTATTTCAAAAAATAGTGGACTGGAGGATTTTTTATTACATTTACCTTTTTAAAACAAAAGCTCTTCCTTCTCTTATCCTGTTTTCTTTTCATGAATCATTATCCAAAAGAAATCAGATTTCTGAGTTAGTCGCCCCATTTATAGCTATTTTGGCTTGGTAACTTATTACTTACTTACTAGTACTTTTATTTTGAGTGGTTGAAATATGCATTTGTACTCACCAGTTTCATAGTCATGTGCTTTGAGAGCTGTGTCAACACCAGCACTGCAAACCCTCAGGTCTATCAGATCATGCACTCTTCGCTGGCACTCTGCCACGCGAGACTGACAACAATAAAACGTAAAGTATGTATATTTACTTCAAAACTAAAAACCCATGGGATATTACAAACAATCAAAAAATAAAATCGCTATTTAAATTACAACACAGTAATGTTTTCATTACTTATTAACTTATTAACTTCAACAATTAACTTCTTTACACCAGCAATTTTAATTACTGTTGTATGTTTGTGCTTTGTACAAATAAATCTGCACCAAATTTTATCGTATTGTTGTTCTGTAACTAGTTTTCAAACCGCATTATACCGGTAACTGCTGTTTACCCTTACTCTATAGTGGTTCCTTTATTTCTTGGGTTTTTTATTTTTTTATTTAAGCTGATATACAGCATAAATTAAAAAAAATAACAAATACTGACTGTGATCAGTCAAATGAGCACTAAACCAGACTCAAGCTGGGAAGCACAAGCAAAGCATCATTAAAAGATATATAGACTTACTCGGGCAAATTATTTATTTAATGATTAATTAGACAATTAGTTGTTAGGAATACATATATAACTAAAAATAAAACCTAGGTTAACCTAAAACTAAAAATGTTAAAAAATAAATAAATATTTAACATCATAACTAAAATATATTATTACTCACTCGGGCTAGGTCTAATTGTCGCACTTTAGCACTGACATCCCTTGCTAACAAAGCTGTCTTGTCAACCATATCAGCAGCAACCTGTGTGTCATTCTTCACCTCACCCAGTTTGGAGTAGGCCTGACTAGCAACTCGCAGTCTACCCTCCAATGTGCATGCTCGGGATAGTGCATTAGTGAGAGCTTCATTTACTTCACACTTAAATAACAAAGACAAACAACATAGAAAGAAAGAAAAAGTTTATTTATTCCAGCAAAACATACATATAGGTTTACAACAGAAGTAGTATAACTTAAATTGTCTAATATAGTACACTAACATTATGCACCTGTTTTCCGAACTAGTTAAGACTGTATCTCGGAAAACAGAAAGCACACCATATCTTATCAACTGATGAGCTATTTATGTTGGCTATTATATATGGCTGCCTAATAGGAATCTCAAAAATAATTCATGATCTTCACCACATTTGTTTTGTGAAGAAAGAAGACTCAAAAAAATAATGGTTGGTACTGTGATAAAAATATATAACACAAAGTTTGTAATGTACAATAAAACTAATTATGCAAACATCAAAATTTAAAGAGATTCACTATGTGTTCCTCAACTGGAGATTTACCAAACATCAACAATCGGATCGGGGCAATTTCCTCTCGAAAAGTAATTCGGAAATAATGTTAGTAAACACAAAGTGCTTACGCGTCGTTATTAAGTAATATTAATATTTACTTGGAAAATTTACCTCTTCCTTTTCGATTTCAGTTAGGGCTTTTTGTAGACCTTCTTCTGTAGCTACATCGTATTTTTCAAGAAGAAGTGTTAAAGACATTTTAAAACTATTTTCAAATTTTATAACACCGGATAGGGCTAAGAAGTCTTACATGGCATTAAATTTTGTTAATTGACATTTGACACATAATATTTTTATTAATCTGTGTAAGCACTTGAAATTGAAAACGGCATTGAGTGTTTTGTATTTGTTACACTACAACTATTTAAATATTAATTTAATTTGTATTTCTAGCAATGTAATAAACTTATAATAATTTTAAGGTTGTTACACTGAGAATTTCAATTATCAGGCAACCGACAGTTCGGCTGAATAGTCTTATCTATGCATTCTTAATAGAAAACCCATGAACCCAGACTGAAAAATTGTTGATTAAATCTTTTACAACTTTGATAACTGATAACTGACACTTGTCATACCAGTAAATTGACAAAAGTGCGTTCCGAAACGTTCTGGACATGGCAACGGCTAGTAAATCTCTTGTACAAATTATTTCATGTGAATAGTTTTGAATTCCATAAAATTATTTGATTTGGTTTCAAATTTTGTGTTTTTTAATTAATTAAAGTTTGTGGGCCGCGGCGAATAGATTTTTTTTTTAATTCTGCGTATCCAAGGTGATAAGTGAAAGATTGAAGACGTTCTGAATGAGCCCAAATAAAAAGTGGTGGATATGCAAGATGACCAAACCAGTGTAACAGTAAACATACATATTTTTGTGATTAGAAAATTAATGTGTGGCTAAATTAGGTTTTATTTCAACCTCAGGGCGCATACCCTACATTTGCGCTCCGTTGAGGAAAATTTCGAGTGTGCGGTGTTGAAAAATCGTCAAAGGTAAGTCAGGCTACGGAGCATTGACATCCGCATAAATTATTGAGTGGTAACAGTATGTGTTTATTGTATTGTGTACATATGAATGAAATGCAAAGTATCCTCTTTATATTCTTTGCTGTGGCATAAAAATTGCACTTGTGTTTTGTCGTGTCCATGAACAAAACTCGAAGTAACATTGGGTTGAGTGGTTTCCTAATATTTTGTTATTGATGGTGGATGATGGCCGCAGATTGACTCCGTGTGGGGCTGGGCTTCGCCCCCGCTGCGCCTGCAGCTGGGAAACGCGCGCGGACACAAGAGGTAAACTTCATATACTTTCACATACATTTAGGTGAAACTTCTAAGGGCAAAGTAGCGGAAAGAGTAACAACGAAACAGAAACGGTTTGAGTTTTTATTAAAGAAAAACAGGCTTTAGTTATGGATAGGTCTGCTCAGTTCCTGTTGCCTGGTTCTGAGCCGCTCTAATAAGCTTGGTTTATAACCTAGCTGTAAGCCAGTCTGGGTATACCCAGCCCCAAAACCTTATGCAACTGGTCTGATCTTGAATTTAATCAATTGGAAACTTCAATAAGTGTTTTCAATGATAAACCAATAGTAGAACTGTGAAATAAATCTCCTTGAAATAAATCAAAACAAAACAATTATCAGGAGTATGTAAATTTTCATCTAAATTGCTAATGAAATCCTAAATTACTAATTTTACAGTCCTGTAATATAGTCAATTTTGTAGAGAATCAAATGTTGTTCATTTTGGCCACAAACTGATTTTGAAATGTTGGTTGAGATTAAGTTTTGTGGATGAAAAGTGTCATGATCCTCGAATGCTCCCAGTATTTGTACCTATGTGTTTAATTGGCTTTTGTTCAAAAAGTTGTTTATTTAGCTAGCTTTGATAACTTAATTATGATTTCTCAGCCACCCCAATGCCAAAATTTAATAAATTGTATACTGAATTACGTTGACATTCTCAAATCAGGAGGACCTTGATTTTGTAGTACATAATTCATGTACTGGTACTTTATATTTTATTTTAACTGTTATGAGTCAAATCTTACTTAAAATAGAATAAGTAATAGCTTATTATTCATAGCTGAGCATACCCTACTTTTATTTTGCTATGTTACTTAAACAAGCTCATGAATAAGAACCTCAAACTTTTTAAAATAAGTGAGGCCTTTTTTGGCATAAGTAATTATGAATTGTGTAAAAGAGTAATAATATGTTGTAAAAGTAAATCACAAAAAGTACATTATGTAAGTTTGCGTAGGCATACTGAAGTCACTGTGTTATGCAACCGTTTATATATCCCTCAGTAATGTTTGTAAACAGGTTTCCTGTTATTATAACATGATCTTGTTTGCTAAGTATGTTTTATGAAAGTAAAGTCTAAGCTAAATTCCATAAGGGTTGTGCAGGTGGTGTATTAGGAAAGCATCTTTGATGATTCATGCACCCATCTAGTTACAAACTTAAAGTTTGCAACTAAATGGGTGCATGATTGTCAATTAAAGCTTGCCCTATGTTCTTTCCTCTGTGTTTTAGTTTTTAGTTACCAGATGTAGTAATTATCATTTCAGGAATTAAAAACTATGACGAATACATCATTCACATTTCAATTTGTATTTTGAAATGTAGTTCGAATAATGAATTTATAAATGTAATAAAATTTTAATTGTTGCTACTTAAAAAATATATATTTTACTGAGTACATATTAAGAACATTTTGAAAATTTGCTTTAACAACAAACATATTTTTCAAGGAAATTAATAGAAACAGTAATTTAAATTGTGCAAGAATTGAAAATATATATCAACTGAATCATTTTTGCAAGAAAGAATGTTAGATAGGATTTTTTTCATTACACTTGCTTTCGAATTGGATCTTATTACAACAATATAAAGCTCATAATGAAAGATATGAAATACTCATGTGAATTGCAAATTGTTGTATTTGTGTTAAAATAGGCCACATCGCTAATTTATATTCTTTCTGATTATGCTGAATAGCATTCCTAATTGAACTGGGTAAATGTTAAGTAGGTTTTTTTTATACCAACAACAATAATAATTGTACCCATTTGTAAGTTACGTCTTTTAAAGTTTTTAATTTGCAAATGTGATAAAAACTTATGAGACACGTAATCATTGCACTCATTCAATCTCAGATTGTTGCTTAGGAATCATAATACATCCTTGTAACCCAGTAAGCCACCCAGTGTCGTGCAGAAACGATCAATATACTGCACTATTATTTTAATTTACTGTATCTTAGCAAAATTAGGCAGTCAGAGTAAAGGACTCTGATAAAGGTTGCATTCTGGAGACAGTAGGAGACTAGATTTTACCCTAATAAAAATCTGTAGCCAAATTTTAGAATAGAAATGGAAACATTATAATCTATCTATATAGCTCCATCTATTGTGCACACTAATAACTGGGTCAGAGCTGAAGACAGTGCAGAGTTTGTGAAATGTGTTACAAATAATGAAGTTACTTAGAAATAAAATCACACAAACCTACAAACCAAGTTTGATATCATATCACACATATTGCAATGTAAGTACTTAGTACAATGTAAACTATTGATTAGTTGTAATGATAGTTTGTGTACATTAATTGATAGTGACATTACATCATGTGTTCTTACAATTTTCTTGTTATTTATACTGTTGTGTGAAAATATACCTTTGTAATTTCTTTTTGTTTAATGAATATTTTTTTGTATTGCATGGAGATTGTGTATCTAACAATCTAAGCTTTATTTTTCATTAACCTAATTTGTTTAAACTTTGTGTTTGCTTATTTAAAATTTTGAATTTGATTTGAAAATTACTAGCTAGAAAATTAAAATTTTACAACAATGCACAAAATTAATAAAAATAGGTTACATATTGTACTTAGTTTTTGTTGGTGCAGACTAATCTATGGTTTGCTTGTACCCACCGTTTCGTTACCCACTCGACTCATTAACGCTTAACGTGCTCCTTGGGGTACGGTAGAAGCAATACATATAAATGTACATGATGCGTGTTGTTCGGTGGCAGGATGGGGGAGGGCGGGTCCCCGGGCGGCGGCGGCGGCGCGCGGCTGTCGCACACGTCCGAGAAGCACCCGCGCGCCATCCTCGGCGAGCTGTCTGCGCTGCGGAGGCATCGCGAACTATGCGATGTCGTGCTCAACGTGGCCAATAGGAAACTGTTTGCGCACAGGTATGTTTTCCAAGTGCAACAGTCAAGTCTGCATGCCGTACGAAACACACAAATGCACGCTGGTGTATCGTCATCAGGCATTGCATTTCATAATTATTGTTAGGCATCCCTAACAGGTTAAAGCCAGAAGAGCTTCTAACACTATAACAAGCTCAAGTTCGGGTGTGCCTGAAATACTGCGGGCATTTATGAGATGGTTCTGCCCGTATACCAGAATGATGTATAACCAAATGTAATAGAATAGTACCAAAATGATGGTTTAGTCGAAATAAGGCTTTGTAGTTCATAGTTTGGAGCATTGTCGCAAGGTTGTCGTTTTACGGGACAAAAAACATTTCGGAAAACGGCTATGGCAATTTTACATCGTCCATGGTGGGTAACAAACCACGAGGCTTTGCTCCATTTCGTTAATAAAAATCTCACGGAGTCGCAATTTTGTTTCTAGTTGCGAATACGCAACTCAAATATCTAGAATACCCTTCCGGTTTCCCTGATTCCATATATCTTTAAAAATTGTTAAATGAACTGCGTCACGTCCTCCCGCCCGAGACAAGCTTATCGAAGAGCCACTGACAGCAAAGGCACGTAGAAGTTAATATTTGTGTAAAAATTTGCATACAATTGTGTATTTTGAAATGTCTGTCTTAAATCTGACTTAACCATTTGACCTAAGCTGTATGTATTGCTGAATAATTGGGAGCAAACATAGTGCACAACATTCCAAAATAAAATGTATTGTGATTTATTCAGTTCACGGCACATAATTTTTAATGTGTGTGAATGAAGGTCTTTTCTAACATTAACGACGGAATTATCTGATAATTATTGTAAACGGAATTTCAGTTATGAAAAATTAAATGCAGCCATGAATTGCGCCTAAGGTTTTTTATTTGGTGACTTTGATTGTTAAAATGCTGTAAATTCGAGGCATACACGATAATTTTCCACACTTATTTTAATTAATACGAAAAGTAAATAATTTATACGCCACTCTGCTACACAAAAGAGAGACTGTAGGTTTAAAAGCGTTTTTGTCAACATTTAAAATCTTATCTTCGTAGTTCCAACTCCAACGTGTTTTATTAATTGATTTGCAAAATATATGGCCACATTTTTTGTCACATACTTTACTTAAGGTACTGAAATAACCTCTGGATAAATAACCTACCCATAGTTTAAGTCCATCGAAATATACTTGAGGCGTCGTTAACAAATGTGTTTTTTTTTTTCAAAGTGAAGACTATTTTAAATCTGACTGAAATGTAAGTGCATCTGCAGGGTGATCTTGTCAGCCTGCAGCCCGTACTTTCGGGCGATGTTCACGGGGGAACTAGCGGAGTCCCGCGCTACCGAGGTGACCATCCGCGATGTGGACGAGCATGCGATGGAGCAGTTGGTAGAGTTTTGCTACACGGCGCATATCGTCGTCGAGGAGAGTAACGTTCAGGTAAAATGAGAGTTCGGTCCTTGTTATTTTCTTCCTTAATCTGTTCTTATCATGGTTTCTAAAGAACTAACTTGCACTTAGTATACTTAGCAAATCCTGTATCATTATCTTTTACGTTCATTGATATATCTTTAATCAGACTCGATGAATACGTTGGCACAACTAAATTTCAAAACAGAATATTTGTAATGTTTGTCCAGGCGCTGCTCCCGGCAGCGTGCCTGCTGCAACTTCAGGAGATCCAGGACGTGTGCTGCGAATTCCTTAAGCGACAGCTGGATTGCTCCAACTGCCTCGGCATCCGCGCCTTCGCCGACACGCACTCGTGCCGGGAGCTGCTGCGGATTGCAGACAAGTTCACACAGCAGAATTTCCCGGAGGTTACATTTTCATAATTTAGCGTACTTAGCCACGTAGCTCCTTCTGGTCTGCTTTAACTTCAGTCTTTTACCAATACATTTTAATATAATCAGTACAAAAAGTTACAATACAAAAATATAGATTTTGTCAATCGAATATATGACACGAACCCTCGTAACATAGACTTATTATAATACTGCGCATAGACTGGGTCATTGGACAATAATAATGGCAACATCTTATTGATGATTCAACGATGTTACAACACACAAGAGCACCAAGCGGGTGTACCAGATAAACTCGTACCGCCGACTGGACGGGAGGATTTAGCTGAATTATCATGTTCCAATATCTCACCTGTCGGTAAGCATTTTAATTAATTTCTCATTTTGAGAGCGTTATTTCTAGTGACCTAAATAATAGTAAATACGACATAATTAATGAGTGGTGATTCATTAGTATAATAAGTAATGGCGCAGATTTATTTGTTAGCTGAAATATCTTTACATTATTCGTTCGCACGATCATATCTGTTTGTATATATCGATTAAACGCCATAATAAAACTTTTGATTCAGGTTATGGAGAGTGAAGAATTCCTACTGTTGCCAGCGGCACAGCTGATCGACATTGTGTCCTCGGACGAACTGAATGTGCGTTCGGAGGAGCAGACGTTCCAGGCCGTCATGTCGTGGGTCAAATACAATGTGGCTGAGAGGCGGCAGCATTTAGCACAGGTAAGAATTGCTTACAGTTTTTTGCATTGCCGTTGAAATCGTTTAATTGTCCAAAAATTTCTGCAGTTATAATGACCAATATCGTTGAGCGTGGACTAATATGGTTTGATTTTTGGGAGTTTATTTTACATCAATACAAGCTAATTAAATCTGACAACAAATTACTTTGAAACGTTCCTTTCACTCTTTCAGGTCCTTCAACATGTGCGGTTACCGCTCCTTAGTCCAAAGTTTCTAGTCGGGACCGTATCCTCTGAGCTTCTCATCAGGTCTGACGACGCGTGTCGGGATTTACTCGACGAAGCGAAGAATTACTTGCTCTTGCCACAAGAGAGGCCGCTCATGCAGGGCCCGAGAACTCGACCTAGAAAGCCTACTAGACGAGGTGAATATTGTGACACTGAAAGTCTACGAGAGTAATGAATTGATTAAGCATTCTGAATCCATTCTTCTTCTTCTTCTTCTTGTTCAACCCGTTACCGGCTCACTACAGAGCACGGGTCTCTTCTCAATATGAGAAGGGTTTGGCCATAGTCCACCACGCTGGCCATGTGCGAATTGGCAGACTTCACACGCCTTTGAGGACATTATGGAGAACTCTCAGGCGTGCAGGTTTCCTCACGATGTTTTCCTTCACCGTTTGAAGCAAGTGATATTTTAATTTGTAAAAACGCACATAAGTTAACAGAAAATAGTTATATATAGAATACATATAGTTTACAGAAAAGTTAGAGGTGCGTGCCCGGATTCGAACCGCCGACCTCTGATTAGGAGGCTGACGCCCTAAACACTAGGCTATCACCGTTTCAATCCATTATGTTTAACTATTTATTGTTTTAAAATTAATTTGGCGTCTCAGAAACAAATTCGATTTGTTTCATATAGATCCAATAAAGTGGGGTTTTGGGTTCTATCTAGGATGTTTTTACGAAAGTTCAATTTCCCATTATAGCTGACTGTATTACTGGATGATTGTTCATTGAGTGATTATTAGTAGAGCTTGCTTTGAAACTTCAAAAATAGGATAATAGTATTTGTAATCAACATGATCGCGCCTGTTCCGCAGGTGAGGTGCTGTTCGCCGTGGGCGGTTGGTGCTCGGGCGACGCCATCGCTTCGGTGGAGCGCTTCGAACCCACGGCGGCGGAGTGGAAGATGGTGGCACCCATGTCCAAGCGGCGCTGTGGCGTGGGCGTGGCCGTGTTGCACGACCTGCTGTACGCCGTGGGCGGCCACGACGGCCAGAGCTACCTCAACAGTATCGAGCGGTACGACCCACAGACCAACCAGGTAATATTTTATACGTCTAAGCTAGCTCAGAAACCCCCTGTTCGAGAAAGCTACTATGCCGATGGGTCACTTGAATTTAGACATTGAAATCATTATTAAATAACTTTTTCTGGGATCAATACTTTTAAAGAAATATCAATACAAAGTTTTCATAAAAAATACGCGGTGGCAAGGTTGGACTAGGAATTTAGACATCTTGGTTTCGTTTGACAAGTCAATAACATATTGAGATTAATTAATTTAATAAAACTAAAATTGTGATTATAATTGAAGTGGTGCGGTGCCGTGGCGCCCACGTCGTCGTGTCGGACGTCGGTCGGAGTGGCGGTACTGGACGGCGCGCTGTACGCCGTGGGGGGCCAGGACGGCGTCCAGTGCCTTAACCACGTTGAGCGGTATGACCCCAAGGAGAATCGGTGGAGTAAGGTAAGATTCGGGGAAAGGAAGGCGGAGCAGCAGATCTTTCCTGAAAAGGTCAAGTTATGAGGCATCCTTAACCACAAACCCCCTTTGATTGTTTCTATTTTGGTTTTGATTGGGATTTCCCAATATCTCTGAAAACAATACCTGATTTGATATAAATGCTTTAGTAGTTCAAAGAATGGTTATTTATTTAAGAAAGGTTGCAAGTATAACAATTTTCTAAAGATTCAAAGAAGAAAACACGATTAAGTGGAACATTAATTATTTTTTACCACACATGTGGACTATTCCATGGATATTTTTATAATATTCCATGTAATTTCATGTTGAAACAGTTTGACACACATTTACTTTGTTTTAAAATGCAGAAACCATTTTTGATCTTTGCTATCGTTACCTGAAGGTATCTTTCAATGCTGCTATTACACGTGGTATCTGTCGATAGGGTCGCATAAATAATGAACCTCTGAGATATTGGTGCTAAATCATTAGAATACTAATCATTAGTGTTATTTAGTAGTATCGTAATATTAAGTGTCACTCTGTATACAGTATTTCGTGCCGAAAAACGTTTAGCACCATTATAATTGATTATAACCTAAGCGAGCCTCGGTAGGTAGCGGCGATGACAACCCGGCGGCTCGGCGTGGCGGTGGCGGTACTGGGGGGACACCTTTACGCAGTGGGCGGTTCGGATGGACAATCGCCGCTTAACACTGTGAGTATACATTTACACTGCTCTGGGACTCTTCGTTCGTAGTGTTAGCTTCTTAAGAATTGAAACGTCAATTATTGCATATTTTCTAGATGTGATTGGCTTAGTGTTACTAAAACTGATTGATAAATTTTATCAATCAGTTTCATTAAATTAGAAAATATTGTCAAGACATGTTTACTTTATATAACTTTTAAGTAAACTAAACGTTTAGTTACGTTTACGTTTACGTTTTTAGATTTTTCTAAGCATTTTAAATTGTTAAAATATCCGTAGCTCAATTTTGACTTCAGTTCTGACGAAAATGCTTATAATAAGAGTACTTCTTGATTCAACATTTTTAATCAGTCAGAACGGACTGGCAGTCTACGTCGAGCTACGAAGCCAGGTGGCTATTGGTATTGGAGTTTCAAGGGCAATAAAGTAAATATTATAAAGTGAGCGGTTATATTATTTTGTAAAGTTTACAGTAGGTAACTAAGAAACGTCTGTAATTAATTTAGGTGGGCTGATATATAATTGGCCATCAGACTACTATCCGGTATGTGTTTAAAAATAGTGCGTAAACGATCCCGTATTTATTTCTACTGTTAGTATTCAGAGTGAATAACATTACTGAAAGCGTTCTCTTCACAATTATTTTCTTATAAACCAAACGCTCACGACAAAAGTTTTTAGTTTGGAAAAGTTAAGTAATATATTAATTTTATTATCCACCACCAATAATTATAAAAAAAAAATTGGTCCTTCGAGCCAGATTAGACTGCAATATTAAAGTTTCGAGTTTCAAGGTGGAGCGCTACGAGCCCCGCGCCAACAAATGGACTCCCGTGGCGCCGATGTCCACGCGCCGCAAGCACCTCGGCTGCGCCGTGTTCGACGGACAGATATACGCGGTCGGCGGCAGAGACGACTGCACTGAGCTGTCTTCAGCGGAGAGGTAGGTGCCTCGTCTAACTAACTAACTATTACCTAAAACTTCAGTTTTACTTTTAGCATTATATTATTTTTATGCTGCTCACTGAAGTGTGTGCTCCCTGAAGTACGGAGGCTGGACAAAACCAATCCCAAATCCAACCCCTTTAATTAACATTAAGTTATACATACAACCCACTACAGACACTTTTTGCAGAAAAAGTATGCATCTGTTTTGGGACCAGACCGCCAGTAATTTATTGTTCCTTGTATCACAGATACGAACCGACAACAGATTCCTGGTCCCCAGTGGTCGCGATGACGTCACGGCGGAGTGGCGTTGGACTTGCCGTAGTCAACGGACAGTTGTACGCTGTTGGTGGCTTCGACGGCACCGCCTACTTAAAGTCCATTGAGGTAATGTTCACTTTGATTTGACATATAGATCATGTATAACTGTCAAATTAAGCATGCATGCAAGCCTCTACCATGCGTCCACGGCGTGCCAATTGACGACAGAAAGCACATACTCGTAGATACAGTTAGATTATATTAATAATTAATTAGGATATTCACAATTACTTATTCATTTTTTTTATTAATATATTAATAACAGATATTGGAAATATTCATTGAGCTGCCTATGTCAGGTTATTTCATACTGTTTAAATAAGTTTTAATTTGGTTTGTGGTTGAAAAAGAAAAATGTCGACAGATTATATTACACAAAGATATTCTCTTTTGTGCTCGTTGTCTGCTTTGATAACCGCTCGTGTTCGATCTCTCAATTAGCAGCGCTGTATTCTTTAGAGATTATTCGACCGCATAAACAAGTTAAAGACCTGGAAGAAACCGTTAAAGTAACGGTTTCATATATTGGTCTCAAATCAGTTTGTTCAATCTAGACCTAAATGACGTTAAACGGTTGTTGTACGCAGGTGTTCGACCCTGAGTCCAACCAGTGGCGGCTGTGCGGCGCCATGAACTACCGGCGGCTGGGCGGCGGCGTGGGCGTCATGCGCGCGCCGCACCACGACAACCACTATATCTGGTGAGTAGCTTGGAGGCCTCTGAGCGCTGTCTGTGTTTTTTTTTCTATTTTAATACAAACTTAAAAGTAATGCAAACATATGGGGATTTTTCAGTTTGTAAGAATTCTTGCTTAGAAGACTCACTAAATGACAAAAGGACCTTTAATAATATTGTATAGGTTTTAATACAAACTTAAAAGTAATGCAAACATATGGGGATTTTTCAGTTTGTAAGAATTCTTGCTTAGAAGACTCACTAAATGACAAAAGGACCTTTAATAATATTGTATAGGTTTTAATACAAACTTAAAAGTAATGCAAACATATGGGGATTTTTCAGTTTGTAAGAATTCTTGCTTAGAAGACTCACTGAATGACAAAAGGACAAGCGAAAAAGCAATTATATATACCATGGTCTTTTTGAGATTCTAATTTAGGGAGTACCATTATGTCAGGGTTCCAGGCAGCGCGGCATATCGCCGGCGTATATTGCATCTTCGAGACGCGTTGACAGAAGTTTAGCGTTTAGCCTTAATTCAATAACAATGACATAAAATAAGTTGAAATAACCGTAATGTGTTTCAGGAACCGGAAAGACTCCGTGGTATAAAGCTATCGCCATTCTCCTATCAGGTTAAGTCGTTACTCATATTATTTTATTGTTAAAGTAATTATATTATAAATAATTATAAAATTAATTGACTATTTATAAATAAATGAAAATACAAATTTTAGAATATAATAAACTTTTTTATTTAACCTTTTCTAGTAAATTATGTTTAGCATATATTATAGCACTTATATATAGTAATTATTTAAAAGCAAGCTTATATTAACGGGACTTTCGACATCAGGTTTTTCTCTCATAATTTTCAATCCGTGACTGGTCCATTACAGGCCAAGTATCCTCTCAGAATTAGAACGAGTATGGCTGAAGATCACCACGCTGGCCATGTGTGAATTATTGAGATAAAATAATGGAAACTCAGGCGTGCACGTTTCCTCATGATGTTTTCCTTCACCGTTAAAGTGAGTGTTATTTTATTGCTTGAAACGCATATAACTCTGAGAAGTGAGAGGTGATATCACAGCTTACAATTAAAGGTGATCATGTAGATAAATGGACGAGCCGAATTTGCATGCTTGCGATCCTGGAGTCGATAAACTGTTCCTTATTTGGGGCAAAAGTGTGGTTGAGCAGTTCTTCGGGTATACGACGTAGTTTCTAGACATAAAAGTTCCGATGTAAAACTCAACAGTACTGCTAGAAGTTGTCAAGGATTTTTTTCGGTTTGTCTGGGTTGAAACATCAGACCACCGTTATGATATTGTAACCCTTGTCACTATTTTGCAATAATATTCTGTTGTATTGTAAAAGGAACATTATTAAAAAAAAGCTTTAAATTGAAGCTCCATTACCACCCCCTGATCTGTCAACCGTAGTTGGTTCGGAGATGTTTGGAACGATTGTGGCATGCAGTGTTTTTAGAAACAGAGAAGAGAGACTGCTTCAAGTAAGAAACGCGAAATTTCGAGTGTGCACGTGTAAATAAAGGCAACAGATTCAAGCATTCGAATCCTTAAACCTTCAGTCGTAGTATTGATACAAAAATTCTAGCATAAGCTGGTAACAACTATGTTGCTATGGGCGGTGGGGAGGTCGCCTTATCCACGTGTGTCTCGTCTTCGTCGTCTACTTCGGCTTCCCCGTCCCCCTCGCCCTCGAGGTCCCCCTCGTCCCCCTCACCATCTCCGTCAGGGGACCCCTCGCCGCCGGTCTCGACGTCATCCACGGTGTCGTTAGCCGTGTCTACGCTTCCATCTTGTTCTGTTTCGTCTTTGGTCTCTTGACGCTTCTGAAATAAAAATAAAACATAGTTACTAACACATCATAGACGTCTTTAAATATCAAACTATACCATTTACAAGTTACCATTAGAATAAAAGGTACCGTCAAACATCTGGTTGTGCAATCGAGTGTCAAATGTGTGCAGAGTTTGCTGCAAGATCTGCATGTGTTCCATATTGGATATAGATACATTGCTTGTTTGCTTCTCCTGTTAGAACTGGTCAAGTGGTTTTTTTCGTAAACCGAAAGTCATAAATTAAATCATTTTTAAAATGCTAACCTGTTTAATGAATTCTCGTTAGAGCTGAGTTTTTTATCTTTTTTTTGTTATTTACTTGTAAACAAAAACAATTACATTCACATAAAAGTTTCAACTGCTTACCTCCTTCTTCTTCTTCGACTTTGGTCTCGGCTTAGGCTCTGGTTCACTATACCCGGGCGGGAAGAACCTTTCGCACTCCTCCGCTCCCACCACGGTGTCCTCGCTCACGTGTAATGGGCCCAGGGTTAATAGCTCGTCTGGGGGGCCATCAGGAGGTATGTCAGTGGGCTCCACCAGTAAAGGTTCCGCCACCCCTACTGCTACCATTAGGATTATGGTTTCTGAACTGGAAAAGAACGATATAATCTGTGTCAAGATATGTGTTGGATGTAACGAAACCAAACCATGATAATCATCATCAATGAATCAGTAGGACAGTTTTGTTTACTTACAATGAAGATGAAATAAATGAAATTTCTGGCAATCGCAAGCTCTGGTCCAGGTTTTCTATTATCGTACGGACCGAAGTATTAAAAGGTGCATCTGGTATGATGCCACCAAGACTTTAGAAGCTTGCATCCTAGTCATGTTACTTTTTTCACTTGGAAATTGAATAAAACGCAACTAGTCTGCGTTTGCTGTGGGCAGCTCGTAGTAATTAAATAAACTCACTGATCTTTCTCGGGTCTTTCCTCATATTTGTCGATAGTTTTGCAAAGGAGTTTAGGATCCTTTATATTGGCATCAGCAAAGAACCCGTAGCGTAAAATCCTCGAAGCTAGTTTTGGCGCTGACACGATTTGAAGGATGGCTCTTCGTTGCCACGCGCCGAAGACCATGGCGATGTGTGGTGGTTCAGGAGGGGTGGGTGGCTGGACTAGGCCCCCTACCATCTGTGAATAAGAAGCCGCATTCTATCTTCGATTATGACATCACCTTCTTACAGATGACAGCAAGGTCAAACGTACCTACCGGGTACGATATAAAGTTTACCTTGATTTGCTTTTACAATTTATTTTACCTTAGGGAATAGCAGGTCAAGTATAGACGCTCTCTGATGCCGATCAGCCGGTACATATAACCCGGGCACGCCGTTAGCTCTCAGTTCTTCAGCCGCTACTTTTTTGGGTTGTTCATAATTTTCTGCGTCCAAACCATCCCCGAAAAGAGCTCGGCGTGCCAATTCTGCAATTACCAAGAGTACAAAAAAAGGCATATTGGGTTTGCCTCTCCAGTGTGGAATTTTGTATACGCTGATTATGGTTAGCCATTATGGTCAATCGTAAACTACGAAACAAGTAGTGTGCGTAGCAATATTTACTAGACTAAACGCACGACTTGGTTTGTTACAGATTTGAATCCCGACACCAACAAAATAATCAAGTGACTTGTAATTATAACAAAGGCATAATATAGCACGGTGGGCATTTATGTAAAATGCCTATGTGAAATGAGAGCAGTCATATCTACAACAAAAGCCTTTGCTTTAGGTACCAATTATGTTTCCTTCCTTGTCCGGCATTTTTTTGAGCAGTAAAGCCAGCGAAGGTCTCTCGGTGAGGGCAGCCGCGGCTTCGGGTTGTGCGAACTCTGGGTCTTCCATGGCGAGAATTCTTGCTCCGTCTTTGCCCAATACTAATGGGCATTTATCAGCTACTAGCACACCTGAAAATAAAACTAGGTGTTTTAATTTTAATATATATTATATCATAAATAAACTTGAGAGTACAGACAGAAGTAAGAGAAGTGTTGCCGCCTACCAAGACGCACAAACAAGATGGATCTACGCGACGTGAGAAAAGCTATGGATGTGGAAGGTTGATAACCGGATATGCTGGCGTTTTTGCATGTCGATGTCTCTTTTTAGTAATTAAACTTGAAAATTAACCGCATGCTTTGATTATTTTGTTTATCGCTGGGTTTCGGCAATCGAGTTTCCCGCAGCTAACAACGCATCACGTGAGCTTTTGGACCGCGGGCGGGAACGAAACTGGTCTAGCTAAGTTAGCTACGTGCATCACTTTGATTGAGATTACTTCAAGTGAAAGCTCTTACCATAAGGCTCGAGGGTATCGGAGACCTTCCTAAGGTTCTTCTGCGCATGCGGCATCATGAGTGCGGGGCAGATGTCGGCGAAGTGGGCCTCGAGGCGAACGGCGCGCTTCTCTCTCCTCCCTAGGCGGGCTGCTTCGGCCGCCGCAGCTTCCTTCTCGCGACGCTGCTGGAGTAGCTTCTCTTGGGCCTGTGCTACTTCCTGGAAAAATAAGTAATTCTCATTATAACAACTGCTTGCTAAATACTCTCGTTAATTTGGGTTCTCAAAATGAATTTTGTTAAAAACCTAAAATTTTTGGAACGATTTTAACCCTTGAGCAGTATTTGACGATAGACAAATACTGCTCAAGGGTTAAAATCGTAAGATAAGATAGATAGGCTTTGATAATGACTAATGTATGAACAGCCAAAGTTTTCTTAACGGACTAATAATAAAATAGAATATGTAGGACCTTTTTACAAATAATTATGAATTTGAAGAAATATACAAGATAAATAAAAGTTGTTATGGCATGTCTGTTAAAATATATAACATATTGCCTAATGAATTGAAAGAATTGCCTTTAAAAGTTTTTAAAAGAAGATTGCACCAATGATTATTGTATAAATGCTTCTATTGTTTAAATGAATGTTTCGATACAAAATGACATATTATTAGTATATAGTTTATTTTTTGACAATTGTTAAGTGAATTACTAAATAATTTACATATAATTAAAATGCAACTCCAATTAAATGTAACACCAATTTACCGACTCAATTTATGTAAATAAATGATTTGATTTGAATAGCAGATAGACTGGAGAAGTTGAAGGAGAGAGTTATATTATGTGATATGGATATAGGATTTAATAATTATATCTTATGATTTTGTCTTATTGAAATAAGTTGTGTTGGCTGTGTTTAGTATGAATGATCTTTTATATAACCTACCATTTCAGGTGGAGTCAATTCGTGAGGCGCTCGCTGTGGGCGTTCTTTCTCCCCTTTCTTAACCAGCTCCTCGTTCTTCAGCTCCTCCACGATGGTTCGCGCTAGCCGAGGAGCGTCCGCGCCAAACACCACATTTACCAATTGACCACCCTAAAAGTTATTAAAACATCTACTACTTCATCTCAGAACGAAACAAAAGAAGTATCAGGGATGTTGTCTACTTAATTTGTTTAAACAAGATGACCCGTTAAAGTAGCAATGGGCAGGGCACATAGAGTGAAGTACGGATTGACGTTGGAGTGAAAAAGTGCTGGAATGACGTAGTCGAACTGGGAGACAAAGCGTTGACCTTTGATGAACAGATCAAGTTACACTAAGCAAGATGCAAAGAGCCGTTGGACAAAAGCAGAACTCACGTTTTACGTGGAGTGTAGAAAGTCCAACAGAGATTCTTGTCTCTGAAGAAATTTCCACTCCTGCGGTGGACATCCAGAAAATTGAGAATACATCCGCGATAATTTCTGTAATCCTACGTTACGACGTTGATTCCCAAACCCATTAAGTTCCATCTGCCACGATATAAGAATGATAAGACCTACTTAATTCGAAAAAAAATATCCATACCTAGCCCGTGGGTTCCCCTTGTCGATGTTTGATCGATTTCGTCCACATCCGTGCCACCGCGCCGCAAGACAATGGCTTACACATGTTCTACATACCGCTTATCATAAGCCTTAATGTCTATATTACTGCCGTTACAATTTATATGAAACTTAAAGTGGCTCAGGATAAGGTTGATTTCCCTTTAACTTTTATTTGGTGCAATACTTACAAAACTTAGTGTAAGAAAATGCTGATGCCTTTGTTTTCTGGATAGGCATGTTCATGATTTCACAGTTTGCAAGTTACTAACGTAAGTGTAGTTTCAAATTTATATACCTACTGATTTCAAGGCTGTATAATTACAATAATTTATGTTGGAAATTCGTTTAAATCCTCATTTTATCTATTTTGGAGAAATTTTTTGAACTTTCATCCATTTATTTATTTTGTAATTTCATTGAATTATTGTCTAAACGAGTGAAACTTTCTGAAGGGATTGGAAGGTTTCGAGATTAGCGTGTTCAGCAACGCAACTTTTCAGTGTATTGTCCGGATATCGTTCGCGTTATTTTTGGAATTTTTTAAAGAAATTCAGGTTACACTAAAAATGGCCTATTTCCGTCTCCAGGATTCAAACTAATCAAACCTATATGCAGAATATCGGCTAAGTTTTTATGATGTTACTCTGGTACTTCGCTAGGATCAAAAATCAAATGTATATATACTCCAGGAACTGAGAATCAAATTATAGTTACGACAAACATCTTTCATGACATCTTGATAAATCCCAGCGTAATCTGGTGTAATGAGATACTAACCGCGAGGAACATCCACGTTGGTTCACTCCGGTTTCTGAACCTCTTCAGGCACGCTATAGTATCCGCTTTTGCCTGTAGACAGACCAAAAGTATAGTCAATAATTATTGCATTAATCAAACATAAATAATAATTTCCTCGCTGATTTGCTTTGTACGTTGACGTGCCCCACAACTATTTCGTAGATTATTTTATGATATGAAAATCGTTATTGCTTATTTAAATAAAATTTTAGGTCTTTTAAAGAAATGCGTTAATGTATTTATAGCTAGGTGCTATTCTAGAGTATGCTTACCACAGCTAAATGCAGATTGTCTCCGCCAATCTCAACCTTGATCTTCTTGAGGTTGCCCACCATCCCGATGCACGGTCCACACCATTCAGTGTACACATCAACAACTGCGAAAGAATAAAATTAACAAGATTATTCAATTTGACACCATATTTTCTAGTTAAACTTCGTTACCGTAAATAGCTTCTTCATTAGTTTTCTAGGTTAACAGTTCATAGTTCACCAACAGTTTCATGGAATCTACAACTCTCCGTATAGTAAGTAGAACTTCTTCCAATTAATGTCCCTTGTGGTTGCTCCAGATTAACTAAATGCAACAGCAAACTACTTCAATACCAGCTCATCGGTGCTGTCTGCATTTGCAAGTTATTCTTCAGCAAGTTCTTATGTGTCGGAAAAGTCAAAAGTTTCTACGTATTGAGGCTTTTTGCACGTTGTATGAAGACGGTGACCTTCCAATAGCTATTGTTTTGTTAAGAATTAAGGATAAGGACACTTAATACTCCATCCCTTTGCAATCTACTTCTTGTCAAAAATTTATTGCGATTAACAACGGCCGGCCTTTTCTACCTCCTAATTTACCGAGTAGTCCATCTCTGATTTGATGATAATAATACATAAAAGTGGCACATTCTTAATTTAACCCAGGAATAATAAGTACTCATCGAGAAATCTGTATCTAAATATTTCTTTGTTTTAAACTATCATTAAAGTACCAGATGCCTGGTTTACCTCAGGAATTATAAAGGAACTTGTTCATCATTATTACAGAATGCACATGCCTTATTTACTTCCAAGTAGATCCGATCTTGGTTACATAAGGGAATGCACTTGCACATGCCTTGTTATACCAGGAACTCACCGAGCAGTCCATCTCGGAGCAGGAACTTGCCCCACTCGTCGTCGGTGGCCAGCTCGGCCTGCAGCTGCACCTGGGCCGCCTTCTTGCCTGCGCCGGCCGCGGCGGCGGCGTGCGCGTTCGCGACCGCACTCGTTATGGACATGCCGCGGAGTGCCGCCACATACGTGTGGGATGGGATACGTGGTAGGAACAGGTAGAGGCGGCATTTTAGGGATCGGCTTTCGGGCTACGGAACTATTGGATAACGATCCTATTGAACAAAAAAAAATTGACTCGTTTGCTTGTATCTGTGAATCTATTCATAAAAATCGCTTGCAAATCATGTATGCATTTTTAGAGTTCTTAAGAACCACTATTCTTTTACATCTAAATATAAAAGAAAAGTACATTCCTGTAGATAAAAGGTATTTAAAGATAAAATGAAAGCATGTTTATTGGTTATAGTTTGATTTAATCAAAGAAAATCATTAAATATAAAAAAATACCAAAGAAATAGGAAGAAGGATGCACGAAGGATTTAAAACAAAATCTTAGAAAGGAAGGTAGAAGAGTAGAAGGTTGAAGGAGGACGGCACTCTTAAGATGTTCATCATTACACTTTTCATTCGGCCAACATCTTTCATTTCATTCAGTACGTACTTGTACAATATTTCACAATCACACGTCAGGTATGCATCAAAACATACGTTAGTTTCTTCAAGCGCTCTTTCATTTAACTACTTGATCTCTTGATCCAGTCTGACACATTCATCGTCGTCACACATTCAAGAGTTACCTATTTTTGTATTGTGCATACGATGCACCAAATGCAGGATCATAGGTTTCATGTGGATTTTTAACAATCTTTTTTCGATCATGGGGGATCACTTAGGGGGAGATGTACCAACGCTAGGATTTCCCTAGCGAACTAGAACAGTGTAATTTTTACAAATAGCCGTAGTAAACATCATATTATTATGAACCTAGTAAGAAAAAACATAACACAAGGACGTCGGCTTGTTTTTTTTTGGTCCAATTATAAAATAATAAATGTATGTAATTCAGAGTCTTGGAGAGCTTTTTTGCTTCTGTAAGCCGGTTGATTGCACAAGCTTTATAATGCTTATGCAATAGGAAAAAACCCGTATTGAAACAATGTGACGGGTATATGTCCTTAAACCAGATTTCGATACGAGAGGGGAGGTTCTACATATAAGAGATGGTGATGATGATAATACTGGCCAGTTGGAAGTTATGATAAAAAATTATGTTCAATAAATTAAAGATTTATTAATCGGTTGCCAACTTATGTGTACGCGCCGTTTATATGCAGCATGATATGTGATAGCAAATGTTCTTGAATTGGTTTTATTTACTTTGGTATTCCAATTGAGTTTATCTTAATATTAACTTATTTTATTTTATTCATAAGGCAAACTTACAGCTTATTTGACGAACTCCGTGGCGCACGCTGTCGCATTATAAAGTTGGAGGTCCTGGGTTCGATTCCCGGCTCGAGTCAGGTCGGGTGGGAGGCTGCGGCCTTGGTTAGTTATCACCCTACTGACAAAGGCGTGTCGCCAAGCGATTTAGCGTTCCGGCACAATGTCGTGTAGAAAGCAATTAGAAGTATGGGTTTACTATACTCCTACCAGGTTAGCCCGCTACCATCTTAGACTGCATTAACACTTACTATCAGGTGAGATTGCCGTCAAGGGCTAACTTGTAGTGGATAAAAAAAAAATGGCAAAATATAAAAAAAACTTTATATAAAGGTATTGTGAATCACATTGTTAATCCTTAAAGGATAACGGCGCTAGATTATGTGGGTAATGAAGTTAAATCGGCCTCTCTTTTTCGGGACCGAATTCGATTCACATTACGGAACAGTATTTGTGATAAATATCACATGCTACAACTATGAAAAAAAATGCCTTAGAGCCATAGTGTTCGTGTGTGAAACCATTCCGCATTAGGCAACCGTGGTGGATACCTACGCCCTCCTCACTCTGAGCGGAGACCCCTGCCTGCCATGCCATGGTTGATAAAAAAGAAAAAGAGGAGCAAGATATGCATATTTGTTCTCGAATAAGCATAAGCCAACCCTTACCCTATAAAGTAAAACAATTTTATGCTCACGTGTTTTAAAGTCATAGGATCTTTGCTCAAATAATTTGTAAGCTTTTTAATAGCTAAAATGTAGACTTATAAACTATTCTTTCAGTTTCATAGGTCTACTACACCTCGCATGACTAGTCACTAGTAATCGAAAAGTATATCTCGCCAAGGTGAATGGTTGAGTTTTATGTGGTTCTTTTGACTTTGAAGCTCGCAAGCTCGCGCAGTGTACGTAAAGATACCTTGTTTCAGCGAGAATAGGTCTTAAATCCATGGCAACAGACGTAAAAGGGAACCGTTTGTTGTAACATACTTTCCTTGCATAATGGAAACGGACATAAGAACAGAAGCGAATTGCAAATCAACATCGTGGAAACAACAAAATTCTACGGGATTTAAATTTATTTACCAACCATGTTACGATACTCGTATATACTTCTAGACAAGGCTTAAAGGTGGGGCTCGTCTTTTCCAAAGAATACATTGTGACTACTTTACCATCATTGAATATTTTTTTGATGAAATTCTTTCTTCTAAGTTACTGATATATTACATGTTACACGTAGTCTTCTACTAGTAACTTAATATATTAGCGATTTTAAAAACTTTTCTTATTATTGTACCTGCCAGCTGTCGATTACATTTGCATAACATGGACCTTATTTTTCAAGAGTTAATTTTATAAATTTCATACGCTCATACATATAATATAAATATAAATTTAAAAGTAACACCATGCATAATTTATGTAGATCCCTTGCTCTGTGAGGCACATATCTATTCAAGGGTTAACGTTACTTTTACAAAGATATAAAATAAGCTACCTGTTATTCCAGACTTTGTAATATCACACTATGTGCCGAATTTCATTCAGATCTGTTCCGTCGGTCTGACGGGATTAAATGTACAAACAACTACAACTATCCATCCTAAGTTTCGCTTTCGCAATAATAGATAGATTGCAGTTTAATACAGAATGAACTATCCTTTTTATTTGGTGCTTGTTTACATTTTCAGTAATTCTCGTATTGCATTTCTTTTTTTTTTTTTTTTTTATATTTATATATTTTTAATTATCTATTGGTATTTATTTATTATTATATTATGGTATCTATTACTTTTATATATATATGTAGGATCGGGCGGATTTTGACTTGATCCGTCCGACATCGTGTGGGCAATTTGCAGGTATCGTGCAATAAGAACACCTTTAGATTTGTCTCGATTTGTTCAAACACTGAATTTAACTAATATCGTAAAAGCAGAACGATATTAATTAAGATAATAACCACTAAGAGAAACGTGGGACAGTTCCGTGACAACGTCTCTTTTCTTTCTCCTTTCGTTGACGACTCTGTCGAAGCACGCCAAAACTCTTTACGCTTGCTAGCCAGCGCGCTTGCGTTTCATTTAGTGTACGAACTCATTTCCGGCTGCGACACTGCCATCCTGCATGACACACGCCCTCGTGTGTTAATCTGAAATAGATGGTGATAAAAAAAAAAAACACACACACACACACCAGCGCTGTTATCGTTCGGCTCATCCTACTTCTAACTAAGTTTACCACGCTTCAGAAATAAAAGTATGGTCTTTAGTTTGCTTATTTTTACTATCAACATTTAGTTGACAAGACTAAATTGGAAATCAAATATCAACCAAAACTGAAGTTAAAATCTGTCAACAATGTTTCTTTCACTTTAGCTAGGCAAAATTATTACAAAAGCTCCAAAGATTACTGAGTCCATGTACCATTGAGCATTGGTAATCAAAAATAACACAAATCTCAATAAAAAAACCATCAAAATAATTTGATCAAGCACCAGGTTACACATTTGCGGTCCACACATAGCTCTAGCAATCACATTTGCTAAGCCCTTCCCCACGGGAAACCAGAGTCTACCATCGACTCTATGATCTTCGCTACAAGGCAAGATCCGACTGTACTACCCAGAACTACCGCCTACCGCTTACCCACGGACTACTCAAAGAGCAGACACCGATTTCTACTAGGCTACGGCTACAGCATTCTGGTACAGTCTCCGACCCAACAAATCGTGAACCTGTGCATTCAATTAAGAAGATTCTTCTTCATCTATCTCGTCTTTATCTATAATCTCAATAGGTACTTGGCCCTCAGGCATCTTCCTAATTCGATCATGAGCGTACTTGCGCGCTTATTAATCATTGACTTCAGCACATATCGGTCTCCATCTATGACTTCTAAGATTTGAAACGGACCTTTAAATTTAGCATCTAGTTTTGTTTGATTTATGATTGCGTTCTTCATTTTCAATGAAAATGAATTCACTGACGAACTCGCGGCTTCAAGTCGATATTATTGCGTGATAACTTTAGCTAGTTACAGTCGGTTACAAATGTAAACTTCCTACCATGTAGGTACTGCCTAAAATACCTTACTGAATTGACAGCGATGAGCGTTTCCAATTCATATGAGTGGTATCTTGACTCAGCCGGCGTCGTACATTTGCTAAAATAAGCCACTGGCCGACGCTTGCCTGCTACAATTTGAAATAATATTGCTCCATAGCCTTTTGCACTGGCGTCCGTATGAAGTTCAGCCGGATGCTGAAAAATCATAAGCACTGGTTCATTAGTCAATATGTCGATTACCTTTCGTCGCACTTCCTCGCATTTGAGCGTCCATTCGAATAGACACTTAACTGAGGTGAACTTATAGATCGGACCCATGAGGTGCGATAAGTTTAGCACGAACTGGCGAAAGTAAGAAGCCAAACCTACAAATTGTACCTGCGTAATAGTTTGGGGTGAAGGTAATGACGATAGAGCTTCTATTTTACGCTTATTAGGATTAACCTCACATGCTTCTAACTCATACCCTAAAAATTCTACTCGCGTCTTGAGGAAAGAAGTCTTTTTCAGGTTCAGCGAGAACCCAGCTTTTGAGGGCTTATCGAGCACAATGTGCAGCTTCTTTATACCTTGGGAAATTGAGTCTGATACAACTAAAATATCATCGACGTATACTACCACGTTTTGATTAGCGAGGTCACCGAGAGCATTAATGATTGCGCGCTGGAAAACACAGATTGCGTTACGGAGACTAAAGGGCATCCGTCAGATTTTTCCACTAAAATGGCAGGGCTAGCAAAAGGCGAGTTACTAGGCCGAATTATTTTTGCTTGCAATCATTCATTAACCCTATCCCGCATAATTTGACGTTCATCCGGAGACAACCTGTAAGGTCGTCTTTGTACTGTTCGACTGGGGTCTATCAGCCTAATCGCTAACTCTCCAGTATTAAAGTGAGTAGTTGAAAAACCGTTAATGAAATATTCAGAATACAGTTCTAAAATATTCATTAACTCACTTAGCCTGTCGGTTGAAATATCAGTGTCCATACGATCAAAATTATTAGAAGACACACCAACATTCGTCGAGTTACACGCGTTTACATTTTTATCTCTCGCCAAAGTAAGTTTCGTTGCAGTCAAACTAACACAAAACCCATTATTTAATATTTCACGGCCAATCAAAATGTCACTACGTAAATAAGAATAAGGAATAAGATTTCAGCCGCGAAGTTATTAATTTTTACCTGATTTGCAAAGTACCGTGTACATTTTGTTTTTTACCCATACCAACTAATGAAATCAAATTATTAACTCGTTTGCCTCTCAATTTACACGCAACAGTCTCTTTCACTATTGAGCACTCAGCTCCTGAGTCAAAGTCAAATTTGAAACACTCACCAAAGCACTCCGAATGGGGACTTTACCTCGCACAGGTCAACACGTTACTCCACCGGGGTTGTGACACTGGGTCCGCTGGCTGTGCAGCGGCTGGCGATGTGGCCCTGAGTTCCGCACTTATAGCATACCACAGTGCTACCATTGAGTTGCCGGCGTTGATCAGCACTCGTTGAAGTTGCCACAGGAGTTGGTTTCCTTGCTTCGGTCTTCCTCGTACGGCAATCCGCTTGTTTGTGCCCGATCTTACCGCACGCATGGCACTTGATCACCGACTGCGATGAAAACTTTGGGCGTTTATTGTTTTTATCGTCTGTCTGGGTATCCATAGGAGCCTTTCGCTTCAAGTAGGAAAAAGCCTGAAGTTCTTGCTGCAGCTGGTGACGCGTTGTAATTTCGGTTGTGAAAGCAAGTCGCTGTAGGCCAGTATCAAATTGAGCCAACTGAGCGACAACCATCGATACTGCAATTTGCTCAATGCTCGCGTTTTTCCATCGGATAAGTAATGACGTCACAAGACGACTGGCGTAGGCGGCATAGGTCTCATTTTCTTTTGGCTTTTCGTTATTCAAATTAATCAGGGTAGCCGCAGAGGTTTCCACGTTGACGAATCTAGCCGTAAATAATTCTTTAAATTGGTCCCAAGTCATACCTGGATAGGTTATCTGTGCTAACCACGTTGATGCCGAACCTCTTAACGCCTTGCTGATCATCACAATAAGCTGGCCGCCATTCACTGCATTCCCGTCCAAACACAAGTCAGCGGTTGCGCACCACAATCGCGCATCACAATCGCGCTTGTCGGGGTTGAATTCCGGTAAAACTATTTTGTTATTGTTACTCGGTGTCTTCAAAGTTTGTATCAATTCCCGCATTTGCTGGGTTTGGGATTCAAAGAGTAATCGCCACTGAGTTTCATTGTTTTCGGTGTGATTCTTATTTGCACGATGCGATACCACTTCTGATGTAGGATCGGGCGGATTTTGACTTGATCCGTCCGACATCGTGTGGGCAATTTGCAGGTATCGTGCAATAAGAACACCTTTAGATTTGTCTCGATTTGTTCAAACACTGAATTTAACTAATATCGTAAAAGCAGAACGATATTAATTAAGATAATAACCACTAAGAGAAACGTGGGACAGTTCCGTGACAACGTCTCTTTTCTTTCTCCTTTCGTTGACGACTCTGTCGAAGCACGCCAAAACTCTTTACGCTTGCTAGCCAGCGCGCTTGCGTTTCATTTAGTGTACGAACTCATTTCCGGCTGCGACATATACATTTACTTTTTGTTCGTGCGCCTACCATTAGTTTTGTTAATGTACCAAGGTTGACTGGTGGAGAATGCTTTTAGCATTAAGTTCGCCTTTTGTACAGTTTTTTTCTGTGCAATAAAGTAAAAAAAAAATGAAAGTTGCAATCCCAACTTTGAATATTGCTGGTTAAACAAAACAGAGCTTATAGCGACATCTCTATTCGTGCTGAAAAATCGGCGAGTAGTTGGCGCCCAACCAGGACCGGTACGTTTACTGAACTAGCTGAACCACAGAGCGAGCGAAATCAGGACTTTAAGAACGTTATATGATTGTCTGTTGAGTTTTGTAGGTGTCGCCACGGAGCAATACGAACACGCGGCATCTACCCGCAGTGCAGTGCGTCTACTGTGACACTTTTTAAATTACATATTTGCTAAATAATTCCTTGGCAAAAATGGCAAAATGAAAACGATCTTATAGAAATTTAAACAAAACAAAAAATTATTCAATTTTGTGATTACAATGCATAACAGAAGCGGTGATAGCCTAGTGGTTAGGGCGTCAGCCTCCTAATCAGAGGTCGGCGGTTCGAATCCGGGCACGCACCTCTAACTTTTCGGAGTTATGTGCGTTTTAAAAAAAATTCAAATATCACTTGCTTCAGCGGTGAAGGAAAACATCGTGAGGAAACCTGCACGCCTGAGAGTTCTCCATAATGTTCTCAAAGGCGTGTGAAGTCTGCAAATCCGCACACGGCCAGCGTGGTGGACTATGGCCAAACCCTTCTCATATTGAGAGGAGACCCGTGCTCTGTAGTGAGCCGGTAATGGGTTGTGCATGCAATGCATAACAGGGCCTTTAAGTGTTGTATACGATAAAATAAAGATTAAACATTAAAATTATTAAGTATAATTTTTGACGAGAAATGAAAACTCACATTTACTATATTTGTACAAAATTAGTCAACGGAGTCTGACGCAGACGAGTGCAGACGATTTAAATAAAAGCAGCTTTAGCCGCATATCAAGGATATGTATCACCTGTGTTATTGTATGGGTTTATTCTTTGGGGTAATTCATTTGATTGAATTAAACGCATTCTAACTACAACTTTTTGCTTATGGGAACATAAAGTCTATCCGTGGCTTCCATACTCGAATTAGAGGTTCTATTTATTTTGAAAAGAACGAATCGTCTACGTCTCTCAGGACGTATTTTATCTTTTTAAAACAGTGACAATTTCCTTACATGTACATACAACTTAAAAAATTATATAGCGTATATAGTTTTCCTAGCCAATTTTAAAAAGGAAATTGGTGCAAAAAATAATCTTTAAAACGTTTATACCAAAAGGACTAATCCAGTCCAACGGTTACGGTTTGCCCGCAATGGGGTAGATATCTACTATCGATTCCCACAGACTTGTGATTAAAAAACAGTAACACCTTCTTTCCTACTTTTTTTTTTTTTTTTTGCGTTTTATGGCTTTACACAGATTAGCCAATGTCAAGTTTATTATTTTATTAGTTCTCTCTTTTTATGGCTTTGTACAGATTAGCTAATGTCAAGTTTATAGCAAAGTAAAAGTTAGGGAGAAATGGCGGGAAACTTCGCACTCTGCGGACGCGGATCCCTCAAACCTTTCCCTAATTAATACCTGTTAACCAAAATACTAGCCACTACACAAACGACACCAAAACTGTCCACGACACAACCAACACCAGTTCTTTTCAAAATTAGCCAACAAACATTAATTCTAGAAAAGCGTGAAAAAACCGCGCCCTCCATATACGAGGTCTCCCGCCTTTCTCCTCTTTCCTACTTTATGAGGTACCTACATAATTTCAACATTATGAAAGATTTCATTTATTTATCTATCTATGAATATTTTTTTCGTCGGTAACATTGTGACTATTTTCACCTAGTTTCATATGTGCAAATATGGAGACTCACACCTTATACGGCTAGTATAAAATAGCGTAATGGAGCCATCCATCAAACTCTCGCGTGATTCAGTTATTTAGAAGCGGTCGGCAGTCGCATTCTTTCCGTTTTGTAATGTCTGATTCGCATGCCGTGTCGTGTTGCTTCCCCTTTTGTGGCTCGTAAATTATCCGCGATGGTATAACTTGGACAACTTCTAAATATCTGAGGAAATACCAATCGGACATATTTGCAGAATTCCTATCCGCTAATAATTTTTTATGTCTTGCGGTATGAAGCCGTGTACAAACCAGTGTGGTGTGAGATTATACTTAACTATTACATTAATACTTAGCCATTTAAGACTGCCTAATCACATACCACTAGTAAGGAGTGCAGTCAAGAGCTTACTTGTAGTGGAATAAAACACAAAAACAAGAGGACCCGTAACTGTGTGTGACTGTGTTATTTAGAAACAAGTGCAATGGACACTTGACCGGTTATTAAATAAATCAGTTTTAATCCGATTTAAATACTAATATCTGTCTACATTTGGAACGAAATTTTTATTGTTACATAACTAGTTTTATTGACAATTTATTGATTAGAAATTTATTATCTTTCTTCTTTTTGTAATTTGGATTGTCTGATTGGATATGCTGCAGCATTTGTTTTATTATTGGAACGAAGTTCCTTATCGCGCGTTTTGAAAGGGGGCTAGACGGAAAAAATTCTTACGAAAAGTTGTCACGACACTTTTTGTTATTGTAAGCTGTGCGGCGTCGCATGTTTCTCTGTCTGTCTCTCTCTCTTATAGAAAGCAAGCCAGATATTTTCATTTCTATTTCGCATTGAACAGTGTGGTGTCGCGACGATTATTTTTGTTGAGTGTATACAGGTTTTTTGTAAATAATAAATAATAATAATAATGAATCCTGACAGTGTTTCTGCACAAGTTCCGGATATTGCTGATGGAGTACAACATTGAGCCTACTGATTAAGTTTATATAATATTAAAAAATATTATTATAACTTAAATAAAATAAAATTTTATTACAAATCCTTCACTAATTAATCGAAAGGAACTTCGTTCTATCCGGGTGTCCCTTGACACCTCTCAAGTTTTTATTAATATATACATATATTCAAATGAATAATTACATTTCACTTCATTATTTAAGGGGGTTTTAAACCCATGTATAAACTACGAAACACCACGGCTGTCTCACAGCAAACAGAAAAGATGTCGGTTATATTTGCCGATCATTTGCAGATGTCAGAGATGGAATTGGAGACCCTGAGATGAATCTTGTTTGACTTATCGTTTCCCGATACCTCCCACCGCAGCTCGGCAAATGTCAACATAATCATACATGTAGGAAATTATTTGTTTCTGCCTTGTTCGCTTGCTTACATTGACAAGGCCTGCCTATTGGTTTCAAGTAAAGTGGTTTGTGAGATAAAGCGGCTCGGCGGAGTTCAACATTATGATAGGTAATGGAGATGCAAAATATAAGCCAGTCAGTTTTCTTTCGTCAGTGATTTTTCAGATATAATGAGTACATGCACAAGGGAATTAAGAGCGGTGTTGTATCTCTACAATAACGTCACGCCATTAGCCGTTACGGCATAAGCATTATTAGCACAAATAAATATTTCAAATCAAATCAACCTCATCATAGCAATTGGACATAGGTCTTCTGTAAGGTAAACTTGTCATGCGCGACATCAGATCTCGAGTTCTTGGGTTTTATTCTACTGATGTGCTAACCTCGTATTAGGAGCCTGGCAATGGCGGACCCTGAAAGGGAGATGTTGCCGACCCCGATTTTTATATTAAACAGGTAATCGACAAACGTCTTCCAACGTTTTGTGTTGGCAATACTAGCCAAGTTCGATGCAATATCGTGCTCTTCGAGTCGCAGTGGTTAGAAACCACCACTTTCCTAACTCTGTGCTTGTATTAAAGAAATCTCAATACCTAACAGTTATTGGGTTGAATACAGTACCTTGTAATCCGTAGTTGAATATGTTGACGATTTCTTTCACGTCCACGTCACGTCTGGAAGTGATGATGGTCACAAACAGATTTAGATCATTATCATCATAGTCAAAAAGTCCGTTAATATTTTATTACAGCAGCTATACCTGCATAATTAAAGCACGCATTAGCAAGTAATGAAGCCGGGCCGCGGCCGGGGCCGGGGACGCTCGGGAGGGATCATTGTGTCCGGGATACAAACCTGCGGTATTATTTTCGAAAGCTTTCCACCCCTGAAATATTCGCGAGCAATTTTCCTTCTCTCTATTGTTTTTACATTTCGGTATTACGCAGGATGTTTTTATTTCGAATAAACTGTATTAGGGCTCAGTCACACTGTCGGAACTTTCTCATAAGACACTGGTTTTACTTGACTGACGAAGCAGAACAAATGACACGAATGTGCATTCGTGTCATTTGTTACATTTTTGAAATGTAATTAAAATACTATAATTATTGCCAGTTATAAAATAAGTTTTTGTTTCTGTTATATAACTAATATTAAATGCATTAATAATAGAAGTATATTTTATAGTTTCAATGTTATGCCTAGCATGTTTGCAAAATATATCTACTAATGCGTTATATGCTATTTTTATAGCATTAATGCATATTCGTATTTCAGTAACTAAATGTATTAGATATGTTATCTTTTAAGGTATTCAAAAAAATGTCAGAACAAAGCAACACTACAACAGTTAAATCCCAGATTTGGAGGGGTTTTTGCAAAAATTACGCCCAGGTCCAGTACTGTGTCAGTTGACGTCAAATGTATGATTACAGATTATACATTTGACGTCAACTGACTTCATTAATTTTCATTCGTAATGTAGAAGAATACTTTAACGTTTAAAAATTTAATTACTATTGGTAGGTATGTGTAGTAACAACATTGCGTCGAGCGACAAGCCTGTTGCAAGTGTGGCTGCAGAATGAGATTTAATAATTATTTTACTAGAAACAGGATTTGACCTCAAAAAGCTTTGATTAATTACTCAGGGGCCCGGAGTCAAAGAAAACCATTTAAAGAATAAAGGATTACTTGATTTAATCTTGTTTTGAAAGATCCACCCGCGGGACGTTATTTTATCGAAATCTGTGACAGTGATTTATTGCTAAAAACTCAAAACAAAATCGCAATATTAGCTGTCTAGTCATAGGCGTGGAAGGAAATATAATGCTGGAATATTAATTGTATCGTCAATTTATTTTATTTTTGGGGATTAGGTATTACAATTCAAAAATCGGTGATAATCGGTGTATCGGTTGCCCGATAACATAGCAGGCATCTATGAAGCGTTCATATATAATATAATTTTCATTATATTAATTCATGAGGTGATGGTGCTAACTACACTCACCAACTTAAAACTAAAGTTATGAAGGTTCTAAACGCGCTCTGGTCTAAAATCAAGACCACAGAAAACTTTTTTTATCACCATCTCACAAGCCACTTAAAATTATATAAGAGCTATCTTGTTAATTCGTTCATTCATTATCATTAGTGTCTTCATTTGATTTGTACATTTAAACTGTAGGTTCAGAACCTATACATCAGATGATATCTGAAAACGTATGAAACTAGGTACATTCAACTTTCATAACGTGAGCCATTTAAATCTTCTTTCATTCCCTCTCGCACTCTCTAGATGCACGAGTCGTGAGTTGACTCAGTAAACACAAACAAACACTCTGCGCTGGCCCTTTCGCAAACACATAAGATACCGACGTGAGAGCCTCATCCTCAGCAGATCTCTTGATTACACTAGATCAAGTTCCCACACTTTGTTCACTTTAAGTACACTTAATTCGAAATAATGTTCACATTTCTTCATAAATTCTGTCTTCCTCCAGTAAGTATCTGTCCGCAGTAAAGATATTATTTCAATTATCGACAGGTAGCTGCTATATACAAATAATTAAAATTTAAATGCCGTTCTGTATTAAAGAATGCCTTTCGTTTGGTTAAGACCGACTTTGAGGGTTCCAATTTGACCTTTACATTTTCTTTGAGTCTTGGGAAATATGCTAAGTCGTCACTTTTTTTAAACACTACAAGCTAGCCCTTGACGGTTATCTCACCTGGTGGTAAGTGATGATGCGGTCTAGGATGGTAGCAGGCTAACCTGTTAGGAGTAAGGTAAATTCACGCTCCTAATTGGTTTCTACGCATCATCGTTCCGGAACGCTAAATCGCTTGGCGACACGTCTTTTTCGGTAGTGTGGTAACTAGCCACGGCCACGCCTCCCACCAGACCAGTCTCGAACCGGGAATCGAACCCAGGACCTCCAACTTTATAATGCGACAGCGCACGCACTGCGCCACGGAGGTCGTCAAATAAAAAACACTATCACGAACACATCGCAAATGCCTGAGAGATTGTTTGTAACTTAAGCCCACCGATCCATATCGACGTAGCTCTCTAAATCTACGGGCTCGGAGAAGTCTTGCTTATGGTCCTTTTTTTAGGTTTTCCTTATAAGTACAGTTAGCCTTTGACTGCTATCTTATTTGGTGGTAAGTAATTATATAGTATGAGTAAGTATAACACATGCCTAACCCAGATCGGTTTTTTACCCGCCATAGTACAGGAACACTAAATCGGTTGGCAGAAACAAAACTTAACCAGAAATAATTTATCGTGAGGGTATCAAATATCACGATATTTATTCCGTGTCTAAAAGTTGCCTCCGGCAAGAAGACAGATGAGATCGCCGTATTTTCTCTAATTGAAAAAGTAAGCCTCTTCCTTCAAATATTATGTACGAATATTGGCTTTTTTGTCCAACGCAAAGTAAACGCTTCGTGTTCAGACGTAGTTAAAAAGAAATTCCGATTTATTATCTTCGTTTCCGCGGTTCAAAACCTTGACGGCAAAGAAATATTTGCCAAATTACGCTGACATAATTTGACGAGCGCTGGGGCATTGTGCTATCAAATGACTTGTACTAGCGAAGGGTACCTAATGCCCAAGCAAAGCCCCAGGTTATATCAAGTTTAAGTCTAATTTTAGGCATGATACAGCGGTGCTAACATAGTCTACTTTTGATTACTAACAGTAGCGCGTATCTTGAACAATAGTATTCGTTAGTTTTAATATGCACTTCTGGTGGGCCAAATCTCCACAAAATACCTGAATATATTTGATTTTGCTGTAAGATTGGCTTGCAACGGATGCACAGATTACAGCTCTGACAGATGAGGGTTTAAGAATCAAAAGGCCGCAAAATTCTTCTTCCCGTAAATTTGTATGCATATTGTTTCAGTCATTAGGATCAATTTAATGAATATCACTTGAAAGCCAGGTAATCTTCGCATATCAATTTAGAAAAAAATCTAAATGTACCATGAATAAAAATGTTATCGTTCGCTTAAAATTTTGCTATACTGGGTATTTGGGAACAGGTACAGTTCTGTGGGCAATCAAAGGAGAAATTATCTATTTTGCGACCGCTCGTATCCGATGTTTCACTAAAGTGTGTATTGACGGGCGAGGCGAATTTGCTTAATTTTTTCCTAAATCTTTATGACTCCGAGTCAACGAGTGAGAAATAACTAAAAAAGCGTTTGGATAAAGCTTTACCAAAGCAATTTGCTCGTTTGAAACTTAACTGACGGAACCCGTTTGACTTCAATGAATCCCTCATATTTCGTAACCAGGATAAAGCCCTTAGCGAAAAACTCCACTGTGTTAGCGCGGTGTAAAGTATGCTCTAAAAGCTCTTTATACACATGCCCTTAGGCCAAATATATGATACTCAGGTATTTTCTATGTCACAAGCACTGTTAACTAAAATGGTTGAATATTCTGTCGGACGTCGCATGCCTGTTGTTAACTTTGAGAATGTCCGGAACAGGTGTCAGGCGGCCGAGCGAGCCTACGTGCGCCAAATTTTATATTTTCACAAATATTCTGCAACATTTTTATACATTAAAATTGGTCACAATACTCGTAATGATACGAATTATCCACCAGTTAAGGTTAATTGGTACGTAATGGTGATACTAGTGGTAAGGTCACTACAAACAGAGCTGTTGATTCAAAGATTAGAAACAAATGTTAAGTTTTATTCTTATACGAAATGAACGAATCAGTGTTACTTAATGATTAATGACGTTTTGTTTTCGCGCAGATTATGGTGGCTAATTTGTACCCAACACGTACTGCTACTTCATTGCACTTGCAGTAGCTATTGCTTGCGTGGTTCCCGTACCCGTGGGAATACGGGGATAAAATATGCCTAGCCTATGTTACTCACTGGTAAATAATAATGAAATGTAGTTATATATTGGTGAAAGAATTTTCAAAATCGGATCAGGAGTATCGGAGATTACCCCAAACATCTAATTGGAAACATGGAAACTACATTCTCACCTGATGGTAAGTGTAAATTTAACCTTAGATAAGATGCACTGGGCTAGAGGAAGCCTATTTTTTATACCAAGGAAATGTAAAGGTAAATTCAAAGTTGGTCACCCATCCAGTTACCGATTGAGTTAAAGTGGCTTCACTAGTGTTTTAAATATATTTTTGTTACAACCTTAACATCTAATAACATGGTAAAAAGTGATGTAAAGGCACAACGTACTGATTGCTGTTTAATAAACGTCCCTTGCAGTAAGCGAGGTATGAGCAGGTACGGCCCGGGCCGCCAGTCGCGGCGTACTGTGCCGCCCCGCGGAGCCGCCCGCCCGCCGGCGTGCGGAACGCAATTAGGCGGCACGCGAGACCGCCCCAAACATTGCCGAAACACGGCTTTTGGCTTACAGGGTACCGTGGACAAAATACTTAGAAATACCTTTACTTTTTCAATACAACTTATTTCTTGACTGCAGTCATTCCGGAGAGTAGCGGGCTAACTGTTAAAAGGTGTGACGGTTACCTACTCGCATAATCGGTTTCAATGCGACATCAAATTCAAATTCAAAATAATCTTTATTCAAATAGACCTTAAAAATAATGCATTGCAAGTATGCATGCAATTTACATAGTAGTTATTTCATGGTGATAACTATATTCGTAAACTTAAAACTAAAGCTATGAGGGTTCCAAACGCGCCCCGGTCTAAGAAGAAGCCCACAACAAACTTAGCCGGGGTTTTTCTTTTTTTTCGTTATCACCATCTCACATAATGAATAAAATTAATAATAAACTATAGTACCTATGGAGATAGAGCAATTCACACCCAAGCTTTTTTATCGTTTATATAATCCTTATCACACTGGAATGTTAAATGGATTGGCAACACGTATTTGGCTACTTAAAATTGTATTGTTCTAAGCAGACATTGATAAAATCAGTAAGATTGAGATTCGTGGAAGAACCTGAAACCAGAATTATCGGCATAGCATATAAAGTTGCAAATAAACGGTTTACGGAATTTATGCCATCGAGTTAATTTGAGTTTCAAACTCATACGTTAGTGTTCGATATAACCTCTCTGCGATTGTGAGTAAATGGTACTGATAACTAGAGTGGTAATCTCCATCTGACGATTTTTTTTTATCCACTACAAGTAAGCCCTTGACGGCAATCTCACCTGATGGTAAGTGATGATGCAGTATTAGATGATTGCGGGCTAACCTGTTAGGGGCATGGTAAACCCACACTCCTAATTGGTTTCTACGCGACATCGTGCCGAAATGCTAAATCGCTTGACACGTCTTTGTCGGTAGGGTGGTAACTAACCACGACCGAAGCCTCCTACCAGACCAGACTCGAGCCGGGTCGAGCTCACACAAGTTGAGTTAACAGTTGTTAGTAAGAAGATTGGTACAACAATATATTAGTTATTTATTATTTAGCATGCACGGTTCCTTTTGAAAAGTAGGGTACATTTATTTTTATTCAAATTGAAGTTCAAAATAATCATAATTCAAATAGGACTTTAAGAGGTCAGTGAATTTGATAAAGAAAAGCGAGTTGATAGTAACGTGTTAATAAAAAACGAACCTACGGTGCTCCTGCTAATTTTCCGTTTCTTTAAATATAGACCGCAAAATATCGAGACTCCGATACGAAGGTATTATGCAAATGACTTGCGTACCAAGAGCATTCTGCTTACATCTAATTTAAATTTTAAGCAGTCGCCAGGTACCTTGCGATCGGCAGAATTGGGTCAAGTTATAAGACGAAGGGCTCGATAGGTGAAATGTATTCCAACGATATTTCATTATCAAGCTGATGGGATAGGGGTCTTGATGTATCTCAATAACTCATTTATGTTAACATCTTGATTAATCTTATGCTGGAAGGTTATTTACAAGACTTACTTTATAAGATATATTAAAACGTAAAGTCTGTTTGTTTGTAGTGTAGAGTAGTAAACCAATGGTTCTACCGAGAAGTAGGCAAATTATGATGATGATGTTGTAATTCAATGTCCGTTTAGCATTGAATTTTACAATTAAACATTAATTTTTCTATCCTGCGATGGCTGCTTTCAAGAGATTACTTTGTACATTTCGCAGTCGATTTTCAGATGCCACTAATTTATACCATTTCTAGTCAGGCGATTGTTTTCACTAAATACCTCGATGGTACGGTGGTGCTCGAAAAGGAATTAGATTATTGGGCTACATGCCATGTCAAAGTTAGACACGCCTCAGGTACACATAATAATATTTTCGGTGTAATAATCTGCCAAACTCTTAATAACTATTAGTCCCTTAGTTGTAAATATTTGTCTAAGTAGGCAGACTAAAATTATTTTTATTTAGTAAATATTTTTATATCGATATTCTCTCTTTCAGAATAGGTTTATCAAGTATCGTTTTTGAAGCGTCTTTTAAATATAGAACACATTTAATTAGATAACCTTTGTAGCTAAGAAGTCCTATGAGATCCTATTCAATGACTTTTGTTAGCTTGTAAGGTTAAATTGATCTATTTATACGGTAGCGCTAACCGCAAGTAATTTATGCTGCAAGAGTCAACACCTCTATCAATTAAACAAACACTTAGAAGTATCATTAACAGCTCGACACTTCAGTAAGGTTTCTTCAATCAATCACGTTGTAAATTATTGAATGCAATGGTCTTATGAAATCTTAGTAAAAAAGGATTATTCCCAGATAAATGAACAGGTAGTTACGCATTTCTAGTGTCACGTAAAATGAGTCCGAACTATTCTATTGTTTTAACACGGTAAATTCATATTGTATGATTTTTATATATTCAAACTCCAGTCATCAATACGTTCCTATTAGAACGCAAACTACTTTACTAGATAAACTATTGATAAAATATACTGTAATCATTAAATAGCTTATGGAATTGAAAAACAATTAGAATATTTTTATTAAATAAAGAGTTCGTTTATTTTGTTTGGTTATTTGAGAGTAATAGTTTGGGTAAAAGGTATCTTCGTATTCTATAGGCCCTTTTTTAAATAATGATTGAATACATGTTGCATTCCGTTCGATGACTTTTCAATCCAACCTTGTACGTAGTGACATGATGCAGCCAAATTCTTTAAATTTATTTTTATCAAGTAACTTATGATGTGTCTATTGAAAAATTTCGGTTGGTTTGTTTCCTTTTTAAATATACACTTTTTAATGTTTTTTTTTTATCCTCTACAAGTTAGCCCTTGACGGCAACCACACCTGATGTTAAGCGATGCAGTCTAAGATGGTAGCAGGCTAACCTGTTAGGGGTATAGTAAACCCATACTCCTAATTGGTTTCTACGCAACATCGTGCCGGAACGCTAAATGGCTTTGCGACACGTCTTAGTCGGTAGGGTGGTAACTAGCCACGGCCGAAGCTTCCCACCAGACCAGACTCGAGCCGGGAATCGAACCCAGGACCTCCAACTTTAAAATGCAACAGCGCACGCGCTGCGCCACAGAGGTCGTCAAAAATTGTGATTCATTGCTTCACCGGCTTTTATGTACTATTCACTGTACTGTACTGTATTGTTCCAATAATGTAATACGAAACCCTATAAGCGCGAGGAGTTCATAAGCGAATTACGCTTTAGCTCCTACCCATCAGAACTGCGCATATCTCACGTGTCTATATAGTCTTCTCTTAACGAAATCTTTGTAATAATCACGTCTATACTCTGTTGCAGCAGGATTTTATATTACAAACACACTATATATATATATATACGATATATTATATACGATTTATCAGAAGTCCTCTTTTATAATCTGTTTCCCCACTAATGTAATATATGCGAAACCGTACGCGTGAACAGTTTACAACCGAATTACGTTTTAGCTCTTCCCCATCGGAATGTGCATATTAAATGTGTCTATATAACTCTTTTTACTATAAAAATGTAAACGAAGCGGTGATAGCCTAGTGGTTAGGGCGTCAGCCTCCTAATCAGAGGTCGGCGGTTCCAATCCGGGCACGCACCTCTACTTTTCGGAGTTATGTGCGTTTTTAAAAATTAAAATATCACTTACTTCAACGGTGAAGGAAAACATCGTGAGGAAACCTGCACGCCTTCTAGTTCTCCATAATGTTCACAAAGACGTGTGAAGTCTGCCAATCCACACATGGCCAGCGTGGTGGACTTTGGCCAAACCCTTCTCATATTGAGAGGAGACCCGTGCTCTGTAGTGAGCCAGTAATGGGTTGATCATGTACTATAAAAATACTTTTTTTTTATCCACCACAAGTTAGCCTTTGACAACATCTCACCTGATGGTAAGTGATGATGCGGTCTAACCTGTTAGGGGTATGGTAAACCCATACCGCTAAATGGTTTCTACACGACATCGTGCCGGAACGCTAAATCGCTTGGCGACACGTGTTTGTCGGTAGGGTGGTGACTAGCCTCGGCCAAAGCCTCCCACAGACCAGACTCGAGCCAGGAATCAAACCCGTCCAGGGTTAAAAAACGTTAAAAACGCACGCGCTGCGCCACCGAGGTCGTATTTATTATATAATTAAGGATTTAGTTAAGGATTAGTATCAACAGTTCTGTTAACCGTCCGTTGCGTAGTGTAGAGCCCAGCGAGCATTTCACGTGACACACGCCATACCTAGTGAATGTCGCACGTCACTATCCCAGCCATGTTTCACCTAAGAATGATAGTGGCTGTAGATTGCCCACCTAGATAGGTATTTGCAGCTAAGCGAATAATTCCTGCTAAGACCGCCCATATATTAGCGGTGACGATTGATTTGTTGCCGTGTTATATGTTTTTTTAATGGAGTTGCGTAGTTTAAATGTGTCTGATTATTATATCTTTTTTGTAGCAATCTGTCTGAACTAAGAAGGCGCTGTCAGTGGGACAGTAAAAAAGGCAATGATTTTTTTAGCCCGTCGTTAAAACATAGTTTATTCATTTATTTATTACGCAAAACCAACAATTAATAAATTTTTTCAGGACCATTTTTTTACGTTGTGGGCTAATGTGAATGAAATGAAATGAAAATATACTTTATTGCATACCAATACAGAACAAAAAAAAAAGAAATAAACACACACAGAAAATAAATAGGTGCAATAGGCGGCCTTATCGATCTAATGAATGTAAGCTTTTTACAGGTTTTAAAACGGTCACAAAGAGTTTCAAAGTAAGATACATCTTAAGTCATTAGCTTGAGTCACTATACAATTATAATAAAAAAAACGCAATATAAAAGATAGGTCGAAAATTAATCAGAAACTTATCACTCATAATTTTTTATGTAGATACAAAGTTATTAATTCAAAAAGCGAATGAATATTTGAGCACGGTAATATTATAATATATAGGTGATTTGAGCGAAGCGTGTCCGGCATAAGATAGTTTTTTTGATGATAATAATTAATTGTTACTATTTATAATTAAGACTCTGTTTCAGAACAAATTATAATTTGTGATCATAATGAGCTCTAGGTAATAATAATTTGGATGTGGACGTAGATACGGTTTATGCATGCAAGGCACGTTTTGTGATTTGTGTTTTGTGGTGGGAGGCTTCGGCCGTGGCTAGTTACCACCCTACAGACAAAGACGTGTCGCCAAGCGATTTAGCGTTCCGGCACGATGTCGTGTAGAAACCAATTAGGAGTATGAGTTAACCATACCCCTAACAGGTTAGCCCGCTACCATCTTAGACTGCATCATCACTTACCAGGTGAGATGCAGTCAAGGGCTAACTTGTGGTGAATAAAAAAAAAACACTGGGCTAAAGGTGACAAATGTATTGGCGAGTCTCTGACGTACTCATTCTTTGGCACACTTATATTTCTATCTTATACTTTACTACCTCTTGACTTTACCTTGCTTAGTACGTTTATTAATTAAAAAGTATTCAAACCCACGTCTTAAATCATTGTAAAACCAACCCGTTTGATGACATTTTTTTGGTTGTAATCAAAACATACTAACTGATTAATTAGAGTCTAGGAGTACACACTTGTAAGATTGTCAAATACAAGAGATACGTTTTTCAAAAATGGAGTCCTTTTACATGTCACTCGTCACCCTCCGTCACTCGCTGTCTTGCCCGGGGCCTACACCGGGGCTGCGGAGGCCACGACCTTGTCATATGAGCGGCACGGGACTTTAACTTTTAACCTTTAAATGTTTAAACAAATTAAATTAAGGCCCTAAACTTTAAAAAATTACTTGGAGTCATTGCAAAGTTTAACCAATCACCTTCTGGCTCCATCATCAGCTCCAAGGTACTAAATTATTATATTATCATCCGAACATATATTGCGGTCGAGTACGCGGGTGTTCCAGTGAGCCGCCAGGCGACGCGTTGGAGTGTCGCTGGTTTTGAGAGGGTATTCTGGTCGTCATTTTGGCCGCCGGGGAATCCCACATACCCCATCGGAAGCGGCGCAGTCTTGTCTGCGTCGCTTCCGGAGGGGAAGAGTAAGCGCATTTTCCAGCGTGAAATAAAACAAACGAACATATATACCAAAGATTATTATATTCACGGCGACAATTGGAATCTAATACTGAATTGTATTGTTGGATTACAAGCGAAGGCAATAAAAACGTTATTATGCCTGCTTGAAAAGTTCTTAAATAAATGATATGTTTAACATAATTTGACCGCTTATGAGATAAGGTTGTGGCAGTGCTGAGGGTCGAGCGACGGAGGGCGGAGGGTCGCAGGGCCGCCACATAAATCAGAGGTCAGGTCCCGGAAGCAAATTACTCTGTTTAGATGCATACTCGACGTAATGAACTATTGTCGCAATCAATGGGCGTCGGACGCTGCTGTATTATGGATTTTGAAGCCAATCTTTGTGATATTGCTCGATGGGATGGTATGAGACCACGCCGCGGCATCCAACTTGCATCCTTAACCGCACTCAATATAGAACCCTGCGGTCGACCAATCACAAGCCACAAAATGAGACAAGATCAAACGGGTGCGTTTTGTGATTGGTCGCACCTAGGACGCCAGCTTAAACGCTAAGACGCTGGTTTGACGCGGTGATCGGGCCATGCCTTAAAAGATAAACACTCGTAAAGCAGAATATCTTAAGATAGTTCATTATATAACCTAAACTTATATAACCATTGGGCTTTAGTGATCTACCTCTTCGTCATAATTTTGCGTATTATAAGTACTGAGCACAGGCCGTCTTCTTCTCAGGAGAGATGTTTTTGAGCCCACCAGGATGCTCTAATGCGTTGGTGCGAATTTAACGATTTTTATCACACCTTAGCGACACAAATGATCACACATCTTGTGAGCTTTCAAAGAAAAAAAAAAGCGGTTTAAAGTCTGTTCATTAATTTAGGATAGGGCTATAGACAGGTACACAAATACAATTGTTAAACTTATAACATCCCTCTGATTAATTATTATATGTATAATAAGAGCAAATTTGGCAATGGCTAAACCACCACGTCCAGACGGCGCGGCTTCCTTAGTGGCGTGGCGTTTATTCCGGATTTTTGCGGTCGACCAATTACAAGGCTCGTGGTCGAAGAGGCGCGTCTCGTGATTGGTTGCACACTTGAACGCCGCTAATGACACCGACCATTGTGGTTTTCACTTTGAAAGCTGTTCAAAATGTCATTCAAAAACTCGTTATTTTTGAGGTCAGTAAATATCTAAACTAGTTATTGAGTATATTTAGATGCCTGATAAAATAAAAGATGGTGATTACAACTTCGTTATCTACTCCAGTCCGTAATACGAGCGCCGGACTGCTGACTGATACGATTGTCAGGTTGTAAGCGCCCGGATTCCGGCCGGGGACGGCCACGGGACGGCCGGTAGGGAGAGGAAGCGCTGAATTGCCATAAATTGTAATTAACGCAACTGTTGTGCGATTTTTCACAACACCTCACCACCTCACGAACTCTCGGCTTACATACAGGAAGCCCCGAGCTAAATATTGGATATCCAAGAACGTTTTTGGACAAGACCATGTTATTGATGAATGATGAACATGAATTGATATGAACAGACTGATTGCAACAGTGATCAATTGAACTCACATTGTACTGATAAAAATACAGTCTATCATCCAAAGTCTGTGTCACCAGCATCATCACCCTCAAAAATGAGGAAGGTGTGTGACAGATTCCAAAATTTGGTAGAAAATAACAGTTCCTTTGCTAGGCCTACATCAAAATTAAATTCAACAAAAACTTTCATGTACAGCGATGAGATTGGATGTAATATGGGCTTATATCTTAACTTACATTTACACGGACACACTACATTGAACTACTGTTTGCCTAACTCTGACTTAAAGGCAATTGTTGATACTTTATGCGATAATCAACATTTGTATGATGGTCAGACTAATTTAATATTACTCATGGGAAATAGAGGAAATATTAATAAAAATGACTTGATAAAGATTTATAAATTATTAGATAGCTTTAATGTTAATAGTATTATCATATATACCTTTCCCTATTGTGTAAATTTGCCACACCAAGAAAATACAATTAGATATAATTTAAATACAACATTGTACAACTTATGTACATATAATAAAAAAATTAAAATTATTGACATTAGCAAGTGTGCTAAAACTTATTATAATTACAACAAAGATAGGTATCACCTATCCAATTATTTTAAACGACAGATAGCTTTTTCGCTATCATATTTTTTTACAATAACAGCCAAGAATTTGGCTAAACAAGCTGCTTTTATTGAGCAGTGTCCTAATCTTGACATTAACACCTTGGAAATAATTCCAAGTAATATTATTTTAAACTAGTTAAGGAGACAACAGAGGTATTCTCTTGCTTAGACTCAGAGACAAAAGAGTTTTTCTCTAGCTCAAGTAAAATAAATTTTCATAATTTAAAATTAAATTCTACTAAAAATAAACAAAATTCTACCTATATCAACTTGGTTCACCAAAATATTCAATGTATTAAGGGAAAAGAATTAGAGATTGAATTGTTTTTAAATCATTTTCATATTCATGTTTTATGTATAACTGAACATTGGTTAAAAACTCATGAATACTTGTTTAATTTTGGTAACCACCAGGTTGGTAGTTCGTTTACCAGAGTTACTGCAATACATGGTGGCTCATTAATTCTATTAAATAAAAATTTAAAATTTAAAAACCGAACTGATATTGTGAGCCTTTCTGTTGAACGAACAATTGAACTGGCCTCAGTTGAATTAGAGCAATTTATTGTTGTAACTGTATATAGACCACCCTTATCAAACTTTGAACTTTTTGAAAAGGTAATGGATGAGGTACTTTATAAAATATCTAAATCAAATAAAAAGTTGATTGTGTGCGGAGATTTTAATGTGAACATTCTGGAAAGTAACTCTTCAAGTTACAAGTTAATAAATCTATTTAGATCATACAATTTGTTGAATATGTTTATGGAGCCTACTAGAATAACTGCCAGTAGTGCCACATGCTTAGACAATATATATACAAATATAAACCCCATCAGTAAAAATATAATTAATAAATTAGATTCTGATCACTGTGGTCAATTCATTTGTTTCAAAAATGGGGAAAAAAAATTGTCTAAACATAAAATAACTTATGTGCCAGTAACGTCAGGACGAATAGAGAGAATAAGAACAAGCTTAGTTAGAGACCTTCCATTCTTATCATCTACAATTGGTCCTAATGAAATGTATAATACTTTTTTTGGTAAGTTTAATATGATATTTAATTCTATATTTACTAAAAAGTCTGTCATGGTTGCTGATACATTGGTTTTTAGTGAGTGGGCTACAAGTGAACTACATAAAAATAGGCAAACTTTATATGAAATGTATGCGGAACGAAAATATAATACGAGTGATGAGTTTAAAAATTATGTAAAATTATTTTCCAAGAATTTTAAACGCGATTGCATTTTGGCGAAATCGCAATATATACAGAATAAAATAAAAAATAGCAATAATGTAATTAAAGCAACCTGGAAAATAATTAATGAGGAAACAGGAAGAATAAAACCAAAAAGTAATAACTTTAAACTTGATATAGGTAACAAATCTATCACGTCGGATTTTGAGGTTGCAACTGCTTTTGAAACCTTCTTTACCGACGTTCCTGTCTCCACTACAAGATCATTAAACTCTTCACCTGATACTGCTCTCTGTTTGTTGAAGGATAATGTGCCAGAATGTAATAACGCTCTTAAATTCAGACATGTTAGTAGCTCAGACGTTATTAAGGCCTTCCGATTAATAAATATTAAGAAAACAAATGACTTGTGGGGCATTTCCGTTAATGTTATAAGGTCATTGATTGATATTGTTGCACCCGACCTAGCTTTTATTTTTAACAATAGCATTGACTGTGGTGTGTTCCCTGACTTAATGAAACATAGCAAGTTAATTCCGTTATTCAAATCTGGTAGTACTACTGACCCCACTAACTTTAGACCGGTATCAGTACTACCTACTTTCAGTAAAATCTTTGAAAAACTTATTTTAACGCAATTAATTAATCATTTTAATAGAAACAATTTATTACACGCCAAACAATTTGGTTTTACACGGGGTCGCTCAACAACCGACGCTGGTGTTGAGTTAATACACAATATATTTAAAGCCTGGGAGGAGTCACGTGACGCACTTGGTGTTTTTTGTGATTTGTCCAAGGCTTTCGATTGTGTTGAGCATGAAACATTAGTCAGAAAACTACACCATTATGGACTTCGGGGGGTAACTCTAGATTTAATGACCTCGTATTTACGTGACAGAGTTCAACAAGTAGACGTAAACGGGAAACGGTCTAACGGGTCATTTGTGAAAATAGGGGTTCCTCAGGGATCTATATTAGGACCTTTTCTGTTCCTCATTTACATAAATGACCTTCCTTACCTTACTAAGGACAATAGCGGGATAGTATTGTTTGCTGATGATACATCACTCGTTTTTAAAATTAAACGACGTGAAACAAATGTTGACGAGGTAAACAACTCTCTCGCGAAAGTAGTACATTGGTTTGAGGCTAATAACTTAGCACTTAATGGGAAGAAAACAAAGTGTATTAAATTCACGTTGCCCAATGTTAAACAGGTGAAAACCAGTGTACTACTTAATAATGAGGAATTGGATCTGGTAAATACGGCTACATTCTTAGGCATAACGTTAGACGCTAAACTTCAATGGGGTCCACATATAAATAATTTATCGCACAGACTTAGCTCTGCTGCTTACGCGGTAAAAAAGATCCGTCATTTGACGGATATAGAGACTGCCAGACTTGTATATTTTAGCTACTTTCACAGCATTATGTCATATGGTATTTTATTATGGGGTAATGCTGCTGATATAGACACTATATTCGTTTTGCAGAAGAGGGCTGTTCGTGCGATATATAAATTAGGTCCCAGAGAGTCATTAAGAGATAAATTTAAAGATTATAAAATAATGACAGTGCATAGCCAATATATATATGAAAATTTAATGTATGTTCATAAAAATATTGATAAATTCAAGAAAAAAATGGACTGTAACGCACTGAACATTAGAAGTAAAAGTAAGCTTGTAGTACCGTTTAGTAGGCTGCACAAAATTAGTAACTCATTCAAAGGAAATTGTATTTTATTCTATAATAAATTACCTATTGATATCTTGGAGATGTCTATCAATAAGTTCAAAGTTTTTATAAAACGAAAGCTTGTAGAAAAATCATATTATGATATTAAGGATTATATAAACGATAAAAAAGCTTGGGTGTGAATTGCTCTATCTCCATAGGTACTATAGTTTATTATTAATTTTATTCATTATGTGAGATGGTGATAACGAAAAAAAAGAAAAACCCCGGCTAAGTTTGTTGTGGGCTTCTTCTTAGACCGGGGCGCGTTTGGAACCCTCATAGCTTTAGTTTTAAGTTTACGAATATAGTTATCACCATGAAATAACTACTGTGTAAATTATTGACGCGTCAAAAGTGCCTTTTTAAGGACTATTTGAATAAAGATTATTTTGAATTTGAATTTGAATTTATTGGACAAGATTATTGGAAAAACAAGATCATGTTATTGGAAAAGTTTAGAAACTTTGCAGGAGGTTTAAAACGATGCTGTTAAATATTTTTTTAATACTTTTAATTTTGTATTTACGATTGGTCCGGTACACCAATCGTAAATACAAAATTAAAAGACATACACACAAACAAACTTTTTATTTTTAATTGCGTAATACTAGTGTGGATAGATTATTCAAAGAAAGGAATATTAAAAAAAAACAAGTTACATGTTTGCCATAGCATTATATTTTACTTTATTTTGGATATAATATACCTACTTAATATATATATATATATATTCTTGTCTGGAAGAAGCTATACAAAGGTTTTAAACGTAACATTTTTCAATAAACACATAATTTTCGTTAATAAAATTATTGCATTGATTTCGCTCCTATAAAATAAATAAATATGATCTGGCAAAAATAGGCTATAATATCTTACTTTAGAAGAATTGTAATAGACAAATGAAATAAAATCTGTTATGTTAGGTATTTATTGTACTAATATAAAGAAGGGGACACGAAATTATTTATTTAGCTGTTAATTTTCTTATTCGTAATTTAATTTACTTTCAACTAGATTCCAAGCATTTAACTTACATATATCTTAACCCTAATTAATCTTTACTTATTAAAGAAACTTACAAATCACTAACCATTACTTTCAGTCTTAAAGTCCCTATGAATAGAAGAAGACAAAATAGACTAGATGAGGATCAAATTCTTATTATACAATAAGTGAACAGATCTTCAAGGACTTAAAAAGATATGACCACATTCAGTTAAATAACATATTTTATTGGTTATATTGCGTGCAAACGAGTAGACGCGGACGGGTCACCAGACTCCTAATCGGTTTCTATTCGGTATCATACTGGAACGCTAAATTAACTCCTACGATACCATTAGTGATAGCTAGTGGTTAGGGCGTCAGCCTCCTAATCAGAGGTCGGCGAATCCGGGCACGCACCTCTAACTTTTCAGTTATGTGCGTTTTTAAAAAACTAAAATATCACTTGCTTCAACGGTGAAGGAAAACATCGTGAGGAAACCTGCACGCCTGAGAGTTCTCCATAATGTTCTCAAAGGCGTGTGAAATCTGCCAGTCCACACATGGCCAGCGCGGTGGACTATGGCCAAAACCCTTCTCATATTGAGACCCGTGCTCTGTAGTGAGCCGGTAATGGGTTGATCATGATGATACTATTAGTGGACTAAAATACGAAAGTTCTTGACAGAAAAACCAAATGCCTGACCACTTTTTGAAAATTTAGGACTTCGTTATTCATAGTAAAACAAGCTGACATCCAAACTATAGAGGCAGTTCAGAAAAAACTGAAAATTAAAGCATTTTTCCATGTGAATATAACTAACGTGTCTTATTAATTCCATGGTTCCTCGTTAACAGATGGGATACTGGGGTCTGTTCGGCGACTATGAACACAAAACGATGAACGAAGCCAGTTAAAAATACATAACATTAGATATTTATACAATGAAACGTACAAATAATGAAGTCAATCAAAATAAATTGCTTGCTAATGTGAACCAGTTCTAGGAATTTGCTGAGGGTATAGTTTAGCCGTTTTTCTACTTTTATAATAACTAGACGGCACGCTTGGCTGTTTCAAGGTCAGAATTAAACATTTAATTTTAATATCTGGTTTTTGGATGTTGGTTGGGAATGACCTTAGAGGTGTCTTAACAAAAAAACTGTCTACGGCAGGTTCAGTAATTCCAGGGTCGAATTGTAAGTAGATGCTTTAGTATAAGTTCAAATAACAATAAAGCTATATATTATAGTTTTATACCTTGAAAACGAAGTTACTATTGCAAAACTACTTATCTTAAAGAAATAGCTATTATGGAAGTGTCAGTGAGACGAAAACCTCTAACTATAGAAAAAAATTGCTACAGTGGTATCGATATGAGACAAATGACATTCAACGTAGTTACTAGTGTCAGAAGGTTATCCATCTTTGAGACTAAAATGGACTAAATGAAACTTGATTTGCTTTTGTTTTGAATTTTTTTTGAAATTTTTTTTTGCTTTGAATCTAGCATGGATGCTTTATGAAGCTCTTTTTTTTATTTGAGCGACTAGATTCTTCACAATATTTCTAACGATTATGTATTTGTGAATAGTCATTTATATTTTTGCGTAGAAGTGTTCGGATATCTCATGCGTTGAACGTCTACTGTTGGACAAAGCTCGTTACCATACGTCCTGGTCCTCCGACCCGAATATAATCATTTGATGGTCTCGTTTTATGATGACTACATCGACATGGAGAGTCTACTTACGCTACATTTTGCGACGTTATCTCATATCTTTAGTAAATAGAAACTCCAACGTCAATCGTTCTATCGCGTTATGTGACCTGCCCATTACATCTTCAGCCTTGCCTTCTTATTTTATGAGTGCCTGGTACCCACGCCTTCATCCATGTAGCATTATTTAAATTTCTCAAGTCTCCTTCTCTTTATAACATTTCTAAGTGCCTAATCCGAACCTATTGGAGCACGATTTACCTGTCTTTTCCGTTTAATTCTTTTGTTTATATTTCATCTCGTAATTTTGATGCGGTTAAGCTTTGCGTTTCTCAATCTGTCATTCTGTGTACAGTTTTGTGGGTAAAGTGGAAATACCCCGAACATGATAAAGTCCATCGCCTGCTGAGTGACTCTGGGCCGTTTTATCAAGCGAATTTATATATATATTATTAGCATATACACCTTTAATATGTAAACACATGATGCTGCGCTGCACTGCAGGGTCACGGACCTCTTCTTATCAGCTTACTGAAACAAGGACAGAGTACGAACTAAAAACAAGATAGTTGAATCTGGTTCGACATTCGTAAAATATTAAAATGAATAAAGTGTAAACTTGACCTTGTACCTAGTTGAACCATTATGATGAAATCTTTATTGTACCAGTTTGATATTTCACTCGCATCTATTAAGTTTGACGCTGACGCTATAATGTATGCTTTAAATGTTGGCTTGGTTTGTGTGTGTGTGTGTGTGTTTTTATGAATCATTCTTCTTCATTGATAGACTGAGGTTCCGGTTTCGGTCAATTTAGGTATTTTAAATTAATAAATTTAGGCCTAGTCTGGTTTCTAAATCCTCTAGACATTTTTGTAAAATAAATTTGAGCTCCTAAAGAGCTATCTACCTATATATAATTAACTTGGCAAATTTACTATTGACAGCTAGATAGATGAACAGCTTGCAAGTTTAATAAAGACAACTAATGATTTACTGCATTTCTCAGGAAAAACATTCATTACTAGCTAATATTCAACATAATAGCTCGGTTGAAAAAATGGTTGAGACGTAATGCGAAATCAAATCATTTGCATTCCAGTAACTGTGAATATGTATTAGAAAGTATTGAAATACCTGCTGCATTAGCTAATAATTACGGGTTTTTTTTTTGATAATTTGAATACAGTCCACTTGATGGCGAATAATTAGACGCGCGTTATAAATGCATATAGTAAAAACATACATGACACTGTTCCTAAAAAGGAAGCCGCGGAGTCCAGCAAAGGACGTCCATCGGTTCGGAGTTCAGGCCAACCTGAACCAGAACCAAATACTCTTCTATTACTGCTTAGTAATGTTTATCATGACAGTTAAATTTCACGTTAATTTACACCCTAAATACCATACTAATCACTATTAATAATGTGATAACGAAATTAATAACGCCTGAGTAAAAACTTTAAGCGCCATTTTGCCAAAATTCTGTCTTATTCAAGCCAAGCGCGTTACTGCGTTTAATCGACAGGCCACTAAAATATTACCAATTGGTCCCGGTAGAAGGTAAGATTTCGTAAATCGTGAAATGAAATAGGCCTGCAGCCTGAAAGGTTTTCATTCGTTACAGTGACGTTATATTGGTATATAACGTCACTGTAACGAAATAACGGGTAATGAATAGAAGCAGGCGCTACTTTGCGGAAGTCCATGATAAACAATAAACAACAAGTATAATTTGCTATATTCCGCCGACAACCGGGAGATTAGTATAATATAACAACACACAAAATCTTCCACTAGAACCTCTACTTTTACTTTTCGCGCTTGTGAAGTCAACATCTCCTGAGGATGATCCGGTGTCGGGTCGAAACGTGCATAGAGGTTCTAGTGGAAGATTTTGTGTGGTGTTATATTATACTAATCTCCCGGTTGTCGGCGGAATATAGCAATTTATACTTGCTGTTTATTGAAATAACGGGTGTTATTTCTATATAATTTCAGCAGTTTAACAAAACATCACTGACGTCTCTTAAGTTAAAAAGCTGCCTCATGCATTGATCTGTGGGCTTACTATCATAGTTTCAAGCAGCAATTATGAAACAGGATGCTTAAATATAAAAATAAAATACTGCTTTAAGCGACGGCGGTGCGGGTGAAGTCGAGCTCAATAGCTAGTGAGTGATTTAGTCGTTGTCGTGCCGATCAAGTAATTGTCGTGTGCGGCCTCACGGGGCTGTGCCCGCGCTGGTACCGAGACCTAATGAGGAGCCCTTACTGCCCTACGACACAAGCACGACGCGATATTATAAAGTAAGGCATGATAACGTTAACTAGGATTAGGTCAGCGAGCTACGTTCTCTCGTAGTTGTTATATTAGTAATTATGAAAACGGCACTCTCGAATTTTCATCTTGATCTGTAAAGTATAAAACCCAGCGCTAAGGTTAAAAATAGTAAGGTTTAATATAAAAAATAAATATTTCCTTATAACTGAATTTGAATTATTAGATATTTATGTCTACAATTCTCTCTTTTGATTCTGATGAGGAGAAATCGACATAGTATTGAAGTAATTACAACGCACACACCGAAATATGTTCATCACCATCATCCTCCTCTCTATAAGTAGAAAGGGGTTGTAAATGGTGTTTTTGTAGTATCTTTATTATTCTCAAGTGTACCAACAGTCATAACTTTAATCTAGAACTACCCAAATACTATCTACTAAAAGATTGTTATCTAGTTCTAAAATTCAGATAAAAGTGTTAAAATGAAAATAATTTATTATATCATTATCATCATTTCAGGTCTTTTGTAGCAATTTTTAATATCGCATTAAAATGTCATCTGATCATTTAGCTGGGTCCAAGCAACGCGGGGGAGTCAGCATTCCATACCATTAATTGCAGCGTTTATTAATAACTAATACTAGTAATTTGTGTGTAAATTTCTATTATTTTTATGTTCTTTCCTAACAGTCTATCCTACAGCCGAGTTGGTCATCTGAAAATAAATCTCCTAAGTTTTACCTTATCTATTAAGTATGTGTTAAAAAACAATTGTCTAACTGCTAATATTATGGTTTCGGCTAGAAAAAAATATATATTCAGAAGATCGTGTTGTAGCGTGTAAATGGCCGCTAAGTGAGCGTATCGTTTGCCGTAATATTTTAGCGTGCCAAAACTGCCTCGCTTGTAGCAATAGATAAATGCAAAGTTAACTGCTGTGTGATTTTGATAATTAAAATTTAAACATTTCACTTGTCATTCATTATCTATACATTTCGACAGATTAATAACATTATAATATCTGTCTAAGATTTCAGAACGAAACTTTCAAAAGTCAGTCTAATTTAGTTCAAGTATTGACAAGTATATTTATATTGCGCTTAGCCTGAACAAATATATTATAACTGTTTTTTGGAAATGCATGTTTTTGCTAATTCTTGTATCTGGTCCACAGTTCGACCACCTCGAAATAAAATCAGGTTCACATTTTTGCGATAATATTTTTGTTATTGAAGGTTTGAGATCACTTTAAATACAAATGGATATAGCCACCGTATGGCATACAGACAAGAACAATATTATAATTATGCAAAATCGTCCCCAAAATATGCCTAAAAATCTAAAATTGCTAAAAACAAAGGTAACCCTGCCTAGAAACTTGATTGGTGAACTTTAAAAGTTCTTTCTTTTATTACATTAGTTCTGGACTAAAACCTTACGCGATCTAAGATAGTAACGGGCTAACCTGTTAGGGGTACGGTAGTTTTAAATCATACTAAATGGTGGCACGTCTTTTTCGTTAATAATAAGAGTGATAATTAATCATTCTTAAGCTTAATTTGTTGTAATTCGCATAAAATAGGCAAATATGCACGGTGCAATTATAATTTCTGCAATATTTATTATGTATACTCCACACCATGCAGATCTTAAAGAATGCCCTCTCAACGCACGTTTCGCTCTGTCACCGGAGCATCCTCGGATGTTGGCTTCATAACCTTTAATTAGTTACAGTGCGCGGCAGAAGCGTCTCATCAGACCAGAGCAGAAAAAATTCAGGAATGATAAAATTCTAAACTGACCCTGTTGGGAATCGATCTCGGGACCATCCACTAATAAGACCACAGCTCTAAAAACTGCGCTATACTTCAAAAACTGTATGAGACAGAGAAACGATGCTGTGTCGCAACTCTCTCACGTAAGCCGTATTAACGCGTCTCACTTCCACATCGTCATTAATTCATGGCTATATCTATTTATCCCTTGTCTCGTTGCCTGTACGCAGTAACTGCGTGTTAGTGCTCGTATAGGCTCGTAGCTCAGCCGCTACGGGCTCGTTTGGCTTGTCGTACTCCACCGTGCTGGGATTGAATTACTTTATCGGACACCTAGCTGATGCCCGCGACTCCGTCAGCGTTGATTAGGAATTTTTAAAAATTCCTGCGACGTTGGCAATTAAAGATTATCTCATGTCAACTCTCGTTCAAGTGCAAGTGAAATTAGGTTTTCACAAACCCCAGGGGATTCATAGATTTATCCGGGATTAAAAGATGTGTTATTCGAGAGTATAATATATCTTCAATCCAAATGTAAGGCAAATTCGTTCAGTAGCCATAATATAAGATATGCTGTCATGCAATCGTGGAGTTTCGAGTATTAAAATACTGTAAAATCAAAGAGAGAGAGAGTAGAGTCGCAATTTCCATATAGTTCAAGTTCTTGCTGGCCGTGGATGTGTGGTCGATTTTGAGTTTTAAAACTAAGCAGATACGTTTAGATTTACTATGACTATAGTGTATATTGATATTCGAAAACGATTCTACGGTTGAGAGTACACAAATCTTATAAAACGATATCTGCTGTGGTTCTGCCGTGAAGGAGTAAAGAACGTACACACATACACATATACCGTGCGGAAGTCTTTATAATATCAGTGTGATTGCCGCTGCCAAATGCGTGTTAAGCTTGATGTTTATAGCGCATTATTTTATATACTCCATATCGAAACCAGCTTTAGTAATGAGCGCTGATTTCCTATTACACTATCGATATATTAGTATGTGATAGGAAATCAGTGTTTATGAGTAAATATACCGATAGTATAATATTAATTCGGCAATTCTCACGCTAGTTGCCCAGTTGCTCTGCTGCTTTAATGCAGTTGACATGTAGCCGGCTTGCAGTTTCGATGCAGTTATGCTAACGTTATGTAATTTACTAAAAATCTGTAATTTTGTTGCCCACGCGTAGCTCTAATGCCATTTGTAATTCAACTTGGCAAGTTAGCAGCTGTTGCTATAGGATACGTCTCCTAATATAAATGTAATTCATCATGATCAACCCATTACCAGCTCACTAAAGAGCACGGGTCTCCTCTCACTATGAGAAGGGTTGGGCCATAGTCCACAACGCTGGCCATGTGCGGATTGGCAGACTCCATACACCTTTGAGAACATTATGGAGAACTCTCAGGCGTGCAGGTTTCCTCACGATGTTTTCCTTCACCGTGCAAGTGATATTTTAATTGCTTAAAAACGCACATAATTCCGAAAAGTTAGAGGTGCGTACCCAGGTACGAACCACCGACCTCTGATTAGGAGGCGGACGTCCTTACCTATAGCCTAGTCTATTACAGCTTCAACGGTATGTAAATTACTACAAATCTGTAATTTTGCTGCCCACACGTAGCTCTAATGCAGTTTGTAGTTCAACTAGGCAAGCTAGCAACACTGCTGCTATAGAATACGTCTCCTCATATTATATCTAATTATTAACACATTACTAAAAAATACAGACTTTCAATTACACTTTCATATTTAAATGCTTTAGGGGTGATTTATACTGATTTTTTAAAATTGTCTTTAAAGGAATAGATTTTTCAATTATGACTGGTAATCCTGTCATTATTTGTATGTGAAGAGATTTGTTTGCTACACAATATGACTACTTGCTGGACAAATGATCGCGGAACGGCTTACAAATCTCCATCAACCATTGAATTTTATACAACTTGACAAAATCATTTCTCTGGTGGTAGGTTATGGGTCTGGGTAGTTACCACCTTGCCTACAAAGACGTGCCGCGAAGCAATTAAGCGTTCCGGTACAATTTCGCGAAGAAAAGTGGCATTGATTTATTATGACTACCATAACCCTAACAGGCTAGCTCGCTACCTTAGGCTGTATCAACACATACAACCATTTGTGGTTGCAGTCAAAGAATTATTTGTATGGAGTAAAAAAATAGGCGAGCAATTAAGTTTATACACCATTCCAGTTTACTTAACATATCAGTGAGTTCAGAAAGTTGAAAGGTAGATGTTTCTATACGTCGGTTTTCATATTCGTGGATCAGGAGAGTATTTCCGAAGAGCTGTGTGGTTTCACTCATGAAGAAAAATTAAGTTATGTACACCGTACAGATAAGTCTATTTGCAGCGGTTTATGTATGGCATGGAGTTTTACAAAGTAACGTCTGCAAGATTAACAGCAAGTATAATTTGCTATATTCCGCCGACAACTGGGAGATTAGTATAATATAATACCACACAAAATCTTCCACTAGACGTGCGTAGAGGTTCTAGTGGAAGATTTTGTGTGGTGTTATACTAATCTCCCGGTTGTCGGTGTAATATAGCAAATTATACTTGCTGTTAATTGTTTGTACCGTACCTGGGTCATACGACGTAGTTCTTCCCGGGCTGGCGGTGGCCGAGCGCGAAGGGCCACCGGCGCGTGCAGTGCGCGCCCACCACGTCGCCGCGGAGCAGCGCCACCACGTCGTCCAGGTAGCGCAGCGCGCGCGTCTCGGCCGCCAGCGCGCGCGCCGCCGCCGCCACCCGCCCCGCCCGCGCGCTCTGCACCTGCGGACACCGGTCCTGTCTAAACATTTATTGGCACAGGCCACGCGGGTGACAAACATTTCAATTTTCTTAGGGATTTATTAAGGTTCTTTTTACGAAAGGAGCTGACGAGATCCTATTGCTAAACCGCTGTCTGCGTATCCGTCCATCTATCTGTCAACGGGCCATACTCTTAAAGAGTTGAAAATTTCCATTTCAAATGAAAAACATACAGTGTTATTTCATTCGACTCGAATATTACAAGAAAAATATAGTAAACAAGATTTTTTTTTCACGCTCGGAAATGCTTTTACGCATCCCCTCCGGAGGCGACGCAGACAAGACTGCGCCGCTTCCGACGGGGTATGTGGGACTCCCCGGCGGCCAGGCTGGCGACCAGAATACCCACTAAAACCCAGCGATGCTCCTTCGCGTCGCCTGGTGGCTGGGTCACGGGAACACTGATACACTCGACCGCGGCCCAGCCAGCGGCGTCCGCCGAGGCAGACCCTCCACGGGGGGCCTATATTGACCCCCGATAGTAAACAAGATAGAAAAGTTGAAAATTAAAGGGATACAAGAGATATGTGTTGAAAATAAACAGATACACGAAACGTGTTTTTTGGATGTTTTTTCACTCTATTGTAATTATGTGTTGCATATTGCACCGTGATAAGGAATCCTTCGTATACAAGTCGAGCTTTAATGTATATCATAATTACAGAACTGGTGGGATTTGAGCCCGCATTTCTCCAACTGCGCAATTCAGAGCCTGCTGTATTGCCAGTGCGCGGGCTTCAATACACGCCTGTTTTGTAATTATTATATTTAGAAAAAAGGAATTACTAATCAAAATAGACCAGGGATTGCTGTAAAACATAAGCGCAAAATAAAAGCGTGCACCGAGGCGTTGGACCACCCACAACGGCCGCCACCCACAAACACCACACAACAATAACGCTAAGCTATGGAAATAATGTGAGGGAAACTTTAGAAGTGTAACGTTTTCATCATCATCATGATCAACCCATTATCGGCTCACTACAGAGCACGGGTCTCCTCGTCATGAAAGGGTTTGGCCATAGTCCACCACGCTGGCCATGTGCGGATTGGCAGACTTCACACGCCTTTGAGAACATTATGGAGAACTCCCAGGCGTGCAGGTTTCCTCACGATGTTTTCCTTCACCGTTGAAGCAAGTGATATATATATATTTTTTAAACGCACATAACTCCGAAAACTTAGAGGTACGTGCCCGGATTCGAACTGCCGACCTCTGATTAGGAGGCTGACGTCCTAACCACTAGGCTATCACCGCTTCTATTTTATCTATTTTGATTTTATTTTAAAAAGTGTGCATTATAAATGACCGGGCCTTACAAGACGTCACTACTTTACCGGTTATGTAAGGAAATGTTAATTATTGTAATAACCGAACGCCAACCTTCATAAACTGTAAAAAACTATGTCCCATCAGATACAATGAATATATAGAACGTTGATTTAGTAATATGTGTAGAAAGGTAGTTAACCTCCTTGTGGCGTACATATTTGTACACTAATTAAAATAAATGTATATGTAGCTAAATTAAAACAGCAGGTGCGAACAAAAACTCAAAAAAAACTCCAATTTGAGAGAAGTCCATCTTGTGTCACATATGCAAGAGCAACTTTTGTTTCATTCTGAAATATTCTCTCTCATCTGGTGAATTGTATAATATAGTTTAACAAACATTAAATATAGGCACCTACAAAACTCGTTACTCTGTAAATTCCTATCCGTTATTACCTCCTACGGGCAATAGAGCATGACCGCCTTTCCGTTCGAAATTAATAATTAATAAGAAGTTGTTTACAGTAAAATAATCCGCAATACTGCATACATGGGTATGTATTTACTATTAAACTAACGAAAAAAAAATAAGAAAAACCCCGGCTAAGTGTGCTGTGGGCTTTTTCTTAGACCAGGGCGCGTTTGGAACCCTCATAGCTTTAGTTTTAAGTTTACGAATATAGTTATCACCATGAAATAACTACTATGGAAATTATTGACGCGTCAAAAGTGCCTTTTTAAGGACTATTTGAATAAAGATTATTTTGAATTTGAATTTATAAATAGTAAATACATAATATCTAATTTTGGTAAAATCGTATAAAGTTAAATTATCCGTTCAATGAAGTTTCATTCAACATCATTATTTGAACCAATTCCAACATAACAAGAAACCTTCATAATTACTAAACTGAAGTAAACGAGGATAGTATCGCCATCGCCAGTTTACTAAGAAAATTATATGGACAGATTATAAGGAAGTTATTTTCATTAAAGATAATAATGCAATGCCCCAAGAATAATGTACAGAAGTCATGTGAGCTATTATGAAGTAATACAAATTGAAAGCAAATTAGAAAAGGAAGGCCTCGTTAAATTCAGCTATCATGTTTTTCAGGAAATTCAAAACACACACACACACACATATATAATACATACGCCTTAAGTCTCCCGTAGAGATTACATAATTAATACTCGCAGAAATTATCCGTAAAGTATTCAGTAATGTATTGGATTAATGCATTTCTCTATAAATTCCTAAACGTTATTATTATCGGTAATAGAGCATGTCCGTCTTTACGTACGAAATTAATAATTATCAAGAAATCGTTTACAGCAACTATTAATAGAAAGTAAGCAGGCAATTAAATATAATCATAATATTATCGAATGTGATAAGAGAATCTATATCGACATGAACACAGATATATAGGTCTTGTGTACTTTAAACTTTCTGCTACAGTTGAGTCTATATAACGTCATATTGAGTTCAGCGTTCAGTTCTATATCATTTTAAGTAAATGATATAGATCAAGTAACTACTTAACTATCTAGCTGCTTAACTACCGGGACTATCAACTTAAAAGAATGCCGGGGCAACGCCACGGTTCGATGTTGCCCACTATTTAATAAGGAACAGGGAGGTAAAAAGAATGTTGATCATCTACGCTGATTCGTTGGGATTGGCTGGCTTATACGATTATCACCACGTGTAATATTATGTAAGTAGGCAAAAATAACTGGAGCCAATAGCTTTACGTGCAGCACAGGGGTAACGTAGTGTCAATTTTATGTAACCCGATAAGAATTGAGAACTTACCGCTAAAAGTCAATGCTTGATAACTTTGAGCCAGAGTTTAATTAAGGATACCTGAATGCCTCAATAGGCATTCGGATACAAACAACAAGGGTTATCTGGGAATTTCCGAAAATTACTTTTTCTGGTGTCATCATCATCATCATGATCAACTAATTCTAGGCTCACTATGGAGCACGGGTCTCTTCTCAATATGAAAAGGGTTTGCCCATAGTCCACCACGCTGGCCTTGTACGGATTGGCAGACTTTAAACGCCTTTAAGAACATTATGGAGAACTCTCAAGCGTGCAGGTTTCATCACGATGTTTTCCTTCACCGTTGAAGCAAGTGATATTTTAATTGCTTAAAAACGCACATAACTTCGAAAAGTTGTAGGTGCGTGCCCGGTTTTGAATCTCGACCTCTGATTAGGAGGCTGACGTCCTAACCACTAGGCTATCACAGCTTCATTTTCTAGTGTATGTACTCGTATATGGGTTCAACTATAAATGAATGACGAGGATGATCATAGACGATCAAAGTGAGTGACAACGGTGATAGGGTATTTTGCCTGAACCTGTAGTTGGCATATCATAATTATATGTTGGCGGTCTCGTACATTTGACGTGGTCGCGAGTGAACTGTGGGCCTGAATATTGATCGAACGTTTAGAAGAGATGCGAGGTAACAGAAAGCTTCGTCCAATTTGGACAAGAGATTAAAAATTAAATTGGTGGAATGCAAAGCTTATCCCGGACCCTCGCAGTTCAAAGGAGAAATCAGCGCTGGCAACCGAACACGTCCGGTCGCGTATACCGGAGCGGGATGTGTATTGCGACCATTCATTTTGTACATACAGGAATTAAAATATAATGTAATACTCAAGCGGAAGCAGTGATAGCGCAGTGGTTAGGGCGTCTGCCTCCTAATCAGAGGTCGCCGGTTCGAATCCGGGCACGCACCTCTAACTTTTCGGAGTTATGTGCGTTTTTAAACAATTAAAATATCACTTGCTTCAACGGTAAAGGAAAACATCGTGAGGAAACCTGCACGCCTGAGAGTTCTCCATAATGTTCTCAAAGGCGTGTGAAGTCTGCCAATCCGCACATGGCCAGCGTGGTGGACTATGGCCAAACCCTTCTCATATGGAAAGGAGACCCGCGCTCTGTAGTGAGCTGGTAATGGGTTGATCATGATGATGATGATGATGAAAATACTCAAAGGGGAATACGTTGCCCATATGTCACGAGATCAGAGTTCTTTGCAGAATTAGTATGAGGTCTGAATTTCGGATATTTTGTGTTAATTGTGGCTTATCTATTTTGTATGTTTGTATCGACTTATGTCAGCACTTATTAGCTGTAACAAAAGAAGTGAACATGATTATTTTAGGTAACGAATACTTTCTTAAGTTACAAATTCCCCCGTATGGTTACTTTAAAAAATCTGGTCTTTAAGACGTATTTCAATCGTAAGTAAACCCTTCAGTCGTTCGGAGTAATCTCTTTCTATTTCAGTCTTTCCCATAAAAGGAATTTAAAATCATGATTTCTTTAATGTTTTTTGGTTAACGATTTATTCAAAACTTATCGACAATCTTAATAAAATCTAATGTACAGCATATTCCCACAGTTACCGGAAAAGGTAAGCGGAACATAAAAAGTCTGGCTTTATGTGACTTGTTGGTGAAATGCATAAATATATTTTTAGGTGTAATAGAATTATTTGAATTAGCGGAAATTGATAAAATTTATGGTTACAATTATGTTAATACTGATTGAAAACCTGGCTATGAGACCTAACAAAATTAAATTGTGCAACTATATATATCTATTTCTAAATAGATTGATATTTGTGACTGTCCTGTATTAATTATTTCAATGCGAATGTGTCTGTATGGTCGCTTTTTCTTTATCTGTTACCTTTGTACCTATCTACCGCTCATGAATATTTAACATCTAAACATGAGATAATTTATTACCCGAAAAGCTTTTATACATATTTTTATTAGAATTTTTATCTAACGCACAAAGTTTATAATTTTGCAATGCCTACGACAAAATAAAAAAATTACGTCAGGGAAATAACAATTTAAATGTAAATCATTAAAATTTCCGATAAATATTATATGTTATGATAATTAAACGATAATGTTATGTGATTATTGATCTGAAAAATACTAAGCTCAACTATTATCATAATTTATTGGTAATTAACACATTTAAATAAAGAATTGTGCTTTATATATTACCTAGACTTAATTAGACTGCATCGCGTAGAGCTTCATAAGTATTTTTTTCCTAAATACACTTTTATCCCCAATTCTATTCAAAATTTCCTGACCGACTGCGTCTCTGCCCGCGGCCCTCCTTTATTTTGTTTGTTTGGTTTCTAAAAAATATAGTTAATAGATATTGTATATATAGATATCAAATTTAAAAATACCATATTTATATAATTTGACTATATTATATAGAAAGTACGTACTTTAAACTTTCTTAATTCAATTATTATACTTCTAATTAATATATAAACGGTCGTAGATTATTTTTAACTATTATTGTGTTTGAGACTAAATAGCTAATTCGTCGTTTTTGAATCCCGCGGAAACCGTATCTTAAGTCCTAAGTAACCCATGTTGTTTGCCTAGATGCAATATATCTCTTTGCTCAACTATGACCAATGACGACGGCTTAACAGGTTTTTAACAAAGAAATATCCAAATTTGATATTCTTAAATCGTTGTTTCATCTGGATTTTGAACGACTTTGTTGAGCTAACCCAATCGATTGATTAGCGCTACTAGAGTGCAAACTCTGTTAACTCTTAATGCTTGATTCACAGATTTACTGTCCGGCGCTATGTAACCGCATGGTGCGCCTACACGAACATAAACAGGGAATTTAATGAACGCGTGTGATCGAACGACAAAATAATAAATACACATATTAAGGTCGCACCATCGCTCCAACGCACCACCGCTCCATCGCCCCATCGCTCCATCACCGATAAGCAAAGATTAATTAGGGATTGTTAATGGGCTATTAAATATGCGGTTGTTTAACGGTAATGCGCGGTTCGTTAGCGGATTATACTGACCGATTGAATATTGATTTGACGATAATAACGTGTACCCGGCGATAAAGTTATGTGTTTATGTTGACTTTATTATTATATTGATAAACAGGGTCGGTTTTTTAAGTCCGTATTGCAGCCCGCAATTTTATTTAGATGACATCAAATAGACCCACTTGTATAATTAATTTATCTTTAGATTTCAGACCATAGCACGTACCATATGCACTGTGACACTTGAGACCTATTTTGCTGGTAGATAACTAGTCGCAACCGATCTAGATCAGACCAGATACGGTATAGTTATAGTAGTAGGAATAAATATGGTTTCTGTTTGATAGTCAAAAGTTATTTTAAAGGAACAATTCTCGGATTGCCTGTGGTGGTCATATCTGGTATAAAATGGTATTTGAATATAAAATTTTCGATTAATTTATTATTTGATTGACATAAAAATGCCTGTACCGAAAGCCTACTTTAAATAAATGGTTTTATATATGAATGGTAACAGGAAAAAATATCAAATTATAAAAATAATAGTTTAGACTCCAAAAATATCTATAAAAATTAAAAATAAAATCTTAGAAAGGGTTATTTCTTTGATTTACCTCGTTCGAGATTACCTCACATTATTATAAATTATCACCCAAAAATCAAATGATGCTCTTTAAAAAAAAACTTCCCCCTTATCTTACGTACAAGTCATTAAAAAAACTTACCCAGACCTAAACAGTGCACTAGATAGTGATTCACCGAGAAAGTTAATTTCAAGAGAGAATATTTCTGTTCGTTTAAAATCTAGGTGTGTATAAATATTTGCATTAATAAGTGCGTGTTTTGCAGAAGCATTGTCGTAATATGGTGCAATAACAGTGGTAATGGGGTGGCAGTCGTCAGTTGGTACCAACGTCAGAGGTCGCGGCGGGAAACGCGCCGAGCCAGCACCTGGATGTCCTCGTGGATGCCCGCCAACTCCTCGTGAAGATTTCGCGATTCCAGCAGCAAAGCATCCAGCTTTCGCGCCGCCGTCGATAGTCCACATTCCTCAATGTCCTCATCATCTTCCACAGCAAGAGCCAGTTTCCCCAACCTATCTCTCTCCATAGCCTCTCGAATCCCTCCACCTCTTTTCCGGAATTCCCTCAATAGTTCCCGACGCAGATTAGCCCCCGACCGCTCGTCTTCCTCCGCTTCCCTCAACTCGTCGGCTAATGACCTTTCCGTTTTAGATGAATTGGAACTACTCGCTACAGAATTTTTCTTATGCTCTGATTCATCTCCGCTATCTTCAAGATTATCCGATGCTCTAGAGTTTTTTTCTGGGGTCGAAGTAAAACCATTGGGAATGTGGAGAGCTCGTTGGAGGAATCTTTTCGTGTCTTCATCGTAAGGCCTGACGAGGCCTCGCCTCGGGGTCGGTCTAACTATCGCCTCCAGGGCGTCCTTCCCTGGATCCTCTGGCCGCAACAGCTCGAGTATTTTCGCGCACGACGGTGAAATCGTCAGCACATTCGATAAAAACTTTCCTTTAGCCACTGAAGTGTGAATATCACTATTTTTAATAGAAGGAATGTACTCGCGGATGTTTTCGTTGATAAATCGGTAGCTGCGGAGTGTGATGCCCTCGGTGGTCTCTTCTGGGACACCTCGAGGGTCAGTTTCCTCGATGACCAGAGGCAGGTCGGCTGCAACCGTGGAGCTGTCGTCGGGAGCCCGTGCGTGGCTGCACACGCTCATGTCGCGCTCGGCCGCCGCGCGCACTGCTGGCTGCCCGTCAACTCACTAATAAATTCACTCCACGAAAGCGGCACGCGCTAGCACGATAACATTTAATTGCTCTAATACATTTTAATTTGCCTCATCACACTCACTGACTTGAATGTTGACGGACAAGCAGGTTCGCCCACTGCCAACAACTTATTTGGATACATCATAAAAACTGTCAATTGCAGTGAAAGAGGAAATGTATTATCCGACTACCACACTAGAAACACAATCACTGCCTTTTCAATAAGTACTGTAAAGATATGACAGTAGACTCGTTAGACTCGCTTAATAATTTAATCTAAGAGTTTCTTATTTTTGGGAGGGATGGAGGTTAGCACATCCGCAGATGTTTCGTTTAGTTTAAATTTGCCTCTGAAACTTGTTTCGGGTGGTCGGTAGCGAGCGTCGGGCCGCGCGGACAGCTCGGCAGCCGCGCCTCGAGTGCCGACAGCAGACGTCGCCGGAGCCGCTGCATCATAATCCAATTTAAAAGCTATTTATGTTCACAGAATGACCACTCGCAGTAATTACTGTGTATAACAATGTTATCACATTTCATACACTTATTTTTGTGATTGACTTATTAATTAATGTGTTTGTTTTTCAGTTCGTTTTATTTAATATCCAATAAGTTTATAGTAGAGAATAGTCAATAATAAAGTATATTTCCGTCTTCGCTCTATAGAAACACTTCTTCAATACTATGTGATTCCTATGCATGACAGATATTTTTATTTGGTGGTGGGTTCTGTCGAATATGTAACGAAAAATTTTACTTCTTTTACTTTTCCTAATCCTAAGGTTGCCTGGCAGAGTTCGCTACTCAGCGATAAGGTCGCTTTTTGTATCCTGCTTCTTCTTGTTTCTGTTTTTCTTATTATTTCTATTTTTAGTTGTTGTGCTGTACAAATAAGGAATAAATAAAAAAAAAAAAATGTTTAAGGGGTCTTTGCTTGTCGCGCTTGTGAAGTCAACATCTCCTGAGGATGATCCGGTGTCGGGTCGAAACGTGCGTAGAGGTTCTAGTGGAGAATTTTGTGTGGTGTTATACTATACTAATCTCCCGGTTGTCGGCGGAATATAGCAAATTATACTTGCTGTTCATTGTTTATCATGGACTTCCGCAAAGTAACGCCTGCTTCTATTCATTAAGGGGTTTTCAGTTATCATCTGGATGCCTGGTTTTGTTATAGCACCTCCGCAGGAGTATGATTTTGGGTGGTTCAAGCGGCAGACAAACTAATTTCTTAAATTATTTATTTGTACATAGAAGTTTACAAAAACAATATTTACAGCATCAGAAAATCACCCGGATTTGTAATATCAGCTAACACAGAATTAAGTCTAGGTGCGACTACCGAACATTAATTGCCAGTTGAACATGTTGTTTATTACCAATCATAAATGACTTAAAAGGTACGACTTCAGTTTTTTCTTAATATTACGAGGGTTAATATGGTCTCATACATCAGTGGGTAATTCATTAATTAGGTGAGGAACTAGGTAAGCGTTCTTGCGCTCACCATGCCTATTGAGTACGCTTGGAGTGCATAGCCGACCCCGAGTGACGGCCCGCGTGCCTACAGGACGTTTTACTCTATCCCACTAATACCGGCAACGCTCCTGTCGTGGTGTAGATGTTCATGGCAAACGAGCGATAGGTTCAACTCATGTTGGGTATGTTCGCAACATAAGTTGAACCTATCGCTCGTTTGCGAGCTATTGATATACAAAAACAACAACAACAGAGAAGATATCAGTATCAGCCACATACTAGGAGCTAGCTACCGACAGTTTATATTACATTCTTTGTTTTCCATAAAAAAACAATTTTGATAATTCTGAAACAAGACATCAAACTGTATTTAAACACTACTTGAGCAAATAAGCATCGATGTCGTGTTATCTGTGATGTTGTACCTTATGTATTAATTGTAACTAAAAAACTAAATTTAAAATTTAAAACCCTTTACGCAAATAAATCTTTTTAAATTCTAATGATCACATCATTCCCTTCTATTTCATATACCACCACTTTCATCCTCCAATATATACTAAATTAATTTGATAAAAATACTCAAAGAACCATCATTTAAAAACTAGCTTTGAAATAAAAAAAAAACAATTAATCAGTTTACTCGTTTAAGAACTATGATTGCGGACACACACACAGACACATAGACGACCTCCGTGGCGCAGCGCGCGCTGTCAGATTATAAAGTTGGAGGTCCTGGGTTCCATTCCTGGCTCGAGTCTGGTCTGGTGGGAGGCTTCGGCCGTGACTAGTTACCACCCTACCGACCAAGACGTGTCGCCAAGCAATTTAGCGTTCCGGCACGATATCGCGTAGAAACCGATAGGAGTATGGGTTTACCATACCCCTTACAGGTTAGCCCGCTACCATCTTAGACTGCATCATCCCTTACCATCAGGTGAGATTGCCGTCAAGGGCTAACTTGTAGTGGATTAAAAAAAAAAAAAATAGAGCAGTGAAACTCATGATACTCCTCTTTTACGTGAGGGGTCAATGAAACAGGCCTCACAATGCGGTGGTAACGTTTAACGTTTCCCATAGCTGAGCGCGACGCATCGGCGGTGGTCTCTGTTTTACTTTTGTTTAACCCAAATGCATTTATGTTGGCTAACTAACTTTCCGCTTCATGTACGAGCCACAGACTATCGGAAAAACGGAAATGCAATGGAATGGACACTGAATATGCAAGAAATAAACCTTTAATTAACATTTATTTACTTGGGTTTTAAAACGTACTTGGTTCAATTGAAAATGTTGTGTTGTGTGGTGTGTGTTGTCTATCGTAATCTGTTTTGCTTGCTGATTCTTGTATTCCCTTATTTCTATACGCGCACGGCGCATCAACAGAGCAATCTTTGATGTTGGTTGTTATACGTATGGTTCATTAGCTTTAGAGTGTCATGGGCTACATTTTAAGAATACAAATTAAGATATATACGTATATTCAAATTCAAATACTCATTATTCAAATATTCCTTTAAATGGCACTTTTGACGCGTCAATAATTTACATAGTAGTGATTTGACGGTGATAACTGCATTCGTAAACTTAAAAACTAAAGCTATGAGGGTTCCAAACGCGCCCCGGTCTAAGAGGAAGCCCACAACAAACTTAGCCTTAGCCTTTTTTTTTCAAATCTAAATAATCTATATTTATGTAAAGAAGTCCGTATACTGTCTTTAGGCTAAGGTGTTTCAACGGAAAGTTGTATTGTATATATATATATATATTTGAGTTTGTTTTTGTATATATATATATATATTTATATATACAAAAACAAACTCTTTTATTAAATTTACAAATGGATAGCAATTAAGTGTAACGCTTGTTATCTCTGGCGCTGGTTTAGAACTGCTGTTTCCTACGTTTCCTTCCATTGCCCTACACCACGTCATCGCCTGAGTAGTCCCTCAAATAGCTCTTGCCTGCGCTAATCCTGGGGTAGTCGTAAGTTATAGATATGATAGTTTGCAGGTTGTACTTCTTTATTTGTATATAATTTTGATTGGTGTGGCTCACAACCTGTGCTCATCGAGTGACAGTGCTTACGCCTGTACTTTTCTTTTAGTCTTTTATTCGTTCGTGATATATTGGATTCTGGCCCGTACTTTTTTCATTCGACGGTTATATTGCTTTGCTTACACTCTTCCGCAGCACCCTTCGTGTGCGATTTGAACTTTTGCAATCATAGACATTTTCGGGTATCCAAAAACTGCAAGTGCAAAGCAAAAAGTGATGATGATGTCCTCCCAGACGTTTCCGTCGACGGCGACACTCTGGCAAATACTAGCAGCTTGGTTTCGATCATGTGCTCGTATATGACTCGCGAAACCAAACTTAGCCTTGAACACGCGGTCACAAGTAGCGCAGTAAAGTAGTCCTTGCGCATTGTAGATGTAATTGTAGGAGGGCTTAGGGAGAGATTTTCGTAGCTGGCGTTTGGCGTCTAGGTTTTCAAGACGCCTCTGTTCAAAGTCTTGTATGCTCTGATGAACAGCTCTTCGCCACTCAGGTCTTTGAGTAGATAGCTGTTCCCAAGAGGTTGGTGACAAGCTTCATTGATTTCAGATTGCGCTTCAGTACGTCCCTGTATCGTAAATACTGCCCTCCACACTGGCGTTTACCGGTACTAATCTCAGAGTAAAATAAGGTTTTGGGTAATCTGGAGGACTCCATCCCAACAAGGTGACCGCACCAGCGCAGTTGACCCTTCATTAGGAAGCTCTCTATACCCGAGATGAATACCTATATTATTACTTACATTTTACAGTTCTACATGAAGTGATTTGTATTTGGAAACAGTCCGCTAAGAGCGCTTGATGTATGTGAGTAAATACGAATGAAAATGTTAAAACTAGTGCTAGTTAACTAATTAAGCGAATAAGGACTCGTTTACTACGATTTTTTAATAATGGGTGCGATTTCCTCGAAATATATCTTCTGCGTTCTACCTGACCTGAACTGGTGACCCGTGCTTTATATATTTTAAATTTCAATTTATTATGAAACCATTAATTTATTTAATAAATATGTCGAGTCAAGAGCGTTTTTTTTTTGTTGTTGTTTTTTTGTGAGGGTGACGTCAGCATTACTGACGTCACGATTTTGTTTACTTTCGCTCGTTTTACTTTCTTTCGTTACTGTCTAAATTGTGTTAGCAAAATCATCAATAGTTAAAATATGGGCAATTATTGAATTCTTGAGGTTCTTGGCGCCGCTGAATAAAGTTAATAACTTCTTCGTGCCGACAAATATAATTACATATATTTTTAATTTAATACAAAGGAAGGTGTCAAGTTTTCGTAACAAAACTCCTCCGACGGGGCTTGGCTGATTTTTAAGACTTTTCCTTGTCGGTAGGTCTTAGAATAATAACATTAGATATATCCACCCCGACAGTTATTTTTTATTTTCAGTACGAAATTTTATTTCTTTTATGACTTGGCATTCGAAATACATACAACTCAAAATTTTCAATATTTTAAATTAATAGGTATAAATGACGAGTTCAAAGCCTTAGAGTTGTTTTTAGTTAGAGTGACGTCAGAATTGCTGACGTCACACTCGCTTTTGTTTACTTTCGCTCATAGTAATTAAAATCACAACTTGAGGGATTACACTTTTATTGCGACAATAACAAAGAGGTCCGAACGGTCCGACGTCTCGAGCGAGAATGCAACGAAACTCGAAAGGCATCAACCGCCCGTATCTATAGTAAAGCATGCTTGTACAAAATTGATTGCTACCGTCTAAATACACTGATTAACAAAGTAATGATTAATTAGTGTTAAAGATTTTAAATGTGGGTAATTATTGAATTCTTGATTTTCTTGGAGCCGCTGAATGACGTTAATAACTCCTTCACGCTGACATATAATATTTTAACCAATATTTTAATCTTGATTTTACTATGAACTATAATATGAAATTAAACAGACAGATCAACGTTTGCCGGGCTAGTTTGATATAATACATAACGGATGTATTCGTGATTGCTTACAAACATATTTGTAACGGACAAATCGTTTAAAAGCTGTTTTCTTGTTGCAAGTTCAAAGAAATATTAAATAAAATAACATATAAAATAAAAATTTCAGAACCGGTGGGTGTTTTGATCTCTCTGGCTATCGCTGATAGCTGTAGAACCTGAACCTACGAAAGTGCAAATCTTAATTTCAACATCGGCAGGAGGACCGCGGCTTAGTTGGCGAAGCACTTAGGCTACGTTGACTGGACAGTGGCAAATCCCTCCGGTTCTGACTTTTTTCTATGAATTTTTATATTAAATAATCTAACCAATTTTCGAGATTCACAACTAAGAAAGAAAACCAGCCAGTAAAACAATTCTGAGAAAAATACATTATATAAACGGATTGCACCATGTTACTCATTACATTAACGAAAGAATTTATGTTGCTAATGTAATTTTTTAAATAATTACCATGATTTAACTGCTTGTAACATTGCAACATAATTGTTTTCCGATGAATGTGAAATGTCACTGGATTTTTTATACCGTTGGGTAATGTTACGTCGGTGCGAGGTCAGAAGGATGCCAGTTGCACAAAAACGTGTTATCCTTTATAAGACGTATTAAGTTCTTTTTTCGTATTTTTATTTTGGCAACTTTTTTTTGAGATAGGTTTTCGCTTGACGACAATCAGTACCAGAAGTCACTGATGAGGTAGGTCTATGTTGGATCTCGCTTACCTAGATAAATGCCTATTCACTCTTCCCTTGAAAGAACTAAGGTTATACATGGCTGGAATCATGCTTTTTAAATTTACAAATTTGATATTTTCTTTTTATATAAATTAAAGAAATAACAATTACAATAGCAATAACACGTATCCTAAATCGTCGTCGATGACTCCGGAACGAGGCATACAGAGCATTTCGCCTTTGATTTGACGACTTGACGAATGAAATTTGATGGATTCTGTGGCGCGGAGCGTGCGCTGTGCATTATAAAGTTGAACGTCCTGGTTTCGATTCCCGGCTCGAGTCTGGTCTGGTGGGAGGCTTAGGTCAAGGCTAGTTCTACTGATAAAGACGTGTTGCCAAGAAGCGTGAGTTTAACATACTCCTAACAGGTTAGCCTGCTATCATCCTAGACATCATCATCACAAACCACCAAGTGCGATAGCCGTCAGGGGCTAACTTGTAGTGTATAAAAAAGAATGAAATTAAAAAGAATGGCCAAACTAATTTTTTAGCCAAGGTCTTCCTAAAATATGAAAAAGAACTAAAATCCGACGGCTGAAATATCTGCATAGCATGCTACTACATGATAATACTTAGTATACTCTGCGGTTTTATTTTGTGTGTCTAATTATCGATCTCTTCCGGTATTCTCACTGTGATACGATAGTGCGGTACCAGTAGGTGTGTGTGCTGGAATACCTATTGCCCGCTCCGACCGCGCGCCGCCCGACACATTCCTCAGCGGCACATTCATTACTGACCGCTATTACATTTAAGCAAGCGGTGATAGCCTAGTGGTTAGGGCGTCAGCCTCCTAATCAGAGGTCGGCGGTTCGAATTCGGGCACGCACCTCTAACTTTTCGGAGTTATGTTCGTTTTTAAAAATTAAAATATCACTTGCTTCAACGGTGAAGGAAAACATCGTGAGGAAACCTGCACGCCTGAGAGTTCTCCATAATGTTCTCAAAGGCGTGTGAAGCCTGCCAATCCGCACATGGCCAGCGTGGTGGACTATGGCCAAACCCTTCTCATATTGAGAGGAGACCCGTGCTCTGTAGTGAGCCGGTAATGGGTCGACCATGATTAGATTTAATAAGACACTTATTATCGGCCGCTGTGTTCGTTACAACGATAATGTGTCGATACATTTCACGCTGCGTTCAACTATAAGTACTCTTTTACACGCTTTATTCAGCATGAAGTATTCTACTTCACGCTTTATTCAGCATGATGTACTCTACTTCACGCAATGTTCATCTAGAAGCAGTCTGTTCGTTTAGTATACATATAACAAGTATATATACATCATATGTTTTTTTTTATCCACTACAAGTAAGCTCTTGACGGCAATCTCATCTGATGGTAAGTGATGATGCAGTCAAGATGGTAGCGGGCTAACCTGTTAGGGATATGGAAAACCCATACTCCTAATTGGTTTCTACACGACATCGTGCCGGAACGCTAAATCGCTTGGCGACACGTCTTTGTCGGTAGGGTGGTGATTCGAATATGTTTATGGTATTAAACATATTCGAATCCTTTTATCCTGACAAAACCATAGTAATATTATAAATACGAAAGTGTGTTTGTATGTTGATTTGTCCTTCGATCACGTCGCAACAGAGCAAAGGATCGACGTGATTTTTGAACAGTGAGTGACATAGAAGAGTTCCCGTAGGAATTTATAAAACTTATTCTGACTGAATTTTACAAACTTCTAAAATTCCACGCGAACGAAGTCGCGGGCGTCAGCTAGTAAACTATAAAATACTATGAAGTAAGAACAATTCATATTCAAACCTCTTTATCGTTTATCGTAATTCCTTATAAACTCAACTTGCAATAATCCGTGGTAAATAGACAGGCACGCTGGAATTAGAATTGCATTAATCTTTATTAACCTCTCCACGCTGATCTTCACAAACGCGCTTTCAACGCTTTAAAACGTACAGTCGCTTAGACTAAGCAATTGTACGTTGGATGCTCCGGTGTCGAAGTGAAACGTGCGCTGAAATAGCTATAGTCTCTACTAACAGGAATTAGTGGGGAAAGGTTTAGCTACTATCAGTACAGACGTACGTTCGGTTGAAAGTAAGTGGAAGTTCACGAGTGGCTACACTGAAATTTCAATGAATTTCTCATTTCATTAATTAACAATTAAATAATTAATTAAATCACCTTAAATTACAATGTATATTGGGTTCTCAGTTAAATGTTCTCAATGCCTTCATTTAAAATGTGTGATAATTGTTGAAACCCGCGTGTGTCCATGCTCCACAACATCCCTCCATTCTACACAAATTCAAATTCAAAATATTCTTTATTCAAATAGTCCTTAAAAAGGCACATAGTAGTTATTTCATGGTGATAACTAAATTCGTAAACTTAAAACTAAAGCTATGTGGGTTCCAAACGCGCCCCGTTCTAAGAAGAAGCCCACAACAAACTTAGCCGGGGGTTTTTTTTTTCGTTATCACCATCTCACATAATGAATAATAAACTATAGTACCTATGGAGATAGAGCAATTCACACCCAAGCTTTTTTATCATTTATATAATCCTTAATATCGTAATATGATTTTTCTACAATCTTTCGTTTTATAAAAACTTAGAATCTTATTGATAGTCAATAGATAATTTATTATAAAATAAAATACAATTTCCTTTGAATGAGTTACTAATTTTGTGCAGCCTACTAAACGGTACTATAAGTTTACTTTTACTTCTGATGTTCAGTGCGTTACAGTCTATTTTTTTCTTGAATTTATCAATATTTTTATGAAGATTCATTATATATTCATATATATATTGGCTATGCACAGCAGGTCAACCCGAAACTTTTGTTAATGTGTAAACTAAAAATATAATCTTATAGGTCCTTTAGTTATAGTTATTTTTAAATATGAATAATATTTTATTATAATTAAAATAAAAACTATAAGTACATAATTTCATCTAATTAATTCTAGCTTTGATTTAAAAAAATATTTATTTATTTGTATGTTGGCGTTTTCCATCCGGTTTCATTAAGTGAGTAATTTTTTGACTGGTTTGAAAGAAAAAAGAAAATACACTAGGCGGGAAACTATAATGGCGGCTATCTAGTTTTTTTGGAAGATAATTCGTGTGCAAAAATAAATTATTAGTAGTATTTTAAGTGACTTCTTCAATGTTAAAGATCGAAATAAAGAATTATCAGTACTGGAAAAAGTGTTTTCTTAACAATAGCATAGTTGAATATTTCAAGCGCAAATCTATGGCAGTTGAATGGCGATGCCCTGGCCGCATTCATCGGCCGCTGCGAAAAACTACAACTGAAATATACCTAGCGTACTCTTGATTATAATCTGTTGACCGACTGCATGGATACAGTGATCCACTTTTAATGAAATTCTGTAAAAAGTTTCAATTCACAGTACATTTTACCAATATACTGTGGATTATACCTTGGAAGGCCCGCTCGTCAATGAGATATGGAGATTTTCAAAGAATATTCAGGTAAGTTTTTATTTTAAATCAAATAGCAAAACAGTACGAAGTAAATTCCCAACTTGTAAATTATCGCTATGTTTGTTTATATAATAGGTATCGTCGTTAGATAATGGGCGGTTCCGGGTTCGAGTCTAGTCTGGTGGTCTTATGCCACGGCAAATTACCGACGGGTTTGGCCATAGTCCACCACGCTGGCCATGTGCGGCGGATTGGCAGACTTCACACGCCTTTGAGAACATTATGGAGAACTCTCAGGCGTGCAGGTTTCCTCACGATGTTTTCCTTCACCGTTGAAGCAAGTGAAAAACGGACATAACTCCGAAAAGTTAGAGGTGCGTGCCCGGATTCGAACCGCCGACCTCTGATTAAGAGGCTGACGCTCTAACCACTAGGCTATCACAGCTAGGTTACCGACGAAGACATATCTCCAAGCAATTTAGTGATCCAATATGATTCACTTCAGATGTCAATGCTCAGAATTATTCGTTTGCCAGCGATGTTAATATAAATAATAACATGAAAAACCAAATTATAAGTATCCCACGCATTACTCAAATAAAATACAATAGATTTGTAAGTAGATAATGAAATGCTACCTCCTAGGTATTTAATATTGTTCCCGCGTGTATGTAATCCGGGGCCGCGGGAACAGATCCCGCGTACGTCAATACCACGCCGGCTCATCTAAATGCAAATCATTTGCAGCTGAGCTACGAGTAAGCGCTTCAGCTGAAGGAACACGCCTGTATATAATACAGGTATACGAATAGAACCGTCATTTTATGTGCGCCTAGTGTTTTCTTTAATTGGCTTATCGTTTGCGCTTATCATATTTGATAACGGTGGACGAGATCCTTTTTTCGATTCCCAGGATTTTTTATCCACCACAAGCCCTTGACTCACCTCGTGTGAGTGGGTGCAGTCTAAGATGGTAGCGGATGCTATTGCCAGGAACAGAACAACCGATAGAGATGCATAGTGCCTCTTGATCGTTAGCATATATAGATGGCACTATCATATAAGTCGTGTTATTCTGTTGCTGGCAAAAGCCAAGAGGAAATCGCTGTTCTGCGAACTCCGGGCTCCGGAGCTTTGAAGCATTTGACCACACCCTCGATTAGTGTTCAGTTAGTGTTAATGATTTTAAATGTTTTAATTAATTATAGACCTTTTTTAGAAATATTTCTTGTAAGTTTTAAATAAATTTAATTGTTTATTATTGTTCATAATTATTAAATTAATGAAAGAGGACACCCTTCAAAAAAAAAAAAAGATGGTAGAGGGCTAACTTGTTAAGGGTATGTTAGACCAATACTCGTAATTGGTTTACACGCAAGATCGTGCGCTCGCTAAATTTTTAGCGCCACGTCTTTGTCGGTAGAGTGGTAACTAGCCACGGCCTCCCACTAGTAGGGTGGGTCATAAGATGTCGGGGTTGTCTGTAAAGGAATTAGCTAGTTGCTGTTGAAAAAAATCTAATAACAATACTCAATTGTCAACTTTAAAGGTAGAGTTCTCCTTTTCATAAGGTTCCGTCTGGAAAGGGTTAGCGTATCAAGATTTTTAGTAATACTAACATAAACTGACATGAATATCTAACCGTGTATAGCAGACTTGTGAGCTATTAAAAGGGTCTAAGAGTAGTGCGTTAAAAGGTTGAGAAACCCTTTGTCTCGGATCCGGTTACTGTGTCACTTATCCTTATTATTAACCCATTACCGGCCTACTACAGCGGCCAGCAAATTGTTTGAGTATCAAACTACACAATAGAGGAGAACTAGCCTGCTTCACTAAAAGTATTCGAGCCATCCGTTGCTTCTGCATTTTGTAATTTAACTAATTTCAGTATGTCAATGTTTTATTACTATTATAAACGTTGGGCTGGGATACGCTTGAATAAGAAAAATACGACCAATAGAAGATATTTGAGGGTAAAATGAATACGAATGTCAAGATAAGTACAGCAATGCTTTTCATCAGACATTGTGGTTGAGAACAAAACTGTCTTGCTAAAAGAATCCAATTCTGAAAGACTTACCAGTTATCATGCTGGAATTCTTATTTCATTTATAATTATCGGATCAACTAGTAAGTCCACAGCAAAACATATGTATTTTGTTGTATCTTTCGCATGCTATGGTCTGGTACAGCTCGTATCCAGAGACTCTCTGCTACTCGTTTTTCCATCTAGTCGGGGTCTACTAACGCTGCACTCTCAACCCCTTTGGTTCTGAGTTTCTGCCCCATCCTGTGCTATTTCGCACTCTAAAATGAGTTGTACCACAAATGTTCACTCAACTCTGATTCTTTTGCGGATCTCCTTGTATGTGATTCATCACATACAGACACTCCAAATATAGCTCCTACATCGCCCAGTGATTTTGAACTAATTATTTGCACAAACCTAGACATCCTATATATATAGAATATCTTATACAATATACTTAGATATATAGAATATCTTGATTTTTAAGCGCAGTCGAACTATAGACTTGGGTTTTTGTTGGCGACATTGTAAATATATGATTATGGGCTTTGGGCTGCCTGACCCTTTTTAATTGTTCCCGCTGACGTCACAGATACGCAATCATTCGCATTACGAGCGCGGTTATCGCCGCGTAGCACATTATCTGATACGGCAGATAACGCCCAAACAATGCAGATAGGTGGAATACGTCCATAATTTCGGCGGTACACTATCATCAGCGGTGGTCTGGGGTACCTAATAGCGGCCTCTATACCCTTTGCCGGGCTGAGTGGTATTCGAGACCTCTGCTGATCCTGGACCCTGATGTTTTTTATCTTAATTTTTTTTTGGTCTATCTTGATTGATCTACGTAATTAATCGATTAGTAAGCGATTATTCGAACGGGCGATACTGAAACTGTGTTAATGTTGTTATTTTTTTTTTTTTGATCTAATAATGTGGGTCGTGTTGAGTTCTGCGCTTGGTTTAACTTTCAAATCATAATCAACCTTTACAATGCTAGAAAAATAATATTTTATCCTAAAACAGATCAGTCTAAGGTACGCGTGTATCGTTTACGAGTCTCTGCACTTCAATTTTCATCCTTGTATCACCTCACTCTTTTTGAGTTTTTATACCTGGAAGGAGTATGGGCTTACCGTACCCCTTCCAGGTTAGCCCGCTACCATCTTAGACTGCATCATCACTTACTATCAGGTGTGATTGCCGTGATGGGCTAACTTGTAGTGGATAAAAAAAAAAAAAGTTTTTATACCGATCTACGACCAGAATGCATTCTATAACAAATATTTTGACATAACACTGCCTAGGTATCTCAAATCTGAATCAAAAACTCTGGTAGGTAGTGGACTCCAATTAAAATGGTATAAAACTACGATGTACCCTTAGATTTGTGCAAGTATTTTCTATTATTTGTTTATTTCTTTACCAGATTTGTGCTTATTATGCTTTACATTTTGTAGGGGTTAGTAAGCCTTCTATATCACCTGGCGACTATTGGGCGGTTAATAGACCTACAAACAACGCTGCCTTTTCCGGCGTGGAAGACATAGTAACGGTACATTGGGTAGTTAAGTTAATTGTTTTGTTGATTATGATGATGAAGTTTGATGAAAGCTAACATCACAATTACCACAGCATTTGCTTTTCCACCACTAAAATTAGTTTGTCTAGTACAATGAATCTATTTTTTTGACCCTTGACGGCTATCTCACCTGGTGGTAAGTGATGATGCAGTCTAGGATGGTGACGGGTTAACCTGTTAGTGATAAACCCACACTCCTAATTGGTTTCTAAGCGACATCGTGCCGGAACGCTAAATCGCTTTGCGACACGTCTTTGTCGGTAGGGTGGTAACTAGCCGCGGCCGAAGCCTCCAGACCAGTTCAGACCAGTCTCGAGCCGGGAATCGAACCCAGGACCTCCGAGTTTATAATGCAACAGCGCACGCACTGCGCCACGGAGATCGTCAACTAAAACCTTTATTTTAGTAGTAACTTTTCAACTATTTGAAAATGCTGATTTTATATAGAAAGTCCACTGTTTATAATAGAAATAATAGAGCACATTAATATACAAACACTATAAAATGTTATGCTACTTCTATATCAGATAAATAGTGCTTATTTATTGGACATTAGATAGCATAATGACTGTGCCTACTACAAGTACCTAGCACTTGTAAAATATTCGGAGTTGGCAAACAGCCGTACGTTTTTCAAATATATCTTTAAAGATATCATCTAAAGTTTTGTAATTAACCATTATTTAATGTGAGTTTAAATGCAGATGCAGGCAGAGTAAATTCTCATTAAACTATGGAAAGAACTATTCATTGTATGTCATTGTTTCGGCTAGAGGCTTCGGCTGTGGCTAGCTACAATCCAACTACAAAGACTTTACGTTCGCGGAAAAAATAACGACGATGGGGATGGGTCTTATAAAACTGCCGTATATCTAGGTTAGCCCACCACGATCATGGACTGCTTAGTCCTTAACATCAGGTGAGATTGCAGTCAAGGGCTAACGTTTGTTGTAATAAACTTATAAAAACTGTCTAAAGTGCAAGAAAAAGTGACTTTGGAATTATTACCTTCCAAAAAAATTTAATAAAATGGTAACCCAACACCACGAGCGGTACAAGACCATAAAATTTGGTAATACGCAGATTCAGTGGTGGATATCCGTGGGTAGAGACAACGTTGACGTTTACGTTACCATTACTTATGAATGTGTGAATACTTGAAAACAGCTATCTGCAGGCACTGAACCCGGGACCACCAGAAATTTCGCCAAACATAGAGGTAGGTGTAGCGAAAAAGTTTAATAATCCTACAAAGATACCTTCAAAGAGCAAAGATGAAGTAAAAGATAAAACACTTACAAGGTTTTGAAACATCTAATAAGCTCGCCATTTTTGACGTACCTACTTCTGCGTTTTTAAAGAATCTGATACCGAACAAAAAGTATGATCTGTGAGGAAAAGCCAATATAATAATATTAACCATTTTATTAAGATGAGGTACTTATTGGCATCACCAATATTCAAATAACACTGTTGAATGTACAGGGGCTTACTTAATGATTTATACATCCAATGAATCCATTAAACAATTTCGTCTACATGAATTTTCCCTGTTAGTTACTTATTAAAGTTTAATGTTTTGAATTAAACAGCTCATGTCACATGCCAAGGCACCGTGGCATATGAGAGCGAGTTATACCTTAATCAAGACGAAGACTACGCCCTCGTGATCGCCGTTACAGACGGGTCGCGAAGGAATCCCAGAAAGAACGAATCCGTTGAATCCAAGAATACAATCCTCACGGCACATTATCGCACCTCGAGCCACTTCAGAGTAATCCCGCCGCCCTGTCGTACTCCAGAACTGTCAAAAAGATACCTTTATGTGTTGAGGGCGCTCTTGAGCCGTCGAGTGTCTCTTGGGGCGAGGAGTGGCTTGGAGTGGCGCGGGGCAGGCGCGGGCGGGCGCGGGGCGGCGGCCGCGATGCACTCGTCGCAGTTAGCAAGGGTACCTTATTGTCGTCAACTTGAGGAGCCGGTGTCGGTCCTCAGGGCCTGGTGGGTTGGTTCGAGACTGATACCGTCTTTAGAGAAGTCAACTCTCTTATCTAGGACGAAGGGTGACACCCATTTATTACATTTTTTTCTTCATTTTTCGCGTAATTTTGGGCATTTTTTTTTTTAATACAAAGATTAAAGTTAGTTTTTGTTTATATTTATTCTACTACAAGTTAGACATTGATTGCTATTTTACCTGGGTGTAAGTGATGTGTATCATCATCACCTAAGATTGAAGAAGGCTAACTATGATTGTGGTTTTATACATACATTCCTAATTTGTTTATTTGAGACAACGTGCCATCACTAAACCGCTCTGTAGAACGTCCAAAGCCTCCCTTGAGACTGCCTGACTTTTAACATTTATAACTGTCTTGTCACACGTGACAATACATATTATGTATATGTCGAGTCAAGGGCGTCAGAGTTGTTTTTTGTAAGGGTGACTTCACGATTTTGCTCATATTTACTTTCGCTCATAGTAATTAAAATCACAACTTGCCGGTTTACACTTTTATTGCGATAATAACTAAGAGGTCCGAACAGCCCGACGTCTCGAGCGAGAGAATCCGTGAAAGGCATCGACCGCCCTTATTTATAGCACAAAGCATGCTTGTACAAGATTAATTGTTACTGGCTAAATTGTGTTAGCAAAAACATCAATTGTTAAAATGTGGGCAATTATTGAATTCTAGAGCAATTTGGCGCCGCTTAATAAAGTTAATAACTTCTTCGCGCCGACATATATTATATGAATGAATAAAGAAATCCTATGACTAAACCACACTAAACATATTTAGTGCCATTCTAACTCGCTTCTACTCATTCTAGCTCAAAAATGTTCCGACTTAAGGGAGGTGTGTCTATCTTATATCAGTATTGAAGCAATATGGGTTATGGATATCGTATTTTTCAGTGTATGTACGGCTTCGGCCGTTGCTAAAACATACAAACGACAAATACATTTCGCCAAGCGATTTAGCGTTCCCGCACAAAGTCGCGTCGAAAACAATTAAGTTACCATACCACTAAAAGATGACCCCGCTACCGCTAGCATCATCGCTTACTAACAAGTGAGATTGCTGTCAATAAAAAAAAACAAAAATGGTTGGAATGGTGATATTTTATTTTTTATCTGGTAAGTAATGGCTAATAATGTGAGTACATTAGTGTTTTTTTAATCTGCACTGTTTTGTCAACTAGCAACCCGGGTAAACTGCGCATGTCCGTCGCGAGCCCGACCGGCGGCGCGTGGTCGATACCGCGGGGCGCCAGTCAGCGCCGCGCCGGGACTCCGCGAGCCCGTGCCGCGGCCATGAGGGCGCGCGCCGTGTTCGCTGCGCTCATCGCCTGCCTAGCCGCCTCCATCGGAAGAGCGGAGAAGAGCAAATTCTGTACGTACCTTTTCACCTACTTTGAACAACGAAAGACTTCGCCAAACTCACAAACGGCGACGATTAAACCCTCCACTAGCATATAGTTTCTAATGTATAAGCCGCGAACTTCATAGTTCTGTTAAAGTAGAAACAACTGATAGAGGGTATTTACTTGAGTTTCAAAAATTACGGAAAACGTGTAAAAAATTGCGTTAAACCTCAACAATTCGGTGTCGTCCATTCCGTATCGTTCCGTATCCATCCGGCCGTTAATCCCGCTGATATTACAACACGTGATTTCCTAAAACCACCCACAAGAGGGCGTACGGATGCCGGTTAGGAGTATAACGTCATTAAAACCCAAAAGTAACCCTAGATTGCCTAGAAATGCTGACACTAATTGGTCTAACCATCAAAATGTAACTATGCTAAGTAATCCGCTAGAGGGCGTCAAACTCTTAGTAGGAAGTTTATTTTAATTAAAAATAACACTATTCTCTATCACACTATTTTTTGTTCTTGACATAAACATGATGTTCTTGTGTAGCTTACGTTGCAGGTCATTACTCGTATTAAAAAAAAAATAACTTTTTTTAGAACTCTACGATACTTACCTTAGAATTTTTAAAATTTAAAAAACGATGCCATAGGATGTATTAAATCAACACTTAAAAATCCGTTATCAGCTTATCTAGAAAAACGGGGAATTGCCCGGGAAAATAATCCAAAAGCAAGCAAAATAGTCGGCAAGTAATAAAAATTACTTCAAGTGATTTCCTTAAACGTGTTTACATCAAGTAATTTGTACAATTCTTTAGTCAATGTACTTAGTGGTGAATCTTAATCAATATTAGGGAAAAAAGTACGCCTGTGTTCTAAAAGATTTACGCCCTCTGTCGGATAGTAATTAGTTGAGAGACCGCTAAAGGGTTCGCGGTTTTCACGTTTCTGGGGACTCCATTTTGGATCTTGTATACTTAATCTGTTGCTTTCAGTTCTCAACCAAAATTGTTATTAAATAATTATCTATAAAGTACTATATGACTATACTATTCTATAACTAATGACTGCAACCTCTAACTCTTATATCGGTAAGAGATTCTTAATTTGGAATTTAATAAGGTTAATTTCTAATATTGGATCATTAAGTTAAGATTTTAATGAATTAAATATTGAAGACTTAAAACAGAGGCAATAAAATATACAGTTTTAGAATACAAAATTTATTTATTACAGTGAAATTTGATTATTTACCAACATTAAAAATTTAATTGAAATAAATAACACAATTAGTTTAAACTGCAACCTGTTAAATCCTAGCTAAGGAGCGGATTTTAAACAGCTGTTAAGTCTCTGTTTAATTTAAGCAACAGTATAAAAAAATTAATATGCAAAAAACGTTATTCCCCCTTGAGAGAGCGTAACCGTTTTAAATGAATTGCTCGTAATATTACAGAATGAAGATGTCAAAGTAAGTACAGCAGAACTAAATAACATGCACGTCACAAATTAAAACGAACTTCCCCGCCTTATAGAGAACATAATTTCACTTAAGTAGGCACCTATGTAAATGATATGGGGGTTCATAAGGCTCATGAGAAAATAGGTCATACAGAAAATACAAAAGGGAATGAAATGCACAATGCGAATGTAGGGTAACGTCCGCAAGCAACGTCGAACGCGGCGTGATAGCTTCTATTTTATACTACGGCTTATACTACGCCACGCTACGCTTGTCTGCCGTCTCGAGCGGCGACGGGGTAGAGTGGCTGTTGTGAGACTTAATGGAGTATTTATAGAACTATAGATTGGGAACCAACAATATTTTGTTCAACATGTTTTAAGATCCCTTAAGGACATTTTGTTTTGGTCACTCGATTGATTGGATAAACACAACAAAAGCAAACTTCAAATTATTTTAGCATACCATCGAACCAAAATGTTATGGAAAAACTCTTACTTCCCTGTTAAAAATTTCACTGAAAAAGATAGTAAAAATATCTCAGAAATTGCAATGAATATTCTTAGTGCATACAGGCAGGTTTTTCTGACATTATTTTATGATCATTTTTAGAAATTATCTAATAGTTAGAAATTGCTAGACTAACTAGCATATGAATTATTTTCAAATCCACATAAATGAGCCTAAAATGTAATAGAATCTTTTATTACATTTTAGGCAAAATGTCGTCATGAATTTCTGAACAGTATCCTGTAGCCATTGTCACAATTAACGAGAAACGATAATCGGTTATATGTCCTGTGCAATATTACTAACTAGCTGTTTCCTGAAGTTTTATCTTTACAAATAGACGGAAATCACATCCATACTTTAATTGTTTTCTATTATGCAAAACCTTCCAAAAAAGAGTCTTATTAATATTAAAATGAAAGAAAATGAGTTTCTAATGATGAAATTTTATTTCTAATTTGTTCACAGCAACTGTTTAAGAGTTTATCGATTAAAAATTAATAAACAAATTTTTCTACCTTCTAATATGTCAAGTATTGATAACATTAAATACATTTGCATGTATTTAAAAGAATTGAATAAAAGATATACACATACAGTGTCGAAACAGATAATGATATCATATCCGCTGAAATAAAACTCTGATTCAATACACAATGTATAATTAACAACAAATAATGTTACAAGTTGCTAAAATACTTGTTAATCTTCTGCCATCCTTCGGTCAGTCTGTTGGTTATTTTGTCCACTGGTCCTGGCCCTGCACAATGCCTCGGCGGTCCGGCTAAAAGAGCCGCTTCTCCAGAAGCCAACTTGACCAGTTTGTCTAAGTTTACAAGGGATCCAGGAGAAAGACTGGAACCTCCAGAACTAGCAGCTACCGTCATCTCTTGTGGTACCCCTGGGATCTTTGAAAGTTGTACTTCTGTTTGTCCGAAACCTAAGTTGATTACAACTAGTAGAGATCCAGGACCACCCCATCTCAAAATAGTTAGCGCGTCACCAAAACGATTTATCTGTAAAAGATTTATTCGCATGTGCATTATGCAAATATCAATCAAAAACGGTTAAATAATCTAATAGAACTTGTAAATATAGTTAAAGCTTTAGAACAGTTGTTTAAATAACCGTTCATACTGTCACCCATACATCAAACAGATAAACCTGCAAGCGATAAGAGTTTGTATTCCTATTTTGAGTAGTTTATGAAATAGACATATCCGTTCATAGCATCTACGATCAACATTTGTAGCCATATGATTGGCCTGCTGATAGCAAATCTTATTTTATATGGAGCTATATAGTCGTAGAAGCGGTGATAGCCTAGTGGTTAGGGCGTCAGCCTCCTAAACAGAGGTCGGCGGTTCGAAACCTCTAACTTTCAGAGTTATGTGCGTGTTTAACAATTAAAATATCACTTGCTTCAACGGTGAAGGAAAACATCGTGAGGAAACCTGCACTCCTTAGAGTTCTCCATAATGTTCTCAAAGGCGTGTGAAGTCTGCCAATCCGCACATGGCCAGCGTGGTGGACTATGGCCAAACCCTTCTCATATTGAGAGGAGACCCGTGCACTGTAGTGAGCCGGTAATGGGTTGATCATGATGATGATGATGATATTGACGTTTGACTTACATCTGCTACACATAAAATTCGATTCCGCCACAAGCCACCATCACTTATTGCGTTGCGAAACCATCACTTAGTCACATCTTCTATAGTATCTTTAAGGATGTCTAATATATTACCTCTACATGTGGCCCCATGGCTGGGGATTTTCTCATGGCAGCCGCAGTTCTCATAACACCAATATGGCTCAGGTCATTAGCGTATTCAGTCTTAGCATTGGCGTATCTGTAATTCGTGGCCAATGGTAACCAGGGTTGTCCTGATGTGAACCCAGCTGTCGGAGAATCATCCCAAGGGAATGGGGCTGCTGATGCAACGGAATCTGCCGGCCAGCATTTGGTTATTTCAGCCCATTCTAAGATGGTATCTGCTGCACCTAATTCATCTCCCTGTTGGATCAGAACTGCCCCAGGCAGTGTTAAGGCTAGAAGAAGTATACCGTCCACCATTTCGTTCCCGTAACGTGAAGCTATTCGGCTTTCATTTGTTATACTTGTCTGTAAGAAAAATGACAATCTTTAGTAGACATTCAAATAAATTATACTTAAGACACTTTATAGGAAATTATTCAAATTCTTGTATATTGAGACTCAAAAACGAGATAAATAGGAGAAATGTGAGAAAAATGCTCATAAGCCAAAATCTAATAGTCAAGTTAGTTGGAAAATAAGAAACAATATTACTTATGATTACCAGTTATTGTATTTTTTCAAACATGGTACGACAAGATGTCTAGACATGTTCAATATGATAGACACGCAAAGTACACGCCTTCGATTGAGCCAATGTGTTTGACAAAATGTTTACACGCTTTTTCCATATAAACGTATGCGTGTCAAGCACACAAGAGCCATTCGAGCAATTTGGATCGTTTCGGAATCACATACGACGATCCACACAAAACCACGAGCGAGAGAGCCGTATATCAAAACTAATATCTGAAAGCAAGACATCGCACGGCTTACGGCAGATTTATTTGGACAGCAGCATGTTCGGTATTTAGGGCGGACCCGAGCCAAGTGGGCGTCGTATCTTGTGGCGGTTACGCTGTACAGCGTAAAGCTTGCAGGTTGAGCGCCAAACTTGGCACCGAGTGCTGTTGGGTACCTTCGTGTGCTTGGCGAACGCTGTTCCGATACACAGCCATTTTATAACAATAACATATCCGTTCATAGCATCTACGATTAACATTTGTAGCCATATGATGTGCCTTCTGATAGCAAATCTTATTTTATATGGAGCTAAATAGTCGTAGAAGCGGTGATAGCCTAGTGGTTAGGGCGTCAGCCTCCTAATCAGAGGTCGGCGGTCCGAATCCGGGCACGCATCTCTGTTCCGATGCACAGGCATTTTATAACAATTATTACTATCTATTTTACGGACATGAATGTTAAAGGCTTCTAATAAATCTTTGCATGTAATGAAGCATAAAAGACAAAATTGTCCTCAAGCGGTAAAGATTTATATTTGAAATTAACCCATTAAAATAATCCACCCTGATTTTTCTTTACTTTATTATAACTCTGCCCACTCACAAATTTCAATTAGAATAGTCGAATTTGAATTATATTTGACTTTGAATTGAATGAATGAATGAATATACTTTTATTGCACACCACAAGAAAGGAAAAGAAACAAAAAAAAAACAGAAGATAACACGGTAAGAGTACGATTTAAATAAAAAATCTTGGTCCTTTGTTTTGAGTTGCCGAATCGTTATCATCTTCAAACAAGAAGCAATTGCATTTCACAAAAACTTCTGGTAAATAAAAAGATTTTGTAACAAGCAATTGCATATTCAAATTAAAATATAAAAGTATTATTTATAAAATATAATAGGTATTTTATCAAGTATAACAACGCCAGGTTTCCAAACGAGCAAATATCTTAAAAGAAGCCAACGAACACAGCCGGGTGCTCCATCTCATGTGTAATAAAGGACACTTCAATATTAAGGGGGGACTTACTATCCAAGTGGGGGCAGTATCTTGCGGCGGGTACAACATTGCAGCGTGCAAGTCTAGCGCTAAACTCGCCGCCGAGCGCCTCTGCGGTGCAGCGAGGGCATAACTTAACACGCTATTGGCTCCTGAGCTACCTTCCCCGTAGAGTTTAGCAGCGACTTCCGGCCCGAGCGAGGTCTCAACTAGTATTATCCTGGAAGGAAAGATGGCTGCATTGACTGATGCTTTATTGCTAGCCGTTTGTTACAGGCGCTGGCGTTTACGCAGGTAATCTATTGGCATTTGTTGACTTCCGAGTTATCAATCAATCAAATTATTAATTAGAATAAGCAGAAATTGGGTTACATCGGATTTTATGCATAATGATGATATCCCACAAAGTTTCGCCTGTAGACGTAAAATATGACAAATTGTAATCACTATAATAATAAAATAAAATCAATAGATACAATTAACAATTCAAATGAGTCATTCCCTAAATAAATGACAACGTTATTGGATTACTAGATAATTGATTTATGGCGTTAATAACTTGTCTAGCTGTTTAAATTTTAAACAATAATAATAACGAATCAAAGTATCTACGTTTTCATACAAAGAGATGTCTCCAAGCGATTAAGAATTCCGGCACGATGTAGCGTCGAAACCAAACAGATGTAAGGGTTTACCAAACCAATAACAGGTTACTGTCTTGGACAACATTTTCACTATATATAAAGTAGTATACTAAAAAAATAGATGAACTTACGGAGGATCTATATTAGCATTACGAGCACACCCCACAGCAGCTATGGCAAGCTTTTTCAAGAGCTGCTCACTGCAGTTATAGGCTATGATGTAATCAGGGTTCAGAACCACCCCCGTCAATCCTCGCTTCAACCATGTGCACTGAACATCTGAGAACATCGCGGTGACAGCTTCGGAGCAAAGGTTCAACAGTGCCTCATTATTCCTGGTAGCATAATACGCAGCGCTGCCTTCGTGCCAATTCCAACTGTCTACTCCTTTCTCAACCTTCAAACAGTAGTATGAGATAAAAAGAATTTTCTCTGCGATTGTCAATACTCAACTCTCTATTCCAATAAACTATGAATAAATTATGAAAAACGACCCTTTAAAATTTCCCGAGATGGCCTGCTAAATATACACACAGTCCGTTGAATCGCATTTTCTGTCGGTATTCTTTAAATCCGAGACAGTTTCCGTTAGTAAAAGGGTTTATTCTAATCCAGAAGCGGTGATAGCCTAGTGGTTAGGTCGTCAGCCTCCTACTCAGAGGTCGGCGGTTCGCATCCGGGCACGCACTTCTAACTTTTCGGAGTTATGTGCGTTTTTAAAAATTAAAATATCATTTGCATAAACGGTGAAGGAAAACATCGTGAGGAAACCTGCACGCCTGAGAGTTCTCCATAATGTTCTCAAAGGCGTGTGAAGTCTGCCAATCCGCACATGGCCAGCGTGGTGGACTATGGCCAAACCCTTCTCATATTGAGAGGAGACCCGTGCTCTGTAGTGAGCCGGCAATGGGTTGATCACGATTCTAATCCATTAATATGTTGATGCTATGCTATAAGCCAATAATTTTTTTCTTACCCTTACTAAGAAATAACTTACTGCTGGTAGCTCATCTTTGTTTCCATTTCTCCAAACAAGCATGTCCTCGTAGGCGGGTCTACGTTCTGCGCTTAAATTGAACATCTCGGAACTTAAGCTGATAGTCTGTAGTGGCAGGGTTATCAGAAGCTTGAGTTCTGAAGAGAAAGTTGATTATTCATTAAAAATGGACAAGAATCACCTGGTGTCAAGTAATTACCGTCGCCCATGAACATCTTTAGCATCAGATGGACCAATCCATCTGATAGGTTGCTACGCTAAACCATAAATCGTTTGGCGGTACGTCTTTGCCAGTATGGTGGTAAGCCCAGCTGAGGTCGAAGCCTCCTACCGATCCCAGAACCGAGCAGGGAATCGAACTCGGTACGTCCCACTTTGTAATACTTTCGCATTTGCAAATTTAATCTGATTAGCTTAGACCAATTAACATCATAACATGATGTACGCTTTACAAGAAAAAAAAAAGAAGTCTCTAAATATCCAGGTTCAATTCATAGACTTCCTGTTTAACATGGTTCATGTTAGCCACGAACTTACCAAGCTTTTTGGCTTTCTCCACTAGTGCATTAAAGTTATCGACATTGCCATATCTCGCATCGATGCCCGCGAAGTCCACGGGGCCGGGAGCGCCGCAGTCCGTGCTCTTAGCGACTATGGGTGACAGCACGACGGCGTCGGCGCCCAGCGCGCGTACGTAGCTCAGCTGCTTGATCGTGCCTGTACAACAATCCATCATCATGTTGCAAATGCAAATCATAAATAGAAATCAAAATATTCTCATGATCAACCCATTACCGGCTCACTACAGAGCGCGGGTCTCCTCTCAATATGAGAAGGGTTCGGCCATAGTCCACCACGTTGGCCGTGTGCGGATTGGCAGACTTCACACGCCTTTGAGAACATTGCGGAGATCTCTCAGGCGTGCAGGTTTCCTCACGATGTTTTCCTTCACCGTTGAAATATTCTCATTTACATAAAACTAGGGAAAATATAATATAGTGGGATAAAGGAAGGTTTTAACGCACTTTCATTTAATGATACATCATGGGCAGACACTCATTTTTACATTATAAGAAATGTGTTGACTCTTGACATATACGTTGAACATATATGCTTGCAAAAAAATCCTTTTATATATAAAGGAATATAAAAATGGAAAATAACTTTGACGTTATTTTATTGCTTTAATAAGATTTTTCTTAAATAGTTTAATTTCCACTAAGCGATGGGAAGTGAGATGGCGATAGCACAAATAATACTTACCGGGCTCAGTTTGTTGCGGGCTACTTCGTAATATATTATATGGTCAAAAATCTAGTTATCATCAACCACTTGTAAAACGAAGTGCCTTTAAAAAATCAATTAATAAATTCGGATAGACTGATTTAAAGCTTAAATGTTGTGATTTACTTTCAAATACGTCAATTCATGCATTTTTCTAAGTCAGCTTTTTCCAAATTCCAAAGAACGAAACGTCCTTTGCCTTGTCACGGCCGGTTAAAAATTTTTGCGTTACTCATGGTTATTTTGAAGGTGAATCATGATTCTTTGAATTTACGTACCTGAGTAATAATTTAATTTAATAACCTAAGCTTTTGTTCGTTAAAATAGCAGAGGCATAGTTAGTCGCCTTTGTGGCGATTCCAATGAAACGCCACCAGCACTATGCAAATTAGTTGGGTTGTCTGTTATTTGCAGGAGGGGGCTAATTATTATATACGAGCACATATATATTATATGTGTGCACTTAGGTATCGCTGAGAGACAAACGGCTGTTAGAAATTCTGATATCAGATCAGAAGAAGAGGTAGTGATAGTAAAGAAAATTAGATCGAGAATCATTTGCACAGCGAATATGGTAACTACTACATCAAGGAGAGTTATTTATTCATAGTTCACACCATTCATTTCCTACCATTTCATTTAATTTCATAATGTGAATGCGTTAAAAAAGTGGATATGGAATGGTCAATACAATCATACAGACTTTAAGTTTAATATATTTTTTTTGTATTTGATTTTGACCTCGGGATCAACAAAGTTGTTTTTACTTCTTGAGATGATAATGTCTTAAGGACCTTAGGGGGTTGACTCTAATGCTAATGACTGCAATAATGATAATGGTATCGGTTAGTTATTTCCGATACTAAAGTTTTTCACCAAATTTCAAGAAATGAAGCGTTACTTGCTAGCATTTCATTATCTAAGGAGAGGTTTAAGGAAATCTACCTAGTGGGCGTTGCAGCACATAATACAATCTTTAACCAAGACAACTAACTGCGATCTCTGCCAATGGTGACTGCCGCCACGCGCACAATCACGACAACTCTGCCGAGAGTGCACGAATAAGAAGAAGAACAATTTAAAAGCACTTTGTTCATGTACATGAGATAACAACAAAGTAAGGTTCCAAACTCAAACAAGATTTCTAGCTCGGGATGATTTCATCGGATCTCAAGCAGTCTTAATATTCGGGACTATCGGACTAAAGTTTGTTGCGAGGCGCGTCGATCGATATCAACAATTCCCTAGATTAGAATAGAACTTTGACGGTATCTACAAGAGCCAATAACAAGTTCATAAGAAGTTGGTGAGTCTTGTTCCCGTGAACGAAATCAATACCTGTAATTTGTATTGCGATTGAAATGGCGCACTCAAAACACGCCCGGATAATAAATCAACATCAAGCTGCGAGCCAGAAAGGGGAAGCCGCGTGTTTTTCGAATTTACCCCACATTTACCCCCGATCGAAGGGGTTGTTTTTATTCGGGTCACTTTTACAAGTGGTTTTTGGCACTCTGCATAACAATATGATCTGGAAATGGGTTTAATTTTGTCCGTTATAATTTACCACGGGGAATTAATTCATTGATTTTCGGTTTTTCGTTACACTTTTGGCTACCTTCGTGCCATATTTCATTATTGTGGGTCAGCAATGAGATCACTTTTAATATTGAAAATATATATTGAAAACCCACGCATAATCGAACTTGTTATTGGCAGATAGTTTGAAGAGTATCTAAATTAGTAGTAGCTGTATTGATTAAGTGAATATACTTAAAAAATTACCCTGTCTAATTAATTCTATGACTTTGTTGAGACACAGACGTTCACTCGAACGTTTGAGTTTCTAAAAAGATGAATATCCAGTACTAATGATACCCACATTAATGTCAAACTACCCACCAAGACAATGTCATAAACATTCGAGGTCTACGACTTTAGACTTTAACCCACTCAATATATTAAATGAAATATCTTATTTCTCATAAATATAGCTGTAGATGTTCTTAGACGGCGTTAATCATTCCTGGAACGGTTTACGATCAGAAGCAGGTCGGCTGTGGAACATGTCGCCAGAACAGATCAAAGAGCTTTTTCTCCATACTTGTTCAAAATACAAATCAAGAAGTATCTTCTCAAAATGTTTGAGTTAAATGAATACTTAATATATATTTTCCTGGTAACTGGCCGAAGCTCGGTAGCGAAGCGCAAGCCACTTTTTCTCTGTTCCTCGAGGTTGAGAGGAAACCTCGGTTTGGCCAAAATTAAAAGACCAGCACATCGATGAGCACTTAGCGCCGTGGGTGCATACCTTGCAGATCTCCCAGGCCATCTCCATCGGAGTCCTTGAAGGAGTCAACGAATATCCTGTAGTAGACCGCGTTGCTCCACCACGGGAGCTGTTCCGCTAACAAGCTGTTCAGCAACGAGAACACGAGCGCGAGCAACCACATGCTGAAGCCGAACTGTTAGATGCGCTCTGTTGAATTTATGTGACCTTGGTATAGTGAGGAGAACATGAGCAAGTAAAGTAATGAGAGCATTTTTTTTAAGGATATTATATGACTTTGTTCTCATTAGTGTTAGGGATTAAATTTCATTTTTCGGTGTGTGTTTGTGTATAGCTAGTGTATGTTTTTATTTTCACGTAACGTTCGGTACTTTATTTTTATATGGACTTAGTGATGGTCATTTTACACTTGGTTGACGGTGACTCGATGTCTGTAAGGTATTAGCGGGATACTCTTGGCGGGTTTAGGGGGCAGAGCGATGAAAAAAGCGAAAGGTTATACTAATAGATGTGTTTAACGAAAACGGTTGTTAAGCTAATTAAAAAAAGTAATTTTTATGTGCTTACATAAAAATTACTTTTTTAATTAATCAACATCTTTTCGAAATCTTTCATTACATTCTTACAGTTCTAATATAAGTCATATGAATTTTAAAAACTCTCCACTAAAAATTTAGCTTTTCCAAACCTCGCAATCCTCTGTCCTTGCGTTAAATCTTACACATAATATGACTTTCTTAATTACAAAGATAATGAACTATTATAGTAAGTTTCGTAGTGGCTTCTACTTTAGATATTATAAAATAACATTTAGGAATTGCTTATTCATTATAATAATATTTCATTAGAGTGTCAACACTCTAAAAACAAACGTCAAAACAGTAATGGTTTGGCCCATCCGTGCTAGATTAAGAATGATTCTAAAAATGCTGAGTTAGCGTTTTCTATCTCTGGCAACTTGCACGTCGCCCCATTATGATAGCATTATTAAACTAACCTCAATATTGGCTATCAGCGTTTTCTTTAAACAAAAGTCGGTAGATTTCTTGTTTTGTAAGCCACAAGGAACCCCTTTGAATGTTTGTTATCGTAATTAATGATTCAACGTTCAAAGTAGTGCGTCTGTCATCGACTGTCACCGCCGGCCATCTCTATTGTGGGCGGAAGCGTCGCCATTGCTCACCGTGATTCCGTTGCGGAGCAAATTGCCGGACAAGTGGCTATTATGTGTTCGGATAAACCTATGTTGTGATCCATCATTTGTGACTGGCTCATTTGATTACAATTATGCTAATAGCATACCTTGGAACTTGTGACATGTTTTATTTTATGGTTTAGTTCGCAAAAATATTTCAAACTATCTATATACTACTTTCTATGGTTTCGAGCAACCGGTTTAGGTGAACCGGATGTAGTAATAAAAACTTTAGCCCGTTAAAAAAGAACCTCCCAATAAACTACGGTTCGTAAACTACGTCGCAAACATAGTCACTTAAAGAAAATCAGTGTCAGCTTTTTTTTTATTAAACCACAAGTCAGCCCTTGACGGCATCTCACTTGATGGTAAGTGATGATACGGTCTTAGATGGTAGCGGGCTAACCTGTTAGGGGTATGGTAAACCCATACTCCTAATTGGTTTCTACACGACATCGTGCCGGAAGACTAAATCGCTTGGCGACACGTCTTTGTCGGTAGGTTGGTAACTAGCCACGGCCGAAGCCTCCCACCAGACCAGACTTGAGCCGGGAATCGAACCCAGGACTTCCAACTCTTAAAATGCAACAGCGCACGTGCTGCGCCACGGAGGTCGTCAAAATCAAAAGACATTTCAATTGGAACAAACATAAACTCGTTTGATACTTCATGTTTGTCTGTTTGTAGGGGCTTGTGTCACCTTTTATAATGAGTATTGATAATACTTAAAAAATAAAAATGTAATAAGTAATCATTGATAAGTATCTTCCGTCAATTTTTCTGCGCATTTAGTGTTTCCTTGTGATGTTGAATAAAAACCGAAAAGGATGTGATCAGTAGCTCCTCTGGTGCTGCTACTAAAGGCTGACTAGCTATCATGGTGTAGGTATGGTTTTAAGATAAATAAGCTCTTTATTCCACATAAAAGATATTGGATTGCAACACTTAAGAAGTAAAGAAATTTCTAGGCATGCAAAGGCCGCCTTATTGCTGTAAGTCACGAGGAATTGCTGCCAGAGTTGGTGCTGTAAGGTTTTCTTATATTATAGTTAAAACGCAATATGTTCTTCTTAAAAGATATCTATTAATTTAATAGTATGCAATTAGTGTGTTTTGATTGACATAAATGACGCATGGCGTCAGGCTTTGACGAAGTCTGACGCGTGCGTGGCGTCAGATGGGTTGTGGCAATGTGATTTTATTACATTAATAATATTCAATTAAGTACGCCCAAATAACTATTAACTAAGTCGGCGGGGCTCGAAGGACGATGGCCTCCCCCGGCCGCAGGGTGACGCGCCCGTGCTCTCCCCAGGGAACTGTGTCACTGGAAGAAAAACAAACGCGTTCAGGAATTACTTAACTTAACGACACATGAAGCGGTGATAGCCTGAAGCGGTGATAGCCTAGTGGTTAGGGCGTCAACCTCCTAATCAGAGGTCGGCGGTTCGAATCTGGGCACGCACCTCTAACTTTTCGGAGTTACGTGCGTTTTTAAAAATTAAAAAATATCACTTACATCAACGGTGAAGGAAAACATCGTGAGGAAACCTGCACGCCTGAGAATTCTCCATAATGTTCTCAAAGACGTGTGAATCAATATGTGCCAATCCGCACATGGCCAGCGTGGTGGACTATGGCCAAACCCTCATATTGAGAGGAGACCCGTGCTCTGTAGTGAGCCGGTAATATGTTGATCATATGAAAATTAACCAATGTTATGGGTTAAAATATAACCTTAAAGACCAGTGAAGTGAGAGAGTGAATGAGGCTTAACTTATAAGCGAGGGGTTTTAGGTTCAATCCCCGGTAGAGCAAATTCAGAAATTTACAATTTATGAAACTATCTGAGAACTAGTAGCCCCCCCCCCCCCCCCCCTAATAAAGACGTGCTCGGCATGCAATTAAGCGATTCAATACGATGCCGCGGAAAACTGATTAAAGGTGGAAAACATCTGCTAATCTAAAACAAATTAGCACGTGTGTTAGTCTGCATCATCATTTGCTACCAGAAAATATAAAAAAATATATATTAAAAAAAAAGTGAAATTACTGAGTACTGGTATTAGCCTAAATCACCCAAAATAAACCGAACGGCAAACGCATTTAGAATAAAAATAGGGATAAAAGATTTATTTATTTTCTGTGTTTAGTCGCAAGCACTAATCTTGTGAAAGAGCATTCTAGAATATAGGTGTATACAGATTGATGAAATTATTGATTGCAACGTGCAGATTTGCTAATATTACGCACATTACAGCAAATTAAGCTACATGTTCAATTTGAAATACACGGACTTCCGCAAAGTAACACGTCTTGTATTCATTATTTATGGTGACAGCCAAAGGGTAATTTTGTTACAACCTCTTATCGCTTAGTTGTAATATTTCATTATTAGTGGGTCAGGACAATATCATGCGAAGAGTCGAAGGCTCGTCTGGACTAGTATTATTTTGCTTTTAAAGCCACATCATGTTTGAAATGCGAATCTGTATATAATTGCAGGGTAGCTGGAATATGCACGGTGTTTCGTAAACGGCTGAACTGCGTTGTATAACGATTTAATTGCTGCTACGCATTTGCATGCGGGAAACAATTCTGATGGCGCGCGGTGCAAATTTTAAAACAATGGCCGCTGGTCGAATGCGAAAGGATATATCGGTATTTTATAGGGTTATAGCAGTTTTATAAACCTATTAGCGGTTCCACAGCTCGTCACGATCTGTACATTACAAAACTATTATCACTATCGAGGTCATCATTAGCAACCCTTTACAGACCCGAGGGCACCGGCCTACTTTCACGACATCCATGGCGCAGTGCGTGTCGCATTATAAAGTTGGAAGTCCTCGGTTCGATTCCCGGCTTGAGTCTGATCTGGGTGGAGGTTTGTAATTAACCATTATTTAATGTGAGTTTAAATACCAGATGCAGGCAGAATAAATTCACATTAAACTATGGAAAGAACTATTCATCGTATATAATTGTTCCGGCTAGAGGCTCTGGTCGTGGCTAGTTACCACCATACCGACAAAGACGATGTCGCTTAAAAACCAATTACTAGGAGGCTGAGTTCACTATACCCCTAACCCGTTAGTATAAATAATAAATGTTAGCCCGCTAACATCTTAGACTGCTTCATCACTAGGTGAGATAGCCGTCAAGGGCTGTATTGCAGTGTATAAAAAAAGCAAGAGAAAGCTTTGAGGTTGGTCTGCACCACACTGACCAAGCCCGAAAGCCGTAACACTTCCAGCATGAAGAACCCTGAACCATGCAGAAATCCGCACGCTCATTTCGTTCGCTATTAAAGCAAGCAGTATTAAACGCATACACGAAAGTCAAAGGATGAGATCAGTCAAGGATGGAACTCGGTCACCCAAAAATGAAGCCGAAGTATTAACCACTGTTCTATCACTGGGATTATTAAAATGTGATATAATCTATGCCTTGATTCCTGATTACATGTTGACTTTGGCACAGTTCCCTGGTTCATTTCTCAGAATTCATCAAGTCTATTATAGTACAGTTAGTATCTTATTAGTATTATTTTATACTAGTATTAAGTAATATTATTAGTATAGAGACTAACTAGACTTCTACCTACTTTGTATTGAAACATTAAAATCGGTTCGGAATTGACGATGCTATAAATGGCCCAGAAAAAAAAGTTTGCCCAATTATATTTAAATATCCTTTTGGTTTTTGGAAATTGGAATTGGAAAAAAAAACTTACCCATCAACTCTGCTGGAATGCACACTTGAAGCGTAAACAGTCAACGGTTCTCTCAAGAAGGGCACATTATCCAAGTCCACCGTGTCTTCCTGTGAACCTACGTTGAACAACAACGCATAAGTGTCGTGCGTGATGAGATGCCGTATGAGGATGAAGGTACTCTCGGTGAGGGCCTGAATGTGGTAGCTGCCGTGTGACAAGGCCGGTTGCTTGCGTAGGTCGATTAGGGATTTGTATACCTGTAAATCGTATTTTCATTGTTAGTTTGTGATTCAGCTCCGTGCTGTGAGCTAATATTGAAATCGCTTAATCACGTTATGGTAATGAAATTGGCACAGACAGTGTTTATTAATACTTATACTTTTTGCTTTTATTTTTATACTTATTTGTTTATTTAATACACATAAATCATTTGTTTAACTACTAACCTGTATTCAGATTTTATATAGATATGAAGTAAATATAATAAATACTTCTGAAATTAATAACCTCTAATTTTTAAGGCTGTTAACAAATCATCTTCATCATTAACGTCCTCAACCTATTCACGCCCCTTTGCTGGGTATAGGCTCTCCTCTCATAGTGAGAAAGGAGCATGGACCCACCGCGCTGATGTTGGGTGATAGGATTTAACGATTATTAACACATATTATTAATGATGACCGGGACCCAGATTTACATGCTTTCTGAGACACGATGGTTGACTACGCCAATTTAAAAAATCCGATCTGGTACTGTGAACTTCTTAACAGACAACCTAATACCTAGATTTTGACCAGAACCGATGATCGGATCCAGGACGAGTCAGGATTTTTTATTTCACATGGTTTATTGCTGGGCGGCAATGTGTTTCTTCCCAGTCATTTCCCGATTATTATGTGTTGCAGGAACCCAAATTTGCCATGCTTGAGCATATGATGATACGTAACTGTTTTCTTTTTGACCGTTTATTAAGGTTCTTCCACTTCATTGCAGGATGCTCTGTTGTTTAACGTTACATAAATACTGACCTTATAATGACTTCGTTCAGCTTCTTTTTGACTTTTCAAATTGATTTCCACGTAATCTTGTGCAATCGGCAACCAAGTTGTTGAGTTAGTCGAGAATCCTGCGCTGGTGGTATTATCCCAATGGAACGGCGTCCTGGCGGGATCTCTTGAGTATTGCAGATAGTTGTCTGGATTGCCTTGGTTACATGCAGCAACGTCCACGGTATCCTCCCAACTGACGTATCCATCTCTCATACCAATCTCTTCACCTTGGTAAGTGATGGCCACTCCGGGCAGTAACATGCTTAAAGAGTTTAGGCCGTCAACCATATTTGTTCTGAATCGCGAAGGCATCCTATTCTTGTCGTGATTACCGAACTAAAAATAATAACCCAAAATAAATATTTTATAGAAATTTAATATTCACCTAACCACAAAAGGACCATTATTATATAAGCTATGTAGATTGCGGTGCAAACAGAAATACAGGAAATGTAACATTTATGTCTTTAAACTTAAATTTGAAGTCCTTATTTCAAGTTTACTTACAATCATTATCATCATGATCAACCCATTACCGGCTCACTACAGAGCACTTGTCTCCTCTCAATATGAGAAGGGTTTGGCCATAGTCCACCACGCTGGCCATGTGCGGATTGGCAGACTGCACACGCCTTTGAGAACATTATGGAGAACTCTCAGGCATGCAGGTTTCCTCACGATGTTTTCCTTCACCGTTCAAGCACGTGATATTTTAATTGTTTAAAAACGCACATAACTCCGAAAAGTTAGAGGTGCGTGCCCAGATTCGAACAGCCAACCTCTGATTAGGAGGCTGACGCCCGAACCACTAGGCTATCACAGCTTCTACTTACAATAATAGGACACAATACTAAGGTATACTTATCTATTCATCATTGAAATAAATATTGTCATAAGCCAGAGATCAACCTACAAGAATGAATTGTTGATTTATCTCATTGTTATTTAAAAGAAAAAGATCCGTGGCTTTATAAATAATAATAAGGAATTCATGATCCTCCTAGCAAGTTATGATAATAATATTCACTCACCACCCAATTCGCAACCCTGCCAGCAGGCATATAGGTGAGCCAACGTTTGATAACGTAGACAAAATCCCTCGCGCTGGATTTAGCAGACAGACTATTGATCAGTTCGAAATTGAATGGGAAATGAGCACCGTCCCGGCCTCCCTCGACGCCGTAGTACATCATAGTCATGCTTATGTTGGCGTAGGCTTCCGCTAGAAGAATTCTACACACTAAATGTGGAAACTTTATCAACTCCGCGTGTATAACTACATCAATGAGAGCAAGTTTACCTACATTAAGACAAACCGTTCGTTAATAATATACACTAGCTAGTAAGTTATTACTTCCAAATAATTTCATTAATTTATAAAAACACAGTTATATTCAATGAGTATTAAATTTTAAAATGTAATTGTACTTAAAAGAATAAAGAATTTTGAAACAGTCCTCACGAATTTCACAGAATACCGAATGAATAAGTGGATATATCTGGATTTGTAATTACGTGCGTTTTCGATTTTTAAAAGAGCTGAATGTCATTACCACCACAATTTATTTTAACATCTATTCCGTGTAATTATATTATCATTACATTACCGAAATAGTTGCGCAAGTGTATACGCGTAAAGATGTATGACTGAATCATTCTTAAGCTCGCATCAGGACTGTGTTTTTGGAATAAAAAGTCATTCTCGGTAACTAAACTATTACTAGGCCAAAAATCCTGTCATTCTTACTGCTTGATTGAAGAATAATAAATCATATTATACATTTTCGCATTCTAAGTTTTAGTAAAGACGTTTGGTACAGAAAAGGTAATTATAATTGTAATTTTCAAATGTTAATAATGGAAAATTACTTTACAATGTTCACTCACTTTGTATCGCTATTATGTTCTTCTTTCCACTCATCAGCAAACTCTCTCCAATCGTACAATACATCGTAAAGTTCAATTAGATGCTTCGTATACTCCTGTGTGGTGTAACCGGCTTGATCTGGATTTAAGAACATGTTTCCACTTAAAGGCTCGTCAGGAAACACTCCGCCGTGGTCGTTAGGATCCGCTTCGAAGAGATGCACCACTGCGTCTAATCTATATCCATCTGCTCCCTTCTCGAACCAATACTTCATTATGTTTATCATTTCCTCCCTGACGGCTGGATCTCTGAAGTTGAAATCCACCTGCTCCTTCGCAAACTGGTGTAGATAGTATTGTTGTCGGATTTCACTCCATTCCCAAACTGAACCACCGAATTCACTTATCTGTAACACACATAAGATAATTACATTATAATCATCTGAACGGATAATTGGGATTACAGATGCTTAAAGAACATCCTCATAATGGATATTTTAGTAGTTGAAGGGTTTAGAATTAATGTGGCTTATGTTATTTCGATTTAATTACTGATATCATTGAAATAATTTTAAATGTTATTTATAACGAAACGGAGTTTCGGATTTTGTTCTTTTAATATATTATCTATTGGCGAAAATTTATTGATAAATTGCTATTACATAAAGTCGAATTATATTCTATATATGTATTCAATGAATAAGAAGAAGCTCGTATTTTTAACGCAGATTTTCGCAAAATAACAAAAGTTGGAATTAAAGCTTTTTACTTTAACCTCTTGAATTATAAGTAAAGTAAAGGTTTCTGTAGATGAAAGTAAAGGTTTACCCAATTGGAAGGGACAAGCCGATTAGAAGCGTTGTTTGGGTCGATGATAGGGTCAGCCCAAACGAAAAAGTTCTCGTACCCAGGCTCCCTCGCTAAGGATCGCTTAAAGTATTCCGACTGATCACTTGCGTGATTAGGTACGTAGTCCAGCAGAACTTTGATTCCTGAAATCGTTCAAGTGTTAGTAAAAGATAAAATCCATAATTGGATGGAACATGGAAAACCGCTTTTAAGCTATAAGACCGGCGTTTTGTTCTTACCTACTAATAACATTGATGATTGAAATATTACAAAAATATTGTTCCGAATTAGTGTCTAAAATAATTTTCGAAACGAGTGTCAATTGTAGGAACCGTCAACTGGGCACCATGATAAGAACGCAAGAAACTGGGGTAATATAAGTGGCGTCTTTTGGCTCAGTTTTTCATGTAACGTTTAAAAGACACAATACAAATTAAAGAATGAGTTTGATGGTTATAGTTACCGACAACTTTAACTTCTTAAATTTTAGTCTGTATTTATCTTTTTTGCTTATAATTCTCCTTAACCTCTATTAGTTGTGTGCTTCGTAATTTCGTCAGCTGATTTTCTATTGGTTTTTATTATGAAATGATTATAACGTGAGAACTAAGTGAGATACCCGGTTTTCATGGTCAGTCAGTGAGCTGAGATTCGTCACGTTTTTTATTTGATACACATACTTATAACTTTTGCTATTATATATATAAAAATAAAGAAAACAGCTTATATTTATCGCGTTTAGCAAGAAGTAACTTTGTTATTTTCTATCTCATTTGTACAGTAAAATTTAACTAGACACCTTTTGGCCATGCCCGAGAAAAACAACGAGCCGAACGAGATAATTCATACGGACAAGGTGGACAACAAAGTTATCGTAAAATTGTCCCACTTTATAAAAACTTCATAACCGCAAAGGTTTAGAGGTGGAATGAATTTAGTACTTATGTACACAAGCATACATTTAATACGTATTATACATGGACAGTGAACGCAAAGCTTAATTTTGATTCAGCTATAGTTCATGCCGCATGTATTGATGTTCCCTATCCCTACCCTACCGTATATCCCTACCGTTTGTCTGGTTTTCCCAGATTATCGCATTAAACTTCGAGTAAATTGTATATCATGCACTTTCGCAATGAATACCTACTTCTTTTTACCATTAACATTTTCCTAAACCCATTAAAATCTTACCGTTTGTTTTGTGTGTTTATCATACAGGTATTTATTAAAGAGAGTTTACGATTATAAGCAGATTATGTTTTAATAACTATCTGCCAAAAATCTGTTCAAATTTGTTTAGTCGTTTGCTGAGCTTTGATAGCTCAGGCAGTCAGTCAATAAGGCATCTTCCAACATCATTGCCGGCATTGATGGCTCAACATGCTCTCCGTCAGCGATGATGATGGTGGATGAGAGTTATACGTTACCAAGCTCGTGCGCTTTTTTCACCAACTCTTCAAAATCGGCCATAGTTCCATATTCATTTTGAATGTTGTAGAAATCGCTGATGTCGTACCCGAAGTCCACCATGGGCGAGACGAAGATGGGAGACATCCATATAGCGCCAATACCGATGTCCACGAGGTGATCTAACTGCGATGTTATTCCTTAAAATGTTCATATCGGTGTTGTAATACTTATCTTTATTAGTTTCCTATATAAAACTTTATAACTCAATTATTTGCATTCGAGTCTTTTATCGATATGGTAACACTATCAGATTTGCTAGTGGTAAGTTAAGGACGACCTCCGTGGTGCAGCGCGTGCGCTGTTGCATTTTAAAGTTGGAGGTCCTGGGTTCGATTCCCGGCTCGAGTCTGGTCTGGTGGGAGGCTTCGGCCGTGGCTAGTTACCACCCTACCGACAAAGATGTGTCGCCAAGCGATTTAGCGTTCCGGCACGATGTTGTGTAGAAACCAATTAGGAGTATGGCTTTACCATACCCCTAACAGGTTAGTCCGCTACCATCTTAGACTGCATTATCACTTACCATTAGGTGAGATTGCCGTCAAGGGCTAGCTTGTAGTGGATAAAAAAAAAAAACCGTATCCGTCATCGGTTTCTACGTGGCATCGTATTCTAAGCTAATTTGGTTGGCGACACGTTTTAACACCCGATGGAGGTTTTAACTAGGCAATACTGCACCGATAAAACCCTATTCTTCCAGCAAGACGCTGTGAGCAGTGGCACCCGCCCTTGATCGACATTCAATCAACTCGTCTGAAACTAATCTTGTCTACGTTTCAGATATTGCAAATGCAATTGAAATTTATTTATTGATCAGAATATTTACAATCGAATAAATAATTATGAAGAATCTTTAAAGTCTATCACTGTGCATTATAGCAAAAATAGTTATACTTCAACATTCATAAATATTACTTACTACAAAACTTCAATAATATAAACTTTAATAATATATTACTTACTACAAATGTTGCGTACATTTGTAGTAAGGTGTTTTAAATTACACAGTTTTGAAGAGTAAGAACATAATCGTGTGATGGTAAAATCTAAAATGAATCAGTTTTCATTATATTATTTTCAAATGTTTCCCGGTTAAGGATTAAAGCCATTTTTAAAGAGGATAATGGCGACTCGCATTACCATCGTAGGCAATAAGTCTGCATAAGGATTATTTTTGATCCACTACCGTATCTAAATTAATATTTTTATAAAAAAGTGATATTTAATAACTTAAAACACATAACTCTAAAAAGTAAGACTTTCGAGGAACGTGCTGGGGATCGAACAAGATCTCCCGATTATTGTCGCTTTATATTTTAAATATAAACTTTATTTTATAAATAATATACAATAGGTGAACTTTTTTTTTTTTTTTTTTTTTTTTCCGCTGGGAAATGCTTTTACGCATCCCCTCCGGAGGCGACGCAGGCAAGACTGCGCCGCTTCCGACGGGGTATGTGGGACTCCCCGGCGGCCAGGCTGGCGACCAGAATACCCACTAAAACCCAGCGATGCTCCTTCGCGTCGCCTGGTGGCTGGGTCACGGGAACACTGATGCACTCGACCGCGGCCCAGCCAGCGGCGTCCGCCGAGGCAGACCCTCCACGGGACAATAGGTGAACTTAATGCTAAGCATTTTACACTATTCAACCATGGATCACCCAGAAATATACATGAATGGCGAAGAAAAATTAAAAAAATAATAATATAAAATAATGCTACAAACTAAAATAATTTATATGTAAAATGAATGCAAATGATTTTTTATATTTATTTTATTATATTTTGTTTTCTTTTCCACTTAAGTGGGATAAGGGCAAGAATATAAATTATTTCTATTTATCATTCAAACCTTCACTAACAGTATTACATATCCTATGAAAGATATTTTAAAGATCCTAACTTGTAAAGAAAACCCGAAGCAATGCTATAATATGCTCTTTACGACACTTGGTTTTCGAACTTCAGTTACCGAACCGCATGGAATTTTGTATTGAGATTCACTTACCTTTCAAATCACCAATGCCATCGCCATCACTATCCTTGAAGGATCGAGGATAGATCTGGTATATGACGGTATGTTCCCACCAGTCCAACGGTTTTAATTCCGGCGGCGGTGGACCTTGGTTGGCCAAAATACCCCATGTCAAACTCCCTACCACCGCTCCTACCACCACAATTACACCGACTGTAATTCCTACTACTTTCCAGATCGTTACCATCTTGAATGAGGCCGAAAATGCCTGAGTTGGTCGACTTTATTGGTGTTGAATGATAAAGGAATTATCATCGGTGAAATTATTTTATACATGTTATAAAAATGCATTTTATTACTTATAAATTTTTATTACTGATGAGTATTACATAATGGTTTAGATACGGAAACTGGGGCAGGATAATTGGTGCCCAGGTTTATCAATTCTTGAAGGAATACATAGTTTACTTTACATGTAATTATCTGTAAAATGATTGTGGATGAAATAAAGCTAGTTACAGCCCATCGCAGGGTTTCCCTAAGGAATTACCTAAAATTGATATCTAATACATAATTACAAACGAATATAATAGTGTGTCTCTTAAATCCGATAAAACGATAAAAACAAGACTCAGTATTTTACAAAATAGTTATTTTTACTTCCTATTAGAAAATTTGCCTCTATTGGGGTGTACAACGTCTTAACAGCTACTTGTAGTGTTAATTTAATTATTATCACTAGCATGTGTTGACAATCGTTAAAGCGCGCTAAAATAATGTTGTGGGTCTATTTCCAAAATCTAGGCTATGGGTTCATTTTTCGCATCAACGTGAGCGAAATAGTATAGGGCACTGAAATTGAACAGAAATGTTCAGGTTTAGTGGCTAACTTTCTTACCTCCTGTGTAATAAATGTTGAGGGAATCCTCTGAAATATTATCAAACGGAACGCTGGGGCGAAGCCCGCGGTTCACCGCAACTATACACGTAGCGTTTGAGGGAACTTCACACTGAAATATGTTCACATTTCAGACACAGTATGGCGAACATACAGTGTGGTAGCTACTTAACCTTTTTTTGTGTACCTAAAATTATATTCTACCATCTTGATAGGTATGAATGTTTTTATTGTAAACTAGACATAAGAACAGAACACAAAATTGTAATAAACGAACAGTTTACAATTTGGCCGCTTTATCATTACATGGCGATCTCTTACAGGTGACATAAACATGTAGGTTTTGGAGTATTGGTGATTTTATTAGCCCCTATACTATACTTTGCACTGTAAGGAATGGATTCATTTAACGTTACTAAATTTAATCTTTAATTATGGCAAGAATATATTCTTGAAAAAATGGCAGCAACAAACCACTTCAAACGTCTTGCTCCGGAATGCACATAAAGATTATCCTCTCTGAAGGTATCAATGGTAATAAAACTCTAGTTTTTACATATATTTGTAGTCAACGCCTCAAGAAAAAATGTTTAAAATAAAAATTGGTTGTACAGAATTCAAAAAAACACTTTAGCATTAGCGATTTGTTTCCAGAATCAGTAGATCCTGATGACTTTAAGACTATTACCGAAGAAATGATCATCGTGAGTACCGAGATAGTTAAAAGACCCGGTAAAAAGCCAGTCTCAACACCATACTCACTAACCATGCATAGAAGGACGAACACTTGACAAATTTTCGCACTAATTTTAAGCCGAAGTTACATATACGCTGATTTCTGAACTGTATGATCGCAATACTGCGGCACACGGCGTTTGATGTGAACACCGATCCGGGAACTTTACAAAATATGTTTACAGCTCTCTCTGCTTTCAGCCAAGTTTCACTTTGAAGCCATTCCCAACTATGTAATAGAAACATTTTGCGCTACAGCGCCAGGTAGCTGCATCTTCAAAGTAACCGTGATATCCTTAAAATCTTTATTGCATTGCTTGTTCAAAGTGGGAAATTTAAAATATTACTTTGAGATAGTTTCCTACAATTCTGGCAAAAGGTTTAATTATATCCGCAGTTTGCATTCTTGTATTACGGTGTTTTAATTAAAAGTAAATAGCTTTCGTAAGGAGCTACCTTTTTAAGGTTGTTTAATTTGCATATAAGCATATCACAATAAGCTGTGATGGCCGAGTAGTTAGGGCGTCCGCCTCCTAATCAGAGGTCGGGGGTTCGAATCCGGGCACGCACCTCTAACTTTTCAAAGTTATGTGTGTTTTTAAGCAATTAAAATATCAATTGCTTCAACGGTCAAGGAAAACATCGTGAGACAACCTTGGAAACCTGCACGGCTGAGAGTTTATAATATTCTCAAAGGCGTATGAAGTTTGCCAATCCGCATATGGCCAGCGTGGTGGACTATGACCAAACTCTTTCATATTGGGAGGAGACCCGTGCTCTGTAGTGAGCCAGCAATGGGTTGATCATGATGATAATAATTTTTAATATCTTATTACAATCTGCTAGGTGTATTCCTTCCATCTTTTATTTGACGTGTGTTTTCCTTTCTTATTCCAGGGTAGATGTAATGCATTAACATAGCGGTTTCTTTATCTTAGAGTGAGTTAGTTTTTGACGACCTCCGTGGCACAGCGCGCGCGCTGTCGCATTCTAAAGTTGGAGGTCCTGGGTTCGATTCCCGGCTCGAGTCAGGTCTGTTGGGAGGCTTCGGCCGTGGCTAGTTACCACCCTACCGACAAAGACGTGTCGCCAAGCGATCTAGCTTTCCGGCACGATGTCGCGTAGAAACCAATTAGGAGTATTGGTTTACCATACCCTAACAGGTTAGCCTGCTACCATCTTAGATTGCATCATCACATACCATCAGGTGAGATTGCCGTCAAGGGCTAACTTGTAAATAAAAAAAAAAAGAGTTGAGTTTTAACCAACTGCAAAACCAAATATTATCACATAGGTTTACAATGCATACACGTAAGTTTTAGATTGTACTTCGTAACTGGTTCACCAAATAGCTTTCCTGACCTTATAAAATCTCCTTAGTGAATGTGAATATTTTGTCGAAAGATATCTTTTCTAGATTCCAAGGTAATGTGAATATTTTGTTGAAAGATATTTTTCCTAGATACCAAGGTGAAGGCTTGACCTCTAAATCCGCATGAATCCGGGAAGCTTAGGACCCTTAGAGGAACGTTTCTTTAATGAGGGTGAGACCGTCTCTTAGGTATTTCAAGATTGGGAAATGTTGTTACAAAAATAATAGTAAGTTGTGTTTGTTGTTGGCAAGGTTAAATTGGAATTTCTTCTATATTTTTTTTGCATCACACGAAGATTTACCTTATTGTCAAGGGTTAACTTGTAGTGTATATAAAAACTTTTTAAAAAATCCAGGTGAGATTAACGTTCCTTTTTTTCTGTGGAAATCACCTAGATACCACCGCGTAATAGTGACAAGCAGTTTTATGCGATATTTTTCTGAAAATCCTCCGGTCTTCCAAACTGTCGGCTGGTGGCTGAGTCTACCACACCAGGTTTGTACCGCCCACCAATAGTCTTATTTGGGAAAAAGATAAACATTCCTTAAAAATGCGAAAGTTAATATATGAGCATGTATGTTTGTTCCATCTTCACGTCGTAACTACTGAACCAATTTGGCTAAAAACTTTGAATTTATGTAGATTATTCCTTAAACTAATTCATAGGTTACTATTCATCACGGAAAAACACCTCTTTTCCCATGAGATTTGTGATTACTGAATTTCACGTTAATAAGCTTCTTCCATAGTTATAGCTAACTACAGCAAACTTCCTCGAAATAAAATTCATAAGTTGGGAAAATAAGCAGAATCGGGAACGGGAACAGACATGAAACATGGGATAATCTTCGTTTACAAACCACAGGAAATTTTGTCTACGGAGACAAAGTATGCGGATATCAGCTTGTCTTAAATAATAAAGAGGATCATACCTTAAGAGACCCCGGGAACAGTCATGAATTTAAACTGAAGTTACTTAAAATTAGAGCTGATGATGCTGCAATAAATATGACAAAGAAAACATCAAGAAATTTTAAATAGCATTTATTTAAAAATCCTATAGTACTTTTTATTTTCTAGTCTACAAATAATACGAAAAATAGTATTTACAATAAAAATGATGGCTTATTAATAATATTTACACAGTTGCATTTTAACCAAAAAAATCTTATAAATTATTTAACACCTTACTGTGTCACGACACTGGTGTAGCTCTCAGCACAATGGCTTCCCCAGCCTCAAGTGTCAAACTATCTCCCTCTACTACGTCTCTGAAAAGTAAAACGGCTATTTTAATTAATTAATTTATTTATTTACACATACATGTTTACATAAAACAATATTACGGCTAGCATAAGAAAACCACCCGGGTTTGTAAAATAAGCTTAAACACAGAGTTACACACTAGGTAGGCGTACCTACCGACATTAATTGCTAGTTTAATTACTGTTGTTAATTTCCAACTCTTGTGGTCGCATGGATTCGAATCCTCAACCTAAGGCAAATTGACAAGTCACAAAAAGTCCCTCGCATACTGTAATCATCATCTGTGAACTAGCAAGTGAACTCCCAAAATAAGTTCAAAATTTTCTCTCAATCAGTTCACAGTTAATATAAAACGTAAGCTTGTAGAAAAGTCCTACTATAGTGTAAAGGATTACGTAAATGATAAACAGGCATGGGTGTGAAATATTGCTCTAACAAGAATAGCTCTTAATATAATTTTAAGTGGCATGTGAGATGGTGATAACGAAAAGAAAATTTACCTGGCTAAGTTTGTTGTGGGCTTCTTCTTAGACCGGGGCGCGTTTGGAACCCTCATAGCTTTAGTTTTAAGTTTACGAATGTAGTTATCACCATCAAATCACTACTATGTAAATTATTGATGCGTCAAAAGCGCCTTTTAAAGTACTATTTGAATAAAGATTGTTTGAATTTGAATTTTGAATTAAGTCATTGCGCCCAATAATTGTAAAACAATGTTACTTATTAAATTAGACTTTTTTGTCAAAATAAATTAATAATGTAAGTTCAATGTAACTTTATTTCTAAACGGAGCGATTTTTTTCTTAACTGCAGTTAACATTTTGAGGCCCGTGAATTAAAAAACCCACATCGAGCTATTATCGTCTTCTCAATCACGGTTAATATATGCTTATGACTGAACTCGAGAACCTGCTCTGTGCTAGATATCGGCTTAATAAAGGGGTCTCAGCAACTTTAATGAAGGCGTACGTTCTTAATCTCTATATATCCAGGTATCTATCTCTATGTACCCATATCTTCCGATAAAATAGACGAACAGTCAAAAGGTCAAAACAAATACACGAGTGATCTAAAAAGGGTTTAGCTTTCCATTTTTAATAAATTAATATTGAATGTAATACGGAAAATTTAAGTTGTGTTATTGCATGGGTTATTTTGCTTATGTATAACATTTGTCTATTGTTAAATCAAAATCTGCTGAGGTCTCGGAGCGAAACCAGCGTTGAGAAGGCATTCTGGAAGATATTTACGGCGTGGAGTACAAAGATTGAAGAAGAGAATTAATCCTAAGGTCATGTCTGAATACTATTATATATATACGATTTGAATTTGAATGTGTAAATAGACACAACACACACACACACACTCCACAATTTACTTTTAGAAAAATACTAAAACATGATTATCGAACTTCATGTATCATATGATAATGGTGTTACACCATCATATTGTGTTATTTTGAATAGGGTATCCCCCCTATATACAACTTGATTCAAGATCTTAACATCAAAGGATTTCCGATCCTTTCATAAGCTCTTTAATCATTTAGAAGTTAGGTAGTTATTAAAAACTCACATAAAAAACTTAAGATTCCTGTTCTGGACGGTGCTATAAGACTGATTTAACTTACCCAGCCACCCGCGCCGAGTGTATGCTAGACACCACAACCGTAGCTGGCAGCTCTAGCTTCAAAACTCGGCTCAGCAAAATGGTGTCCGGTGTGTCCGCCACGTTGAACAGCAGCACAAAAGTGTCGAACGTCCTCAGATACCGCACGAGGTAGAAGGTTCCGTTCGATAGCGCCCTTATCAGGTACTCCCCGTGTGATAGGGCTTTTTCTTTACGAAGTTTAATAAGTGTCTGGTAGACCTGTGCGGTTTTAAAATAGTACATTTTGATATAAGTGCGGAAAGATTTATACTCGTCCGAGTCTAGGGACAAGTGAATATGACCGTTCCGTACGTGTATCAAATGACATTTATTTTATTTTATGTTATTATAGTGCCTATTATCTCTCTCTTATTATGCAGGTCACCTTTCTCGTGTGTTTAGGCTACTTTCTTGTTCCGGTGTTACTAATAAAAATCTTTGATTTTTTGCTGTATTATCAGTAAATTTGTGTGGCATCAATGCTAAATGTTATCAATCAATGATAAAAATATTATTGAATCCGGAAAAGCACATAGAGATCGTTGCAGCGGAATTTAAAACTACAAATTTGTGACTATTGCAAGGCTTGGCTTTCGAACCGATATTGACAAAATTTTACACAGAGATATCCTGGCATCCTGGATAAGTCATTGGGTACTTTTTATGCTAGAAAAAGAAAGTAGATATTAGATCGATTCAAATCATACGCAGGCACGTCATGAAATCTGCAGCAATTTTTGGACGTCAATAATAACGCTGCTGATAGAGAATTAAATGTCTTTCTTTTTAAAAATATTCTATTTTTGATTTCTTGTATTCACCTTAAAGTGGCTGCGGCTGTCCTCCTTTTGCTTTGCAAGATTAATTTCCGGATAATCCTCAGCCACGGGCAGCCACGTTTTAACGCCAGTGGAGAAGCCAGCGTTGGTGGAGTTGTCCCAGTGGTAGGGAGTCCTGCAAGGGTCGCGGGAGTAAAGCAGGTACGTCTCGTTGTCTCCGCGCCGCAGGGCCTCTACGTCAACGGTATCTTCCCAGCTCACGTAGCCGTCTCTCATACCTGTGTAATACGATGGAGAAGTCAATATGATATCATCATCGTCTACCTATTAATGGACTCACAGGAAAATGGAAGCAGCAAAGTGGGGTTTTGCCTCTCATCTCTCATGAGAGGTAAAACCCCACTTTGCTGCTTCGAAACGGATTAGCAGCACAAACAAATAGCACAACAGTTTTTAAGGTCAAATATCTTTACTCCGAGCTGATATTTACAATTTATTGACAGAATCACAATGCTTACTAGATTTAGTTAGATGGCCTAGGGAATAAAACCAAGGATCTCAGTTTCTGTCATCATCATCATCAGAGAAGGGCTCAGGGCAACACGTTGGCCTTGAGGGTATTGGTTAACACTCCTTTGAGAACATTTTTCCTCTGTCGTCGTGAGAACTCCTTTGAGAAGATTCCTCACGACGTTTTCCTTCACCGTTAATGCTAGTAACTATCGAACTCGGTCCCCCACTACTCGGTCGGTAAGTGCTTATATGGTTAAAACTCTTAGGTTCAACTACTGGCAGTTTCCCCTACTAAGCCACGCTGCCATTTCATTTCGTTACTATACCGTCTAAAAACTGATGATAGGGAACGTATACCATCACTGGTCGCAATCAAATTAAAAAAATCAGTAAAAAAAATACCAATTTCTTCGCCCTGGTACGTCACGGCTACTCCCGGCAGCATCAGGTTGAGCGAGTTCAGTCCGTCCACCATGTTGATGCGGAAACGAGACGGCGCCCGGTTATTGTCGTGGTTTCCGGTCTGGAATTGATGTTAGGTCTATACAATCTCTTACTTGTCTAACATCCAATACGCTAACCGCTATCATTTCTGACTATAGATCCTGAGACTGGACTTACACGTTTCAGTTTTTCTAACAAGATATTCTTCAGCATGGAGTTAGGAACTATTTTAAATCAAATATCAACTTAAAATAATGTGCCGAATTTTGCGGGGAGATGTCGATGCTCCTGATCTCCATGACCAACTATGTTGTATACGTGTCCCCAAAAATAATAATCTGCGACCACGAAAAAATAAACTTTTCGTGGTCCCACTTAATCGCACTGTTGGCCGAGCCATGGCACCCATACCGCGTTCTCTGGCGTCTTTCAACGACCTTTTGGACATGAATTTTCAATGGGACCCATTCAATGACGGGTGGACGGTTCTGTTTTCGGAGTTGCTTAAGTACGCCGAGAGCAATGATTAATCTTTGTTTGTTTAGTAATATTAGTTTGTTTTGAATAAATTGTTTTATGTTGTCTAGTTAGTGTAAGTGGTATTTTGCCGTTCTAATTGGATGAAAATAAATAAATAAATAAATAAATAAATAAATAATCACTTGCTTAAATGATCAAAGAATAATCATGACAACTTATAGTTACGCCGTCGTTATAATATTTATAGCTTAATGAAACCCTATTAACCCTGTTATGTTATCCATATTTGATAGCCTATTAGTAGTATAAGGGTATTTCTGAAGGGTTGTTTATATTGAATTTACTTTTAATGGTATCCCAAAAATACAAAACTATTTTTTTTTTTGTTATATTTATTGAGGTTTATGGTCGGTATTTGATTATGAGTTAATGTTTAGCGGCTATTTCACTTAATGAAAGGTAATTGTCAGTTTAGGAACTCATATCTCAGGTGATTTTTTACTGGAATAATACTGGAACAATATAAAGCTAGGCAGAAGGAGTTCATAAGTGATTATTAGCTATAGCCGGAGTTTCTCATCGATACTAACAGTCACTAGGTGCTGCAAGGACTGTACATGGCTGCCTTCCGTCTTTATTATTTTAAAGCTGTTCCACAATCCATCACATATTTTAATCTTAACTTTCACGCGATCGAATAAGTAGAAAATTTGGCAATAGGCACTCTTATCAAATGTGCACGCCTGTACATAAGCGTTTATGGTTTTTTTTTTACTCACTACAAGTTAGCCCTTGACGGCTATCTCACCTGATGGTAAGTGATGATGCAGTCTAGGATGGTAGCGGGCTAACCTGTTTGGGGCATGGTAAACCCACACTCCTAATTGGTTTCTACGTGACATCGTGCCGGAACGCTAAATCGCTTAGCGACACGTCTTTGTCGGTAGGGTGGTAACTAGCCACGGCTTAAGCCTCCCACCAGACCAGACTCGAGCCGGGAATCGAACCCAGGACCTCTAACTTTATAATGCTACAGCGCACGCACTGCGCCACGGAGGTCGTCAAGGTTCGCCTCGATGTAGCACGGATGACACTTTTACTAGCTTTTCATACAAAGCATACCTGCCAGTTCGGAACAGCCCCAGCGGGCATATACGTCAGCCACCTCAGGATGGCGTATGCAAAGTCACGTGCGTTGGACTCGTCCGACAGTTCCCTGATGAAGTCGAAGTTAAAGGGGAAGTGAGCACCGAATTCTCCTTTCTCGTTGCCGTAGTACAGCATTGTCATGGATACGTTGGCGTACCCTTCCGAGAATATCACACTGCAAACAGATTTGACGGAATTGTTTTTAATGGCTTGTAGCGAAAGTGGTAACTTTACAGTTTCTTCTTGCATTCTACTTTCATCTACAAATAATATATCATAATATTGTCTTAAAGCCCAGTGGTTAGGGCGTCAGCCTCCTAATCAGAGTTCGGCGGTTCGAATCCAGGCACGCACCTCTAACTTTTCGGAGTTATGTGCGTTTTTAAACAATTAAAATATCACTTGCTTCAACGGTGAAGGAAACATCGTGAGGAAACCTGCACGCCTGAGAGTTCACCATAATGTTCTCAAAGGCGTGTGAAGTCTGCCAATCCGCACATGGCCAGCGTGGTGGACTATGGCCAAACCCTTCTCATATTGAGAGGAGACCCGTGCTCTGTAGCGAGCCGGTAATGGGTTGATCATGATGATTGTCTTAAATGACCTTCGTTTGTGATTACCTACATGGTCCTTCTCTCTGATATATCAGAAAGAGAAACCCTAAACTGAAGATGTTCTAGCTAAAGCAAACTATACAGATGTGATTAACGAATTTAAAGTACACTCTCATTCTACCGATGACGAATAAAACAGATATGCAATGGGAATTTTACTCTAACAACATAATCATACTCTAACATTTGACGACCTCCGTGGCGCAGCGATGCGCTGTTGCATTTTAAAGTCGGAGGTCCTGGGTTCGATTCCCGGCTCGAGTATGGTCTGGTGGGAGGCTTCGGCCGTGGCTGGTTACCACCCTACCGACAAAGACGTGTCTCCAAGCGATTTAGCGTTCCGGCACGATGTCGAGTAGAAACCAATTAGGAGTATGAGTCATACACCTAACAGGTTAGCCCGCTACCATCTTAGACCGCATCATCACTAAACATCAGGTGAGATGCAGTCAAGGGCTAACTTGTGATGAATAAAAAAAAAAAAAAACTAACATAAAACGTTTAAGATCCAGCAACGATTTATTCTGCAGGGTGTCTAACTAGTTCTTATAGTTGAAGTTTAACACAAGAAAACTAGTATCGCTTCGGAAAGTTATAAGAACCTTAGGCGTGCCCGAGTTATAAGATCCCTATTAAAAGTTGTATCATCGACTGTTTTATCTTCATAACAACCTTCTTTACATAATATATAACCGCAGAGCCGGAATATAGGCGCATGCGCAACTTTCGATCAATAATATCCATTTCAATATTGATTATTATGAATATTTTTATGACATTCTTCCGAGTAGCACGAAGACAGTTAATGTAAAGAACCGTTCTCAAAGTACGTCTTACTTTGAGAATAGGTCTTTAATAAGTTAATGGGTTAAAAAATGAGGAATTCAAAACCACACCTGGTAAATTTTATTCTTTCTGCTAGAGCTAAGGCTAGAGTGCGAATGGAGTACCCATTCTCGTAGCTAACCACAAACAGCTCGTAGCTTACAAATATATAATAAAAGTCACTTTTTAAACCTATGTGAAAAAAGAAATTTTTGACTATTCATAAATTTTAACATTCAAGGGCTTCTTAGAGAAATTTCTATATTCTAGTTTATGTTTAGTTTGAAAAGTATTGGTAGAGGATAATTGAAAATCTCGACTTTAGGGTCTTATTCTACGTACCGAGTCTCCCCGCCTTTATCTTTGAGGTATTGATCGATAAACTCTCTCCATTCGTAAACAACGTCGTAAAGCTCGATGAGATCCTTCGTGTACAGCGGAATGGTATAGCCCAGCTGATGTGGTTCGAACTCTGCCCGACCACTTAACGGGTCGTCGGGATAGCGACCGCCGTGGTCTGCTGGATCTGAAAATTAACGTAAATGTGTTATGTTCTCGCGCATAACGGTTTAGAATATTCAATTTCGACATTAAATCCGAGCTACTTCCTAGCCGCGTTTACGTCTTGGTCGCTGCATATACTATATACGAGTATATTTAAGGAAAATCACTGAATGACTAACTGGCTGATAAGCTGATAAGCCACTGAACTGACGATCTAAAATTCGCGTAAAGATATTTTAACGCAAGCATCCGATATAAAAGAAGTTTATAATAAATCCCACAAAAGGAGCAAAATTAATTATAAGGTAATTAAATTTTGAGGTTAGCAACACAAGAAAGTACATAATTATGTAACACAACTTAACAGGTGCTATTTAAAGCCTAAAAAAGCTTTTTTAAGATACTTCAAGTTTCACTTTACCTGCTTCCATCATATAAGGAAGGGCGTCCACTCTAAACCCGTCCACGCCCTTGTCCAGCCAAAACTTCATGATGTTTATCATCTCCTCTTTCACTGCTGGATTTCTGAAGTTGAAGTCCGGCTGTTCGATGGCGAACTGGTGCAGATAATACTGCTGGCGCACTTCGCTCCATTCCCACGCTGAATTAGCAAATTGACTTATCTGGACAAATCGCGTAAGTTAATTTTATTTTATTTTATTTGGCAATCTTAACAAATTACAATCCTTATAATTAAATCTTAACTTAGTTACATATTCTATATCTAGTTGTAATTCTAATTGACTGCACAGCATGACATCAGTTTAATATAACCAATTACAGAAAAACAAATACAAAGTTAGGTGTAATACCTACTGTTTACTAAATCAATTCCATCACACTCAAACAAAACTTCCTATATATAAGTGACCGTTAAATATATCAATTTTGGAGTCTTTACTGATAATCTCATTGTACAAACGACACATTCTTACAATGGGATTATAGTAGGAAGTATTGGTTTTACAAACCTCAATGATAAATGTCTTGGGCTTGCGGCATATGTATCTTGTGTTGATGTTTATTTGAGATAGTAAACGTTGATTAATTCATCGAACTGTACTGTAATACGAGAATTAGAACTGCCTGTACCAACGCTGCTGTTTTCTGAAGCTGATGGTGAGTGGGTTGTCTTTATTTGGTCGATAACCTACCTTACGTTAAATTATGTTATATAGGCCTGTACATAGCACCAAATAAAAAACATTTTCTTTCTTTATTTCTAAGAAGTGTTTTGGTTTATTTCAAGGTTATTGCCTATTTATTAAGCTTGTAATACTTATGTACAATAATAGAATGACAAGGCTTTATAATTTTGTCTGTCTGTTGGTTCGTAAAAATCTCATGTTTGTTCTGAGGCCGCGGAAAACGATAACACAAAATAAATGGCTGGTTACCAATAGTAGGTATATTACACAGTTTTATGGTATACACAAAATATTTTTGCAAGTTATGCTTTCCCCACAAGCCTCGAGGCATCTAAAGATATGCAGATAGAGAAAAGATTCCAAGAAAATATTACGCTTTTATATTATATTTACCCAGCTTGACTGTCTCGCTTGTTTGAATACAAAATACGTTTTATAGGTATTGGGTTTTAAGTATTGGTGTCTGATGTTACCTCCATGATATACAACGAACATTCCGTGAAAATCAGGCAATTCTTCACGATGGAAGCTATAATTCCTCATTCTTTATACACTAAACCACACAGATCTCACTACGCACATTTCGCTTCCGACGCCTTGTTTTACGTTTTGTAGGTTTAGTGGTGGGTCTTATATTTGAATAAGGAATATGCTTTTTAGGTAATGAGTTTTTGTTTTTCATAGATAATATAGATTAATAAATTAAAACTATCTATGAAATCTAATTAACATAGATAATTAGATTTCATAGTTTTAATTAAGATTTCGGTTTTTTCGCCATAGTATGTACCACATCATGTTGCTGTCATCAGATATTGTCAGTAGCAGATATCATCTCTGATCTAACTATATATATAATAACGTCTTAAGCATTTCCGCCACTTGCCTAAAACATACCATTTAACATCGGAGCAGTATGGACGGCATGACCTCGAAACCCAAAAGACATCGCTCTTATAAGAGAAAGGCCTGTACTAAGCAGAAAAATAGAATGGAATAGTATAATACCTCTCTTTCTGGATGACAGTTTTTATTGGCTTGCAGTAATTAATAGACATTCAACTATTAAAAAAAGCCAAATTACTAATTTTAATAAAATTCTCTTATATTAAATTCGTCATCGTCGTGTAACTATATTTAAAACTATCAAAGACAGTTTTTTTCAAGCGGTTTTGAGTCCTTAGATGATAAACTTTATAAAAACCTTCTCTCGCTGACGTCAACGTATTAAAAACTGTCTGTATGCTAAATTGCAATCCCGATCCGTTTAATGCTTTACAAAAAAATTGCCGTACATTAATAGGCTGACGATTATTTACCCAGTTCGAAGGTGGCAGTCTGTTGGACGCATTGTTAGGATCCGGCAGCGCGTCCGCCCACACGAAGAAGTCTTCGTACCCGGGCTCTTTAGCCTCAGAGTTTATGAAGTATTTGGAAGCATTGCTGGCGTGATTTGGCACGAAGTCAAGCAAAACTTTGATACCTATACATATGGCAAAGAAAATTGTTTTAATTAATTTTGGTATCATTTTAAGGGAATACTAGCTCTACCGCCGTGCGTCGCCTATCTTACTCTACGACGATAATGATAATGATTGCTCTTCTAATTCTTGACCCAATCTATTAATGTAAACATTGTATTTATATAATGAATAGAAGCAGGCGTTACTTTGGGGAAGTCCATGATAAACAATAAACAGCAAGTATAATTTGCTATATTCCGCCGACAACCGGGAGATTTGTATAATATAACACAAGATCTTCCACTAGAACCTCTACGCACGATTTGACCCGACACCGGATCATCCTCAGGAGATGTTGACTTCACAAGCACGAAAAGTAAAGACTTTAATTACGGAATATAGCAAATTATACTTGCTGTTTATTGTATTTATACACATTTGTTGCCGTTGCTGGTTACTACACCATTGGTGAAGTTCTTAATGACGAGGATGCTTGGAAGCAGTTAACGTGGAGAACTGACTGCTGAGTTGTGTTCCGGCTTTTTGTCGGTCGAATCTGCCTTTCCAAACAGTGGTAGTCCCTATAAACTGAATTGACCTTGAGAAATTGTATCTAATTTAAACCTTGAATTTGAATTTGTACCTAATTTACCACCATGACAGGTATGTATACAAACATGATAAGATAAAGCTCAGTAAAAATTCTCTGCTAATCATAACTTCTAATAAACGAAGACAGTTGTATCATGTATTGATAATAATCGCCGTTTATAAATGTTATCTTGCAGAAACATCGGTGTTATCTGTATTTGCGAATAACATTTTTTGATTTACAACATGTGCGCAAATAGTATTAAGGAAATAAGCCGTTTATCAGTAAATATCGGTTGATAATTAAAAAAACAAATATACGATAGATTGTTATCAATGTTAAATACTATGTAATTAATCCCAAGGAGGTATTATATCTTTTATATCTAATCTGGATCAATAGCAAGTCGAAGGAAGACTTAACCAAACATTTTGAATCAAAACCAAGAGCACTTTTTAAGAACAATATTTAGGTAACATAGTTTTAATAGAAAAAATAGTTTGCCGAACTGTAAAATTCATACTTAAATGACGCGAAGGTGAGTGCTTTTGACAAACCGGACCGGTTGACCGGATTTTGATTAAAATTTGTTGGTATTGAGGATACAAGATAGTATATTTGAGTAAACTACTAATCTTTATCTTCAAGACAAAATGTAAGTTTATTTTACTGTATTACACTATGTACACAGAGAGAGAAGCCACGGGCAGATCTTCTACTAAATTGATTTCTTTTCCCCAGACCTTGAAGACAAAATCTATTTAAGTTACCATCTAGATTAATAGTATGACAAGCAATCGTGAAAATCTTGCTCAAGGAAATGTACCTATACTCGATTTCCTTGAATTTTTATCTTAATTACTTATACCCCACGTGTCTTATTGATGTTATCAAATTACACAATGTTAATTAGCAATTTCGGTATGATGAGTTTCACTAAAGAATTATAACGGCTAATCATCGCGAGAAATGCTCCTTGTCAAATTATTAATTCTGATGTATAACAAAGCGTAAAACTGCCTGTTCCACTGATTAGGTTAGTAATTAGAAACGTTAGTTAATTTTTAGTCAAAGAAACAGCTTACCGTTGATATAGACATAATTGTTGTCTCTAATTATCGCAATCTTCTACAGTTAATTAATTAATTAATACAGATTTTCTTATAAGTTTTCTAATTTTTAAAGTTTTTATGATTGTGTGGTAGATATTTACCTAACTCATGGGCCCTTTTAAGTAAATTGTCGAAATCCTCCATAGTTCCGTACTCATGGTGAATTTCGTAAAAGTTGCTGATGTCATATCCGAAGTCCACCATGGGTGACTCGAAAATAGGACTCATCCACATCGCACCGACACCTGCTTCCACGAAGTGCTCCAGCTGGGAGGTGATACCTGGAACGATAGAATTAGTGAAATGTATTTGGTATGCTTCTAGTGTAATCAAAACTAGAAAGAAAGCAGCATAGTTTAATATATGTATTAAGGATCGACTTATAAGTTCAGCTTCAGGTTTATAGAGATTCATCAAATTCTTGCGAATTCTACCATAGTGAAAATCTTGATTTTCCTTAAAACTTTGACAGTTTGAAAGCATCCGGACTGGTCTCTTCTCGGGAACTCACCTACCATTCTATTACTCGTTCATCGTCTAATCTATGCCATTCATCATCATCATCATTTCAACCTATAGATGTCCACTGCTGGACATAGGTCTTTTGTAGGGAGTTCCAATGCCCACGGTCCTGGGCCGCTTGTATCCAGCGGCTCCCTGCGACGCGTTTGATGTCGTCTGTCCACCTTGTTGGGGGTCGACCAACGCTACGTTTACCGGTGCGGGGTGGCCATTCCTACACCTTGGGACCCCAACGTCCATCGGTTCTCCGAGCTATGTGCCCCGCCCATTGCCACTTCAACGTCGCAACTCGCTGAGCTATGTCGGTAACTCTGGTCCTTCTACGGATCTCTTCGTTTCTGATTTGATCACGTAGAGATACTCCTAGCATAGCTCTCTCCATTGCTCGCTGAGTGACTCTGAGCCTTCTTATGAGGCCCATAGTGAGCGACCACGTTTCGGATCTATGCCACTATTCGTTTAACCGTCCGACCCCCCCGTTATCCCAAGCGTCGCCTAAGCCAAGGTTCGGCCTCAAAGGAGGCGCCCTTAGGCAGTCGTTCCCTTAGTTTCTTCGAGCCCTAGGGCTCAAAATTTCTTCTGGCAGAGCTTCTTTCCAAAGCTCGCCAAACAGCCCGGTTACACTGTGGCAACCAATAGGGTTTGTACAGCTAATAGTCAGTCCGAAAAAAAAAAAACTATTCGTTATTATTCAGAGAGGTAATAAGGGCATCATAAATTCAGCAAACAAGAATTTCGATGGTAATTATAATCCCAAGTTCTGTGCTACGGGCGACCAGCGATCATTTGCGGCTTTGCGTAAACACAAACCAAATCATGACAAAGGCAAGTAATAATGGCGAATGCTAAATCGATTCCTTTATTATATTCCGGCCACCATTATTACTATTTTGTATAGATAGTTTACTACACAACACAAAAGTGTTTACGTTGCCGGAATTTTGTAATGGTTTCCTGCTTTTGTACAAACAGGAATCAAATATTAAATGATAGTTGTCGTATACACGATGACAATAGGTCTTTAAAAGCATGTGCATACAAACAAGCCCCGCGGTTTCACTCGCGTAGGTACCGTAGCAGTGGGTACATGGGGATAAAATATTGCCTATGTTACTCGCTAATAATGTAGCTTTCCATTGATAATAGAATTTTTAAAATTGGTTTTTTCCAAAAATTTACTAATTTACCATTATTGTTTAAAGTCACTAAATGCAGAGTACTCCTGATTTTGACCTAAATAGGTATTAAGCTATTAATTGACTATTATTGTATTGTTTTTTTATGTTCGCTACAATTATTTCTTCGCTGAATTTGATTTTATTATGGGCTCAGTGTCTTTTATATAAATAAGTTTAATATTATTAGAGTATGGAAGTCGTTGGTTTAAAATAAATGAATTTATTTTTATTTTTTGTACGTACCTTGTACATTGGGAAGAAGCTCTACCTATTCCTTCTTTGCTTTACAGACATTAAAAAAATCAAACAAGAGATAACTTAATTTTGCTGGGACTTAGCTAGGAAATCAGTTTACCTTTCAAATCGCCAATGCCATCACCATCACTGTCTTTGAAGGACCTGGGGTATATCTGGTAGAGAACGCAGTGCTGCCACCAGTCGAGCTCGATTAGATCCGGGGGAGGCGGTGCGGGGGGCGCAGTCTCCCTCGTCGCTAACACCGCCCATGTTATGGCACCTGTAAAAGAAATTTGAGTTTGCAAATTATAAAATAATTACGAATTATATTGTCAATGATTAAGATTTACCGCTAGTTTACGAATACTTAAAATAAACTTGTTTAAATGTTTGAGATATTACCTATCACTATAGACTTCAGGACGTTATACAAGTACCAGATACAAATGCGTTTTGTGCCCACTGAGCTGCAAGTGACAAGTGTTTTAGTGTGATTCTGACGCATGCGGTCTCAAAGAATGTCACTTAAAAGAAAATGATATTACTTAACTATGTACCTACTCAGAGTCTACACAAATCGCTAGATGAAATAAACGCATTATTTTATGCTTTTAATGTCACCGTCCGACATCGGGGCGTGGTTGATTTCAAATTGAAATTAAAAAAATATTTATTTTAAGCATGAGTACATTGTACGCCGTTTTGAAATTACAAGTTTTTTTTTATACACAACAAGTTAGTCTAAATAACATTAAAATTGAGTTCATTATTATATATATAGAAATTGTTATTAATAACTGGTGCTATTTCAGTAACATGTTTTGTTTTAACGCTGATTGCATCGTAGTAAACAGAAGAAATCAGATGGTCTTTTTTCCACTACAAGTTAGCCCTTGACGGCTATCTCACCTGGTGGTAAGTGATGATGCTGTCTAGGATGGTAGCGGGCTAAGCTGTTAGGAGTATGGTAAGCCCAAGCTCCTAATTGGTTTCTACGCGACATCGTGCCGGAACGCAAAATCGCTTGGCGACACGTCTTTGTAGGTAGGGTGGTAACTAGCCACGGCCGAAGCCTCCCACCAGACCAGACTCGAGCCGGGAGTCGAACCCAGGACCTCCAACTTTATAATGCGACGGCGCACGCACTGCGCCACGGAGGTCGTCAAATCAAGTCAAGTCGGAGGGGAGGTGTGATTATTATTATTAGTGTGATATTGATAGTTGAAGCGGTGATAGCCTAGTGGTTAGGGCGTCAGCCTCCTAATCAGAGGTCGGCGGTTCGAATCCGGGCACGCACCTCTAACTTTTCGTAGTTATGTGCGTTAAAAAAAAAAAAAAAAATATCACTTGCTTCAACGGTGAAGGAAAACATCGTGAGGAAACCTGCACGCTTGAGAGTTCTCCATAATGTTCCCAAAGGCGTGTGAAGTTTGCCAATCCGCACATGGCCAGCGTGGTAGACTATGGCCAAACCCCTCTCATATTGAGAGGAGACCCGTGCTCTGTAGTGAGCCGGTAATGGGTTGATCATGATGATGATGGTGATGATTGATAGTTCATAACAATCTTAACGTCAGAAGTAAAAATAAACTTGTGTCGCACGCTACTAGACTACAAGAAATCGAAATTCATTCAAAGATAATTGTATACAATTTTATAGCAAATTACCAAATGACATTTCGGGAATGTTTTTCAATAAGTTCAAAGTTTATATAAAACGTAAGCTTGTAGAAAAGGCCTACTATAGTGTAAAGGATTATGTAAATGATAAACAGGCATGGGTATGAAATATTTCTCTAATAAAATAGCTCTTAATATAATTTTAAGTGGCATAGCTAAGTTTGTTGTGGGCTTCTTAGACTGGGGCGCGTTTGGAACCCTCATAGCTTTAGTTTTAAGTTTACGAATGTAGTTATCACCATCAAATCAATACTATGTAAATTATTGACGCGTCAAAAGTACCTTTTAAAGTACTATTTATAAAGATTATTTGAATTTGAATTTCATAGTTCTGTCCCATACAGCGTGCCGGTCATTGTTTGGGTTACTTTAAAAGTTAACCAAGTCAAGTATTGGCACTGTACCCACGGTAACTAAAATGATTTCTATCAGTGTTTCTGCTGGAAAGGTGGTTTCTGGAAGCTGTGATAGCTTAGTGGTTAGGGCGTCGGCCTCCTAATCAGAGGTCGGCGGTTCGAATCCGGGCACGCACCTCTAACTTCGGAGTTATGTGCGTTTTTAAAAATTTAAAATATCACTTGCTTCAACGGTGAAGGAAAACATCGTGAGGAAACATGCACGCCTGAGAAATCTCCATAATGTTCTCAAAAGGCGTGTGAAGTTTGCCAATCTGCACATAGCCAGCGTGGTGGACTATGGCCAAACCCTTCTCATATTGAGAGGAGGCCCGTGCTTTGTAGTGAGCCGGTAATGGGTTGATCATGATAATGATGATGATGAGTGTTCCTGCGTTTTATTTAGCAGTATCAGCATTTTATTTGTTATACAGTTCATTTGAAAATTTTGCGTAATAGCAGGAAGAAGTAGTATGTTGTTATTTCATGTGCGGCTACACGATGGCTAATAGATAAATTTGTATTATATTGCCAGACATGCGAGTCTGATATTGGACAGCGTTTAATGGTAGTAAAATCGATTTACAATTGTCAGGGTTTTGCATTAGCACGTAATTAGTTATCGATTTTGTTGTTTACTAGAAATATACTGTAATAAATACAACCAAACTAATTTTGTAAGGTCGAAAGTTTGTATGTTTGTTGTCTACTACTTCACGCTGAAAGTAACACAACTGGGCTGTAATTTGCAATTGAAGTAGATTGTACCCCGAATTAATATAAAAAGCTACTTTTTATCCCGAATAAATCGATGGTTCCCGCGGGATTTCTGAGTAACTGAATTTTACGTCGATGAGCTATTACTATTTTCCATAGAAAACTTATATTTATATGCTGAGAAATGGAGCGAAAACGGGACAGTATGACCTATGAGATAATTTTCATTTTACAAACTGGATTACGCGGGACGAAGTCGCGAAAAAACACGAAAACGTATAAACGTAGAGAAGGTGAAGAAATTTTTTGTTGAAGTTGAAAAGATTGGGATGACATTCAAAATGTGTATTAAGTTGTAGTCCGATTTCATTCATTACTTTTTTGTTAGAACGGAGATACTTTATAGATTATCCTGAAATGATTTCAAGGTCGTCGGTTTGGTAATCCATTGTTTCGTGATTAGAAGACAAACAAAAACACTTTCACATTTTCAACTCAACTCAACGCAGACGAAGTCAAATACGTAATTTTTATGAGTAATACCTGAAATGAGTCCAACTCCAATAACCACAATGGCTGTGATGCCCAACGCCTTCGTATACAGCATGGCGGCTGAGGGCCTCGCACTGAACGCCCCACGCTAACTGCCTCGCAAACAATTCCCTCACAGCTTTTACCGCAGAACGTCGACACAAACGCGTGCGCATTACGCAGTGGCGCTCTCTTATCTGTAATTATAGTCTAAGAGCGAGGGATAGATTTTTTAGGACATATAGTTCTATTTCTATGACTGCCATCATGGCGGGATTTCTATTTCGTTACAAAACTTGCTAAAAAAAGTCTTAGCTTACAGATAACCGTTTCAAGTAACCGACTGAATTGCACTGTCACATCCTGACTGTAGTATGTTGTATATTCTTGCATGAAATAGTCAAATTCTACTAGCTCTCAGACTATCTCATTTAACACAATTGTATCTATTATATCTAGATTACGAGAAAGATAATATTTTTACATGAGGTCACCATATTCGACTAATTGATAACCGCGACTTCATCCGCGTACAATTTCTGATTTAACGTTGAAATAAGGGATGATTTATGTCGGATTTAAGCTGACGGAGCACGAATTTTGCTATGTATTTTCATATGGATACTAATAATTGTATGAAACATAATTGTATGATACGAGTTACAATCTGAAATAAGGACCATGTCAAAGAATCAGAGTTACTAATATAATGGAATGAGTTGCGAAGCTAAATGGTGGGGCACTTAGCACGGAGGGTTGATCGATGATGGGGTCCCAAGGGGCAAAAGTGGCGCTTTGCAGTGTTGGTAGACCCCCCACTAGGTGGAAGGACACATGGACAACTCTAGGGGGTTACTGGAGTCGGCATAAAGCCTTTACTAAGTAATTTACTTTACACGGGGTTGCTCAACGACCGACGCTGGTGTTGAGTTAATATATTTAAAGCCTGGATTGCGTGACACACTTGGTGTCTTCTGTGATTTGTCCAAGGCATTCGATTGTGTTCATCATGAAACATTGGTTATAAAACTACACCACTATGGAATTAAAGGTATAGATACTAGGTGATGACTATCGATTGAAATGATATTGATATGTGTAGTATATAAATACAGTATTAAGTTAGTTGTCTTATAAATGTTGTTGAGATAAAGAAAACAGAACCTCAAAAGAAGAAATAGTTGATATTGTAAGTCGTTTATGAAAGAAATCATTGTTTCAAAACGTGTTTTTATATTGAAATTTTCACACATTTCTTGACATCAAAACAATTCGTATACTGCTTTGCTTTGAAAGGATTGAGAGAAAGAAGATAATAGGAAAAAAGTCTCCAAACTAACACGCTTAAGGAAATATTTGGGATATATCCTTTTACTGAACTCATATTTGCTGAAAGCGTATAAGGGAAACGTTATCCAATTTTCCTGTTTTCTTTAGCAGTTGAGATTGTAAGTCGTCTGTCAGTCAGTAAGTCAGTTAAGGTACAGTTTTATATAGTGTAATTGCGTCAGATACGGTGAGCAGTAAGGAAACACACCTACATGATGCATCGTCATTTAAATCTATTCATTAAACCAGCAAATGTCATAGGGTCATGCAGTCAAACCCGATATTGTAAGCATTAAGACTCAACTAAAAAACTACCTATAGTAGTATAGCTAATATATTGAGATATTTAAAATTGTATATGTTTTATTTTGTAAAAATATTTACTTGGAAACTTGCAATAAAATTTGATTTCCATTACACAATTTAAATAAATGACGAAACGATAAGAATGTGTTCTATCTCGATAATTTATTAAGGACAATTAGAGGATAAGGTTTTAGACTTATTTTATGTATTTTATTATTATGTATTGTCTTATTTATATCGAAGTTAAAATCTGAAATTTAATTGTTGGAACCACATTTGCATGTAGTAATGCGATATGGTAAGTGACTTCTTATTAAATGTTATGTAAAAATTCTCATTTTCTACTATGGCGCATGGTTTCTATCTATCAAAGCAAATATTCTCAAAAACTGCTTGAGGTTTCACTTTTTGGATTCCTATTTCTCTAAATTTCTATAGTTTCTTTATAGTTTAGTTTTTTAGTGCTAAAGGTACAAATGTATATCGTATTGAAATTTCCACTCATTTCAAAATTATTGGTGTACTGTCTTATCACGAATCTTTCTATCTCATTCATTCTCTTGCAGGGAAACAAAATTTTGCTATCACTAGATACGTCGGCAATATAGGAGACATTGCTCGTATCAAAACCGACCTTTGGCATTCCACACCCTTTGCGCACCCTACATGGGCGTACCGTTGGCGCTCGTTTAAAAGTGTGACGATTACCCTAAACCTCTCAGCTGGGTTGCAGGAGGGAGTGGAAATTGATTAGCTTTGTTTTTTCGCGGCGCACATTAATCACGGCGGTTAATTAATCACCCTGTCGATAGCACGCTGACCGCGACCTCGTATCGAGCCAGCCCTATAGCGTAGGGTTGTCAACACTTTAAAATATTAAGTCATTTACACTGATGACAGTCGGAGATTTGTGTTGCTGGAGTTACTACCTACCTGGCTAGTTTACCACGATACCAATAAGTCAACTCTGAGTATATAAACAGATTTCTATCCTAACTTACAAGGGGTAGGGCAGTATATTATAGGACGTATTTTAAACCAGCCGACTACATGACGTCAATCTATGTGTAAGTTTTTTTTTCCAGATGTAAAGTAATTCACTTTTAATCGCAAAGTAAAAAATAAACAATGATTGCCAAGCTCACTTGTGCCTATACACAGGAGTTTCTCCTCGCATGAGATGAATTGTGATCCTTCCAACAGAGGTGTTTTTTTTTTCTTATTTAAGAACGTCTCCTTATCCTTATCCGCTAAAGTAATTTTATTATTTAACTACCTGTTGCCCGCGACTTCGTCTGCGTAGAATTGTTGATTTCCCGTGAGATTGAGGTTTCCCGTGCGGCCAATCAATGCCTTGCTTGAGAAAGTAAGCCTCAGGCAAATGTCAAATTGCCGATTTTCGTGTCTCTAAAACATAGGATTTCATGCAAACTTCCAACCCCTATTTTACCCCCTTAGGGGTGGATTTTCCAAATATCCTTTCTTAGCTGACATCTCTTAACTATCAACTACCTATTTGATAAATTATAGCTTTATACGTACAATAGTTTATGAGATCTCGTGTTTAATCAGTAAGTAAGTAAGTACATCAGTGACCTTTCGCTTTTATATATATAGATAAACTGTGCACAACATGTACTGCGGGTTAACGCAACGAATATTTGAGAAACTCGGATACTTGGTCGTACACTATATTTTAGTGAAACATGTTGCATTTGTAGGAAATAATAAAAATAATATGTTATGGTAACAACGCGACTGAAGTGCGTACTTAATTAATATGTATGAACATAACAATTTATTGGGAAGATTTGCTAGAGTCATCCATAGGATGACTGCTGTATGTACCCTATCCTTGTTCATACTTAACCCTGTAAACTATATGTCAGATAAGAAATAAAGCTCGACTTTTTTTAGGATACAATGAATATCAAGAGTAAGTTTAATTTGCTATAAGTCTCGTTAAACAGGCAAATCTGCACGATGCAATTTATAATTTCTTCATTCCTTATAAACAAACCAACATTCTAAAATCCGCTCAAAACGTAGGAAGACCCCTGAGCATCCTCAGGAGATGTTGACTTCACAACGTGCAAGTGCTATCGATACGGTGAATTATTAATCAGTAACAATTGTAAGTCGTGAACTCAACATCTCCTTAGGATTTATAAATTGCGCCACGCAAATTTGCCTTTATTTGCAAATAAAGCTTAAAGTTTATTATATATCATACTTATATATTCCGTATATATTGCTTCTACTCAATACTTGCTAACGTTTTTAGGTAGCTATATTAATAAAAATAAAATAAAATTCGTATGGTACTTCGTATGTCTTGGTAAACTTTAACTGATCGATATACATTTTGACATAACTGGAATACAATAATCATCAAATAGATAAGTGCAAGCTGTGATAGCTTAGTGGTTAGGACGTCAGTCTCCTAATCAGATGTCGGGGGTTCGAAACCGGGCACGCACCTACTTTTCGGAGTTATGTGCGTTTTCAAGAAATTAAAATATCACTTGCTTCAACGGTGAAGGAAAACATCGTGAGGAAACCTGCACGCCTGAGAGTTCTTCATAATGTTCTTAAAGGTGTGTGAAGTCTACCAATCCGCACATAGCCAGCGTGGTGGACTAAGGCCAAATCCTTCTCATATTGAGCGGAGACCCATGCTCTGTAGTGAGCCGAGATGGGTTGATCATGATGAGATAAGTTCATCCATTTTATAATTTCGATTCGTCCATTTCGGTTTCTTAATCATATCATTGATAACCGGATGGAAAATGGATGCGAAGTAAAAAAAAAGTGACCAAATTATTTCACTGTTGGCAACCCTACGTCGACCCTCAACGCAATAAGCTATTAAGAAAGAAATTAGGCAATATACCCCCTGATCCCGGCCGCAGCGACGTGATGCGTTTACGCGATCACAAGTAACATCATCCGCGGTTATTACCCCAGTAACACCCCGAGCGGTGCGAGTACACATTAACGAGTAGGTTTGGTAACCGCCCAACGTGTGGGATATGTTTCTACTTATAAAGGAATGAGCATATCTTGTGATTCATCTGATAATGGCAGCATATCCACGAAAAATTACTCAGTTGCTCGATATTAGAATTGCAAGATGTGACGTGTTTTGACGAATCATAGCGTATATGTGCTAAGAATGTAGATAGATAGGTCATTTATTATTATTTATTGTAATACTAGTTGCTACCGATTACTTCATACTGGTCTAAAGAGTATGCTGTATACCTGTCCCCAGAATGCGGAATACATTGTAATGCAAAATGTTGTCTTAAGCATTGTTGAACGCAAAGACTGATGAATAAAATTATAAGTTGTATAGTTGGTATTAGAATGTGTTGGGATATATAGATTGTAACATTCCTTTACGTACAAGTTGATCCTTGCCTGTATTTAAATGGTTGGCATTAATCTCAAAAATCATTCATGTGATTATTTCACAATTATCGTAATCACTATATACGTCATTATCATCATCGTTATCTTGTTGTCCGAGGCACGAGGTCCGCAATTTTCCTTACTTCGAGGTGATGCTGAGAATAACCTTGACAGGAAAAATCTATAAAGAAACATCTGGTTAATTTTCTAATGCACAACCAGAATACGACTCAAGATACATAATCTCTTTTCATTTGTTGTGTATCTCCTACATGCGAGTCCCCTTCCATTTTCGCAGTCGGTTAATAAAAGCGTGAATGGGCACAATTGATTTCATTTCAGCGCGCTCAGCATTCATCTTCAACAATGTCGCTGTGAGAATGAGATACCAGAATTCACTGAACACTGAATTCATATTGGACGCTTTTCACCACCAGTTTTATTAGAATGCCAGATTTTTACGAAACTACAGAAGCATTCGGTTTTCTGCATTCTATGTTTGTTAGCGTGTGATCATCTTTGCTCATTTCATAATATATGTCGGTGCGAAGGACTTATTAAGTTCATTCAGCGACGCCAAGAACAACAAGAATTCAATAATTACCCACATTTGTACTCTTCATGATTTTGTTAACACAATTTAGACGGTAGAAATAAATATTTTGCAAGCATGCTTTGCTATAAATACGGGCGGTTGTTGCCTTTCGTGGCATTCTCGCTCGAGACCGCGGACCGTTCGGACCACTTAGTTATTGTCGCAATAAAAGTGTAATTCGCAAGTTGTGGTTTTAATTACTATGAGCAAAAGTAAACAAAAGCGTGAAGTTAGCAATGCTGACGTCACTCTTACTAAAAACAACTCTGACGTTCTTAACTCGTCATATAGAAAAGCAAATAATTATTTGGAAGTAGATAATAGCATAACATAACATAATATCTATTACAGGATCCTATATGAGCTATTGCTACAATAAGCAGCGCAATAAAGTACTGTCACTGGACAGGAATCTGCCTTTTAAACCCAGGAGAATAACTGTAAAAAGGTCAAAAATAAAATCCTTTAAAGGGCACTTTTAATTCGCGAATAACTATCACTGTAGTTGTATGTGATGACAATGTACACCTCAAAACAAAACACTAAGGTTCCATATGTGCTCTGATCTAAGAAGACGTGAACAACAAACTTAGCCGGATAAGTATTCTTCTTATGACAAAATGAGAAGGATGTCACTCAAAACTATTTAGGAGTAAGAGTAAAATTTCATCACAAAAACTTAAATTCAAATTCAAATAATCTTTATTCAAATAGTCCTTTAAAAGGCGCTTTTGACGCGTCAATAATTTACAAAGTAGTGATTTGAAGGTGATAACTACATTCGTAAACTTAAAATATTGGCATGCGAAGCTTGCCTTAGATTTGAGAGATAATGATTCCAACATACAAATGATGTAATATTCCCAAAGCCGGACCGTTAATAGCCGCCCCGGAATTATGTATGAAGGTACTGACGGCGAGGGGTCGGCGGGCCCTTTGGTAACCTCACCTTTATTTGTGCATAATATACGAAGATTATTCTGTTGTTATCTTTTAATTTGACTCGTCAAAATAAAAGATTTGTTTTCTATGAGAAATTCACGCAGTTTCAACGACCTCCTTGGCGCATTATAAAGTTGGAGGTCCTGGGTTCAATTCCCGGCTCGAGTCTGGTCTGGTGGGAGGCTTCGGCCGTGGCTAGTTACCACCCTACCGCCACAGATGTGTCGCCAATCCATTTAGCATTCCGGCGTGATGTCGCCTAGAAACCAATTAAGTATATACCATAACAAGTCAGACAGATGATGCAGTCTTAGATGGTAGCCATGTTAGACTGCATCATCACATACACCAGGTGAGATTGCCGTCAAGGGCTAACTTGTAGCGGATAAAAAAATCTTCGCTCGTAACCTTTACTAGCATTAACCTATTTCCTCAGCGATGTTACATAAAATGTCACACTAAAAATTATTAAGTTATATATAGATATTCTATGCAGCATCATACTCTAATGCTCAATCGCTTGGTGAACCGTAATCTTGTCACGCCAGAAGACCTCCTTTAATAACATTTTATAATTATATTTATTGTACAAAACTTTTAATACGTGTAATACGAAAACATAAGAGGTACTTGCTCATTTCCACTCTTTCGTGGAAGAAAAAAAGTTTAATTAAGATTGGCCAGTCTCTACAGCCTAAAGCTACGAGCATCACGGCTACGTTGTTTTCGGCTACGACGCTACTACGACGTAGCGGGCGGGTGAACGTCCCGGCCGTATAATGGAGCGGTCGATACCCTCGCCTACCCCTCCCTCCTCTGTGACCCCTGCTACCCCGCGTCCCCCGCCACGTACACCCGAGTTGTGAGGGGTGCTATTCTTAAAAACGAGACTTAAACCTTAGTTCATGTGGAGGCCGAAATAAACATCTTTCATTTTATTAAGTGTTATAAACTGTTGAGGTGTAAAGTTGGAGTAATTAGCGTTACTAGCATAGTTTAACTGCTATTTTCATTTATTACCTAAAGTACTTATTTATTGAAATGTCTCTCTCCAGTCGTTTTTTCATTACTGAAGATCGTGGTCCTGGTGGTGTCCTTGCAACCTCGTGAGGATTATTTGTTTCCACCGGCTTCTATCGGAGGCAAGTCTCGCTATTGGAATAAAAAATCATAAATATGATGAACCGCAAACGTTTTCTGTTCTATGCAAAGGGTTTTTTTATTACATCACAACTTCTATATAAACAAATTTTTACGTTTTGGCCGGTTCGGAAGGCGGATTCTACTAACAAGAAGACTACAAGAAACTCAGCTGGCGCTCTTATCCAGCTTGTGGAGATAAAATTCTAAGCAACCTTTTCATCTCAGTTCCCAACACGTTTCCCGTAAAAAAATCGAATTACTTCAGTGAATTTATAGTAACGTTGGCCGAGGTTATTTTATTATTATTATTCAGTAAAAATGTGATTTAATAAATCCAAAATGGACGAATAACATGAAGTGCGTGGTGTGGATGCCTACAACGGGTTTTGAAGAATTTGGCTTTTTTCGCGGTTTAAGGTTAAAGTAAAATTAAAAATATTTGTGACTGAAGCCCTCATTTTGTTTAAAATTGGTTCTTTGAAAATATTTCTCACCGTTATCATTATGTCACCAGTTTAAAAATATAAATAAAGCTAGAAAACCAATTTACCGCTCTTAACACATTAATATACTTTTTTTTTATTCACCACAAGTTAGCCCTTGACGGCATCTCACCTGTTGGTAAGCGAGGATGCGGTCTCAGATGGTAGCGGGCTTACGTTTTAGTGTATGGTAAGCCTATACTTCTAATTGGTTTCTACGCGACATCGTGCCGGAACGCTAAATAGCTTGGCGACACGCCTTTGTGGGTAGGGTGGTAACTAGCCAATGGTTTACAATGAATTAGGCTTAATTTGCTGTGATTGCTTAAAGCAGGCCAAGGCACAATGTTATTTATAATGTCTTCAATCTTTGTATACCACACCATACAGATCGTCCAGAACATAATATCAAGTATGTTTCGCAACTACAATTATTTATGCAATTGTACATTGCACCGTGCAGATTTGCTTGGTTTTCGCGGATTAAGCTTAATGTTTTATTTAATACGATGGTAGAAATTGTTGAAAAATGTAAAGAAAAACCCATAGCAGCCAATCTCAACTTACGAGTGAACCAAGTCAAGAAATACAATTGTTACGTGTGTATTTTTAAAACCCACCGCAGGCGGTGTTTGCCTGCCAAAACTGTCACACGCTGCTCTAACTTCATTCCCGCTGCAGACAGCACGAGGTGCGGCTTATGAACGTGTTCACTTGAGATGTAGCCGTCGAAATTTTTATAACAAAGATTTTATTTCATTTTATAACAAAGATTTTTCATAAAATAAAACCTACTGTGAAGTGTTGATCAGTGACTGCTATAGCAAGAAGACTTTGATCCCAAGTTATATGATAATTAAAGATAATGTTGTCTTTTGGTTTGAGTTTTTGAGATCTGCAACAACTCACGTTTATTTGGAAGAGTCCTGACCATGCAAATACATAATTACACGCAATACATAATTCAAGAGATTTTCTCTCTTAATATCTAAAATAAACTTAAAATTAGAAGCGGTGACATTTGCTCCAAAATGAAGTAGACACTGTGGCACAAATTGGCACCATATGTTCGTCTTTACCATTTTCGTATCCGAACCCATCGTTCAACCGATAATGTTTGTACGTGAAAGTCGGCAAAACATACAGTATCTCTATTTTATAACATATTGTAGATAAGCAGGTGTTGATCGCAAGCGATAGGATTTTTTAGTTTTTCAAATCATCATCATTACCAAATCACGATTATAATATAGAACCATTGAAAAGCATCAACAATGAAATAAAATCACAAAAATTTATGAGTTTTTTTATATAGTATTAATCTTAATTAGAAACGACGGTGTTTTAAGAAATAATGTTACCGACGGATTCTTCATTTAGATTATATTAAAGACACTATTTCAACGAGTACTTCTTAGCGCGCTTTTACTAGCTCGATATGTTTTTAACGGATTCTACCCCCTAAAATTTAAATCAATTTAAAACTGCATCCATCATGGACCGATGACAATGCAATAATCTTAATAGTGATCCTGAAGATTATGTTCTGAATAATTAAGATATTGTACTGCTTTTACATTTTAGTTCGGTTCCCTAGAAAACCGTGTTTTTTAACTATTATATTTTATTCTAAGCTGGTAATTGACTTCTTTCTCGTAGCAATAGTGCAACCGATTGACCTGTTTGCCTGCATAGTTTATGGACTAGGGAATGTCGTACATATACTACTTTTAAAATGCACAGGTCATATACATTAAATGCACGGATATATCTAAAGTTCTATACTGGCTCCATCATCCCTTGGGATTGCTTGATTTGTTAAATCAATATTATCTTGTATCTGAGAATTTAATTTATAAAAAACAATACAATAATAATTCAGAGATGATATTCTTTTTAACACTCAATAATTTGTTGAACAAATAAGTAAAGAATTGTTTTAACTTGTTATCTTATTTTAAATGCAATGTTTATATATTAGCCAAAATAATACGCGTCTAAGTTTTTGGAAGGCTTCTTAGACCTAAAGGTACTGCTACACTGCTTTTAGAAAACGTGACGGAATGCTATTTAATGTAATTGTAAGAAATTATATTTTATGTTAGCAGATTTTTTCATATTATGTGAGTATTGACAACATGTAATGTATTCTAATGAAACGTAATAAATTTAAGAAAACGTTCTAGGGTTAGTAAATATTCATAAATACCTAATAAGTTAAGATTTTGTAATTGCGATATAACAGGACATTTGGAGTTTACAATTTGTAATCATCGTAGATTTACTTTTAAGTTAACAACATTATCACAGTAACTTTACTACACAATCACGACCTATTTGGTACATGTACGATGTGAATAGCCTCACAAATAATTGCATCATACACTGAAACCAAATATGTCATCGATAAAACACACCTACAGATATCCTATACCTACCAATACTAAAAACGTCTGTATTTTAAAACCCATCAACGTGGTTTATCTGCCAAAACTGTCTTGCGGTGCTCTGCTCCGTTCCTGCTGCACATGGAAAGGGCTTCTAAAACTTGTTCGCTGCAGACATAACTATTGGCACGTTTTATTTTTAAATCCGACATTTATTCGCGGAATCTAATCAAGTGTACTCAACTTAAAATTATAGCTGTATCATTAATTTTATGTATTAATGCTACAATAAGTTTGAAAAAGGTAAGTTTATATTTATGTTTATATCAAGTCAAGTTTTTTGACTGTCAAGTTTTAATTGACAGTCAAAAAATAGCCCTCCTTTTTGTTTTATTAATTGTAATCAACGGAACATTTTTACATACTCTAACCGAATGTCTTTACGTACTTTGTGGCACTTGTTTAGACTATAATATTTTTGTATTCATGTTATAATTAATATCACTCACTTGGTACATAACTAATTAAATAAAAATCAAACGAATGTAACGTCTCATCATGTCATGTGATAATAATGAATAATGGGTTAAACCCGCCAACTGCATTGAAGCAACGTGGAGTATTAGCGGTGTATACCTTCTCTGTTCTCTGAGAGAGAGTGAGAGAGAGAGCGTTGGCCTGTCCAGCCGTGAGACATTAATAATCTGAGAATGATACATACTTCAAAAGAGATCAGAAAAGAGTGGTTTGTGGTTTAAGGTTTGAGTTTATTTTCATTTTATGATAAAATCCAATTTACACGTGAAACAGTTCGAGCAGGAGGTGGCGGATGCCTGCGTCGTGGAGCTGTGAATTTTAAAATATCGGATGTGAGCTACGCGTCCCGAAAGGAATTTTATTTTTAAAATCGTTCAGGATTGTTCCCAACAATTTTATACGACGGAACTGGGCTGGAAGTTAGTAGTATGCGAATTTTATTCGCAAATATTTTGTGGGACTTGCGTCGAACTACAGTGGCAAGTCTGCCTGTGGTTTCTATCTATTTTTATTCATATCTATACAATTGTTTTCGAACGCGCTTATCTCACTCTCAGACATATTTGAAAAATCTTTGTATATGACGACCTCATTGTTACGTTATGATCTGTAGGAGCTAAGAAAAAGGAGTTATAGCACCAGGGGGCTATGGGTAGCGGTGGGTTTGAGTGTGTGTAGTATCTAAGTGGTAATGGTAGTGGCCAGACGAAGTCGCTTAGATCACAAGTCCTAATTTAGATCGGTAGGTGATATTTGAACTCCAAATTCGATTTGTATATTTCGTTCGTGCCTCTCGTCATGTTAACCCATTAGGTGTTTTTGATATTACTCATCAGATGTCGTCAAATAGATTTGGTGGGTTTTGAGAGTCTATTTAATATTAAAGAGTTAAGGTTAACAATATTTATGATACGAACGGTAACGCGAGTATGGAAAAGTTTATATCAAAGGGTCATATTTTAGTTAAGAGCTCCCATAAGGCAAATGAAGCTTCATCGCCGAAGGCAGTGAGTCGTTAAGGACGTAATTGCCGCGGCGTGCCGAGGGCGTGTCGCGCTGACCGCGTATCTCGCTCCACATACTTCAGGGACGGCGACGGCCCCACGCGCAGGCTATTATGATCCTTATTTTCCATATTTAATTTATTATAAGGTTTGGGATGCATGAGGCAGGAAACCGGTTTAACACCGGACCGATTTGAACTTGTTAAACTCGAGAAAATGCGGATGTGTCTTCTTTAGCGACCTCTCTCGGTTGACCTTGGAATTTCGGAATCAGATTATCGAACTAGAATCAGATTATCGAATTAGAATAGTGCTATGATCATCTATCTAGATCAGCGAAACCAGTTAAAGCCAAGCTAGTTTCAGTCGGCAAATTAATTATTCAAATATGGTTTCACCATAGATAGATAAGTTTTAATAAACAATGTTTCTAAAATATTACAAAACAACTTAACCAAATGTATAAATGTGGTTTTATCTCTATAAACGATCTCCAGATCTCCTCGAAGTGTATTTGGTGCCCATATGCATAAGAATACTAACACCTCGTATCAATTGGCTCAGGTCTGGTCCGTTGCCCCAGGGTGTGGAAGGAAGGACGACTAGTTCTACTGGAAAAGAAGGGTCGCGCAAGAGACTCTCCTTCAGCCTATAGACCAGTCGTCCTTCTGGATGAGACGGCCAAGACGTTGGAGAGGATTGTGGCCTCCAGAATTCACCAACATCTTGCTCAAATGGGGCCGGATATATCGGATTGCCAATACGGTTTCAGGGTCGGAAGATCGACCCTAGATGCTATTGGTGCTTTGAAGAACTTTACAAGGTACGCGGCGCAGCAAAAGGAGGGGGTTGTGGCGGTGTCTCTTGACATCGCCAACGCTTTTGGAACCCTTCCCTTTTCCGTAATAGAGGAGGCGCTCCGTTTTCATGCTGTGCCTCTCTATCTGCGACGCATGATAAGACACTACCTGGAGGAAAGGGCAGTGCTCTATCAGGGGAGTGGAGGTGAGAGACTCCAAAAACGGATGGAGTGCGGTGTCCCACAGGGCTCTGTCCTGGGACCACTCCTGTGGAACATCGGGTTTGACTGGGCAATCCGACCCGTACTACTCCCCTGGATGGCGATTATGTGTTATGCGGATGACACATTGGTTGCCGTCAGGGGTAGTGGGTACGAGGAGACGGTGAGAAGGGCCACAATAGCAACGGAGTTGATCGTCACTCGGATTGAGATGCTGGGCCTCAATGTGGCTCTCGCGAAGACTGAGGCAATCGTCTTCGGGGGACCGGGATGGCGGCCCCCAGCAGGCGCCTGCGTCTCGGTGGCGGGGGAGAGGGTACGAATCAAGCCCCATATCAAATATCTGGGCCTGATCCTGGACCGCAAGTGGTCATTCGAAGAGCACTTTCGCCAACTGGCTCCTCGGGTGACAGGAGCAGCCTCAGCCCTGAGCCGGCTGCTCCCGAATGTTGGGGGCCCTGGAACCCCATGTCGTCGTCTCTTTGCGGGGGTGGTGCGAAGTATGGCTACGTATGGGGCCCCTATATGGTATGACTCGCTCCGTGGGTCAACCAAAGCCCTTCTACGTAGGCCACAGAGGGTAGTTGCTACACGAATCTGTAGGGCCTACGTCACGGTATGTTTTGCGGCGGCGTGCGTCCTCGCGGGCACCCCTCCCTGGGAAATGGAGGCTGAGGTACTTGCTGAGGTCCATAATGCGAGGGTAGAGAGCCGGGTTAGAGGGAAAGCATGGCTTCCGAAGTCGTGGAGAAATCGCGACGGCAAGCATCCCGGCGGATGCGGGACCGCTGGAAAGAGAGCCTCGCGGATGCCCTCTATGGTAAACGTACGATAGAGGCCATCTGTCCGGTGTTGGAACAGTGGTGCCAGCGAACACATGGATCGCTCTCCTTCCGGCTCGTGCAGGTCCTGACCGGGCACGGTTGCTTTGGTCACTACCTGCACCGGGTCGCGAGGAGAGAACCGACCATGACGTGCCACGAATGCGGAGCTGGCGATGACACGGCTCAGCACACTCTTGAGGCGTGCGGCCAGTGGGATCCCCAGCGCAGTTCCCTGATTGCGATAATTGGTGGAGACCTATCGCTGCCCAGCATAGTCAAAGCCATACTGAGCAGCGAGAGATCCTGGGATGCCATGACCACCTTCTGCGAGGCCGTGATATCGCAAAAGGAGGCTGCGGAACGAGCGCGTGAGTAAGCCGCTGATGCGCACCCACTCCGCCGTAGACGGGTCGGAAGAAGACAGCGGCAATTTGCCGCTCGTCAGCTACCCTTGGGAGGCGGCGGGTAGCTATTGGGCTAGCTACCTGACATTAACAAGCCTCCTGACAGTCTGGAGGGGATCGTGCTGTCCCGATCCTCTCCCCTCTTCACGCGGAGCCCCGTCTCATGGCTGGGGCGCCTGTTAGATGCCCGGGAAGAATACAATAGTGTTCCCCGGGCGCCTGGAAAACTCAGCGCGAGGGACACGCCGTGGTGGTTTTTAGTTTGGGTATACCCCCTAGGGAAGGGGGGAGTCCCACATAACCTCTAGTCCTGCCCAAGGGACGGAGGTAGCATAAAGCTTTTCCACCACGACAAAAAAAAAAAAAAAAGGTCTGGTCCGTTGAACGATTTGGCCAAAGTCAGTTATCAAAGCACTGGCAAAGCTGTACCATGTGTTTTAGCGTTACAGTTCTAATAAGTCATTTAAACTAAGAAAAAATCCAGTAATGTGTTCTTGCTTTGCTCATCAGAGTTCAATTCGAAACCACGTAATATCAGTTTTAAATTACTTAATAAACCTACCGGAAAAATATTTACGTATGATTCAATATATCATGACTTGATAGATTTCTGTCTTGGTAGACTTCTTCACGGTTTTGCTCACTCAGTTTTTCTAGTAGATCATCCACACTGAAACCGTGTCGTTCAGGTGTTCGGAGCCGTACGCTTTTATTTAGACTTCCGTTGGAATTGCATTACGGCTAAGCAAATTAAGCGGAGTGCCATTAAAGAGTGAAGATAAGGAGGACATAATTTCTGGAAAATTCTGTAAAATCCCTCCATACTTCCCTTTACAATTGTTACCTGATGTAGGGCGGGTATTTGCTCGACCGGGGAAATTTTCCAAGTCTTTTACCCCGATTACTGTAATGCGCATTCAAATTTAATGGCGCCTTTAATATAAAGAGCATGTATCGGATATGTATGTGAATTTCGATAGCCTTACACATAATGCCTATTAATTTAATCATAGGGTATTAATATGATTGGAATTAATAGATGTCTACCGAGTATTATGAATAAACAACAGTTTAATTTATTTGGGTAAATTACTTTCAAAGAATTTGGTTTTTTGGTTTTTCTCTTGTTTGTCTTTGAGTGAGTCTTGTTTGAGTTTCAGCATAGAAAATAACCTCATTACCTTCGGCACTCACTTTTATATATCAAGAATAAGAAAGAAAGAAATAAAATGTATTTATTCTTCTTTAGTAATAAAAATAGTAGATTTTATGTAGAAACATTGTTTGTCTGTAACACTAATCAAAACGGGACTACAACTCAGCATTTGCCGTTTACAGTTTACATTTACAGCTGAATATGATTTTATACATAAATATAATAATTATCATCATGATCAACCCATTGTCGGCTCACTACAGAGCACGGGTCTCCTCTCAATATGAGAAGGGTTAGGCAATAGTCCACCACGCTGGCCATGTGCGGGTTGGCAGACTTCACTCGTCTTTGACATTACGGAGAACTCTCAGGCATGCAGGTTTCCTCACGATGTTTTCCTTCACCGTTGAAGCAAGTGATAATTGCTTAAAAAAGCACATAACTGCGAAAAGTTGGAGGCGTGCCCGGGATCAAACCCCCGACCTCTAATTAGGAGGCGGACGCCCTAGTTTCAGTCGGCAAATTAATTATTCAAATATGGTTAAAACCATATTTGAATAATACCGGAAAAATATTTACGTATGATTCAATATATCATGACTTGATAGTTTTCTGTCTTGGTAGACTTCTTCACGGTTTTGCTCACTCAGTTTTTCTAGTAGATCGTCCACAATGAAACCGTGTCGTTCAGGTGTTCGGAGCCTTACGCTTTTATTTAGACTTCCGTTGGAATTGCATTACGGCTAAGCAAATTAAGCGGAGTGCCATTAAAGAGTGAAGATAAGGAGGACATATTTTCTGGAAAATTCTGTAAAATCCCTCCATACTTCCCTTTACAATTGTTACCTGATGTAGGGCGGGTATTTGCTCGACCGGGGAAATTTTCCAAGTCTTTTACCCCGATTACTGTAATGCGCATTCAAATTTAATGGCGCCTTTAATATAAAGAGCTTGTATCGGATATGTATGAGAATTTCGATAGCCTTACACATAATGCCTATTAATTTAATCATAGGGTATTAATATGATTGGAATTAATAGATGTCTACCGAGTATTATGAATAAACAACAGTTTAATTTATTTGGGTAAATTACTTTCAAAGAATTTGGTTTTTTGATTTTTCTCTTGTTTGTCTTTGAGTGAGTCTTGTTTGAGTTTCAGCGTAGAAAATAACCTCATTATCTTCGGCACTCACTTTTATATATCAAGAATAAAAAAAGAAATAAATACAATGTATTTATTCTTCTTTAGTAATAAAATTGTAGATTTTATGTAGAAACATTGTTTGTCTGTAACACTAATCAAAACGGGAATTCAACTCAGCATTTGCCGTTTACAGTTTACAGCTGAATATGATTTTATACATAAATAAATAATCATCATCATGATCAACCCATTGTCGGCTGTGCGGATTGGCAGACTTCACACGTCTTTGGCATTACGGAGAACTCTCAGGCATGCAGGTTTCCTCACAATGTTTTCCTTCACCGTTGAAGCAAGTGATATGTTAATTGCTTAAAAACGCACATAACTCTGAAAAGTTGGAGGTGCGTGCCCGGGATCAAACCCCCGACCTCTGATTAGGAGGCGGACGCCCTAATCACTAGGCTATCACAGCTTCTAGTATTAAATGTATGGCACATAATGTTTTCCTTGTGCAATGGCATAACAAGGTTCCAGGGCCAACCCTGGCAATTCAGGTTTGCCAACTTGAATGCCTTGTATGAAACATTTTATAAATTTCTAATGATATTAATTATACTCAGTCCACTTAGATAATTGGACTTCGGATCACGTGGCCCTTTTTTTGTTATTGGTTGGCTTTTCTATCATAAAATAATAACTATTAAATTCTGTCTGTTCTTGTATCTCTGAGAGCATGATTTCAGAAGATTTGATAATAATGAGCTCAGTTTATCTTATGATGGAGAGGTTTATGCCTAGCTGTGGATTATTAATTGAGCTGTCGATCATGCAATTCAGTATGTCATATTTCAACTTCCTTGTTTAAGGAGTCACTGAATAAAATGTCTGTAGAAGTCTGTGACTGCATTGCAGCGCAGAAACGAACCTGCTTAAGAATTCCGCGCCCGAGATGCCGCGTATAATGCTGCAGGAGCGAGAAATATGTGCGATCTCTGAACGTCACAGGGATTACGTCATAGTCGGGGAGCTAGTGGCGGCGTGGCTTGGTTTGTTTTGACGTCTCTTATTTCATATTACAAAACAGCCTTAAACAGTCAACTGTATATATTATCCAGCTTCAGAGTTCACGTAATGTATATGAGGTCTGGAATAAAGAAAATCAAGTACTTACGTGTTATTTGTAACTTATATAATAAAGGGAATGTGTTATGCTTTCAGACCGAAATCAATACACCGAAGTGTTGTAATGTGTTAATGAAATTCCAATAGTATAGGACTTGCTTTAGAATTAATACTTTAATACAGAGTTACAAAATAGTACAATCTTTTTATGAGCGCACGAAACGTCCGTTGCTGAGCGAATCTATAGGCGAGCCGCGCGGGAGTCGCGGCGGTAAGACCGATCAACTGGTGCGTACTCCCGCCCACCTAGGCTCCCGCCGTTGTTCGATGCATGAACATAATGTGAACAAGAAAAAATGGTTGTAGTTTATCCACGTAGTAGGGAGGGGTACGAGGTACCGTCCGACCCCCCGTTATCCCAAACGTCGCCTAAGCCGAGGATCGGCCTCAAAGGAGGCGCCCTTAGGCAGTCGTTCCCTTAGTTTCTTCGAGCCCTAGGGCTCAAAATTTCTTCTGGCACAGCTTCTTTCCAAAGCTCGCCAAACAGTCCGGTTACGCTGTGGCAACCAATAGGGTTGGTACAGCTAATAGACAGTCCGAAAAAAAAGGTGAAACAGCGAGGCGCAGCCAAACCATCATATCATTAAAAAAAATGGCGTCCATACGACACCATCTTAAAATGTGAATCTTCTTATAGCGCTATATTGAAACTCCAACTATGAAAACGCGACTGCTTAAGAAACACTAATTGAAATCTCAATATGTACTTAGCTCTTTATCCGCGCCACATGTGATTAAAAAAAAAAAGTGACATTAACCAATTATAAACAACTGATTAAAAAGTGGAACGCTGTGATGGTGTGCAATGATTACTTTAAATCGTAGTATAGGCCGGGGTGATGTCATTGTAATAAAATTTTCCGCTAATAAAAAAGTCGAATCAATCAATCGGTTAAATAAAGAATAGTAAATTTTATCAGTTCCCGGTGAACCGGTTCCCGGCCCTGCCCCTATCTCCCCAACTACAATTCACGCGACATCCCACCGCGCGTCGTAGCCCGCTGAAGTGAGTTAGATTATGTAATTTCCTGAGTCTAATAAGTTCGGAGCACGTTTAATATTGTGTCGGCGTAGTGGTATATTGCATCGTTCACGCTCACTACACTTATAACTTGAAGTCTGAACCCTAGTAGGCACATCTTCATGGCACTTACTGGGAATTTGACGACCTCCGTGGCGCAGCGCGCGCGCGCTGTCACTTTATAAAGTTGGAGGTCCTGGGTTCGATTCCCGGCTCGAGTCTGGTCTGGTGGGAGGCTGTGGCCGTGGCTAGTTACCACCCTACCGATAAAGACGTGTCGCCAAGCGATTTAGCGTTCCGGCACGATGTCGTGTAGAAACCAATTAGGAGTGTGGATTTACCATACCCCTAACAGGTTAGCCCGCTACCATCTTAGACTGCATCATCACTTACCATAAGGTGAGATTGCCGTCAAGGGCTAACTTGTAGTGGATAAAAAAAAAAAAAAAGAATTGACTGGTTTCCTTTATTTATTTAATAATTACGAAAAACTATCAGCTAATTAAACATTTTTTATTACCACTTTTTAAGGTTGTGAGCTAATGTGAATAAATATAATACATATGGATAATTAAATTATGGAAATGCGGGTAGTTTTTAAGTTATATTTACTTATTGCGTAGAACACACGACCAGTTGTAATAAAATGAAGTATAAAAATAATCCTTTGTTTTCATATAAAATACGAAGTAAATTTTTTCCCAACCTATTATGTGGTCAAAGAATAAAATAATGTTTAGCATTTTTCATTTTTTACTTTCAAAATAAGGCACGTCTTAAGTTATTTGCTGGAGTCTATTCATAATTTCTAATTAAACTGAAAAATAAAAGGTCGAATCACCGGCATATAAGATATACCTAGATTAATTTCGTCAACTGATGGCTGTAACTTAACCTAACCTAACCTAACGATTTGACTAACAATTTGATTTGTTTTTTTTATTTAACTACAAGTCAGTCCTTGTACCACCGGAAAATATTGAGAAATGCCCCATTTCTAAATTGTTCCTGGGTTCAATCCAAAGCAGGAATGCTTTGGATTGAACCCAGGAACTCAACGCTGCGCTTAGGATATCACCAAAACATTAAATAGCAACATGACAAACGATAACAAATGCCACCTGCGAGGGAGCTCGTCAAAGTACTACTACTAGAAAATACCAGTTACTTGATATGCTTTAGCTCTTCTGAAGTCAGTTAGAAGCTATTAACTGCTAAGCTGTTAACGCTCTCGTGCCGCTCGTATCAAACGTTAAAAAATGTTCCGTCGAATTTCCTCATTCACAAATACCTTTTCCTCGAGCGACGGAGTGGATACAGTGGAATTCCGAATAACATACATATTTTCAATGGAAGCCCTCAAAGGCCCATTTTGCAAATTCTTTATAATCTATGTATGTAACGTCGCGCCGACATCCGGAGCGTGTTGTCAAAGCTTTGAAAATAGGGCATTTCTCAGGTATATGTGTTATATTCGGTTTTATATGCGTGGGATTTCGTCGTGTGTTTCATTTCAATGGTTCCTGGCCTGACTCGATTTATATTATTTAAAGGCAACTTAGTCAGCTAATAATATAATTAGAGACGTGTTTTCCAGTCCAACTTTACATACAGCTTAATTTTACATGTGTGATATTTTTAACAATACTGCATCGTTAAAACAAAAACGCCTGCGGTGGCTGGGACACCGGCATGGAATGGACTCATCTCGTCTGCCTCGGTAACTACTTCGTGGCGTGGTAATACACGCGAAGAGAAGCGTGGAGAGATCTCGGCTGCGCTTTAAAGATTGCGCCAAGAGGCACATGGCCGATTTTAACATAAACCACAAGAATTGGGAGAAACTGGCGGATGACAGGAACGGCTGGAGCAAAGGCGTGGGTGGGTGTAGAGTGCACGACGATGCATGCTTTAAAGTCTAAGGAGGAGAAGGCGTTCCAGCGACGGGACTGCGTCTGTGCTCGTTGGGTTTTGCTGCAGTAAGTGCGGGCGTAACTGTCGTTCGCGGATTGGTTCTCAGTCACCGAAGAAAATGCTTCCGAGACAATGTTTAAACCGTCTAGAATAGACGTAAAGTCCTAAATGAAATGATGACTTGTAACTATTACAAAAAAACAAAACTTAATGGAATATGGACAATATTCCATGGACAGTCAAGCGCATAAACGTGTCCATCCTGACACAGCTAGGAATAAAAACGTGACTTTCCTAATGTTACCAACGCCTGCTCTCCTATTGCGGACACATCATGCGCTGGGGGAGCAATAGCCTGGAAAAGCTTATTGTGACAGGCAATACAGACGGCAAAAGATCGAGAGACCGCTCACAAACCAGATGGGCAGACCAGCTGAGGGACTCTACTAAGTGCAAATTTCATACAATGGCAAGACTAGCCTCCGATAGAAGCCAGTGGAAACAAATAATCAGCACGAGTTTGCAAGGACACTAGGACCAAGATCTTCAGTAATGAAGTAACCGCTGGAGAGAGAGAGAGAGAGAAACTTAATGGACTATAACGTGCTAATGCTAATGGATCATCATCATCATGATCAAGCCATTACCGGCTCACTACAGAGCACGGGTCTCCTCTCAATATGAGAAGGGTTTGGCCATAGTCCACCACGCTGGCTATATGCGGATTGGCAGACTTCACACGCCTTTGGATTATTATGGAGAACACTCAGGCGTACAGGTTTCCTCACGATGTTTTCCTTCACCGTTGAAACAAGTGATATTTTAAAACGCACATAACTTCGAAAAGTTGGAGGTGCGTGCCCGGATTCGAACCGCCGACCTCTGATTAGGAGGCTGACGCCCTAACCACTGGGCTATACCGCTTAAATGCTAATGGATAAATAGGCTTAAAGGCGCTGCGGCGTGGCTCGTGAGCCGCGCGCTGCACTTTAACGGAAATCTTGAGCTGGAACGTCATTTGTATAATTCAGCTCAAGTGTGAGTGCTTTTAGTAGGCCACGAACTGGGAGATAAGTGATGCTGAGAGAGACACTCAACATTGCATGTCTAGTTCTAAATAGCTAAGTTTGCAGCGTTGTGCCACATATCGCAGAGTCGCTCGTCATTGTTGAGCGGAAGGTCCCGGGTTCAATTTCAAGGCAAGGAAAGGAAAATAAATAAAATATCATTTCTGCATTTTTTTGGTCTTATCTGGTAAGAATGTTCAGTCGTGGCTAGTTACCACGCTACCGTCAAAACGTGTCGCCAAGTGATTTAGCGTAGCGGCACGATGTCGCGTAGAAACCAATTAGGAGTATACCATATCCCTAATAGGTTAGCCCGCTACCATCTTAGACTGCATCATCACTTACCACCAGGTGAGATAGCTGTCAATGGCTAACTTGTAGTGTATAAAAAAACACCACTAATATACTAAAATAAAATAAAAATAAAAAAGCCATTTCTATACCATAGATCTAATTATATTTCTGTGCTACTATAATATGTACACTATAATCAAAATTATGAAACATATACGTATACATAATATATATTATTTAGAAGAATTTCTACCACAACCGTACCGTAAGTCTATTACAGTACGGTACGTTAGTTTTTTTTAGTTGTGGTGTGCATGAAGGTTTCCTCGCTATGTTTTCCTTCACCGTTGATGCAAGTGATATTTCTATTGTTTAAAACCGCACATAACTGTGAAAAGTTAAAGGTGCGTGCCCGGATTCGAACCGCCGACCTCTGTAGGCTATCTCAGCTGGTATATGCTACTTTAAAAGATGCATTTAATTCAATCACAGAAGCTGCGAGCGGCTCGCTATCAGTATGGAGATCCGCAGAACTTCATTTCATATAATTTCCCCTTAAGTGGGCAGAGTGCTTCAGCGAGCCACGAAATGGGAGATAAAGAACTCCGCGAGCGACACTTGATATGTATAATAACGTTTTAATTTGAGTGGACCAGTTCTGTAATGGAAATAAAAAGGGGAGTTAAATGTATGCGCTCTTTCGCGGTTTTGCACTGCGACACGCTATTGAACCTGTGTCTATATTAAACTGTTGAATAATGGACTCTGCGTTTTTACGATTTTAAGTGTCTACTAAAAGACTTTTTAGAGTATACCTTTTTAATTATGTGTTTATGCGTATGTATATATACATATGTCTTTGTTGTATTAGATTGTTGCTATTATCTTGTTATAATTGTTTATTTTTTTTTCATTTTGTTAATATAGCATCTAAGCTAGTTTATAAAAAAATTTAACGACTTCACCACAAGGTTGCGATGCAATCTTGTTTTTATATTTTGCTATGTCTCCATTTTCTTAACATACTACTGGGCTGGTTTTGTTACAGTTTTTAGAATTATGCAAGTACCGAATACTCAATAGCACATTTTTTAATTTAATTTTTAGTAAGGGTTTTAAAAAAATATAAAATGGTCTATAAAATGTCATAAAAATTGTATAATTTGATGAAGATCTACTGATTTTCTTTGGCGATCGCTCAACCATTACTACCTAATACATAAACACATAAGAAATTTTATGATTTCTGAGATTTGAATACGAGAAAGCAATAACATTAGCAATTCATCTGGTCCTGTTAAATTTAACAGCCGGTCATGCGATGGGTTGAGTGAAGTGGGATGGGGACGTTTATCAATTCATTTACACGCTAACGCCAGTTATTCAATTCATTTATCCGCCAGATGGCCTTTTTACCGTCCATAAAGATTACGATTCAAGCAACCTTTCTTTAAGTGTCGCTCGTTAAAAAAGAAATGGATCAATCAAATATTTTATATTCTTATCTACGTATTGAACATTATTTAATGTATCAGCTTTGTATACATATATACATATTATCATAGATATAATCTCAAATTCATTTACAACAAGTAGGTCTAATATGAGCACTTTCAAAGTCATAAGTCAGGTCTCTGTTTGTATTGCGACTCCGATGGATTTTCAAATCCAGTAGGGTATAATGGAAGTCAGTCAGGAATGTTAACCACGGAATATTTTTTCTTAAATTATAACTAAACGCTGTTACTGACCACATAAAATTACATCACATTACGACCATTTTAGAATTACATATTTGCCTAAAGTTTACCTAAAGCGTAAAAAGCAGATTTTCGGGCAAATAACAGTTGAAACAATCACTTTTCGTTCTCCGTTTCGTTCCAGGTAATCAACTAGCACTAACATCGATAATCCACTAAACACCTAATATGTCAATTATTAAAGCTATTTACTATGATAAGTTTATCATGATTACCCATCACTTTACCGTAGTAATGCTACGAACGAAAGTAAATATTTAATATATTATAGCTTATAATAAAGATATCGTAATACCGCGAGAGTTATTTATGGGTCATCAAAATAACAAAGCAACTGACGCAAGTTACGAAATATAAGAATTATTTATTTATTTATTTATTTATTTATTTATTTATTAATCAATTAACTTACAACTATCTTTACAGGACAGGGTTGTCCCAATACGACAATGTAGCCCTTTTAAAATACTTATTCTACTTAAAACTACCTATATTTTTTCATAGGATATAATCCACATTGCTACTCTTGTGAGTTCACTCAGACTGCAAGTAAATAAATCTACCCTATCAGCAACCACGTTGAGGATGCGCAGTGCGCGCGTCAGCGGCGCCTCCTTCAGCAACTTAGTGCGCCCGTTGGGCACCTCTAGCAGTGACGGTCGACGTCTCCGCCACACGTACCCATCCGGGGCCCTCAGGCTCACCTGGCGTAAGATGTCAGCGTTATGTAATTCACCCCTCATAATCTTAAAAATATAAGTTACGAGCATTAGCTCTCTTCTCACCCTGAGCTCGTTGTACCCTACCATACCCAGAACAAATAATGTCGGGTACATCAACGGGTAGTAAGGGTACACCCCATACAGCCTCATATACAAGTACCTAGCAAATTTGTTCTGGACTCGCTCCAACATGAGACTATATTTAGCTTCATGTGGAGCCCAGATGACTGCATTACCTTCTAAATGGCTCCTAACCAATGCGTTGTACAACGCCATTACAGCTTTCATATTAGTGAAACCACGAACTGTACGTAGGATGAAGCCTAAATTTCTATATGCTTTTTTGCAACATTTTGTTATATGATTACGAAAAGTTAGCTCAGTCGTAAAACTAACGCCCAAATCCCTGACTTCTGTTACTCTAGGCATTCGCACCCCGTCGATACAGTAGTCACCAAGAACGGGGACATGTGCCCTAGAAAAGGTGATCACTGTACATTTCTGTTTATTAAACTGTAACTGATTTTCATTGGTCCATTTGACCACCCTATCTATATCTTCTTGCAACCTCGCACAGTCCCCGAGTTCGTTCACTGCGAGAGAGAGCTTGAGGTCGTCCGCAAAGAGTAAACATTTCGCTTCTTTCACTACGTTTGGGAGATCATTGATCATTAAAATAAACTGCAACGGTCCTAAATTGCTGCCCTGACTTACACCGGATCTGGTGAAATATGGTTTGGACTTATACCCCCTGTATTCCACATATTGCTGCCTGTCCCTCATGTAGCTGGCAAAAAATGTGAGTAGATGTTGGGTAAAGCCAACTGATGCTAACTTTTTAAGCAAAACATCGTTATCTACTAAATCAAAGGCTTTCCGAAAATCGAAGTATGCTGCATCAGTTTGGCCTCCCTTGTCCACTACTGGCACAGTATGACTCCTGTATGAGAGAAGATTGCTGGTAGTGCTTCTCGCCGGCCGGAACCCGTGCTGAGCGTCTGAAAGTTGTGCTCTAACCTGCGCATAAATACTTTTGTGAATAGCCGACTCTAATATTTTTGCGGGCGTTGATAATACTGCCACTGGCCTATAGCTATCTACCTGCGTCCCCGACCCGCCCTTCGGTACTGGGACTACTCTAGTTATTTTCCAAGTGTCGGGAAACACACCACTTTCAAGACACAGATTGTAAACATAAAGCAATGGCTCTGCTAATACCGATCGACAATCTTTGAAAATGTACGGAGGTATGCCATCCGGTCCTGCTGACTTCTTCGGCTTAAGCTGTCCAAGAGCGTGCCTCACTTCATCCAAAGTCAGTCGGTCCATGTGCACTCTCGCTGCGCCGTTCTCCCCGCCCGCAGCTGCCATCGCTAAGTTCACGTTTAGCTCCGCCCGCTCTTTACTATAGACTGAATGGAAGTAGTTAGCAAACTCTATAGCACATTGCTGGGAAGTCAACGGTACCCCATTGTGTATAATTTTTTGCGAACCTCTAGAACCCGTTTTCGATCTTGTGTAATTCCAGAACGACAATGGATCCTCCAGCAGCTGACTCTGGACGCGTTGCCGATAGCGCCTATGCTCTAGTATTATCATGCTTTTCACTTTTGCCCTACACTGAGCAAACCTTTCGTAATCATCCGGCGACTCAGTCGCCTTATACTTACGGTGCAGATCCGCTTTCAATTTTATGTTGCGAATAATTTCACCCGTGTACCACTCGGGGTAAACGTACCCCGGGGTAATAGGACTTCGCTTTTTGTTCGGTACACAATCATCGATAATAGAATTAATAGTTTTATAAAAATAGTTCAAACTTTCCTCTAAACTTAGTTCATACATTGGGGTCCAGTCTATGGCTCCAATTTTAGAGTATAACTGTGGAAAGTCTGCCTTGAAAAAATTCCAACCATTAGGTGGCTCGATCGGTTCAGTAGTGGGTTCGTCCCTGATGCCGGGCCGGCGCGAGCGCAGCGCCACCGCCACCTCGAGCGGCGGGTGGTGCGCGTCCACCGGCACCAGCGGCGCCGCCGCGCGCACGCGCACTCCCCCGCCCTCCGATAACGTGCTCAGAACGAGATCCAAGCACCTGTTATTACAGTTCCCTATAGTGTTGCTCTGAGTGAACCCACAATATGTTTGAAAGTACTCATAATAATTGTTAATACTTGAAGGACAAGAATACAAATTAAAATCACCTAATACTACAATTTCACTATAACTATCACAAAAATTTTCAATAATCCTAAACAAAGTCATATACTCGCTCTCACTACTACCGGGCGGTATGTACGCTACGCATAGTAGAAACAAAAACCTATCGCGCATGAACACTGTCGTACAAACCAGTTCGAACGCTTGCGCATCGATGTTGACGTCCCAGTGCAGTTGCACTCGACGTAGTTCGAACCGCGGTGTGGCCACGAGAAACGCGCCCCCGTGCTTACGTCCATCCGCTCGGTCACACCTCACTATTTCATACCCGGGTGGGATCAACTCTGCATCCCGAATCGACTCGTTGCACCCTGTTTCCGTAATAGCGAATAAATCCGCATTTGAAGAGGAGACTCCCGAGTAAAAGTCTTCTAACTTGGATCTTAGCCCCCTGACGTTCTGATAAAAAATTTCAATCATTTTATTCCGATTATTTACGTATGTACTACTTGTCTTCTGTTTTTGAGTAATTGGCTGTTCTACGAAACCACACCCACTCACAGAACTCAATATTAATCGGCCAATGTTCCGCTTGACACAATTGCTCATACCTACTTTCTGGAACGCCTATAATAAAGGAGGCATAATCCCGCTCTGTCTTGTGCTTTATTCTTTCCACTTTAATCGGAACATCTTTTCCACAAATATTCTTAATGTATTTTCCTAAGCTTTCCTCTGTAGTTTCCTTCTGTAGACGCCAAACATGCAAGAATTTTTTCCTTTCAGTTCCTTGTATTTCACTTGTATTTGTGTTTCCTCCTCTTTTCACTTCTGTATTGGGATACCTACTTTTTTTCCTATTTACGACTGTCCAGCTTCCTTCTCTATCCTGATTTTTTTTCTCAATAATTTTACCAGATTTTTGCATTATATTGTCCGTATCTATTTGCTGTATCCTTTCCTCGTTAATATTACGGTCGGCTATTCTCGCCGGTTTCATGGCCCCACAGTCTTTAGACGCGATTCCGCTGTTGTTTTCGCGAACTACCTGCTTTTGAATTTTCTTAGCTACAGTTACGTAAGATTGCGCGGGCACCTGATCTGCCTCCGGAGGGTTTGTTTCACTGCTGTTGGGTCCAGCTTCGTGGCATACATTACTCTTCATCATAGCTTTAATTTTGGACTCTAACACATCTACTTTGCTTGCCTTTTCTAAAACTACCTTCATAGCATTTCTCATCTCGTGTAATTCCATTTCTACGTTTACAAACTTAGAAATAAGAAGAGCGTATTCCTTCCTCTGATCGTCGAGTCGAGCCGCCATCTCCGCGCGGAACTCCCGCAGCTCCAGCAACCAGTCGTCCTCGGGCTGCGGCCTCGCTTCGCCAGGGACGAGCCTGTTGCCGCGCACCGTGTTGACGTAATGGGTGCTCGGCGTGAACGTCCTATCCATGATGTTTCCTCTGACCGGCGTATCAGCGTTGTTCCCTTTTGGTACAGATCGCATGCACTCCGGACATTTCCATCGAGCCTTGTATTCCTCCGTGAAGGCTGCAAACTGCTCCGCCGACAAAGCCAAACAATTTAGGTGGTATAATTTTTTACACGTCTCTTGTGTACACTCCATATATAATATATCGTATATGGCAGCACTGCACCCGTTACATTTGGTACCCATTTTTTATTTGTTTTAACTGGCACACAAACACGACCGCGCGGGACGAGCATCCATACGTTATTTTATAGCTTTATATACTATTTTATATCTATATGTCTCTCCATTACCTAATAAAGGTGAGCTGTATGTTTTAAAGCTTCTTTATGTATATAGCTAAACAGAATAAACCTGTTTGCTTAGTTGCCGTCCACTCGCATTCATTATTAGGCACTATTATCACTTTCCATTTTTTAACATCTACTCTTTTCTTTGGTGTTAAATTTTAATTTTCCTTTTTTGTATAAATCTTTTATAAGTACGTTTAAAAAAATAAATGACTACTCATCATACAAAAATGAAATTCTTTTTATAACTCAAATGCTATAGAAACTGTTAATTTTTTTCTTTGCGCTTCGTCTTCTGTATGTTCAGATTGTTTACATGCCTTCCATTCTAAAACCAAGTAAATTATAGCACAAGCTATTAGTTGTTTTTGTATTTCTTTTTCATTTTCTTAAAAAATGTCTCATTACTAATACTCAAAGGATGTCGGAATTTGCCTATGAGAAGTGTATTGGGTCTGTCCTTGGATACAGTATGGAACAAAAGGTAACAGTTTAAATATTTAAATATATTATTTCATAAAATAATAGACTTTCCAAATAATGCCAACGGGGGATTCAAAACCAAGAACGTCCGTTTTGTGCTCTTTTCAAGCTCTTATTCATTCATTTATTTCTAAAGTAAGTAAATCATTGTAGACCATTCAAACGATGTCCTTTGCAGGACTTTGGCTGCGTTAAGTCTTGAATTCAAGCGAGAAGTAACATGATAATTATGTACATTTAAATCAGTCAGTTGATAGTGAGTGACAGTGACGTTAAAGATTAATTGTTAACTTCGTTGCTAGTTTCTGGTCAGTAAAAATTGTCTTCCAATTTGATCGTAGAGTCACTTGCATCATGTCATACAAGTGAAGACAAAAATAAATAAAACAACTGTAATGTTTTTTTTATTTATTATAAATACACTTAAAATAATTATCCTACGAATAAAATTGTACGGCCCGCTGATTTTGTGGCCGCATGTAATCGCGTAAATAAATGACCGTATTGTCTATGGCCGAGCGAGACAGCAATACCAGCTATATTCGCGTCTCTCTCTTCTCATTTCCCGTTTTAGTGACGGATAACGGACGTTAGCGAAATTAGTTGTTTTTGAAAAGTTTCAGGTTTGTTTCAGATTGGGGGAGCCCGTTTATGTTGATACATTTCCTTTTAATCACAATTAAAGTGGAAAGTATATTATTTTTAAGGTTTATTATTTCAAAGATATTTTATTTATAGCCGACCCCCCTAGCGCAGTGTTGAGTGCTTTAATTATTATTTAGCCTTATAAGTGGGGGGTCCTGGGTTTTCCGCGTTTTCTCTGATCATCCGGCATGATGTCGCATACTAACCAATCGGGAATATGGGAGCAGCATACCCCTTATAGGTTAACCCGCTACCATCTTAGACTTCATCATCACTTACCATCAGATGAGATTGCCGTCAAGGGCTAGCTTGTTGTATAATACACAATAAAAAATAAAACATCGCAATAATTAATGTTTCTATTCGTTCCCAAGGCATTTATCGGATTACGAAGAAAACATTGGTAGGGCGTTTTTGGGACGCTCAAAAACTGTCTATACAAACTTTTTTAACAGATTTTTTTACGTAGCCTTGTAGTCTGGTAGATACAGCTAGTGTGTAATAGAATGTGGCTGCTAAGCGGATTTCCTTCACATTCATTATAATAATTCGACTTCCGCGAGGGTTCACAGAAACGTCAACCTTTGATGTAATACCGGCACGGGCTCACTATGTCAAAGCTTTGTATAGGGGGATGGCGGAAAGTAGTTGAGGGTGTTTTGCTGTACGGAATACCAGTACTTATCCAAGGTTTGACATCCCTTAAATTTACTAACAAACTAAGCATTAACTATGACTACCTTTATAGATTTATTTGATTTATCCGAAACAGAAATAATGAATGAAATAATAAAATGAGACAGAACGTTATGAACTGACACACACCCATGTACGAAAACCCACCCACACGTATATGTGACAGAAATATAAATTTGTATTGTTTGTTTATGATCGATAGTACAATAGTTTTAAACTATATTTTGGTTTATATATTTTAACTTCATGTCAAATCTGAGACTTATATGTATTTTTTTTGCTTTATTTCTCATTTAAATCGGACATGAAAGCGTCCATAGATTGTTAGGATGTTAGTAACATACGAACATACTTACAATCTATTAACATATGTTAGTAATATTAGTATTGCTTTAGACTCGAGTTAATCCATATATAACATTTTCTTGTTTGTAACGCTGTAAATAAATGAAAAAATAATTTGAATGATTATTACGTACTAGTGGCGAACAATAGAAACACTATCTCTTTAGTAATACAGGTATGTTTGACAAAACTAATACGTGCCGTCAAATTTATGATAATGTAATAAAAGAATGGCACTTTAGATTGGTACCATAATAAATAGCTTTATTCACATAAACCTATTACAGGCATCTATGAATCGTTCATTTCATTATTTATATTCGTGTAGTGCTGATGATAACTACACTCGACAACTTAAAACAAAAGCTAAGATGGTTCAAATCGCACCCAGGTCTAAAAAGAAACCCATAACAAATTTAGCCGGGGTTTTTTTTGTTATGACCATCTCACTCACATAATCAATAATAATTATAGTACCTATGGAGATAGAGCAATTCACACCCAAGCTTTTTTATCGTTTATATAATCCTTAATATCGTAATATGACTTTTCTGTAAGCTTTCGTTTTATAAAACTTTGAACTTATTGATAGACATCTCCAAGATATCAATAGGTAATTGATTATAAAGTAAAATACAATTTCTTTTGAATGAGTTACTAATTTTATTATTTATCATTTATCGGTATATAAAGTTTGTTCAAACTGCGATATAGCGAATACCTAATGAATATCGGTACGGTAGGTCCAGTTGGGTTCTGTTATCGTAATAAAATCATGAAGTTTAATCTAGCGCATCGGCGACGTCTTAGCCGAGTTAATATGAAACTCAGTCGATGTAGTCGTACGTAGCGACTGCGTCTATATTGCTTCCTTCGTTCCGAGCCTGCAGGCAATTCCCAGATGCAGTTCAATTTTCTTCAACGCCTTATTATTTTGTTTGTTATCGGCTGTATAAGTTTCGTTCGTGCTGGTGGATATTTATAAAGCCACTGGAAAATTTACTAAGAGTTTCTATAATAAAACAACGTTGCTTTATCGGTAAACATTCTAACCATATATGTTTTTTATTGTGTAAGCTGTGACAGCCTAGTGGTTAGAACGTCCACCTTCGAATCCGGGCACGCACCTCTAACTTTTCGGAGTTATGTGCGTTTAAAAAAAAAAAAAAATATCACTTGCTTAAACGGTGAAGGAAAACATCGTGAGGAAATCTGCACGCCTGAGAGTTCTTCGTAATGTTCTCAAAGGCGTGTGAAGTCTGCCAATCCGCACATGGCCAGCGTGGTGGACTATGGCCAAACCCTTCTCATATTGAGAGGAGACCCGTGCTAGGTAGTGAGCCGAGAATAGCTTGATCATTATGATCTCTAATACTAATTTAACGGCTTCAATGCGAGCGAAGTCACGGGTCAAAGCTAGCTATTATTATAATAAAAGTAGTTTTCGCGTGATAGCGTAAAAACAAACTTATATTGAAATCTATAATATTAAGTAGGATTCAGATTATATCGACTCACATGTTTTATATAATATGGATGAAACTCGTACATACAGCATTGATATCGAAGATATGTTTCCAAAGCCACCTAATCCTATGTCACAGCTATCTAATACTATGAGCATGTCGAAGCAATCTACCTAATCCTTCGCCTGAGTAAAAAAGTCCCGAGCTAATTTGTACGTCGATAAAAAGAGAGCCCCTTTGAAGCGTAGATTGCTTACGTTTAATGAGATACGTGGTGTCACATCTTGTATATCATTGACTAGCTTTATGTCAAGTTTAATAGGTATCATCATCATCATCATCATTTCAACCGATAGACGTCCACTGCTGGACATAGGTCTTTTGTAGGGAGTTCAAATGGCCACGATCTTGGGCCGCTTGTATCCAGCGACTCCCTGCGACTCGTTTGATGTCGTCTATCCATCTTGTCTTGGAGGTCGACCAACGCTACGTTTACCGGTGCGGGGTCGCCATTCCAGCACCTTGGGACCCCAACGTCCATCGGTTCTCCGAGCTATGTGCCCCGCCCATTGCCACTTCAGCTTCGCAACTCGCTGAGCTATGTCGGTAACTCTGGTCCTTCTACGGATCTCTTCATTCCTGATGTGATCACGTAGAGATACTCCTAGCATAGCTCTCTCCATTGCTCGCTGAGTGACTCTGAGCCTTCTTATGAGGCCCATAGTGAGCGACCACGTTTCGGATCCGTAAGTCATCACTGGCAACACGCACTGTTCGAAAACTTTAGTCTTCAGGCACTGAGGGTAATAATAGGTATGCTTACACCTTTTGGTTCCAAGTGAGCAGATGACTCAGTAAATTTTCTGTTCATTATTGCTTTCATTTTCGTTGAAGTATCTCAGCGTATTAATCCACCTTTCATGAAGGATTTTGATGATAGATTGTCATACTGTATATTTTTACATAAACAGAGTAATACGTTTTCAGTTTTCATGAGTGTTTGTGAGTTTTTTTACCAACATAAGTTCTTAAATACTTACATAGGTTCTGATGTAAAGGTATCGTAAAATAAAAATATTATGACATATTTTTTAATCACGTATTTATTATGTTTGTAATTTAAACAAAAAAATATGCTTCAACGGTGACGGAAAACATTGTGAGGAAACCTGCACGTCTGAGAGTTTTCCATAATGTTCTCAATGGCGTGAGAAGTCTGCCAATCGGCACATGGCCAGCGCGGTGGACTATGGCCAAACCCTTCTCATATTGAGAGGAGACCTGTGCTCTGTAGTGAGCCGGTAATGTGTTGATCATGATGTTTGTAGATGTTGAAGAACTAGGTGAAATTCTCGGTAGGGGCCAATGATTGTTGGGTGAAATATTTTGCTGTTGAAAATTCTAAGTATCAGGTAAAGGCATTCCACTTATCCTGTGACGTATAGTGTTTTCACCTTGCTCCCTGCCCTTTTCAATAAAAAGAGAGTTAATATCGTGGAATCGTCGGCAGCGTGTGCTCGCAATAAATACTTCTCAGTCGGCACTCTGAAGAATGTCCCTCCCCCCCCCCCCCTGGACCCCTCCCCCGTTCCTCGCTTCATATCGTTCGCTGCGACACGATAAGCCGATATCGCCGGAACGTGATGGTTTGGATTGCGCGACGCATATTACTTCATCTTTTAATATTGGGAACGGAACTGTACTTACAGCATCAATCAAGTCGCTTATAAAATGCTTTTGGGGGTTAAATAATGTTAAATATGTTTTTTTTTTAATTTATACCATTTTTGCAGTATCACCATCATCTGCTTTTAAATGAGCACGGGTCTCTTACAGAAGAAGGGGTTTCAGTATAACCACGATGCTTCTGCAATGCTGGTTGGTGGGGCCTTAACGATTATTATTAGTGATCAGTGGCTTAAAATATTATCACCAAATTTTTTACTCCGGGATGGCACTAAGAGTAGATTATGAACAGAAAAATCCAATAGCAAACACTTCGTGAAACGGTAGTTAAACATACCAATCCTAGTGATTGGTATGTTTAACTACCGTTACCATATTAAAACTTATTTATATATACTTTTTTTTTTAATTTTAAAATATCACTTGCTTCAACAGTGAAGGAAAACATCGTGAGGGAACTTGCATGACTGAGAGTTGTCCATTAGATTCTCAAAGGCGAGTGAAGTCTTCCAATCCGCACATGGCCAGCGTGGTGGACTATGGCCAAACCCTACTCATATTGAGAGGAGACCCGTGCTCTGTAGTGAGCCGGCATCTTGATCAACCCGATCAAGATGAAGAGAAGAAGATATACTTTAAATAATAGATAAAACATTGTAACGACCTCCATTACGCAGAGAGGTTTCGGCCGTAGCTAGTTACCTCAGCTACTGTGTTCAAGGTTTGGGTATAAAGTGGAGAAGAATCCGATTAGGGTGGGTGATAGGGTGGCGGCGGTAATCACTTAATATCAGGTGACCCGTCTGCTCTTTAACTCGGTATGTAAATATAAAACTTAGATAGTATCCAGTTTTAAATTCACTGGGAATGTAGGCGTACAATTCTACAAGACTTGTAGATTTACTTCTACGAAATCTAAGTTACTGCCAACATTCTTAACAAACAGATTCCGAGAATAGTTGATACTGAAGTTCTTTTAATTAAATAAAACAGATATTAATTGTGTTTAAAAGTAATTTAAGTACATGAAATGGAAATTTAATATCTCGTTTACATTTTACTATAACGGATCAGGGACACCCGGATGGAACGAAGTTCCTTTCGATTAATTAGTGAAGGAATTGTAATAAAATTTAATTTTATTTAAGTTATAATAATATTTTTTTTTATTATTAACAAATATAATGTGATATAAACTTAATCAGTAGGCTCAATTTTGTACTCCATCAGCAATATCCGGAACTTGTGCAGAAATTATTATTATTTTTTATTATTTATTATTTACAAAAAACCTGTATACACTCAACAAAAATAATCGTCGCGACACCACATTGTTCAGTGCGAAATAGAAATGAAAATATCTGGCTTGCTTTCTATAAGAGAGAGAGAGAGAGACAGAGAGAGAAACATGCGAAGCCGCACAGCTTACAATAACAAAAAGTGTCGTGACAACTTTTCGTAAGAATTTTTTCCGTCTAGCCCCCTTTCACAACGCGCGATAAGGAACTTCGTTCCAATACCTGCTTCGAAAGAATCACACGAGGATGTTACAAAAATAATAGCATGTGGATGTTCATAGTTATTCACCGACGAGGTTGCAAGGACACCGGCACCACGATCATCAGTATTGAGGAAGGAACGACTGGAGAGAGAAATTGCTACTTATCTGTGAATAAACCTAAATACGTAACGATGGTTAAGGAATGTCAATTCAAATCAAACCAACCTTTAGCAAAACGTTGTCAACCCATTACCGGCTCACTACAGAGCACGGGTCTCCTCTCAATATGAGAAGGGTTTGGCCATAGTCCACCACGCTGGCCATGTGCGGATTGGCAGACTTCACACGCCTTTAAGAACATTATGGAGAACTCTCAGGCGTGCAGGTTTCCTCACGAAGTTTTCCTTCACCGTTGAAGCAAGTGATAGCAAAAAGTCATCGAATAATTTTGAAACGAGCAAATGACAGAAATGTGTCAAGTTTTTAATAGCTTTATTTAAAATATTACTCCATTGAGTATACAAGTTATTCATACGGTTACAGAGTTTTTGTATGGCTTCATTAAAATTGATCTTATTGTTATTTTTTAACAAAATCATTCTTTCCAAAATTTATAGTGAATTTTAAGGTCATGACATTTTATACCTCCACTGTCTTAATCTTTCCTTACAAGAACATCTTGAATGGAAGATTTGTGTATTTAAAACTAAATAAAATCACAAAACCATATTTTGCGAAAGCCATTCTTGCACCATTCAATATATTTTTTAACAAGCAAACTCTTTTTTTAATACTTTCATAACAACAAAACATGGCGTGCTCTCATTATCAACAGTCTTAGTCTAAACCATTTAATTTCAATAATTTAGAATTACAATAAAATTCCCTTAAATAATATTTAGTCTTTACAGATTAAATTCCATAAAATAGAATTTATTTTTATTGGGAAAATTAACTACTTACTTATTGCCTTTTAGTAAATTTGTGTAAAATTTGATAAGTTATGCCGCAGTTCTACGTCCTTGCCTTACCTTAAGGTAAAGGTTATTTTTCTTGTCACAGAACCTTTATAACGGCAGTAACTTGGATATTTTTGAATCCAGAAAGTTAATATCTAACGGTCGTTCCATATTAATTAGTGATAACTTCGATATTTCCTTGAGTGTCTGTCCGTATATTGACTACGACTTGTAAAGCACCACCACCGCCACCCGTTCCCGCTAAGAACTCAGTGGGTACTTCAAGACCTGTGGTGTCTCCTGTCACCATAGACGCCAGGTCCCGTCGAGTGGGTGCTGAGGATATGCTGACGAGAAGAACAAGTATTGTTACAGTTGATAATATACTTCTGGGGCCCCTGGAAATATGGAAATGCAAAAGTTCGTTAAAACTAGAAGCTTTCTTTTTATTAAAAGGTGATATAAGGATCGCATTAAGGGGAAGATAAACTGCCTCGTGGGTCGTCAACCACAGGTCACGATATGACACTCAAATTCAAAATAATCTTTATTCAAATAGTCCTTAAAAAGGCACTTTTGACGTGTCAATAATTTATCACTTTACGAAGGATCACAAGACTCCAAGTGAATGAAATCCTTATCTTCTAGTGCATTTAAAATAATGCTAAATAATATATTTTGTTTACAAATAATACAATTTCACAATCAATAGATAAAAGGAATATTATCGATTTCCGATTTATATGATAGTCTTTATTACAGTAATTAATGTAAAGACTTACTCCTGAGTTAATTAAGACTATCGTTTTTTAAATTCATTGTCACATAAAATATAATAAAATTATAAAACAATATTGACATTTGAAACGGAATCCATGGGACTTATTTATTCAATTCACTTTCTATTTTTATTTAAAAAGCGATAAGAGTATTTTGATATCTAAAATAAATTATATCTTGTGTACTAATAAATAAAAATGTCACTGAGAAATAAGCAATCTTAATATAATTAAATGATAAGATAAGAATTTTAAAGATTGAATATATGCACTTACATGGCTTAATGCGAATATGCAGAAAGTAATTCCAATCACAGATATATTCGGCACTAAAGCTAACCGGGATCTGATGAGAGAACTCAGATAAGCAATGCTAGAGATTGATAAACAGATAACCTTATCAAATTATATCTTTGCAATGCGAGGAACTTGTTAGGAAAGATTTAGATACGGGATAAGTTACCTCTTTAAGTCCCCATTTCAGAAACAGCTGGGCAACAACTAAACACCAATTTAATTCTCTTACTTTATTTTTCAAATAGAGATAGATAATAATTCCTTGTAGAACTAGTTATATTAAATTTATTATAAACTTATATAAACAATAAAATGATGAATGAAACAATATAATGTTTGATTGAAAAAACCTAGCTGACGAAAAAGAGTTTCTTTCTGCCTTCTACGAGAGGAAGCAAAACAAAACGCGGCGTAGAAGTCGTAACAAAACTTGGTTCTAACATTTTATTGGATATTCAATAAGGATATTCAAACAAGACAAATATTGACGAATATAATAATGTTAAGCTCTATAAGCTATAAGCTATAAGCTAGGTGTAAGATGAATTCTTCATTTATATTTACAACTTGGTCGCTCCAGTACAATTCTTTGAACACATCTTAAAATAAAAACATTTGGGGATAGAACTTCACCCTGCCCTACTTCTTTTTGATAGGAAATCGGCTGCGTTTGATATTCTTGGACTGGAACAGTCATTGGAGCGCGGTCGTATATATATACAGCTTAACATCTGGAAAAAGTACCCCGACCAGAGAATTCAGAAAAGCCCAGAATTTTATAGAATAGAATTCTTAAATACGTAATTACGACGACGAATATTTCTGAACTGAACTAAAATATAGAACCATTACTTTTAAAAACTATGAATAGCAAATAATAAAAAAACTGTATTCAAAACCGTTAATCCGTGTGAGCTCTTCAATAGCCCACATACAAAGGCAGACGTAGCGGTTAACAGCCCTCATTTTGCTTTGGAGGGTTGAGCGAGAGTAATCAAAAAAATATAATTAAATTTGGATGGAGCTTAATTTCTTATTTGCAAAGCTTTGCTATTGTTAATTGTATAGTCAGCATCAGAGGATTTTGTGATAGGATTTTTGGAAAAGTAGCGTGGCGCGGTGGCCATTAAACAAAATATATATGCATATCTAGTGAAACTACAGACGCTTGCTAGGAGCAAAATGAATATGCAGCAATGGTCGTTTTATTGTTGCAATTGTTTCTTTTCATAGTTGTCAGATTTCTGAAGGATCCGGAGACTGACTAAAATAAAATAAAATATTAGCAAACATGCAATATCTAAACAATAACAAAAAGAAAATTTACCTGGCTAAGTTTGTTGTGGGCTTCTTCTTAGACCGGGGCGCGTTTGGAACCCTCATAGCTTTAGTTTTAGGTTTACGAATGTAGTTATCACCATTATTAAATCACTACTTTGTAAATTATTGACGCGTCAAAAGTGCCTTTTAAAGGACTATTTGAATATTTTTTTTTTTTATTTTTTTTCTCTTTTTATGGCTTTACACAAATTAGCCAATGTCAAGTTTATAGCAATGGAGAATTGAAGTTAGGGAAAAAGGGCGGCAAACTTCGCACGGAGGACGCTGCTCCATCAACCTTTCCCAAATTAATACATGTTACGCAATCAAAAAATCATCAATTCGACAAAAATCAAAAAATCAAATCATCAAATCAAAAAACGACACCATAACTATAATGTCCACAACACAACAAACACCAATCGTTTTCAAAATTAGCCAACAAACATTAATTCAAGAAAAGCGTGAAAAAACCGTGCCCGCCAAATACGAAGTCTCCCGCCTTTCTCCATAAAGATTATTTGAATTTGAATTTAAAAATTTGAAGTGATTGTTAAACTATATCTTATTAAAACCATTTCTTTGTCTATAGATTACATGGACTCGCTATGCAAGGACCATTTCCTACAGCGGCAGTACCGCAAGTTGGATGGCGGAGTCCTGTGGTCCCGCAATGAGCGCAACCTGGACTGCACGGTCACGTTCCAGACGCACAGCATCCTGCAGCGGTTCATGCTGCACTTTGACCTGCTGCAGCTGGACTGCAACGACCACCTCTACGTGTACGATGGCGCCCACGCCACCGCTCCGCCGAAGGTACCTTTTCTTCACCGTAACCTTATTTGGACGCACAATATGCTCCTAATTAGACTATATTATTTTGACGACCTCCGTGGCGCAGCGCGCGCGCTTTCGCATTATAAAAGTTGGAGGTCCTGGGTTCGATTCCCGGCTCAACTCTTGTCTGGTGGGAGGCTTCGGCAATAGCTAGTTACCACCCTACCGATAAAGACGTAACGCCAAGCGATTAAGCGTTCCGGCACGATGTCGTGTAGAAACCAATTAAGAGTATGGGTTTACCATACCCCCCTAACAGGTTAGACCGGTACCATCTTAGACCGCATCATGACTTACCATTAGGTGAGATGTCGTCAAGGGCTGACTTGTGGTGTATAAAAAAAACACTAATTAATAATAATCATTAAAACTATGTCATTATATCTACTGAGAAGAATTATTACAGTAGAATTTGGTGTTTAACACTAATATTTTTTCAATACTGCCCCGTTATATATAAGTTTCATATTTTCAAATGACGGATGTCTTAAACGCGTTTCTGGTGCTTACTGGACTGTGTAACGTCATCTATACAACTTCTAATACAGAGGTTATTAAAATTTGATTTTAATAATGCAAAGTCGATGTCACGATTTTCGTCCAGACTCACTAGACTATAACGTATTACCAAAAATATTCAGCTATTGCAGAAATAAAGGCTCTGTTAGGACATAAACTCGTGAATATACATAAAGTCTCAGAGACAAACCAATCAGTCAAACATCATACAATGCAAAAATTTAAATTGAAATCCTCCCCATTCAATCGGAAGGATTATCGGCGGCTATTAAAATACCTTTCATATCATTTTACCTTTAATATATCACGTAACGAGAGTTTTATCGATATCATTTCCAATTTGGAGGCATTCCAAGATGTCGCGAGCAGCAATTACCGATTATTCCTGTTGGTACCTCCCCCCGCGCCGACCCGGCTCACTTCCGATCTCTTCGCTAATTTATTAAAGATGCCGTAGACGCTTGTGCTCCGTCTATGCAAATGACTTACTGAGAGACAGATCAATATGGTAAGAAAAAGTTCTTCACGGACTTTTATTGAATCCATACAAACCAATGAATAGCTAAGCTATATGTTATTTTTGGAATTTAGATGCGATCGTGTACAAACACAGTTAAATATTTAAGATCCTCCTTAATTTTATTTAATTAAGTTTAGAGGGAAATATTTCATACTTACTAAAATTTTTATTGTACTAGGTATAAAACAAATTTGAATAAAACAAAATTGCTTTTTATCAGCGGTTTTGACCATTTGAAGACGTCATTTTGCGTTTGAAATTCAAAACTTTAACATTAATACATAATTTATTTAGTTATTTATTTATTTGCAAGTAACCAACAGCGTTATAATTCATTGGTATACAATTAAGAAAAACATAAAATAAGGCCAAAGAGATTACGCAATATATACAAAATATGTTAAATAAAAATAGCTATCTGTTCCTTTTAATTATATACTTATGACCAGGTGAGATTACCGTTAAGGGCTAACCTGTAGTGGAATAAAAAATAAGAAGATCAGCAACGAAAAGAAGGTGTTAGAAACGGTAACCAGGTCACACGACTGAAAAAAAAAAATCTCACCGTGTAATTAGAAAATGTGTACAAACCATGATAACACCTACAAACCGTAAAGTGTCGCTAAGTTTATGCAACGAGCAGTAGAAGAAAATATATTATTCAGCGGGAGTATGGTAATGAGGTGCCCCGGGCGCCGGTCGTCAGATGCCTGCTTAATAATTAACACGAACCTGCGAAGACAACCTCCGCATATTTTAAATTCAAATGCCCCAAAGTTGGGGTCAGCGAGACTCGCACAAAGGGATATCCCCACCCATTGTGGAAAATGTCGATGGAGTCCCTGAGTGGTTTTCTTTTGCGTTACGCTTTTGTTTATTTTTCCTTATCCTAAACACACACAATCCGGTCGACCTCATACCTGTGATGACGAGCGGGAAGGCTCATTCGCATGGGAAAATATGATTCCGCTTTAAAATATATCAGATACATGTACATGGGAAACCCTGCTAAATTTAAACGAATAATTTATTATTAACTGCTATTAAGTTATTATTCACGAAATTAACTATAAAAATCGGAAAAAGCGTGTTGATTGTCCTTTGTGGAGCGCTGATAATTGATAAAAGACTTGACACTGATATGTGGACTGTAGGATCATCATCGTTACCGAAGGAGACTTCGGTAACGATGATGATATGATGATATTGATAAAATATTTATTACTGAGTTACTGAGTTTATTAGATCAATTTGAATTCAGTTAACTTAATTATGTTATAGCCTAGTAGCTGTTATAGCCTAGTGGTTAGGACGACCGCCTCCGAGGTCGGGGGTTCGATTCAGGGCACACACCTCGAACTATTCGGAGTCATGTGCGTTTTTAAGCAATTTAAATATCACTTGCTTCAACGGTGAAGGAAAACATCGTGAGATAACCTGCACGCCTGAGAGTTCTTCATAATGTTCTCAAAGGCATATGCAGTCGCCAATCCGCAAAAGGCCAGCGTGGTGGACAATGGTCAAACCCTTCTCATATCGATAGGAGAACCGTGCTCTGTAGTGAGCCGGCAATGAGTTTATCATGATGATGAAACTTAATTGTAACAAAAATATAATATCTTATCTATTATTACGTAGTGCGTGTTGATTTACCATTGTACATTAAAGATATATATTCAATGTACATACCAGCATGTACATTAAAGATATATGTATCATGGTGAAAACGCATCCCGGGTATTTTGAGCGCAAAGGCGTTAAAAAAAATCGGAGGTATCCAAACAAAATATATATACCAAAATGTAATTTAAACACATTTAAAAAAAATGCTTATTACATGGCTGTCATGTTGTTTAATAGGTTACCCCCTCAGATACAAGCCCTGCATCTCCAAACTTTTAAGGTTAAATTAAAGAATTGGCTCAAAGAAAGATGTTTCTATAATATAAATGAATATTTACAATTTACTATTTACTATTTACTTAACGCGAATAAAGTATAGTGCCCCATATAGTTCTTTGTGTTGCAGTGTTATTATCAGATGATGACGTAGAAATCGAACCAGTTCTCATGAACCACACGCTAACCTCTTGACAAACGTGAAGGAGGGAACATTGCTATATCTTCTCCCTCTACTGCTAGCAACAAACCCGTGTGCGGTAAATCCTACACTTTAATTTTCTATTCAGCGCTGTCACCGTTTAAAGTTTTTAAGTATGAATACTTTATACTCCGCTAAAACGGGAGCGGTGTCGCTCCGCAGAAATAAATTGCAGGCTTCACTTTAATGGAACATTTTTCATCAACATTCCTTAATTTTAGGGATTTGTTGCCGACCTGAATGTGTCAATGAAAAATATTCTTTTTTTTTCCTTCACTCCTTGTAATTCCACATTAAGTTCATTCGGAGAGGGGCTTCGAATAAATTTTGCTATTCAATGGGCGGATAACAAAATCACTCTAAAGCACACCTGGGCACCGAGTACTGGTACTGTTGAATGTGCATCGGCAATCACTTAGCATCAGGTGACCTTCTTGCTAGCATTCGTTTATATCTATAATCTATAATATAATAAAACTGTAACAGGATGAATTCTGTACATTAAATATATTTTGAAAATTTTAAAGCTTTACTATCGATACTGAGCCCAAAACAATTTTATTTTTATTTTTTGTCTGTCTGTCTACTGGATGGATTTGAATAAAATTTAGTATAGGAGTAGCTGATAATCCTGTTCAATATATAAGATAGTTTTTATTCCGGAATTCAGCATGGTTCGCTTGGGAGAGGGGATGAAAGTTAAAATGTGTGTTTAGTTGTAACTCATTAACGCGTACCCCGATTTTTTCATTCTTTTTTTTGTTACAAAGGAGATACTTTAATGTTTATCCTGTAATTATTTCAAGGTCGTTAGTAATCCATTGCTTCGAGATTGGAAGACAAACAAACATATTTTTACACACACTTACTCAACGCAGACGAAGTCGCGGGCATCAGCTAGTGCAGGATTGCTTTTTTGTTTTTATTGCTGTTTGTTTCTTGAGGCTTACTGCAGTGTTCAGTTCAGAAGAATCTCTTATGGAGGACTGGCTGGTGGACATTAATGTGCTGATGATGATGATGCGCAGTGTGTGCGCTGCTGTATTATAAAGTGAGAGGTTCTGGGTTCGATTCCCGGCATCAGCATGCTGGCAAAGACATACCGCAAAGCCATTTAGCGTCTCGGTATGTTACGAGTAGAAACCGACTAGGGAGATGGGTTCTGCCGTCAATGCTGCAGATATATTTCTCATTTTTTTCATTTTCATTTTTATTTTTAATTTTTATTAACTCTACTTTTAATATTTTTTTTTCTAAATTTAAATTATAAGGTTTTATATGGATCCCTGACCTGCAATAAAAATATTTTATTTTTTATTTTATATACATGGGCGACGGTGATTAACATCGGGTGACCCGTCTGCTAGTTTGTCCGCGATTAAATATAGAAAAGGGTCTCCAATCTGTATTAAAAAGATTTAGTCTTAGACTTAAAGTAAGCTTGCTTAACCATTTTCACGAGATAAGAGAGAAAAAACAGTCAGTATTATAATGACCAATTTGTTGAAACTGAGCTTAATCCGCGTTTTAATATCTTGGCTAATTTGGCAGCTGAAACACTTCTTGGACTTGGTTTTAAGAAACTTTTGGCAACTTTTCGAACAAGCCTCCTTGCGGCTACCGATGGGAATGGAAATTTGTAATTGTTACTCCAAATTGGATAAGGCTGCGACATTTTATTCGTCACGTCGACTTCCGAGAAACGGTGCCGAAATGTTTATGGAAATACTTAACAATTTTAGAAATTGTCATTCCAGTTAGGTACCTAATTTCGATTTATGTATTTCGATTATTTTAAAATTTCGGTTTTATCTTTTGGAATTCTATGGTTTATATTATATATTGACGTCCCTAATCACTACATAGTATAAAACTAAGTCGCTTACTTTGTCCCTAAATCCCTATGTATGCTTAAATCTTTAAAACTACGCAACGGATTTTGATGCGGTTTTTTTAAATAGATAGAGTGATTAAAGAGAAGGTTTATATGTATAATAACATTAAATAGTTAAGAAATACTGTTAATTTTGAGGTTTCTAATGTGATGTCGTAAATAATTAAATTTTTTCCGCTTACATCCCCCGCTGTATACCGCTGAACCCTACAAGATTTATCAAAATAATGTACTAAGTATTGTACACATTGAAAAGGTCTACAGAAAACTCCGCTATGGTATATGTCTATAATTTTTTTGTCACGACAAATAATGGCTAATTTTCGAAGAGATTTTAACCAAAACAACATTAATCCTTATCTAATTAAATACCTTAAATACATTGCTGATTTAATATATATCTATATGGCTCCTTATAGCATATGATTTAAATGAATATTTTTGAAGATATTACAGATTTAAAACGTAGCGTTTGCGCCGGTTTCGACCGGCCCGGTCGGCGCGGCGGGAGCGTACAAAAATGTAGTGTGTGAATTTAGATATTCCAAAGAGAGCAGAAAATCTTCATTGTTTAGGGAAAGAAGAATTGTTTTACTCTAAATTTAACGCGTGCGGGCCACGGGCAGTAATAAATAAATCAAAACTACTGGTTAACTAACTAATTTTAATAATTTTTTCAGTGAACGACATAGGTTATATATTTTATACCCGTGCGAAGCCGGAGCGGGCCGCTAGTAATAGTTATAATTCTAAAATAAAAGCGTTAAGAATATTAAAACAATACTGCTTTAAGCAACACCTTACTTACCCCCGATTACTTTTGGTCTACTTGGTCTTTGGGGGCCTAGTGGAAGCGGTGATAGCCTTGTCGTTAGGGCGTCAACCTCCTAATCAGAGGTCGGCGGTTCGAATCCGGGCACGCACCTCTAGCTTTTCGGAGTTATGTGCATTTAAAAAAAAGAAAATATCACTTGCTTCAACGGTGAAGGAAAACATCGTGAGGAAACCTGCACGCCTGAGAGTTCGCCATAATGTTCTCAAGGGCATGTGAAGTCTGCCAATCCGCACATGGCCAGCGTGGTGGACTATGGCCAAGAGCTTCTCATATTGAGAGGAGATCCGTACTCTGTAGTGAGCCGGTAATGGGTTGATCATGATGATGATGATGACTACTTTAAGCAACACCGTAATTACCCCCAATTTCTTTTAGTCTACTTGGTAAAAAATATTCATAAATAGTTTTCATGCAGTGTTCTAAATTTCTATACATTACTAGTTGCTCAAAAGCATCATTTTTGTATGTTAATAGCGAAATACATCGCGTAATCCCTTAGAGCAGGTTCTAGCAGTAGCTTAACGTCAGCCTGCTCGTTATTTGTTCTTCTCATGTTAATTAACTCTTTGTTACACGCGTCCGGAGTAATGTTCGTAAAAGTTAACATTTGCTTTCCCTTCGTGAGTTCCTCTCGTTTTAATATCCTAATTCGCGTGTGTACTTACACAGCAGTAAAGTTTGAATGCGCATCATACAAACACGCAGTTACTATGATACTCAACCGAGTACTCAGTAGCTCCCTGAAAGGATCACAACGCCCTTGTTTCGAATCATGCCCAATATGGATTGGAGGTATTGAGCTTGACTTTAAACAAAGTAAAGTTCAGAGTTTAGAATGTGATATCGTCGCATCTTTCTCATTAAGCCTATTGTTGAATAATTAATCTTATTATATAAATGTATTTTAAAGTTTTTTTGATTAGAAATACATATTGTAGAAAAGTCATACTATAGTGTAGAGGATTATGTAAATGATAAACAAGCATGGGTATGAAATATTGCTGTAATAAAATAGCTCTTAATATAATTTTAAGAGGCATGTGAGATGGTGATAACAAAAAAAAATTTACCTGACTAAATCTCTTTTTAGTCGTACTCAAACATTGCTAGGAGACTGACGTATTACCTTCCTCGTAAATTCACTCAGTCTGCAGTAACGCTCTTAAATTGTATTCTGTTGGGCGATCGGGCCTAAATACCGTTTTAATATATCAAGATGGAAAAGGCCGAATAAGATTTTACTTCTGCAGATATTCTACTATGCTTAAATATGAGGTTACGGGGGGCCAAAGTATACGTATTTCCTTTGAAAACACCAGTTTACCCGCTTGCTGGATTACTCACATAAAAATCACTCGCATATAAATCTTTTTTTTCAGGTTTCGTATTATATGTCTTACTCGCGACGTAAATTTTCATGATCGTTATCAGAAATAAACCCTTTCATGAAGTTGTATATAATCATTACAATATGCTAATTAATAATACCACATCGGGACAAAGAAATGCGTTCAGAGGTTCTACGTAGATTTAATGAAACATTATGAAACCCCTCGGGCCATAAAACATAAAGAGGTTTCTCTGGACCACATTATGGACTAACAACGGAGACCTTAATTTAAGCCAACCAAGCGTTAAAAGAAACAATGAGGGCGTAAATATAACTAGAAACTTAAATAGAATAAAGCCGACCGCGGCATGTTTTGTACGTTAGGCTGGGTCCGCACTACACGTTCCAACCGCACGTATGGTGCTATTCGACTGACCACTCACCGCTGAAATTCTAGTAGCTAAAGCTGTTCTGTAGAAGCTTTTGTAAAACAGATCCACCATTAAAATACTAACATTGTAAGTACTGAAGAATTCGCATGCAATTGTGTGAAGTTTATCCCCATTAAATGGCCTCAGCCTTGTGGCAGCATTAAAGAGGCAGAAATAAAACGTGATCATTGGAGACAATATTGCGGATACCTTACTGTGAGCAAGACAAAAGGTAAAACACTAAACATCCTTTTTCTGTCTACCAAAAAGAACTCTAATAGCTACAAAAATAACTTCACAACTTGGAAAATGTTCATTGAATTTTGCACAGTAGCTTTCCGTGAAGGACCCCGCAGTTCAGCGTACATTAAAAGAAAGCAGCTGCAATGAGCTATTGACAAGTTGGGTTGGCTGGCAACAGGTTGATTCCACTCTAAAATATTTACTCAAGGCGTGCAAACGTTTGGAAAATCATTAGATTAAATATAAAGATAACATAAAGACAAATGGTGTGCATTTGGCGAGGTTGTTTGACCAAAAATATAAAAAACAATAAGCTTATATTAAAAGAAAAATCTGCTACAAAACGAGTTAAGTCACAGTAAAATTCAAATTCAAATTCAAAATAATCTTTATTCAAATAGTCCTTTAAAAGAGAGACATAGTCTGACCTCAGGTACGTGGACCGCAGTTCAGTTTTGGACTAAACAGCAGTGACATTGTCTTGCGTATGATAAAAACGTATAGAGTGTGAGCTGAGCCGCAAAACTCAGTGGCAACAATGTTGTGTGTGTGAGTTGATTACCGAGAGCCAGACAAAGGACGAAGTTTCACTTGCACCCCTATCCTGTCTCAACTATGCGCTCGAATATCTGTGACAACAACTTGGCAACTTGAGTACAGGTATTTTGAAGATGTGAACATGTGGGCAACTCAATTTAATTTAGTACGAGTTCGAAGTATGTTAAGGCATAAATCTCGAAACGAACATGCGCGTCGTGGAGCGGATGCAATAAGCTTGTATTTAAAAGGCAGATTCCAGGACTTTTTTCCTCAAGTACAACAGAAGCCTGGCGAATTAATCGAAATCATTGTTTTATTTCTGAATTTTAGTTTAAGTGCGATTTATTTATCTATTTCTCAACATTTACCTTTAATGCGACATTACACAATGTTTTAAAAATTGTTTCATATTGTAATATTCATATAAAATGCAGCCTATATCGCTGCTATGCTAGTAAGTTCACTCGGCGAGTAATAAAATAACTACAGCCATATAGTCCTAGCGGAAATGACGTCAATGGTGCGGTTTTAGTTTATGTGACATCGGCTAACTTTAAAGCATGCATACGCCTGATACCGTATATCCTAATTCCAGTAACATGCGCTAACTCAGTTTAGGAGGACAAAAAGCTGTACCCAGTATTATCATATGCATGACAAAAACGTGCGGCGTAAAACTGTTATGCGAGCATAGCCTTACAACTCAGCGGAGACAATGTTGCGGATTCATTACCGAGAGCGAGACAAGGGGTGAAGTTCCACCTGCACCCCTATCCTGCACCCCGATCCAGCCTCAACTATGCGCTCGAATATCTGCGACAATAACCTGGCAACTCGGGACAATGTGCGCGTAACTCTCGAGTGCTTTAACTCCTTGGTATTATAGAGCGGCGTTTCTATTGTGCTTGCTCCGGCGTGCAGATATGACGTCACATTAGCGTGCAAGTTACGTGCATTAAGAACATTGGATTATAAGCTATTATTCTTTAAGTCCAATAAGCTGTATTGTTGAACGTGGTAGGTATTAATCCACTTCTTCCGGTCTTCCAGGGGAGCTTTAAGTATTGTTGGTATTGGATTTTTAAATGCTGCATAATTTTTAAGTTACTACAAAATTGATGACAACCCATTGGATTGGCTGTGCTTCGGTGACCACTTTAATGTGTGTGGTAATACTCGTAAAAGATCGCTATCCACAGTGATTAAAACCATAGTTACAGAAAAGGGGATAGTGTATGATATAATAAACTTGCAGGTAGCCGCTCGGCACAATCAACATAAGAACGTAGGGGAGATCTATATACCAATTTAGGTTTAAAATCGGTACTTTAGATAAAAGTTGAGACGTACTAAAGGATGGTAATATATGAGTGAAATTATTAGTTTGAAAATGCGTGATTTTTACACCTACACATTTGAGCCGTTTCAAAGTTTCAAAATTAGTCAATATTTATGGGCTATGACAGATAGGCTGGTCAGAAAACTGTAAGTCAAATATTCCACTTTTCTCAGTAAGTCATTTTCTCAGTACTAAGGCCGGTAGGTAGGGTAAATGCTCAGTGGAGTAAGTGCGGGCTTGTGTCTAGGTTACAAGTTAAAGAAGCGTCTGCTGCGAACACCGGCTGAATATCAACGAGGTGCAGTCCGAGCTAATCCACCTTAAATGTGCTTAAATTTGCAGAGCGCAGTTCCGCCGGAGACAACAGCCGCGCCTCAGATATTTAAGCCCCTTTGTCTAGGGCTGTCAGATAACACAGTTAGATTCATATGGTTACGTGCGAATTTCGCCACTTGCTACAAACAACTTGGGTTCTATACCTTGCTTTTTTTATACACCACAAGTTAGCCCTTGGCGGCATCTTACCTGATGGTAAGTGATGATACTGTCTAAGATGGTAGCGGGCTAACCTATTAGGGGTATGGTAAACCCATACTCTTAATTGTTTTCTACACCACATCGTGCCGGAACGCTAAATTGCTTGGCGACACGTCTTTGTCGGTAGGGTGGTAACTAGCCCCGACCGAAGCCTCCCACCAGACCAGACTCAAGCCGGGAATCGAACCCAGGACCTCGAACTTCATAATGCGACAGCGTGCGCGCTGCGCCACGGAGGTCGTCAAAACTAAATAATATAAAGAGTTAAAATTAGTAAAACGAAAATTATAGTAAGTCAATATACTTAAAACATACGCTAAATAATATAATTCTTGCATATAAAAAAAAGTTGTGGATAAGACAAAATAGAAATAAAAGGAATTTTTATTCCTCATTACCTAAGCCCTTCCACTTTCTTCGTGGCAAATAACATTATCGCCTGATCAAGTGAAGATTATTCATGTTCATTACCCACAAGAAACCAGTTTTGTGGTAATTACATTCAAACTGAAATTTGAATAAATTATACAAAAAAGGATCCCATCCACCAAAACATCAAATGATCCGTGCTAAAAATATTAATAAAGGTAAAGGGATTTATTTTGGTTGTTTTAAGGTATCTACGGTATTACTGATCCGATTTTGAAAATAATTTATTGCACTTAAAATCCCTATTTTAGTAGGCATACTTAATAAATTTCAGTCAAACGATAAAATCTAATCTATAAAAAATAATATTTCAAACTTTTAAGATTGAATTCTTATTGTATAATTACGTCCTATTTTCTTATTAGGTTACATTTGCGGCGGATTTACAGATTACCAACATTACTACCTACATTGTAGATGTTATTCAATAGTTTATTCAGAGACAAATTTGTATCATCACAACTTTTAATACTATAAAAGTTTACATGTCAATAAAATCTTCTAAGAAATGTCAGGGAACTTAAACATTACGAATTCCATCAGGACAGCTTATATTAGTGTGTGGTAACCCTACCTCAGTCGTCTTAAGGGCCTCTTCAAACGGCTGCATCTCCTTTTAGCGGGATAAATAAATCTCTGGCTCTTTTATGTGGTTTCATAAAATGCTGGTGTTTTATTCTCATTTGAAGAAAAATTTTAGTGGCCTTATAATATAACTATTTATTTAGTTATGAATGTAATTATTTTTATATTATATAGTATACGAATGTAGTTATCACACTTAAATCACTAGTATGTAAATTATTGACGCTTTTTAAAGGACTAATAGAATAAAAATTTGAATTTGAATTAAATCACGCGGCTTCGCCCACTTTAGTTTTCATAGAAATTCTAAATACCTCTGACGTTATTGAAACACTCCCTGTGTTTTTTAAAAATCACACAATTTTTTTTTAATCCATTTCTATTGAACGCCTCCCATAACAGCTTTCGGTTTCCCAAATATAGTTCCGATATGTCCAGTGGTTTGTCCAGTCAGACAGGACAAGCTTTTAATGGTTTTTTTTTACGATGGCGCATAGAAACAAATTAGGAGTATGGATTTACCATAACCTCTAGCCGGTTAACCCGCTACCATCTTAGACCACATCATCACTTATCATCCATCAAGGGGAAATGATCAACCCATTACCGGCTCACTACAGAGCACGGGTCTCCTCTCAGTATGAGAAGGGTCTGGCCATAGTCCACCACGATGGCCATGTGCGCATTGACAGACTTAACACTCCTATGATAACATTATGGAGAACTCTCAGACGTGCAGGTTGCCTCGCGATGTTTTTCTTCACCGTTGAAGTAAGTGATATTTTAATTGCTTAAAAACGCACATAATTTTGAAAAGTTAGAGGTGCATGCCCGGGTCGAACCCCCGACCTCTGATTAGGAGGCAGACGCCTTAACCTAGGCTATCACAGCTTATTAGGTTAACTTGTAATGTATAAAAAAAGCTTCTATCTTTATTTTGAACAGTTTGAACCAATGCGTATATTTAGTCAAAGAAGAGTACATATTCACATATAAAACGTTTGAAGCTCACTTTAAATAGAGAATATTCTTGAAGAATTTTAATAACAAACCCGAGAGCAATCTTTATTAAACTCCTCCGGTATGAAAGAGTGGAAAAAAGTAAAAGAGTGCTCGAGTCCGATGCCAGTAACGCCTTTGGTGTAGGGCGTGAGGAGCGGGTAGGGTTGCCTACTACACTTTAAGAGTTTATATGTTCCTAAAATAAGCATGAGCAATGAAAAAAAACATTACTAGTATAGTGTATAGTGTGTAAGACAGCTTTAAGTTAAAGGATTCTGAACATACTTCCAACATATCGTAAACAATACATTTCAACAAACAAATGTTCGAGAAATAGCAAGAATATAAGTAATATATGTAAACATCTTGCATATATCATATTATTCATTCAAGATAATTGAAACAAATTAATAAATTTTGTATTTATCTTTAATGAAATATGAAAAGTGACGTATCACATTTTATGCAATTATTTTAGAGGCCCGTGCATTGCATGAAATTCCGGCGAAAGTGGTACACATAGTAATAAAACCTTGAACTAGAATCTTCTTTGAGAAATAGCAATTTTAGAAACAACATAATTTTCATAATAATATTATATACTCTGTAATAATATTATATATTCGGGATAAAAGAAACAGCGACATAAAAGAAGAGGTGACAGCCCTAAATAAAAAAGGGGGAGGCGGGACACCGAGGTTCCGTCTAAATCCTAGAGCCCGTCACGTCGAGCCGATCGCTCTCCTCGGCCGCCCCAACTATGAAAGCGGTAATGCGGCGTCGCGCGCTAAGCCCCGTCGATGAGGGAAATATGGCCGGCGCCTGAGACCTGGCCTCGCAATCTAGATGTATTGCGGAGACGAGCGGCGCGTTGGGAATCTGCAGAACGTAGATCTATCGCCTGTGCCTGTCTTGTATCGGATATATTTCAGAGATTGCGCTCAAGAACTTTACAACCTCGTGCCCCCTTCACCGTTTTACTACAGAACTTCGAGGAATCGTGAGCGCTGGCACCCTTACCCTTACTCCGAAACGATTTGGAACAATGTTTCTGAATCGAACCGCTAAGGTGTGGAACTCTCTTCCAGCATCTGTGTTTCCAGCCACGTATAACATTAGTTCCTTCAAGGGAAGGGTGAATAGGCGTTTTCTAGGTAAGCGCGCTCCAACCTAGACCTCATCAGTGCTTTCTGGTACTGATTTTCGTCAAGCGCAAACCTATCTCAAAATAATAAAAAAAAAAAGATGCGAAGGATTTATTTCTTTAACTTATTAAAAGACACTATATGACTGAAAAAATTTAATCCTTTACACACCGAAAAAAAATATTTTGGGGTAAACGCACTTAACGTACCCAGATCAAATAGTTCGACAACTAATAAGTGTCGAAGTATGTTACTTTCGTATGCTCATTACTCTGAAATCACTCATTCTTTTATTTTTTGTTAGAAATTAGATACTTTAATGTTTAATTATTTCTTTATAATTATTACAAGGTCGTCGGCTTAGAAATCCATTGCTGATTGGAATTCAATCAAACACACTTTCACACACACTAACTCAACGCAGACGAAGTCGCGGGCATCAGCTATGTGCCAATGCGGTAGTGTGTTTGTTGGTTTTAATCGCATCATTTATACAAATTATATTACAAAGAAAAAAACGGTTTAGACTACTTTACTAAGTAAAACATTGCAAATTCAAATTCAAATTTAAATAATCTTTTTTCAAATAGTCCTTTAAAAGGCGCTTTTGACGCGTCAATAGTTTACATAGTAGTGATTTGATGGTGATAACTACATTCGTAAACTTAAAACTAAAGCTATGAGGGTTACGCCTCGGCCTTCATTATTACTTCCTCTATCAAATGACCACAATTTCCATGACAAAATGACCCGACTGTTAAATAACATTACTGACTGGATGAATGACCATAAACTAGAAATAAATTATAATAAAACAAAAATAATTCAATTTCGACCTTACCAAAAAAAACCTTTACATATTAAATATATTTTTAATAACACAGACATTGAATGCGCAAACAGCTTAACGTTTTTAGGCATTGAAATCGACACTAACTTAAATTGGAAGGACCATATCGGAAAAACAAAATCAAAATTTAGTAAATTTATATATGGACTCATAGAATTAAAAAGAACCACCAACTTAAAGACCGCACTAGCTGCGTATTATGCCTATGGGTATGCATTTTTGAGATACGTTGTTATTCTCTGGGGAAATAGCACTGATGCTCCGGATCTCTTCATATTACAAAAAAAGTGCGTACGCATATTAGTAAACACAAAAAGTACGGACTCATGTGTGCCCCATTTCAGGAAATTAAAAATCCTCACCCTCCCTTCAATCTATATCTTTGAAATGTGCAAATTTGTCAAAAAAATCTACACTTTTATAAAAAAAAAGAAGAAAAACCTCGTCGATTTCCCGAAAAATATACAAACAAACTAACCCTCCCACCATCAAAGCTAAAACTCCACACCTGTAGTCCCTACGTAATGTCTGTGAAAATATATAATGGTCTGCCAGACTGCATACGAAACTTAGAAAAAGAAAATTAATTTTACACAGTATTAAAGAATTTTTGTTGGAGAAGTGTTATTACACTGTAAACGATTTTTTAATCGATGCAAGTAAAAATAAATGAAATCGGTCTCCCTACTACGGTCGATTCCAGACCAAGTTGCAACACCCAAACTGGGTATGTGTACACAATATGCAACGAAAAATAAATAAATAAATAAATAAGAAGAAGCCCACAACAAACTTAGCCAGGTAAATTTTCTTTTTGTTACCACCATCTCACATGCCACTTAAAATTATATTAAGAGCTATCTTATTAGAGCAATATTCCACACCCATGCTTGTTTATCATTTACGTAATCCTTTACACTATAGTAGAACTTTTCTACAAGCTTACGTTTTATATAAACTTTGAACTTAAAAGACTATTGTTAAGCTAACTGACAGAATATCCGTTCACCGTTTCGTTCTTCTAGTGAGCCTTCCGCTTGTTCCAGGCGGACCTCTCTTGCCGCAACACGAAGCAGCAGGTCGGCGCGCTGTTCACGCGCAGCAACTTCGTCACCCTCAAGTACGTGACCGACAACTGGGGCACCGACGCCAACGGGTTCAAGCTCGTCATCACCGCCGTCAAAGACCCCAGTAAGTCGCACTACTATATGTAGCTACTATAACCGTATTCATCAAATTCAAAATAATCTTTATTCAAATAGTCCTTAAAAAGGCACTTTTGACGCGTCAATAATTTACATACTAGTTATTTCATGGTGATAACTATATTCGTAAACTTAAAACTAAAGCTATGAGGGTTCCAAATGCGCCCCGGTCTAAGAAGAAGCCCACAACAAACTTAGCCGGGGTTTTTTTTTGTTTCGTTATCACCATCTCGCATAATGAATAATAAATTATAGTACCTATGGAGATAGAGCAATTCACACCCAAGCTTTTTTATCGTTTATATAATTCTTAATATCGTAATATGATTTTTCTACAAGCTTTCGTTTTATAAAAACTTTGAACTTATTGATAGACATCTCCAAGATATCAATAGGTAATTTATTATAAAATAAAATACAATTTCCTTTGTATGAGTTACTAATTTTGTGCAGCCTACTAAACGGTACTACAAGTTTACTTTTACTTCTGATGTTCAGTGCGTTACAGTCCATTATTTTCTTGAATATATAATTTTCATCATGGTAAGCGTCTTCACGTATAGGTATAATCTCATATCCTCATTGAGCAAGACTAGACATAGGAGTTATCTTGTCTAGTATACATGTGACGGTTTCGATAGCCTCTATAACTTCATCTTCATCATGCTAGAATACGTGACCGAGACAAAAGCTAACTACTTCTTTGATGAAATAGACATCCATTACAAAAAATCATTCAACATGATGGAAAATGGTTTTAAATTAGCATGAAAATCTGACAGTATTCAAATTAGTATACTTTAAGAATTTTGTCAAGGCGACCACCACGTCTTTTTGGATTGTGGTAAAAAATGGTGTTTGGAAGTGGAAAATTGTAACTTTTTGACGACCTCTGTGGCGCAGTGCGCGCGGTGGCATTACAAAGTTGGAGGTCTTGGGTTCGATTCCCGGCTCGAGTCTGGTCTGGTGGGAGGTTTTTGCCGTGGCTAGTTACCACCCTACCGACAAAGAAATGTCGCCAAGTGATTTAGCGTTCCGGCATGATGTCGCGTAGAAATGAATTAGGGGCGTGGGTTTACCATACTCCAGACAGGTTAGCCCGCATCCTAGACAGCGTCATCACTTACCATCTGGTGAGATAGCCGTCAAGGGCTAACTTGTAAAGTATAAAAAAAAAACTCCGCGAATATGGATTGACCCATTAAAAAGTAAGGTTACAATTACGAACATATTGTATTACCTTGCACTCCTACATAGTACAGTTATATTATTGGCTCTTAACGCTTTGAAGTCTTGCCCCAAAGTACTAATATACGTTTGATCGCGAGCATCGGGTACTGAAAGGGCGGGAGGGACTTAAGATTCCTCCGCGGAGGACCCGTCGACCCTCTTTTCCCCTTAATTATCCCCAATGTTTATTTATTTCGACAAAACGCTCGAAAACATAGCCTCGTAGCCTAAGAGTTAGCTAACAGTTTGTTCGATTATGTGAAAATTATATATATATACATGATAATTTATAATATTACATGGCTTAACTTTATTTAATGAATAGAAGCAGGCGTTACTTTGCGGAAATCCATGATAAACAATAAACAGCAAGTATAATTTGCTATATTCCGCCGACAACCGGGAGATATGCATAATATAACACCACACAAAATCTTCCACTAGAACCTCTACGCACGTTTCGACCCGACACCGGTTCATCCTCAGGTGATGTTGACTTCACAAGCGAGAAAAGTAAAGTTCTTTAGAAAGTCGAAACGAAGTCGAAAGGTGCGTAGAGGTTCTAGTGGAAGATTTTGTCTGGTATTATATTATACAAATCTCCCGGTTGTCGGCGGAATATAGCAAATTATACTTGCTGTTTATTGTTCCGCCTCTATTTATCATATTATTATATATATTATATATATATATATATATTTATTATATAGTGCAGCGCACACTAACTTTTGTTCAGGATCTACAGATATCGTATGAAAACTACGGAGCACTTTTGCATGTCTTTACCGAGGAGTAAGAGAAGCGAGGCTAAGACTTAATAAAACTAGATAGTGGATATATTGAATTTTATTTTAATACTAAAAAGTAGGTTAGTTACTACCTACTGGTGGGAGGTTAGTAGCTAGTTACTAGGTAACTAGCTACTAACCCTTGATTTTTTGGTTGATCCCTATAACGATTACAAGTATAGTACGATACACAGTATAGACTGATCATTTTAATCTTCTTTCTTAATATAAACTTTGTGGAAACATTTGAGCCCAAAATACCGTACTTATATATTTTTAAATCTTAATGAAATGCATGTTGTTATGTTGTCTTGTTTAGCTTTAATCATTGGTCTTATATAGGCTATTTACATGTACCGTCTAATCAGTGCTCACTTTTATATTAAACTATATCAGATCTGAAAACTGTAGCTGCTTCCAAATTAAAAAAATGTAGCTAGCTACTTAAATTTTTACAGTTTTGAAGGTAATATCACTTTCAAGTATTTAAATAATATAATGTTCATGTAAATATCCGTATGGAGGAAGGTGTTGACCCGCTCTCGGCCTATTACACATTTCACCCTTATCTCATCTTATAAATGAAAACGGCTGTTTGTATATATTATGGGCCCGAGTGTACCCTTTGTCATGAAAATACTACTGAAACAGATACTTCATATGGACTAGCTGATGACCACGACCTCGCTCGCGTATGTGAGTACAAAGATGTAATGTGGTAAAAGGCAACTTTGACTCAAGTCAATAATTGCTTGGGTGGTAGAATATACAGGTTTGAAAGAGAATGGAATTCTATCTTTCACAGTTCATACATTCACAAGATGATCAACCCATTGCCGCATCGCTACAGGGCAATATGAGAAGGGCATGGCCATAGTCAACCACGCCGGCCACGTGCGGATTAACCGACTACCCACGCCTTTGAGAACATTATGGAGGACTCTGAGGCGTGCAGGTTTCATCACGATGCTTTCCTTCACCGTTGAAGCGAGTGATATTTAATTTGCTCAAAATAATAAAAATCATTGAAATAAAAGTCAAAATCCCGTTCCTAGTTAACTTTTGTCACTTTTATATTCGGGAAAAGGATACTAATATATCTAAGACTGTCTGCCGGAGATCGCAAATAAGCGGTAAAGCCGCCTTTGTGTTTCATCAGCTTATTTTCTGCCCAGGATACAGTCCTCCTCTTATATACACCACAAGTTAGCCCTTGAATGCATCTCACTTGATGGTAAGTGACGCGGTCTAAGATAGTAACTGGCTAACCTGTGAGGGGGTATGGTAAACCCATACTCTTAATTGGTTTCTACACGACCTCGTGCCGGAACGCTAAATCGTCTTTGTCGGTAACTAGCCACGGCTGAAGCCTCCCACCAGACCAGACTCGAGCCGAGAATCAAACCCAGGACCTCTAACTTTATTATGCGACAGAGCGTGCGCTGCGCCACGGAAACCCAACCAACCCATTGCCGCATCGCTACAGGGCAATATGAGAAGGGCATGGCCATAGTCAACCACGCCGGCCACGTGCGGATTAACCGACTACCCACGCCTTTGAGAACATTATGGAGGACTCTGAGGCGTGCAGGTTTCATCACGATGCTTTCCTTCACCGTTGAAGCGAGTGATATTTAATTTGCTCAAAATAATAAAAATCATTGAAATAAAAGTCAAAATCCCGTTCCTAGTTAACTTTTGTCACTTTTATATTCGGGAAAAGGATACTAATATATCTAAGACTGTCTGCCGGAGATCGCAAATAAGCGGTAAAGCCGCCTTTGTGTTTCATCAGCTTATTTTCTGCCCAGGATACAGTCCTCCTCTTATATACACCACAAGTTAGCCCTTGAATGCATCTCACTTGATGGTAAGTGACGCGGTCTAAGATAGTAACTGGCTAACCTGTGAGGGGGTATGGTAAACCCATACTCTTAATTGGTTTCTACACGACCTCGTGCCGGAACGCTAAATCGTCTTTGTCGGTAACTAGCCACGGCTGAAGCCTCCCACCAGACCAGACTCGAGCCGAGAATCAAACCCAGGACCTCTAACTTTATTATGCGACAGAGCGTGCGCTGCGCCACGGAAACCCAACCAACCCATTGCCGCATCGCTACAGGGCAATATGAGAAGGGCATGGCCATAGTCAACCACGCCGGCCACGTGCGGATTAACCGACTACCCACGCCTTTGAGAACATTATGGAGGACTCTGAGGCGTGCAGGTTTCATCACGATGCTTTCCTTCACCGTTGAAGCGAGTGATATTTAATTTGCTCAAAATAATAAAAATCATTGAAATAAAAGTCAAAATCCCGTTCCTAGTTAACTTTTGTCACTTTTATATTCGGGAAAAGGATACTAATATATCTAAGACTGTCTGCCGGAGATCGCAAATAAGCGGTAAGGCCGCCTTTGTGTTTCATCAGCTTATTTTCTGCCCAGGATACAGTCCTCCTCTTATATACACCACAAGTTAGCCCTTGAATGCATCTCACTTGATGGTAAGTGACGCGGTCTAAGATAGTAACTGGCTAACCTGTGAGGGGGTATGGTAAACCCATACTCTTAATTGGTTTCTACACGACCTCGTGCCGGAACGCTAAATCGTCTTTGTCGGTAACTAGCCACGGCTGAAGCCTCCCACCAGACCAGACTCGAGCCGAGAATCAAACCCAGGACCTCTAACTTTATTATGCGACAGAGCGTGCGCTGCGCCACGGAAACCCAACCAACCCATTGCCGCATCGCTACAGGGCAATATGAGAAGGGCATGGCCATAGTCAACCACGCCGGCCACGTGCGGATTAACCGACTACCCACGCCTTTGAGAACATTATGGAGGACTCTGAGGCGTGCAGGTTTCATCACGATGCTTTCCTTCACCGTTGAAGCGAGTGATATTTAATTTGCTCAAAATAATAAAAATCATTGAAATAAAAGTCAAAATCCCGTTCCTAGTTAACTTTTGTCACTTTTATATTCGGGAAAAGGATACTAATATATCTAAGACTGTCTGCCGGAGATCGCAAATAAGCGGTAAGGCCGCCTTTGTGTTTCATCAGCTTATTTTCTGCCCAGGATACAGTTCTCCTCTTATATACACCACAAGTTAGCCCTTGAATGCATCTCACTTGATGGTAAGTGACGCGGTCTAAGATAGTAACTGGCTAACCTGTGAGGGGGTATGGTAAACCCATACTCTTAATTGGTTTCTACACGACCTCGTGCCGGAACGCTAAATCGTCTTTGTCGGTAACTAGCCACGGCTGAAGCCTCCCACCAGACCAGACTCGAGCCGAGAATCAAACCCAGGACCTCTAACTTTATTATGCGACAGAGCGTGCGCTGCGCCACGGAAACGGTCGTCAAAAGAAAATCTATTGAAAGAGGGCGGCTTAAACTGCGATGCTTTACAAATAAAGAATATGAATTAATAATACCAAAGCTATAAGGCAAACAGACGCGATCGATCCAATAAAGATAATAAAAAATAATAACGAAAAAGTAATAAAAGTGCCCATCCCCGATACTAATCCGCCGATAAAACGTAAATAAACGTTCAATTATCCCTTCGATATGATTCCTTTATAATGTAACGTTAGATCATAAAGCCACTGAGCCGGCGCAAAGGGCGCACACTTAAATTCAATTTAATATCCCTAGGTACCAGTGTTGTTAACCCACGGAATATAGGAATAAGTTAGAAGGAAAACGTCAACTAACGCGTTCATTAAAGTGTAGTGTATTCTATGTGCACATAAAATTACCTTAGTTACTTCTGCGACTACGAGATTACATGATAGCTCGAGATACCTCGGCGAAGGCAACGAAAAAGTATGACGGCAGTCAGAGAACAGTGCCATCTAGTTTAATAATCATGTACGACAGATAAGAGAGTTGGATCGCCCCCTCTCTTCAAAACTAAGTGGGTTATGCTGGTCTTTAAAAGACGCACCTGCGCAGGATGGCGCATCGCACTCATTGCATTCGGTTGGTTCGGATCGGTGGTCGAGTCACGGTAGTGCATAGTCGTACTTGGTGGAGCGTATAGTCTGGTCTCTTTGCCCGAAACTACCCACGTCTACCCAATTTACCAACGAAGACCCGCCCCGTAGTCATCCTATAAGTAAAATAAATAAACAAAAGATAGTCTACATATCAAGGCTGACTGGCTATGAGCAAACTTCCTAAAATCAAAATTTGTCCACAATTGGCAATTAAGATATCGGTTGTATGAACAATTATGATATCGCTAATGTTCACTACGGGTATGATAGACACATTTATTCCATATCAGCATGATTTCCTTGCTGTGCTCTATATTTATGCTTAATTTTGACTGTCACTTGCTTGCTCACCAATCCTCGTACTTTACAAGTGTGCTTTATTAGAAATGTAACTTTATTAAAAATTGGTCTGGAATACCAAATCGCTTGGCGGTACAGCTTCGAGAGTGGTTTTTTATTGCTGAGCTGTACCGAGTTTAGAAATCAAAAATTCCTCGAATTCCACCGCCAGAAAGCAAACCTGGCCCTCAGAACATTGATTTCAAAGACAATGGTACCAGATAGGTTCGCCTAAAACAAGCTTACCGTCTATATTTATTTTGCCATCCGAGGTTTTCGCCGTTCCAATTTGCGTGGATTTAAATAAAAATGTGTTTTGTGTTCGTTCATTTTTAATTAAAAACAGCTCATTGCGGGCGCCGCGGCCGCCGGCGCGTCTAACGGATTATTAATAACTGCTATTAAAATGTTGCTTTTTAACTGACTCCCGAATACAGGCCAAATAATAGTTTATATCATCAACAGCTCTTTTATAGATATTAATTTTGACTCTGGGGTTCGGGAAAAGATATTATTTAAATAACGTAACGTACGTAATTAATATTAGTTATTCTTTATATTTTATTATTATATACACTTTTATTATATTTGATTAATGTTATAGTTTTTTTTTGTAACATAATTTATAAATGCTGTGTTTACTTATAAATGGGCACTACATTTAGTAACATGTTAGTAATAATTTCTAGTATATATAATAATAGGTTTCCTCTGAAGACTCCAGTTCTTATTTAGGTTCTTTTTCTCGGCTAAGATTGTTGTGGGCTTCTTCTTAGATCAGGGTGCGTTTCAAACCCACATACTACACTATCAACTCACTATTATGTAATTGACGCATCAAAAGTGCCTTTTAAAGGATTATTTGAGTAAAGTTGATTGATTGATTGATTTATAAAAATTATATGAAAACAACTCTTTCAAGTTTTACATCAATAAGAAATCACATTTAAAAAAATCACGTAGCATTATAAGCGCTTTTAAAATGTTCGTTTTGTTAGTTTATAGTGACTCAGTTCAGTAATCATTTTATATCGAGATCGATAAAAAAAAAACATTTATTTTATACAAAATATTCAAAGATCATACAACATATGTAAACCATATCTTTTCTGTTCTCGGGCCCGATGGAGTAAAACGAGGGGTGGGAGTAAAAAAATTATATTTAAACAAAAAATGTCAACGTGTGATGACGTTTCTAGAATCACCGCCGCCATGTTGGCCATTCGCGAAACAATGGCCGCGCACTAGCGATCCATCAAACGGTTTTGACGATCCAACAACGGACGTCGATCATTCCGGACGTTAAGAGAGGCCCGGATAAAACTTCTATTCGGAAAATATATATAAAGCGCGGGCAAGCTTTTAATCATCGGTTTTTTGTATATGGCTAATGTTGCAAATGTAGCCTTAATCAATGTACAAATGAATCTTCCCACGTAATTAATAGGTAATCTTTTTATATTTTATAGTTGCTGATACTGAAACTTATCCACGTAGACTAAAGTTTTTATAACTTGAAAAAGTCCCTCATGTTGACTCATGTCAGTAAATACATGGAAAAGCTTTGTTGGTTTGACGGAGACTTAGGAATGCATCGTTCATGGATCCTATAAATAGTACTTATTAAACGAATTATTGAAATCGCGCTCTTAATAAACATTAACTACGGCAGCTGAAGGTTAACCAAGGAACTATCTTCCATTTTCATGAAGTTCTAGAGTTCATGACCACACTCATGTGTACATGTGTACACGTATTAATTACCATTAACCCATTATGGACGTGTTTATTAAGATATTCCTCAATAGAATTTCTGCACGAAATTTGGGCAAAACCAAAATGACAAAACTTTCCTTAAAAATTTGTTTACAAAATTCGAGCACATGTTTATTTCCTACTCCAGATAAACCACATTAATTTTTGGGATAGCAAATAGCGTGATCCGAAATATCAGTTATAAGAGTTAAATAAGAGTACTATTCTGGTAAAAATTGCATTAAAACCAGAATAGTTTTTACATGATAAGTGAACAAACTTGCTGACAGACAAAAGTAAAATAATTTTTGTTTTTGGGTTCTACTCGTATATGGATGAAATAGCCTTACCCTTACCCTTAATATACCCTTTCCCCGATCACGAACCTTAAAATTTATTTAATGTAAATGAATTACAATGTTACATTTTTGTACACACATACATACATACACAATTAATATAGATATAAAAGAGGCAATATCATGCAGAAATAAATTCGCATTAATTAAGAGAGTTTGTTCATCTGTGGGAAATTAGTGAAGATGACGACAGTGATGGTTCTTAAATGTTATTGTTTCCTTCCAGAACATGGATGCAAGGAGTTTCGGTGTAAGCAGCGTGAGTTCTGCGTGAGCGCAGACCTGACCTGCGATGGCGTCGACCACTGTGCCGATGGATCTGATGAAGATACCGCTGCCCTCTGCCCCGGTGAGTTACTGTTCCAAATATATCCGTTTGAGAATATTGATTGATTGATATATTGTTTACACTGCAAGTTGAAATTGAAATCAGTCCTTTTCTTCGTTAGCACTTTAAAAAAGAAAGATTTTATATCCGGAAATGTTTTATGATTTAAAATCCACTAGATTTTCTTCATAATTGATAGAAAGAGATTTGTTAGTTTTTATGTACTGATCTAACTTATTTCTATTTAATCGATTTTGGATACTGGTTCAGAAAAGAAAAGACAAGAATATTTTAATGCAATGATGACAATAAAGCCGTGCTATAATTCCTTTAAGGGCACTGAGGTCTTTCCCCTCCAACTTTTCGGACTTATGGCATTTAAATTTAACTATTTTTAAATTAAATATCGGTTGCTTTAACGGTAAAGGAAAAGATCCTGAGAAAACAGCATATCTGATAATTTTCCATAAAGTTGTTAAAGGCGTGTGAAGTCACTTGGCCAGCGTGGCGGACTACGAACGAATCCCGACTCATGCTGATAGCAGACTCGTCGCTAATGGATTGATTATGATGATGATGAAATATTTATTGTAACTGCAATTTTTGTTGTCAATAATGATTAATTTCCTTAATCATAAAATTATTTGAGCCCAGTTCAAATTTCTAATACTATGCGAGGACTGTGAGTGCGAACGCGATGTTTGGAGCGTTTTTTTTTTATTTTTTTTTAATACACTACAAGTTAGCCCTTGACGGCTATCTCACCTGGTGGTAAGTGATGATGCAATCTAGGATGGTAGCGGGCAAACCTGTTAGGAGTGTGGTAATCCCACGCTTCTAATTGGTTTCTACGCGACATCGTGCCGGAACGCTAAAATCGCTTGGCGACACGTCTTTGTCGGTAGGGTGGTAACTAGCCATGGCCGAAGTCCCACTAGGCTCGAGCAGGGAATTGAACCTAGGACCTCCAACTTTATAATTCGACAGCGCACGCACTGCGCCACGGAGGTCGTCAAAACTGTCTGACTGGAGGACTGTGAGTGCGAACGCGATGTTTGGAGCGTTTTGAAGATGATTTGATTTAATTTACCCAATTTTAATTCGGTAACCAATCAATTTTGTAACTTTATTTCGCCTGTCATTTAAATACTTAATAATTATCCAATGTAATAAATAATTTGTAATTTTTTATAAAATACTAATTAAATATTATTCGTAGATTGTTGGCAATGCTGAGTGTGCCTGTAATGGACAAGTTGTAACAGCACCAGCACTAGCTTATTTAGACTGATTTAAAATGTAACATACAACTTGTCGCTGGCATGCCTTATGAATAAATAAATAAATGACCCTGTGTGATTTCCAGAGAGCGGGGGCGGCAGCGGCAGCAGCACGTGGATAGCGATAGTGGTGGGCGGGGCGGCGCTGCTGGCGCTGCTCGCGCTGCTGGCGCTGTGCTGCTACTGCCGCGGCAGAGCGCCCGCCAGGCGCACGCATCTACACTGTAACTTACTTTTCACTAATATTTACTTCCTTCCATTATTTAAGCACCGTATTTCTATTGTCTCCATTTAGGTTGAATTGTTGATTTAATTTTATAACTGAATATAGACACAAAGAGACTCTTCAATTCCTGACACCTCCAATATGGCAGTGAACGAGAACCACAATCTCAGGGCAGCATAGTAATAATAATATAAGCTAATCGAAATAAAAACTATCCTATCCTGTGTTAAACAACGTGACACGTGATTTATATATAATAGGGGTTAAATTATGAAATTGCCGTTTTATTCTAATAGTTACTTCGAATTGACATAGAACCTTCATGGTTTGAGATTTTTGAGTGAAACTTTTTTCATACGGTACCGATGTAGTTCTTTTAAAAAATGTGCAATGATTCGATTATCAATTTTCAGTTGTTTTTTTTAGTCATCTTAGACAATAAAGATGGATACTTCGAAAATTAGTGTGAATTTTGAATACGAGTTCCAACGCGGAACTAACGGGGCAGAAACAGCTCGCAATATTAATGTTGCGTTTGGAGAGGGGACTGCTAATGAACGCACTGAGCGATTTTGATTTAAACGCTTTCGTTATGGAAACTTCGATTTGAAGAACAAACCACGTGGAAGACCGCCCACACCGGTGAATGACAATGATTTGAAAGAGATGGTGGAAGCCGATCCGAGCCAAACTACCCAGGAATTACCAATAAAAAGGTAATAGTAACTGTTTGCTGGTCTCAGCGTGGTGTTATTCACTATAGCTTTCTCCGATCTGGTCAAACAATAACGGCAGAAGTCTACTGCGCTGAACTCCGAACAATGATAGCGAAACTAGCAGTGAAACAGCCCCGATTTATGAATCGATCTTCACCATAATTGCTCCATGATAACGCGAGACCTCATACATCACGAGAAACCATTTTAACTCTACAGGAACTGCAAGTAGAAACCATTCGTCACCCTCCGTATTCGCCAGACCTTGCTCCAACGGACTACCATTTTTTTCGTGATTTGGACAATTTTCTGCGTGATAAAAAGTTTTCTTCTCAGGAGGCAGTGCAAAATGCTTTCGCACAGTTTGTCGAATCTAGATCACCAGAGTTCTATCGCAAAGGCATAAATGAGCTTCCTATTAGATGGCAGCAATGTATAGATAATAATGGTAATTATTTTGATTAAATAAATATGTTAAATTAAAAAAAAAACGAATTTTGGTTTTCAGAACAAATCGGCAATTTCATACTTTAACCCCTAATATATAAGGATAGTACCGTTTTATTAGGCTGCACAAAATTAGTAACTCATTCAAAGGAAATTGTATTTTATTTTATAATAAATTATCTATTGATATCTTGGAGATGTCTATCAATAAGTTCAAAGTTTTTATAAAACGAAAGCTTATAGAAAAATCCTATGGCGATATTAAGGATTATATAAACGATAACAAAGCTTGGGTGTGCATTGCCCTTACTCCATAGGTACTATAATTTATTATTGATTATGTGAGATGGCAATAACAAAAAAAAAACCGGCTAAGTTTGTTGTGGGCTTCTTCTCAGACCAGGGCGCGATTTGAACCCTTTAAGTAAGCTAGTAGAAAAGTCCTACTATAGTGTAAAGGATTACGTAAATGATAAACAAGCATGGGTGTGAAATATTGCTCTAATAAGATAGCTCTTAATATAATTTTAAGTGGCATGTGAGATGGTGATAACAAAAAGAAAATTTACCTGGCTAAGTTTGTTGTGGGCTTCTTCTTAGACCAGGGCGCGTTTGGAACCCTCATAGCTTTAGTTTTAAGTTTACGAATGTAGTTATCACCATCAAATCACTACTTTGTAAATTATTGACGCGTCAAAAGCGCCTTTTAAAGGACTATTTGAATAAAGATTATTTGAATTTGAATTTAGCTTTAGTTTGTGAGTGTAGTTATTAACATTACTTCACAAATAGAAATAATGAAAAATGTGATATAATATGAACGATTCATAGGTTTATATGAATAAAACTACTTTGATTTGATACTTTAATTACACGTAATGAGATGCTAAAATACCTTTTTTGTAGAATATAATCATATAATATAATTTATTATTATTATTGACTAAGCAATTGAACATTCTTAAGCTTAATGTTCTAATGAACTTTATACAATTATTTCACCATATGTTTTGAAGTTTTAAATTCCAGAAGTTGTGGAGAAGCTAGATAGATGCTGTGTTTTGTGTTGCAGTGCAACAAATGGCAAGCAGCAACGGTGCAGGCGGGGGCGGCAAGGTAGCTGGCCCCACCGCCTCGCCCACCACAAGGCTGCCGGGAAACTGGGCGCACCCTGCGGGCCCGCGCGGGTAAGATTCCTACCCACCCATTCACATAACGCAGTTCTTTATAAAAGGCCTAGCTTTTTCAGCTTGTTTTTTTTTTCGGACTGTCTATTAGCTGTAAAAACCCTATTGGTTGCCACAGCGTAACCGGGCTGTTTGGCGAGCTTCGGAAAGAAGATCTGCCTCTTCTGGCAGAAGAAATTTTGAGTCCTAAGGCTCGAACGTTTGCCTAAGGGCGCCTCCTGTGAGGCCGAACCTCGGCTTAGGCGACGTTTGGGATAACGGGCGGGTCGGACGGTGAGTGGTCCGTACGTCTCCGAGGCCGTGGATGGAGCCCACGTCCGGATGACGTAGATAGCGGGGACCTCGTCTTCGCCGGCGAAGACGGTGTGTAGCGTATGATTGTGTGGTAGGTGGTACGAGTGTGTTGTCAGTAGTCATCTGATCGTCAGGGTCATGAAGGATATGTTTAGGTCTCTTCTTTCGCTTAGGTCGGGGGATCTTCATCTTGGTCGCACATTCATTGCCTAGCAATTGGCTGAATTCAACTGTTCGCATCATATGTGTTAGTGAAAGGTGACTTCAAACCGATTTTTACAGTACAGTACAGAACACCGACCATTTATTTTCGTTGCAATTTCGCTTGGTTATTTATTTATAATACTTTTAAAACAGTATTAGATACACTGTAGTTGTACATTAATCGAATATTGAGTTATCAAACCATTCAGTTTAATTTTAACGTATTATTTTCTTTGTTTTTTTTTTTTATATATTTTTTTGTTTTTTTAGTTCCTGAACCGTCTTCAAGGTCTGGCTTGCACCACGAAAGAAAACTTATTTTTTTAATTGTTCAATTTTGCAATTATTACTTAATTATACTTTTACCAAATAAAGTTATTTTTTTTTTGGCTACCTATTTGTCTTTACCACCAAACTTATTCATGCTATCCTGCTAAGCTCTACTGATTACTTACTTCTTTAGAGTACAATTTTGGTTTAAACTTAAAGCATCCTTGTAATTACTTGCTTCAACGGTGAAGGAAAACATGGTGAGGAAACCTACACGCCTGAGAGTTCTCCGTAATGTTCTCAAAAGCGTGTAATGTTTGCCAATCCGCACATGGCCAGCGTGGTGGACTATGACCAAACCCTCATATTGACAGGAGACCCGTGGTCTGGAGTGAGCCAACAATCGGTTAACCACGACATTCTTATACAAAATTTCAGCTTTTCAATAACACCTTTCCACTAGTTGATTAAATTTTAGTTTCTGTCAATCTTAAGTAAAAGAAATAAATATCAAACAAACTCACATTTTGTCACTTGTTGTTGACAAATTTTATCTGAGCATTTTTTCATAATTCCAATCTTACGTTCTATTCTTATATATTCATTTGTTGTACATCTATTGTTTTTTTACGAGTGTGGGTAACATACACATTTTTATACTACTTTATATTTTCGGAACATCCATGGTTTCCGCGGGATGTGTGAAAAAATGAATTCGTCGAGTTTGCCATTGCAAGATACCCTGAAATAAGATAATATGCTGGGAAAGGGAGTGGAAATGGCCACAAGAACGAGATACTCTTCAATTACAAACGTTGCTAAGCACACTGGAGTTTTTGGAAACCCTTAATCTACTCGGAATTAGTATTTTTTTTTCATTCACTGCCATTTATGAAAAGATTTGTTTTTTTGGTATATTTCCTAGTTAGTCCCATAATTATGATATTGGGATGGGCGAATCCTGGCCAAATGGAGGGAACTTTTTTGTTTTGGGTATTTTTGTAGTAATTTCATTTTTATATTATTAGACAAAAAATAATAATGAATGTGTGTGTGCTGTGCAGGTACAGGGCGGCGCGCCCGGGCCGCCTGCGGGCGCGGGCGCAGCGCTGAGCGGCGCCCCGCACAAGGACGAGTGGTTCGTCTGAGGCGGCCCGGTCGGGCCCGCAGGGCGGGGGCGCCGTACCGGCCCCCTACCGCTCCCACCGACACGAGAGCCGGCGGCACCGGCGGCCTGGCCGCTAGTGTGAACAGTCTTTGCGTCGCCGTAAAATATGTTTAGAAAGAACATAACATATATTACACATGAAGAATTGTTCACACTATGAGCCAGGCAATAAAAATAGAGTAAACGTGCCATGTAATCTCATCGTCGCACATACAATACTAGGCCAAGAGACCACATGCTCACGGATCTGTACTGCTCTCTTTAAATGCGTTGCTGTGCTATTGTTTTATATAATGGCAGGTGTGAAGTGTGTTTGTGTATCCGATGTACTCTGCTTTACCATAAAATGCTTAACATCGGCATTTTTTTACTGTAAATAAGTTGCACTTTGAAAAAAGCAAATCAGTACACAATCATGTTTTCATCAGAGCAAAGTTGATGCGTGAATATTAAGCGGGTTATCAGCTCATCATCACTGAAACTATAACTTCATAAGTAGCACGGCTTCCTGCATTTGCAGACAGTATTGCCAATTATGTGACACAAGTCTACTGGAAACAATGTTAAAAGGACAGCCCAATTTGTGAACTGTCAATTTAGCTTAGTTTAGAGACTTTTGTACCGAATCGGCATCGCTGCCTCTGAACCTGTGTAACTAAGCATTTTAAAAATGTCATATTTTACATGCAAACATATAAGTCTTTTCATATTTAGTTCTTAACTTAATAATTTGATGATTTCATGCGAATAAGCCAGATTAACGCTTACTTTTAATATGACATTTTTATCTAAATAAGTTATACTAGTGCTCTGTTACGTGAAGGGTACGTAATTTGAGACACTGGATTTACGTGAATATTAAAATTAATCTTAGATTCGCGTTAAATCTAGAGTCTTATCTGTTTACCTGGGCTAAGCGATAGTTAAATCTGCTACTGTATGCAAAAATTAGAATGTTTTGCATTCATTTTCGTAGGCTGAATTTATGATTTATGCCACAGCCTATGAAATAAAATGTGATCATCAATGATAACGTCACAGTTTGTATGACAGTGTTTGGGCCGGGTTATTCGCTGTGTCGTTCGAGACGTAGCCGACGTAACCACCCAGTAAACTCACTTTTGATGAAACTTATGTCAATAATAAGTCGGAAGTGCGTGCTATGCGTGGTCGCGATTTGAATGACACAGCGACTAAGGTGGCCCGTTTAGTGCAGTTAAAAAAAATCGCAAAATCGGCCTGGGTAAACTTTTGTATTTATTTATATTTCATGCGTCAAAATCATATCATATTGGTGCTAATTCTGCTGTACGCATGTATTTAAACTAATCTTAATATTAACACGTCTTAAAATAGTGCTTTTAATGTATATGATGTTCAAAGATGAAAGACTATTTTTGACTTGTCATATTAGTTTAGTTAGAATTCTATGTAACATCGAATGAGGAGTTGTTTGACGAGATTTAATAAAATATAAATGAATACAAGCAGCTATCTGATACGAGCATTTAAGTTGATTGCCGTTTGTGTATTTTGTGACGATGAGATCATTGGCGCTTTACCGCCACCGGCTCCTGGACTAACACTTCACTGCCATTACCGCTCCAACATAATTTAACATATATCCGACCGAACGACTGATGCAACTAAATACTATAACCGTTTAACGCGTTTACGACACTTTGTACAGTTCATAGATCTCAAAACTCCATAAGAATTATTTACCTGCTACTCTAAATTCTCATACAGAAGTTTTAAGCATATCTATAGATTACTCACTGAAACCAACTAGCGGTAGAATACTTCTATGCAGGCTATAGCCGATATAGCCAGTATTATATTAAAAATTTTAATCTTAAAAAGAAATGCAACGTTGTATAATATTACAAGTAAAATAATCGAAAACTTTCGAGTTTGTAACCTAGATAACAAATATTATTTTAATACATACCCGCTACCATATTTAAAATCAACTTTTTCATAAAGTACAATATAGTAAAGCATATAAAAGTGTATTGTGTATTGTATTTCGTTGTATTGTGTAATTTAAAACTTTTTGTTAACTTCTGTGTGAGAATCAATTAATGTTTTAACGATGCCGAGGTCAAAATAAAATATAACAATGGAAAGAAAACAAAAAAAAAATGTGGATTTTAATAGGATTATGTTAGCGCTGAAATACTTTTACGCATCACCTCCGGAAGCGACACAGGCAGAACTGCGCCACTTCCGGCGGGGTATGTGCCTGTATGTAACTGCCCGGCGGCCAGAGTGGCGGCCAGAATACCCACTAAAACCCAGCGATGCTCCTTCGCGTCGTCTGGTAACTCTATTATGCCGTGAAATAGCTAGCAATATTATATATTTAACTTGGGCACTGCTAAAACGTAACCATACTATATAAAACATTGTTTATCCTTAATAGTGCTAATTTAAAGTTTAAAATCACAACTCTCAAACTAAACTAAATTGAAAGCTTAATAAAAGTAGGCAGTTTTTCCTTAAAATGTTGTCACGTATATCAGGTTTGTACTTGTATATTTGATTTAGTTTAAGATTTGTGTATAAACAAGTAAGCACTATTATCTATCAATATAAATATAACAATAATTCAGATTGTTAAGATTTAAATTAAGGTCGCGAGTTATGATTGTTTGAGTAACTACACAGTCTCTCGAGCTATAGAGTACAATAATGTTTGGTCTTTGGGATCACTCGAACTGTTGATCGCATGTTTGAAATAATATAGGTAAGTGATAATGGTGAGTGTTTAAATCATATTTATGGTCCGAGAGCTTCCGGAGAACATTTAGGAGGTGCTTAAAAAGCCAAAATCTATCCTTTTCCTTCCCTGAGTATGGTACTAAACTTGACTCTCCAGAAATTGTGAGATGTTCGTATAAATAAATAATAATTTATTATTCATTGTTGATATCATCACTATGCTTAATAAATACTTCTTAATACAGATTACTCTTATATACGAAAAGTTTATACCCTTCTTATAGGCTATAAAATTTAATAGCCACGTTTGTTAAATGAAGGTAATCAAGCAACACTAAAGCAAAATCAGCTGTGCATATTTAAATAATTATGTGACGTATTAAATTGAAACCTAACGTATGGCTAGGAATGTTTATTGCCTAAAGACGTTAATATTTTAATTAAATTGTGGCCAAAAATGTATCATCTTCATCCAATAAATTTATATATTTACTTGCAAGAAAATCCTTCAGGTTATTCTCAAAAACTATACTGCCACAACAGTGCCATGACAGGTATTTTTATTAGTTTATCGTAGATGAAAAGTTTTACTTGCTGCTTTTCTAAAGCACTTCCTAAAATGTTCCCGCTACCTCTCCAGCTATTAGGACAGTCTAAAGAACTTAATCTTCACATATCTGTCGGAAACATATAAAGTTATAAAAATAACTAATAAGTGATCGGTTCTACCGCGAGTGTTCCTTTTAAACTATCGTATTAACTTATAAGTTCAAATCTAATAAGATGCTATTTTGACTTGTGGTCGAACCGTGTAGAGGTGAGAGTCAGTTTTTAATAATATAATCGAGGTGTGAGATGGCAATATATGTCGCGCCGCGTCCGTATGGCGTCGTCTCGCTCGCGGCTGTTACGCGTAACAAGTGTCTGTTCACTGTAATATGGGCATGAACTTTCTTACTCAAGTTTGAATGTACGCGTTTCGGTAGACCTAAGTATATTTATGGGAGTGATAGTTAAACAGAAGTTCTATCCAATGAAATTGTATAATCATTTAGTGATGTAATTGTATCCAGTTTGTAATGTTATTTGTATACGTTCATTGGATAGCGAGTAGCGTGTGTAGCTAATTATACAGTACCAATAAAAAAAAATTTAATAAAGTCTATCTCCATAAACAAAAATTATTATATGAATACGATTTATTACGATATTAATTTATTTAGTTTTCTTTATCACTGCTGTTAATGTTTGATAAAAAATTAATATAATTAATGTTCTAGTTAATAGAATTACATTTAAACTTTTGTAACTAAAGTTATTATCATGTCACAACACCGCAAATATTGTGGGTCATATCATACTATGTAACGAATGTACCTATTTGTTTAGATCAATAATCGGACCATGCGATGCATATGCTGTTCTGTAGTAAACCATATTATAAAGACGTGTTATTATTTATGACTGAGTTGTCGCAATAAATTTACTAATAAATTTTATAACGATATACATATCTCATTGTGAAGCTGATGTTCGATGTATATTTGGATCATTCGTTTTTGTACTATGTAAGGTAACCTTGTAGGAATATAATTACGGCTATTGAGCGATATTTCCGATTGTCACCGAACCGTGCAGGCTTCACCCACTCCTGCTGTACTATGACAAAAATCCTTTGCTAAAATTATAATACAATGAAAATTCAGTGTATTATAAGGAAATATATGCTTACGGATGATCTATTTTGGCTTTAACTGGTCGCTTTCAAGCTGTTATAAGGTCGAATCAGAGCACGTAAATTCCAGTAAAACTCAGAGGAAGACACACTAATACTTGATCTATAAATGCTAACTTCGCAGACCAGCAGTTAAACATAAGTGCCACTTTTAACAGGTTAGACGCTACCATCTGAGACTGCATCATCGCGTACCACCAGATGAGGTTACGGCTAAATGGCTAACTTGTGGTGGTGTAAAACAACTCTGTCTCAGCATAAATCATACCTTAAGTTTACATATCGATATATTGTCATGGCACAGCAGCCCAACATCCATGTGACGTCGGTGGCAGCGCGGCGCGGCAGACAAGACGCTACCAAGTCGCATGCAGCATGCCAGCGTCACGCGAGCGCCGCGACGCGAGCCGAGCGCTCGGTGGTGCGGGGCGACCGCAGTTAGCACACTGCCCTTCATTTACGACACACGTCACTGTATTGACGTTTTTAAAATTATTTTTTAAAGTGTAAACCAGTTTACTTAATCTCTATATTCAAATACCAAGAATATTGTATAATAATATGAGAATCTTAATGCGTCATATTATATTATTATCTTTATTCAATATAGAATAAGAGTGGCTTCAAAAACTACTCTTCAAGAGCTCCTCGAGAAGTGCACAGACAGACGTCGCCCCGCGCGTCCGACCGCGAAGTGAACAATCTATCCGAACGTATTCTATGTAATAATATTACTGTAATAATTAATTTTAGCGAAGATTTTTTTAGGTGAATTTTTACTCGTTTAGTGGAAGGCATGCCACGCCGCGTGCCGTGGCTGTCCAGATTTTGGTGTTAACGATAAACGCAATGTAAATTTATCGATATGACATTAAACATTTTTGGCTTATTGTTCGTATATTATTGATTTCTGTATTCCGCCTCCTGGATCCTGATGCTCCATTACATCGAAAACTGCACCGATATTGTTTATTTATTTATTTCGTTGCATATTGTGTACACGTACCCAGTTTGGGTGTTGCAACTTGGTCTGGAATCGACCGCAATAGAGAGACCGATTTCATTTATTTTTACTTGCATCGTTTAAAAAATCGTTTACTGTGTAAAAACACTTCTCCAATAAAAAATTCTTTAATACTGTGTAAAATTCATTTTCTTTTTCTAAGTTTCGTATGCAGTTTGTTTTGTATAAAGTGGACAAAAAAATTTGCTTCCTACACAGTTTATACTAAAATAGATTTCTATTACTATGAAACCATTCAACAATGACAGCCAACGTTAACGAGACGTTAAATAATTATGGCACGTCTTCGTACAACTGTCTAGTTTGACGTCCCAAATGATTTGAATGCTGAAATTAAGGCTTCGAGCTCTATCTCTATTTTTCTAGTAATAATGCTGAAAGATCTCACCTAGTGGCGATGGTGCAGTTTCAGTTGGATATGGGCTAGCTTGTTTTAAATACTGCTCAATCGGCTCAATCCCAATCGGTTACTTTACGATTGCACTTTAAGCAAGACTACAACAGAACTGGTTCAACCATATTAGATACTCTTTTAAATACATATTGTTATATTAATACTATTAATGCCTGAGAGTTCTCCATAATGCTCTCAAAGGCGTGTGAAGTCTGCCAATCCGCACATGGCCAGCGTGGTGGACTATGGCCGAACCCTTCTCATATTGAGAGGAGACCCGTGCTCTCTAGTGAGCCGGTAATGGGTGTATCATGATGATGATGATGATGATATTAATACTGATAGCTATAACAATTATAAGTGGAATTAGGACTAGAAATATTCGTTGGCCGATTTGGTCGGTCACGTACGGCGATTGACTCTTGTACTGTATTTGATTAATTTTAGCACTCATTATTAGGTTCGTGCTTTATAACAGAAATTCATATAACACTATTAAATAAAGTTTTTACTTCAGGAAAGCTAATAGCACTGCTTTTTATGATTTATATTGCTATTCATTTTAGCAAGGGAAATAATAATATTAAAAAATTAGACAGCCAATAACAGATTATGTCATTTACCATATAACCAATTATATAATACAAAAAAAACTGTAGTAATATAATAATATGAATTCAATAGACTAAGCGAATTCTCGAGACACTAAGTTTCCCCGTAGAATATTGTACAACGCCATCTAGCGGCTCAACCTCGAACCACGTGGGAACATGCAACCAATGCTTTAGCATACAGTTGTTTCGCATAGAACCTTAAAGCTTCAATAGAAATTTAAGCTGGAAACCTTGCATTAAAGCGAAATATTTTGGAAATAAAGTATTAAAAACGTTAAAATGCAACGTAAGTTAAGGTTTTTTTAACTTGGTGTGTTTCGTAACCAATGTCGTATTTATTATTAATAGGCCTTGGCCGAACTTTGGGACGAAAGCGCGTTTACCGGTGTCCGGTAGAGAAGCCGGCGTCTGAGGCAGAGCTTTTTATTCAGTTGCATCCCGGTCTTCGTACTGAGAGGTGTTTAACCGTTTCAATAAACTTCGCATGCGATATATAGCTCGCGAAACTTTTGCGAGACAAGTTTGTGTTTACGCGTAATTATTTAATTGCTAATTAGATTATACTTCACAATTCTTAAGTATGTAGCTTTACGTATATTCTAAGGATATTTTCAGATCGAAAACTGTACTTTAATGAGGAGTTTTATAAACACTTAATAAAACTTTTTTCGCCTATAATCAATATATTCAGTAATAATTGTTTTGTGTGTTATTAAAATAATAAACTGTATGAAAAATAGATAAAAGTAAGGAAATCTTTCTTCTTAAATATCACATTAATTACGTTAAACATTTGATTGCAAACTAATTTAAAATGCAGTGAGCTGTGTGCACTTAAGATTTTGGTGTTTAAAAGATTAAGTAGTTAGATAAAGTGGTGCAAAGTGGTGTGATGGTGTAGAATGTGGTGGCGTGCGGTGGTGTTGGTGCTGCTGGTGACAGCGGTCGCTGGCAAAGGGAAGAAGCATCGCCATCAGAAACCAGGTAGATATTTTTTACGTGAAAATAGATTGGCGTAATTAAAAACTATGCCATACATTTCCAAACCTGTCATAGTGCTGGACACAGGCGTATGATAGTGAAAAAGATTTGGAGCATAGACCCAACACGCTGCTCTAATGCGGGTTGGCAGGCTAATAATATATATATTTTTTATTGGTAACACGCTGGGTGGTCGGAACGTGTTTTCTCCCAATTCCAACTCCTAAAACCCTCCATCCTATTCCACAATGTAACACATTTCGGTCTTGAGAGGTGTTAGGTTATGTTGGGCATGGCATTATACAATGGGTTGCCCGGGCTTTCAGAAATCCAGCGAGAGGGAAATGCCTGGGTCGTTTTTAGTTTTTTTTTATATACATAGCGAGCAAACGAGCAAGCGGGTCACCTGATGGTAAGTGATTACCGCCGCCCATGAACATTTGCAGCACCAGAGGAACCGCCAATGCGTTGCTGGCCCTTGAGCAATTTGTTAATCCACTCTTTGAAGATCCCCATATTATAACCATTAGAGAACACAGAAGATGGAAGCTGGTTCCACAATTTGCAGGTGCAAAAAAGTTCGGGTTTACCCATACGACGAGGGGCGTGGCGAGTCCCATTACCTCCGTCCAACCCAGTGGATGGTGGTTTTCAGAAAGCTTTTCCACCACGACAAAAAATTAATATTTGGTATGGCACTGAGTTTGTTAGGGGTGTAGTAAACCCATACTTCTAATTGGTTTCTACGCGACATCATGCCGGAACGCTAAATTACTTTGCGACACGTCTTTGTCGGTAGGGTGGTAACAACAGTGGAAGCCTCCCACTAGACCAGACTCGAACCAGGAATCGAACCCAGGACATCAAATTTATAATGTGACAGCGCGCGCACTGCGCCACAGAGGTCGTCAGAGCTTCTGATAAACTTCGGATTTACTATAGTTCGTTATATCGAGATGTAGGTGCGGTTCCGGTCTTATGTATGCATGATTATATATTTTTATCACACGTACTTATTAATATGAGGACGACCTTCATGGCGCAGCGCGTAAAATAAAGAGGGAGATTCTGTGTCAGTGTCGATTCCCGGCCGGAGTCTCGTGGCTTCCGTCGCGGCTAGTAACGACCCTACTGGTAAAGACATACCTTAGGTGTTCCGGTATAATGCCGAATGGAAACCGATTAGGAAGATAGGTTCAAAATAACAAATCGGTGGCTCCTTTGGTGCTGCCGATGTTATGGTTGAAGTTTATCACCTAACATCACGTTACCTAACTGGTCTTTATCCCGCTATATAAATAAATAGCTTCATTGAATGAATAAACAGATATTGTAAACCACACAAATTACAGATATGTAAAAAATAAATATACACCTTTAAGCTATGACAGCCTAGTCAGGTTAGGACATCAGCTTCCCAATCAGAGGTCGGGGGTTCGAACCCCACCCACCTATAACTTTTCGGAGTTACGTGCGTTTTTAAGCAATTAAAATATCACTTGCTTCAACGGTGAAGGAACATCGTGAGGAAACCTGCACGCCTGAGAGTTCTCCATAATGTTCTTAAAGGCTTGTGAAGTCTGCCAATCCGCACACGGCCAGCATGGTGGACTATGGCCAAACCGTTTTCATATTGAGAGGAAACCGGTTCTCTGTAGTGAGCCGAGAATAGGTTGATCATGATGATGATGATGACACCTTGGCGCCCTTATCGCTACATAAAAATTACTTCGGCAACCAATAGTTACAAAAAACAGCAACAACAGAAAGAGGTCGGTGTGGCATATAAACACAGACCAATATCAATATAATAGTACATATATATTTTTTAATGGTAGGTACTTGTTAGCTTCAAGAGACAAACTTTTTGACGACCTCCGTGGCGCAGTGCGTGCGCTGTCGCATTTTAAAGTTGGAGGTCCTGGGTTCGATTCCCGGCTCGAGTCTGGTCTGGTGGAAGGCTTCGGCCGTGGCTAGTTACCACCCTACCGACAAAGACGTGTCGCCAAGCGATCTAGCGTTCCGGCACGATGTCGCGTAGAAACCAACTAGGAGCGTGGGTTTACCATACTTCTAACAGGTTAGCCCGCTACCGTCCTAGACATCATCATCACTTACCACCAGGTGAGATAGCCGTCAAGGGCTATCTTATAGTGTATAAAAAAAAACTTCGACTTTGTAAGAGATCCAGACTTAAACGAACCTAACCATAGAGGCAGTTTTCATGATACTCGTGTTAAACCGGATTCCGAGCTAGGATGGCGGCAACAGCGGCCAGTCCAAACAAGCCAACGAGGAAGCGGTCTCACATGACACAGTCACGTTCCCTCTTCCTGGAAACTAATGGTGTAGTTACAGAGGTGACGTTTACTTTGTAATGCAGACATTACGAGAGCCGGGATAAATGAACGCCGCCAGCGAAAAGGTATGGGAGGATATGACTGCCTCGCTAATCCAGTGCAATCTTCAAATTCAAATTCAAATAATCTTTATTCAAATAGTCCTTTAAAAGGCGCTTTTGACGCGTCAATTTACATAGTAGTGATTTGATGGTGATAACTATATTCGTAAACTTAAAACTGAAGCTATGAGGGGTTCAAACGCGCCCCGGTCTAAGAAGAAACAAACAACAAACTTAGCCAGGTAAATTTTCTTTTTGTTATCACCATCTCACATGCCACTTAAAATCATATTAAGAGCTATCTTATTAGAGCAATATTTCACACCCATGCTTGTTTATCATTTACCTAATCCTTTACACAATAGTAGGACTTTTCTACAAGCTTACGTTTTATATAAACTTTGAACTTATTGAGAGACATCCCTGAAATTTCATTTGGCAATTCGTTATAAAATTTTATATCTTTAAATTAATTTCTTGTTTCTTGTTTAACTACGATACACAAGAACTCTGGTTCGATTCCAAGGTGCCAAGCAATGTTTGCAACGGATTCTCCTGTTAAAACTTACTATAATAATACTTTGTCCGGTGGGAGGCTTCAGCCGTGGCTAGTTACCACCCTACCGACAAAGACGTGTCGCCAAGCGATTTAGCGTTCCGGCACGATGTCGCGTACAAACCAATTAGGAGTACAGGTTTACCATATTCCTAAAAGATTAGCCCGCTACCATCTTAAGCTCATCACTTACCATGAAGTGATATTGCCGTCAAGGGCTAACTTGTAGTGTATATAAAAAAAACGAGTCTTATACGTGTGCTAGAGAGCTATGAGCTAGAGATCTTTTCATACGGACAGATAGACACAAGGACAAGTAATAAACAAACTAGGAACACTGTTCTATCTAGTGTGCTTTGAAAGCGAAATCCATTATTTGTAGGCTTCTTTTCATTTATCTATCATATTAAATAATCACAACATCTGAGTTTTATTTTAATAGGTATATTGTGTAGAATAAAACAAGTTCAGTCTTAAAAATTACCTTTGGGACTATATCATTAAATAAAATTTATTTTATTCTTTATTTGTACACCACATATTAATATAAATAATAAGAAAAACAAGAAGAAACAGGATACAAAAGGCGGCCTTATCGCTTAGCAGCGATCTCTGCCAGGCAACCTTAGGATTAGGAAAAAAGAAAGTAGGTGGCGTAAGTAGTAATATAAGAAAAAACCTGCATACTAATAACTACATACTAATACATACACCGGATTACATAAATAATACAATACATTAATAAATATGAATTAAATATACTAATATATACCTTATAATATTAATAAAAAGAAATAAAATAAACATAAAAGTCGTCATTTTTGTGTGAGGAAATAAAATTTGACAGCTCTTTTAAAAACAGTGAGTGACTTTGACTGTCTTATGCTTAATGGGATAATGATAAGGATAAATGATATAATCGATAACTTACTAAAAAAGATAACTTTAAGTAATCTTTACTTTGTTAATGCGTAAAGAGAAATCTTTGTACCTAGGAGTCTGAGATTCGGTTATAATTAAAGTTTATATTATGAAGATGGAGTGCAGTCAGGTAAAATTTTGTAATATAAAATGTTGTCGACCGAAATTCTGACTACTAGGGTTCCAGTAGTGGGTATAAGATGCCGCACTTCCAGCACAATCATCACGGTTTGTTGAACGAGAAATGGGAGCATTAGTCATGGTTGACATGACTTTAAAAACGAGTAAAATATCACAACAGTGAGTCGTGATCGAGTTCATTCTCACTTTTAGTTAAAATAGTTTTTATTATTTGACTATAAGTTAGCTCTTGAGTTTCACTTGAAATTATGGCAACCTGAACTACTTACTTATGTAGCGGTGATAGCCTAGTGGTTAGGGCGTCAGCCTCCTAATCAGAGGTCAGAGGTTTGAATCCGGACACGCACCTCTAACTGTTATGTGAGTTTTAAAAAAAATCAATAATCACTTGCTTCAACGGCGAAGGAAAACATCGCGAGGAAACCTGCACGCCTGAGAGTTCTCCATAATGTTCTCAAAGACGTGAGAAGTCTGCCAATATTCACATGGCCAGCGTGGTGGACTCTGGCCAAATCCTTCTCATATTGAGAGGAGACCCGTCTCTGTAGTGAGCCGGTAATGGGTTGAACTACTTACATCTAAATCCTAAATGTCCTAAGTTAAATGGCGAATACTCAAATTGAGTTAAATTACATAAAATGACAAAAAAAAGAGTTGAATGTAGTAAAATAACAAAACAATATTCAATAACAAATATCTTCACCCCGCACGACGTTATCTAAAAGAAATAAAAGTAACCGCAGGCAATTATTATCAATAAATAAGCTTACTTAACTATACTAAGTCTAAATTACTAATTAGTAACCTAACTTAGTAGGTTTTCACCCAGAGCTCGCGTTACAGTCTTCATTGCTATGTCTATGAAACCTATTCTTTAAAATTAATTTCGAGATTGTGTTGGAAGTTTCATTATTTTTCCAGATTTTTACATTAATAAGTGTTAAGTAATAAAGGTACCCTACGTACCTAGTCTAGGTAGTATTATTATTATTTATTTATTTATAATTATTATTTAACTATTTATATTTTAAATACTTCACTACGACATATAGGTTCATAAATGATTTAGAACATCATACTGAGTTGAATAACAAAAAAAAAGAAACTGCTAAACTAAACTTAAGGTAGGTAGGCTGATACCTACTACTGCGGCAGGATCAGATTTCCATACAATCTGATTGGGAGTTCACGGCACCAAGGTAAACTTCCTCATCTGTAATGGGATCTTGCATCAATTACTGACTATCGTTAAATTACTGGTACGTATTCCGGGTAGATCGACGTCAGACATTATTAAACACAGCATTTTAAAATATTTAAACACGTGTTAATTAACACCACATTTTGTGAAGAGAAAGGTTTAGAAACAAATCTATGTGTAGAATAGCGATATATGTATATATTTAGTGCCTTAATTATGAATAATTGTAGATGAAATATAACTATTATACACCTCTCTAGAATTGGATTCCGAACCACTGGCAGTCACTACAAATGCACAGACCTAACGTTTGAAAAGAAGGTTTAAAGACTAGATCTTTAATTTTTGGAACGTTGTTCCTTATCGCGCGTTGTGAAAGGGGGCTAGACGGAAAAAATTCTTACGAAAAGTTGTCACGACACTTTTTGTTATTGTAAGCTGTGCGGCGTCGCATGTTTCTCTGTCTATCTCTCTCTCTCTTATAGAAAGCAAGCCAGATATTTTCATTTCTATTTCGCATTGAACAGTGTGGTAATGCGACGATTATTTTTGTTGAGTGTATACTTATTGTAAATAATAAATAATAAAAAATAATAATAATAATGAATCCTGACAGTGTTTTTGCACTCCGTTCCGGATATTGCTGATGGAGTACAAAATTGAGCCTACTGATTAAGTTTATATAACATTATACACAATTATAACATGCTGTTATGTAAACTTGTTATTACATGTTATATAAACTTATATAGTTCTACGTAGTTACTCTTTAATTATATTTATTGGTAGATGTGTAGATTTAGATGTATCATGATGTTCGTTTCCTTTACATCTCCTTGTCATAGATCTTCCTTTAGCGACAAACTTTATGTTCATTATTGTAGTCGGCTATTTATTAGTGGGCCGGCTATTTATTGCGCTTTCCGTGCGCGTGCGCATTGTGTGTGCGTATATTATTTATAGCGCGCGCGGGAGATAGCGCGGCCGTGAGCGATAGCTGTCACTCGCGATGTTTATTGTTTTATTGTGATTGCGCTATTGAAATGAGTTTGTGATTTTATCAATGAAAATAGAAAGTTTGTATTTTCTAATGTCTTCAAATGTCACCGAATTGAGAATCTCCTTAAGTCGGCTGTACGAATCAATATTTTTTTGCGATCGATTGCAAGGAAAAACTTAATAAATATTTTTTTCGATTTCCTAATTTCGATTTCCTAACCGCCTTTTGTACCTCTTTTCTTTTCTGTGTGCGTTACCTTGCTGTCTTATATTTCTTCCTTGTATAGTGTATAATAAAGTGTATTTTCATTGAATTTCATTAAGACAACATAAATAATTATAAAAATAAAAACAAATAAAAATGTCCCAATTTATTCAAAAATTACAAATAAAACATTTGAAATCAAAAATAACAAAAATCTGTTTTCAAATTAAAGTATTTAGAATAATGATTGTAATAAATCTTTTACCTCCGATTGTTTTGTAGGTGTATTGTTTCTGATGCAACCAGTGGTTCCATGCATCAAGTGGTTTGGCTGGAAAATAATTTTTGTTAATCATTTATTCCTTTTTTATCCATTACAACTTAGGCTTTAGAGGCAACCTCACCTGCTGGTTAATTACGATGCAGTCTAAGATGGTAGTGGGCTATCATCGTTCCGGTACGCTTAATCGCCTGGTGACACGTCTTTGACGGCAGGGTGATAACAGGCCTCGCGCCAGACCAGACCTGATCCGGGAATCGAACCCAGGAACTCCAACTTTACAAGGCGTTAGCACACGCGCATCGCCACGTAGGCCGTCAAACATGTAACGGCAGTTCACACTTCAATAATATCGAGTGAGTCGACAAAACGCTTCCAACACCAGCCTCGGCCAGCCCCGGTGAGGCGGACAGGTAGGGTGTTTCGTGGAAGGGCATTGTTTCACCCGATTAGCCACGCGTTCCAACCCTGCGATATTGCAGGTGCCATTGTCTCCCTTTATCGTGGATAGGACCCGTTCATTGATTTCTGTTCAATAAAAAAAATTGGATTTTTTTCAAGCGTGTGTAACAAAAATATGAAACTTTACAAGTATCTCTTAATATATAATTATATATATTATAATTATATATAATAATATCATCAATTAGATTGTTATAAAGTATATAATATTATTCGAACGTTAGGAAAATTAACTAAAAATTAAAACGCTTTTCTGCTATTATAAAATTTTTTTTTTAATTTTTAGTTAATTTTCCTAACGTTCGAACAATATTATATACTTTATTACAATCTAATTGATGATATTATTATATACTTGGCGAAAGCCTGTGTAACAATGAACATTAATAAGCTTAATTTTCAGATATGGATATGGATGGTGAAATTTAATATTTCATCAACATTTATGCAGCACACTTCATAGATCTTCGAAAAATTAGATTTCTAAGCACATTACGCTCTTTAGGACGTGTTGCGCGTCTCTCAGCTCAATTAGCGATATTACTATAGTGTATAAATAGAATATCAAATAAGTACACAAACTCTACTGCCAATTGGGCAATATAACTTTTTATTCGACTACTAGCTAGCCCTTGTATGCTATCTCACGGTGATCAGTGATGATTCAATGTAACATGGTAGCGGGCTAAACTGTTAGTTCAGTTAAGATACGGCGGTTTTGAAACTGTTTCAATTCATGATTGGTTTCTGAACATCGTGCTGGAATGCTTAATCGCTTGGCGGCACGAATTTGACGGCAGGGTGGTAACTAGCGACGGCTGAAGCCGACCAGAATATATTGAAAAAGATTTAGCGATTAAAAATGTAGGTACTATAGGTATATATCACCATTAACATGATTGTCAGCTTACTACAGACCACGGGTCTCCTCACAATAAGACATAAGTTTGGACATAGTCTTCCACGCTGGCCATGTGCGGATTGGCAGACTTCACACAGATTTGGGAACCGTCAGCAACAACAGGTTTCTTCACGATGTTTTCCTTCACCGTTGAAACAAGTGGTATTTCAATTGTTTAAAAACGCACATAACTCCGAAAAATTACAGGTCTTTACCACTTTTATAATATGCATATAAGCTATCTGAAATTAAAATAAAACCATTAAAATGTCTTACACGGAAATCAATGACTCACAAATATTTTATGATTACACCTTATACTATTGTGGAGACGATATTGACTCTGTTATACAGTGACTTCAAATTCAAATAATCTTTATGCAAATAGTCCTTTAAAGGGCACTTTTGACGCGTCAATAATTTACATAGTAGTTATTTCATGGTGATAACTACATTCGTAAACTTAAAACTAAAGCTATGAGGGTTCCAAACGCGCCCCGGTCTAAGAAGAAGCCCACAACAAGCTTGGCACTTAAAATTATATTAAGAGCTATCTTATTAAAGCAATATTTCACACCAATGCTTGTTTATCACTTACATAATCCTTTACACTATAGTAGGACTTTTCTACAAGCTTACGTTTTATATAAACTTTGAACTTATTAAGAGACATCCCACTTGGAGGAGTGCAGTCTATGCCGATCAAACTATCTACGATTCTAGAGTTAAGTTCTTATGCTAACTACGAGCTAACTGCATCTTTGGTATAGCGGTTAGCAAATTGAATGCGGATCAAGAGTTCTAGGTTTTGAACCCTAAGTCGAGCAAATGTTGGGTATTGTGTGTTTCTGTTCCAAAATTTTCAATTTCAGCCAGAACTTAAAAAATCTACTGTGTCTACACCCATACCTCTGAGAACACGTAAAGCCGTGTGTCTCAGCTATAGCTTCTGCTTTGTGACAATATTAGTCGCCAAAAACCCATAGGTTGGTTGGAGCAACATGCTAAGTCAACAATCTACATTCCAATCACTATGTTCCATGAAAGAGAGAGAGTAAAGTCCCGGCAGTGGTGCATAAGATGGGCGATGATTAGAGATGACGAAATTTAAATTAATCTAAACTCTCTGAAATTCAACCTAACTCATAATGATAAAGTATTTAATTTCTTAATCCATTATGTGGAACGAAATACCAACTTTAATCTTGCATTAGTAGCCATTAACGATATTGCGTTGTGCATTTAAAAATACTAGTCAGTTGCCCCAGATTTCAATCAATCAAAATGATGATTGGCTAGTTCTGTGTACTTGTCAGCGTTCAGTAATAATGACGTCTGTCAAGCCGCCGACTAACTGTTAATAATTGTAACCGACACGCGCGCTACGTGAACTCGTCACGATGTCACCTCTAATAATTTTAGGAACCTCATTAAAATGGTGGAGTGTTATAGATAAATGTGTGTTGCTATTGCCGATCAAACTTATCTCTACTATCACAGCAGTGTTATAAATGCGAAAGATTGTGTGTATGTTCATCATCATCATCATCATCATTATGATCAACCAATAGGTTGATCCGGCAATTTTCGGCAATTTGCCGGCTCAATAGAGAGCACTAATTTGTAAACAATAACTCTCTGTTATTAGGTGCAGTATATACACAACAAGTTAATGGACCGAAGAAAGTTCCATTTGACAAGGAATTCACTCGATCAGCTAGGAATTCTCATTAACTTAGTCATCATCATCATCATCATCATCATCATCATGATCAACCCATTGCCGGCTCACTAGAGAGCGCGGGTCTCCTCTCAATATGAGAAGGGTTTGGCCATAGTCCACCTCGCTGGCCGTGTGCGAATTGGCAGACTTCACACGCCTTTGAGAACATTAAGGAGGAACTGCAGGCGTGCAGATTTCCTCAAGATGTTTTCCTTCACCGTTGAAACAAGTGATATTTTAATTGTTTAAAAACACAAATAACTCCGAAAAGTTAGAGGTGCGTGCCCGTGTTTGCATCCCCGACCTTTGATTAGGAGGCTGACGCCCAAACAACTAGGCTATCAGAGCTTCAGTGTGAATGTTCAATGGAGATTAATTACACCCATGGATAGATTAGGTTACCAATATAGGTTACTTTTAATTCCGAGAAAATTCTTGGTTCCCACGAGATCTGTAAAAAAATTGAATTCCACAACTGAATTTGGACGACTTCCGTGGCGTAGAGCGTGCGCTGTCTCATTAAAAGTTGGAGCTTCTGGGTTCGATTCCCGGCTCGAGTCTGTTCTGGTGGGAGACTTCTGCTGTGACTAGTTACCATCCTATGGACAAAGACGTGCGGCCAAGCGATTAAGCGTTTTCGCGTGGAAACTAATTAGGAGTATAGGTTTACCACAACCCTAACAGGTTGGCCCGCTAACATCTTAGACTGCATCATCACTCACCTATAGTGAACTTATAGTGTTAAAAAAATATATAGCTATGCCTATTTGGCGTGTTAATAAGCAGTATTAACAATCATCCTTTTTGGTCAAAATATACAAAATTCTGTTAATTAACATCCTAGAAACCACACAATAGGAATGAATTAAGAATAATTAAGAACACTCAACATAGCTCGGAGAACCGATAGACATTGGGGTCCCAAGGTACTGGAATGGAAACCCCGCACCGGTAAACGTGGCGTTGGTCGACCCCCAACTAGGTGGACAGATAACATCAGACGAGTCGCAGGGAGCCGCTGGAAGCAAGCGGCCCAAGGCCGTGAGCATTGGAACTCCCTACAAAAGACCTATGTCCAGCAGTGGACGTCAATCGGATGTTAATGGTGATGATGATGAAGAACACTCAAAAGCCAACTTATTTATAAACTGCCTTTGATAGAACACGAAACTAAATGGTCACACAGCAAACAGTTATCAAATACAAACTTCGATCAACAATCGAAAGTTCTGAGAACGGAACCGCAATTAGTACATAAAGTTACGTCCCTAGTATCTCGTAATTTGATTATTCAGTGGGATAAGACTCGAAACAAATTGGAGCCAAGTGGCCCGATGGTTATCTCAATATAATGATTTGGAAAGCTTCCACCCGGCGTACATGATGGCTGTTTCCTCAATTTGTTAAACGTCTCGTTGTCCCAACAGAAGTGATTCATTGATCATTGCGGTAACTATACAATACAATTTTAATATTTTTAATATTTAAATAATAAAAAAATACCTAAAAACTCAGCATTATTATAATGAGTTCCTGGGTTCGACTAACGTCACGACTTTAGCCCGATGGGAGGCGTTTAGAAACCAATTAGGAGTATGCGTTTACCCTACACCTTACAAGTTAGCTCGCTAACATCTTCAGCAGCATCATCTCTTGCCACCAGGTAAAGTTGTTGTCAAGGGAACTAACTAAAAGGAACAGGAATTAAAAAAAAAACTTCCGAAAGCAGACTTTCAGTCGCATAACCTTCATAGTTCTTAGAGGCAAGAGCATCATGGTAGACTTACGCCTTGAAAAGCTAATGTGGATGATAAGGCCAGGCTTGGCTCAGGTGGTTGCTGACCGACAAGGCTGTCTTTTAAATCTTACAGTTCAATATCCTGTTACACAAACAAGATAAGCAAAATTTATGCCAAAAATTATGTGTGGTGTGATAAATATTTTTTTTTTTATTCACCACAAGTTAGCCCTTGACTGCATCTCACCTGATGGCAAGTGATGATGCGATCTAAGATGGTAGCGGGCTAACCTGTTAGTAGTATAGTAAACTCATACTCCTAATTGGTTTCTACACGACGTCGTGCCGGAACGCTAAATCGCTTGGCGACACGTCTTTGTCGGTAGGGTGGTAACTAGCCACGGCCGAAGCCTCCCACCAGACCAGACTTGAGCCGGGAATCGAACCTAGGACCTCCAACTTTAAAATGCAACATCGCACGCGCTGCGCCACGGAGGTCGTCAAATATAAATAAATAAAAGCAGTGGTAAGTAATGAAGAGTCAGGAAGTCTAACTGTGTGGCCAAAGTTACGATTTCCTCCAACATCTGATCAATGGAGCGCTGAAAGTAGGGGGCGGGGAATAAATAGTGCAAGAGACGCACCAGGGAAGGGGGTCGCTGTCGCCGACTACAGATTTAGACCAGACGATGACAAATAGCCGAAGATCATATCGCACTGAACGGAGTTATCGATAACCTACTTTAAAACCACCCGAGCTAAGGTTCCAAATAGATTGCGAGCGATTTGTCAGACGGTATTTTCGGTATTGAAGATGTATACTGAATCACCGGTCACTTACCCGAGTAGTTAGAAAATATATTTTGAAATGAAATTATTGTTTGTATTGGAGACGGTAAATGAAGCGAAACCGCAGTGACTAAGTTGGATTGATGATGTTTTTTATTGCACGTAATAGTAGAAACGGGCCGTCGAGCTTTTGAAGCTTTTAGTTGTGAGAGATTATATAAAATGAGTCATGTAACCAAGTGGCTATCCAAAGCTAGTGGAGTAAATTTGAATATAAACAAAATATTAGTATGTTAATTTATTTGATAATAGTAAGTGTTTAAAATTGAGATTGTTAATAACGACATAGTCCTGAGTCTTTGATTTAACTTAAGTTTATTTACTCGTACGTCACATCATACTTTTGTGTCAATCTGTCGTAATTGCATGTATCTTATTGTTTAATTATGACTTTTTTTTTATCCACTACAAGCTAGTCCTTGACGGCAATTTCACTTGATGGTAAGTGATGATGCAGTCTAAGATGGTAGCGGGCTAACCTGTTAAGGGTATGGTAAAGCCTTATCCTAATTGTTTTCTACACGACATCGTGCCGGAAAGCTAAATCGCTTGGCGACACGCCTTTGTCGATAGGGTGGTAATTAGCCACAGCCGAAGGCTCCCACCAGACCAGACTCGAGCCGGGAATCGAACCCAGGACATCCAACTTAAAAATGCAACAGCGCACGCGCTGCGCCATGAAGGTCGTCGAATATATTGCTCCGTGTTAAATGCCAGATTAACATGACAACGTACGCTTAGGCAGTTGTGTGCCAAACTCTCACCAGATACGACCAATAGGTTGATAGAGTTAATGAATCAGTTGGTCAAACTATCAGTTACCTAGTTAATAGTCCTTTTAGATAAAAGAGGAATGGTTTAGAGAACAATACCACAAAAAATACACACTGAATTGACAACCTTCACCTATTTTGAATGATGTTTGAAAAGTGGTATTCTTAAGTACATTATCGTCATAACGAGTACTCACTGAAGAGTCAGGTAAACTTCCTGTCCGGGCTTACTGCTAGTTTATTTTTTGACTCAATCTTGTTAGCGAGTGTATTGTGTATCCTTCCGCTCTTCGGATGATCGTTGATAGTTCCTTTTTAGATAACATTCAAATGGTTTTCAAGGGCTGGAATATTTGGTCATTATATTTTTTCACCTACTTCATACTACTGTACGAGAAATTTTTATTTTAGCCCTGCATTATTTAGAGGTGTTAAAACACTTGCACTTTCTGATTTATCTATCTAATCCGTAAGAATAATTAAAAAGTAGTTGAAATCACTGGACTGATAGGGTTTAAACAAATTTTAGACGTATCTTATTAGATAGAGATACTATACCAAATTTCATCATGCTTAGTGTGTTTGAATATATGATACAAACAAAGAAATACTGTAAAACACTTGGAACTTTTAATCTCTTATCAGACGCCTCAGTTTATAGCTATCTTTATGCCGATAGCTATTGCTATAAACTGAGGCGTCTGATAAGAGATTAAAAGTTCCAAGTGTTTTACAGTATTTCTTTGTTTGTATCATATATTCAAACACACTAAGCATGATGAAATTTGGTATAGTATCTCTATACCAAATTTCAAAGTTTGTATTCTAGGTATAGGAATGCTTTCGGGTAAACATTTCAGAAACTTAAAAAAAAAAAAAAATCGTCAAATATATTACATTGATCTTTACACAATTTTTTATGATGTCGTCTAATATTTTAGAGACGGAAGATTTATAGAAAACTGAACGCGGAAGAAGATTTGGCATAGTTTGACTAATTTTCATTAGTTTTTAGGACATATATAAATTATTTTACTTTACTTGTGTCGATGTCGGTATAGTGACACACCTGTCCAGGTTAACTAATAAATAACGTGTATAATAATAGCGCTGGCCGCGGTACACAGGTCTCGTACGTCTGCTCTAGACATAGTATACTTCTTGCAATTCACGAAGGCGAGTGAGCTTTACTAGTGGTTGAACGTGTATATGCACATTGCTGTAGTGTGCGTGTCTATATCGTATTGTTTCCACGACGACGCTTATTGCTACGAAGTACTGTTAGCATGTCAAAACGCAAAGTTGTTCATAGCGAGAAAAATAGGGTATTTTTTTATGATGAATCGTTTTTTGATAAATTTTAAAAAAGTTTATTTTGATCTGTCAGAAAGAATAGACAGTAGATGTCATTTTGTAAGAAAAGGTTTTTTGACATGCAACAATTCTGTAACTGTTTTGGATATTTAATCGTATGTTTTATTATTAGTAGGGACGAGCAGTTTCAATTTCTTCAAGAAAAATATAATTTTATGAAAGTGAATAACAGTGACAAACGTGATTTAAGTCCATTGGCTAACGTACTTAAATGTACTGCGGAAGCAACTGGCTTTTTTTTACTTTTTTTTGCTAACCATACCTGCTTTCGATCTCACGCACACTGTTACACATATACAGATACGTCTTTACCACAAGTAAATCTCACTCGCCTTCGTGAATTGCAAGAACTATATCTGCATACATTCGAGTGAAATGGTAATTGTTCCGTGACCGGTCGTGCGGGAAGTTGATTGTAACATTTAGTTGCTCTCATAAAGAGTGTCTAGCAGTCACAGCACCATAAAACCCGACGTTGAGATATTTCTCAATATTTAAATATCGCATGAAAAATGATTTTGTTATTGCAAAACTTAAAAAGCTACATTTACTAATAATCAGATTTTTAGGTGAAATGTGAAAAAGTGCTACATAGGCCGAGATCTATAAAGCGAGCTTAGCTTTACCTCTGCCTTGTGCCATAGTTAAAAAGAAACAACTTTATATGGCTGACATTAACTGTCTATTCCTAACACTAAATTTGACTCAACAAGTCAGTACGCTCTAGCTAGAAAATTGGAAACGCTAGAGAGGTACTAAGATTTTTAAAATGACGAAAAGAGTTATAGGTGGCAGGCATAAAGATGTCTGATTACAGAAGATCTTGTCTATATCTTAATTAAAAAAGTTATAGGAGTGTTTTGGCAAAAGTATCAAGTAATTATTTAAAACGGTGCGTCCCATAATTGGTATTGCTCTAACGAGATGGAGATAGCTATGCTCGGCGTTCCTCAGTGATCAAACCAGAAACGAGAACATCCTTAGAAGAACCAGAGTAACCGACAGAGCTCAATGAGATGCGTGGAAGTGGTAATGGCACATAGCTGGGAGAACCCTCGGCGACTCGCAATGTTGAACGTGGGGCTGTTCGGCCCTTAACAGTGGTCATACAAAATCAAGTTAATCGCAGGAAGTCGCTAGAAACAAGCGGCGCAAGACCGTAGACTTTATAACCCCTACAAAATACCTTTGTACAGAAATTGAATTCAATCGGTTGAAATATAGATGATGAGATCAAATTGTCCAATATAGAACTATTCAAACGTTCTGAATTTTTTGAATACGTAAGAGAATTATAAAATTAGTTATAATTACGTACGTATAATTAGTTATAAATAGTACGTTAAAAGCTCAGTAGGTTCTATATTAGAATAATATTTAATGTTATCAAAAAAGGAAAATCTTTCTGAGCCGGGAATCGAACTCAGGACCTCCAGCACGCACTGCGCAACGAAGGTCGTCAAAAAATCTGTACAAGGGCTCGTTACAAAAACTTTAAACATCTTCTTGATCGCTGACAAATCAGTGGCATTCGTGTCAGCCGAATGAAAAAAAATTCCAACCATTATTTATTCACTACACCGGTGTCCGACCGCAACAACACTAATAGCCCTTATTACGTACGATAATCAAAACGTCACGGGACAACGATACCAGTGGAGTAACGAGCGGGGAGAGTTCGGCTCCCATACCAAGTGTATCGGTTATCATCGTTTTTGTCATTAAAATATTTCGAGCAATACGCGTATATTATCCTCTTCGTGCATCATAACGGACAGTTTACACTTGTCGCGCAAGTTGTCGGTCGATATAACGGATACTTCAACGGTCGTATGTTTTAAGTCACCGCAGCGTGTTCATTAACAACCTAGGTATTATTACCAAAGAAGCATAATGAATCAGAATGCTAACTGGTGTAGGGAGCTATTAGATTCTTTATAACACGATATTAAAGTATTCGTAACACATTTGATGCATTTAGAATACAAGAATAAAAGTTTTATTAAAAATAGCGTTGAGTTTTGGCTTACAAATATCATAATTTTTAGTGAATTGCTTTAATTTTATTTATCTATTTTTTAATACGATTAAAAAACCGGAAATGGTTTTCCAAGATGAAAAGTTTTTTATCGAGAACTACTTAAAACTCATCCTGATTACTGTTTTCCCTTACGTCGTATTTTACGAAGAAACGCGTTCAATAATATGACGGCAATCAGAGAGCAGCGCCATCTAGTTTTGGAGTCATGTACTACAGACAAGAGAGTGGCAACGCCCCCTCTCTTTACGCAACACTAAGTGACGTATGCAGGTTCTTATAAGACTCACCGGCGCGGGACGGCGCATTGCATTGATAGCACTCGGTCGGGTCGGACCGGTGGTTGAGCTGCGGTGGTGCATTCGTACTTGGTGGAGCGTATAGTCTGCTCCTTATAAATTACCATACTTATAATTGTAGCTCTGTTCTACCAAGAGTGTCTGGTCTCTTCGCCCGAAACTACCCACGTCTACATAAATTACCGACAAAGACACGCACCCGTCCGTAGTCATCCTACAAATATAATAATTTGGAAAGCTTCAATGTTTAATTGGTGCTTGATAGAACTTTTGCTTTGCGTTCAGTGCATTTATTGCCTTTTATGATTAACTTAGAAGCTGTGATAGCCTAGTGGTTAGGAGGTCAGCCTTCTAATCAGAGGTTGGGGGTTCAAACCCGGGCACGCACCTACAACTTTTCGGAGTTATGTCCGTTTTTAAGCAATTAAAATATCATTTGCTTCAACGGTTAAGGAAAACATCGCGAGGAAACCTGCACGCCTGAGAATTCTAATGTTTTTAAAGACGTGTGAAGTCAGAATGGCTAAACCTGAAATTACTGAATGGCTGAATGAGAACATAATGAGAGGAGACCCACGCTCAGTAGTGAGCTGACAATGGGTTGATCATGATGATGATGATGACGATGACTAAGTTAATGAGAGTTCCTAGCTGATCGAGTGATTTCCTTGTAAAATGGAACTTTCTTCGGTCCATTAACTCGTTGGGTGTATACTGCACCTAATAACAGAGAAAAGTTATTGTGTACAAATTATAATTACAACTTGATAAGAGAGTTTAGCCTCTAAGACATTAAGGAATAGGGAACAATATACGCTACACTGTAGAAGTAATATTTAAGTGCTCCCGACATTAAAAATTTATGACATTGTCTTCTGGTGATACATTGTCGTAAACTAGAAAGTTCTAGCTTGATGACGTTCATTGGCCGTGTAAAGGCTTCCGTAATCCAGAAATGAGGCTGTTAGAGTCTCAGCTGACATCTTCATTAAGAAAAAGAAATAACAGAGGACATGCCTGGTGTTTTTGGAACGAAGTTCCTTATCGCGCGTTGTGAAAGGGGGCTAGACGGAAAAAATTCTTACGAAAAGTTGTCACGACACTTTTTGTTATTGTAAGCTGTGCGGCGTCGCATGTTTCTCTGTATGTCTCTCTCTCTTATAGAAAGCAAGCCAGATATTTTCATTTCTATTTCGCATTGAACAGTGTGGTGTCGCGACGATTATTTTTGTTGAGTGTATACAGGTTTTTTGTAAATAATAAATGAATCCTGACAGTGTTTCTGCACAAGTTCCGGATATTGCTGATGGAGTACAAAATTGAGCCTACTGATTAAGTTTATATAACATTATATTTGTTAATAATAAAAAAAATATTATTATAACTTAAATAAAATAAAATTTTATTACAATTCCTTCACTAATTAATCGAAAGGAACTTCGTTCCATTCGGGTGTCCCTTGACACCTCTCAAGTTTTTTTTTTAATTTTCTTCTATAACTTTGCTTCTTTTGCTGATTTTGTGAACTATTTGTGAACGTATAACGTATTTTTGTAGCGTTCCGGCACGATGTCGCGTAAAAACCATTTAGGAGTGTGGGTTTACCATACCCCTAACAGATTAGCCCGCTACCATCGTAGACTGTATCTTCACTTACAGTCAGGTGAGATAGCCGTCAAGGGCTAACTTGTAGCGTATAAAAAACGTGAAAACCTGTAATGTTAAAATAGGTAATGAAAAAATGTATTAGCTGTTGATTTTTTTATTACATTGCACGGGTGGAGAATGAAACATAGATTCTCATCCGATACGCAGTAGAGAGAATAGTTGACCTCTGTGGTCCCCAGAATTTTATCTGTGGGTACATCCAATCATCGCATGCAGTTAATTGTTTGTAATTTCCCCAAAAAGTACTCATACCAATAATGTCTATTAAAAATGTTTTCAAAGTAACCGGAAAAACTTGTTTACACATTGCGATTATATTGAACGTGACCTATCAGTGAGTGTCGGGCCGGTGTCGGTCCGTGTCGGAGAGGCCACACGCATTGATGTAATTACACGCGTGAGCCGATGCCGATGCGCGTCACGAAGGGCATTTAGGGCGCTGTTTACAGAACAAATATTAGCCGGTCGCAAGCAACGCCGTAAGGGGAAAGAGGCCAGCGGCTTCTTCGGTAAAAAGGGGTATGCATCATTCTGCATCTTTTTATGTTAGCAAAACTGAACACCGAAGTGGTGGTTCTTCGGTGTCATGTCACGCTTGACAATCCGTCTTTAATATTTCCTTTATTATAACATACATATCTAACATTATTCTGACTTGCACTTTTGTATATCAATAGCACTGTCCTTCTTGTCTAAGGAGCTTCAAAATTATCTACAAACATTATGTTTATAGATAACATATATATATATGTGTGTGTGTGTGCGTGTGTGTGTGTCTTCATTGTCTAATATGTATATAGCATTGTATGCTTAGTAATCATCACCCTCAAGTCTCAACTAAGTAATGGCGTAGACACTGGCAAAGACTTTTCATTTTGCTTCAATGTGGGATCAATTGGAATGCAATCAATTATTAGTTAATGAAAATCAAGATATTACTCTATACATTGTATACACCATTTAAGTAACTATCCGATAGATTAGCATAGGCCTTCTCTATGATAGAAAGGATGCAACTGTCGTGCTGGTAAAAACTATTATTTGACCTACTTGGTGCGCGGAAAAAGGTAAAATATTATGTAACGGGTGACACATCAGCGAGTGCGCCAATTTGTCTATGCCAAGTAGCCATACTGTCGTACGTACCGCCATGTCAAAAATTTCCGCCATTATGGTTTGGCCAAGTCAGCGTCAAGTAAGCCAAATCCCGCCATTTTTGATAAAAACAATATGAATATTTTGTATTTTAATTTTTGTACCTACTAGAATTAATTAATAGTGTAGATTTAGATTTAGTTTTTAGAAATAAAACTCCTTTGAAAAGCGTAGGATTGATTTTAACGCTATGCGGTTATAACTTAAGTCATTGATGGAATTGTATACCACAAGTAAGTGTAACCAGATATTTTGACACCCGTGCGCGTGATTATTCCGCTCTGCCGAATTCGTCATTGGGACATGAAATATTGGAAAGTTTATGAACGGACTGTCACAAATAAAAAATATTAATTGTGAAAAATAAGGTCGTAATGATATGATTAAGTATTAAAGTCAAAGTAGGGCAGTGCTATATTATATGGTAACCTTGTAAAAATTAGGAATGCATACATTAAAGAGCACTTTTAAGACGCATACACCTTTGTTTGTTACTAACTGTTATCACTGTATTAATTATCCTAGATTGGACATTCATTCCTCTCTAAAATATTTTATTATCATCACATATTTTGCTGAAGCGGTGATAGCCTAGTGGTTAGGGCGGCAGCCTCCTAATCAGAGGTCGGCGGTTGGAATCCGGGCATGCAACTCTAACTTTTCGGAGTTATCTACGTTTAAAAAAAAAATATCACTTGCTTCAACGGTGAAGGAAAACATCGTGAGGCAACCTGCACGCCGGAGAGTTCCCCATAATGTTCTCAAAGGCGTGTGAAGTCTGCCAATCCGCACATGGCCAGCGTGGAGGACAATGGCCAAACCCTTCTCATATTGAGAGGAGACCCGTGCTCTGCAGTGAACCTCTGTAGTCGGTAATGGGTTGATCATGATGATATTGATTTGTTCATATTTTATTATTTAATACGAATAATATGTGTGACTGAACATAGGTATGTGGGGGCGTTTGCTGACATACAGAGTGTTAAGGTAAGCTTTGCTGTTGTAGAGAACGTTTAGAAGACGTTCTACTAATATATTTTATCTCCAGTTATTTCATCAACGCCTTCCGCTCATGCCTTGACGCTCTACATATGTCCAGCCCTGGTATGCCGTGAGTAACCAGAGCGTTCGACACCCGGAACCGCGTGTGTACTCTGGAAGATTATCCCAGTTAGCCGAATTCGGCGTGAGAACGTGACTCGCTAGAAAGTGCTTCGGCGATCGCGGTTGATAAGGACGTATGTTTGTGACACAAGGGCACGCGTTTATAACCACTTTCATATGTAGACAATGTTGATTACATGAGTAACGATAAGAATATTTTGTGTTTTGTAAGAAAGAAGGAAGGTAACTTTTTTTTTATTGCCCTAAAACTTTTTGACGACCTATGTGGCGCAGCGCGCGCGCTGTCGCATTATAAAGTTGGAGGTCCTGGGTTTGATTCCCGGCTCGAGTCTGGTCTGGCGGGAGTTTTCGGCCGTGGTAAGTTACCACCCTACCGACAAAGACGTGTTGCCAAGTAATTTAGCTTTCTGGCTCGATGTCGTGGGTTTACCATACCCTTAACAGGTTAGCCCGCTAACATCTTAGACTGCATTATTACTTACCATCAGGTGAGATAGTCGTCAAAGGCTAACTTGTAGTGGATAAAAAACCCCCTTGAAGGCAATCTCACCTCACGGTGGTAAGTAATGATGCAATCTAACATGGTACCGTGCTGCAAAAGTAAACGACTTAGCGCTACGTCATTGTCGATAGGCTGGTACCTAGCCACGGAAGCCGACTACGCCTGACTAGTGCCGCGAATCGAACTCAGGACCTCCAACTTTATAATGTGACAAAGTCACCAAATTAAAATGTCAACAAGCTGTGACCCGCGGTTCCGCGTAATTCCCGTTTCCGTGGAAATACTGGGACAAAATATTGCCTAATAAATTGACTCTTTGAAGTTAGGCTCACACCTACATTTCTTAGAAAACAGTTATTGATTATAATTTAATGTGAACTTTATTGGATAGCAATAAAGTTCAAATTGACCCTTCATTTTATTTAGACAACGTTTATATGGGAAAAAGAAAAGGGCTGTTTTTTTGGGTTTTCCCGGCAATTATTCGAATTTTCCCGACTTTTTAAACATTCCCTAGCCCTTCACGAATATTTCAAGACCAAGATAACATAAATCCGTTCAGCCGTTCTCGAGTTTTAGCGAGACTAACGAACATCAATTGATTTTTATATATATAGATATAATAAAGCATCCTAATCTTAATATTATAAAAGCGAATGTGAGTTCGTTTGTTTTAATCATTCTTCCACAAGCAGAAAGTTACATTATTAGCAAATAAAACTACAGAGCGAAGCTGATAGTAGATAAATGTTAAAATAGATTTGTTTGAATGTGAGATATGAAAAAAAAACGGGGATGGCGGGAAGAAGAAAAATGAGCGGGAACGAGGCGGTTTTTGGAGAACGTCGTGCAACCGCGGTTTATTTAGTTAATTGGAGAATAATTACTTAAGTTAACTCTGAAAGAAGTTATTTATAGTCAAAACATTAAAGATACTTGGATATAAACACTCCATTCCCCGATGCGTAGGTGTCCTACTGTCCTAGGTGCCAATTCTCCTGTCTCAAGTTTGTGTAAAACCCTTAACCACAACAGCTCTCTTATAGATATTAATTTAGACTCCTTGTGTAGTTTTCGGAAAAACATATTATTTAAAGTCAATCAAGACATATGTAACGATTAGTTAGTTATACTTTATATTTTAATATTATTATATACATTTATACATTATATACATACATTTTTATTATATTTTATTTCTTTTATAGTTTTTTTGTAACATAATTTATAAATGTTGTGTTTACTTGTAAATGGGCACTACATTTAGTAAGATGTTAGTAATTAGTTCTAATTTTAATGTAATAATGTAAGTGTAGCCGTAAGTAAACCAAATAAATAAAATAAAATAAAGACTAAAGGGTTATTAATTTCACCCAGTTTCTAAAATACGTAAGTTATTGACGCATCAAAAGTGCCTTGTAAAAGATTCCTTCAATAAAAGTTATATTTGATTTTGTTTTAATTATATAAAGTTGGGTCGTGGGTAATGGGCGCACTGTTCCGTTCGTCCAACGTTGATCCGGCTGACGCAAGGGCATACCGCACTCCGCAGTTTACGTGCCACCGGCTCATTAGCGGAACAATGTGGCCCGTGTATGTCGCATGCTTCCAGGTATTGGGCTCCTTTAGCTACCGCGCTTAAGCGTTCGCCACACCAAGCGCGGTTTAGCTTTAATTTAAGCGAACTTTTCACTAGCTATTTTTTTTTTTGTTCAACGGTTGAGTGATTACGAAACACACTTGCGACAGACGTAAATCTCGTAATCATTGCCGTTAAACGTCTCTTATGGATGACGTAATTTTTTACAAACTATTTGACATTTTGCGAACGAGAAACTGCCGTTCATTAACTTTTCTGACAGGTTGCCCACAAAACGTTTTTATGCAAAATGCATAATTTGTATTATAGCGGATGTTGTCCTTATTATCATCAACCTATTCAAAAATTAAAAAATCAAAATATTCAGCCTTTAAAAGAAAAAAGTACATCTCATCTAAAAACGTATGTGTCTAGACATTGGCTGAACAGGGCGCTGCCTCAGCTTGATGCTGCGTCAAAATTGACTGCAGCGCTGATTTTCAGGCATAACCCATGCTGATATCACGGAGTGACTGGGAAAGCGCTTCTTTAGTGTGTGAGGGTATGTGCGCGTGTGTGTGAGTACGTGTTTGGTTGTTTTTCTTTTTTTTTTAGGCTAAATATATATTTTTCCATCTTATACATTTTTGTAAGTAATCCTGCCTGCAAAATTTGTTGGCTTTATGGCTAACTTGATAAGATCATTCATTTCACAGTTTTTGTGTTTCAAATAAATACTTTTTTATAAAATGTCTGAAAGATAACAAAGATTTCAACAGCCGGGCAGGTGGCGGAAGATCATTCCAAATTTTACAGTCAGCGTATAGGTGGACCTATACGATATTCCACGGCTCGGACAGGCCTCCTCTTTAATCACTTTGCTCAAAAGGTTGGCCAGCGTTTGTATACTCATCGCAAATATTGTACTATGAGAGCTCACCAAACACGATCGGTTAGCAACTGCCAAAAAGCCAAAGTATAGCGGAGCAGCATCGTCAACGCTCCGGGTTTGATACGTCGAAGTCGAAGGCATCAGCGAAGCAATGCGCGCATCCCGAGCGCGCGGTAAAAAGTTCCGATAGAGGCCGCGGAACCGGTCCGGGCCCAATTATCCCGGTCGCCCCCACGACTAATTGGATGTCGAGCACCGAGCCCGGCTGCTTGCCGACTATAAGACTGCTCGCCGTGTGTGAAGCCAACGGACCTTAAAATATGAATAGGTCTCCTCAGGTTTCTATTATGATAGCCAAAGTACTCGTAGGTACCATTTTTTTTTTATACACCACAAGTTAGCCCTTGATGGCTATCTCACCTGGCGGTAAGTGATGATGCAGTCTACTTCTAATTGGTTTCTACGCGACATCATATCGGAACGCTAAATCGCTTGGCGACACGTCTTTGTAGGTAGGGTGGTAACTAGCCACGGTAACGGCCGAAGCCTCCCACCTGACCAGACTCGAGGCGGGAATCGAATCCAGGACTTCCAACTTTGTAATGCGACAGCGCACGCATTGCGCCACGGAGGTCGTAAACAAAGAAAATCTCGTCACCACCACCACTGCACAGATCTTGATAAACTAAAAATATTTCCGTGGGGTTTATTGACATAGTATGACACTATATACTACCTCCTGCTCCCTGGATCGACGACTTGAAAATGATCGCTGGTAGCACAGTGGATGCGGAAGGCGAAGGACGGACAAGGTGTATGTATGGTGGCGCGCTCTCGGAGAGGCCTTTGTTCAGCAGTGGGCGCCTATAGGCTGAGTATTGATATAGCCTTTCTATTCTAAGGACGTTTGGAATAGAGATTTTTTTGCATCCTGGACACGGACATAGATACAGCTTTGGACGAAACAAATAGTTCGAGCAAGATAAAAGAAAAAAAACAAACGCAGATGAACTCTACCGTAGACTAACTTTTTATATGCCTATACCAACTCCAAGCTGCGTGCTCGACTGAATACTCTGGATTTGAAGCTATGTCAGTTACACTGGTTCTACGTTCCTTGTGTTGAGATCATGATCCTCAAGTAACGCTGTTAATAGCAAAGCATTCTCCATTTCTTGTTACTGGTAGACAGTCTGCTACACTCAAGCGAGAGGCCGCCATTTAACTTGACCGGTCCACGAGTATCTTTCACCTTTCCCTGGTTCTAATACAGATTACCTTTTCACAACTTTTTATCACAGACAATTAGAGCTTGAGCGCTGAATAGTCACATTTCACTTTTTTTTGTATGATGTGCAATAAATCAGCGAGTTCCAGCGATAGTTCAATAAAGATAAATCGATGTTAACTACAAACTAGCGAGATGTTATCAGCCGCATGGATCGGTACCTACCTATTATTTTAAATGAGATCGCTTGTATCGCGCGTGTCAATCAAGACGGTTAGTCACTAAGCGCTAGTGACTAGGTGTAGTGGAGGCGTATACACCACAACTTAAGCTGACTCATTCGCTCGACTTGGAAGGCCAGTGTGCCAGAAATAAAGCAACTGCTCTTGAGATCGATTTGATTTCTTTATTTAGTTTAACGCATGCAAAACTGATTTTGCAAGTGTCTTTGAGTTTTACTTAAAGTAGACTCTGACGAACAGATTACGTTTTTTATCATTAAACAATCAAAATATAAACAACAGAAGAATAAACATGAGATACTGACTTTCTAGAAACGATCACAGCGTGCAGCAACTCTTATATCTAAATAATTCAATTAATACCTATAAGGCAGTAATGGATAGTCTCACTTGGTTTATAAAGGAGATCACAGAACTGCAGGAGATGTCACAGGTGTTCCTGAGATCATTCAGAATGGAGCATATTCTATAGACAGGCGCATGCTGACCAGCCTTGGTTCGACAAAAAGGTAAATGAAACGGTTTTCGATTCCGGAGGCGACTACCCTAACGCGGCACACTAAACCTCAAACGCTCACGGGGATCTTCTGGAGTATAGGGTTATTCTGGTGGGTGATACTTGCAAATGACCATTTAAGCATGCTAATCTTTGGAATGGCTTAAATCCCTCTCGTAATTCCCCAAGTCTCGCGATCGAGGTCTATGTGCAGGGGTGTTTTGGAACAAGGGTGATTAAGATCAGATCAAGATTTATGGAATGCCAAGAATGCTCAGTGAATTTTAGCAACTCAATGGACGAGTGATAATTAATTTAACGTTTCGTTTTCGTTTAATGTTTCAGTTAACTTAAAGTTTAATAAAGTGCGTTTTGAACTGTTGTGACTTGAGCGAATAACTTATCGTCCATTACGGTATGTACAGTAACAGTTTGATATCAGGCGCCGCGCACACAGCTCCTACGAGCCATAACATAAGCTGTATGATTGGACAGGTTCATAATAGTGCCAAAGAGCAAGATTCTGCACATACATTGAAGGGGTATTCAAAGTGGTTTAAATTTATATGAAATTTTTTTTTTTTTTAATTATTATTAAATCTTTCGCGGTGATAGCCTAGTGGTTAGGGCGTCAGCCTCCCATTCAGAGGTCGGCGCTTCGAATCCGGGCACGCACGGGCACCTCTAACTTTTCGGAGTTATGTGCGTTTTTAAGCAATTACAATATAACTTGCTTCAACGGTGAAGGAAAACATCGTGAGGAAACCTGCACGCCTGAGGGTTCTCCATAATGTTCTCAAAGGCGTGTGAAGTCTGCCAATCCGCACATGGCCAGCGTGGTGGACTACGGCCAAATCCTTCTCATATTGAGAGGAGACCCGTGCTCTGTAGTGAGCCGGTAATGGGTTCATGATGATTAAATCTTTGTGTTCTAAGTGGCTTAACTTTCTATTAATATATTTTTTTTTAAATTATTATATAAAAGTCGCTGATAGGTTCTTAAATTAACAGCAAACTTGTAAGCAACGTTTTGGACTTGTATATAAGCAAGAAATATTACATTAATCGTGTTAATATGTTTTCCAATGGGAAAAATGTTTTTAATTTTATTTGGCACTGTAACAATTTTGGTTTTTCCTAGAGTCTCAATTAGTTTTTTCTTTGTCATTAACTTGGCACATCGCCGTAACAAAAATCAGAGAAAAAGGTAGGTATTATAAAATGTAAAATAAATTTGATTTGACAAGTAAATATAACAATTAAAATGGGATATTTCTTATAATTATTGACTTTCGGAGTTGCCATTTGATCTAATTCACATTTGACATCTACTTATTGGCTTGGCTTCCGACTAAGCCCTGGCTTGTAACAAAAGACAAAGACAAAAGAAAAAAAAACACAATTTATGCGAAAACAAAAACAAATATTAAACCCTAATAGAGAAACAGTTTTGCATTAAAACTAGTAAAAACCTCTGAGAGCCTTCACTCATTTGGGTATCAGTATAATGTTCTGTTATCACGTTTCACATCTATATCATGCTGCTTATTCTTTGATCGGTAAATGATCAGGCTCTCAGATTTCAACAGCACTTCAAGAAACTGGTCGCAGGCGAAGACTGGCGCTGGATAGCGATCTGATCGGTATCTCAGCTTGTCCGTAACTAAATTATGTCTTAGCTAATTATGCATTCCATCTAATGATACTACTAGTTAAAGTTTGCACTGTTCAAATGATTTCTTATCTGATTTGCTAAACCAGCGTTTTCTTTTCTTGTGGTTCTTAGTCAATTCTATATACGAGTAACTACATTAAAATTAATAAAATTTAAGTCTGTTAATTAAAAATTAATAGCATATGAATAAAGTCATTACTTTTATTGAACGATTTTGTACCAAACGATTTTTAAGCTATTGCATAGCTTCTATCGAGGGCCTTGAGCGCGGGGACCGAATCCAGAAATTCCGTAACGAAAGAAACCTCACGCTCCCCACTTCAACGGGCACAGCGGTGATACTTTTTACCATAAAGATATTTCGCCACGGCCATCATATTGCCGTGGAACAGCGGCTACCACGTATGCTTTTTGTGCAGAAAGTCGTAGGTTCGAGCCTGGGGTACGTCTTTATTTTTTTTATCACGTTTTTTTAATTTTTATTATTATGACAAGCATTTTTATTTAGTTTCACCTGTCCCGTTGTCTGTCTGTAATCAAATCTAGAGAATTAGAATCTTAAATTTTACTCATTTCCCTTTTGCTTTTTTTAAAATTAATTTTATCAAAAATAACCTCAATATTTTTAATATTTTTATTTTCATTGTTGTTTTTGAAATATTAATAATTTAGTTGATAAAAAATGCTATGCAATAGCTTTACCGCGGCAGTCCCCGAGTGCCACACGTCTTTTTTTTTCTTCACGTATCTTTCGTTACAAATGAACCGATTACTTTAGAAATTTTTAGTAAGATGGGAAGAGTACTTGGGTGGCTTGGTAAGTGTATTCTAGATTATTCTGGAATTTCTGTTTCCCGTTAAATTTTGAGCCGACGAAGTCACTTAAATATTCTAACGTACCAGGGTATCCATTGCGTAGACGTGAATTATAATTTATAATAAGTATAAGCCTCATTAGGTATGAGAAATTCTATGAAATAGTTCAACTTATTTACGAATCAGGTCGGTATTTAATAACAACTAACGATACTTACCCACTATCGAACCATCCAAACATCTTAATCATAAATTGAAAAAAAAAAAAGCTCTTAACAATCTTTTAACTCCCCGATCAAATATTTATCGCTGTACACTCTAATGTTCCATGCACCGAGCCTCGTTGCTTAACCCGTTTTAATGGTGCTTTTTATTTGTTTTTTGTCTGTACCAATCAAATGAGTGAATGCTTGTGGAGGAATGGCTTTTATATTTTTATGATTGTGTGAGAAATGAATGGGGGCCAGTTGTTTGAAGCCATTAGGGGCGGGATGTCTGTCAGCGGCTCTCGGGTATAAACGAGCTTTGACAGGCCGGCGACGTCATGTAGCGCCTTCAGACTTGCCAACTGCAACTCCAGCGACATGGAAACAAGTTCATTTGTAATCAGCAACCGACCTCCGTGGCGCAGTGAGCGCTCTGTTGCATTATAAAGTTGGAGGTTCTGGTTTCGATTCTCGGCTCGAGTCTGGGTCTGGTGGGAGGCTTCGGGCGTGGTTAGTTACCACCCTACCCACAAAGGCGTGTCGCCAAGTCATTTAGCGTGCCGGCACGATGTCGCGTAGAAACCAATTAGAAGTGTGGGTTTACCATACCCCTAACAAATTAGCATCATCACTTACCATCAGGTGAGATTGCCGTCAAGAGCTAACTTGTAGTGCATAAAAAACCCTTGAAAATAATTATTTCAACGGTTGCGACGTTCGGACGGCCAAACGGCTGAATAGATATAGACGAAATTTTACTTAAACACTTAGTCTACTTTTCATATTAGTAAAATGTTCGATTTCCATTGTATAGATTATATGATCAAACCATCAGTTCACACACAAAGACATCAACATTTCCACGCGAACGAAATTGCGGACAAGAACTGGTAATATGGTATTTCGCTAAATTTAAATATTGACGATCTAAATGCAACGATGTCTTTACAATAATATTAATATTTTCAAAACTTAACGACGGAAAAGGAGTTTACTTCAAAGTCACCCGCATTTGTTCTCATGGGATAACATTTTGCCAATATCATTATTAGGGAACAGTATACGAAGAATTTTATCTGTTGTAGAATTGATCTTAAGATTGCGTGTAATATTTATACAAGACGTAAATTTTAGCACAGTGTACACAAATTGTGTAGTGGGTTGGATGGTAAGTTCGCCTGACTGGTCGGTACATCTGTAGATGTCTTAACCAGCTCCGACAAGCAGCCGGGGCGACGTCATAATCTTTCACGAGGGAAGCACTAAGCATGGCTTGAACGCTTTTGAGCATTAATTGAATAAACACTTGAGTTTGAGTTATACTTAACTGGCGATTAGAGAATTCATGAAATCAATACGCAAGATTTTTTTAAACAAATATGAATTCTTATTCTTTTTAAGCAGCGAAAACTTGCAGAAAATCGATGTTTGCCATTTTCCGGGAGTCATCTTTTTACCTGGTTGTAGGGCAATCCAAACTTTGGTTGCTAAAACCACTATTGGCTACGTCTATTAGTCCCAGGGTTAACGTGACCAACGTACGATCATTTCCGTTTTCTAGCCCGAAAATAGCTCAAAAAAACGTCCGTTGTTATTATTACAATTAGTATGGTTCAGTTTTGACGTTCGGGAAGTATACAATGGGTTCTCCGGGCGTTTAACAAATCCAGCGAGAGGGACATGCCGTGGTGGTTTCTGGTTTGGGTATACCCCACCGATGAGGAGGGGGGGGGGGGGAGTCCCACATAACCTCTGTACTGCCCAACGGATGGAGGTAGTCATAAAGCGTTTCCACCACGGGGAAAAAAAAGGGTTCAGTTATGTAGTTGTCAATAGCAAAAGGCAAATGAGTCAACCGAAAACAAATATTTTATAGATTTGCAGCAGAAAATAAACCTGTTTGTTTCTCCATAATGTTCTTACTGGTATAAGTACGGGTCTAATAATCTGCGCTTGGTTAAAATTATGGACTTTGTCACACACAACAGTTGGCTGGATAATCCACTATGTATTATTAATCGTAGGTCACAAGTGATTAAAAAGTTTAACTACGAAGCACGTGGGCTCAATATTCTAGCATGGTCAACATTTAAAGTATTGTATTTTATAACTACCTAACAGTTCAGGGTACTGGTGCTGTCTACCCCTTGCTTTGGAGAGCACGTTGCCGTCAGGCCTGGATTTTATCACCAATATAAGGTAATCTTTAAAATTCGCCCACATTGCAGCATCGTCAAGTTTCTATGCTCTTAAATATCTCTTTCTCATGATTAATATCGCTGCACCATATCTCATAGGCTAAAAAGTGTTGCTGCTAGTTTTCTCAAGTTCTTTGATCTCCGCAATCAGATATAACGATCTTAATAAATTAATATCACACTGTATTATACTCAAACATCTTCTATTATCCTAATGAGCTACCACCAGCAAAAAAGCGGTCTGGTATAGTAGCTTGGACACAATAGTGGCTGTTAGATTGATTACTAAGCATTTTCAGTTCGCGCTATAAACGCTATAATATGGCGGCGTTATTGTGCCGCGTATGGCGCATCGTATGCTCGTTATCTCGCGCCATATTAGGCACCGGCGCCTGCGTCCGAACCTATGCCGCATCAAATCCACGGAGCTCTCAATAGCTTAATGGTTTAACCAACGGGCTGACATTAAAAAAGATGTCGATTCAATCAGCTGCCTTGTAAGTCAAGTTGTGATGGATCACGAGGTTTTGGATTCGATACCCGACTCTGCGAGAACTTATAATTAAACCACTATATTCGTTTTGCAGAAGAGGGCTGTTCGTGCGGTATATAAATAAGGTCCTCCCAGAGAGTCATTACGAGATAAATTTAAAGATTATAAAATAATGACAGTGCATAGCCAATATATATATGAAAATTTAATGTATGTTCATAAAAATATTGATAAAATCAAAAAAAAAAATGGACTGTAACGCACTGAACATCAGAAGTAAAAGTAAACTTGTAGTACCGTTTAGTAGGCTGCACAAAATTAGTAACTCATTCAAAGGAAATTGTATTTTATTTTATAATAAATTACCTATTGATATCTTGGAGATGTCTATCAATAAGTTCAAAGTTTTTATAAAACGAAAGCTTGTAGAAAAATCATATTACGATATTAAGGATTATATAAACGATAAAAAAGCTTGGGTGTGAATTGCTCTATCTCCATAGGTACTATAATTTATTATTCATTATGTGAGACAGTGATAACGAAAAAAAAACCCCGGCTAAGTTTGTTGTGGGCTTCTTCTTAGACCGGGGCGCGTTTGGAACCCTCATAGCTTTAGTTTTAAGTTTGCGAATATAGTTATCACCATGAAATAACTACTATGTAAATTATTAACGCGTCAAAAGGGCCTTTTTAAGGAACGTTTGAATAAAGATTATTTTGAATTTGAATTTGAATTTAAATATAAAATTATCATTATTCATTAGACTTTAAAAGTATATTTTTTACATTGTGGTGAGATTATATGTCTTGCCGTATAGACATTCTGTCTCCGTAATTTGGAAGTTAGTAAAAGCGCGCAAACAAGTGTATTTGAGTGAAGTGGAGAGCTCTCATGTGAGGGGACAGGAAACCAGCTGAAGGCCATTTATAGAAACAAAATTGTTAGTTGCAAATCTAAGCCTTTGGACTATGCCTTTGAAGCCGCAATAATACAGCGGTTCAGATGGTGGACCGAAAATTCATGGATAGTAGTTTCACTGGACTTTTGCCCTAATTATTAGCACAAACTTGTCGCTTATTTGTAGAGTTATGGGATATATAAGTTAGCATATTATATGTTAAAACCGGTCATATGTGCGATGAACATTCCATTGAGAGGGTTCCGTGATATTTTTTACGTTTCTATAAAGAATTGAAAGTATTTGCATTTACAGACACACCTTTTTAATTATAATAAATATATATTTCACAAGTCACATTATGTACTACAAGTAATAAATAGTACGTTACGTAAGTGTGTTATGGGAATTTTGATGTTTTTTGTTTCCATAATAGTTCTTTGTACCGAGAGTGCTAATAATAAATGGAAAATTAGAAATAACATGAGGGCATAGTCGCGAGCAAACGACGTTTGTTTGGATTTCACCCCCGAAGGATGTTAATGGGACCCTATTAATATTCCACTTTCCGTTTGTTCGTTTGTATGTATGTAGGGCTGTAGGTATACTTTGAAATGTAATAGCTAGAGAGTTGTAATAGTCCCAGATTATGTATTCCTATCCCTTTTTTTTTTTTTTTTTTTTTTTTCACGCTGGGAAATGCTTTTACGCATCCCCTCCGGACGCGACGCAGACAAGACTGCGCCGCTTCCGACGGGGTATGTGGGACTCCCTGGTGGCCAGGCTGGCGACCAGAATACCCACTAAAACCCAGCGATGCTCCTTCGCGTCGCCTGGAGGCTGGGTCACGGGAACACTTGTGCACTCGACCGCGGCCCAGCCAGCGGCGTCCACCGAGGCAGACCCTCCACGATGTATTCCTATCCCTGCTATAATAGCAACATATAAAAAAAGAGACTTTCTGCCCCATTTTTATAATCAATACTACACCTTGGTACGAAGCGGGAAGCTGGCTCATAACTGGATTTTTTAAAATAAACAAAGCCCTTGTAGTCGACAATGAAAAGCTTACAAAATTAAAGCAACATCCCCATAAATAAGCTGGTGTGTCCGTTACAACATTAAACTGGACCTCGGAGGAGTGAACAACAACTTACAACATGGGACTTTTTGTGTCATACACAAAAACCGGCCGCGGCGACGTCCACTCCGGACCTTGCAGCGGTCCCAAATCGCAGCGGTCACGGCCATTAAATAGTTATTTAGGAGCCGGAATCCTGCGGTGACATTCGTATCTCGTTGGTTGCGAGGGCTTCTAAGTTCCTAAGAGTAATGCATAGAAGCAGGCGTTACTTTGCGGAAGTCCATGATAAACAATAAACAGCAAGTATGTCGGCGCGAAGAAGTTATTAACTTTATTCAGCGGCGCCAAACACCTCATGAATTCGATAATTACCGACATTTTAATTATTGACGATTTTGCTAACACAATTTAGACAGTAACAATCAATTTTGTACAAGCATGCTTTGTGCTATAAATACGGGCGGTCGATGCCTTTCGTGGCTTTTTTCGCTCGAGACGTCGGACTGTTCGTACCAATAGTTATTGTCGCAATAAAAGTGTAAACCCGCAAGTTGTGGTTTTAATTACTATGAGCGAAAGTAAACAAAATCGTGACGTCACCCTTACAAAAAAACAACTCGGACCCCCTTGACGCGACAAGTATAATTTGCTATATTCCGCCGACAACCGGGAGATTTGTATGATATAACACCACACAAAATCTTCCACTAGAACCTCTACGCACGTTTCGACCCGACACCGGATCATCCTCAGGAGATGTTGACTTCACAAGCGCGAAAAGTAAAGCTTTGACTTTGTGGTGTTATATTATACAAATCTCCCGGTTGTCGGCGGAATATAGCAAATTATACTTGCTGTTTATTGTTTATTGTTTATTAACCCTAAGGTCAAACTCTTTTGTTTCGAATTGATGGTAGCTGATAACCGTATTAGTTATTATGCCGGGGACCTTTGGCGAGCGAGAATCTCGGCTCCACGATATCGGCCGCACGTCCCCCTAAGGCGCCGTCCTGTGAGGTTCGGACCTCGACTTAGGGTGACGTTGGGAATTTAGCTTGTTGGACTGGGGGTTAAGTCAATACGCTCTCATGATCGTAGGTGAGATCTACGTCCGGATGACCCACGAAAGAAAAGCCCAAAATAAATCACCCAACCCGTGTCCGCGGTGGCATGCAAATTTGTGTCTGGTTTGTTTGGACGGAAATTGTCCTTTTTGTTTTGTTAACCTTACCATTCAAAGAGGTCACCTAGAAGTATTTTTGCTCATCTTACTTTTAATTTTATGGATATACCCACTTACCGGGATAGCATCAACCCAATTTACTAGTTTAGATTTGAAAATATACACAGATATATATACTATTAAATATTATTTAAGTGCTTTACCTACACTTGGAGGAATTATCCTTCTTTGCAGCTGGGAAAAGGCATGCATTAAATTTGGCGTCAGCGTTCTGTGGATCGTTGAGATGAGGGTGCAAATCCGGTCAGTTTCGAAATTTTTTGTGTGAGTTCTTATTTTTTTAAATAATTATATACACACACACAACAGATATAATTAGTCAGTATTGTTTACACGTGTATTTATTGTTAAAACATGTAGTCAAAAATTAACTACAAATTAGCATAATTCTTACATTCATTAAGAATTATGCTAATTTGTAGTAAATTTTTAGCCCCAGCCCCAGAGAAGAACATAAAAATATAAATGGTGATGTTATTGAATTTTTAAATATATATCAACAATTCTGTCCGAAGCAAAGACAGACAGGTGAACGCAAGATCGAACAATTCGCCATAACTTCAGTCAAGTAACGGCCATATCGCAACAAACAAAACTTATTTCTGAAATAAGAAATTATGTTTTCTCTTTAATAAATTCTAGCAGGCATTTGTCACGGCTTCACGGAGTCGGTGACTACAGAGGCCCAAAATGGCCATAAATTTTTAATGAAGTGACCATTTTAATGGCGCGTGCATGCCTTCGCAGCGGGCATCGCCAGGTAACAGCCGTAGGGTTGGCAGACTACTCCGCTACCTAGGTTGCTTATCACTAAGCCCCTATGCTGCCCCAAGTTCTGAAGTTACTCGACCGATTCAGGTTATTTAACATTATATTATATCATATTATTCTGTAGCAAATTACCAAGTGAAATCTTTACAAAGTTTCTCTGTAAGTTTTTTTATAAAACATTAAAAAAAACTAATATGATAAAAAAAAGTTTTTTAGAGAAATTCTCTAACTGCATTGCTAATTATAATCAATTATTGACTATGTGAGATGGTGAAAACAAAAAAAAAACCGGCTTAGTTTGTGGTAGGCTTTATCTGAGAGCGTTTAGAACCCTCGCAGCTTTAGTTTTAAGCTATCACTTCACGAATTAAATTAATGAAAAAATAAATAATATGAACGCTTCATAGATGCCTGTATTAGATTTACATGAAAAAAAAATCCATTTTTGATTTAATATTCTTATAGTTCAGTAGGTGAATTATTTGACTTATAAACTATTAAAGTATTTATACAGGTAAGAACTAAGGAAATTTAAATATTTTAAATATAAAATTATACAGCTGAAATCTTGGAGATTGGTTTATATTTCGGAGTTGAGAGTGTCTGAGACAGTAAGATATTATATTTTTGTTATGCAAACGTGTCTGGTATCTAACTAGCTTGCTCGTTTCACTTTTTGCGAGTTTGTTTCCATCTCGAAAGATAGCGTATTTGTGCATTAATACGCATTATATCGAGATCCTCCCCTTCTATGACGCTAAGCAACCTCATTATAACCGTATTACAAGAATAACAAATTCATGGAGCAGTTACCAGAACGCGTGGATTGTTTAAGCAACTTAACTTTGCAAGATCCTTGGGCAGGCTCCAAGCCTCCTAGCTACTTAATTTCATAGTAGCATTTATCCCCACTATAGATTACCTACACTAGTACACTCCACCGTCTATTGCGCTGCGTACCTGTGGACGCATGTCATTTCTCTCCACTCAAACTCGTAAACTCGAATCTGAATTCTCAGCTCGTAAAAGCTGTTTGTGGCAGATTTTACGGCTTTCGTTATACTTGGGACGGTTTAAAGTTAGAAACCTGTCGAACAAAAAACAACCGTATGTCCGCATAGATAAAACATACAGTTTCTTGGCAAAATTTACAGTATCAAATACTTTAAACGTATTGTCCATTGTTATGTGGTATTGTTCATAAAATTAATTACAACTTTTAATTTCTTATTTCATCCTTTGTTAAAGTTCCTAATTCAAATTTTACTGCTTTTGAGAAAAATGTGTTTAAACAAGATGTAGTTGTTATCCCTACTTTGTTTAACCTAAGATTTTTTTTTAAGAGGTCGATGATAAAATCGGTGCTTGAGTAATGAGATGAGATATACATTTAACGAACGAAATGATCATCCACCAACTAAACGTAAGGAGTTTCGTAAAGATTTTTTTTTAAATAATATTTTTATTCCACATTCCACATTGTCATAGAAGGGATAAACAAATGAGCAATATATTTGAAATAAATTAGGACCACTAGCTACTACCACCACTAGTGTGACTAAATTCAACGAAAGACTACGTTGCTTCGATTTTATTTTATTGCATCTCTCATTTCATGATCTATATATTATGTAGTAGGTATCTTCTTACCAACGAAATGCGTGACGTCGCAAAGATCAGCAACGGACACGTACCATTTACGAATCGCTTCGCTTCCTCGTGCCTAATACTTACCGTAAAAATCGGCGACGTCCATCGAACTTCCATTATTCCACCTATAATGCGAGTACCTTCAAATCCAAAGAGAATCGGCAAAAGCTTACATGAGGTGTAATTGCAAGCGTAAAAGAAAACTAAAAATAAACTAACCACTCATAGCGATCTATGTGCGGTTATCTAAAGTTATATTATTACCAATTTCTGAAAATCGCCGTAACAACCATTATAGTTGGGATCGACAGAATTTCACGGCAGAAAAAATAAGAGAATAATTCAAATTCGACACAAGTAATCTTTAAAGCACCAACGTGTGGTTACACATTGTTATAATGGACAAAGTCTCAACAATGGAGCCGCATCGATCATCCTAGTTGCCAGCAGCCTTTGGCGCCGGCGGCGCCCGCGGCGCTGCTCGGTGCGTGTCGGACCGTGTATTGTATCCTTTCACACTCATTTGTTCCACTGCTTAATAAACGCGGTGATACCGGCTTATTTTTGTCCTTATTATGCGCCTGAGTCAGAATCAAGCGAAGCATAGCGGAGACGCGTTGCTAGAGACCAATCAGATTATTGAGAGATAGCGTGGTAACAATATCGCGTCAATTGCCAATTATCTGATTGGGCGATTCTTGCATGTCTATATCGCACTCCATTGAAAGGCATACCAAATTTTCCAGGCCATCAATGTAGGCAATTTCCTTTTCAGTAAGATTTATTATTAAATATTTCTCCTTTTCACCGAATAATAGATAGATAGCTCACAAACTATACAAAGGCGGTCTTATTGTCAATGTACACTCTTCCAGCAATTTTTGAGGAGAGAAATTAACGATTTTTAACTACAAAAACTATAAATAGTATCAAGTTATGTGCCTTTATCAATGGCTTCTTAGTACCAACGATGGACACAAGCCTCTTGCCTCTTAAACTAGACGGATATTTATATTTACATGACATTTTGCGGGGTGGGTATAATCCACTAAACACCTTCGACAGCTATGCTGGGCTCGGTTTTCAATATGAAACTGATAGTTGTTTTAAAATCATCTTACTGTTCATGTACAGAACTAAAACTCTAGAAGAGTGCTGAAATTGAATGACGCAACTAAAATTTTGATTGTAATCGAACGAAATACTCTTGTAAATTCTAATTATGCTCTGTTGCTCACGGAATAAACCCATAACCCTCCATATACGACGCGGACGAGGAATGCAGCGCCTGAAAGGAGTTAGATCTATAAAGTGGATAACGGTATAAGCAAGGCATGATCCTTACATAGAACTTAAAGATTCTTAAGATTTTTCATGGAATATCCTATTTAAACTGGATTGACTGGCGATAAAACAGTTTCCCAGTTTGTACTAGCCCCCTTGAATAATTGCTAAAGATTTTTAAACTAATTTTATTATAATTGATTACATTTTTATTACAGACATCCTGGGTATTAGAGACTAAATAACTACTAATAAAAATGGGTTATCAATCAAAAGCTAAAACAATACATAAAAACCCGACTAATAGGTAGATCAAGATAATAGCGCGTACAAACAAAAACAGCTTTGTCAGCTCTATTATATCTCATTAGTAAAGAAATATATTAACAAAGATTATTTGGGCATGGAGTAAATTAACCACGGACCTATGAGTTCATCATGTCAAAAGGAAGATATCTCTGATATAGGTAGCAAATTTTCTCACTGAAAGATAATGGATGTCAGTGAGGGTAGAATGTGTTTCCCAATTCCCGATAGCGGCATAGGCAAAAAGAAATATGACCTTCAACGTTCAGACCCAGCGGCAATGTTTGTGAGGCGAGATTGCGGGGATGTCAAACTGCTATAAACTATCTTGCAACGCATGACGCATCGTTGCGTGCGCTTGAGAATGGATGTCGTTTGTCGATCGAGTAGCGATTGCGACGTCGATTTTTGACGACCTCCGTGGCGCAGCGCGCGCGCTGTTGCATTAATAAGTTGGAGGTCCTGGGTTCGATTCCCGGCTCGAGTCTGGTCTGGTGGGAGGCTGCGGCCGTGGCTAGTTACCACCCTACCGACAAAGGCGTGTCGCCAAGCGATTTAGCGTTCCGGCACGATGTCGTGTAGAAACCAATTAGGAGTATGGGTTTGCCATACCCCTAACAGGTTAGCCCGCTACCATCTTAGACTGCATCATCACTTACCATCAGGTGAGATTGCCGTCAAGGGCTAACTTGTAGTGGATAAAAAAAAAAAAAAAAACACTTCAGAGGGCTTACTAGTACCACTTAAATCAATATTTTTATACTCTTCTTCTTTTCAGCATCATCAGCATTTCGCACTCCACCAATATCACGTTTATTGGTAGTGGTGGGTTGTGGTGTTGTCGACGTTTTTGTGTTAGAATTAATTCGTACTGGGTGATGCCAGCAACTTAGATAACTTTTTGTCTTTGAGTTTTGTTACGCAACACTTAAGCCGGTATGACAACGATCTTGGAGGCTTAGTGCGTACGGTACTAGTGCTATAAAGTGGAAAGGTCAGGTTTCGATTCTCGACTCGAGTTGTCTGGTTAGATGCTTCGACCTCGGCTTATTACCGCCCCATTGACATATCAACAAGCGTAATCTAGCGTTTGGATTAGAAGAATGGGGTCACCAGGCAGCGTCATCCCAAACGTTGCCTAAGCCAAGGTTCGGCCTTACAGAAGGCTCTGGCACACTTTCCCTTCCTAGTGCTCAAAATTTCTTCTGGTAGATCTTCTGTCCGAAGTTCGGCAAATAGCCCGGTTACGCTGACGCAGCCAATAGGGTTTGTACGGCAAAACAAAGTCTGAATCAAAAAGAAGAATTCACAATACAAACTCAACGTACGTGTTTCACCGGTAACTACAAGTAGTTGCGCGTATGATTGCTGAAGATAAAAATCTTCACGGGATAAACTGTGATCACAACACAAACACTTTATTTATTTAATGTTAGGTTGTTTGTGTGAGCTTGTTCGCTCTAACAAACCGTAAAACTACGTACGAGGTGACCGGGAAGGTTCATTATGTATTTGAAAAAATGAAGCGATTGAATCGTCCAATCGGATCGTTATAACATCGCGTCGGCCATCGGTGGGTCGTAAAAAGAGCTCGCTGCCATATTTGGCGTGTACTAATGAGCTAAGCGATCGCGTATGGACAGGACCCGCTCCCAGGAGTCGTGGAGTTTTCAGTTTTTATACCGAGGAACCCATTTAGAACATTCATCTGAACTTCAAGGCTATAAATATAATAAATACTGTGTGTCCATTGAACAATGACATTGGGGTCCGAAAGTCTTGGAGGTCGGCCGAATGCCAAACGCCGTTCGGGCTAGCACGCTATCAATGATCAGTTAACCCTAGGTAAAATAGCAGCCCTAGTTTACTATTTTACCTAGTAAAATAATAGAAATAATAGAATAATGACGACCTCCGTGGCACAGTGCGTGCGCTGTCGCATTACAAAATTGGAGGTCCTGGGTTAGATTTCCGGCTCGACTCTAGTCTGGTGGGAGGCTTCGGCCGTGGCTAGTTACCACCCTACCGACAAAGACGTGTCGCAAAGCGATCTATCGTTCCGACAAGATGTCGCGTAGAAACCAATTAGAAGTATGGTACCATACCCCTAACAGGTTAGCCCGCTACCATCTTAGACTGACTATCAGGTGAGATAGCCGTCAAGGGCTAACTTGTAGTGTTAAAAAAAAATTATACTATAGAATAATAGAACAAATATATAGTTTCCATCGAAAAAAATGCTTACAATCGTAATCCAAAAAAAAAAAATAGGTGAAATAGGCACCTACAACAATAAAAATTGGTTTTATTTCGAAATAGTTCGTTTTTATAGTCTATTAGGAGCTTGCGTCGGTCGAGAGCTGCGGCGAGTGAGCACTTGACGAACATTTCAACCTTGTAAGGAAGCCGGTGCTAAAGAGGAAGCAATTTAGAATTACCTGTCGGCAGATATTTTTAAACAATACCTACGTGGTTCCAAAAGCAATAGTAACTGTAGCTAGCTCTATTAGAGCCACCACTCGATGCGCTTTTTGGGGATTCTTCGCATAATATATTATGAATGTAACAACATAGAAGCGGTGATAGCCCAGTGGTTAGGGCGTCAGCCTCCTAATCTTCCACCTCTAACTTTCCGGAGTTATGTGCGTTTAAAAAAAATAAAAAATATCATTTGCTTCAACGGTGAAGGAAAACATCGTGAGGAAACCTGCACGCCAGAGAGTTCTCCATAATGTTCTCAAAGGCGTGTGAAGTCTGCCAATCCGCACATGGCCAGCGTGGTAGACTACGGCCAAACCCTTCTCATATTGAGAGGAGACCCGTGCTCTGTAGTGAGCCGGTAATGGGTTGAACATGACGATGATGATGATGTAACAACATTTTAACGTTATGTACTTTTTATCGTATATTCATTATTTCTGACTTTATTTTAGGTAAAAATATTTTTCTGCTCAGCTCATATGGCTTCCACTATTACTCGCTGATACGGCAAAGAAAGAGACTAAATATCATCATCATCATGATCAACCCATTGTCGGCTCACTAGAGAGCACGGGTCTCCTTTCAATATGAGAATATGAGAAGGGTTTGAAGTCCACCGCGCTGGCTATGTGTTGATTTGCAGATTTCACACGCCTTTGAGGACTTTATAGAGAACTCTGTGGCATCCAGGATTCCTCATGATGTTTTCCTTCACCGTTGAGGCAAGTGATATTTTAATAGCTTAAAAACTCACATAACTCCGTTAGAGTGCGTGCTTGGGATGAAACCCCGGCCTCTCATTAGAAGGCGTGGCGTACGTCCTAACCACTAGGCTATAACAGCACTAAATATAGAGATTACTAAATAAAGTGGTAGTTGTCTTTCACTTTATATTTGCAATTACTACAAAGAAGCGAGAATATGCCACTTTCAGCCGCTTCCCACTCTTGCACTTCTCAAGTACAGTTAACGCTTCAATACAAACCGAACTTTTCGAAATTTTCCGTAACTACGTTATAGTTAATTATGTATTGGGGCAAATGCTCTATGTTTTTTATGTCATTTTAGTGTGTGTGTGTGCGCGCGCGTGTGTGTGTGTGTGTGTGTGTGTGTGTGTGTGTGTGTGTGTGTGTGTGTGTGTGTGTGTGTGTGTGTGTGTGTGTGTGTGTGTGTGTGTGTGTGTGTGTGTGTGTGTGCGCGTGCGCGCGTGTATGTGTGCGTGTGCGTGCGCGCGTGCGTGCGTGCGTGTGCGTGCGTTTGCGTGTGTTATGATTCCAGGCTGGGGTAAGTAAACGACCGCTATTGTGCTGTGTAAACTTCACTAGTTCAGAAGTCATAGTTCCCTGGCAAGAAGACACAAAGCAATTTCACCCAAATTATATGTTGATATTAACAGATCCTAACTACTCTCATGTTGACTAAACTGTTTATGCTGTAGGTACGCAAAATATAATGACAGGTTATCCTTATCCACGGCGACTATTTAAAATAATTGGACTGCCTAATTTTAAATTTGTAAATTCAGTATGCATGTTGGCGCGTTTTCTTTTATTACATCCATCACAACAGAATCCTCCTCCGGAATCGAAAACCGTTTCATTTATCTTTTTGTCGAACCAAGCCTGGTCAGCATGCGCTAGTCTATAGAATATGCTCAATTCTGAATGACCTCAGGAACACCTGCGACATCTCCTGCAGTTCTGTGATCTCCTTTAAAAACCAAGTAAGACTGTCCATTACTGCATTATAGGTATAAATTGAATTATTTAGATGTAAGGTTAATTTTAAGGATCATTTCTAGAAGTCACTATCTCATGTTTATTCTTCTGTTTCTGTTTTTTGTTGTTTATATTTTGATTGTGAATAGTTTAATGATCGAATAAAAAAAAACAATATCTATACAAGAAGGTTCCGTTTTAAATGTCTTACTTGGGGCCACCCTACCTAAGTGTCGGTAAAGTAAGAACAAACAAGGGGCAAGCGTTTCCTTAGTTAAAATAAGTGTGGTGTTTACACTAGCGGCCGCTTCCTCCGTACAGCAGTCGCCGGTGTTGCAGTGTGTATGGTTTCTATTCGGTCTCGTGATTGTTTACATTAAGTGCTTTGGAGATATAAACTTTACGTTTTGTAAAGAGTTCACTTTTGTATACTTTTTTTTAAAGGTTTTTGTGACTATGTGGACCCTTTCATTACTTAAGCATGTCATAAAACATAGAATTACTGTATACGATTTGTAATAGCAGTGCGGAGCGGTAATAGCTTAGCGGTCAGGGCGTCAGTCTCCTAATCAGAGGTCGGCGGCTCGAATCCGGGCACGCACCTCTAACTTTTCAGAGTAATATGCGTTTTAAAAAAAATATTTAAATATTTTTTTTACTTGCTTCAACGGTGAAGGAAAACATCGTGAGGAAACTTGCACGCCTGAGAATTCTCCATAACGTTCGCAAAGGCGTGTGAAGTCTGCCAATCTGCACATGGCCAGCGTGGTGGACTATGGCCAAACCCTTCTCATACTGAGAAGAAACCCGTAATCTGTAGTGAGCCGGTAATGGGTTGTTCATGATGATGATGATGATTTGTAATAGTCATTGTTAAAATCTTTTACTGCGAATCTACTTTTCATGCAATTTTTATTACCTACTTTTAATTTAGCATTAAATAGTTTCCATCCTAATTTCAATCCACATGACGTAATTGAGAACAAATAAAATCTTCTATCATCATCCAGGTATCAGTATAGTAAAAAAAAAGTGAGTTAAGTGGGTCGTTATTTTAGAACCTTGGAATCCCATCGTCCATCGGGTTTCCGAACTATCCCACTGTCACTTTAGCTACGTGACTCTTGGAGATATGAGCGTAACTTTGTAGGTTCTGCGGATCTCCTCATTCTGGTTTATCTTGAGAGATACCTAGAGTATAGCTCACTCCCGCTAGTGACCAAGAAAAGTGAAACAAACAAAGTTTTTATTTCCAATTTAGATAATACAAAAACATTCATATTCATAATTTATAGATAAATATGTGGAATTAATTTTTTACTAGTACAAAATAATAGAACTGAGAAGGACGTCTTAAATCTTTGCCTTGCGTATATGAAAATAAAAAGTTATACGGGATATTTTGGGTGGGGATATAATCTCGTTATAACAATATCTCCACGTAAAAAAGTTGCAAGCTTCCGCTAGTTAGGAACTTTATATCGATTGATGTAATATAATCTTGTATACTATTATTCTAAGCCCACAGTGTGAGTGCGAGACAAAGGGGTTCTCGCTGTGCTTTGGAGATTGGACCACACGCAGTTTAGCGCAGTCTTTTGATTTCCTTGCGCCTGCATCACCTGCCTTCACAATATCACACAAAATATTTTTATTAATGTTTAAAAAGTTCGCGAGTTTCGATATTAATTATATGTTATATAAATATAAGGTAATATTTCATTTCATTTGAAAGCAAGCTTGCGTTAAAGATATTTGACGACCTCCGTGGCGCAGCGCGTGCGCTGTCACATTTTAAAATTTGAGGTCTTGGGTTCGACTCCCGGCTCGACTACAACCAAAGTACTTAATTAACTTGAAATTAATGATCTGCTAAATAACTTGCATTATACAAACGTGCATCAGTATGTACCAATTTGGATAAAACCCTAACGTATAATGAAAGAAAGAACGACTTTTAGACGACCTCCGTGGCGCAGCGCGTGCGCTGTTGCATTTTAAAGCTGGAGGTCCTGGGTTCGAGTCTGGTCTGGTGGGAGGCTTCTGCCATGGCTAGTTACCACCCTACCGACAAAGACATGTCGCAAAGCGGTTAAGCGTTCCGGTCGCGTACCCATTAGGTGTACGGGTTTACCATAATCCTAACAGGTTAGCCCATTACCATCTTAGACTGCATCATTTACACCAGGTGAAATTGCCGTCAAGGATCAAACTTGTAGTGGATAAAAAAAAAGATGCCTGAAGTGGGAAAATAGTATACCGCACACAATAACCCACACTGGAGAAACGTGACGTTTCTTTGCTATTAAACTCCCTCTGCTACGAGAGGGGGTGTTTATGCCAAGCAATGAGACTGAGAGAATGAGAGATTAACTGTGATAAAGATGAAAGCAAAGCAAAACAAGCCGATCACAATTGTCCATCTACAGCGAGCATCGCTCATAAACGAGATGATATTTAAAGAACAGTAGATATATGCATTTTATCGATGAGGTCTGCGTGTGGTCCGCTGAGTGACCGCAAACCATCTGTTGTCACGCTAAACTGCATTCTGCATAGCAGAGTGGACTTTGACCTCTATCTGAGTCTACTCACAGAAAATATTAAATTAAAAAAGGTAATTAAAAGGTAAGGAATTTATAAAACTTAGTTGCATGGTTACGTTCTGTTTAAAACCCTATTCCTAATAAAAAATCCTAAAAAATGTCCTACAGGGACACGTTTATCGGCATAGAATAGGATCTGGGTACAAGAATCATGTCTCGTGGGGAGTACATTAGTAGGTGCCGTACCGTTCATTAGAAGGTTAATTATTAAAGTATATTTTAAGTATAATTAAAATATACTTCTATATAATTAGGCTGTGATAGCCTAGTGGTAAGGACGTCTGCCTCCTAATGGGTTCGAATCCGGGCACGCCTATAACTTTTACCTATAACTTTTCGGAGTTATGTACGTTTTTAAGCAATTAAATTATCACTTGCTTCAACGGTGAAGGAATACATCGTGAGGAAACCTGCATGGCTGAGAGTTCATAACGTTGTTTTTTTATAACAAATTGCCAAATGAAATTTCTGGGATGTCTTATGTAAGTATTCTCTTTAAATTAAATTTAGTAAAAACATGCATAATTAATAGTACTCATAAGAAATATGATAGAATAAAAATATAGATAAAAAAACAACACAATTTCTATATTAACTTGTAGCTTAAATACGTCACAAAATTCAAAAGGTGATAAAAATTAGTATAAGTACGAGTAATTTTAAGGAGACGAGCGGAACCGCACGGAGCCGCTCGTCGAAGCGAATCGCAGTTAATTTCTCCGATTAAACGTCATGGGCCGGTGATGAATGGACGCTCTGCGGCTGGGGACTTGCAAGTAGGCAGTTATGTCTTCACGTTAAATAATCGTAAAAAAATATTACAGATCCAATCTGTTCATGCAATTTCGCCGACGGAGAAATACCTTAGTTACGTCAAATTGAGTATTTTTTTTAAGCTTTCTGTATTAATTTCCATTGTTATCATTGTAATTTAGTATACTAAATTTTTATACTAAATTACAATAATAACAATTAGTGTGTTTCCTAATGGTTATAATATGGGGATCTTCAAAGGGCGGATTAACAAATTGCTCAAGGGCCAGCAACGCATTGGCGGTTCCTCTGGTGCTGCAAATGTTCATGGGCGGCGGTAATCACTTACCATCAGGTGACCCGCCTGCTCGTTTGCTCGCTATGTATATAAAAAAAAAACTGTAAATAATGTTCTGCCGTATAGCGGCAACATTGTTTAACATTTTTGTAAATGGTAACTCCATGATATTGATCCATATTCTCTATTGAATAGTTAGGAGCCGCTGGAAGCAAGCGGCCCAAGACCGTGAGCATTGGAACTCCCTACAAAAGACCTATGTCCAGCAGTGGACGTCAATCGGTTGATAATGATGATGATGATGAATCTGAACTCAACAAACGATGTTTTAATACAGTTATGATAACTAACTATCATTTTTGACTTAGCATGTTTGACTGCGGATAACGAGAACCCCGGTTTGATTTCCGTATGTATGCTTTGGAGAGCTGAGTTTATGTCACATAAGATAATAATTAATAAAGCTCGCCAACCTGCATTATATAAGGGTGTCGGGTCCGTGTTCCACTAGTCTATTTCTTATGAGATTTCAGATATATGCTCAGAAGTGGCACATTATTAGGCTGAGGATAATCCACTGATACGCACGTCATATTATCTCTCGCGACATCAATACTTTTTGAGACAGTGGATCGGGAGCACAAAGCGATAAGACGTCAGAAATACGTTCTTAAAAATACCGAATATATACCGATTTTTAATAAACGAGTGTTCTGTGCTTTAAATATACCCAAAGAAATCGGGCATATTCCGGCAATAAAGTAGGCTATATTACTCTTCAGCACATATAATAGTGTTTATTGAAAAAAAAACCACTCAGAAAATGCAGAGGTTTTCTGCGTAAAGGAAAACGAAAAAGCATTTACTAATCAGGCTTCCACTAAAACCCAGCACTGCGACTTGCTGCAGATGATGCTGAGTGGGTTGCCTTTATTTGGTCATCATCTGTGTATGTCAAATTATGTACTCACGCACGCAAGACTGTATGGCTGAATAAAAAACTTTTTTCTCTCTGTCATTTATCATACGTTAGGGCTTTGTCCAAAATGGTACATACTGATACATTTTTGTATCATCATCATCATGATCAACCCATTAGCTCACTACAGAACACGGGTCTCCTCTCAATATGAGAAGGGTTTGCGGATTGGCAGACTTCACACGCCTTTGAGAACATTATGAAGAACTCTCCGGCGTGCAGGTTTGCTCACGATGTTTCCTTCACCGTTGAAGCGAGTGATATTTTAATTGCTTAAAAATGGACATAACTCCGAAAAGTAAAAGGTGCGTGCCCGGGTTCGAACCGCCGACCTCTGATTAGGAGGCTGACGCCCTAACCACTAGGCTATCACCGCTTCATAACAACGCCACGTTTGTATAATGCAAGTTATTTAGCAGATCATTAATTTCAAGTTAATTAAGTAGTTCGGTTGTAGTTGGTTCACGACTTGGCCGTCAGGGGCGGCGGGTGACGCTGACGGCGGCCTAGGGCTGCCATCGCGGAAGCATTCTATCATTAGCCATTATCGAGCTACGCGTCTCGGCGAAGACTAAGACCCCATGTTTTATCAATTTATATGCGATATTTATTTACACGAAATAAATTAAACTTCTTTATTAAAAGATATTCCTCGGAGATTGTGCTTATCAACTATTTTATCACCTTTTTACCATCAATATCGATATCCATTTATGATAGTGATCTTTCCCAACATTCTCGTGTCAATTAAGTGCCGAATTTAAAGAGTCCACGTTTACAGAGGATAATAAAGTCTAGTGCGTTTATTACAAAATGGTTTTTTCCTGAATAAAACTACTTTCCAATACAAGTGTTTCCCTACCTCATATAGACCTTCTTAATTGTTGCTCAATTTAGAAATGGACTCCATGATGATGCGCATTCTCTGTCGTATTATGAAGTGGGACTTCCTGGTCGATTTTCGGCTCAAGTCTGATCACGTGGGAGGCTTCGACCGCGGTCAGCTACCATCCCATTGGCAAGGACATACTAAGCTATAGCTAAGCAATAAAAAAATCATCATTATATCGACTGGAAACCTATTAGGGGTTTAGCCGGCAACTCATCTGTGGCTCCTCTGATGCTGTAGATGTCATGGGCCACTTAAACGACTTATGTCATCCAGATAACCCGTCTTACACCCAGTATACCCAATCGATAACAGAATCCTAATGAAACGTTCAGTTATGTTAGTTTACGATGGCACGAAATATTTAGACACCACAGCAACAATTTCAATTAGGGTTCAATCAAATGCATTTTAGTTATTATTACGTTTTATTTCTCTAACAAACTTGTAGACCCGGTGGTCAGGTGATTTAGGCTGATGAAAACAGCGCAAGAAGCATCTCCCCAGCGAGAGGACAAGTTGCTTCTTGATTAGCTGCCGCGTCTGCCCGCTGATTGATTACTCAATGATTACCGCCACGTCAGCGCCGGACGCGGTAATGGCGGGTATTTGTTTAACATTACCGTTTATTCCTGGTTTGGTCCTTATTAATAAACTTGTCGGTACTACCTTGAACTTTATTTATTTCTTATTATATTGCCCATAAGGGAATCTCATTTAAGCTAAGCTATGATATTCAGGCAATCCAATGATAGCAAAGCGAGGGATAGCAACATATCTGTCCATTACTGCATTAGAAGTATTGATTAAATTATTTAGATGTAAGGTTAATTTTAAGGATGCATGCTGTGATAATTTCTAGAAAGTCACTATCTCATGTTTATTCTTCTGTTTTTGTTGTTTATATTTTGATTGTGACTAGTTTAATGATCCTAAAAAAAAAGAAGAAAAAAAATAGCTTATCTTTAGTAGAAAGATAGCGTGGTTGGTATCAGTGACACAGTGTGTCAGCCTATTTCGCTATATTACAATCATCCAGCACTCACCAATGCACAATTGTTTAATTAATAGAAACAGGCGTTACTTTGCGGAAGTCCATGATAAACAATAAACAGCAAGTATAATTTGCTATATTCCGCCGATAACCGGGAGATTTGTATAATATAACACTACACAAAATCTTCCACTAGAACCTCTACGCACGTTTCGACCCGACACCGGATCATCCTCAGGAGATGTTGACTTCACAAGACTTTACTTTTCGCGCTTGTGAAGTCAACATCTCCTGAGGATGATCCGGTGTCGGGTCAAAACTATACCTTCTATTTATTGCACAATTGTTTTCCTTAAATATGTAGTGATATCTCGGTTTAGCGTTACGCCTTGTCGAACGGTATATCCGGCGGATATTCTGTATCTAATCTTGAACGAAAACACTAATATACGATAAAAATAAGCGCAATATCAATCCATTTTCCATATGGGGTATTGTTTTTTCACGAGTCCTCAATTTAGATTTTAGATACTCATGTTTAGTTAGTAGATAAAAAAAATGTTAAATAGTAACTTGTTCAAATTATATAATAATAAATATTTAACTACATTACGTATACTTCAATAGTTTTTACTGTTATATATGTCGGCGCGAAGAAGTTATTAACTTTATTCAGCGGCGCCAAGAACCTCAAGAATTCAATAATTACCCACATTTTAACTATTGATGATTTTGCTAACACAATTTAGATAGTAACAATCAGTTTTGTACAAGCATGCTTTGTGCTATAAATACGGGCGGTCGATGCCTTTCGCGGCATTCTCGCTCGAGACGTTCGGACCTCTTAGTTATTGTCGCAATAAAAGTGTAAACCCGCAAGTTGTGGTTTTAATTACTATGAGCGAAAGTAAACAAAATCGTGACGTCAGCAATCTTACAAAAAACAACTCGGACGCCCTTGACTCGACATATATTATTGTATTTTATTCAATTTAATTTTATATCATCTATTGCAATCATTCAAAATAGCTTTATATATTCATAGGCATCTATGAATCATTGATGTATATCACTTTTTCATTATCGTTCTTCATTAATATTTGTCGATAGGGTGGTAACTAGCCTCAGCCGAAGCCTCCCACAAGACAAAAAAAAATTAGCTTGAGTTCTTCAAGTTGGATTTTCGGAGTGGGACAAACAGTTTTTGATATTAAGTTTCCCTACTAAGAGATTCTAGCCAAGATTAAACTCTGAATTGCTTCTTGAGTAAGAAAGTATTATCCAGAGCACCTCTTAGTTCTAGATTCGTCTTATCTATCCTGTTAAGTAATAATGATAAAAATTATGACAGTAGTATACGACCAAGTAGGCCAATAGAGTTAAATGAAAATATTGATGTCTCCCAACAAACTATTCTCAGAAGTATCCGAGAATCTTAATGAGCGGTTAGTTCGTTAGGAAAATATTTCTACCTAATTAAAAAATATTTTCATGAGATAAATTTCCTAATCCTAATTATGAGTTATTTTAAAGTGGGTTACTATGTAAGATAGCGTTATTTAATATACTTAATATATTTATCATATATTAAGTATATTATTGAATCATTTATCACTGGTAGATAGGAAGTAACTAGCCTTGACCGAAGCCAGCTAACCGACAGAGTCGCTCCCATTTGCCGCGGTGCCTCTGTAACGGTAACGGGGCAAATGGGAAAAAATTGCAACGGAACCGGTAGCAATGATGTTACTTTACCGGGCCGATGTATTATTTTATAATAAACTAGCTGACGCCCGCGACTTCGTCTGCGTTGAGTTAGTGTGTTTGTTTGTCTTTCAATCACGAAGCAATAGATTACTAACCCGAATTACTTGAAATAATAATGATTACAGGATAAACATTAAAGTATCTCCTTTCTAAAAATAAAGGAGTGAAATCGGCCAATCTTGCCAATATAAGTCCCGTAAAAATCGGTCCAGCCATTTCAGAGATTAGCCGGAACAAACAGATATACCTATTCATATATTGGAGATGTCTATCAATAAGTTCAAAGTTTTTATATAACGAAAGCTTATAGAAAAATCATATACGATTAAGGATGGAAAAGCTTGGGTGTGAATTGCTGTAACTCCATAAGCACTATGTATTATTATTGAGTATGTGAGATGGTTATAAAAAAACCCGGCTAGGCTTTGTTGTGCCTTCTTCGACCTAGACCTTTACCGGTTTGAACGTGAAAAGTGCCTTTAAAAAGACTATTTGAATAAAAATTATGATTGATTAATTATGATTGATACCTATTAAGCGCACTTAGCCTCACTCCTGACTTAAGAAACAGTTAAAACGAGACAAGTACCTAATGTGTCCGATATAAAACTGCCTCGTTTTAACAATAATTTTAGACGAGCAAAGTTAAAACGCACCTCTAACTTTTCGGAGTTATGTGCGTTTAAAAAAAATTAAAATATCACTTGCTTCAACGGTGAAGGAAAACATCGTGAGGAAACCTACACGCCTGAGAGTTCTCCATAATGTTCTCAAAGGCGTGTGAAGTGTGCCAATCCGCATATGGCCAGCGTGGTGGACTATGGCCAAACCCGTGCTCTGTAGTGAGCCGGTAATGGGTTATTCACGATGAAAGTTAAAAAGTGCTCTCTATAGATTTCAGACTGTACTGTACAACCCAAGCATTCTCGCATCAACCCAAACAAAATTATGCCTACACTTAAATTTGATACAATGAACTTTATTGACAGGACATTTTCTTGACGATACGAGTTTTGCCAAATAAATGTCATCTGTATAACATTAAGATCGCAATGCAGCAACTGGACCGTGATATCCTAACTGCATAACAGTTAGGTATTATGACGGTGTCAGATGAAATAGGTGAAATTAAACCGTTCCCACTTCCCGCTACGTTTTGAACATCAAATAGTATAATAATACCTCGGTTAAACCATTCTACAGTACGGAAAGAGACAGACGATCATCGACATTGATGGCGAACGTGAAGTTGAACAACTCACTATTTTAAAACTTATTTTAAATTGACTGTGACTAGATCTCTATTATAGAGATGATTTTATCTATATTGTCTCATGTCTGCCTACCGTATTCAAAACCCTGTGCACGCCACCGCTCCACACTCCTTAACAAACCGCGCCGGCCCCTTGTAAGCTTAATCCATGACAAATATTTATATTCTGACTGTAAGTCTAAAAGTAGTTCCAGTGACAGAAAAGATGTGGAGTAATAGGCTAGCATGGTATGGTCATATAATGCGGAGGGAGGAGAGTAATGTCACCAAATAATGTTATATATGGACGTGGAAGTGAAAAGAAGAGATGGATGGATTGTTTAAAAGAGGATATTGATATTGACACTATATTCGTTTTGTAGAAGAGGGCTGTTCGTGCGATATATAAATTAGGTCCCAGAGAGTCATTAAGAGATGAATTTAAAGATTATAAAATAATGACAGTGCATAGCCAATATATATATGAAAATTTAATGTATGTTCATAAAAATATTGATAAATTCAAGAAAAAAATGGACTGTAACGCACTGAACATCAGTAGTAAAAGTAAACTTGTAGTACCGTTTAGTAGGCTGCTCAAAATTAGTAACTCATTCAAAGGAAATTGTATTTTATTCTATAATAAATTACCTATTGATATCTTGGAGATGTCTATCAATAAGTTCAAAGTTTTTATAAAACAAAAGCTTGTAGAAAAATCATATTACGATATTAAGGATTATATAAACGATAAAAAAGCTTGGGTGTGAATTGCTCTATCTCCATAGGTACTATAGTTTATTATTAATTTTATTCATTATGTGAGATGGTGATAACGAAAAAAAAGAAAAACCCCGGCTAAGTTTGTTGTGGGCTTCTTCTTAGACCGGGGCGCGTTTGGAACCCTCATAGCTTTAGTTTTAAGTTTACGAATATAGTTATCACCATGAAATAACTACTGTGTAAATTATTGACGCGTCAAAAGTGCCTTTTTAAGGACTATTTAAATAAAGATTATTTTGAATTTGAATTTGAATTAGGATATACGTGTAACAGGTGTGGGTAGTAAGGTGACGGAACTGAGTGGAAGAAGAAGACGTGTTAATAACACATAATATGGGATAAGGGCAAGAAAAAGAAGAACTGTATACTTGCGGAGTTGTGTCAATACTATAATTCGTTGCGGCCCGAGTCGTAAAGTACGCGATTTATTCCACATCGTGTCATAACTATTATGAGTCGCAGCTCGCGATCGCGCCCATGCTTTGAACTCGGCGTTACTGGGATCGTGCGGCTTTGATACTTGGTTAATATAACGAGTGAACATATCACCATCACCTCGGTCACAGCCTATTGACCGCCCACAACTGGGCACAGGTCTCCACACACTAGAGATTATAAAAAGCATATACACACCGCGCTTCTCTGATAAGGGATGGTTGGCTTTAACGGTTATAGCTACATGTTAGTAACGTCGACGTCTGTGAGCGATCTGGACGTGGCTCCACGAGCTCTTTGAGACATGGGGACGTAAACCAAAAATTTCCTAACTCCACTTTGTTTTTTAATAGAAAAATCCTAATATTTATTAATTTCAATAATCGTATGTGTGATATGTAGTCGAACCTAACCAAAACTAAATAACAAACTAGATACAATCTCACAATAATTATGAATAGCGTATGACAGGGTCATTTCAATAAGGATGCCCCATCTTATAGATAAAATATGCCTTATAACTAAAAGGATATTATGTTAAAACACTTATGTAATTACTAAAACAAAGATTGTTAAATTTAAACACTGAGTTTTTTTATTAAAAATAAATTTATAATAATTATTATTAATAATAATATTTTGATTTCATTTAATTAGCATTTAAAAATATAGCCCACCAGCCGCCTGCCAGGCCGTTGGCTGTAGAACCTATTTTTCATAACTTTTGAAAACTTTTCCCATGATGAGTTTTCCTTCTTTACGGGCTGTGATGTTGCTTATGAATAAAGCCTAAAGTATGCAGCTATAAACGACCTGATATCCCGGGACTGGTAATGAAGTGCAAGCATATAAAGATATCGGACGTGAGGTGGGCATCTAAAGTGGTGCCAGATGCCATGCGTTCACACACTCGCACACATCCGTGCGTGTGCTCAACACGGGCTGTGAAATAACCATCCTGATTGACTGTGAGATTGCTTGTATCAATGTTACTTGAAGTATATTATGTATAGAATGAATTCCTCGATAGTTAAACTAAGGATTGCGAGATCCTGCGTTCGATTTCCGGCGTGGCTTTTTCTGCAACGATTTTCTCAGTACCAGCGCAGAGTTAGGAAACTGGCGGTGCCCGACCCCGTGCCTCTGAAAGCATGTATATTAGTCAATTTTATAATATATATATTTTTATCCTTTCTTTAAGGTAGGTACCTAGTCCTTAGACAGTTTTAACAGAACCATCGAAATAAGTAAGGCTACTTCGTTATCCCTATAATCATCATAAACTCATTACCGGCTCACTACAGAGCACGAGTCTCCTCTCAATATCAGAAGGGTTTAGCCATAGTTCACTACGCTGGCCATGTGCGGATTGGCAGACTTTATACGCCTTTGAGAACATTATGGAGAACTCTCAGGCGTGCAAGTTTCCTCACAATGTGTAGAAAAACCGTTCACCGTTGAAGCAAGTAATATTTTAATTGCTTAAAAACGCACCTAACACCAAAAAATAAAAGGTGCGTGCGTGCCCGGGATCGAACCTCCGATCTTTGATTAGGAGGCGGACGTCCTAACCACTAGGCTATCAGAACTTGCAATAATATTAATAGCGTTCATTTTATGCCTGAAGGTGTTGTAATTTATACCCCGCGACTTTGTTCACATGGTGTTTTGTATGCATATGTGAAAACGAAAGGCTCCATAAATCAAACCCGCGAAAATTTGCCATTTTTCCGGGATAAACCGTAGCCTATGTGCTTGTCGAGGTTGTTATGTATTTCTGTGCCAAATGTCATTCAGATCCGTTCAGGCGTGATCGAGTAACAAACATCCATCCTTGTACCATAGTAGTAAGATCTGTGACGTCTGCAGGTCGAGCCGTGTTGGACCGGCTGAGCAGCACCACGCTGAGCGAGGTGGCGGCGGCCAGCGCGGCGAGCGGGTTGTTGCCCGCGCCTCTCGACGTGGCGCCGTACTCCTCGGTGGCCGCCAACGCCACGTGCGGGCAGCGCGGCGCGGAAGAGTTCTGCAGAGATATGCCGGGGAAGTGAGTTGCTGCTTTACAGCTTTAGTTGCACTTCGTTGACTTTGGCAGATTGTCAAAGCATTGCGAACGAGTTCTGCTGACAATTAAGTCAGATACTTTGTTTAAATAATCTAAATATAACATATAAAAATATTTTCATGACTGTCTGATCAATTCATCAAAGTACTAGTACCAGTTTTTACTAATGCAGTTTACAAGGTTATTTTTATATACTGTATATATATTTCATGTATTTTGTTCCCAATAAATAAATAAATAAAATATAAAAGTCAATCCATTAGATGGAACTGGCTGAGCATATAGAAGGTTATTATAAAATAGGAATCCACTAGGATGGGATATTTGACTCATCACTTAAGGTTCGAATTGTGTGTGAAATTTCAACCTAACGCGATCAAGGCTAAGACACCAGCTAACCTTAACTATATCAAGCGAAAGTTGTAATTTAAAATTACTTCAATCTTTATACACAACACCACACAGATCTTCCGAATAAGGCACCAACGCACGCGTCGATCCGACACCAAACTCCACATTCTCTAGAGATGACTATGTTGACTTCACAATGTACAATGGTTTACAAAGATTTAAATAAAGATTGAAGCGGTTATAAATTACATGCCGCAGATTCGCCTGGTTTTCGCAGATTATAGCTTTAGCTTCATGTCCAGTATAAATCATTGACCTCAGCAAGGTATCGTCGCTTCTATCCAATATTTATTATTTTTTTTTTTATACAAAGCGAGCAAACGAGCAGGCGGGTCACCCGATGGTAAGTGATTACCGCCTCCCATGAACATTTGCAGCACCAGAGGAACCGCCAATGCGTTGCTGGCCCTTGAGCAATTTGTTAATCCGCCCTTTGAAGATCCCCATGTTGCATTGTATCCGCCACAAGGCGTGCTAAAGATCCTGATTTCATAGGCGCGGGGTGGTTTGTGACGTCTGCGGGGGTCAAGATGCGTCGCCTCCGCGACAGCACCCCGCCTCCATGGCGGTAGACGGCGACCCCGACACTTGGTGGCAAAGTCCTGCCATCTCTGACGGTGGTGAATACCAGCATGTAGATTTGGTGGCAACTTTACCTGGTGTGAGTAAATAATATAATACTTTTTTTTAACATATTAATTATTATATTTATCCATTCTCTGTCAGAAAATGTTATATATACCTGGGACATACGATCCAGTTAGGTAAGTCCAATTTCGAGAAGGAGGTCCGCCGCCGAATTCAGCTCGGGTGGGCAGCGTTTGGGAAACTCCGTGACATCTTTTCGTCCAAAATCCCTCAGTGCCTGAAGACTAAAGTTTTCGAACAGTGCGTGTTGCCAGTGATGACTTACGGCTCTGAAACATGGTCGCTCACTATGGGCCTCATAAGAAGGCTCAGAGTCACTCAACGGGCGATGGAGAGAGCTATGCTGGGAGTATCTCTACGTGATCAAATCAGAAATGAGGAGATCCGTAGAAGAACCAGAGTTACCGACATAGCTCAGCGAATTGCGAAGTTGAAGTGGCAATGGGCGGGGCACATAGCTCGGAGAACCGATGGACGTTGGGGTCCCAAGGTGCTGGAATGGCGACCCCGCACCGGTAAACGTAGCGTTGGTCGACCCCCAACAAGGTGGACAGACGACATCAAACGAGTCGCAGGGAGCCGCTGGATACAAGCGGCCCAAGACCGTGGCCATTGGAACTCCCTACAAAAGACCTATGTCCAGCAGTGGACGTCTATCGGTTGAAGTGATGATGATGATGATGATTCTCTGTCAACCGACAACAAAAGGTTTAAGATCTGTTGTTGAGATATTTCTGCGTAAGTAGGTTGCCTGTATTTATTTATATATCACTACAAAGTCAACTAGTAAGTGTTGAGTAAGTTGAGCAGCCTTGAAGATAATAGCGGGGTAAGACTAGACTTAGCAGCGATCACCACTGCGCCGAGGTGTATGGTGATAGTCAAAAAATATTTTTTTTTAAATAAAAGGAGGTAATACTTCTATATGTCTTTCTAAAAGAGGAACTGATTAAACGAGAAGTTATTCTAAGAAGAAGGCCATTTTAAAATTGGTGGTCATATAATGAAGATCTCCTGAGATTGAGGAAGGTACGTTGACATCGTGCCGGGTAAGGTCCTCAACCGACTGTAGGAAATCTCTATCGCAACAATTTAGTTATTAGAAAAAGTATCTATACGTCTTTCTGGAAGAGGAACTGATTAAACAAGAAGTTATTCTAAGAAAAAAGCCATATTGCAAATTCCTCCCGTTGTTTTCTATGGGACGATTTAGATTATTGTTGTCGTGGTTAACTTTGCACTATTTAAGCCACTCGTGTGAGTTTGATATGTAAACCCAAACTCACTTATTAAGTAATATTTCCTGGTATCAGCTGGAACCAGCAAATCTATAAGTTCAGATTTAAGAGGTGCGTAAAAATTGGATTTTAACTGTCAGATTACTCGATGGTGCATACAGAAAGGGTAATGTGTTTCGAAAAGCGTTGGTAAGCCCAACCATGAATCGGAACTTATTTTAATGGACACCCAAAGGGTCTTAAGAAAATGTAATTGGCTATTATTTAATGAACTACCTTTTTTTCCGCTACTATTAATGAATGCTATTTATTTCATGAACTACCTTAAGATAACTTCGAAGTTACATTCAAATCATATTAAGATAAAGATAATGATTACATAACTGGAAAACTGCTCGAGTATAAATTTCTCCACGGTATTAAGTAATAAACTATAGTAAGTTATACTGTGTTATTGTGGTTAAATAATTTTATGTATGTAAAAAATAACTGTAAATAATTATTGGATTTGGTACGTGTGAATTCCTTCTCAATCTATAATAAAAATAATTTTATAATTTAATTACTAAAAACAACAAAATTAAAACATTCTATTATTAAATGAACACTTATGTTTTATCTACCATGTAATAAACTATTTTATATGTAACTTATGAAGTTAAATTTTGTTTAAAATTATGAATGAAGTATATTATTTTGTTTATAGTATTTTTTAGTTTGCTTGATGAAACCTCACTTGTCTATCTCGTGGGTGTAATAGAGACTATGTTCAAATACGGATGACGACGTCCAGGGTTCGATTTTCCGATCGGGTTAACTTGAAAAGTATTGGGGTTTTGTTATAAAAAAAAAAACAAGCCCGGTCTTTGGAAATCAACTTTGCCAACATTCGCGTGCCTTGAAGAGTATATAAGTCGTTGGGCCCGATTGACATGTTACAATAATCTTGATAGCCCGCCAATCCGCATTGGAGCAGCGTGGTGGGTCAACGCTCTTATTCTCTCTCTCTCGTGTGTTACGTTTTAAAATAATTGGCCCAGACCGCGCAGCAGGAGCTCGATTTCCTGGTGAATTTTATGAAATTTTAAAATGAGGAGTCTTTTTTGTTTTTAGACTATATATATATAAAATTACTTTTTCTTAATAACTAATTTTACACAGAGTACGGCCAAAATAAAGTTTATTATTTGTTTTACTTTGCAAATCACCACCACTTATAGCATTAAAATAGTTATAAAGCTTGAGAGACAGCGTGTTCTATGTCTTCATGAATAATACAGTTTTAAATTAGAATTTATTTGTCAATCAATCAGTCATAAATTTCATTCAAATAATCCATTAAAGGGCACTTTAGATTCGTGCACTGAATAGTGAGTTGATGGTGATTTTGGACAACTGTAGATCGTATTTACGTCTGGGAATTCTTATCGGAGTTGTACGCGAATGAAGTCGCAGGCAAACACTTGATTAATACAGTTCGTATTCCCCGACGCACCTTCCCGTTACCAACATTTTATACGAATTATGGGCCCCAACATTCGCGAGCCTCTTAAATATTTTAATTAAATTACATGTACGATTCCTTCACTCTTTAATTAGTGCCAAAATATTCAGTGGCCCTCTTTACCGTCCGCCGCCGAATGAGTAATGGGGTTAGATATGCGCTCGAAAGAAATTAATTGCATTTTAAGGGCCGCTGACATTGATACGCTATTTTTTGTGTGAAGGTATCTACCCTTCTTTAATTTACTCTCAAGTGTGTACATACAGATCGAGTCAGATACAAAAAGAAAAGCCTTGTATATTCTAGTAGTTTGTGTATGAATATTTATTACTATTTTAAGAGTTTATAAATATCTTATTATTATTTGGATATCATGATAATATTTGCATTTGCAGCATCGATGTAGCGGAAACGTGTCTAATTGAGTGACTTTGCACTTGTTTTACATTCAGTAGAACTATTTCCAAAATTTACATATACGTTAATGTGATATCACTGTCATCAAAGTTTAATCACCATTTGAGATTAAGTTCTATCTGAATTTACATGTGATTGGCAACTAGACTTATTATAAAAAACTAGACGTTTCGTCCCAATGATAATTCACATACAAAATAGACCTTTTTTTTTATCCACTACAAGTTAGCCCTTGACGGCAACCTCACCTGATGGTAAGTGATGCAGTCTAAGATAGGATAGGTAGCAGGCTAACCTGTTAGGGGTATAGTAAAGCCATACTCCTAATTGGTTTCTACGCGACATCGTGCCGGAACGCTAAATCGCTTTGCGACACGTCTTTGTCGGTAGGGTGGTAACTAGCCACGGCGGAAGCCTCCCACCAGACCAGACTCGAGCCGGGAATCGAACCCAGGACCTCCAACTTTATAATGTGACAGCGCGCGCTGCGCCACGGAGGTCGTCACCTTACCTACGCGCTAGTTTATTTCTTATAATTCTAAAGTTCGCATTCTAAAATTCCGAAATATGGCTTGCACCTCCCTTCAAAAACAGTTCTTACCAAAAATTCCATTACAATCAAAAATTTGAAAATCTGTTTTCTATGAGAGGCATGTTCCCAGCCGCTATACAAATAAATAAAATTGGAGTGTCTGTTTGTAATATTGAAGTAACCGTTTTTTACTGCATGCATATTAATAAATATACGGTACATTCACCAAAATAACATTTTTGCAATTTTTGTCTGTCTGTCTGTCTGTCCGTTTGTTCCAGCTAATGACTGGACAGAATTTTACGGGACTTTTATTGGCAGGTAGCTGACGTAATAAGGAATAACTTTTCTTTTTTTTTTAGAAAGGAGATACTTAAAGTATCTCCTGTTTATCCTGTAATTATTTAAAGTAATTCGGGTTAGTAATCTATTGCTTCGTGATTGAAAGACAAACAAACACACTAACTCAACGTAGATGAAGTAAGTAACAACTAGTTAATATATAAAATTTAACAAATCCGATTTAATATAATAAGTACGATTTATAATAATTAGCTTGAGCTGGTAAGTAAATCCATTCATTCTGGAATTAGATGTCTGTGAAATTGAGTATCTTCGTTGTTTTTTTTTTATATCAACCATTATAGCCGACCTATACCGATACGTAAATTACGCCGATTACTCCGGCTGCACTGGTGTAACACTAATTTAGTTAATCGGCGTAACTTATATCGATTAATCGTTGAGAAATCTTATCAAAACTGTTACGCTCACCGATAACTGCGCCAGTAGATAATTACGCTTTATTAAACCGGCTTGGAAGAGGGCTATCATTCCGAAACGTTTGTTTTTTAAGATTAACAAAACACTTCAGCTGACATCAGCAAAATGTTTCTTCTTCTTCTTCATTGGCCTCGCCTAATCCCGTTACGCGGGGTCGGCTTTTTTTATCATTCGGCGCCACGTCGATCTTACTTTAGTATCCTCATCATTGAGGCAGAGGCATTTCATGTCCTTCTGGACATTCGTCAGCCATGTAGTTGGTGGTCTTCCCCTTCCCCTTTTCCCTGCAGCCATGGAAAGGCACTTTTTCACCACGTAATCATCAGGTCTACGCATTACATGTCCGTACCATCTGAGCCTGGTATCTGTAATTTTTTGAGTTATGGGGGCAACCTTAAAGCTTCCTCTTGTATATTTATTGCGTACTTTGTCTTTTATCAGCAAAATGTTTGATTTTTTTATTTTGAGATAATGCGCTTTACGAAAATCAGTACCAGAAGGCACTGATGAGGTCTATGTTGGAACGCGCTTGCCTAGAAAATGCCTATTCACTATTCGCTTGAAGGAACTAAGGTTATACGTGGCTGGAAACACAGATGCTGGAAGTGAGTTCCACACCTTAGCGACGTTAGACTCAATATTCAGTCACTAAAAGTCGTTGCTGCAAAATAATATGTCACACACATTATGCACAATGTTTTTCTTTCTTCTGTTTATGGCTTTACACACAGATTAGCCAATTTCAGGCTTTCAGAATAAAAGTAAGGGAAATTTTATTTAAGCTACTTGGCGCTTGGGTTAATCCCACTAAGGTTAAAGCTAAGCCCTTTAATATATTAATAGTTATTTCTAATGTTAGTTAAACTGAAGGCGTTTGAAGTGGGCTAAACCAAACTCTCCAGTCTCCAGTCTCTTAACCGGTTTAAATTTTCCAGACCATACGGGTATATATTTTTATAAAAATCTCATTTGTGGATCTGGTCCAGTATATCTGATTATCCATAAGTGAAAATTTAACGAAAATCCCTATAGTATTTTCTGCGAATCGCACGACTTTGCTAGTTTTAATAGTCTTCGTTTTATAATATTTAATAAAGAATTATAATAGCAATTTGTAACTTTTACGTGTAAATATAAAATAAATTGGTTACCTGTGGTGTCCATTTTTAGTTCGTGTTGTTTAAAAAACGTGAGCTCGACGCGCGCACATGCCTATTTCGATAAAGTAGCTACACCACTTAACTGCATCGATAACCAGATAGGGATGGTTAATAAATTAGCTCTGGACGACCACCCGTTTGGAGAAGAATGGGTTAAGGCATGCTACTAAACTCGACAAAAAAAACAGCTTCAAAACTAGTTCATGTCCGTAGTTCTATACAATATTTATTAGACAATACTTTAGAAGTTGATCATATTAAGCACAAAGCAATCCTTGAGAAAAACATACGGTATATTGTTATCGATATACTCGTATTGTACGATATTGCAATTAGTTTTAATTCATCTTGGCAGCGCTGCGTTCCTCATAAAATATACATGTAATGTTCTTAAAAAGGTAGACCTATTCATGACTTTTGTTCAATTACATTATTTGTATTTCTAATTATTCTTTCATCTGCTCCTATTGTAAGTTAATAACTTACCAAATTATGCCAAAGCTTGTTAAACACAGAAATTACAATTGACAAGACATGACAGAATTAGAATTTTACCTCTATCTAACTGGGTCTTTCTCAGGATAATTGGTAAGCAAAGTCACCCTCGAGGCCACCACTAACCACCATCCAAATATCTCTATGCAAAAAATTACGTCAATAGTTGCTCAACAGAGCAAGCGTGCGTGATGGAAGGACCGTCCCTCCATACACATTTCCAAATCCTTACTTATATTATAGAAGCAGTTTACTTGTTCGTTACCGGTATCGGCTCAGCCACACACAAATTTGGCAAGCTTTTTATCCGGAGGCACTCCAGAACCGTTTTCGCCGGTTAGCAGGCGTTTGTTACTTAAGTAAGTCTACGCAGTTGAACCGATCTTGACAAAATTTTGCATTAAAAACAGTGAATTCAGGTAAACAGAAAACTAACTAACTGTCTTAACTGGTAACTGGTCTATTTAGACCGAGATAATGGTACAGTTGCCGCGGCATAAAACACTGAAGAGTTTGCAGATACATATACAGAAATATTAGTATAATAACTTTAATAGAATTCGCTAAGGTACAAATGGTTGCTGTGCATTTATCCAACGGACCCCTTACAATGGTCGGTAAAAAATAACCTTTGTGGTACTCGTACCTACATAGTAGGTTCACCGCCGCTTCTCGGCCATTCCTACAATGATTTAGGGGGCGCCCCACGAGGTCCGACGTAGCGTAACATGACGTAGGTAATAGCGATCGTATCGCCACTATCCGATACTCCCATTTGCCTCCATTGTGCGGCCGACAGCCCGGCTATTGTTCCCAAGAATTCACTTATCTCTACAAAAATACATCTTTAATACCCACTTAGTTAACAGCGTGTACTGAACAACCGCTTCTGAGGCAGTGGTTAACCCTCTTCATGAGTGGAAAGTACATTTGTTCAAGTGTACCAATTTTTTTTTCAGTTTAAACCTATTTTTTAATTTTTTTTTCTTCCACACTTTTATGCCCTCATAGTAGTATAGAATCTGCAGTAGTACGTAGTTGATATTCATGTGTATCAATATCAAAATGCTCAGCAAAGATCTGGAATCTCCTTCCGGATTATGTTTTCCTGTCTAACGAGTACTTTTATGAGTATTTACGCAAAATTTGTAATCATTTTTAACTTTTCTCGGGCATTTTTATTGCGAATTAAGCTTATGATTTTTCATTTATTATTTTCTAATTTAATCATCTACTTTGTTGTTTGGAATAGTGTTAACTACAGGTACCCACCATTCTGTAATGTGCGTACCTTCATATCAGCATAGGATCGCCTGATTATAGAAAACTACTTAAATTTGTCTGTAATAAATTACTAGGAAATTGGTCTAAATTTTAATTAACATTTTTTTGTATACCTCTGAAGTTTTGCGAAAAAAATGGATCTGCCATTTTTCTTATTCATACATAACACCAATCATAATGCAATCCTAATCTTTACTCTGATATTGACATGTTTCATCAGTTTAGCATTTCCAAATTGATAATACTATTCTAAGTTCATCGTCGGGGAAGCTTTAGGTAATTTGTAATGTTCTTTTCCCACAGATTACGTGACAAATTATTTAGCCCTGCTCCTCCACAAACGTGTAATAACGTTGCTAGGGCGTACAGTTCTTAGCAGTGAATATTGTTGTTCCACAGCATCTTTCGGTGCGAAGGCCGTGGAGGCTGCAGCTATCTCGCGAGATCAGAGATAACCTGATTGATGGCGCTTATCAGTCTTGGCTCTGCCGTTCGCTTTAATTAAACTATTTCTTTTAAACTATTTTATCTTCCATCCTAATTTGGCTTTGTATGCTATCTGTTACAGATATTCAAGTAGAAATTGGGACAGTATAATACTAATTTTCTTTTTTTTTTTTTTCGGCAACACTTTTATTCATTTATTTTTAGTTTTTATCTAAAAACCTAGATTCCTACAATTTAATGAGAGTTAAGAACAGTCTCATCGCTTCCTTTTTAACCCTGTCAGCGCCATCTACTCTCGATTCCCAAGGTTTCTCAAATGAGAAGTCTGGATAGGCTTTTCCAAATTGCAATTGACACTATTATTTGCTATAATATTCTTATGAAATAAATAAAACTAAAACACTGTTTAAATATAATTATATAAAATATTATTAAGTATTATTTACAGTCTTACTATTTTAACAACATTATTTTAGTATGTTAAACGAACAATCTAATCCATTACTTGAGCTCGCCAACCAGCTTTCGATCAGTATAATGGTTTACAGCTTTGATTTTAAGGCTCATGTAATGGATAGCCAGTTTCGGGACATACACTAGGTTAATTATGACTGTGACTACATATTGCTTCAAAGACTTGGTCTCCAAATTCGTACATACGTGGAACATCATGATTTTCTCTACTCAATATTTATCGTGATAAAACACGCAACTTCATAGTTCTCGGTGTTTCCATATGAGATACCCAAATATTTTGGTACCTACTAGCAATTCTCGTTGTTTCTACGCGAAAAAATAAAGATAGTATGTCTGATTAAAATGGTGGCCGCTTGTTTCAAGAAACGCAATATATTGTAATTCAGTCGCCGGATTAGCTTTATCGATATAATGCACAACTATCTTATCTACGTTGAAAGTATCACAGGCAGAATCATCGATATCCACTGTTTCATGATACTGTTATTTGTTTTTTGTCCATAAGATCAATATAAGACTGATTAAACCTAAATTATACTCTTAATTGACTCGATATATCTCCAACAATTGTATCTTTTTAGGTAATAGTAAAACATCATCATCATCATGATCAACCTATTAACGGCTCACTACAGAGCACGGGTCTCCTCTCAATATGAGAAGGGTTTGGCCATAGTCCACCACGCTGGCCATGTGCGGATTGGCAGACTGCACATGCCTTTGAGAACATTATGACGAATTCTCAGGCGTGCAGGTTTCCTCACGATGTTTTCCTTCACCGTTGAAGCAAGTGATATTTTAATTTTTAAAAACGAACATAACTCCGAAAAGTTAGAGGTGCATGCCCGGATTCGAACCGCCGACCTCTGATTAGGAGTTAGTAAAACATATCTCACATTAGGCTGAAAATCGCGACGTGTTTTTAATTAATATGTTACTGTGAGTACATATTATTCCGTGTCTTATATGAGAATAAAAATTTACAAAAAATTACAAAAAAAAGATACAATGTCAAAAAGGAGCGTGTACATGTCTACTAGCTTACTATATTCCGTAAAAGCTCGGCAAAATACAATTTGTCCAATCTTCCCCCTCACAGCCCTCTCTTTTATCATACAAGTAATTGATTTTTCATATTTTATATGTGCATATTTAATTATACACGATAAAAAACATCATATATAGGCTACATGGTGTTTCATTTTAAGACTGTGTCGGATTAATTATCGTTCTGTGTAAAATCACGTTTTAAATGACATTTCAATTGTAACAAGTTAAACATCAAGTTTACAAATTAAAGCAATTGTCTTGTTCATCGGCTTTGATATCTACAAAATATCCAAAGCTCGTTTTATTATACAAATTTAAAATGGTTTCGTACTTAATATAAATTAGTTACTTGTCTTTAATTAATGTGATAAAATATACATACATTTCTTGTTAATAATCACGGACGTAGATTCGCAAATATAGATATAGATATGCCTGATTATGATAAGACGGCTGTAGTGAATGAGGTATGAGGTGATTTAAATTTTTTGGGTAAAAGAAATCGGACATGTACCAAAGGTCGTTAAAATTATCTATTTGTAGGACTTTACGAATTAATGATGCAACAGTTATGCAGTGTCTTCATTATCATCATGATCAAGCCATTACCGGCTCACTACAGAGCACGGGTCTCATCTTAATATGAGAAGGGTTTGGCCATAGTCCACCACGCTGGCCATGTGCGGATTGGCAGACTTCCCACGCCTTTGAGAACATTATCTCAGGCGTGCAGGTTTCCTCACGATGTTTTCCTTCACCGTTGAAGCAAGTGATATTCAATTTTTTAAACATGCAGTGTTTGTCAATCTTCAATTTACATCACCTTCCCATTGACATTGCATAACCATTCCGATATTCTGTTACGTTTATTTTTGAGACCCATAGCTGATACAAGTCAATCACTACACATCCCAAGCAGTTAAGTCTTGTTAAGGTTACTGTGTGTTGAAGAAATATAAAGACTCGGTGGGAACACACATTGAGTTAAAATCAAAATCCTAATATTATAAATGCGAAGTGATTTTGTTTGTTTGTTACGCTTTCCCGTCTTGAATACTCATTGTTACCTTTTATAATTAATTACATGTTTCTTGGGTACTTTTACCCGAGAAATAATCCACTGATTCAGTTTTTATTAAACTGAATCAGAAATGAAAATAAAAATATGGACGAAATCGCTCAATGAAGCTAGTTTATTATATAACATACTAGAGCAATCATGTCCAATGAAATCTATGCACACACGAAGTTCACGTGATGGACACTCACTTCTTAGAATAATGCGTATACTCGTAAATATACGATTATCTTACAGTTTTAAATAGAAATGTGGGCACTTTAAGGTCGACTTTACATGTGACGTTTCTTGTCGCAGTAAACGTCAGAGAATCACTGTAACAATCGTCGCAAGTAGCCCGATGTTTTATGCCATATTATACCACTATTTGTGAGCAATATTCTTTAAAAAACCACATTCTTACTGTCAACTAACCGTAAAATCTTTCAAAAAAGAATATTCCAGAAACAAAAGGCTGATTATTATTGCTGTAAACAGACATTCTAAATTATTACTTAGGGCTTATTTAGAAGATTGAAAAAAAAATGTACAATCTTTGTCAAAGATTGTAATTTTTTTTTTTAATTCTTTTATTTGTGTACACGTCAGCCTCTATGATTAAGGTTTAAACCATATAACGAAAACTTACACAATACGGTGGTAAAATTAAAACGATTTGAACAAATGATGGAAGGGCAAGAATATCGAGAGCTTACCCATGGCCTGTTCAAATTGTCCGTCTCCGGATCGCCAAGATTCGGTCCGATTACAATACAATTAAAAGGCGCTGCATATCATCAATTGCTTTACAATAATCACAATTAATAATTGTCATTATAAATGCAAAATTTAACATTAATAAAACAAGACATAGAATACAATTAATATCTGCTAAGTTCGAGTAAATCTAAGGTAAAAATGTTCTTTCGCACAGAAATGCACTTTTGTTAGGCAGCAAGCAGTCCAAAACTATGAAACTGCAAAAATGTCTTGAATAAACGAATTAAAAGTCTCTACAATAACAAGCTCGGTTAATCGGGTGCGGGATGATTTCTGAAGAGGGAAATGTCATCTTTGTCTTCTCCCTTCATGGCCACAAGGATGGAGAGCCCGATGACAGCTCCCAGCAGAACGCTCACAGTTATGACCAGGACCCTCGTCGCGAACGGCCATTTTGAACATGCCCAGTATTGTTCGCGTATTACACTGTAATATAATAAATTATCTTATTATTATTTTAAATCTTAATCAGGAAAAACATTTAATTGAAGATTTAGCAATTGTATGTCAAAAAGAACGAGATTGGTGACGGACAGTGGAGGAGGGCAACATAAAACTCTGATAGATCCTTCAGCTAGGCTGCAGAAGACGCTGATAGGCTGATGAATTCGTTCCTATATCTCCAATTATATATATTTTTTTTACACACTACAAGTTAGGCCTTGACTGCTATCTCACCTGGTGGTAAGTGGTGATGCTGTCTAGGATGATAGCGGGCTGACCTGTTAGGAGTATGGTAAACCCATGCCCCTAATTGGTTTCTACGCGACATCGTGCCGGAACGCTAAATCGCTTGGCGACACGTCTTTGTCGGTAGGGTGGTAACTAGCCAGGTGGTTTCTAGCAAAAATATATGCAGGATCAGGAACCAAAGGCTTAACCCTATCATTTTCTGGGATGAAAATAATCTTCAGTCTGTCCCAGAGTATCTGTTATAAGTGTACTAAATTTTATCAAAATCTTTATTTATTTTACGATATGCGTGAACAGACAGGCAGATAAAAAGTAGAAATTTAACGAAAAATCTATTATTTTCCGAAACAAATTTATCAAAATATATTTACTGTACCGTTATCGTCCAGTTACAGTTTTATTACCAGTGCCTGCCTTATCAGTGACGTAGTTTCTCATAAAATCTTTGTTTGATGAATATTGATCGATTGCGTAAAAATAATTTATATTTTTAACAAAGTAAAGATTATTTTTAAACGCTAAGGATTGATATAATATGATTACTAATCAAAATTAATTCAGCGAAAGTTTTTTCGGGAAAGTGAAAACTATCAGTTGGACAACAAACTATCAGGTTAACAGTTGGAACCTTAAGTTCGCCAATTATAATTAGAGAAACAGACTCATATTTGAAACTAATCACTGTCCTACTAGTTCTAGTAATAGAGCTTGGTTAGAGTCGCCAACGTCGCTCCTGATATGAAGTGTAAATGATAAAAGCCGGCCGACTCATCATCATCATCATGCACAACCCATTACCGGCTCACTACAGAGCACGGGTCTCCTCTCAATATGAGAAGAGTTTGGCCATAGTCCACCACGCTGGCCATGTGCGGATTGGCAGCCTTCACACGCCTTTGAGAACATTATGGAGAACTCTCAGGCGTGCAGGTTTCCTCACGATGTTTTCCTTCACCGTTGAAGCAAGTGATATTTTAATTTTTTTTTAAACTCACATAACTCCAGAAAAACTAGAGGTGCGTGCTCGGATTCGAACCGCCGAACTCTGATTAGAAGGCTGACGCCCTAATCACTAGGCTATCACCGCTTCGATGACCCTAAATTCAGACCTCTTGAATCCTTCACCCATCCAGTTTTGACCTTGGGTTCGATTTCGGTCATATTGAAGCCCCTTAAGTGTGATGTTAAACTATTAGCAGAAATGTTAAAATAATTGCACTTTATTGATGATTATTAATAACATGTGATCATCATCATTAAGACTTCTTCGAATAGAAGCTAACATATAATATCTAAACCCCTTAATAAAGTCCATGGTGTTTTACGTAACTTGTACGTCTATCTGAATCCGTGTCAGGCTTTAACATGTCAATAACATAATACTATCACTATCCATCATAGCCATCGCAAAGAACACAAAGAACATCTTAACACACACAAATATATAGACACACACACCTTACAGGAGGTTGGTGCAGTGTATTTTCATGGACACTATTGGTACTACCCACATATGCCGTATTAATGTACGCAAAGTCACTTTTTGACGTTTTGGGAACACGACCATTGTGTTGTTGAGTATTAGTGTGATACTTGCTCGCACGGTTCTGTTCATGAACCATGACAACTCTGACAGTTTGACCACTCGTCCCAGCATTTTCTTTCGACATATTTAAGAGAATAACTAGATGCACAAACACAAATTCACTCTTTCATGACCGTTCTTAACCGCTTTCACCGTGAAACTGAGCTAAGGTATTAGTTATGATAATATTTATCACATAGATAAGACAGGTTATTTTGATAGAGTGGATCAATTTTTGTTTTTTAGAGTGGTGTATTCTAAATTAGACTGGTTTCTTATGTTAAGCTTAGCCCTTCTTTAGTTTGAGAAACAGAATCAATCCAATCATTTTGACGACCTCCGTGGCGCAGCGCGCGCGTTTTGCATTATAAAGTTGGAGGTCCTGGGTTCGATTCCCGGCTCGAGTCTGGTCTGGTGGGAGGCTGCGGCCGTGGCCAATTACCACCCTACCGACAAAGGCGTGTCGCCAAGCTATTAAGCGTTCTGTATGTATGGCTTTACCATACCCCTAACAGGTTAGCCCGCTACCAACTTAGACTGCATCATCACTTACCATCAGGTGAGATTGCCGTCAAGGGCTAACTTGTAGTGGATAAAAAAAAACACTGAACAATGATGTGTCAAATCTATCTAATAACATTGAAAGTCAATTAATCAATTTGTATAAAGAATCCTTATACGGATAACCGCAGCACCATCATATAGTTATCTATATAATGAAACCTTGAAAATTTCTTTCTTTTTGGAACGAAGTTCCTTATCGCGCGTTGTGAAAGGGGGGCTAGACCGAAAAAATTCTTATAATGAATCCTGACAGTGTTTCTGCACAAGTTCCCGATATTGCTGATGGAGTACAAAATTGAGCCTACTGATTAAGTTTATATAACATTATATTTGTTAATAATAAAAAAAATATCATTATAACAAATACAATAAAATTTTATTACAATTCCTTCACTAATTAATCGAAAGGAACTTCGTTCCATCCGGGTGTCCCTTGACACCTCTCAAGTTTTTTTTTTTATTCACCACAAGTTAGCCCTTGACTGCATCTCACCTGATGGCAAGTGATGATGCGGTCTAAGATGGTAGCGGGCTAACCTGTTAGGGGTATGGTAAACTCATACTCCTAATTGGTTTCTACACAACATCGTGCCGGAACGCTAAATCGCTTGGCGACTCGTCTTTGTCGGTAGGGTGGTAACTAGCCACGGCGGAAGCCTCCCACCAGACCAGACTCGATCTTTCTCCAGATCTGTTATTTTTCATTGCTTTTATTCACAATTGGGTTTGATAATTTTAGTCAACAGAAAGTCTTTCACTTTTTTCCAGTAAACATCAATCAATTATTTTAATGAATAATTGTTTCCAATTCCCCTATAAGATCTGACAATTAGTAAGACCAACTTCACTGATAGTTTATCAGACACATTTATTGTATGTATAATCTAAACGGTTAATCTATAACGGACCGATCCAAATGAGGTAATATGGAATCCAAGTTTAGACCAGGATAACAAGACGACAAGATGACGCCATTTTAAGCTAACAATAGCCTTTCTATATCTTAAATTGTTGTGAATAGAATAGTAATATATAGTGATAAATAGAAATTTATCGTCTTTACTAAAATGGTTATAAAGCTTTTTATCTACTCGTATCAAACCTTTATGAACATCAATGTTTATTGTGTTCTTCAGCGTTTTACTTAAGACCTGTTATTTATTGCGAGTGTTATGTAATAACTAGATTATGATGTAAACAAAATGTGAGTCTGACTCATTCTGTACAAGTTACTGTTGATAACTGTTTAACACTTTAATGTTAATATATATATTTTATTGATCAGACAATGATCGTTGTGATTTCTTTATTTATGAAAAAGTTGTTAAATGTTTATATTGATGTACTTAGTTTTTATCATCTAATAATAAAAAACTAAATTTCGTTTTTAAATTACTAACAATAACGCATTCAAATCATGTAATTCTTGTTTTATAACTATTCATAGTTCTCAAAAATGACTTTTATATGGTTTTTCATGTACTTCAATGTCATATGATGGTGAACCTGCCATTTTCTTACAATAATTTTTATATCGTTAGAATTCTTCATGGCTATTTAAATATGTATCATTTCTATTGCCAATCTCTAATTCTTTAAACTTTTGAGGATCACTGTAATTACTAGCGGTTGGAGTCTCTTGTTCTTTGTTAAACATTTTTTAATTTTCTTCTGCGTGATATTTTTTGAAGATGGTATCATCGTCGGTCTAATTTATGATTCATAGATACGTCTCTCCTCTTTTTTCATTGAAGATGAGGATTAAAGTAGTGAGAGAAAAGCCTCAGTATGGATTAACAGCATTCCTGTCATGGATCTGAAGTGGGCCGGGTCAACAACAAAATTTACACTAAGTAGCTAAAATTTCCTGCTACTTACGGTTTACTTCAGTATGTTGTTCAAGCTAAATCATCAGTGACCAAATGCGGTCAATGGGAAAACCTCCATAACAAGAGATGGCCAGCACATGCGTGTTCATTAGTTCGCCCATACATGGCTCAGATCCCATCTTGAATGTAAGTGGTGTCTTCCAAGTATCAGAAGCGGGTTTCATATTGTTTTTTGGCCCTCAGCTTATTAGTTTCGTGCGTAATGAGAGGAGCTGGTTATGGTACAAGTTAGGATTAATAAACACCTTTGAGGTTTGTAATTAATGAGGAATTTATTAATTAGCAAGAGTTTATGATGCTGCAGTTTGCATTGCGTAAACGAAAGCTCTAACCATAATATTTATTTAGTATCGAATTTAGGATTCAGATTATTATGGCTTCTGTTACTTCATTTACAATCATTTTTCTACAACATTTTTAAAAGTATTTTGAAAGTCTGGCGTGTAAGAAGAAAGTTGTTAAATTTTCGGAATAAATAACTCTCACAATAGCCTAAACAAACTAGTTAATTTAGATTCAGATAAAATGTAAGGGTTTACTTTACTACGAGCGGTTCAAGTGCTTACACGTTGCTCTCAGTTTACAAATCAAACGGCGTCTCACCTACATTTAATTGGCTCACGCGATCTCAAGCACGAGTCGGACAATTTGATTGCCTCCTGAATCCATTATTTAAATCCGTCCATCGTAACAAAGCTTCCAAGGAACTCGCCTATTATACACGCTACGAAGGAGCCCGTAATTTCCCCGATATCCTGTGGGAGATTGCTACATTTATTTAAATTACACATGCATTTGACAAAGCACTGAGTCAGGATTCTCGGAAGGGTTGCCCTTTAATATTGTGTCCAATGTGGAGTCTAACAAGTACTTTAAATTTTAATCACGATTATTTTTCCTCATAATACTGTCATAATACTTAGATTGTATCCTTATATCAAAGAAAGGGTGTAATTATAACACTCTGTATTAGTAGATATTATTGTTTGATATTATTGCATCATTTGCTGCGCTGCTTCATTAAAAAAGTTTTTTTTTTATACACCACAAGTTAGCCCTTCACGTCATCTCACCTGATGGTAAGTGATGATGCAGTCTAAGATGGTAGCGGGCTAACCTGTTAGGGTATGGTAAACACATACTCCTAATTGGTTTCTACACGACATCGTGCCCGTGCCGGAACGCTAAATCGCTTGGCGACACGTCTTTATCGGTAGGGTGGTAACTAGCCACGGCCGCAGCCTCCCACCAGACCAGACTCGAGCCGGGAATCGAACCCAGAACCTCCAACTTTATAAAGCGACAGCGCGCGCGCTGCGCCACGGAGGTCGTCAAAATATTATTGTTTGATATTATTGCATCATTTGCTGCGCTGCTTCATTAAAAAAATAATTAAATTGATATCCTTTCTTTTCATGTAAAATCGTTATTACACTTACACACTTTGTTTTATTTACATTGTTACTTCATAACGACTAGTAGCTTTATTCTTCTTAGTTGACATTTATTGCCGCAAGTCTTTATATGGAATAACATCATTTTATTTTTCTTATAAATATTAATATTTGATGCACAAAAATTACAATATATGCGTCCTGCGTGAAAACAAGCCCATGAATAATAGCCCCGGATTTCCTTATATGGTATATGAGTTTAACCGTGTATAATTTAGATAAGCCAGTTTTAACTATTCTTCTAAACTTTATCAAAAGCACCTTTGATATTTAAACGTAATTTCAAAAGGATTATAAGCTTGGCAGCCATTGCCCCGAGTTTTATTTATTTATCTGGGTTCCCATGAGGCTGTCGTGCCGCGGTGTTAATAGGGAGGCCACGACACCAACTTATTGCGTTCCGAGTGTGAGCTGGTGTGGTATCTCGCCTGTTTTGATTGCACTCTTAATGGCGTCGAGATGGAGGGTTTTGAATTGATAAATGCGTGGCGCTAGACTAGCAAGTTTAAGATGTTTGACTAAAACAAATACGGGTTTATTATGATTGATTGGATGTAGGTACTTGGGTTACTGCTTAATCGGCGTCCCCACGTAGACACAAGTACTAACTTGAAACAGCTGCACTGTTACGCTACTCATCATCATCATCATGATCAACCCATTGCCAGCTCACTACAGAGCACGGGTCTCCTCTCAATATGAGAAGGGTTTGGCCATAGTCCACCACGCTGGTCAAGTGCGGATTGGCAGACTTCACACGCCTTTTGAGAACATTTTGGATAACTCTCAGGCGTGCTAGTTTCCTCACCTTCCTTCACCGTTGAAGCAAGTGATTTTTTAATTTTTTTTTAAAAACGCACATAACTTCGAAAAGTTAGAGGTGCGTGCCCGGGTTCGAACCGGCGACCTCTGATTAGGAGACTGACGCCCTAACCACTAGACTATCACCACTTCTACACTTTACACCATCCAGCTCAATCTTAGTTACACTACTGTATACTAAGATTGAGCTGGAATGTGCTCCCGCTATTGCGACATTTAAAACATTCTAATGTCATTCTCAGACCTTGTCCCAATAAAGAGCCTAAAAATCTAGTATATCTCTCATGAATTCCAAGTTAAACTAGAAAAAATAAATTAACCATCCAATACTACTGGTATCAAGGCTGGATGGACGAAATCTGGATTACGCAGATTTCGTAATCAGGATCGACCCACTGCCGGCTCACTACAGAGCACAGGTCTCCTCTTTATATGAGAATCTCATACATTCCAAGTTAAACCAGGAAAAATAAATTAACCATCCAATACTAATAGTATCAAGGCTGGATGGACGAAATCTGGATTACGCAGATTTCGTAATCAGGATCGACCCACTGCCGGCTCACTACATAGCACAGGTCTCCTCTTTATATGAGAAGGGTTTGGCCATAGTCCACCACGCTGGCCATGTGCGGATTTTCAGATTCCACACACCTTTGAGAACATTATAAACTCTCAGGCGTGTAGATTTCCTCACAATGTTTTCCTTCACTTTGTTGATATTTTAATTGCTTAAAAACGCACATAACTTCGAAAAGTCAGAGGTGCATGCCCGGGTCGAACCAATGACCTCTAATTAGGAGGCAGACGCCCTAACCACTTGGCCATCACCGCTAGCGGTGATAGATTTCATAAAGGTTGATAGAAATAGATATTTCGAATCTAGTTCAATTTGGTTTAATTTAAGCTTCAAATGGAAAAACGTACCTATTAACGTTTTATAGCGATGGCTTTCGCTCGATTTTAGTATATGTCAGTGTTTCTCTATCCACTAAATTTGAATAGCAAATATTTTCCATGCCTATCCAAAGTCAAAGTGAAACTCGTCGCAGTTATTCCTCTCCTCATTATGCAGTTTTATCGTCTATTGTTTGCTAAACGTAATTGATATATGTATCTAATATACACGCTATTGGGAATTGCGACAATATTTGAGTTTTCCAATTCTAAGCAATTTGTCTGGTGGGAGGCTTCGGCCGTGGCTAGTTACCACCCTACCGATAAAGACGTGTCGCCAAGTGATTTAGCGTTCCGGCACGATGTCGTGTAGAAAACAAATTAGGAGTATGAGTTTACCATACCCCTAACAGGTTAGTCCGCTACCATCTTAGACTGCATCATCACTTACTATCAGGTGAGATGCAGTCAAGGGCTAACTTGTGGTGGATAAAAAAAAAAGCTTTGATTTAAATTAGTAGACGAGACATTTATTTGTAATTTTTATTACCTTACTTCGGCTTCATAAGAAAGTACGGGGTCACTCGGCGGGCGACCCTAATCAATTTTCATTAAGGACAAGACAATCAAGTTGTCTTTCTGTGTGTTTGCTGCCTTGTCTTTAACAAAAAAAAATATAAACCTATAGTAAATTTTAAGTATTTTATTATATGAGATATACACATTTCATAATTGAAAATTATTTTGATATTATAACTAAAATTTAAAATGTTTTATCAGATATTGGACTTTGACTTTGTTACATGGTAAGCATGGTAAGTAATGATAGCATTATTAAGATTTATTATCAATCAAGCTGCCGTTTGTAAAATTTGATCTAGATATAGCCCACATAACTAGACACTGAAGGTTTGCTTTTAACTTGATTTTAATTGAAGGATAAAATTATGGCAAAACCTGTTTTCATGCGTTATCATGAAAAAAAAAATTAATCGATAATGCTTCAAAGCATACCGTCTGTATGACAGTTGGTACCTGTGGTTGCGAATAAAAATAAAGAAGAATTTCTTTATTATTATTACAGGTACCAGGTATCTATACGTATCAGGCTGTTCGTACGTAGATCAAAGGTACAACACATGGTAGAGTAAAAATGCAGATCTTAACATCATATTGAACCGCACTCATATTTAGTCGGATCCAAAATTATAAATATTGTTTCATCGCGTTAACACAATACCAACCAAAATATAAATGAGAAAATGAGAGCCAACTTCTGTATTAAGAATATGGTTGGTTGTCTACTCCACCGACAAAAATGTCTAATGTATCTAAATGGGTGCCAAGTCCTGTACATCATGAACAACCCATTACCGGCTCACTACAGAACACGGGTCTCCTCTCAATATGAGAAGGGTTTGGCCAAAGTCCACCACGCTGGCCATGTGCGGATTGGCAGACTTCACACGCCTTTGAGAACATTATGGAGAACTCTCTGGCGTGCAGGTTTCCTCACGATGTTTTCCTTCACCGTTGAAGCAAATGATATTTTTTATTTTTTTTAAACGCACATAACTCCGAAAAGTTAGAGATGCGTGCCCAGATTCGAACCGCCGACCTCTGATTAGGAGGCTGACACCCTAACCACTAGGCTATCACAGCTTCTGTACATAATCCTTAAACTTATTTATAGAGACATACAACATTCCGAAAATTCAGAATTCAACATAATTTGAGAATTAGAATATTTTACAAAAATAATATAACTTTTTATACCTATTTAATTTGGCTTGCTTTAAAATAGAAGTTATTTTATATTGCGCAAACAGTCAATTAGGTCAATTTTGAATTTTAGATATATAGCTAATTACTCAATATTCGTTATTAACCTATTTTATTGACATACAATAAAAAAAATGTCATAATAAATCTATTTGTATAGACTACTTTTTCGCTCTCATTACGCACATATATTAAAAATAATTTATACAATTCCAGAAAATGGAGCTTCTCCATGTCATCATCAAGTCTGGTCCATCGCCTCGGCCACTAGCATGGTCTCTTGAAGTATCGTCAACAGAAAATGGTGATGACTGGCGAATGGTCAGAGCGTTTGGAGATCGCGATCATTGCCGGAAGCTCTGGGACCTGAGACCTGAGAGGAGAAGACGGAAAGCAAGGGGAGCAAAGAGGACCAGTAGAGCCGAGAAACCATCTTGCTCCACGCAGTTTACAAGTCCAAGACCTTTGGAAAATGGAGAGGTGAGTTGAAAATAATCGTGTGTGTGATTGTGCTTAATTGTATTAGAGAAAGCATACATTAGTTCTAAGGCTGCAATTGTCTATATCCGAGTGCTTATATAAGTACGTCTGAAGGATTTTAATTATGTGCGAATATGTCATCGTCCACGGTCCGGTGACGGTCAAATCCTTTGATACCTTGAGCGTTTGATCACATCGCTTAATGTGGGTTTGAGGAATCCAGTGGCAAATGAATAGTTTCACGCGTCCAACAAAACCATTCAGTCGCAACAGGCATCTGTTAACTTAACTTTTTAAACCACGTTTTATTTATCAATTTCTCAATGTTTCGTTTTTTTTAATCATTCTGTTGACCTTTAACTTGGTAATGAAGATATAATTAACAACTCCGACCGTTTTAATTTTGTGTTTTTTAATTCTGGATTACTCATCGATGAATTTGAGTCATTTCAAATATGTAAACGATTGAAACAGGCTGCCTATCAGCGTCAATAGCGATATCTGAAGTTTTCAGAGCAGCTGACTCACTCTATTTATGAACACCTAGTACTAATACTCCTATGTTACGAGTGAGTCATTAATTTACTATCACTTGAATTTTTATTTTTACATTATCAACCTGTTACCAAAGCTGGCTAAAAAACGTTGAGTCAGTAACTGGATGGTTTACTTCCAAATTTTACTTCAGCGCTGCCGCTTGATTCTTAATATCCTCAGGACATAAAGTACTAACGTATTCTTCCTGAAGCGGTGATAGCCTAGTAGTTATGGCGTCAGCCTCCTAATCAGAGGTCGGCGGTTCGAATCCGGGCACGCACCTCAACTTTTCAGAGTTATGTGCGTTTTTAAATAATTAAAATATCACTTGCTTCAACGGTGAAGGAAAACATCGTGAGGAAACCTGCACGCCTGAGAGTTCTCCATAATGTTCTCAAAGACGTGTGAAGTCTGCCAATCCGCACATAGCCAGCGTGGTGGACTATGGCCCAACCCTTCACATATAGAGAGGAGACCCGTGCTCTGTAGTGAGCCGGTAATGGGTTGATCATGATGATTCTTCCAGATGCACGTCAGCATAGGAGAAGGTGTACCAGCAAGGCGAGTCAGAGTGTCGTTCCGCGCGTCACACTCCTCCACGCGACATAAATACTATACTGTGCGCGAGTTGACCCTGGCAGCTAGGTGCATCTGTCACGGGCATGCGGACCTCTGCGCCGTAGATCACAAGGTGAGATAAACTACAGCCCCCATCTTGAAGTCTGTCATCAGCGAATTTCTTAGTCAGCAGAGCACTAAGAGGTTTAGTGAATTCGAACAAGTCAGTTGGCCCAGGCCTGATGCAGACTTCAATGACTACAATACACCTGGTGGAAAGTGATGATGCAGCCTACGACGTCGTGTTTTACGCCCTTATCTTTTATATACTTATATTTTTAGTTCTTTATCACGAAAGGCTGGATGAATTTTGACAGTTAATATATCGTTATATTCGACTTAAAACCCAAATTTCAGGGTTTGGCGCGAACTATGAAAACGTAAAGAAAATACTAAACCCATTAAAATAAAGGAAATTCTGATTACAAAATATATATGAGTTATAATTAAATCTAATTGGGAATTATAAATTGCTTTAAAATGTTTTAAAAAAAATGGGCTTAGTTTATCCTCGTGCCAATATGTAATTTTTGCAGTCAGGCTTATGTTTTCTTTTACATATTTATTGGGTTATGTTTTCTCTTTGACATTATGATTTTAGTTATCCTTCAATGTTATTATTTCAGAGTGCAAAATGCGAGTGTATCCACGGCACGTGCGGCGCGCACTGCCAGCGTTGCTGCTCGGGCGGGCCGTGGCGCGCGCACAGCGCGTGCGTCGAGCGCACAGAGCGTGATGACTGCTCCTGTGGCGAACGAGGTGCATGCTCCTACGACGACACAGGCGCCATCCTGTGTGTCAACTGCACTGTGAGTTGAGACTCTGTTTGTTTATCGACACTGAACATACCTAGAAAGAAAGAAAATTTATTCATTCTCATATGGTGTTACACACAGTACATCTTATTCTAATCAGAAATTGTGTCTGTCTGTAACACCAAACAAAAAGGGTGTACAAGCTCAGCATATGTCGAGTCTTTTATGAGTTGCTGAGGTCGGAGTGACGCCACAACAAAAAAATTGATTAGTAATAATAATTAAAAGAAAAAACAAATTACAAATAACGGGAGCCGGATGAAGATATAAATGTAATTTAATGTATATATATTAACTCTAAATATACAATAATTTAATAGTTCGTGATATTCGGCTGATTATTTAACTATGGTTACATAATTCATTCACGTCCTTCTCTATAGAATGGACAATTCCACCGCACAGTTTTCAAATTATTTTTGGTTAGACAAGATAAATTGGCCATAGTCCATCACGCTAGCCATGTGCGGATTGACTAACTTTACACGCCTTTGAGAACATTATGGAGAACTCTCAAACATGCAGGTTTCTCACGATGTGATTTTTTATTACTTAAAAACACACATAGCTCCGAAAAGTTGTAGGGGCGTGCCTAGGTTCAAACCCCCGACCTCTGATTAGGAGGCGGACGTCCTAACCACTAGGCTATCACAGCTTCAGGGTCAGAATAGTGTGATAAAAATGGCCACACTACATTGTCAATAAAATAAAGAAAAAGTGTCGAGCATTATCACACATACAAACCAGAGTTGTATTTTGTTTACAGGAGAACAGGGCGGGCCCGCTTTGCGATCGCTGTCTCATCGGGTACTACAACGTCCTGCCAGACGACCCGTGCGTCCCTTGTGACTGCGATCCCGAAGGATCAGATGGTAAGACTTCATCAATTTAGTAATCATCATCATCATCATGATCAACCCATTACCGGCTCACTACAGAGCACGGGTCTCCTCTCAATATGAGAAGGGTTTGGCCATAGTCCACCACGCTGGCCATGTGCCAATTTAGAAATAGTTTGTATATTTTACTTCAACTTAATTTAAAAAAAATACTTAAAATATATATTATACGGAAGTAACGGAACAGCGCCATCTATCTTTAGTCGTACTCAAACTGCGCTAGAGGCCTGACGTACTTCAATGTTAAATTAGCTAATATATTTTTCATTATTTTTGCTTAGTAGTCAATGACCAAGATATCAAGTAGATTTTTATTATATTTGAACACATAATTTCCTGTAGTAATAATTAATGCTATAGAAGGAAACTAATTACATAAAACTTGTAGAACACCCATAAACCTATATGAAGTCGTCATTTTTCAACGGATCTTCAAAATTTACTTTTGAAAAGCTTTAAAATGTCAGATCGGATACTATGCGGTATGCGATCTGACATAAGTAAAAATTGTCTTAGTTAATAAGGCCTTTAAAGGACGCTTTGATGCTTATAAATACATTTGTAAACCGAAAACTACAGCAAGTTGTACCATGTTGTACATGTTCTATAATGGTTTAGTAGTCATGACGGCACATTTGAGCGTTATGCTATTTGCCATGACGCGAAATGTAAATTTCACTCCCTCCGCGCCAATAGTACATATCAAAAGTATTTTCAAGGTTACCTTCTTACTGCAATAACAATACGTAAATTCCAATTCAAATAATCTTTATTCAAATAGTCCTTTAAAAGGCACTTTTACGCTTCAATAATTTACGTACTAGTGATTTGATGGTGATAACTAGATTCGTAAACTTAAAACTAAAGCTATGAGGGTTCCAAACGCGCCCCGGTATATGAAGAAGCCAATGTAAATTTTCTTTTTGTTATCACCATCTCACATGCCACTTAAAATAATATGATTTATATCCAGGGTCATGCATATGGGACAGAAAGCACCACCGAGTCCAATGCGCCTGTCACAACGGCTTTACTGGCGCGCTGTGCGACAGATGTGAAAGCGAGAACACCTTGTTCCCCAACTGTCTGGTGCAAATAACCACTCCGGGGTGCAAGTGTGACCCGAGAGGTATCGTCGACCCCGCTAAAGTTTGCGACGACGTCTGTGAGTGTAAGGTAAGCGTACAATAAACAGCAAGTATAATTTGCTATATTCCGCCGACAACCGGGAGATTTGTATAATATAACAACACAAGTGACAATCGTGTTGAATGCAGGTCCTTATATACAATTTTACTCCACTACCCCCACTATATCTTCTACTCGCCCCTACCCCTCTATACAGCTCCGCCCCTCATGTTTGTATTAGTACCCCACAAATGAAGCAAAGGCGAATTCGATAGATTTACCTGCTCATTTAACAAATTTACTTTTCGCGCTTGTGAAGTCAATACCTCCTGAGGATGATCCGGTATCGGGTCGAAACGTGCGTAGAGGTTCTAGTGGAAGATTTTGTGTGGTGTTATATTATACAAATCTCCCGGTTGTCGGCGGAATATAGCAAATTATACTTGCTGTTTATTGTTTGTCATGGACTTCCGCAAAGTAACGCCTGCTTCTATTCATTAAGCGTACAATGTTAAATTGACAACCTCCGTGACGCACCGCGTGCGCTGTCTCATTAAAGTTGGAGGTCCTGGTTCCCGATTCGAGTCTGATCTGATGGGATACTCCAGCCGTGGCTAGTTATCATACTATCAACAAAGACGTGTTGCATTTTGCATTCCGGTACGATGTCGCGTAGAATCCAGTTAGGAGTATGGTTTACCCCTAACAGATTAGCCCGATGTCATCTTTGAAATCATCACCTCCCACGAGGTGAGATTGCCGCGAAGTGCTGACTTGGTAAAAAAAGACCTCGCCATCAATGGAGCTGTAAATTTAGCGAGAAGTTTTATTGAATCAATGGCGCTGGGTTCTTCATCCGGAGCATTATTTTTCCCTTCCACTTCACTTTAGTCTTTAGACTAGATCACTGTCGGTCTTGTATAGCAGGTATTAGTTACGCTTTCTCCCTGTATGAAAGAAGCAATTAGATACTAGTTATGAACACACTGCCAGTAACGGGATATTGCGATCAATAATCCTATCACTAAATTTTATTTTGCACAAATTACGATCTAATTTTTTTGCCTGTATCTAATCAAATCAAATCAACATCTAAAATTGCTTTATTTATGTAAACCTATTACAGGCTTCTATGTAGCGTTCATATATAATATATTTTTTAATTATTTTATGAGGTCATGGTGATAACTACACTCGCTAATTTCAAACTAAAACTAAGAGGGTCCCAATCGCGCCTAGGTCTAAGAAGAAGCCCACAACAAACAACCGGTTTTTTTTTTGTTCATATTCGTCATATTTTTTTGTTATATATCTGTTAATCATTTTTGAATTGCAGGCAAACGTTATAGGCGAGAGGTGCGACGCGTGCGCCACGGGTCATTTCGGCCTCAGCTCAGATTTAACCGCGGGATGTCGACCGTGCTACTGTTCTCACGTCGCTTCCCACTGTCTCGCCAACCCTGAATCTGGAGATGACGTGAGTGACTTTTTTTTTAATATACTATGTACAAGTTATTATTTTTTTTATACCAAATTTGTGATAAAAAACTGTTATGTAAGAGCTATACAAAGGAAAGCTTATCTATACGAGATCTCTTCCAGCAACCCTCAAGTTAGTAGTTAGTTATCCCTTGACGGCAATCTCACCTGGTGATGATGCAGTGGAAGATTTCAGTGGGCTAATCTATTGGGCTACGGTAAACCCACACTCTTGATAGGCTTCACATTGTGCCGGAACGCTACATCGCTTGGCAACATGTCTTTGTCGGTAGGGTGGTAACTAGCAACAGCCGAAGCTACCACCAGACCAGACTCGAGCCGAGAATCAAACCCATTACCTCTAACTTTATAATGCGCCAGCGGACGCGCAGCGCCATGAATCAAGGTCTTGGATGCCGTGATGGTGGTTGCAGACTAGATATTGCTACTTTAGTTTAAACTTTAAAATAAAAATGTGCTCTTAAAAATCAGTGTTATAAATTGATAATTAAAAGTGTATTGTTATGTTGGAGGACAGATATCCCTGCCGCTGGTAGAGGGGTGGCTAATCAGCGACAACGGCACCTCGGAGACGGTCGAACCGTCCATCGATGAACATGGAAAACCGTTTCTTATCAGCTATGAGGTTTGTGATGATATCGATTTCGAAAAGCACTGTTAATTAATCAAACATATTTATTTATTTATTTATTTATTTATTTATTAGCATCTTACACGGTCAGGGCATTTCAAACAGTAGATAAAATTTTAATACATTTTTTAAACACATAATATAAAACAATTCCATAATAAAAATTAAAAATAATAGCAATAATATTTCAATTAGTCAATGTTTTGATAGTAAAAATAAAATTATTACAGATTATTACAATTATTATAAATCTAATTAAAATTAAAATTATTGTAATTAACTTGAAAAAAATGCAAGGGTTTTAGAGGGGCTTGTTATTCATGTATATTTGGTAATAACAGTAACCTTTGCAGTCTCACCTGGTGTTAAGTTATGATGCAGCATTATTTACCCATATATATGTAATATATTTTATGTATTATATTATATTTATTTATATTTTTAAGTGTTTATATTGTTTAACATGTATTATTTGTAATTGTACAGCCTAAGTCGGCTTATCTATATATTATATCGTGGTCTCTAGGTTGCCTACCAGAGATCGCTCTTTAGCGATAAGGACGCCTATTGTAACTCTTTTCTTTTCTGTGTTTTTGTACTGTCTTGTATTTTTTCTGTTGTTAGGTGTACAATAAAGTGTATTTCATTTCATACTCCTAAATAGTTTCTAAGTGACATTCCGGACGCTAAAACGCTTGGCGGCACAGACTTGCTGATATGGTGATAACTACCCACAGCCGAAGCCACCCACCAGACTAGAGAAAATTCAGAAGCAATAAATTTCTAGATTGTCCCTGTTGGGGATCGAACCCCGTGTCTCTAGTGTCAGGTTTCCCTGTACTACACACAATGTGGAGTCGGAGCAATACGTACGTAATAGCAATACCTTATAATTCAAGCACTTGTGCGAGCCGTCACCTCCTAATTCGACGACCTCCGTGGCGCAGCGTGCGCGCTGTTGCATTATAAAGTTGGAGGTCCTGGTTTCGATTCCCGGCTCGAGTCTGGTCTGGTGGGAGGCTGCGGCCGTGGCTAGTTACCACCTTACAGACAAAGGCGTGTCGCCAAGCGATTTAGCATTCCGGCACGATGTCGTGTAGAAACCAATTAGGAGTATGGCTTTACCATACCACTAACAGGTTAGCCCGCTACCATCTTAGACTGCATCATCACTTACCATCAGGTGAGATTGCCGTCAAGGGCTAACTTGTAGTGGATAAAAAAAAAAATCATCTCTTTCGTCTAACTTTACATCTTGGTCTTCTTTATCGCAAAGATTTCTGACTTGTCACTGAAATTACCTAAATTCTAGGTGGAAGGCTGGGATTCATATTACTTTATGACCGCAACATACAACGGAGAAAGGACGGAAGCATATGGTGGAGAGCTGATTGCCCGAATCACGTGGGCAGTTGCGAGAGGAGATTCTGGAGGCAGTGCTACAATAATGCCAGACTACGTTATAGTGGCTAATGGTAAAAACATAAGCTTCATTGATTACTCTATTTAAAAACGTTTACTTTATAATCATTATTACCGCGCCGCTTTAGAACATGCGTCTGCTCTCAGTATGACACGGTCAAAGACCACCACTCTGGCCAAGTGAAGATAGGTAAGCTTCACACAACTTCGAGAACATTATTTAGAGCAAGCAGGTTTCTTAACGATGGTTCCGTCAAAGTAACATAAAACCGAAAAGATAGGGTAGGATATCACTGATTTAACTAGTATTTTATGAAGTAATTAATGCAACGGCTAAAATAATGCAAGACTTCATAATGATCGTAGTTACTTAAATCATAGCACTGAAAGCACAAACTACTGTTTGGTTAAATTTCTATATATGTATTTCTATTACGATAATATTATCGTTTTAGTTAAATTTATTATATAGAAATATATTAAATTAAACTAAAATGACATTTGAAAATGTATCTTTCAAGAAGGCGAAAAGCTGTCAATCTATTTAATTTTATTAGCAGTTTACATATCTTAACATCTATAGCTAAAACTGTTTTGATGCTCCAGCTCATTGGAGCTACAACTAGGAGAGGCGCATCGTAAAGAAAAAAAAACATGAGAGGTGTCAAGGGACACCCGGATGGAACGAAGTTCCTTTCGATTAATTAGTAAAGGAATTGTAATAAAATTTTATTTACCTGTATACACTCAACAAAAATAATCGTCGCGACACCACAATGCGAAATTGAAATGAAAATATCTGGCTTGCTTTCTATAAGAGAGAGAGACAGACAGAGAAACATGCGACGCCGCATAGCTTACAATAACAAAAAGTGTCGTGACAACTTTTCCTAAGATTTTTTTTCCGTCTAGCCCCCTTTCACAACGCGCGATAAGGAACTTCGTTCCAATAAAGTATTAACTTAGTAAAAAAAGCTTATTGTAAATAATTTTTATTCTGTTTAACAATGTTCATGACATATTGTGTCGGTGTTTCGATAAAGGTTCACACTTATTACTTTAGTGGGTTTCAATAAAGGTTCTTTTGCGGTCCACATTCTAGATGGCACCAGACTTTCGTTCGGCAACACCAGCTACGAGACTCCAGGGTCGATCGAACTGAGAGCGCCGCTGGTGGAAGGTGGCTGGTACTCCGGTTTGGAGTTTGTTTCCCGAACACAGCTTCTAGATGTACTTAGCAACTTAAAGGCTGTCATGATTCGCGCACACTTTCATTTCGATCAGGACGAGGTTAGTGGATGTTAAAATGTAAAATAGCGATATTGACAAAAGCAGCTGCTGAATATCTTGCCAGCTCCTTCTCGGTAGAATCTGCCTCTCTGAACCGGTAGTAGAGTCAGTACAAACAGACAGACTAGAATAAATAAATAAAAATAAAAAGCCTTCATGAAATAAATGAATTTTGAATGCATTACAATATTTATACTCTAATGAGATATAATTACCTAGTTATGTTTGTTACATTCTAACTGCTAAAATATGCTTATATAGGAAAATAATTCAACCTGTTATACACGTATCTCTAAACTCAATTGACAGCGCTAAATTACTTTTTCTCGATATAATCGTGAAGGTGTTACAGAAACATCATCGTTTTGACTTAAATTGTATAATTTAAAGTTCGTATAACTCAAAGTAATAGTCTAGAAAACTTTTTTTTTTTATATACATAGCGAGCAAACGAGCGGGCGGGTCACCTGATGGTAAGTGATTACCGCCGCCCATGAACATTTGCAGCACCAGAGGAACCGCCAATGCGTTGCTGGCCCTTGAGCAATTTGTTAATCCGCCCATTGAAGATCCCCATATTATAACCATTAGGGAACACAGAAGATGGATGCTGGTTCTACAATTCCACAATTCCACAAACTTGCAAAACTAGTTTTCCCAGTTAAAATAATATATATTGTGCGCCTTTATTCCGCTAATACTCAATCAATCTATCAAATGCACTTTAGATGCGTCAATAATTGACATAGTAGTGAGTTGATGGTGATAACTACATTCATAAACTAAAAACTAAAGCTAGCAAGGCTCCAAACGCGCCCTGTTCCCCTGTTCTAAGAAGAAGCTCACAACAAACTTAGCCGGCTAATGTTTTTTTGTTACTACTAACATTAGCTTTACGCATGTTTAACTCTTTCCCATAAAATCCAAAGCGTGTCTTACCTCTCATATTCATTAAATACATACAGGTTCGATTAGACAGCATTGAAGTGAAGGGTTCTCCTAGTAATACGCGTGAGATCTGCACGTGCCCTGTGGGGTACATAGGTGCCCAATGCACGGGGTGCTCTTGGACGCACGTGAGACTGCTGCGTGCTCCGGGGTCCGCGCCATCGTTCGAATGCGTGCCGTGCGCATGTAACATGCACGCCGGATGCGAGGCAGGTAGGAAAATAATTTTTTTTATTTTTTTTTTATGTACTCTTTTATATTGTATTTTGAATGACTGTAGAGGTATAAAAAGAAAAAAAAATGTGAAAGAGATTTTGTTTTACTTGATTCAACTTATAATATTTGCCGTTAAAATGTTAAATCCAGCTGTAAGAACCATGTTGTATGTTTTATGACAAATCTAAATATATACTAAATATTATAAATTTTGATGAACGTGTAACTGATCTCAATTCAATTGAATAAAAATGCCTTCTGATTAGGAGGAAGTATAAAGGATATAATACGCCACGCTGTGACAAAGGGTCAACTGTAAACAATAAACAGCAAGTATAATTTGCTATATTCCGCCGACAACCGGGAGATTTGTATAATATAACACCACACAAAATCTTCCACTAGAACCTCTACGCACGTTTCGACCCGACACCGGATCATCCTCAGGAGATGTTGACTACACAAGCAAGAAGAGTTTACTTTCGAAAGTGGAAGATTTTGTGAGGTGTTTTATTATACTAATCTCCCGGTTGTCAGCGGAATATAGCAAATTATACTTGCTGTTTATTGTTTATCATGGACTTCCGCAAAGTAACGCCTGCTTCTATTCATTAAAGAGTCAACTGTGACAAAGGGATTTTTGTACGGGTATGTATAAAACCGCGGTACTGAAGGCCCCTGGTTTGGATGATACTGAATGATACGGAAGTGTATAACAAAATTGCTGAGATAATATTTTCAAAATGGTTCTTATATGTCTAAGAAAATATTTTGTTAAACTGTAAGTTTTAATGCGTATTATATTTATTTATATTCTACAGTGGATGGACCATGCGGACCTTGTCAACATAATACTACAGGGCCACACTGCGAAAGATGTCTCCCGGGTCATTATGGAAACCCGGTTCAGGTAAATCTCATCTCAATGAGATAAATATACAAGTTTAATTGTGAGGCGGGCAGTCAGAGTTAGCCACACATAAGTCAACTTGAAAATAATAAACTAAATAAAAGCCATCGCCACTATATTCCCCCTTCTAATGTACAATCAAGAATTGGTTATAAAAAATAAAAAAAACATTTGGGTCCCCCGCCACTGATTACCGTTTTTTTTTCGCGCTCTCATTGGTCCACACCAAGTAGGAATCAGTGGCGTGCTATTTTCCCGCCAACCATTCCACCCTCATAGATAATTAATGTTGCTACATTAAAAGGATTCAAATATTTTATAAATAAAACCATAACTAATTTACAAAAATAACGCTAGCTTAGACGGTAAAAGCACGCTCGTCAATTGCTGGAGAGACTTGACGTGCCTTTGAGAACATAGTGGACGACACACACTGGCATATATGTTTTTAAAAAATAATCTAAGTCTACTTTTTAAAATGCGACAAATCAATTCATAAAGAGTGATCCTACCTAGATTTCTGTTTTTGTTGTTCGAGGCCAAAAATGTAAATTGACCGTCGGACGAAGACTCGGTCTCCGAGAAAAGGTAGCTGACTTAAGTCGTAGATTACCAGCTAGGCTTGATGTTTATTCGTCAGGGTGCTTGTAAGCCGTGCGCTTGTCCGCTGTACGAGGCATCAAACAACTTCAGCCCGAACTGTGCGCTCGCCTCGGCCGAGGGCGACGACTTCGTGTGCACGCAGTGCCCAGACGGCTATACCGGCGACCGCTGTGAAATGTGAGTACAAACTTGCACCTGGACACCTGGATGCCTGGTCCTCTTCCACCACCCGCTATTCCAGGTCATTTCTGCCACGCACCTGCAAATTGTGGAACCAGCTTCCATCTTCTGTGTTCCCTAATGGTTACAATATGGGGATCTTCAAAGGGCGGATTAACAAATTGCTCAAGGGCCAGCAACGCATTGGCGGTTCCTCTGGTGCTGCAAATGTTCATGGGCGGCGGTAATCACTTACCATCAGGTGACCCGCCTGCTCGCTTGTTCGCTATGTATATAAAAAAAACCTTTTTTTTCTCTTGTTAGTTTTTTTTTATTCACCACAAGTTGGCCCTTGACTGCATCTCACCTGATGGCAAGTGATGATGCAGTCTAAGATGGTAGCGGGCTAACCTGTTAGGGGTATGGTAAACTTTTACTCCTAATTTGTTTCTACACGACATCGTGCCGGAACGCTAAATCGCTTGGCGACACGTCTTTGTCGGTAGCGTAGTAACTAGCCACGGCCGAAGCCTCCCACCAGACCAGACTCGAGCCGGGAATCGAGCCCAGGACCTCCAACTTTTAAAATGCAACAGCGCACGCGCTGCGCCACGGAGGTCGTCAAAGTAGTGAAGTTATCAGAATATCTCAATTACACATTGATATTATAATGTATACTCATGATCAACCCATTGCCGGCTTACTACAGAGCGCGGGTCTCCTATCAATATGAGAAGGGTTTGGACATAGTCCACCACGCTCACCATGTGCGGATTGGCAGACTTTAGGCCTTTGAGAACATTACGGAGAACTCTCAGGTATGCAGGTTTCCTCACGATGTTTTCCTTCACCGTTGAAGCAAGTGATATTTTAATTTCCTAAAAACACACATAGCTCCGAAAAGTTACAGGTGAGTGCCCGAGTTCGAAACCCCGACCTCTGATTAGGAGGCTGATGTCCACTAGGTTATCACAGCTTCTATTATTATAAAGTATGTAACTGTGTGTGTTCTTGTTTATTACTCTTCCACGCGTATGCAATACAGAACCAATTTGGCTTAGTTTTAGTGTGGAGATAGATTATAACCCAGATTAACATTTTTGAAAAGCTTCGCGTCGATGATTTATAACTATAGTTTTAGTTAGCCAAAGCAACCAGTCACGGCCGAAGCCCCCCACCTGACCGCAACGGTAATTGAACCCAGGACCTCCCTCTTCACAACAACGGACGCGCTGCGCCTCGAAGCTATTATGAACTATATTGAAGGCTTTTATGAACTATATGGGTTTTGTTAACATTTAATTCTTTAACAGTTGTGACTCGGGCTATTGGGGTTCACCAATGACGTTGGGTGGATCCTGCAAGCTTTGCGAGTGTGGCGGAGGACCTTGCCACGCAGACAGTGGGAACTGTCTCGTATGCCCTCCGCACACTGAAGGCGAGCGATGTGATCAGTGCCAAGTAAGTCGTAGAATAAAAAAAAATTACAGAAAATACTAACTTGGGTATCATCATCATCATCATCATCATTTCAACCGATAGACGTCCACTGCTGGACATAGGTCTTTTGTAAGGAGTTCCAACGGCCACGGTCTTGGGCCGCCTGTATCCAGCGGCTCCCTGCGACTCGTTTGATGTCGTCTGTCCACCTTGTGGGGGGTCGACCAACGCTACGTTTACCGGTGCGAGGTCGCCATTCCAGCACCTTGGGACCCCAACGTCCATCGGTTCTCCGAGCTATGTGCCCCGCCCATTGCCACTTCAACTTCGCAACTCGCTGAGCTATGTCGGTAACTCTGGTCCTTCTACGGATCTCTTCATTTCTGATTTGATCACGTAGAGATACTCCTAGCAAGGGTATAGTAGTTATAAAACTTTTAACATTTCCTTTCTCTCATTTTATTCAAGCTCTATTTATGAAAACTTGTGATCAGCTTCATTTTCTACTTAACACATACAGATGAACACATCTACCTTCTGTTTCAGCTGTAAGATCATGACCAAGAAAAAACAAAATAAATCAGTAATAATATGTTGCCTATAGGAAGGCTACTGGGCAGGCGGTGAGAACAGTTCGTGTATCGAGTGCGCGTGCGGTCGCGGCGCCATGTCGGCGGCTTGTGAGGCGCGGACAGGCCAATGCGCGTGCGCCCCCGGGTGGGCTAGTCGCGCCTGCGACGTGTGTGCCAAGGGATTTGGTGGTAAGCCATTATTATTTAAAAAAAAACAGGAATTTATGTAAAAAACAGTATTATAAATATAAAATATTCACTTGTCATGGTAATACGAGTATATTACACATCCTAAAAAACATGCAAAAATGTTATAGGTGTTTATTCTAGAAAGTATTAATTGGATTGCGACCATTGCTATTTTATTGGCTAAATTACTAGCTTCTATTTGCAAGCGCCTGTAAAGTTTTGTGCACCAATTTTATCAGAACATGTTACACTGTGTTTTTCAATACTGACATCGGATGATATCATTTAAGTCTTGATCCTGGAATTAAATAAGCCGTGTCTTCCCCCGTAACTTTCAGAGCACGTTAAACAGTGGTACCAGTTATTATCACTAATTTGTGATAATAACAGCTTAGACATACCACCCGAGTTTGAGCAGCGAAGTCGGTATATGCTTTAGAACTTTCGTTCCCACCATCAGGATGCCTAGTATTACTCAACCGTCATACCGGGTAATTTTTTCATGCAACTTGTGGAAACAGTTTCCATGTACGGTATTTCATCTTAAATTCAAAGGGTAATTCAAAGGCTGAACAAGAAAGACTCCAAATCCGGCAACGCATTGGTTTTTTTTCTGGTACTGTTAATAAATTTTCTAATTGTATGTGAACGCTTTATAGATATCGGCTGTAGTAGGTTTACATGAGTAAAGCTATTTTGGTTTAGATTTTGTGATGGCGGTAATTGCTTAACATCAGGCAACCAGCTTAACCCATTGTCTGAGGACGATGCGGACCATGACCCACTCAGCTCCCCGTTTGTCCAGGTATAGAGGAAGGCTGCCTGCCATGCTCCTGCGGCGAAGCGGCTGTGAACGGAGACTGTGATGCTACTTCAGGAGACTGCACGTGCAGTGTCGGCGCAGCGCCTCCTCGGTGTCTTGATTGCCTGACGGGATACTACGAGTTAACACGCGATGGATGCTTAGGTGAGTACTTAGTATTAAGGATCAAGCTTCTAACTAGCTGCAATCTATGAAACGTAACTTTAATACCCGATGAACTGCTCATTAAAACTGCTGTCTGAAGATCTTGGATAAGATTGATTAGTAATATCGGCCGCTAGAGTTCACAAGCGGAAGACGTCGCCAGCTCGTCACTGCTGACACAGAAACCTACAGGTATTCCTAGAATCGTGATCAACGAACGATGAACCAAAACCACTAAATTACAATCAAACAGAAGATCTTCTGAAAGAGATAATATAAAAAGACATAAAACATGTGAAACACAATATTCAAGAAACAGCACACGTACACACGCAGGCACAAGCACACACACACACACATATACACATACAACACACACATGCACGCACATACTCAACACATGCTAGCAACTATGTTTGTATCATAGAGGGAAGTTCCCACTTTCCAAGATACAGTTTACACTAGTTTGGAAAGTGGGAGATCATAAAATTATTTGTCACTGTAATTGTTAGCAAATAAAATAAATAAATAAAAATAAAGGAATCGTCTAGTATCGTATTTCCAAAATTAATTTCAAAGAAATAGTACGGCCTTTGGAACTCCCTACAAAAGACCTATGTCCAGCAGTGGACGTCTATAGGTTGAAATGATGAATTTGTTTATCGGAGAACCGATGGATGTTGGAGTCAGAAGGTCGTCGAGTGGAGACCACGTCTCGGCAAACGGTGTGTGGGCCGTCCTCCGGCCAGGTGGAGCGATGACCTCCGAAAAGTGACAGACTGGATGCGAAAGGCCGGAGGCTGGATGAGTTGGCGCTACTTCAAAGATGCCTATGTCTAGCAGTGGATTAATGTTGGCTGATGATGATGGTGATGATGAAATAGTACCACGTCGTACATGTTTTAAATCTTCTTACAGTCCAATTAAGAAGAATGTCAAAACCTCAGTCCATATTCATATGGTATATGAATATCTACACCAGGCTTTCTTAATTAAGGATGTGGCTTTTGACAAATATCTTAATACAAATATAACTATTTTTCTTACGACCAATAAGCAAAGGGCGATGCAGCTGATTTCTATAAGTACAGGCTTTAATTAATGGCATTATGCTACATATATTATGTTCGGTGACTTAAGCATTACTCGAAGTTATCAATTCTTGAAACGCTATTTATAGTTTGAGAATGCATTTTCATCATCATCATCATTATCAACCGATTGACGTCCACTGCTGGACATAGGTCTTTTGTAGGGAGTTCCAATGCTCACGGTCTTGGGCCGCTTGCTTCCAGCGGCTCCCTGCGACTCGTCTGATGTCGTCTGTCCACCTAGTTGGGGTCGACCAACGCTACGTTTACTGGTGCGGGGTCGCCATTCCACCACCTTGGGAATTTACTAGGGACTAGTCAAAGGGACTACTGGCAGCGCAGAAAAACACCTTGGTTTTCTTCCTTAGATTTCTGACCATTGTATTCCGGTCGCTATCTACATTCTTCCTCACATATCAGCCCGCATATCTAGTGTGCAAACAAATACTGCACGATATTTTCTTCATAGTTGAAACGCCAAAGCTTCTTTAAGAAAATATTCACTATAAGAGATCATGCACTGCAAAAGAAAGTTACTTTATAATTTAGCTCGTTCTTTTAAAATATACCTCATATTTACCTATTGATGATAAGAAAAATATGAACGCATTTTATGCCAATTACTTAGACAATCGCCGTACGTGCTGTCCTAAGGCATACAAACTTGCACCCAACAAACTTGCGCTCTGTACCCTTACTACCAATATCATTTGCACTCTCGCAATCATAGAATCCGTATCGAGTATTAAAACGTAAGAACGTCATGCAAAAATCTACCTAATGATTATTTGCGTAAAGTTGCAAATTCAGTAACAATATTTTTTATTTTGCAAACCTTCCATCACACGCAATGATTATAGATGTTGCATGAATTCAAGCCTTTAGACGAGAATCATAGATAAGTTTATTTTTACTCTGTTATAATCGTTTATCAAACCAAAGAATGTTTGCAAGCGTATAAAACTTATATAACGCATTATATATTCTATGGTAATGAATGCTGAGAGTGCTGTGCTATTCGCGTAAAAATAGTAAGTCCTAATTTGCTAACAACCAATAGACCTCCCTTGGTGAAGCGCCTCCAGCGATTTCCTGAGATGTATGCATTGGGCTGTTATTTGCTCTTTATTCAACGATGTTCCAACTGCCTGATTTAGATACGCGATCATCATTTTGATCTATTGAAACTTGACTTATTGTGTAGATAAAACATGTTTATCTGAAAATTACGCCTTATAGCATCATATTATATTTCATAAAATTTATAACCAGTGTCACTGGAGATGCTGGATGCTATTCTAACGATACCCCATACATTACCTAAATCTGCAATAATAAGTTATGGTGGAAAAGAAACCTCAATACATACATGAAACATAACATTGCACTCTCTGTTTGTAAAAAAAATGTTCCCAAAAATATTTTTGTGCTCTTTATTTCGTCGGAGAAGCACTCTAAAATTTGAGATTAAGAATTCGGTAGCTATTAACATTATTTACATTTCAATAAGTATTCATTTATTACGTAATAATACGTTAAAGCTTACATTGGGATACAGTGAAATTGATGAAACTTTTCTTTAGTCAATAAATTCTTACCAGATAATTCGTTTCATTAAAGTCGTAAAGACAAATCCCAAAAAAAATCGATCTCGTAATACTTTCGTGTATTCTTTCGGAAAGCAAAAATATTTAATTAATCTTCTGTAAATAAATCGATGTTCAACCATCGACGAATAACGCACTTGTGTAGAAGCACGCACATGATTCACGGGTAAAACTATTTTAAGAATCAAACATAAACCGCTACATCTATTCAAAGCTATCGTCTTTGATGAGGTATCGCGTAAATAGGAAGCATTTCTAGTTGCTAATTAATTTAAAATGCGTGTAACACTTACTCTTACAAATCACCGATTAAGCTACAGATTTCACTCTGATGCTGGGAGATTTTACTTTGGTATTTCATTATTTACGTGATACAAGTTTTGTTAGGAATTTTATGGCGTCTCATTGTTAAAAATGCATAATAGATATAAATGTATAAATATCTCTAGTGGGTGTTTATTATATGTTTTTCTATGAATAATTGTAGCGTTTTTTACTAAGGTTTTCCGTTTTTAAAGATAAAGTTGTATTCTGCAAATTCTTCTAAAAAATACAAAAAGTATAAAGAAGATTACTTGAAAATGGCTGATATTTGTTATGAATTTTATTGCGTCTCATGGTTAAAAATGCATAATAGATTTGAATGTATAAATATCTAAAATTATTATTAAATGTTTTTCTATGAATAATTGTAACTTTTTTTTTACTAAGGTTTTCTGTTTTTGAAAATATAGTAGTACTCTGCAAATTCTTCTAAAAAAGACAAAAAGTACAAAGAAAGATACAAATTACTTGAAAATGGTTAATATCTGCGTAGGGGTTATTAGGGGTCATTTGGTTGTAAATAACTTCGCCTCCACCCCCATAATGGGTGGTCGACATATAACCAAAAACCCTGTGTAATCGAATAAAAGTACACCCAAGTCCCGGACAGCCGCTATTACTGTAATAGAACTGTGTCTTGTTCTGAATTCGGTCGCGAATTACAAACACGCATGTCTCTATATATATGACGGGCCCGCGGATGTCTGACCGCGGCGGCGTCTGTCTGTCTGCGCTGGCTCGTTTCGTGCATCGCTCGATACATTAAACAAGTCTTTTTGTTACCGCAAGTACGACCACCTAACGCGATTTCGGTTTCAAAGATGTTTTGCTGGATGACTGAACGAAAGTTTCTTCAGTCCTAACCCTAGGCACTGACCTCCATGGCGCAGCGTGTGTGCTGTCGCATTATGAAGCTGTAGGTCCTGGGTTCGTTTCTACACTCGAGTAGGATCGTTTGGGCGACTAAGGCCGTGGCTAGCAGCTACCAACTGAGAAGGGAAGTGTGTGTGACGGCACGATGCTAGCAAATCCTTCTTTGTGTACCATCTTAGACTGCATCACCCACCACCGGGTGAGATTGGCGTCAAGGCTAACTGGTATTGAAATATAAAAAATCCGTGTTCACTTCGATTAGTAGTTATGGTTATTAATTAATAAATAACGCCATAGCTACTTTCTTACCGAGTCGAATACTTGCACCGCGAGACTCCAAAGAAGCTCTAAAAATAGAGATTGTTTCTGTAACGTATTGTCTAAACTCGTTTAACCCGCGTTCTAGAAATAATCGATATTTTTTACCATTTTTGTATGTGTAAAGTTTAATTTACAGATTATATATTTTGTGGCTTTTATATCACTAATCTTATGCGACTTACGTTTAACAACTACATTTACAAATTTATTATCTTCTAGCTTGTCAAGAATATCGGAAAAATTGGATAAACGGTCAGGAAGCCAAAGTTGCGATTATAAAGTCACATCAAAGAACTTTTCCGTTATCTCTATCATTTCAAAGTATTCTTTAGCAAGACATATTTGTGTAAAGTACCTGCACAAACAGTCGTGCGAGAGACGGCTCTGTATCTCATCCTTTGTATTGTTTTAGTAACAAGGAACTTTCAGGGGCAGTGTTAACGAGACAGCACACATATGTAGCCTAGGAGGTGGTGGCAATGTAGGTGTAGGAATAAGTAATGGTTAGAAAAACTATAACCAACGAAAAATATCATAATCATCACCATTATTTTAATGACCCAAAATTTGGGACCAATTTGGCTTAAAGAAAAATGGATATGAAATCATGGAATTACAAAACAATTTTTATTTATTAATGATGCTAACGATGACTACTGCATCTCAGCGCTGAACAGCTAGGATAAAAAAATTGTCTAGCATTCCTTTCACAAGCTGAGGCAATTAAGCGCATATATTATGTCATAATAAGGACTAAGACTGTCCATGGCAAGCGAGACAAGTACATAGCTCTGAGAATATTAACACTGCGCATATAATAGGTACTTACACATACTTGCATGGATTCAGCCAACTTAGCTGTGGCTCCTTGTTCCCCTGAAATGAGATACATCGATGTGTCAGCGTAGTACTTTGACAACCTCCTGAGGTTCTGGGTTCGATTCCCGGCAGTTGGTGGGAACGATCGGGACCGAGGACTTAGCTCCAAGGCAGGTTTACAATTTCCTTAACCCCGGTCTGGGACGGAGATTTTTACTCAAATAGTCCATCACGTAACCATTCTTGGATTCTCCACTTCACACGTCCACTAAACCGAATATAGCATTTATAATAGTAGTAGATTTATAAAGTTGTTAAATAGCGTAGGCTTAAAATAATCGCAACCAGCTCCCTGACTATTACAAATGCTCGAACCGGCTAATAATCTGCATACACATCTCACAAGGAACAATTGCCATTTAGCTGCAAGCCGGAAATCCGTCGGAGTCAGAGTCGGCTCTCAACTAGTTAAGGATTCCAATTGGCCGAAACGGGCTCAAAGCTCATACAATATATATGCCTAGATGTGCAGTGCACCAATATGTAAATACCTAGTATACTCTTAAGGATTGTAGGAAACGAAGACCTCCCTGACATCTAGTTAGCTAACATGATAATTCAAATTGTTCGTATATTTCAAATGTAATGGTGTTAGTAATCCCATTATCACCATACTCTCTTTAGCTGGACCTTTAATTTGCTTTAGTCAGTTTAAATATAAAATTCGAGGTACCAGATTGGTTGGTGGTTGAATTGGTAATTATATTTGAAACCTTACTAACTTAACTATTCATGTTCAATCATTTAATAGACTAGAATTTTGTATACGTCATGCTGTAAACAATATTTTTTTTTTGGAAAAAACATCCTAAACATCAGAAACAAAACAATCCGACCTCCGTGGCGCAGCGCGCGCGCTGTTGCATTATAAAGTTGGAGGTCCTGGGTTCGATTCCCGGCTCGAGTCTGGTCTGGTGGGAGGCTGCGGCCGTGGCTAATTACCACCCTACCGACAAAGGCGTGTCGCCAAGCGATTTAGCGTTCCGGCACGATGTCGTGTAGAAACCAATTAGGAGTATGGCTTTACAATACCCCTAACAGGTTAGTCCGCTACCATCTTAGACTGCATCATCACTTACCATCAGGTGAGATAGCCGTCAAGGGCTAATTTTTAGTGTATAAAAAAAAAACATCCGAAACATCAGAAACAAAACAATCCGATCACGATCTGATCAACGCTTTTGGAACGGGTACACGGAAACATTGATCTCAGTAAGAATTCTTTACTAGTCTTTAAAAGACAATGAGATATCGAATGGCAATTGTATAGGTACGAAAATAGTAAAACTCTTCTTCACAATCGTCCTACAAAATATTTAAATATAATCGACAAAGAAAAATGGCGACAAAATTCCCAGCAAACAGCAGGTCGCCGTTAGTGCCCGATCGTATGTTCATATGAATAATGCGCATCGTTTGAACGCTGGCCAGGTGATAACTGCGGTAACTAGCCGTGAGCAATCTACTCTTTGCGATATATTTGGGACTGTAGTCATAGTTTCTAATAATAATATGAGATTCGAAACAGTAAATAAATATATATGTCGAGTTAAGGCCGTCCTAGTTGTTTTTAGTAAGAGTGACGTCAGCATTACTGACGTTACGATCTTGTTTACTTTCGCTTATAGTAATTAAAACCACAACTTGCGGGATAACACTTTTATTGCGACCATAATTAAGAGGTCCGAACGGACCGACGTCTCGAGCGAGAGCTACGAAAGGCATCGACCGCCTGTATTTATAGCAAAGCATGCTTGTACAAAATTGATTGCTACCGTCTAAATTGTGTTAGCAAAATCATCAAAAGTTCAAATGTGGGTAATTATTGAATTCTTGAGGTTCCTGGCGCCCCTGAATGAAGTTAATAACTACTTCGCGCCGACATATATATTCGACATATCATTAAAATAACAAATCTTAACGGTTTTAAGCCATCGGCTATAACTCCCTACAAAACATATGTCCAGCAATATCTATTGATCGAAATTATTATGATCATGATTTCTGTCAAACTATCAGTATCTGCCCAGAGTCACGAAATGTTTTTGCGATACCCCGCTAGGCATGATTGGAGCATTAGTCAGTCAATGCTTTCATTCTCTCTCCTATAACAGAGGAGGCTGGCCTAGTTGTAGTTAGTTAATAAGCTGATGAAGATGATGAGACATCATAAAACGTTAAGCAGATAGTGTCAACTGTTACTGTACTTCACGGGATTGACAGGAACAATTACCCACTCGCTTGTAATGCTACAGATCTTGATTGCAACATGTGTTGAATCACTCGAGCCAGTTGGTATGAACAAGAGGTGTTTATACGTGCTCCAGTAATTTCCGTTCGCACATGTGCCTTAATTATATTGAAGGTTGCAATTAAAGCGTTCGACGGGGCCTGAAGGTTGCAGGTAATAGATCATAATAAGTTTCGTAAGTACTTTCTGTGTTCAACTTCACGATCCACAATCACTTAGAAGATAGCTTTTATGGGTGCTCAATAAAGTCAAACTGTACCCGTACTGTATTGAGCGGTGATATCCTAGTGGTTAAGGCGCCAGCCTCCTAATCAGAGGTCAGCGGTTCGAATCCGGGCCTCACCTCTAACTTTTCGGAGTTATGTGCGTTTTTAAGCAATTAAAATATCACTTGCTTCAACGGTGAAGGAAAACATCGTGAGGAAACCTGCACGCCTGAGATTTCTCCATAATGTTCTCAAAGGCGTGTGAAGTCTGCCAATCCGCACATGGCCAGCGTGGTGGACTATGGCCAAACCCTTCTCATATTGAGAGGAGACCCGTGCTCTGTAGTGAGCTGGTAATAGGTTGATCATGAATGATGACTGTATTGAAGAGTTTAGTACTAGAGTGAAATCTATAAAACGCATATATATAGCCCAGCCGTATTTAATTTTTAGACGGAACAGATTGATGCAGAACATATTTTAACACTGTCTTGTTTCAATTAGTAGGCTGCACAAAATTAGTAACTTATTCAAAGGAAATTGTATTTTATTTTATAATAAATTACCTATTGATATCTTGGAGATGTCTATCAATAAGTTCAAAGTTTTTATAAAACGAAAGCTTGTAAAAAAATTATATTACGATATTAAGGATTAAATAAACGATTAAAAGGCTTGGGTGTGAATTGCTCTATCTCCATAGGTACTATAGTTTATTATTCATTATGTGAGATGGTGATAACGAAAAAAAAAACCCCCTGCTAAGTTTGTTGTGGGCTTCTATTTAGACAGGGGCGCGTTTGGAACCCTCATAGCTTTAGTTTTAAGTTAACGAATATAGTTATCACCATGAAATAACTACTATGTAAATTATTGACGCGTCAAAGTGCCTTTTTAAGGACTATTTGAATAAAGATTATTTTGAATTTGAATTTGAATTGTTTCGGCAGTCAGAGGTCAAGCCTTCTTTATAGATCTCGGCCTTATACTCACATCTAAGCTGACATCTTAATACCAGGTTTTTTAATGATAGAAATAGGATATAATAAATAGGAATTTAGGATAGGAATTTGAATTCGAGCTTAAAATTAATTCTTCTTTTAGTAGCCGAAGTTGAATACGATACTAAACTTAATTAGGTTATACAAATGTCTTAGTTAAAAAAATAATAACATTTGTACAGCCTAAAATGTGATACAAACTTAAAATTGATTTCTTTGCTAACAATAATAACCTAATAGGATATCGAGTAAGTGAAATAATAGATAAAGTATTTTTTGTATATATCCTGATTAAATAATAATAAGTAATAGCCTAGTGGTTAAGACTTCGGTCTTCGGCACGCACCTTACTTTTTCGATTTATTGCAATTCAATAAATTCAATCTAATCAATTTTAAATATCTTTTTATTTATTCCACTATAAGTTAGCCCTTAACGGCAATCTCACCTGGTGAGTGATGACGCAGTCTAAGATGGTAGGGGGGTAACTTTAGGGGTTACCCATACTCCTAATTGCTTCCTACGGGACTGTATGCTGGACCACTTAATCAATTCGCGACATGTCTATGTCACTAGGGTGATTACTTGCCACGGTTTATCCCTGCCATGGATAGAACCCGCGACTTCCCACTTATAAGAGCACAGCGCTCAAAACTGCGCCAGGGAGGTGATCTTACTTTAACGGTGAAGGAAAACCTCGACAAGCCTTTGAGTTTTCCATAATATTTTCAAAAGCGGGGGTAGTCTACCAATCCACACTCGGTCAGCGTGGTGGACAAAAAAGTCCTGTAGTGGGCCGGGTCGTAATGTTGATGGTGACGAAAGTAAGTCACCATTAGCCTAAATCGTGACAAATTACAATGTAAACCAAGTTGGAAACGTTTTGTTTGTAACAGTCACCTATTATTAAACTACTATCGAAATATTGACAGAGTCTCTTTATAAAAGAAACAAGGATCAAGCTCGGATGCCGTGAATCAAGTTACGTCATCAGCCCCGCCGCTGTAACGCGATAACGCGGCGGACACGTCAAACAGATGTATTTTAGGAATTATTCAATAGGTCTCTTTATGATATTGTTCTTTTGTTACTTTGTATTAGTTATATAGATACAAAGCTTATTTTGTTGGAGCTTATTGCGATAAAGCTACTAATACAAAGTACACTTTCTGTCGTAGTTAAAACAGATAATGTGTTGTAGAAATATAGCACAATTTTTGGCCCATATATTGAAGTCTCTCAAGGTTATTTAACTGGTCTTCAGTCAAGTTAACGTAGCTTGCGTCAGCATAATCAAGAATAGGAAGAAGGAGAGTCTGTGCTAAATTAATCTTGGTGGGAATTGGAAGAAGAGGTCGAAGATGACGTAAGAGATGCAAAATTTTTTTAAGAGTTTAGCAAATTTACGAAAACTTAAGTCAGTGTACATAATAAAACACTATAATTTGACAACCTTCCTGGTACAGTGTTGAGAGCTGTGGTATTATAAGTGAGAGGTCCCGGGTTCCATCTCAGTCAGGGTCGATCTAGAAATTTTCAGTCCTGAATTTTCTTTGCTAGTTACCACCCTACCATTTGCGCGTGCCGATATGCTATTAAGCGTTCCGGCACGATGGTGCGTAGAAACTATTTAGGATTATGGATACCCCTACCAGGTTAGCCCGCTACCATCTTAGACTGCATCATCCTTACCATCAGGTAAGATTGCCGTCAAGGGCTAACTTGTAGTGTAGAAAAACAAATGAAAATACATGAAACCTGTTTGCCTTGGATTTTATGAACTAATACTGCGTAGTGAAACACTACACAGCATTAGTACAAATATATTGTTTTTGCACCCTTCGTTAATATACCATTACGATCCTCTACATCATCTAATTAAAATATGCTATGTATAAATGTATGTATGTTTACGCGATTTTATACTCTATTTCAACGGCGGTTGTAAGTGATAGGAGTCGGCCGTCTCCGCCAGTAGCCCACCCGCGTGATATCACTCGTTATCAGCCGATCTCGTAGATCGCGGCCTAATTAGTGAACTGGAGCTGTCGACTGCTGACTGGATACCGCTACTCACGTTGGATACAAATACTTGCGCTTTTTGAAAACTTGTTTTATGCTAACTTATAAGTAGTATATATTATAAGTAGTAGTAATAATATAATGATAAACAAAGTGAGCAGCAACGCAATGCACGAGAATTCCGACTAACAAAAAATAATAAACAATAAACAGCAAGTCAAATTTGCTATATTCCGCCGACAACCGGGAGATTTGTATAATATAACACCACACAAAATCTTCCACTAGAACCTCAACGCACGTTTCGACCCGACACCGGATCATCCTCAGGAGATGTGAACTTCACAAGCGCGAAAAGTAAAGTATACTATACTTGCTATTTATTGTTTATCATGGACTTCCGCAAAGTAACGCCTGCTTGTATTCATTATTTAAAAAATAATAAATAGAATGAAACTTCCTCCATGTGGGAATAAAAGTTTTCCGTGAAACTAAAACATTGTATAGATGAAACTTTCTTTATTTCTTTAAATAAAGACAACCTTTCATTTAATTGTGCTGTTATTGTTTTTATTACATCGCATTAGTACTTTTAAAGTAAAAATACAATGTATATCATATTAAAATAAATAAAACAATGTAACTATAAACACTTAAAATAAACCTTAAATTGAACCTAAAACTAAAAAATTTAAATAATTTCTTTAAATTACATTTTCAGCCATAGGCATTGTCATGTTATTCTTGTACACTTTGGCAGTAACAGAATCTGTGTGATTTATATTTTGTATATTATGTGGATATTCCGTAGAAGGACCAGAGTTACCGACATAGCTCAGCGAATTGCGAAGTTGAAGTGGCAATGGGCGGGGCATAGCTCGGAGAACCGATGGACGTTGGGGTCCCAAGGTGCTGGAATGGCGGCCCCGCACCGGTAAACGTAGCGTTGGTCGACCCCCAACAAGGTGGATAGACGACATCAGACGAGTCGCAGGGAGCCGCTGGATACAAGCGGCCCAAGACCGTGGCCATTGGAACTCCCTATAAAAGACCTATGTGGACTGTGGACTTCTATCGGTTTAATGATGATGATCATTCGAAATATGCTCTTAAATAATCTAAAACCAAACCGGGTTCCACGTTTACATTCCAAGTCTCCGTACATAAATGAGTATCTCGTAATATAATATCATTCAGAATTTGCAAGTTTATTTTAGCGCTATATTTGCTTAAGTCAACGGCCCAATTAAGGTTGCGTAACGGTGTTCATACAACTCGTATATAAAACAAGTTTGACACATAATCGTCAATCGGAGCAAGTTGAAAGAGCGCATTTTTAGCATCCCAGGAATAGAGTTGCCAATTTTTCCGGGGGACAATTCGGGAATAATAAAGCTTAGAATTAACCGCTGTGAATTAATCGTTGCAATATCAACTCAAAACAGAGTCCATATAACAGTTGTGAAATTATTGAAATTATATTTGATTTGCCGCGAAAATTCTTGACAATTTGTGAGGGTGGGTATTTTGATATAAATAAAGAGAGTCAAACAAAGGCAAAGTTATTTCTGCCAGCTGAGTCTAACTATGCTTATTTCAGTTATGCTTTTCTTTTATAGAGCATAAAGTTATGTTTTCTCTTTTATTTAGTGGCTTACACAGATATATTCATAAAAAACCTAAAACACCTTTTGGGAGTAAGTTTAACTAAGTGTGTCAATGGGACTTCAGACTATAACTATAAATACTAAAAATTGTTACTTATATCTACCATTATAAATACTTTCAGTTTGATACAACGTAAAAATTTAGAATGTTATTATTTCCATTTTTTAAAACTAATGTTGTTGAGTTCATAAATAAGATGAAACATCAGAAAGATTAACAGTAATCTCCTCTCTTAGGAGAAATAGGGGGAAAATTAGATTTAAACCTACCTGCTTGAACAACTTTAAGTTGGCAGGCGGAATCAAAACATCCTGGAACTCTATGTAGACTGGCAACCCTACCCAGGACATGGACCGTGGAGCAAAACCCATAGCCCTGAGAAATGAGTTCGCGCCAGAGGCACTCAGTCGCCGCTTTAAAGCCGGCGTGCGCGCACGCATGTTTAGCCTGACCTCAGTAACTGACCAGCAGGACAACGCGCCGATATTAAAAACGTGTTCCGAGTGTAATTGTAGTGATGTATAGATTGGGTGTAACAAAAAGGTTAACTTAAAAAAAACGCAAAAACACAAAAAAAAAAATAATGGTCCTAGATTAAGCCACACAGATTCTACGGAAATCTTTAATTGGAAGTTAAATTATCAAATCAACTTCAAATCAACAAATTTAATTAGAAGTTAAAATATCAAATCATTCATGAAAATATTTTAATGAATCACCAAGAAAGAAATAGACTTCCATTCATCTAAAATCCGTTGCAAGCAATCTCATTTCAATATTATCAGTAACAAAACTAATTGACAGTGATAAAATGGAAGTGCCCATGGGTGGACGTAACCACTAATCAATCAATACACATGTGGTACATACAAGTCCCAATACTTAAATACATTTATTATTTTATTTTACTACACTATCCTTCACAATTTTAAAAGTTAAATTAACTGACCAGATGAAAACTACACCTAAGGGTTGTCTTTTGGATAATTCAGTGTGCAATGTTTACGAAATTAAAAATTTACAGTCTAAAACAAATCATTTATAATCGTAGGTAATTTGTAAGATTTGAGTTCTGTCATAAAGTTAAATTAATCAATCCCGGACTAAACAAACATAAACCTCGCAAACATAAATCAAATTTCTAAACATAAACCGTAATCTCTGAAAAGATAATGAACTTAAGTGTGGTATAATGGTGATATAAGCGCGCAGCATGCGTTGGCTTGTGGTGCTCATATTAGTGACAGTGGTGGAAGCAGGGGGGCCCAGGAGATGCGCCGGACGTATAGCGAGAGAACGCCTGAAAGCTGCTGAAAAAATTCGCGACAAAAGGTTCTACCTGCTGTGCTGTACTCCATCTTGTGGTGCGCCGCAAAGACGTCCCCGACCTCCACCTCATACGAGGCGGTACCAGCCCTTCCACAAGACCTGGTACGGTCTGAAACATGGTACGACATTCTGTTAACAACGTAACTACACAAAACACTTTATCAGTCCAGAATCAATAATCAAAAACAGTTTAATTTGCAAAAATCATTTTTGTATCAATATAAGGCTGGAGTCATCTTTTAAGATTAGTATTTGTGTTCAAAACCCTTCCCTTCCATAACAATAAATATAACTTAAAGGTAAGGTAGATTAGAATAATTATGAGTTATTGTAAAATATAGCACAAGGAGCAATACAATATGAGACGGGACTAAGCTCTTAATAATAGAAATTTCTCTTATGTAGAAAGATTATAGTCAATACTCAGTTGTTTTCAAATGTCAGTTGTCTAATTATTTACTCGCGCTAAACCTAAAGATTAACGACGAGTACATTGACAAATCGACCAAACTACTGTGCGTATAATTTCCGACACATGTCAGAAATTGTGACATTTTATATTTATATATACATACCTATTTATTTCATATACTAAGATTGATACTCCTTTCCAAATCTTTAATCTAAATGATCTTTTTAAGGTGATGGGTATGTTCATCATCATGTTCAACCCATTATCGGCTCACTACAGAGCACGGGTCTCCTCTCAATATGAGAAGGGTTTGGCCATAGTCCACCACGCTGGCCATGTGCGGATTGGCGGACTTCACACGCCTTTGAGAACATTATGGAGAGCTCTCAGGCGTGCAGGTTTCCTCACGATGTTTTCCTTCACCGTTGAAGCAAGTCATATTTTAATTGCTTAAAAACGCACATAACTCCGAAAAGTTAGAGGTGCGTGCCAGGATTCGAACCGTCGACCTCTAATTAGGAGGCTGACGCTCTAACCACTGGGCTATCACCGCTTCATGGGTCTGTTAACACCCTTGTAATGGTATTCTCCAAACTTGAGGAAAACAACCTATTAAGAGAATCCCATCTATAATCCGAGCGACCTAATGCTCTATCATAAATTAGAACTTTTAATGACTCGGTAACGAGTAATAGAATGTCGCGTGTATGTTCGTAAACCTTATGTTTTACTGCCCGCACCTTTCTTCGATATTGTAACTATTTAATCCGATGTTTAGACTTGACGGGAGTTAGTGATAAGCGGGCCAAGTATGTCGTGCCAAAATTTTATAATATCACTTTCTTTTAATCAATTAAAAACTAGTCAATTGATTTTACTTGTGAACTTTTCAATGGAGACTATTTTTGATTTATTGATTTAGGGATTACAATATAATTAAAGATTATTTCCTATGCTGCTCTAGAATTAAAATATAATTATTCCAGGCGCAATTAAAATCACAGCCAAGTAGTATGAAAACAATATTAAGGTAACAATATTTGGCATACTTACATATCTTAGTTTCAAAACTGCGGTTTTTGTGTTACAATCTAGCAAAGAACAGGAGTTTTAGACTTGAAATAGTAAGTAACAAGAAAAATCTCTTCTCAGTTCTGTGATGTGTTCCCGGTTGGTTTCGTTTCGGAAATAATCTTTTTTTAGTTTTCTTAATTTGTTTTTAAGTGGTTTCTCTGTTCAGAAACACCATTAGCCGAATATATTCATAACGCCGTTGGATTATGGCATATTCAGTTTTATTTTATTATTTCGGTCTCCTTTGTTCTCTTACTTTAAATTACCAGCATCTTCTTTTAGCGGTAATCGCAAAGCGAAAACTTTCGTAAGCTAATCAATGTTTAACCAACACACAGAATGTTTCGCGGTCTATCTAGGTTTATTTATTGTATTATATTGGATATTAGATTTTGTTTTTCGTTTATTGCTATAAGTAGTTAATTATAACAGTTGCTTAGTTTTCTGCTTACATTAATGTCATTGCCATCTTTTTATTTTACTCCCGAAAGTTAATAAAGCTATCCCAGAAGCATAAACAGAAGCTTGTTGTTCAAGGGGTCAACCATCTATCACTGGTTTTCAGAGAAATATTATCCAAATCATCGAATGAATGAACACTATAGAAGTTATGGTACAAAACACCTGCAATATAATAGAAAGAAAACATAAAACAGACACAACACAACATAATCATTCAAAGAAGTGTGAGCGGTTAAAATAAATTAGAATATTTTTGCATTATTTAACAGTAAAGTATATCCATTAGCAATAGAACATAGTATATCAAGATAGTCGAAAACAAATTATGACACAGCGAGAGGCCATAATATTGCTGGTGTGACCTTTTATGGAGCTGCTCTTGGAATCTATACGAATTACAACTCGCGTGACGATTGTGATTCGTCGATCGGGATCGCTAGCGATCAAGGCCGAATATGTTAATTTTTTTTTGTAAACTTTATTGCACAAAAAAAAACTGTACTAAAGGCGAACTTAATGCTAAAAGCATTCTCCACCAGTCAACCTTGGTACATTAAAAGAAAACTAATGGTAGGCGCACGAACAAAAAACAAAAAAAAAAAAAGTAAAGTAAATGTATATGTATAAAAGTAATAGATACCATAATATAATAATAATATAATAATAAATAAATACCAACAGATAATTAAAAATATATAAATATAAAAAAAAACAAAGAAAAAAAGAAATGCAATACGAGAATTACAGAAAATGTAAACAAGCACCAAATAAAAAGGATAGTTAAAAGAATATAAAAATAAATCTGAGATATATTTTAGATACTCATAAATCATAAACTCGAGCACGTGGATGCGGTTTTAGGCGACTACTTATAATACAAAAATTAATAGATGCCTTGTTTTGTTTTTTGTTAATTGCAATTTGGTGTCCGTGTTCATGGTAACTGGACTATGAGTGCTTTAACCTGACAAAATTTTGCACTTTTTCTTTTATCTGAGCGAATCACCATACCCACAAGAATTAAAAAATAATAAAAATATATTATATGACTGTTTCATAGATACCTGTATTAGGTTTTCTGTAGATACCTGTAGGTTCCTGTACAAATCCTAACTGCTATCCTATCACTATTTCATTAGCGTTGCGAGTAGAGTAAACCATATCTCTGATTTAACCTTACGTCTTAAAGCATTAATATTTTCCTGTCCACATTGTCTGCTAATTTCATCTTATATTTGATACTGATAATCGACAAAATCTTATTTTGCTGTATACTTATCTAGAGATGAAAACTCAACCATCTAGAATCGCTGGAGTTATAGAGAACGGTGGTAGTCCATCTTTGGAGACGATGCTGATGATTTAACTGGCCGCTAACGTGTTTATATCTGCTCATGTTCAGTTTAATCGAAAACTATGAACGCGATACCAATTGTCCAATCGCAATTGCAAACAGGCCATTGACCCGTAGACCCGTGCGGCGCTGCCAAAACTCTCCATTCATAAATCGGCCTGATAATGCGGAACCATTCGGGTTAATGGAACGGATTTAGACCTAAGCGCGCACTAGCGACTTAGCGTTCAGTTGTGTTTTGTTCTGTCGCCTGAAAACAAACACTCGATCCCCCCCCATAGTGGTACCCACTGTTACTTTATGATAATGTTTCAGAACATAGCTTACTAAATTAGTTGTTAAGTTCAACAAAATTTGATGGTGCATTTTCATTTAAAAAATTGCGTGTGAGTACCTAAGCCAATAAGATGAAATCTTAAATCATCTATGATGTTGAAAAGCAACATTTTTTTTTTGTTTGTTGGTAGGGTGGTAACTAGCCACGGCCGAAGCCTCCCACCAGACAAATTCATATCATTTGATTATGATTTATCAATTGATTATCTTTAGTTGTGTGTTAGTTTAAATTTATTCTTTTTAAATTTATTGTTGTTTTTATTACTTCCTCTCTAAATATATCACACAGTATCGGGTAAAAGTACATATATTTACATCGTTTTAATATATTTTTTTTATACACCACAAGTTAGCCCTTGACGGCATCTCACCTGATGGTAAGTAATGTTGCGGTCTAAGATGGTAGCGGACTAACCTGTTAGGATATGGTAAACCCATACTCCTAATTAGTTTCTACGCGACATCGTGCCGGAACGCTAAATCGCTTGGCGATACGTCTTTGTCGGTAGGGTGGTAACTAACCACGGCCGAAGCCTTCCACCAGACCAGGCTCGAGCCGGGAATCGAAACCAGGACCTCCAACTTTAAAATAAAAATATTAATAATTAAATATCGCACGTGTGTCGCATGTCTGAGAAAAACATTTGGAGATAAGCGCTTCTGACCTCATCGACCGAAATACTATACGTGTCATATAGACAACGCCTTATATTCCACGCAAAAACTGTTTGCTATGCGAGGTAATAACAATTTTTCAACTCGCATGCCGAAGCAAAGCCCGTATCGCTATGGGCCGACAGAGTTAGGTTTGCATGCTACAGCGTGCGCCCTGCATATTCAAATTCAAATTCAAAATAATCTTTATTCAAATAGTCCTTAAAAAGGCACTTTTGACGCGTCAATAATTTACACAGTAGTTATTTCATGGTGATAACTATATTCGCAAACTTAAAACTAAAGCTATGAGGGTTCCAAACGTATCTATCTATATTGCTGTCTGTATTATCTCATTCTATGACTTTTAATGTCTTACTACTTGGTACAGAACTCCACTCATAAAGGTGAGAGGATCTAAAGAGTATAGGCCAGTTTTACTCGTACTCATTCTTTTTACATATTAGGATTGATGGTTTTACGATGACTATTTACAAATTCTATTATGGTATTGACATTTTCTTTACAGAAATATTAAAGATGTATTATTGACGGAGGAACCGAACTCAGAACCTCTTTGATCTGTCTGTCTAACCCTAAGTAATATTGGAATATTGTAAATAAGTATAAGTATAAAACATTTGTTGAACGTATGCTAACCCAAACTTATTTTTGCTTAACCCTAGACAACTAACCTTCCGATATACCCCTTTAAAGCTAACCATTCGTCGTATCGACGAACAATTATTGAAGCATATAAATTTATCCACCGATAGATATATCTGTTCGTTTTAATGTTTAATTACGTTAAACAGGTATAACTATATTAAATAAAACAGTATATTTCGATATTTTAACAAAAATATTTAAGTTGTTCCTAATAATCTAATACACTGGTTTTTTGAGATCAAATTAAACACTTACTTGGAAAAAAATTATAAAAAATAAACAACAAAAAATTGCCTTTTTTTCTTTGGCAAACATAAACTATTAAGGTCTCATTTTTTAAGAAAAAATATAAAACCTAAAACTTTTAAGCAAATTTGTGTCGAAAATCAACTTTTTGTTCACCACAAATTACCGTGTTGTATTTTGAACAATATGTCTTAGTCAGGCGTCTTTTTGTATAGGGACACATGCCACAAATTTTTCTTTTTCTGTTGTTTGTAGCTTCAGCTGGTAGAAGACTACTGCTGGCTGATGACTGACCTTCACTTTCACCTTCATCATTCTTCAATCCTTCCACTCTCAAGATATCTTTAATTTTATTTTTCACGTGTGTCGATATAGTAGCAATTTCCATCCTTATTTTGAGGCAGGGCTCCACCAACTGGCCATGCAATTTCTTAATAAAAGCACGCTGAATCTTTACTTTTTAGTAAGTAAAGACATAAAGTAAAGATGTTATGGCATAATAGGGTCGACCTTTTACAGCGACGTAAGGGAAACGTTCTGTCATCAAAACTCAGACATCGCAGAAGAAAACTACATCTTTCTTGTTCATACACGCCACATATCTGGTACCAGAATATTCTGTGTCAAACAATTCATCTACAGTCAAATAATTATTCTTCAGAGCCATCTATTCCGTCATCTACTTCTACATTATCTTCTGGTTCGCTTTCACTACTTTCTAGTATCAGTACGCCCTATTGACTCCTCCGAAGTTCCGATATCTTCCTCTTCTAATAATAACCTCGCAATAATTTCATCGGTCAGGAATCGTTGAGAAGTCATGGTAAAAACTGAAAAAGTAAAGACATTAGTTACAGTAATAATATACACAGAACCTAACCATTCGTCGAAACGACGACTATTTTCGTAATATATCTAAAAATTATGTACTTACCCGCGAAACGACGTCGCCACCTGCGAGCACTCGGTGGACACTAAGTTCACCAGCGATGGCGAAGTGATCAGCGCTCACGAAGAAAAGAGGAAGAGATATTTCTGTTTTGTGTTCGTCGATTCGACGAAGGTTAGGTGTCTAGGGTTAAAGATAGAAACTTCATCTTTAGTCAAGTAGTGAAAAACAAGAAATCACGAATTCCCGGATCTAGTTGACTTCTATAAGTCAACTAGATCCTGGAATTCGTGGTAAAGCTTGTCAGTATGTACGACTTGTCAGTATGTTGGTTTAAAGCCATAGGGCTTTACATACTGACAAGTCGTAATGATAACTGCCTCGTTTATGAAGCCGAAGAAAGGATGATAATATGCAAATATGCGCATGTTGCCTCGACTCGAGTGTAGTGACGCGCCTCGATCCATCACTCTCCCAACCGGCCTGTCGAGCCACGAGGCGAGACTCTCCGAAGGAAACACGCGAGCACCACAACGACACTGTAAATACACGTGTCTTGACAACTAATAATAACATTTCCAAAAGTGGTAAATAAATCAAAACTCCCGACGATTTATTTTTATAGAAAAATTTTTTTACTGCAAAAAAGATAATAATGACGTAATAAATAATGTAGTATGTCCCAATATGTGAAGGGTTTTGCCATAGTCCACCACGCTGGCCATGTGCCGATTTGCAGACTTATCACGCCTTTGAAAACATTATGGAGAACTCCCAGACATGCAGGTTTACTCACGATGTTTTCTTTTACCGTTGAAGCAAGTGATATTTTAATTGCTTAAACACGCACATACCTCTGAAAAGTAAGAGGTGCGTGCCTGGGTTCGAACCCCCGAACTCTGATTAGGAGGCGGACGTCTTAACCACTAGGCTATCACCGCTTCATTAGTGTTCCAAAAAATGTGCCTGTTTGAATAAAGTTATATTACTGATTTCGATCCAATAAATACAATGATTTGACAGTTTAATACATTTTGCTAAATGTTTTATTGCCTTAAAGTAAATATATAACAAGCCGTGTATTAACTTGATAGTAATAGTCAACTAGAAGTGATGAATTGATAGAAGTGATGAAACGGAATATACTTATCGACATGTACGTCAGATAATAAAATGGCTGTAACTTGAAAATTATAAAGAAATAATGTAATACTAGCATAGCTCAGACTCAAGCTAAAGCTCAGACTCATCTCAGACTAAAGCTTAGGCTAAAAATAATTTAAAAGTTTTTTAGTTTTCATTTAGTTAGTATTCCTCATTCTGTGGAGGCCAAGCTTCATCAGTAAACTTGACTTCCGAGCAAGCACAAAGCACCACTGTGCGTTTTGCTGTAACATCTCAATCAAAGCGAGCCCCGCGGCCAAAGGACCCGTTCACTGGTACCGGTGAACCGTGACCCAGGGGGTCGAAAAGGACCGCCACGTGTATGAGTCTTGTAGGACATTCCCATATTTTGTTCGCTCCACCATGTACCACGGTGTATGTACCACGACGGATGGACGAAATCTCGGTGAGTTTTCTTAGATATTCATTTTATGTATAGTCATAGCGGTGATAGCCTAGTGGACATTAATTCCTTCCGGGGGATCGAGTTTCGTTCACAGGCGACTCTTATATCCGACTATAGACTTACTTACGTTGTATTAATTAAAAATCACGTACTTTAACAATGACAGAAAAGTGCGAAATATACCATTACGCACTTGGTAATACATTACGCATCAAAAGTCAGAGAACATAACTTAAATACAAAGTAAAATAACCAGTTTTATAAATAAAACACAGAAACAAAATACTATAAATATATATAAATTAAGCGGTGATAGCCCAGTGGTTAGGGCGTCAGCCTCCTAATCAGAGGTCAGAGGTTCGAATCCGGGCACGCACCTCTAACTTTTCAGAGTTATGTGCGTATTAAAAAAAATAATATATCACTTGCTTCAACGGTGAAGGAAAACATCGTGAGGAAACCTGCACGCCTGAGAGTTCTCCATAATGTTCTCAAAGGCGTGTGAAGTCTGCCAATCCGCACATGACCAGCGTGGTGGACTATGGCCAAACCCTTCTCATATTGAGAGGAGACCCGTGCTCTGTAGTGAGCCGGTAATGGGTTGATCATGATGATGTATATGTTTTATCTGTGTATAAAAATCCTGGAAATGGTGTCTCTCATGGTGAGCACGCCGTCAGATCTAGCCCCGGGAACAGTAATCTCCGCGCCGGTAATCAGCAATCACGCAACAAAGCGCGCGATCCGACGGATAAGCGGGAAAAAATGAGGTACGACAGGACTCACGGGAGGTCATCGCACCAAAATTATGATTTGAATTCGTTACAGCTAGTTAAATCACCGTTATGTTGTGATGTGCCGACAAATGTCCGGCGACTCGTTAATGTATCGCTGACTATCACTTGATAACTCGAGCTGCAGAAAAGATTTCACACGTAGCATCCCGCTGCTTAACTATAATTCAAAATTCAAATTCAAATAATCTTTATTCTAATAGTCCTTTAAAAGGCGCTTTTGACGCGCCAATAATTTACAAAGTAGTGATTTGATGGTGATAACTACATTCGTAAACTTAAAACTAAAGCTATAAGGGTTCCAAACGCGCTCCGGTCTAAGAAGAAGCCCACAACAAACTTAGCCAGGTAAATTTTCTTTTTGTTATCACCATCTCACATGCCACTTAAAATTATATTAAGAGCTATCTTATTAGAGAAATATTTCACACCCATGCTTGTTTATCATTTACGTAATCCTTTACACTATAGTAGGACTTTTCTACAAGCTTACGTTTTATATAAACTTTGAACTTATTGAGAGACATCCCAGAAATTTCATTAGGCAATTTGTTATAAAATTGTATACAATTACCTTTAAATGAATTTCTTGAATTATAGCTGATCATTGAGGCCAGACAGGATTAATACTGGTGAATAACCCGTGAATTCTGAGCCAAGATTTAATAACAGAATCTGCTCCCAACGCTGCGTTGAAAACCGTGAAACCTCGATACCTTTTAGAATGAGCGATACATAATTCAATAAATGACGTATATCTATCTTGTAGTTAATTGGATGTAAAATGTTATCACTTTGTGTTCTATGACTTTCTTCTAAAGATGATAACATTTCACTGAAAAAAAGAAGTATCGTCTAAATATAAACAAGTGCTTATAGATATTTAAGTGACTTCAGTCGCAATTGAGTTCATTGGAGCGGAACACTTAAACCAAAGCAACGATTTTAAAACCTTCACGCCTGAGAAATTAAAATTGGTTAAAAAGTACAAAAATAACGAAACCCAATAGTATCATTACCGAAGCTCAGACGAACTCACAATAAAACCTGGCAATTATTTATATTGTATACCTATTGGATTTTTATTGGAAACACATCTTGACGACCTCCGTGGCGCAGTGCGTGCGCTGTCGCATTTTAAAAGTTGGAGGTGCTGGTTTCGATTCCAGACTCGAGTCTGGTCTGGTGGGAGGCTTCGGCTGTGGCTAGTTACCACCCTACCGACAAAGACGTGTCGCCAAGCGATTTAGCGTTCCGGCACGATGTCGCGTAGAAACCAACTAGGAGCGTGGGTTTACCATACTTCTAACAGGTTAGCCCGCTACCATCCTAGACAGCATCATCACTTACCACCAGGTGATATAGCCGTCAAAGGCTGACTTGTAGTGTATAAAAAAAAACATTATAAAAGTGACGTCATTTCTTAGGTGGAAGAATGTCATAGTGATAAATTCTTTTAATTTAGGGAATCACATTATACCAGCAATTTCTGGATTAGCGCGAGAGAGATTGTGTCAAGATCGGACTTCAAAAAATTATATGGATGTAGTGAAAGCGGAATGTTGAAAGAAACAAAAACGGCACGCCCAGTTCACGTATAAGCTCGTCTAAACACTCAGCACAATGAAAGCCCTCGCATATCCGCTCGTCAGGAATGGAGAGATGATGATATAATTACAATACACGAAAGAGGCCTTATAAGAGTGTAAGTGTGGGCCACACTCACAATACAAACGCCAAATACCACTCAACCTAATGATCGATTGCGTAAACTGCCGACCCAAGAGATAAACGCAACAAAACTTCGGACCGTAATAAGCGGTTTATTATTTTTCATTCTTGACTGAACTCGTCGGCGATCCAGTTAGTATATCTGATAGATCACGTGATAAGTGTATCTTATATTCTTTATAGGGATTGATAAAACATGGATACTACTGATATTAGACGATTGAAAGTCACCATTATCTAAATAATTAAAAATTAATTCTAAGATAATCCTCCTATTCGAATCCGTTTTCAAATTGTGATGAAACTTTGATAGGGTCGTCTGGAGAGTTCCCAGCCCAAAAATGTAGTATGAAAAGTTTTTTTTCTTGTTCTACGCGTCATCGCGACGCATGTCGGATACGGATAGATTAACAGTAAAAAACGCGTGGCTTTAGCATTAGCAGATATAAGCCAACCTATTTATTAGGACCTTAAAAAAACCTTCAGTTGTGAAACAATATGAAATGAAAATACACTTTATTGTACACCACACCACACAAACAGAAGAAATACAAGGCACTAAAGAAAAAACACACAAAGAATAGAAGGTACAATAGGCGGCCTTATCGCTAAAGAGCGATCTCTGCCAGGCAACCTATAGACCAGGATATAATATCACCAACTATATGAATCTATAGTAGCTGTGATGGCCTAGTGGTTCGGGCGTCCGCATCCTAATCAGAGGTCGGTAGTTCGAATCCGAGCACGCACCTCTAACTTTTCAAAGTTATGTGCGTTTTTAAGCAATTAAAATATCACTTGCTTCAACGGTGAAGGAAAACATCGTGAGGAAACCTGCACGCCTGAGAGTTTATAATATTCTCAAAGGCGTGTGAAGTCTGCCAATCCGCACATGGCCAGCGTGGTGGACTATGGCCAAACCCTTCTCATATTGAGAGGAGACCCGTGCTCTGTAGTGAGCCGGCAATGGGTTGATCATGATGATATGAATCTGAAGAGAGAGTTTTGCCACTCAATCGGGCGATGAACAGAGCAATGCAGTAATATCAATACAGAAGTCAGAAGCCGAGTCAGCAACATAGCTCAACACGACATGGTTCAAATGCAAAGCTAGTGAATAAGTTGCGCATTCATCTACAGTACTATATTTACATGTTGTGGTATATAGGCACTTACGAGTAAAAACAAAACGTGCGCTGTCTGCACTCAATTACAAAGGCGGAGACGTAAGCGAGCGGTGCATAAGAATGAGCGCTGATTGACAGAGGCTGGACTTTCCATACAATGACGATACACCCAATACATACGTAGGTACGACTACGTACACCGCTGAACAGTGACTGGTGATTTAATGCATCCTTTGGTATGATTTAAACTATGCGGAAATAAGATCGATTGTCGTAGAGTGCTAGTGGTGCATTCCGATTGTTGACTAGTGTCAAGAATTGCTTCAGAAATGCGGAAAATTATGGCGTTCATTAACCCCCCACTTCCGTAATTCAAATTCAAATTCAAAATAATCTTTATTCAAATAGTCCTAAAAAGACACCTTTGATGCGTCAATAATTTACATAGTAGTTATTTCATGGTGATAACTATATTCGTAAACTTAAAACTAAAGCTATGAGGGTTCCAAACGCGCCTCGGTCTAAGAAGAAGCTCACAGCAAACTTAGCCGGGGTTTTTCTGTTTTTCGTTATCACTATCTCACATAATGAAAAATAAACTATAGTACCTATGGAGATAGGGCAATTCGCACCCAGGCTTTTTTATCGTTTATATAATCCTTAATATCGTAATATGATTTTTCTACAAGCTTTTGTTTTATAAAAACTTTGAACTTATTGATAGACAATATACATCTCCAAGATATCAATAGGTAATTTATTATATATGGAGCGTATGGAAAACTTACCCAGGTTTATTTGATACAAGTCATTATTCGAGCGGGATTAGACCGTTTCAATTTCAAATCACCATAAAATATCTGCTCATAATATGTCCATTAATGAATGTTCGCCGGTTTATATATTGATGCTAATTGCGCTATTGGCTAAAATATGCAATTTCGGTGGGTGTCGTAAAATCGACCAATAACAGTATTGCGATACTTGTTATGTGATAAACGGAAGGTTAGTTTCATTATGTTACAGTGATGTTGAAATTAGTGGAGAATAGCTGTTGAACCCCACTTACACCGCGTTGTTCGTTTGTTTCTTTTCGCAATTCCCGCAGGAACTATACATTTTCCAGGATAAAAAGTAGCCTTAGTTAATCCTGTGTACAATTTATCTTCATTCCAAATTTCAGTTAAAGAGTAACCAACATCCATACATACCAACTTTCGTGATAAATATTAAATATAATAGCTATAGCTATGAATTGACCTTTCGTGTGATTTAAGCGATGCTAAAATTATGTTAGAACTCAACTGTCGTAGTTTGGATTTGGCAATGTTTTCTGATTGTTGACACTATTCGACTATTGCGGAAAACAATACGTTAGTACTAAGTGAACAGAGGACATAAAAGGAATGGCGTGAAGTCACTGGACACAAGTGAACGATACCACTAGATTCGGTGGTTGAGCTTTATATCTGTTACTAGCTGTTGCCCGCGACTTCGTCTGCGTAGAATTGCTGATTTCCCGTGAGAATGAGGTTTCCCGTGCAGCCAATGAAGCATGTTACAGAAAGTAAGCTACAGGCAAATGTCAAATTCCTTATTTTCGTGTTTCTAAATTAAAAAACATAGGACTTTCATACAAACTTCGAACCCCCATTTTACCCCCTTTGGGGTAGTTTTGGATGAAAAAAAATTCTAACCTTATACTTACGCCTTAAAACTTCATAATAATAAAATAATCAAAAACTATCATCCCCTATTTTACCACCATTAACAGGTAATAAATAAAAAAAAAAATGCCGGATTGCCTTTTATCTTTCTTAGCTGATGTCTTGCCATCGTTTTGATGCAGTTTACACAAAAAATCACAAACAATTGATTGGTTGTGATATTTTGATAGCTCACCCTTTAATACTGGATAATATCATAGGGATTTTAATTTTAGATACGAAAGGTCCTTCCTTAGAAATTCCGAATTTGATGACATCTAAGATGTATGTCAAACTTATACTAGTGTGATCACTATCTGTAATCTACTAAGTCAGTATGAGTGATAATTCAACTTTCTAGCATATATTATAAAGGGTTTTCCAATAAGAGGTGTTATTTTGATATTCAAAGAAAAATGCCATTTTTTATTATAAATCATCAGATGTTTATTTCATTACAAAGAGGAAGGTATGCCGTTAATAGTGGAAAATAACATCAGGCAAATGACCACCACGGCCACGCTTACAGGACAAAATCCTTTTCATGAAATTTTCCATAACTATATCGCAAAGTGGCTGCTCTATGTCCTCGATAGCCTCACGAATTCCATCTTTGAGGTCTTGAATCGATACTGGGCTGTTGGCGTAGACCTTCTCCTTCACGTGGCCCCAAAGAAAGAAGTCGCAAGGTGTTAAATCACAAGATCTCGGTGGCCAATTGTGATCACCTCTTCGAGAGATAACACGGTCCGGAAACTTTTCCCTTAAAAGATCAATGGTTTCGTTGCTTGTGTGGCACGTAGCGCCGTCTTGTTGAAAGTGAACGTTGTCCAGATCAATACCATCCAATTCAGGCCATAAAAAATCGTTAAACATCTCTTGATAGCGCAATCCATTCACCGTAACTGTTGCGCCAGCCTCATTTTCGAAAAAGTAAGGTCCAATGACTCCGCCGGACCATAAACCGCACCAAACAGTCACATGTTGAGGATAAAGAGGCTTTTCAACAACCAGCCCAGTATCGATTCAAGACCTCAAAGATGGAATTCGTGAGGCTATCGAGACATAGAGCAGCCACTTTGCGATTTAGTTATGGAAAATTTCATGAAAAGGATTTTGTCCTGTAAGCGTGGCCGTGGTGGTCATTTGCCTGATGTTTTTTTTCACTATTAACGGCATACCTTCCTCTTTGTAATGAAATAAACATCTGATGATTTATAATAAAAAATGGCATTTTTCTTTGAATATCAAAATAACACCTCTTATTGGAAAACCCGTATTCAATTTTTGCGTAGAAAATGTAGCATTTATCTTCCGGTAAATGATTTCCAGTATGTGATTTTTCTGCTGCTTATTTTCGGTGACACGATTAAGTACAATGTATTATTCTATTCGCTACTTACTGTTGTAAGTAAGGTACGTCTATTTCCGTCACTAGCACGTATGTACACGGATCTATGTCATCAAGATGTATTTATGCCGTACACGCCTTACCTAACCGCCGCTCATAGTAATTCCCTCGAGAAATTAAACCAGAGCGTTAGTATCTCATGCGAGAACATCTCTGAGACAGATGGCATCTGGACGATGTCTACCTTCCCTCGCCTACTGCGCAATCAGAATCCTGGTTATTTTCAATCGTCAATCAAAAGATACTACTAGTTTTCTTTTTGCTTCTTTATCACGTAATATTCTACATTAAGTACATTTTGTAAATAAAAATTTTTGAAACGAAAACCAGCTTTTCGAAGCGTTAGTTCGCTTAACTTACCTTAAAACTGACAGACCGTTATACAAATTACAAACCCTTTTTTTTTCTGTGGTGATGAATATTCAAAATTCCTTATCTGTATACCAAACTGCAGCTGGTCCAATTGATTTGATAAATTATGGGATTCCAGAAAACATAGTTTCATCTATATATATAAAAGCGAAAGGTCACTTACATATTTACATACTGATTAAACACGAGATCTCAAAAACTATTGTACGTATAAAGCTATAATTTAGCAAGTAGGTAGTTGACAGTTAAGAGATGTCAGCTAAGAAAGGATATTTGGAAATTCCACCCCTAAGGGGGTAAAATAGGGTTGGAAGTTTGTATGAAAGTCCTATGTTTTTTAATTTAGTAACACGAAAATCGGCAATTTGACATTTGCCTGTCTTTAGCTTACTTTCTGAAGCTGGGCATTGGCCGCACGGGTAACCTCAATCTCAAGGGAAATCAGCAATTCTACGCAGACGAAGTCGCGGGCAACAGCTAGTATTTTTATAAATACAAAAGACACATCCAAGTGACAACCAATGTAATTTTTAACCTAAGATTACTGAATATTCAAATATAACCTTCGATTTCATTTTAACCGCTGATAATAATCGATACCAAATGGTATAGGGTTAATGAGGTACACAACTCGCCCAGCTCCATATTTCCCTCTTTAATGAAAAAAATATAATGCTGAGGATACTTTTAGTTTCTAGTACAACACACACGTGGTAAATCTCGGGTACCTTCCTGCCGTAAGCCTGCATCATGGTTATTTTCACTCGTCTAAATTACTCGACGCTGAGAATCAGGGCATCGGGTTCAAATGCTCGTTGCTGTTTTCTATCTGTGTTGACGTTGGTTAGAAATATCAGATGTACTGTTCTGCACAGTGAATAAATTGGCTCAAATTTGTGGGACATGTTTATAGGGCGCATTGTGTAAGCAAATGAATTTACGAGAAACTGAACGCTGTCTGTTCAAACGGGGTATCATTTGAAAGCGACGTACGCGTTGTTGCGTACCTACTAAGAACAAGACTTGTCCTGATATTTGATGGCAAAATTTATTATACTACAATACATGATATTCATTATATTATGCTTACTGTCAATAATTGCTTCGGCCTTAGAGCAACTAGTGTCATATCAAATCCATAAACAAAAAACCACAAATTTAACTAAAGAAATAAAATCAAATCAAATACATGCATATCAAATTAAAAGGTAATTATTAAAAATATATTTTGATGTCATAGTTTGTAACCATTCTCATGTCATATAATATTCAGTCCAAACTTTCAATGTTAATAATAAGCTAAGTATTAAAATGTTTTACATTCATTTACGCAGATTTGTATTTCTTTTGAGTCCTTTAAATCGATGGTAAATTGTATTTCTGCTGTTTTGTTTTATAGATGATATAGATATAGATTTATGAACGAAATATTATTATAAAAGAACTCTGTATAAAGACGCCACCGATCCGATCACACTTTATTCTTCCTCTTTTTCTTACTAACGAAGTCAGATCGAATGCTGTAACGAATACCTGCCACTCACAGATCTCTGAAAAGATCTACAAAGCGAGTAGTCAAAGTCCAACATTTGAGCTTTTAAAGGCCAATATTACAAATTTGCAATTACCTAATATACAAAGTTTAAATGAAACTTAGAAGCGGTGATAGCCAAGTGGTTAGGACGTCAGTCTCCTAATCAGAGGTCGGCGGTTCGAATCCTGGCACGCACCTCTAACTTTTCGGAGTTATGTGCGTTTTTAAACAATTAAAATATCACTTGCTTCAACGGTGAAGGAAAACATCGTGAGGAAACCTGCACGCCTGAGTGTTCTCCATAATGTTCTCAAAAGGCGTGTGAAGTCTGCCAATCCGCACATGGCCAGCCTGGTGGACTACGCCCAAACCCTTCTCATATTGGGAGGAGACCCGTGCTCTGTAGTGAGCCGGTAATGGGTTGTTCATGTTGAAATGAAACTTAAGCATGTAGAAAAGCAAAAGGTTAGCAATGAGGAAGTCTTGCGACGTGTTGGTTGTCATAGCGAACTTTGGGAGACTGTCAAAAAAAAAAATTTGCTTATCTGGGGCCACATGCCCCAAGCATGAAAGATACAGGCTCCTGCAACTCATTATGATGGGCAAAGTTGCGGGAAAGAGGCGCATCGGTCGCAAGAGGTCTTGGTTGCGAAACATCAGGGAGTGGACTAGGATGCCAACCTTCACTAGTTGGAGAGGCATCTAAAGAAGAAGAAGAATTTCAAAAGGATTTAAAAAGTATCAACTTTGAGTATACAATCATCTATATAAGCAATTAGCTTGCAAGAACAAACCATCTCCTACTTGTAATAACATTCGTGGCAGTCATCAAATACATCAATAAATCAACAACAATCAACAATTTTATATAAAAAAAGAAAAGCTATGTTTTCGTAATTAAAATGAAGAGCCAACTTATGCAGTTACTGGTCTTGAATTTCTCACGCCACCGGTCGGTAAATGTGACGAAGCCGTCAACCTGTTATGTAGGCCGGAATGCCCAGCAAATTGACCGTGCCGAATTAATTGATCGCAATAAATAATACGCACTTCTTGATATGATGAGATTCAAGATACCTACTGTACGACTAATATTTATTTATACAATTTATACAATTTTATTGCATACAAAAGAAAGGAAAAAGAGAACAACAAGAAATACATAGCAAAAGGCGACCTTATCACTTAAAGCGATCTCTTCCAGGCTACCTTTTTGTAAGAAGCTGACAGAAATAAAAGACGGGAAAATAATAATAACCTACTATTAAAAATATTATAAATAAATAATTTTTATAATATTTGTATCAGTAATGTTTTTTAATATTGCTTAATAAGCTTATAAGTATAGATAAAGTGTAAATTTGAGATTGATTGAATAAAATAATAATTTTATTACATAATTTCACGTGCTAGGTCCTTAACCCGTTAAGCTGGACATACACAACCTGTCTTCTTATTTGCGTTGCATCCAAATATCTATGCACATATAATTCCACCGTTCAATTGTATGATGCCGCCTTAGTAATAACAATGGCAGTATCTGTAATTTACGACGATGCATTAGTGAGTCTAGGCTTATTGCTCGCAATTATGAAAACAGAGAGAAAAGATCGTTTAAAGTGGTGCAAAACAGAAGAACGGGTAGATCGAAGAAAATGTTTATAACCAGAGAGAATTGTGGAAGTCACAGTCATACAAATTTTAAATTTTATTATATGATATTATAAAATAAACCAAGTGCAATCAACCGATAAAAAACCCTAATATCCTAATTTGGTATCCTGAATAGATTGACTGATCGATTCTACAGCACTTTTGTCGGTGTTTGTCCGGTGAACCAAGGTTTATTTAATTTAATTTAATTTTAATTTTAGTTCAATTGGATTTTAACTCCGTTTTATTTGATTCCATTGTTTGAAGTGCATATAAACTAACATAGTTCTACTAACAAAAATGGGTCCTAGTCGCCTCAATAAAATATATACATATATATATAAAAAGACTGCGGCCTGTAAAGTGATAGCTATATACTGTCAAGCTTATTGGACGCCGCTACAAGCTTCACAGGAAACTTGGTCGTGTATGGCCTGCGTTATGTAGTTTGGAATGCCAAGCAAATTGCCCGTGCCAAATTAATTGCTCGAATCTCAATAAATGAAACGAACTTTTTTGTTACCAACGAATGCTGATGCTAATTGTGATTAAATTTATTTAATGCGGCTCGCTCGGCCTTAAATGTGATAAGCGAGGCTTTTGATTACATATTATTTATAGAGGCGCTTTATTGGTGGAAAAAACTCACTCATACAGTATTTCAGTCTTAAATTAGGTAGATGAAGCGATGAAACAGTGAGGAATATGGAAGGGGGAAACGTATATGCGGAACAACACTGGTCGAACTTTAAAAGTTGGCCAAACAAATTACTGGCACTGCTCTAGTAAAAGTTACTAAGAAATTGATTCTTATATCAGTATTTTGTGTATTTTTTTGGATTATCTAGTTTTATACTCTCGTTTGGGGAAAACGTGGGCATTATGGCAAAAATTAAGTAGATAGCTGTTTCATTGACTTTATCTCATCATCATCATGGTCAACCCATTGCTCGCTCACTACAGTGCACGGGTTTCCTCTCAATATGAGAAGGGTTTGGCCATTGTCCACCACGCTAGTCATGTGTAGATTGGCAGACTTTACACGCCTTTGAGAACATTATGGAGCACTCTCAGGCATGCAGGTTTCTTCACGATGTTTTCCTTCACCGTTGAAGGAAGTGATATTTTAATTGCTTAAAAACGCACATAACTCCGTAAAGTTGGAGGTGCCTGCCCAGGATCGAACCCCCGACCCCTGATTAAGAGGCGGGCGTCCTAACCAGTAGGCTATCACAGTACACTTGAATTTATCTATTTATATTTAATCTGAGACTATACTCGTAGTTGAGGCTCCTCCAAATCATGAGTAAACATGCGGGAATGACAAAAATGAGAAATACATACATACAGACTTTTTTTACAGTTTTTCTCGCATGTGTTGTGATAATATATTGATGCAATAACTAAGTGAAAAAATTGCTCAGCTTAGTTTAAGTTGGTAATTTGAAATTGTGGGAAAGTGAGATTGCTGAATCTCGCAATTAAAAATCTTTTATAGCCATAACAATGCCTTTGGTGGTATAATATACACCCAATGTTAACCATTCAAGAATCAACTATACGTGTGAAACGTCAACCTGTTTCTTGAACATTGGCAATTTAATGAGAGAGCTATTAAGGTTTTTTGTTTATTCATAACAGACTGGTTATTCGCCATGCCTCTTTATTAGATACAAATTTTAGAAAAAATACTCATTGTCCTTCCAAAGGTGCTATGTAATAGGCACGCTCGTAGAAGCACGAGTCGTTCCTTGACATTTTCCAACGTTATAAAACGGGGAATCAAACCTAAAAAAGGAGACCTCTTGCCGGCAAAGTTGTTACACTTCTCGTTTAGTTTATAGCTGATCTTTAAGATTAGAAATTCTTATTCCTTAAAGAAGGCATTTGAATTCCCAATCCGTTTTATTGCTGCGTTAATCGTTTCTCCGAATCAATACTGAATTAATTCAAATTTATTCTGCGCGAATGTAAGTTAACCGCCGTTCGATCAGTCCTAAGCATGTCGGTATGAAATATCATTTGATAAAATTTATTAAACTTTAGACAATTATAATTAACAACTAAAACAATGTAACTGTATTATAAACGCTTAAAAACTTAAAATAAACCTTAAATTGAACCTAGAACTAAAAATATATACAATAGAATAACTAAAATATATCATTAAAAGGAGTCCCTTTACGCAAGGTTCCGAAGATACTGGCAGCGTTTCCCCCTTGGATTGCAAGACTAATTCGTTGTCCGAGGTAGCTGGCAGCCCTTCGGTCTCCTGCGATGCCGACTAACCTTTTTGCTATTTCCCTAAAAAGCCCTATATAAAATATCATTTATGTGTTATTTTAAAACTTGTGTTTATTGTTAGAGCTGTGAGACCCTAGTGGTTATGAATTCGGCTCCCCTTAAGCCCCCATTGGTGGTCGTGATTTTAATATAGGTACCTTACCTAATTTACGATTGATGTCATCATCATGATCAACCCACTGCCGGCTCAATACAGAACACGGGTCTCCTCTCAATAGGAGAAGGGTGTGGCCATAGTCCACCACGCTGCCCATGAGCAGATTGGCAGACTTCTCACGCCTTTGAGAACATTGTGGAGACCTCTCAGCCGTACAGGTTTCCTCATGATGTTTCTTGATATTTTAATTACTTAAAACGCACATAACTCCGAAAAATTAGAGGTGCGTGCCCGGGATCGAACTCCCGACCTGACTCTCTGATTAGGAGACGGACGCCCTAACGACTAGGCTATCAAAACTTCGCGGACATTCTTTTTTTATACTAGGTTCCATGGAGCACTATTGTGAGTTTTTACAAATAAATTTATTAGACTTGAGGCTAAAAGTCATATAAAATGGCAAATATACACTGTTACTTTGAAAAAATGCGTTGAGATTTCATATAAAATGTGAAAAACTTTTTCCCCTACCTATTACTTAAAGTTCCTTTTAAACGCTTAAGTCTAATAATCAATCAATAAGCTACAACCGGTGATAGCCTAGAAGCGGTGATAGCCTAGTGGTTAGGGCGTCAGCCTCCTAATCAGAGGTCGGCGGTTCGAATCCGGGCAAGCACCTCTAACTTTCCGGAGTTATGTGCGTTTTTAAGAAAGTAAAATATTACTTCAACGGTGAAGGAAAACATCGTAAGGAAACCTGCACGCCTCAGAGTTCTCCATAATGTTCTCAAAGGTGTGTGAAATCTGCCAATTCGCACATGGCCAGCGTGGTGGACTATGGCCAAATCCTTCTCATATTGAGAGAAGACCCGTGCTCTATAGTGAGCCGGTAATGGGTTGATCATGATGATGATGAAGCTACAACCTAAAAAATATGTCTTCAAGTTTAAAGAAGTTATGCCAACCCGGAAGCGCAGCATAAAGAGAGAATCAGAACATTAACCTATCAATTTACGATTACCTCATACATGAATATTATCTATTAGCTATTGCTGGTGGGTGCTTTAAGGCTAGACTTCCTAAAATAATATATTTCACAGTTTCTAAGCGCTATTTATGTAAAGCGAGGCGTGTAATATTAACATTTAACGCCGGGATCAAAATACAGTAAACCGGTATTTCGCCGGCGTGTGCTTCGCATTACGTTATTTGCCTATTACATTCGGAAACGACACTCGTGTTATTTGAATAAAATCAAAACTATTTCTTAATTAACGATTGGAGTTTATGTTAATATTTTAGCATTTAAACCATCATGATTGGCATTCGTAGCTCAAAAGTATAAGAGCCAAGAGCACATTGTATTCATTTAAGCATTCAAATAGATTGTTTTTAAACATTTGATTTACAATTTTTGCTGTCACGTGCCTGAAATGACAGCAATTAAGTTTTATTACCACTTTAAATTTTACTATCAAATTAAGTATCACCATTTAAAAAAAATATAAGCCGTCAACTTATCTTTTCTGTAATATTTCGAATTTTGGTAGAAGAACTTAGGTAAAACGTGTGTCTGAGTAAACGTGCGCCTACAAACAAATAATAATCATTACCGGCTCACTACAGAGCACGGGTCTCCTCTCAATATGAGAAGGGTTTGGTCATTGTCCACCACGCTGGCCATGTGTGGATTGGCAGACTTCACACGCCTTTGAAAACATTATGGAGAACTCTCAGGCGTGCAGGTTTCCTCACAATGTTTTTCCTTCACCGTCGAAGCAAGTGATATTTTAATTGCTTTTTTTTTAAGCAAAATAATAATATCGGAGTCAATTTAATTTTAGCAAGTTTGTGTAGTTTTGAAGTCTTACTCTTAATTTAAAATTTAATAAACTGTTTAAACAAATCACGCCCACGTACTGTATTTCCGAGCTGAACAGTTATGCTTGGTAAACTTGGTGCAGTGCGTGGGCTGTCGCATTATAAAGTTGGAGGTCCTGGGTTCGATTCCCGGCTCGAGTCTGGTCTGGTGGGAGGCTTCGACCGTGGCTAGTTACCACGCTACCGACAAAGACGTGTCGCCAAGCGATTAAGCGTTCCGGCACGATGTCGAGTACTCACCAAATAGGAGTGTGGGTTTACCATACCCCTAACAGGTTAGCCCATTACCATCTTAGGCTGCATCATCACTACCATCAGGTGAGATTGCCGTTAAGGGCTAACTTGTAGTGTATAAAAAAAAATGGTAAACTTGACGCGATTTGGAAAACTTTACGCGGAACTTTTAGGAATGATCGACAATAATACCTCTAATTCGGTAGGACCAACCTTTCCGAATTAAAATATTTCCGAAATATTTTTTTTATATATTACATATATTTTTTTTTCTTTCCGAATAAAGCAAAGTCCAAAGGGGGATGGGATCGGGACGGCTTAATCCCCCCTCCCCAGACAGTGGAGGGCACTAGTGCAATGACGGGTAGCTATAGCGGGGTGCCCTACCTGCGGCCGCATTCACGCTGTCATACTTAGCTATTAGCTCAGCGAGATTGTAAACTAGTTTTATCTACGACTGACTTGCACTAAGCTTCATAACTTCAGGTATTGCAAGTGATTACTAATTGAATCGATATTACATACTGCCGCACTTAATTCCGCTTCTAGTTATGTACGTTACATTTTGAAAACTTCCCTGACGCAACGTGCTGGATCCCAATCAAATAGAAGTGGAAATTGGGAAGTTTTTCTTGGTCTTAAATTTGACTCCATTAAAACATTAAAGATATCATTATAATCAGTGTATATATAAGAAAAAGGGAATGACTGGCTGACTAACACTACTGGATGTACCAAACTGAGGTGGTCATTCCTTCATGACCCTGACGATCAGATGACTACTGACAACATACTACGATGACATACGACATAGCGTATGATTGTGAGGTAGGTGGTACGTACTCGTACCACCTACCACACAATCATACGCTACACACCGTCTTCGCCGGCGAAGACGAGATCCCCGCTATCTTACGTCATCCGGACGTGGGCTAGGAGACGTACGGACCGTCACCGTCCGACCCCCCCGTTATCCCAAACGTCGCCTAAGCCGAGGTTCGGCCTCAACGGAGGCGCCCTTAGGCCAGTCGTTCCCTTAGTTTCTTCACGCCCTAGGGCTCAAAATTTATTCTGGCAGAGCTTCTTTCCAAAGTTCGCCAAACAGCCCGGTTACGCTGTGGCAACCAATAGGGTTTGTACAGCTAATAGACAGTCCGAAAAAAAAAAATGAGGCGGTCGCTAAAAATTTATCCCCAAAAGGAGCAAGAAATGCGAATTAAAGTCTTACAGTTTTGAATTAATTTAATGTTGAGTTAGCAAACTATAACATAAATCTAAAATGACATCAAAATAGCTTTATTGAATTAAATCATCAGGCATTTATTTATTATTAATGTATAAAATTTTTTTATCCGTTTCTATTATTTTTATCCGTTAAGTGAAGAGTTAAGTAGACTCTTTTTTTTGTCAGTCGGCTTTATACTATTTGTACTGTAAAGTTTGATCAGTTTAAGAAGCAGCCATCGTAGTATTTCGGCAAGGCCTCTTGCTGGGCAATTCGCAATATCGTCGGTCATGGACTCTAAAGGTATGCCTCGACTGGCGCGCACCGGCTTTTCAATTCATGCGCACGGCAAGCATAGGAGTTAAATTTAATTCGGGAAATACTGGGGTAATTGGTTACCGGCTTTAAGTATTTACCTTATATTTGTTTTTGTCTCTCTTGTCTATTTTGTTTTTGTTTTTAGTGTATATTTGTTTTGTTTAGAATTTGTTTTTGTTATAATGTTATTATGTGTAATCATTTAATTAGTGTTATTGGGTATTGTCCGTTCTAATTAAATAAAAAATTAAATAAATAAATAAATGACTGATTGGTCTACTTTTGTTAACATAACAGAAAGAAGAAACTTCTTCGGAATACTAAGTCCTTAATTCGGTTCCTAAGTTAAAACAATAGTACTCGCCACTATCAACATTTCAACTAATGGACATCTACTGCTGCAAATGTCTATAATATTTGGTATGTATAGCCGAGAGATAGAAAATTAACTTCGCTTTATCCTGATAATCTGCGTATTTCATATCACATGATTATAATTATATATTAGATTATAACTTAGTTTTTTTGAAAGGCGGGAGACTTAGTTTTTGGCGGGCGCGGTTTTATCACACTTTTCTTGAATTAATGTTTGAGGGAGCCGCGTCCGCCGAGTGCGAAGTTAACCGCCATTTTTCCCTAACTTCAATCCTATATTGCTATAAACTTGACATTGGATAATTTGTGTAAAGCCAAAAAAAGAGGAAAAAAAATATATATTAAACTTTGCACAACTGTGAAGCAGCGTGAAGGATATAAGGTTTTAAAAACTCATTCTTCATAATAAAGAAGGCCTGTGCACAGCTGTGGGGTATTATTTTGATGTGATGATAACACCTTCAAAAACGTTACATACGTCTTCGTACATACGTTTAATTTTTACGTGCCAAAGATACTATTCTTCAATCATGCATGCGGTGCGTGAGACGCAGCGGGTATGAGCCAGTCGACGATAATCTTTAGTGGGCACACAACTTTTTGCATTACTAAGCGATTTTTCGGTTACCTCGTGTCAACAGTCAACTCGTCAAGGGTAATCGATTAATCGAACGATTTTAATACGATGCTTAAAAAATTAAATCCTTTCATACTTAATTTGTTTATTCAAAAGATTAATCGCGTACAAATAAAATGAAAGACAATTATAGAGTCATTAATAATAATTTAAATCTATTCGTATGTGAAATTAAGTTTTTGTTATAAATAACTAAAGTGATATAAAAAACAAGAAAATATGATTGTTGTTTCTAGGAAACGTCTCTTACATTGAGAATAGAATGTTTTTTTTATTTTTTTTTGTGTGTATAAATTTTTTTATTCACTAGTTGATAAATAGTGATGATGCAGTTTAAGATGATAGCAGGCTAACCTATTAGGGATATGGTAAACCCATGCTCCTAATTGGTTTCTACGCGAAATCGTACCGAAACCCTAAACCTGTGACGTATGTAGGTTTTATATATTTTATATATCTCTTGTTTTGTAATGTCAGTTATGTCAGTCCGGTGGTTAATATAGTTTTACAATGAAGCCAACGTGTCTCATTAAGAAATCCCTAATCCTGGTATTCCCGCGGGACTAAACATCACATTGGCGACGAGGACGACTCATGTGTGCAGGGGTCATGGATTCGGTTAAGTTAATCGAATACAACTGAAGGAAAATTGTGGATTGGAATATTTAAGATTGACATTCATAATGGCTGTTGGAAGGATCGAGACTTTTGATCCCGCTGTAGGTAATTGGCGTTTATATAGTGAACGTTTGGAACAGTATTTCCTTATAAATGAGGTGAAAGAGAATTTGAAAGTGCCCACTTTAATTACTGTTATTGGAAGCCAAGCTTATGAACTGTTGGTGACTTTATGTGCGCCAAGAAAGCCCACCACTTTTACTTTTACAGACTTGGTGAAAATAATGATTGATCATTTACAGCCAAAGCCAAGTATTTTAGCTGAGCGATATAAGTTTCGACAGCGTAAACAGAAGAGTGGGGAATCGATTGCAGAATATGTAGCTGTTTTAAAGGGGATGGCCATGACTTGCGATTTCAAGTCGGGCATTGATGAAAATTTGAGGGATCAGTTGGTTTGTGGTTTGTTGGATGATATTATCAGACAGAAGCTCTTCGCTGAGGGCGAGATAGATTTCCAAAAAGCTTTCTCGTTGGCGACGGTTTTAGAAGCGGCAGAGAAGAATGCGGCAGAGGTGAATGACTGCGGGTCACAGTGGGACAGCAGTTCATTTACGTCGGGCAAGTTGTTTTTCAACGATAGCTTTCAGACAAGAAAGGAACAGACAGCAATGTCGCAGAAACAGCAAATGGGAGTGAGACCAGGGGCCAGTCGCGGTCACCCGTTGGCGGCGAGAGGACGAGGGCGCATCGGGGACAGAAGCGTGTGCGTGAGCAGCGGTGGCAGAGCCAGCTCGAAGGCAGGGATACCTCTAGGTGGTGCCAGCTCAGAAACACTACATGCGGCGTGCCGAGTGTGTGGAGGCTCGCACCATCCGATTTCGTGCCGGTTCCGTTTCTATGTGTGCCGGATATGCAACGTACAGGGTCATTTAAAGCGGGTATGCCCCAAAGTACCTAAAGTAGGACATAATTATGTTACTGAAATGGTAAGTAACGAAGGGAAAACGGATGAGGTTAGTGTATGTTATAATTTAAGAATGTTATGTAGATATAAACCCTATATTATGGCATTGAATGTGGAAGGAAAGGTACTAGAAATGGAAATCGATACTGGTAGTTCTATCTCCTGCATAAGTTATGAAAGTTTTAAAAAAATATTTAGCAACAGCTGTAAATTAAAAAAATGTGATTTGTTTTTACGATATTATACAGGTGAGAAGGTAAAGGTGATAGGGAAGATACAACCTACCGTTAGATATAAGGACACGACGCGTCAATTAAATTTGTATGTCCTGCATAATGGCACAACTTCGTTGTTAGGTAGGGAATGGATAGAAGAATTAGGTATTGCATTGCCTTCTATGGAACATACTAATAATTATGTAGGGCATGACGAGAAGTTTGACATCGGCCTGTTCAGTGCCAGGTACTCTGATGTGTTTGCTGACGGGCTAGGACGATTTACGGGTGGTTTGGCGAGCCTGCGTTTGCGGGAAGGTGCCTGGCCCATATTCATGCGCGCCCGTCCGTTGCCTTTTGCTATGAGGGAACCGGTAGAACGCGCGCTTGAACAAATGGTGAGGGACGGCATTATTACTCCAGTCGAGACGTCAGATTGGGCTACACCGATCGTGCCCGTCATGAAGTCAGATGGCACCATACGTATATGTGGAGATTTCAAGCTTACATTAAATAAGCAGTTGGAAGTGGATAGGTACCCGGTGCCACGCATAGATGATTTGCTGGTAAAATTAAACGGCGGGGAGAAATTTACCAAAATTGATCTTAGCCAGGCGTATGCTCAATTTCCCTTGGATGACTCAAAAATATGTACCACTATTAACACGCATAAGGGGCTGTTTCAATTCAACAGGCTGATCTATGGGGTGGCCTCGAGTCCGGGAATTTTTCAGAGGAAATTAGATCAGATTTTTGGGGATTTGCCTACAGTGGGGGTTTATTTAGATGATGTTATCATAACGGCAAAAACAGATTGCGAACATCTTAAAATCCTACATGAAGTATTTCGTAGACTACAAAAATACGGGTTAAAGATAAAAAAAGAAAAATGTTTTTTCTTTCAAGACTCTGTTACTTATTTGGGGTACATAATCTCCAGAGACGGGATTCAAACATGTCCTAAGAAGGTGCAAGCAATAAAAGAGATTCGGGCACCCCGAAATGTAACAGAGCTACGATCATTTATAGGGATGATCATGTATTATGCCAAATTTATAAAAAATATTTCAACTATATTAGCTCCTCTTTATAGATTATTAAAAAAAGACTGTAGATTCGAGTGGTCGGACGAGTGTCAGGAAGCATTTATAAAAATTAAGGGTTTGTTAGAATCTAAAGAAATTCTGGCGCATTATTCCCCCGAACTGCCACTGATATTAACTACAGACGCGAGTAATTTAGGTGTCGGGGCGGTCATAGCGCAAGTCACGGCGGCGGGCATAGAGAAACCTATTGCGTACGCGTCGCGTGTATTGAATGAAGCTGAAAAAGGCTACTCGCAGATAGAAAAGGAAGCGTTGTCGATTATATATGGCATTAAAAAATTCCATCAATATTTGTATGGAAGGAAATTTACATTACGTACGGATCACAAACCACTCGTCGCAATATTTGGCAACAAGACCGGCATCCCGATTATGGCCGCGGGTAGGTTGCAGCGCTGGGCTATTATTCTCTCTGGCTATAACTACGATATAGAATACGTTACCAGCGCGATGAACAGCGCAGACGCCTTATCCAGGTTGTCAGGCAGCGGGACTGTGAAGGTTAACTCGGAAACAACATACCTTAACTTTGTTCAGGGGTTCTTACCAGTAACTAGCAGAGCGGTAGGAGAAGCCACTAAAAGGGATCCTATTCTTGTTAAAATAATGATGTATGTTATTTCAGGGTGGCCATCCCACTGTAATGACGACGTATTGTGTCCTTATTTTTTGAAGAGAACAGAATTATATAGCGAAGGTGGTTGTATTATGTGGGGTTATAGAGTGGTAGTTCCGTGTAGTTTACAGAATCAAATTTTAAAAGAATTACATTTGGGGCATATGGGAATAGTAAAAATGAAAAGTTTAGCGAGAAGTTATGTCTGGTGGCCTGGTATAGATACGGATTTAGAAAGAATGAGCCGGGATTGTTCAGCGTGTGTCGCAGAGGCCAGTGCACCGCCGCGAGCGCCACCGCAACCTTGGCCGTACATGCCAGAGCCGTGGTCGCGGCTTCACATTGACTTTTTAGGTCCTTTAGAAGGAGAGGTTTTCCTTATTTTGGTAGATTCTTCAACGAAATGGATTGAGGCTTTTCGTATGAACAGAATGTCGGCAGCAGCAGTTATTAAGGTCCTTAGAGAAACTTGTGCTCGATTTGGTTTACCTAAGGTAATCGTATCGGACAACGCCAAGGTCTTTACGGGCTACGAATTCAAAGAGTTTTTAGATAATAACGGAATTCAGCACGTATTAGCGCCAGCCTATCATCCAGCATCTAATGGTGCGGCGGAAAATGCAGTAAAGCTTTGCAAAAAAGCTATTAAAAAGGCTAAGCGTCAGAAAATGGATGTAGATGCCGCCCTACAAGCATATTTAATGGCATACAGGAATTCGGTACATAGCACAACGGGCGAAACACCCGCTATGTTATTACAACGTCGCGTCTTACGTTCTAGACTTGATTTGTTACGGGTTCCTAGTAGTGTGGAAAGCAGAGTTATGCGGGAACAGCAGCGGCAGGTACAGAACGCGGGCGGAACGCAAAGGGTCTTGGAACCTGGAGATATAGTATGGGCGCGAGATTATACTAGTGGGGATAGATGGCAACGTGGTGAGGTAAAGGAACGTGTAGGGTCTAGGAGCTACGTGGTAACGAAACCGAGCGGTGTCCTAGTGAAAAAACATATCGATCAGTTGAGGTTAAGAAGTAGGGCAACGGGTACAAGGTGGTGTGGTTCGCCTGAAGAATCCACTGAAGGAGATGGGAGGCAGTCCCCACCGCAGGCATGTAGTACAGCAAACGCAGAGGGGGCGCATGAGCACGAGTCGGCAACTGACGCTGCACCTAATGCAACACCACTACGCGTAACTCGCTCTGGACGGGTAGTCAAACCAGTAGTTAGATTTCCCTTAGATATAGACTAGTAATTAAGTTGTTATTTTATTTTGTTATATATATTGATATGTTTTAATTAAGTGTGGAGGGGTGACGTGAACGTTATGTTTTTGATTAAGTGTGGGGGTGTGACGTATGTAGGTTTTATATATTTTATATATCTCTTGTTTTGTAATGTCAGTTATGTCAGTCCGGTGGTTAATATAGTTTTACAATGAAGCCAACGTGTCTCATTAAGAAATCCCTAATCCTGGTATTCCCGCGGGACTAAACATCACAAAACCGCTTGGCGACACATCTTTGTCGGTAGGGTAACTGGCCACGGCCAAAGCCTCCCACCAGAATAAACTCGAGCCGGGAATCGAACCCAGGACCTTCAACTTTATAAATGCTACAACATAAGCGATACGCTATTGAGGTCGTCATGATCAAAACTCGAAAACGTCAAAAGGGGCATGCGACCCCTTTTAATGTTCTATCTATTTTTCTTATCTATTGTTATAGCCGCAATAAACTTAAAACTAACACTATGAGAGTTCCCAATGCGCCCTGACCTAGAAAGAAGCCCACAACAAACTTAGGCAGATATGTATTTAAAAAGAATAAACAGAAAGTATAATTTGCTATATTACGCCGACAACCGGGAGATTAGTATAGTATAACACCACACAAAATCCTCCACTAGAACCTCTACGCACGTTTCGACCCGACACCGGATCATCCTCAGGAGATGTTGACTTCACAAGCGCAAAAAGCAAACTTTTGACTTTGCTTCCGCAAAGTAACGCCTGCTTCTATTCATTATTTACATATGTATTTGTTTAATACCAGCTCACAGTTTCACTTTATCTCTATCAAATTTCGTCCGGCTTCTATTTAAAACTTACCACGACTGCCACTTGACCCCCCTAAACTACTAAGAGAAAGCGAGTACCGCATTAACTAAATATACATGTTTATTTTAATGAACTATAGTGTGTTATTTTCCAAGGGAATCGCGATCTTTCTCCGGTGAATTTCATCAAACTGTTCGTCAGTTAGCGCTGAATAACTTCTAAATTTTTGGAATTAGTAACTTCATATTAAAACAATATTATGGACATCTATTCTCTCCGTCCATCATTTCTTCATATATAAAAAGTAAAGTCTAAGTCTGACCTAGAAATTTGGCACAGCGTTTCCTTTTAAAACTTAGATCAGGCCGAATCTTCCGAATCATCTCCTAACAGGAATTTAGTAATCCATTTGTAATTGGGGACTTATACTTTGTATGGCAATTCTTCATTTTTGAAGTTACTTCCATAAAAATTGGTATAGGTAAGGCGGACGAGCGCTGCGACGCGGTGGGTTGGAGTACGAGTATATTGTGTAGAATAGCGAATAAAAATGTTTTTTGCGGGAAAAATGTACCTCATATTAAAAGATGAAGTCGCGAGGAGCCTCTAGTTACTTATAATTTTTTATCAAAATGGTAAACCCGTTATGTTTTCATAGTACTAACACGTACTTTGATCGACAAAATAAAACAGTTACCTATCGATATTTATGGTGGTCAGCGTGCCCCCTGCCCCCTAGGGCTGTGTCCCCTGCCCCCGAAAGCACCGCACCCCTTGGATAAAACGACCCTGAACTCTCGTTCGTGTGCATACTGCTCTAGAATAAGAAGCAAGAACCGGTTCATTGAGTTCGTGACCTTACATCACATAAATTCACCCGGGCTTGATAGCCGCTAATTTAAAATTTTGGCAAAGCGTGCGTTGCATCAATTTATATGATTATACTGTTAAAAAAATTTCATGTTTATTCCCAATTACGGTGATTTGGAACTTAAACCTTAGGGTTCCGTTACCAAAACACTACGAATTTTGAAATAGTTCAAAATTGTTAAACCTTGTTGACATTGAAATTAATGAATTAAAATAATGTTTTTTTTTTTTATTTTTTTAACCAACAAATGGGAATGAACTGAATTGGGAAGCGAAATAAAAATCAAAGGTCAAACTAGATACTACCCAACTTGACTTTTCCATTTTTACGTTCATTGCGCCTGACATACTGGGCTTGATGTGAAGGTTATTATTAAATGGTTTTTAAATTATTTGAAACCACATGGTTTAAATGATACCACTTTTCACTGCTTCAATTTCTGAGAATCCAATCTAGAGAAAGTGTAAATACATAACAGAAAAAAGAAGCTGATACAATCTAAATACTAGTTTTTACATAACTCTGTAATTCAAATTCAAATTCAAAATAATCTTTATTCAAATAGACCTTAAAAAGGGACTTTCGACGCGTCAATAATTTACATAGTAGTTATTTCATGGTGATCACTATATTCGTAAACTTAAAACTAAAGCTATGAGGGTTCCAAACGTGCCCCGGTCTAAGAAGAAGCCCACAAGAAACTTAGCCGTGGGTTTTCTTTTTTTCGTTATCACCATCTCACATAATGAATAATAAACTATAGTACCTATGGAGAAAGAGCAATTCACACCCAAGTTTTTTTATCGTTTATATAATCCTTAACATCGTAATATGATTTTTCTACAAGCTTTCGTTTAATAAAAACTTTGATCTTAATAAACAGGGTTACAGGATTTGGTGTATTAGAGGCAATATATAAATATATATTTTAAGCAAATAACTATTTATAATTTTCCCTGTAGGTACGGAACCATCGGTGCGCAGCTCTCAGTCGAACTTGGCTCTTTTTACTACACGGACCACCATGAAATCTAATTTATACAAATTGCAATTTCCTTTTATTATGTTTATAATATTTTGGGAATCTTCTCGCCTTCAACTTTTTTCACTCGCAAAGAATCAGACACGCTAAAATATATATTTAACTTGAGAGGCAAGATGTGTGTTTATGTGTGGGTGTGTGTTTGCCGCATTTTGCCTGAAAGACTGTTTTGTCTTTTTTTTTATTTTTTTTTGTATCCACTACAAGTTAGCCCTTGACGGCATTTCCTCTGATATAGTAAGTGATGATGCAGTCTAAGATGGTAGCGGACTAACATGTTAGGGGTATGGTAAACCCACACTCCTAATTCGTTTCTACGCGACAGCGTGTCGGAACTCTAAATCACTTGGCAACAGGTCTTTGTCGGTAGGGTGGTAACTAACCACGGCCGAAGCCTCCCACCAGACAAATATGTGTTATGTATTGGCCAGGTTCTTAGATATGTTGTATGGTTATTTTGTGCCCTCCCCTTAAACATGTCAGGTCCACATCCAGGAGACTCAAGTGTAAATCTATTAATCTCAAAACTGCATTAAGGCTATTTTATACACTTGTAGTCAGTTTTGTGGACTAATAATAATAATAAATAATAAATAATAAATAATAAATAATAAATAATAAATAATAAATAATAAATAATAAATAATAAATAAATAATAAATAATATATAATAAATAAATAAATAATAAATATGTTTGCGGCTATAGACCATTAGGAAAACCAAATTCAAATTCAAAATAATCTTTATTCAAATAGTCTTTAAAAATGCACTCTTGACGCGTCAATAATTTACACAGTAGTTATTTCATGGTGATAACTATATTCGTAAACTTAAAACTAAAGCTATGAGGGTTCCTAACGCGCCCCGGTCTAAGAAGAAGCCCACAACAAACTTAGCCGGGGAAACTGGCAAGTCTACAAGCCGCAATTTATAATTTCTTCAATCCTATACGTGGATTACTGAGGTCATTGAGCAGGTTACTGAGGAATTGCAGCCAACAAGTTGCAGGTAGCTACCATTAAGTTCAATCGCACTTAAGCATTTCGCCGTAACATATACATGAAGACGTCATCTTGCACAATCGATAACCGATCTGCAGCATGCGAGGAGTATGCAATCAATCACGTCATCTTCGTCAGCGTTAGGCGAGATTACATCTAAATCCTCCCATTCACCGCCAACCTCGGCTTACGGTTTCCTAACATCGCTCACTGAACGTCAGGTGTTAAATGTTTGTAAGTTTATATTAAAACGGTCTTTCCTAACTAAAGTCAGTGGATTGCAATTTGAATACACCTCGAGATTATTACAAGTATCAATAATGCAATTTACTTTACTTAGGTACCTACACCTTTGATCTTGTTATATTTAATCTACATAGATAGATCTGTTTCTGTGGTCACGCTTGTCAAAATAGGTTCATTAGCTAATCTGTGTCCTAGGTTAATGACAAACGAGGGTTTTCGTCACGACGCCAAAATATTAGTACCTATTCGTTGTTTAAATTTGTGGCCTACATTGCTGACTTACGTCTGTGACGAGACGCGACGTTTTTTCAGCTGTAAATGATGAAACTCTTAATTCACATCGCTCTAAATATACTATGATATATATATTCTTTCCTTTTTTGTTTAGACAGTCTCTGTTGATTTAAAAGCGTATGTAACAATGGTTAAAGAATAATGGAATGCTGCATATAAAAGTTGAAGATTTAATTATGTAATTAATATTTTCTATCGATTTTCCAAAAGAGCATGAGTTTGAAAGAGATTAAAAGAAAAAAATATCTCATGAAATAAATAAGCTAAATTAAGTGACATAACATGATAGCAGCTCACAATAATAGACAAAGTATATATGAACGATTCATTCGTCATGATCATCCCATTACCGGCTCACTACAGAGCACGGGTCTCCTCTTAGTATGAGAAGGGTTTGGCTATAGTCCACCACGCTGGCCATGTGCGGATTGGCAGACTTCACACGCCTTTGAGAACACTATGGAGAACTCTCAGGCGTGCAGGTTTCCTTACGATGTTTTCCTTCACCATTGAAGCAAGTGATTCGAACCGCCAACCTCTGATTCGGAGGTTGACGCCCTAACCACTAGGCTATCACCGCTTCATTAGTGTTCCAAAAAATGTGCCTGTTTGAATAAAGTTATATTACTGATACCAATCCAATAAATACAATGATTTGACAGTTTAATACATTTTGCTAAATGTTTTATTGCCTTGAAGTAAATACAAAACAAGCTGTGTATTAACTTGATAGTAATAGTCAACTAGAAGTGATGAATCGGTAGAAGTGATGAAACGGAATGCACTTATCGACATATACGTCAGATAATAAAATGGCTGTAACTTGAAAATTATAACGAAATAATGTTACCTGTTAGGTAGCTAGATAGAGTGATATTTCAGGATTGGCGTGGTGTAGTGTCAAACTAAACTTTTATATAAAAACAATGAAATTTAGAGTTCAATGAAATAGTCTGCGTGGCTTGGCTTAATATTATTAAGCTTGTGTTTTTACAATATAAATGCTTAGTAGTATTTTAATTGTTTTATATACGAGTATATCAGCAACCAAGCAAGGGTTTATAGTTGTAGTTACTAGTTTCAATTGGAGTTCCTTGGCGCAGCTGTGTCGTCTCTAAAACGTCTCTTGTCAGTTTCTTATTACATTCTTTATTCCTTAGTCTTTATTTACGATATTTATGTCTAGAATTTTCACTTTAAAATCCATTTAAAATATATATTTTTTTATACTCTAAAGTTACCTTGATGACAATATCATCTGATGACGGGATTACGGGTGTGGTAAACTCATACTACTAATTGGTTTCTATTTTTAATGCCATTATTTCAAAATCAAAATCAAAGACAATCGAAATAAATTCATTTATTTCAAGTACTTACTTTATTAACACTTGATGCAGGTACTCTTTTTGTTTGTTTATCTTTTATTTAACTAGAAGCCTACAACGGCAATCTAGTTTAAGATGGTAGCGTCTGTTAATTGGTTCAAAATCTAAATCGCTCGGTGACACGTCTTTGTCGGGTGGGGTGGTAACTAGCCACGGCCTACCCCAGAGTCGAACCGGTGTAATACTAATAATAATGAATCTTTCAGGTGTTTCAAATTCAAATAATCTTTATTCAAATAGTCCTTTAAAGGCACTTTTAACGCGTCAATAATTGACATAGTATTCCTCACTGAGCGGTCCTAAAATCTCACCCTGTATAGTTCCATCTCTGAGGCGATGTGTTATTAGTGTCATTATGTTTATATAGCGGCGTTTATCTCGTGAATTAAATCGTCTAGCCCGAGTTGAGTTGAGTCGGGAATCGAGATATTTATGCGCACGCAACATCGATATTAACTAGTGGCGGACTAACTCAGTTTCATATTGTAAATGGGCGCAGGTAATTATTTCTCCTGAGCCTGGATAGAATTACATCCTCTGAACCGTGCTTGTGTAAAGCTCTTACGGTTGATTTGCATTCGACTTTAATATCAGATATATTTACGATAGATACGAGGGTAGTTACATAAAGTGTTAGTGACTATCCAGTTTCCCTGGTGTCACATTATAAAGACAGAATTTACTTATTTTCTAACTATTGCCGGCTTCGTTTTCGTTAAGTATATCATACAAGTTTCAAACCTCTATTTAAAGAAGATGAATATATTCAATTCAAATAATCTTTATTCAAATAGTCCTTTAAAAGGCGCTTTTGACGCGGCCATAATTTACATAGTAGTAATTTGATGGTGATAACTACATTCGTAAACTTAAAACTAAAGCTATGAGGGTTCCAAACGCGCCCCGGTCTAAGAAGAAGCCCACAACAAACTTAGCCAGGTAAATTTTCTTTTTGTTATCACCATCTCACATGCCACTTAAAATTATATTAAGAGCTACCTTATTAGAGCAATATTTCACACCCATGCTTGTTTATCATTTACATAATCCTTTACACGATAGTAGGACTTTTCTACAAGCTTACGTTTTATATAAAGATCTCCTTTCCTTATATAAGCATATTTTTTTATATCAATATCGCGGGCAAACGAACGATGGGTTATATTAGGTGATTACCTTCGGCAGCACCAGAGGAAGCGGCGATGCTAGATCTGGGTGGTATATTTTTGTCTTTAGAGTCACGACTAGGCGCGGCTGAAGTCTACCACCAGATCAGACTCAAGTCGGGATCAGAACGCGGGACCTCACACTAATTTAATTGTTTTTTATACTCAATTTTAAGCCACGTTTACCCGAGTCCGGATAATTGGAAAGGTGGTGTCAACCTCAGGAATATAGTTGGGTAAAAATCCCTCCTATCATTTAATAAGGCTCATGGTACACTTTCAGTGGTTTAATTTGTGAAGTCCAAAAGGACACTTTTTACTTGAGCTTTTGTGTGTTGCAATATTGTATGGGTTTGGAAACCTGAGAATATTTCAAATAGCTGAAGTACCTATTGCGTCCGTCATAAGTTTTTATAAAGCGAAAGCTTATAGAAAAATCCTATTACGAAATTAAGGATTATATAAAGCATAAAAACAGCTTGGGTGTGAATGCTCTAGGTCCATAGCTATTTGTAATTTATTATTGATTATGTGAGATGGTGATAGCAAAAAAAAACCGGCTAAGTTTGCTGTGAGCTTCTTCTTAGACCTGGCCGTGATAGCAACCCTCTGAGCTTTAGTTTTAAGTTGGCGAGTGTAGTTATCACCTCATGTTGTAAAATAATGGAAAATGTGTTATATATGAACGTTTCATAGATGCCTGTAATAGGTTTACGTGAATAAAGCTATTTTGATTTTGAACTTATAATTAGCCTTAAGTATCATCTGTAATCTCGCCAGAAATCAAACGTTTAATTTGTCTCGACTAATTTGATTAGGGGCAGACCGCCTCTCACACTAAACATTGGATCTTTTATTTTTTAATTTATAACTTATGGCGGCCATCAATCCTCTGCCAGGCTGCGTGATGGATGCGGCTATCAAAACTCCTGTACCTTTATTTTATGCCGAGCGTCATTTCAAAAATTACCGATATTAAAATACCGGGAACACTCCACGTAAGGCGATACATAATACAGATCAGGGGTGAAAGGTCATATGCTGCTGAGACGACTGCTTAAAAATATAGCACAAATAACGAAGCAAGCTGTATTAAATACTTAGTTAATCTTTAGAATGAGGAGATTTCGTAACATGGTAATTTTTTTTTTTTTTTATTCACCACAAGTTAGCCCTTGACTGCATCTCACCTGATGGCAAGTGATGATGCGGTCTAAGATGGTAGCGGGCTAACCTGTTAGAGGTATAGTAAAATCATACTCCTAATTGATTTCTACACGATATCGTGCCGGAACGCTAAATCGTTTGGCGACACGGCTTTGTCGGTAGGGTGGTAACTAGCCACGGCCGAAGCTTCCCACTAGACCAGACTCGAGCCGGGAATCGAACCCAGGACCTCCAACTTTAAAATGCAATAGCGCACGCGCTGCGCCACGTAGGTCGTCGAAAATGTAGAGGTAATGAACAAAACGAAGGCCTACCTACACCTAGAGCTCAATTAATACGTACAAGAACGGAAAGAAGTCATTCCGTACTCGTTATTTACAATTATGACGGTAATTAATAACGAGCTGTAGGATCTTTTACAAATATAATGCATATCCTCTTTTACGCAGATTTTCTATCAACCGCAATTTCCTAACGAAAACGATCTTCTACGTCTCTCCTGGTTTTTCTTATGATGATTATCTTTCATAGATCTTTTTTCGGTTTGCTGGTGTATTGTTTTACAATAAATTCTTTATACATCAAGTGAATAATATTAATAGTTATTAATATGTGTTTTAATAGTTCCAATCTTCAAAATTGAGTAGCAAACATATATTTGCTCGGTCATATCGGAAACAAAATTGTTTAATCTTAATTAAATTTCTGAAACACAAAGCGTACAGGTCGAATTCTCGTAATCTTTCGTCGATCTAAGATCTTAATCCACTAATACCTGTTGGACGGCCGGTAGACAACTTAATTTCGCCGAATAATAGGAACGAATATTACTAATAAGTACGGCCAATAGGTGCATGGCATAGCTGGTACTTTCTCTTCTTATCTCCCAACTTTCGAATTGCCCAACAATATATATTCAAATTTCGAATTTCGACAACAGCTCCGTCAAACTAATTACACAGAGTGTCAAATTAGCTGAGGAACAACAATCGAGAGATAAAATAGAGGATTGCATCATCGATGTCCTCAATCAATGCGGCGCCGATCAATTCGACTCGACCGGGCCCCGCGACGCTCCATACAAGGCAAACTCCAAACTGCTCCTAGCCAACATCACTATTACTCTGCAGAAAAACAATTACAACCTTATTACCTGAACCGTTAAGTTCAATTACCTTATTTTAGATGCCGTTAAATATTTGGCAACACATTTTGTACCAACCAGAGTTTGCCCTTCGAAAAAATGCCACCACCTTATCACCTAAATCTTTAAGCTTAAATTCGTATTGTTTATCTTATTCATAGCGTAAATAAGATTGGACTGGACAAGTACGGTGTGGCAAATCGTTCGTGTAATTAAAGGAATTAGAAAAGTGAAACACAGGGATTGCGTTCTGACAAATTGCTTTGTATGGTCATAAATGATGGAAATGGCTTAAGGACGCAGATTTTGATGGTTTTGTTAAACGAGATCTTAGACTTGAAGAAACTATATAGTACAATTTATTTACGCGTATGCTTATAAAACATATTAATTATGGATTCATTGAATTAATCAATTATTGTAACTTAATCCGTTTCTTAAACTTATATGTATTTTTTTTTTCGTAAGAAAAAATATTAACCACCCAAGTTATGTTACATTACGTTAGCGTAAATGTCATGATTTTTCACCTCCATGACCAATTTGACGTTACGTTTTCACAACAAATCCCAGTTCTGAGTTCTATGACTTTGCCAAATAATAGAAATGTATAAACCATTCTAAATTCAAATTCAAATAATCTTTATTCAAATAGTCCTTTAAAAGGCACTTTTGACGCGTCAATAATTTCCATAGTAGTGATTTGATGGTGATAACTACATTCGTAAACTTAAATCTAAAGCTATGAGGGTGTCAAACGTGCCCCGGTCTAAGAAGAAGCCCACAACAAACTTAGCCAGGTAAATTCCTTTTTGTTATCACCATCTCACATGCCAGTTAAAATTATATTAAGAGCTATCTTATTAGAGAAATATTTCACACCCATGTATGTTTACCTTTACACTATAGTAGGACGTTTCTACAAGCTTTCTAAAAAAATCAGTTTTTTCTTTTATTTGCATATTTACAGAAAAGCGTTCATTGCTAGATTATGTGATTCATTAAAAATTTGCCTTTTTTTATTTATTAATTTGTTATTAAATTAACAAGAATACCTTTATTATTCTATAATCAGCATTATTATAGAATGATAGAGATAATAAGACAGGATTCGCGCTACAATAATCAAAAGCAAATTAATTAATCCGCATAAAAAGCGGAATAGTTCATCGGATAGTTGGACGTGTGTCTATAATCATTGAGTCTGTTTCCTAGAGTAAAAAAGGTAAGCCGCGGACCAGATCGGCAGTGGAACATGAGCTGATGTGGAATAGGGCTGCCATCCCTCCATTTGACGACCTCCGTGGCGCAGCGCACGCGCTGTCAAATTTAAAAATTGGGGCCCTGGGTTCGATTCCCGGCTCGAGTCCGGTCTGGTGAGAGGCTTTGGCCGTGACTAGTTACCGACAAAGATGTGTCGCAAAGCGTTTTAGCGTTCCCGCACCATGTCGCATACAAACCGATTAGAAGTATGGTTCTACCCTTAACAAGTTAGCCCGCTACCATCTTAGACTGCATCATCACTTACACCAGGTGAGATTGCCGTCAAGGGCTGACTTGTTCTGGATATTAAAAAAAAACCCACAAAGCTCAGAATGTTAAAAGGGGACTGTTTAAAGGGAGAAGAGAGAAAAAAAAATTGTTTTGTCTGCTTTCGTTCTCCTTTCTCTCTAATCCTCTAAATTACTTTTTAAAGGAAAATACAAATCAAAGACTTGTTTGCAAGTGCAAATAATGAATTAATTGCAATTATGTAATTTAAATATGAATTGAAACAGATAACCTATTGAAATTCTACGTTGTTATTACACTTTCAAAGATTAAAAACAAACAAAAATGAGTTAACCGCAATAAGAAATTAAAAGCATTTTTATTTAATTGTACATAGATTTCAAAAGTGGCAACCCTAATTGACAGGCGCGGCTTGTTGGGAGCGGCTAAGATGCCGTTATCGAGCTGGCAGGGCTGTGACGTCAGGACACGTGCGGAGGCTTTTCTTGGGCGCGGTTGGGTTTTTCTGATTTTCGTTAGCAGATGATCCTGCTAGAGGCATATTTTGGCAAATATTCATATGGCCGAGTCAGATGTATTTATTGCGCAATAGTATTCTCATTTCAAAGTACGTAATACGTTTATAATTTCATAGTCAAAGTCATAACATTACATTTTTAAAACTCATAAAAGGTTTCGATGTGTACATTTGTCAACTTAAGAATAAATCTAAGAAGGTTAAATCAATCGATCAATCTAAATCTTTATTCAAATAGTAATGAATAAATCCTATCAAAGACAATTTTGACGCGTTAATAATTTAAATAGTAGTGATTTGATGGTGATAACTAAAGCAATTCCAAGCCCTGGTCTAAGAAGAAGACCACAACAAACTTAGCCAGGTATTTTTTTTATCTCCATCTCACTTGCCACTTGAAATTATTTAAGAGCTATCTTATTGGAGTTATATTTCATATCCATGCTTTTTTATCATTCACATTATCCTTTACACTATAGTAGGACTTTTATAGTCATTATAGTGTTTATGGTTATACACGAGAATCTAGGTAAATGCTGGATAAGTAATTAAAAAATATCTGACAGTGTTTAATCAGTCATAGCAATAAGACATACCCACAAAATGGAACATGTCATACTAGAACGTTTAACTACTGCAGTTAGTAAAATACAAATTTCATCATCATCATCACGATCAACCCTTTACTGGCTCACTACAGAGCGCGGGTCTCCTCTCAATATGAGAAGGGTTGGCCATAGTCAACCACGCTGGCCATGTGCGGATTGGCAGACTTCGCACGCCTTTGAGTACATTATGGAGAACTCTCAGACGTGCAAAATAAAAATTTCACCGTGATCTAAATACGAATAATTTTTCGATGTTTTCGTATTATTTGAAAAATAACGTTTTAAGTCGTAAATCTATCAGACTGATTTAAAATATGACTTACTCAAGTATATTGCCTTTGCAAACATATTTCGTAAGTTTTTTTGTGACTCAAGCAGTCGGACAAAAAGGGAAAAATGTGAGTCCAGTTGAATTCAAAACTGTGTAACGTTTTAAGCTTCCATCAACAATTTGATAAGTCATCACAGATTGTCACTAGACACCACACTGGGTTAGATTGTAATCCTAACAATAGGAAACTCTACTCTTTCCGTCACCTTCGTGGGCTCTCGTGACGCGATGTTATCGGGAGATAAGGCGCCGGAATTTAGTAGTTGCGGAATATGGCCGCTCGCGGTGATTTGTTGCTGCCTTACTAATTGATGTATTTGTTATCACGTGGTGTTATCTTACAGTTTGTGGTCTTCTTCTACACGCTTGTGAGAGTGTTTTTAAGTTTACGAATCTAGTTATCATTGTTATCTTACTACATTGTTCAAATTCCTTGCAGAAAAGGGCTGTTCATGCGATATATAAATTGGGTCCCAGAGAGTCATAAAGAGATAAATTTAAAGATTATAAAATAATGACAGTGCATAGCCAATATATACATGAAAATTTAATGTATGTTCATAAAAATATTGATAAATCCAAGAAAAAAATGGACTGTAACGCACTGAACATCAGAAGTAAAAGTAAACTTGTAGTAGCGTTTAGTAGGCTGCACAAAGTAGTAACTCATTCAAAGGAAATTGTATTTTATTTTATAATAAATTACCTATTGATATCTTGGAGATGTCTATCAATAAGTTCAAAGTTTTTATAAAACGAAAGCTTGTAGAAAAATCTTATTACGATATTAAGGATTATATAAACGATAAAAAAGCTTGGGTGTGAATTGCTCTATCTCCATAGGTACTATAATTTATCATTCATTATGTGAGATGGTGATAACGAAAAAACGAAAACCCCGGCTAAGTTTGTTGTGGGCTTCTTCTTGGATCGGGGCGCGTTTGGAACCCTCATAGCTTTAGTTTTAAGTTTACGAATATAGTTATCACCATGAAATAACTACTATGAAAATTATTGACGCGTCAAAAGTGCCTTTTTAAGGACTATTTGAATAAAGATTATTTTGAATTTGATTTTGAATTTGAATTTGAAATTTTTATTAACAGATCAGACCAATTTGAATAAAAACTGTTTTTTTTTGCTTTGGCTTTATTTTGGAAATATTTTATTTATACCGTGCAATGCAAGTAATTAGATTGAATGTTTAATCTAATTCTTCTAAAGTTTCTCGTAAAATTTTCAAGAAATCTGTTAATTAGGTCAAATTAACAAACAAAATTAGTTACATTTGAATTTTGTTTGGTATGAGTTGTACCGATATATTTCATATGCACCGACGAATATGCAATGCTGAACATAAATTTTGTAAAGATTGCAAAATTGTCTACATACAATAGTCTATATCCAGCATCGTCTTGCGACTCGTTTCCTTCCGTAGTAGTGGCCTGTTAGCCAACGCTACGTGTTCTAGAGCAGGGTCTAGTACCTACTGAACAAGATTTTTATCCACAAAATGAAATAATTGTTCCTGAACTGACTGTCATCCACGTTTATAATTGCGTTTTATTCTGTGACTGTCGATTGTTTGGGAAGATAACACTGCCTTGATTGCGAAGTGTGGTACCGTTCAAGTGATTTATAGCGATCAAATGATTAAGGCTCCAACTCCGCATGGACATCGTTTCTTTTGATGAAATTATTTTAAATTATTCGAGATACCTGAATATGTCGCGAAATTTAATCGTTATAGATTTGACGACCTCCGTGGCACAGTGCGTGCGCTGTCGCATTATAAAGTTGGAGGTCCTGTGTTCGATTCCCGGCTCGAGTCTTGTCTGGTGGGAGGCTTTTGCCGTGGCTAGTTACCATCCTACCGACAAAGAAGTGTCGCCAATCGATTTAACGTTCCGGCACGATATCGCGTAGAAACCAATTGGGAGCGTGGGTTTATCATACTTCTAACAGATCAGCCCGCTATCATCCTAGACAGCATTATCACTTACCACCAGGTGAGATAGCCGTCAAGGACTAACTTGTAGGGTATAAAAAAAAAAGTTGTGTTGACTAAAATTTTACTCCAGTTGTCAAGCTCAGGGTAGAAAGCCATTGAATATAGTAACCATCATCATCATCATGATCAACCCATTACAGGCTCACTACAGAGCACGGGTCTCCTCTCAATATGAGAAGGGTTTGGCCATAGTCCACCACGCTGGCCATGTGCGGATTGGCAGACTTCTTTGAGAACATTATGGAGAACTCTCAGACGTGCAGGTTTCCTCACGATGTTTTCCTTCACCGTTGAAGCAAGTGATATTTTAATTGTTTAAAAACGCACATAAATCCGAAAAGTTAGAGGTGCGTGCCCGCTATCACCGCTGCAGTATAGTAATAAATAATTATTTTATTTTATTTCAGTTTCCTCACAGTTTTAAATATTTTGGAACCTTTTGCTAAATGCAGTGGGTTTACATCTGTACCAGAAATCGCTCTTCCATATCTATATCCGTTATGTACGAAATAAACTTAATATAATTATTTTTTTGTGCTAAAGCACTTTCGTGAGCTCTGATTTGTGATAACTAAATCAGTCCAATTTCGTGGCAAACCTCGCGGATAGGCTTTGTTGCTGTGTGACTAGCGCGATGGTATCGCAGCGTGGCCCTTTCGTTTCGAAATCGTGAAATGCACAATGTACACAGCGCAGTGATTTAATGCCAGACCGATCATTCTAATTGATGCTCAGTTAGATTCAGACTTTAAGTGGCCCTATTTGATGTAGAGCTATTGGATAACGTTTCTAACAAGTCTGGAACTCGATGGCCTATTATTGAAACGAAATTCCTTGACGCGGCTTGCGGTAGACATCCCCACGTGGGGAATAGACTAGTGTTTAGTTATTCGATTACGTCTAGATTAAGTCAAATACTGTCGTCAAGAGGTTTTTATTTCGGCTGGTTTCATCATGATCAACCCATTACCGGCTCACTACAGAGCACGGGTCTCCTCTCAATATGAGAAGGGTTTGGCCATAGTCCACCACGCTGGCCATGTACGGATTGGCAGACTTCACACGCTTTTGAGAACATTATGGAGAACTTTCAGGCGTGCAGGTTTCCTTACGATGTTTTCCTTCACCGTTGAAGTAAATGATAATATTAATTTTTAAAAACGCACATAACTCCGAAAAGTTAGAGGTGCGTGCCCGGATTCGAACCGCCGACCTCTGATTAGGAGGCTGACGCCCTAACCACTAGGCTATCATCGCTTCAATGGCCTATTATTGAAACGAAATTCCTTGACGCGGCTTGCGGTAGACATCCCCACGTGGGGAATAGACTAGTGTTTAGTTATTCGATTACGTCTAGATTAGGTCAAATATTATCGTCAAATGGATGCTGCCATGATTGTTTACTTCAGTGTTTAGTTTAACATCACAAATAGTTAGATTAGAACTTAATTCAACAACTTTTTATTTTGGCTATTTTATAAAACAGTTATTCCATAGAGGAATGACCAAAAATAAATTTCTTATATACCTACATTTATGAAAAAACTTACTCGAACTAAATTGACATGTAAACACGGATTTTCAACTGTAAGTTTCCGACTGTAAGGAATACAGTAAGCACGGAAATCTGTTATTTTTAAAGATTTTCAGGATTTAAATTTTTTTCAGGATTTTGCGAATTATTTTTATGGAAGTTTTATAAATCTTAAGATTGGAAATAGTACTTTCGGTTAAAATAAATAAATACTTGACTCGGACGGGCGATACGGCGAGGTGGGTCGGAGTATATTGCGTGGTAATGCGTTTGAAAATGTTTGTACTTAACCTACCAAAATTTTTACGCAGTCACGAGGAACCACAAGTATAATGTACTAAAAGATAGGCACAATAGGTAACTTCATATCTAACTAAAATGCTTTGCTTTAATACATGTTTACCTTTTCCTACACTTGGAGGAAAATTCATGCAGATTAACGGATAGTTTAATGTGTTAAGTTTAAGAGGCAATTATCTCCTATAACAGAATACAGAATGGACAGCCGTTGGGCAATCCACATAGTTGGCATAGCGCAGAGCCCTGACGCGGCCGGCAGCCTGTGTTAATGCAGTTAATCTCCATTAATCGGCGCGACACCGCCTAACCGGCCGTTTGTTATCATAAACTAGATTCACCTTTTATGGCGTTTCCTAAGAACTGGGAAAAATTATAGAATGAATAAACAATTGGCCATTAAAGCCCACGGGCGTTTGACTTTCATCAAATTAAATGAACTCATTTAATCGTCTTGAATTCTATTCAGCGCCGTCCAAACCGCTGGTAGAGTCACTAGACGTGACGGTACAGGATTCGATTCCCGGTTTGATTCTAGTCTGGGTTTGGGAGGCTTTGGCCGAGGTTAGTTACCCTACCGTCGAAAACGTCTGAAGAAGTTTGGTTCTACCATGCCCTTAACAAGGAAGCCCGCTACCATCTTAGACTGCATCATCACTTATACCAGGTGAGATTGCCGTCAAGGACTAATTTGTAGTGGATAAAAAAGCGCTAACTTCTCAATCAATTTTAGTGAAATTTAGAATGGAGATAGATTATACTCTGGATTAATGCATACTATCATCATCATCATCATGATCAACCCATTGCCGGCTCACTACAGAGCACGAGTCTCCTCTCAATATGAGAAGGGTTTGGCCATAGTTCACCACGCTGGCCATGTGTGGATTGGCAGACTTCACACGCCTTTGAGAACTTTATGGAGAACTCTCCGGCGTGCAGGTTTCCTCACGATGTTTTCCTTCACCGTTTAAGCAAGTGATATTTTAATTGCTTAAAAACGCACTTAACTCTGAAAAGTTAGAGGTGCGTGCCCGGATTCGAACCCCCGACCTCTGATTAAGAGGCGGGCGTCCTAACCACTAGGCTATCACAGCTTATTGTATGCATGATATTATGCTGGAAACTTTTGTGGCTTCTGGGGGATTTGCGGAGAACCATCGAGACAAAACTGCGGGCGACGGCTGATCAAATATAAATCTTACTGCATATTAAATGCTGAAGAAACGTAGGCTAAACATAATTACGCCGCATAAACATGTCTATCGTCTCGTAACCCTGACTTTACAGGCTCGCTTTACAACCGCGGGGTGATAGCCTGTTATTAATAGGAATTATGAATGATGTTAGAAAGTACTTGCAGTCCTGCGGTCCGGAGGCGGCCGGGTCTCTGCGCTGGTCCGCCCACGCGTCTAGCCTGGGCCGAATTAAACGACAGCTTCCTGCGTCGGTAAGGTGAGGGTTACACGTGTAGCTCCCGCCCGATATAAACATCATCTTCTCACTCATACGAGAGAGTGATTTTTTTTTTTTATTCACCACAAGTTAGCCCTTGACTGCATCTCACCTGATTGTAAGTGATGATGCTGTCTAAGACGGTAGCGGGCTAACCTGTTAACCTAAGGGGCTAACCTAAGGGGTATGGTAAACTCATACTCCTCTAATCGGTTTCTACACGACATCGTGCCGGAACGCTAAATCGCTTGGCGACACGTCTTTGTCGGTAGGGTGGTAACCAGCCACGGCGGAAGCCTCCCACCTGACCAGACTCGAGCCGGGAATCGAACCCAGGACCTCCGACTTTAAAATGCAACAGTCGGTTGAGAGTTTAGATCCTATCCTAAAGAGATAGATAAGATTGTTAAATGTAAAATGTCGGCATAACTGATGAGTTATACATAAATATAACTTGCGAGAATTAAATGCGTTTTGATTTTCATGTATTATATAATAATTTCATGAATTTTCTCTGGGCATGTTGCTTCATTCGCAGGTAATTACTGACTGGCATCTCAGACTGCATCAACCTTTTTTATTACCTTTTTTTTGTGCATCGAACATTTTGAAGACAAGCAAAAACACTAGGAAATAAATAACGCGAGATTAAATAAAAATTTACATATAATTGGTGTATATAGAAAGATGTAGAAAGAGAAATAAAGTATTTTGCAATATTAGTAATTCATCCTGGATTAAAATTACCTCCTGGCTCGAGCTAAAACGCCCATCCGAGGATTAGAGGTAGGTGCTGGTAGACGTAGGCGGGACCTCATTACGTCTTCATAAATATGTCTATCATAGCCCGGACTGACGCACTGAGGGCCGAGTGTACGCGGCCAATGCCACGGGCGGTAATCTAGTTAATGGCGCACGATATGTTTTTACTAAGTTTGTTCAAAGTAAGTAAGTATTAAATTTAAAGAAACCTGCATCTACTTCTAAGAAAATAAAAATATAAAATTGGATCATAAATGGAAGGGTGAATGGTATTTAAATATTTGTTTTCGGCCTATTTAGTTTCAACATCATTTTATATTCGACCGATGGACATCATGATCAACCCATTACCGACTCACTACAGAGCACGGGTCTCCTCTCAATATGAGAAGAGTTTGGCCATGTGCGGATTGGCAGACTTCACACGCCTTTGAGAACATTATGGAGAACTCTCAGGCGTGCAGGTTTCCTCACGATGTTTTCCTTCACCGTTGAAGCAAGTGATATTTAATATATTTTTTAAAACACACTATAAAAGTTAGAGGTGCGTGCCCGGATTCGAACCGCCGACCTCTGATTAGGAGGCTGACACCCTAACCACTAGGCTATCACCGCTTTTTCCGATGGACATAAACTGCTGGAAACTATTTTCAGGTCTTTTGTAGACAGTTCCAGGTCATGTTACCGGTGCGTGGTCGCGAACAGATTGACATTGGGGTTGTTGGTAATAAACAGATTGACATTGTGGTCTGTTGGGGACAACAGAACCACAACGTCAATCTGTTTATTACCAATTTGGCTAAGCAACTCATTACCGTAACTGTAGTTCTCTCCAGACCATCCTCATTTCTGACTCGATCACGTAAACCCCGAGCATAGATCTATCCACAGTCCGCTGAGATACTGTGAGCCTTCTAATGAGGCCCATAGAAGGCGACCACGTTTAAGAATCGTAGGTAATAACTGGCAACATGCACTGCTCGGAGACTTTGGTCTTCACAAACTAAGCGATTTTGGACGAAATGGTTTTCGCAAAGTTTCCCGTACACTCCCCATGACAGCAGGATTCAGGGTTTCACCTCTTTTTCAAAACTGTATTTACTGGATCGCAGGTATAGGTATATTATAGTCATCGATAATGGCGTATTTGTCAATAGATTTCTACATGGAATAGAACATAAGCCGTTGACTTAATGTTCTTTTAGAGAGTGTTTAATCGTAGATTCACATGCTAAGCAACTCTGCTAAGTTCTTTAAGCATTGTAATAAGGTCTAAGATTCTCCGCCATTACGACCCCATGAACAGAAAATCGTAGGTGAATGATGTAATCACCAAACTATGCAGTTTATACGCTACTTTAAAAAAATGGATTGTTAGATAATAAAACGGGTTTTATTTTTTTATTTTTTAATACTTTTATATTTGGTACCTGTACAGTAAAATATTAATATTAATAAAAAATACTTACTGTTGTAACAATAACTTTGTTTCCACTAAATGAATTGTTACAGTCATTATGCCAACTGTTGACCTTTATACTAGATTTAGTAAGGACTTAGCAGGAACTGAGTGTCGGTCAGCGGCCACCCACGCTCGTCGATGTAGGCCAGGCTGTCCGCGTATGACTTCCACCGGCTACAGATACTACAGTATATTGGCATTACAAAATTATAGACGTCCTTAGTAGTTCTATTTATTTATATTCAAAAAAACTCTCTTTTTTAACACAGAGCTTAGACTTATTTACTGGTAATCCTCCCACCAGACCAGAATCGAGCCGGGAATCGAACCCGGAATCATTCAATTTCTAATTTGACAGGCACGCGCTGCGCCACACTATACGTCAAAAACGTCACGACTATAGATCAACGTCTGACTGTCGGACGTCAAAAGACTATAGATATAACTAATTTATGTTCTAGTAATGAAATATAGTCTAAATATTGCCTAGTGCTTAGGACGTCTGCCTTCTAATCAGAGGTCGGGGATTGGAACCTGGGCACGCACTTAAGCAATCCGTTTTTCCGCAATTAAACTAGCACTTGCTTCAACGGTGAACGAAAACATCGCGAATAAATCTGCACTCCTAAGAGTTCTGCATAATGTTCTCAAAGGCATGTAAAGTCTGCAAATCCGTACATGGCCGGCGTGGTGGACTATGGCCAAACCCTTCTGAAATGGAGAGGAAACCCGTGCTCTGTAGTGAGCCGGCAATTAATTGATCATGATGATTATAAAATAGGATTTATGGAAATGGAGTCAACTGTCCCATTGATCTCGTCGTTAGTTACATCGGTGATCCGTATCACGAGATCTTGCGTTCGAATACCGAAACGAGCCAATACTTGAAAGTTTTTAGTCCAACTCAATCTCTTGGAGAATACGTACTTCCTGATTGATGTAACAATATCTTTTTTTTCCACTACAAGTAAGCCCATGACGGAAATCTCACCTGATGGTAAGTGATGATTCAGTCTTAGATGGTAGCGGGCTAACCTATTAGGGGCATGGTAAACCCACACTCCTAATTGGTTGCTACGCGACATCGTGTCGGAACGCTAAATCGCTTGGCGACAAATCTTTGTCGGTAGGGTGGTAACTAGCCACGGCCGAAGCCTCCCACCAGACCAGACTCGAGCCGGGAATCGAACCCAGGACCTCCAACTTTAAAATGCAACAGCGCACGCGCTGCGCCACGGAGGTCATCAAATCTGATAATAATCGTTGGCTGAGTTAGGGTTGATGTACACGATTAAATTACATTCATATGTTTAGACTTCATGTATTTAAAGCCTACAGGCCTACGTCAACAGTCCACGTTACATTGATGGATAGTCGGTAAGATAACGGTAGAAAATCCTTCCACACAATACATCTGTACCATCTCGTAACGGATCCTCATACCGGCGCTATCTTTTATCAAAATATTCCATCAACGTGTTGTGAGTGCGACAATCCTACAAGAAGTCAGTAGACAAAAACCGAAGCGCGCTGCAGGCTCGTGCGACGATCTGGAGCGCGCATTCCGAGCCCTGCGCATGCGCATGCTCGCATAATAACGTTATGGCACAGCATACATGTACGGGGTGATCCAGTTGGAATAAAAAACCATATTTTTCGAGTAGTAAGTACTTTTTATTTTACTTAATTAGGTCACGTGTATTTGTGATTAAGTATGATTAAGAATCCCTAATTATGTCAAACTAGTCGTGCACACTACGGCGATAATCTACGTGAGTTAAGTCGTTATTGAAATAAGAACGACTTTTAATCACTACAATTCAAACTCTAGAAAGATATTCTTTTAAAACGCTTCTAAACGCATTTTTTATGTAGTGACTCTTGACTTGTTTATTGGCAAAACTTACCGAAGATAATCTTTTTGAAGATAGCAGTTCCTTAAGTTGTTTAAAAGCATTTACATAGCTAAAGCACCGGTGTTTATTTATTATAACAAAAATAAATAGCGAGTTATAGATCATCTTAAAAAGATGTCTTAGAAAGAATCCAACGTCACCCATTATAAAAACAAAACCTATTGTTAGTGTTTAGAATTATATTAAGGTTATCATTGGAATTGATTTTATAAGCCGATTCACAGATTCAATCCCATCTTTATAGAAATTTATTGTACCTTCTTGAGTTTAACTTAAGACGTTTTAGCATTTTGGGTAACAAAAATCATCATCCGATTTTTATTCAGTGTTAACGCTCAGGAATATTCCGCATCTAAATTTCACTGCATCTGCACTTGAGTAAGATCTGGTTTTAAATTAAATAAAACACCCTGCGCAGTTTATTACCTACAGTATAGCTAGGTACCGCTGCCTTGAGTCTCGCCGCTACACTTTATTATATTACTTGTATTTATTATGTGCTCCTGATTATGATTTAGTTACTCTCAGGGATGTGCCTACATCATCAGATGCATCCTCTTAGATTTATGAATAGAGTTTTCACACTTGAAGGATCACAAGGGCTTCATCATGAATTGCCTCGTCCATTTAATAGGTTCTTTTATACACTACAAGTTACGTCAAGTCATTGATGGCTAGTTTTTTTTATATACTACAAGTTAGCCCTTGATGGCTAATTCACCTGGTGATTGTGCAGTCTAAGTTGGTAGGTAATCTGTAAGGTGTATGATGATACCACACACCTAATTGGTTTATACGTGACAACGGGCCGGAACGCTAAATCGCTTGGCGACCCGTCTTTGTAGGAAGTCTCGAGTTAGCATATCAGACCAGACTCGAGCCGGGAATCGAACCAAGTACCTCCAATTTTATTTGAGAAATGAAATTGAACGCAGTTGTTCAATTCTTTAGTCACATTACATTTTGATAGGAATTACTCCTTTTAAATGGAATTTGACTGCTACAATAAAGTTACTTGTTTTACAATGCCTTTACTTTGCCTTAATGCCTTAACGAAATAACTGTTCATTTGCATAACTCAGTGTTTCTATTCCGTGCCCTGATGTTATTATACAAATGATGATGCCAATAAAAGAATCTTCGTATTAGTTCGGTTGTAGGAGCTGTCTGTAAAACAATAAACAGCAAGTTTATCATGTACTTCCGCAAACTAACGTCTGCTTCTATTCATTAGCTGTCTGTAAAGGTTCTTATTTTCTAAATTTATTTTGACCTTTAGATATGGATGCCCTGTTCTAACCTGCGTTCAAAAGGTGATTTATCAAAGGTTGATATAATTTTTCAGAGCGAACTAAAGTGTATTGCGATAAGAACGAAACAAACAAACTCTTCATGTTTATGATGTAAATTAAAACAGCCAGATTACATGGGTAACGGCGACTAAATGGCTGCATTAAATAAATAATCTATGCTAATACGATATCCTAAACTTTCACTTAACTATTTCCAGTAAATATCATATCAGTATACTTTATTGATACGACATAATAATAAAGAGTAAATCGATGTCGGATAAACCGACTCGTGCTGATCCTATCGCTAGCTGCCGCCTCACTGGGCCATGCTGTCTTCACTACCAGAGATAGATCGGCGCTTCTAACATTCTTGATTGGAGAGATTTTAATTATGAATCGAGTTCTTATATATTCATATATTTACTTAGATCTGTATCTATGTGCATACATATGTTTAAGCTGAAGGGGTTGAATGTTTATCAAAGGTTACCATTCATCATCATCATCATGATCAACCCATTACCGGCTCACTACAGAGCACGGGTCTCCTCTCAATATAAGAAGGGTTTGGCCATAGTCCACCACGCTGGCCATGTGCGGATTGGCAGATTTCACACGCCTTTGAGAACGTTATGGAGAACTCTCGGGCGTGCAGGTTTCCTCACGATGTTTTCCTTCACCGTTCCATTACGATTAGACATTACGATTACGATTTAAAAAAAAACAAGGGAAGAAACCTGTGTTTTTAACCCAATTTGAACAACTGACGAAATTTAATACGTTTACATCTAACAATGCAATAGTTATAATAATAATACTTAATTATAAATGATTATAATTATATGAGATCATATGGTTAGTGTGATAGGTCAGATGGTAGTAAGCGATGTCAAGCGGTTAAGAGACCATAACATTCTACTAAATTGTGCAAATTTTAATACTAATATTGAATCAAATCTTGAATAATAATATTGAATGTCCATAGTCAGCAAATTAATAAATTATAAATTAAATATTGTTTAAAATCAAAATATGATTTTTCTAGATGTATTGTATAAGTTGGTCTAAATGGGCTCAGTACAAGCAATCTGTACTCATCGACTCCATGGTTACCACAGTTTCCAATCGGCCCAGCTGGCAGCTGCATCGCATTATTGGTCTGAAAGCCCCTGCATTATGTATTAAGTTTTTCCCTTCCTTGTTTTCATTAATAGAAATGATAGTTTTCTACTGCATTTTCATTGCCGGCAATTTATTTCTTGTCCCGCGACAGGAAATGATGCACGCCCATCGAGAAGATTTACGTGGCTTTCTTAGGCCTTCGTGAACCGTACGATTATGTGATTTTAGTTTTTATAAGAATAAAATCCAGTTCTCCTGTTTTTTGACTGAGAGAATTTATCGTATATTGAGAAGTTATATAAAAATTGGCGCAAATTTAATGGTAAACCATTAAATTTGCGCCAATTTTTATCCAAGTCAAGCTTATTTACTGCCTGTAACACATACACGTCCTAATGGACGTTCTAAAAGTATAATCGTCATGATCAACCCATTACCGGCTCACTACAGAGCACGGGTCTCCTCTCAATATGAGAAGGGTTTTGGCCATAGTCCACCACGCTGGCCATGTGCAGATTGGCAGACTTCACACGCCTTTGAGAACGTTATGGAGAACTCTCAGGCGTGCAGGTTTCCTCACGATGTTTTCCTTCACCGTTGAAGCAAGTGATATTTTATTTTTTTAAAAACACACATAAATCCGAAAAGTTAGAGGTGCGTGCCCGGATTCGAACCGCCGACCTGGCTGATCGAGGCTGACGCCCTAACCCCTAGGCTATCACCGCTTCAAAAAAAAAACGTATAATATTTATATAATATTCTGTCAGTTTGTGTTTAAGAACAAGGATAGTTGAGAAAGGGGCAGCTATCTTCTATGCCAATAGGTTATGTTTGTATACAATGAACATTAAGCTTAATTTGCTGTAATCAATCAAATCTGCGAGGTGCAATTTGCCTGTTTTACGCGGATTACTACATATTAAGATTAATGCTTTCTCCATACCATGGTCTTCGGCAAAGTAATCTAGCTTCTGTTAAGTATTTTGATACTGTGGAAAAGGGATATTTTGCCGATTTACCGTATTGCGGTAGGTAATACTGAATAATTAATGTTCGACAACTTTTTCTGTGCATCATAAGTATTTTAAAAGCATCAACCAAATGTATCCATTCACATACATACCAATGCCGTTGTTATTTTAAGTTGATTATTAAGCTATCTGTAGCTTGTTGTAGTTTTAAATTTACAAATATAGTTATCTCATTACAGTGTAAAAAGTGTAATGCAAATGCATTTTCAATTTTATTCCAGAATGTATGTACAGTAGTCAGATGTTAGTAAGAGATGTCAAGCGGTTAAGAGGCCATAACATTCTAAATATGTGCAAATTTTAATTATGAAAAATTTGGAATGTCCAATAAAATGAAAATAAATATAAAAAATTAAATGTTAGCAAATTTTCATCCATTAAATATTGTTTAACATCATAAAATGATATTTCTAGAAGCATTATATAAGTTGGTCTAAATGGGCTCAGTACAAGCAATCTGTACTCATCGACTCCATGGTTGCAGTTTCCAATCGGAGATGCCTTCTATAGGCCTATTTGAATAAAGAAGTTTTTGGCTTTCCAATGAGTAGGTAGTAAAGGCGAAAGATCAAGGCATATTCCTATATATATCTTAATACACAAGCTTCTCAAATCAAAACCATGCCTGGGTAATATGATAAATACAACATGGAAATTAATTCCATCCTTACCCAAGGAAGCCTATAATAATATGTAAAGTTAAACGAACAGAGAACGGACAAACCTTTGATGTTTCCACACAGCTTGTTAAGCCTCTTTGAATAAAGCATAATTTGAATTTGAATACTACAAATCCGATGTGGTGTGGAGCTAATGTTAGGCAGCCATGGCTACATAAATGCTCCTATCCTATGCTCGATTATACCTGATGGTCTAATTGTTAGTATATTAAACGAGACACGAGGTATTTGTTTGACTTCGGGGTCGTGCCATAGATATAGCATATAAAGTGTGCTTTAACTTGAGCAAAGTTAGTGTATTAAAACGAGATAGATATACCTTTTAATTTTTTTTTTGTCGTGGTGGAAAAGCTTTATAGCTACTTCCGTCCCTTGGGCGGGACGGAGGTTATGTGGGACTCCCACCCATGGGTGGTCTACCCAAACTAAAAACCACCACGGCATGTCCCTCTCGCTGGTTTTACTGGACGCCCGGGGGACCCATTGTATACTTCCCGGTAAGAGATAGATATACCTAAGTCAGATACATAGGTGTATTTATCCCGTTTTAACCGATGCTAAGCACGCTTTATAGATAATTGGTAATTAAAACAAGTACTAAAAATCAAAACACACACACGCACACATAAATTCACATACTGCATGTTAGTAGTACCTAGATACAAAAAAAACATACTTGTTAAATATTATAAACCCTTTATGTATATTGAATATTTTATAATGGAAAGAGCGAGTGCTTCTGACACAGGCTTTTAACAGAAGGTCTCAGCCTTATCGGACACTAATATGTGAACAAATAAAGTTTCATTTCATATCATATCAAGCCTGCTGTTTCATGTATGAGTAGTATACTAAGTCTGCAAACTTCGATGGCAAAGAAACACAAGTCAACGGCCTCTAGCATTGTTCTAAAATTAGCGTGAAAGTTGCTACCGATATAACACTCGGCAAAGCACGTGGCAAAACCCTTGCCTTGCAACAATCCGATCTTATTATAAACATATTTCCAATTGCGTCTCAATCCAACAGTGCTGCAATATTTTTCGTAGTGCAATAGTTAGTTTTAGGATTGCGAATGTAGTTTAGTTCTCATGATCAATGTTAATCGTAGACACATCAAAACTGTGTTTTAGAGGGTTATTTGAACATGGTTTCTTTTTATTAATTACCGGCTCACTACAGAGCACGGGTCTCCTCTCAATATGAGAAGGGTTTGGCCATAGTCCACCACGCTGGCCATGTACGGATTGGCAGACTTCACACGCCTTTGAGAACATTATGGAGAACTCTCAGACGTGTAGGTTTCCTTCACCGTTGAAGCAAGTGATATTTTAATTATAAAAAACGCACATAACTCCGAAAAGTTAGAGGTGCGTGCCCGGATTCGAACCGCCGACCTCTGATATGGAGGCTAACGCCCTAACCACTAGGCTATCAGCGCTATTATAATCCTCCTATTATAGCAATATTATTATGAAATAAAAGAAAACTTGCATATCTTAAATGTGAGGATATTTTTATAATAGAAAGCCAACGGTATAGAAATAATTAATTATTTTATGATAACTTATGTATATACAAATGTATAGTAAGTGAGTATGCATTGATAAACCTAAATGGTTTATCAATGCATACTCACTTACAGGCTAACTCGACATGCGTAATCTAGAATTTCTCGATAGTAATACTTAAACTGAAATATTCTCTGAACGGATTCGGATGAAATTTGTCATGCATGTAGCCTTTGACCTGATCCTGATTCCTTTAATAGTTGCCGAGAGAAAATTGAAAATTGCTATTGTTCTTATATAATTTTTAATGATTCATTAGGTATTTTTTAATTTTGTTTCTAATAGCGCATTTAAATTAGGATATTTAGTACACACAGCGCAATTCTGCCGTAGAGCATCTCTCGGCATATGTTGATTCACCACATCTTAAATCTATTCATTCAAACAAACCTTTACAAGATGAAAATTACATTGACTTCTCTCTTCCATAGTTTCACCGATGTCGGTTGTTTGCTTATTCCTCAGAGAAATCATAAGTTATGACATCATTACTTATACGCGCCTATCCCATAACACCATAACCGTCTAAAATAAATAGTGGAAAGCACTGAAACTGATGGAGCGGCGATAAGACTGCCCATTGAGAACTCGAGTACTATCATATTATCGAACATGAACAAACACTAACCCTTAGCATGAGGTTGTACGTCTCGCAAGCGATTTATTTTTGATTCATCATCATCATGTGTAACCCATTACCGGCTCACTACAGAGCACGGGTCTCCTTTCAATATGAGAAGGGTTTGGCCATAGTCCACCACGCTGGCCATGTGCGGATTGGCAGACTTCACACGCCTTTGAGAACATTATGGAGAAATCTCAGGCGTACAGGTTTCCTCACGATGTTTTCTTTCACCGTTGAAGCAAGTGATATTTTAATTGTTTAAAAACGCACATTATTCCGAAAAGTTAGAGGTGCGTGCCCGGATTCGAACCGCCGCTCATTAAGAGGCTGACGCCCTAACCACTAGGCTATCACAGCTTCATTTTGATTAAGAGCCTCAAATAACCAGATATTACATAGTTTCTTGAAAGTACACAATCATACAATGCATAATGCAAACACTTATCTTAAGTTACTATATTCCGCGGAAACCAGCCAAAACTGAACCGTGCTAATTATAATATCTGCAATTTTCATTCATCACATAACATTTATTTTCAAACAATATTAGTTGACTTAGACATCGTTAACTTTTAGTTGACTAAAAGATCTAGTAGTTTCACACATCATCATTTATGCAGCATCGTTCCGGAACGCTAAAACGCTTAGACCACAGCGCTCAGCATTGTGCCACGGATGTATTTGAATCAAATCAAAAATAGCTTAATTCATATAAACCTATAACAAATGAATCGTTCATATATATCACATTTTTCATTATATTTATCCGTGAAGTGATGGTGATAACTACACTCGCGAACTCAAAAGTAAAACTAAGAGGGTTCAAATCGAATTCCAACCAGACAATACGTGAACTCGAACATAACCTGTGTGACAGCACCGTTGTCTATACTAGATATGTCATACTAGATTCTGTCATCAAGATTGCATATGTGTCTTATAATTAATCAATCAATATTATATTATAATAACATAGATAAATAAAATTTCGCTGTTCCTGGTATATATTTAGTGGCCTTAGAAACTTCGTTTTTAGAACAACTTTAAGTATTCGAAAACCATCGATGTTTTCGATTAACTTTATCTAGTAAAACTAGTACTAAGGGTACTGATTAACGATCAATCTCGCATATCGATAGCTGTGTTCTATCATTTCTAGTGATTTATTGAGCAGTGTAAGTTTTGTGATTTAGTAAAACCTTGGCACTCCAATCATTAATATTGAACTCCACCTCATGAGTATTTTAAGCTTGTTCACTGTGGTTCAAAGCGCACACTTGGAATGAAAACACTGCTAGATATTTTAGAAGCCCTGTGAAAGAAGGATGCTTCTTTACTGAAAATCTTGCTAATAACCTCAAACGTTCAATGTTTCCCAATATTTCTCACGCAATATTGTGAACGTTTAAAGATATGTGTTGATAATATTTAAAAAGCAAAACCCCTTTAGAGTTAAAAGAATGTGCATGATGATTTTGCCGGACTAAAGGGATGGTTCTCTTAAAAACAAATTTAGTAATTTTTCTTTTCGAAAATGGTGAATTCATTCGCTGATCGCTGTCCTGGTTCAACATGTTATTACATAGTCTTATACTTAGCACCCAAGCCTATTTATATTTCTAACAATAAAAACAAAATAAATAATAAGGTGATCTTGAAAACATACATTTGTATTAACTTGTTCACATTAATTAAGACTACCTTGACCAATTTTTGTGCTATAGACATCTTGCTGGCTACATAGTTGCAGCTAGACATTGGCTAACCCCAGCGTGTTTGCGAGCGCCTTAGATACGCAAATGTAAAATGCGCTATGTCAACGCCTCGGCGAGCGTTGTGTTCTGGCTTGGTCACGATTTCCCACTTACAATCTAGACCTACCTATAAACCTCACTTCGTACCTTAAGGCGCGGTTTCACCAGGCGACCCGTAGCGAACCTGCGTTTGTCGACAATATATGAATCGGATAGAAGCAGGCTTTGTGAAAGTGAAATCTGTAAGAACGGTGTTATTTTTACTTGCTGATGCCGTGCACATAGAAAAAGGGTTTTAAAAGACATCTATGGATATGAACAACGTTAACTCTTGTCGCCAAAGGGACTTATCTTACTCGAAGGAGAAATAAAAGGTATTAATAATCATTAATCTAAGGGACGATCATGCAGAAGGAACGAAACAATATAATTAAAAACCTAGTTAGAATAATTCTTAACAGCTTGCCCCTACCAACTTACAATTAAGCATACTGCCATCAAAAAATATCATGGTGTAGCCACACTGTGCCGGAAGTTACACGCCAAGTGAGGTCGCGCCTTGATACGATGCAATACGCTGCGAAGCCGCGACTGCAGGTTATATGTAAATGAAACAATAAAGCCTTCGATGCTGAAGAGAAACTGCCGATACTTATCATATCTTTATATCTCCACTACACTACATCCGGTAATCGGCTTTTAAAAAACTAAACTCAGATAATTAAACAAAAAATCTTTAATAAATCTTTTATTGAGTTTACAGTTAAGTCATACAGACAGATGGCAAGGACGGCCCTGCATTAGTATAAACAATTATTTCTATATAATTAACATACTGTTTTATTATTAAACTATTTGGACTGAATCAGTCCAATAGGTTATTAACACGTTACGAATACTTTTAGTAATAGTTGGCTTAATATATTATGCGAACGCAAAATTGAAAAAAATGTTTAAATATATAATAATAATAATATAAAATACCTAAACTATAAAATACGACCGACACCGACCCGACCGTTCCCGATCTACATGTAATTTTAAAAACTGTTTGTAGATTGTATCGGTCTGTTACAGTTCTCAGAATGTTGTTTATATATTAACGTTTTTTCAATTTTAATGCAAACCGAATTATCAATTTTTGCTTGAATAGTTAAGGCGGGAGAGCGTTATAAATAAACAAACTCACATTCGCATTTATAATATAAGTAATTATAATTTCAAATACTTCCGATTTCATGCATGTGCGTACGAACAGACAACCACCATAATATAAAAATTTTGAATCGAAAATCGAAATTCTAATATAATCTATCTATTTGAATCTTGCTCAAGTCCAATAAAAAGTCTAAACTTGCGCAAGTAAATCTTAACGGGAATGGTTTTAAACATTATTCATCAGAATCTGCCCATTTCGGTCGGTTCGTGGACGTTGTGGCATTATAATAATCATATCTACGTACACTGTAAAAACATTACACTTTCTTTAACTCGGTGTTGTTGGATAAAACCGAGATAGCAATAAATGAGATTTCCATCATCATAACTGCTAATGACTCCATCTAAATATAAGCGATATGGGATAGATTAAAACCAGATGCGGATTTGATATCGACCACCACAGACAATATTTAATACAATCTCGATTAAATATCTTATTTATCAGTTTCTGCCCGATATGCTCCGTTTCATGATTAACCGATTAATATCTAATCTGTACACGCTTAATCGTTAATTTAGGCTGCTGTTAATGAAGACGTTATATGCTATTTTAAGCATAACTGTATATTAAGTTTGTGGTAGATTATATTACCTGGTGGGTGTTCGGCATTTTAATTTCCAAAATATTATGTATGCAGGTTCTTAGAAAAGACTCCGGGGCATTACATTCATTGCATTGATCGGTGGTCGAGACGCGGTAGTGCATAGTCACATTTGGTGGAGAGTATAGTCTGCTCTTTATGAATTACGATACTTATAATTGTATTTCTGTTCTACCAAGAATATCTGGTTTCTTTGCCCGAAACTACCCACGTCTACCCAAATTACCGACGGGCACGCCCCTGTTCATCCGATATATATAATTTAATATTCTGGTGGGAGGCTTCGGCCGTGGTTACCACCCTACCGGCAAAGCCGTGTCACCAAGCGATTAAGTGTTCCGGTATGATGTCGCGTAAAAATCAATTAGGAGCGTGGGTTTACCATACTCCTAACAGGTTAGCCCGCTACCATCACAGACAGCATCATCACTTACCACCAGGTGAGATTGCCGACAAGGGCTAACTTATAGTGTATAAAAAAAAATTGGCTGGGTGTTTCGATGTTATCTAAACATGGCATTTGTTTGGCTAGCATCTTTGCGCAGTAAATCTTTCACTAACTGAAAGCAAAGCTTTTAAAACAAGCAATAATAACCTAACATGAAATGAAAAAAATCCTTTGCTTGATAAAGTGCGTGTATACGTACGTACGTACGTACCTTTGCCCTAATTCAAATTCTTCGTTCAAATTTTCATCCTGCTTGCAACCAATCATAAGTCTCGCAAATCTGAATAAGAGTCTCGTGATTCGTTCGTTTAACGGCGGATTTTTTTTTTTCCACTACAAGTTAGCCCTTGACGGCAATCTCACCCAATGGTAAGTGATCATGCAAACAAAGATGGTAGCGGGCTAATCTGTTAAGGGTATGGTAAACCGAACTCTTAATCGGTTACAACGCGACGTCATGCCGGAAAGCTAAATCGCTTGGCGACACGTCTTTGTCGGTATGGTGGTAACTAGCCACGGCCGAAGCCTCCCACCAGACAAATGGGCGTGGATTGGATACCGCGATTTGGCTTTGCCTTGAGAAACCTATTGGATATCGAATACTCTTGTAGTTTATTCCTGCGATTTAGTGTTAAGACAAGTTAATAGAAATACCGCAACCACTATGTGGGTAATAGTTAGGTCTAACTTTCTTATCTCATGTACGTTATCACTAAGTTGTATCTCGAATGGTGATTAATCTTTAATCGCCGATAATGTGACCCCGGGTCCCGTCGGTAGCATTATACCTTTATTCATGCATTCAGCTATAACTACATCTGAATGCCACTTAACTGTACTTCTATTGGTTTATATTTAACTGATAAAATTCCGCTACTTATTAAAATAACTAAAGCGTTTAGGTCGCTTAACTGACACATTTGAAAAGTGGACTGTAAGCGCGTATTACACTACAGACTTTTTGTTGTTCATTGGTGCTATTTTGTTGAAGTCAAATCTTTTTTTTTCTCTTTTTATGGCTGTAAACAGATTAGCCAGTGTCAAATTTATTCTTCTTCTTATTCGTTCACTCTTGGTGACCACCACCATAGCCATAACCACGACCAGAGTGGTCGTGGTTATGATTTCGCCTTCACAGCAGCTCTTACGATCACCCTCCAGCGATTTCTGTTAGTGGCATTACAGAAGCACTCGGAGATCAATAAATTTATAGCATTGGTGAATTGAAGTTAGCGAAAAAGGGCGAAAAACTTCGCACTGGGCGGACACGGCTCCCTCAAACCCTTCCCAAATCAATACCTGTTAACCATTCAAAAAACTGGTCACTACACAAACGTCATCAAAACTATAATGTCCACAATATAACCAACACCAATCCTTTTCAAAATTAGCTAAAGAACATTAGTTCAAGAAAAGCGTGAAAAAACCGCGCCCGCCGAATACGAAGTCTCCCGCGTTTCTCCGAAGTCAAATATATAAACTAAACTTAATTGATAGGACTAAATGTAATGTAAGTAAGTAAGTACGAGAAACTAAATAGTTTATCTGTGAGATGTAAGTACAGACTTGTAAGTAGATAATTAGAGCAATTACATTCATACATTGTAATATCGGCCTCATGTACAATAACAGTACAGTTGGGCAGGATGGTAACGTAAATATTTATCAGTTGCACAAATAAGGTAAACTTCTTTCAAAAAAGTTTATGTAAGCTTTAATTTATAATTTCTGGTCTGGTTTATTGTTAGGCTACAGAGACCTTACAAAAACCCAAGCGATTAACCGATGGGGTAGGGGTACATGGTTAATATAATTATCCCTAACAGAATAGCGCACTACCATATTCACTTTCCACCAGGTGTGATTGCAGTCAAGAGCTACCTTGTAGGTAGTGGCATAAAAACAGATTTGAAGGATTCCCATACTAAATGTAACCAATCAACTATTTGTCGAGCAACAAATCGCTAATATGACCGCACACTCAACCGACATAATATTATGAAAGGCGAACTATAAATAAGCCGAACTTTACGTTCATTTTATTGCCTGTAACCACTTGAACGAGATAAAACGTTTGCTTTTCGCCTTTGATATCATTTCTCAGACATCGTGAATACGATTATTATGCGATATTATTTTTATGAAGCGGTGATAGCCTAGTGGGCGTCAGCCTCCTAATCAGAGGTCGGCGGTTCGAATCCGGGCACGTACCTATAACTTTTCGGAGTCATGTGCGTTTTTAAGTAATTAAAATATCACTTGCTACAACGGTGAAGGAAAACATCGTGAGGACCTGCACGCCTGAGAGTTCTCCATAATGTTCTCAAAAGGCGTGTGAAGTCTGCCAAGCTGCACATGGCCAGCGTGGTGGACTATGGCCAAACCCTTCTCATATTGAGAGGAGACCCGTGCTCTGTAGTGAGCGGGTAATGGGTTGATCATGATTATTTATATATCAGCGTTGACTTCTTAACAGGAAATTGAAACTGTTCTTTACCTAACTTCTTTACTTTAACCTAATCCCTAGTTAGGCTCTTACTTAAACTCAATATAATATTAACTCAAATTTTGCATGGAATTCCGATTTCACACCGAACTCTGTTAATAATAAATTAATAATTATATACCTTTAAAAGTTTCTCCATTATACCACATAGGCACTAAATAGTAGTGGCTTATTACGTCACCCTGATGTATTATTTTAAAATTCCTTATACCTTCTATATTGTATAACCCTTAATAATATACCTTCGGTTAGTTTACGTTATATCGTCGTTCGTTTTGCAAACGACAACTGACAGACAAGTCGATATAAATAACAAACCATATTTATTTTTGTATCCGTTACTATCAATTAAAGTAAATTAAATCTAAATACCAAACAAATGCTTAGACCACGTAGGTCAAAGAGTTGAGAAGGTAAATGTATCAATAGACTGACCACATAGGTTGGATATCTGATGGACGTTGGTATTTGGGATCCTACAGCCCGGTTACGCTGTGGCAACCAATAGGGTTAGTACAGCTAATAGACAGTCTAGAAAAAATTTAGGATCCGAAGTTGTCGGTATATAAATATACAATTTTAGATTTAGTTAAAATCAACATTGATTTAATGCCAGATATTATTTTATATTTGACAATGGAAACACGTGACATTTACAACAAAGGTTGTTATTGTCGATATGAATAAAACACAAAAATTCGTTTCATTTTGTAAATTAATCTAATTTAACGCCATATTTATTTACTTCCTGTTATTTCTTACAGGATTATAAACCTAATTTGCTAGAGTATCCTAATATAAAAAGTATACAAATTTATGTTCATAAAACTTGTTCATAAGTTTTTATATAAAAATCACCTAAATTTAAATCAAATAAATAATAATAAATAATCTAAATTAATAATATACTACATATAAGTAATATTCAATAGAAATTAATAACATAAACATTCGGTTACGTTCGCTGTAGAATTTCTTATCATTCTTAAACCATTACAGGTCTAAAGCACACTTCAGTATGCCTTTTTATTCAAATCCCATGTAAATGGGTGAATTCATGGGCGGCGCTCCAGTTTAGATGTCCAGTAGACTCGGTCTATTACTGGGGCACGGTAAGATTGTAGTTGATGGCTCGTAAATTGATTCCCGGTAAACATCGCTGGATTTTCAGTTAGCTGTAATGGGTTCTAGATTTAATAGATTGCGTATACCCGTACATAATGGGCGTCCCCCAACTAGTATTCGCATCTCAGTAGTTTGAACGGGTCCGTAGACCCGCCGTGATAGCGATAGAAGCTGAGCGCCGGATGCGCGTATCTCTCGCAAGAACTAGAATATGGGTGGACCGATTTAAATAGTTTCTTTTATATTTTGTTCGTTTCTTTACATGAATAGTTTATAAAAAGATCACTACGTGAAACAAAACAAAAAATTGAAATCAGTTTTAATAGTATTTTAAAAATATTAAAATAATTATTGTGCGCACATACACAAACACACATTCACACTCGTTCACACACATACATACATGCTCATAGATTTAGATAATTTATCTCTAAGAATGAGTGTACTATATCCCTGGAAGGAACTACCCTCTGCAATAGTTAGTAGGTTTTCCTAGTGCAGAGGGTAGGGACAAATTATATATATTTTAAATCTTTTTAAACAATAAAATATTATCTTATAGTTGCTTTAAGTTTCGGGACATTAAATACAGGATAAAATGTGAACAAAACCTACCTTGTTTACCGTAATTAAGAAAGCAAGGCGTTGCTGTTAATGAATTTGATTGAGAACTCTTTGGACAACGACAAATTGTAGTTAAGATTGAACGCCACACATGTTAGATTTTGGTTCAGATTTAACACAGTACATGGCAGATTTTGGTTCAGATTTAACACTGCATATGGCAGATTGTAGTTCAAAATGTTTGCCGTACATGTCAGATTTTAGTTCAGATTGTTCACTGCACAAGACAGATTCTAGTTCAGATTTAAATCTGCACATGACAGATTTTAGATCAGATGATCGCTGCACATAGAAGATTGTTGTTCAGAATTAATATTGCATATGGCAGGTATAGTTCAGATTTAAAGCCACACATGGCAGATTGTAGTTCAGTGCTGTATCCAAGTTACCAACTTTTCAGAACACTCCCTGTAAAGCAAAAAGAGCTAAACTTCTCCTAAATTTTTCATTCATCATTTTACTGTATGTTTTCTTTACGAGCTTGCCTTTGGTAGTTCTTTTGCGACCTTTTCAACGCACCTGACGTTTTAAACAGTGGGCACAAGCCATAAAATTAATATCGCTGCTAATAACGTCCGCCTGTCCGGGGCGCGCTGGGACCAGGCCGGCCCGTCGCGCCGTCCGTCAGCTGATAGGCGCTCGTTAACGCGGTGCTGACGTCTACATTATCGCGCCCGGGGCGTTCGCTAACGCGTTCAGCATGACGCTGTTTGCTGGATGTAGATATTAAGAGATCCTGAGCTCTTGTCCAGCCCTGTTCTTACAGTTTTTTTTTTATCTACTACTAATTAGCCCTTGACGGCAATCTCACCTGATGGTAAGTGATGATGCAGCCTAAGATGGTAGCGGGCTAACCTGTTAGGGGTATGGTAAAGCCATACTCCTAATTGGTTTCTACACGACATCGTGCCGGAACGCTAAATCACTTGGCGACACGCCTTTGTCGGTAGGGTGGTAACTAGCCACGGCCGCAGCCTCCCACCAGACCAGACTCGAGCCGGGAATCGAACCCAGGACCTCCAACTTTATAATGCGCCACTGAGGTCGTTGGTTGCTAACTCCCATCTCCATTTAAGGAGAACATCCAACTGACGCTTGTCAAATTACGTATTTTTATACGGAAGAACAGTATAACTTGTAACAAAAATTACCAAATCGGTCTGCAGATAAAGCTAGTTTCAATGGGCTGAGATGAGTGCCACGAGATTATATTATATCTCGCCCATTTTTTTTTTTTTTGAGGTAGGTTTGCGCTTGACGACAATCAGTACCAGAAGGCACTGATGAAGTCTAGGTTGGAGCGCGCTTGCCTAGAAAATGCCTATTCACTCTTCACTTGAAGGAACTAAGGTTATACGTGGCTGGAAACACAGATGCTAGAAGAGAGTTCCACACCTTAGTGGTTCGATTCAGAAACGTCTCGTCCTATTTGTATAGTATTATATTACACTCATTAATATTAGGCCTAAAGAGCTTAGGCCTAGGCCTGTAGGCTAGTTGTAATATCTAATATCACATCATCAAATTCGCGCTTTTTTGAGATACTATATAGAAAATTTTTCACGTAAAAGCCTTTGGCCGACGCAGCGCGTGTGCGGTCGTATTATAAAGTGTGAGGTCTTAGGTTCGATTCCAGGCTTAGCCGATTGGTATGGAAGTAACGCATACCCCTTATCGATTGCGATGTGACATCGTAATAGAACGACTATTGTATCTGATCGTAATTGCTTGGCATAATGCCTTCGTCGCGTGGTTGACCAGAATAAACTCAGAAATTATAAATTCGCATATGAACACAGTCGATTGAACCTAGGACCGCCCACTTATAAAACCACCGCACTCAGTACTGCGCCAGGGAGGTCTTCACAAACTTTGATGTAAATTTTTTCACACTGTGCAAAAAATTTATGAATGACGTTTCTCCACTTAGGTTTAACTCTTACAAAGGACTGCATAGATTTCGTACATTTCGTACATTGGATTTCATCAGGGACATTGTCAGAGCTGGGAAAGTTAAAAAATTATCATCTTCATCATCATAATCAACCCATTCTTGGCTCACTACAGAGCACGAGTCTCCTCTCAATATGAGAAGAGTTCGGCCATAGTCCACCACACTGGCCATGTGCAGATTGGCAGACTTCACACGCCTTCCAGAAATCTCAGGCGTGCAGTTTTCATCACGATGTTTTCCTTCACCGTTGAAGCAAATGATATTTAATTGCTTAAAAACGCACATAACTCCGAAAAGTTATAGGTGCATGCCCGGGTTCGGACCGCCGACCTCTATCACAGCTTCTCTTCAAAAAATTATAAATTCGCCTAATTGGGGATGGGGATCAAACCTGGGTCCACCCATTAACAAGACCACAGCGCATAGCACTGTGCCAGGGAGGACGTCAAATGTCTCGAAATAATTCGGAATACAAATAAACCGACTGACCTAATTGCGAAAGTTCAAATGTCGCATATTTCACTTTACGTCTCGGCACAGACGCTGTCACTCTATTTACGCGCTGTAACCGCCGAGGCTCTGCGCCGCTCCGTCTGGCGATGTTTGTGACATAGACTAATCTACGTTTGTGACGTGAAATTTTAGGAATGAAACGCAAAATATCTTATGAAGTCTAAATACTTATTGAGGTTTTACAATTTTTTTTTATAATAGTCGCTCACTATAGGCCTCATAAGAAGGCTCAGAGTCACTCAGCGAGCAATGGAGAGAGCTATGCTAGGAGTATCTCTACGTGATCAAATCAGAAATGAAGAGATCCTTAGAAGGACTAGAGTTACCGACATAGCTCAGCGAGTTGCGAAGTTGAAGTGGCAATGGGCGGGGCACATCGCTCGGAGAACCGATGGACGTTGGGGTCCCAAGGTGCTGGAATGGCGACCGGTAACGTGGTCGACCCCCAACAAGGTAGGCAGACGACATCAAACGAGTCGCAGAGAGCCGCTAGATACAAGCGGCCCAAGACCGTGCCATGTGAACTCCCTACAAAAGACCTATGTCCAGCAGTGGACGTCTATCGGTTGAAATGATGATGAATGATGAATGGACAAAAGAACATTTGTTTAGATAGAGGTTTGTGTTTTGAAAGCAAACTCAAAAGTGCATGAGTGTAAATTATATCGCTGAACTTGTATGGATGGAAACTTAATACATGTATTTTGTTGTAACAATGAATCGGTCGGCCGCTCATATTAAACAATGGAAATAATAAACTCATGCGGCGGGTAGCTTAAATGTATTACATTTCGTTTGCACCTTTTTAAAGCCCCTTTGGCCCTTCGCTTACTTTGGGAACTTCGAGATTACACCGTACTCGTTTTACCGTGATCATTTTACTGTCAAAAAATGAGAGCGTGGTTTTCAGTATGTAATTTATTACTGTGAAAAATCGCCGTTGAAGCGGTGATAGCCTGGTGGTTAGGGCGTCAGCCTCCTAATCAGAAGTCCGCGGTTCGAATCCGGGCACGCACCTCTAACTTTTCGGAGTTATGTACGTTTAAAAAAAAATCACAGGCTTCAACGGTGAAGGAAAACATTGTGAGGAAACCTGCACGCCTGAGAGTTCTCCGTAATGTTCTCAAAGGCGTGTGAAGTCTGCCAATCCGCACATGGCCGGCGTGGTGGACTATGGCCGAACCCTTCTCATATTGAGAGGAGACCCGTGCTCTGTAGTGAGCCGGTAATGGGTTGATCATGATGATGATGATGAAAAATCGCATCCACATCCGTTCAGCCGATGCAAACGTCACCAGTGCAAGTTAGAAATCAAAAATCAAAATCCAAAATAGCTTTATTCATGTACAACGCATTAAAGCCATCTATATTAAATTTCTCATTTTTCAATTTAAATTATTCAAATTTATGAGGTGAAACTACACTTGCCAACAAAAAACGAAAACTGAAAGGGTTCCAATCGCACCCAGATCTAAAAAAAAGCCCGTTACAAACTTTTGTTTACCGGTTTTTTTTGTTATCACCATCTCACATAGTCAATAATAAATTAAAGTCAAACATATACATATTAGCTAGTTTGCAGTAAAACCTATCAAGTTTTATTTAACTTAGTCTTACATTGAGTGTTCTAGTTATCTATTATTACCGGGACGCAGTTAATTATGAAAACACGACGGCGTTCGCCGTTAAAGTCGGTCAGGCCTCGCAACGATCTTATTATCTGTAATGTATTTTGCAACGAACGCCTCTTGCTGTTTACATTGTATGGTAGCTAATGAGGGACGTTACTGCGGCTGTACTATTTGGATAAAAAGCAATAACTTTAATCAATCCGACACCCCAACCCTCTCGTGGCTTCTTTTTACTCCCCCGACCTAAGCGCTCCTCTCCGAAAGAGGAGACCTAAACGTATCCTTCATGACCCTGACGATCAGATGACTACCGACAACACACTCATACCACGTACCACACAATCATACACACCGTCTTCCGTCCGTCGAACGTTCCGTCTGCCGGCGAAGACGAGGTCCCCGCTATCTTACGTCATCCGGATGTGGGCTCTATCCACGGCCTCGGAGACGTACGGACCACTCACCGTCCGACCCCCCCGTTATCCCAAACGTCGCCTAAGCCGATGTTCGGCCTCAAAGGAGGCGCCCTTAGACAGTCGTTTAGCTTAGTTTCTTCGAGCCCTAGGGCTAAAAATTTTTTTTGGCAGAGCTTTTTTCCAAAGCTCGCCAAACAGCCCGGTTACGCTGTCGCAACCAATAGGGTTAGCACAGCTAATAATCAGTCCGAAAAAAAAGTAGAAACCAATTATTATTGTGGGTGGTTAGTCCACTACCATCCTAGACTGCTTCATCACTAACCACTAGGTGAGATAGCTGTCAATGCCGTCAACTTGTAGCGTATAAAATCCCCTCTCCTTTGACAGAGGAGACCTGTTCCCAGCAGTGGGATACTGTGAAACTCAAATCTAAACAAAGCACGTAAATGTATCTAATCTTTAAGCATGCATTGGTCAGACCGCTGCTCGCTGGGTGCATTTATAACAAGATAAACCGCTTGTAACCGCTCAGCTGGTATCAGCGGGATAAAGTGGTCACCACGGGAGCGACGCGGCCCGATTTGTGTTGCTTCGATACCATTAATTGAAACCTACATTCCAGGTCTTAGTAGTTCGTTCTTTAAGTAACCTACAAGGGTAATTAATTCTTATTTGCGCAATGCGTCTCTTAAAGCGGTAAAAGAATATATTCGTACTTTCGACGATGATATCTGATCCTTCTTTTTGGAATTTCTGCGCAATACTCTGATAGGAGGTGCCCAGATAAATATATTAGTTTTTTCAATTATTCAAAAATGTATGTCTGTCTGAAATAAAATTGGAAAACGATTGCGAGTAGACTTTTCATAGACGTGAAGAGTCTAAGGGGGAATTCATTCTTAGCATTCCCAAGGGGTTAAAATTAGAGTTGGAGATTATTTTTTGTCAAAGTTATGAACAGAACAAATATTTTAAGTTTCTTTTAATAAAGGTAAATAGTGGTATCTAAGATTGAAAACGGTTTAAGTAAATGCATTCCTATAAAACTAAGAGAAACTAATATGTTACGAAGCCGAATGGTTTTGAAAAGTGTTCAGTAGTTCATCGTCTTCAAATTCAAATTCATCTTTATTCAAATAGTCCTTTAAAAGGCGCCTTTGACGCGTCAATAATTTACATAGTAGTGATTTGATGGTGATAACTATATTCCTAAACTTAAAACTAAAGCTATGAGGGTCCCAAACGCGCCCCGGTCTAAGAAGAAGCCCGCAACAAACTTAGCCAGGTAAATTTTATTTTTGCTATCACCATCTCACATGCCACTTAAAATTATATTAAGAGCTATCATATTATAGCATATTAGAGCAATATTTCACACCCATGCTTGTTTATCATTTACGTAATCCTTTACACTATAATAGGACTTTTCTTCTTCCGGGCCGGAGCTCGGTCGGCCGGAAACCTTCCGTTGTAGTCTTCATGTGATGTTTCGTTGTTGTAGGATGCAACTGCTCGTCGTTGGGCGCGGAGGGCAACGCCTGCGACATCCGCTCGGGCCAGTGCCGCTGCCGGCCGCACGTCACCGGCCGAGCCTGCGACACCTGCGAGGTAACTGGTACCACGACCGCAGAACAACTAGCCCAAGCTGACCTTTGCACCTTCAAATTGGCTTACTCATATTACGAATAGAAACTCTACCAGCTGTGGGATGTATTTTGAATCATCTAGTTCGACGAACTCCGTGGCGCAGCGCGTGCGTTGTCGAATTATAAAGTTGGAGGTCCTGGGTTCGATTCCCGACTCGAGCCTGGTCTGGTGGGAGGCTTCGGCTGTGGCCAGTTACCACCCTACCGATAGAAACGTGTCGCCAAGCGATTTAGCGTTCCGGCACGATGTCGCGTAGAAACAATTTAGGAGTCTTGGTTTACCATTCCTCTAACAGGTTAGTCCGCTAACGTCCTAGACTGCATCATCACTTACCATCAGGTGAGATTGCCGTCAAGGTCCAACGTGTAGTGGATAAAAAAAAAGAGTAGAAATTCTACCAGCTGTGGGATGTATTTGACTTATGTAATTCGACGACCTCTGTGGCGCAGCGCGTCGCTGTCGCATTATAAATTGGAGGTCCTGGGTTCGATTCCCGGCTCGAGTCTGAAACGTGTCGCCAAGCGATTTAGCGTTCTGGCACGATGTCGCGTAGAAACCATTTAGGAGTATGGGTATGGGTGTCTTGTTATTGAGAAACTCATCAATCGTTAAGTAACCTTGAAGTGATTAATGCTGCTTAAAGCCAAGGCAATTCTTAGATCAGAGTAAAAAAAACAGATTTCCTTTACAACAAAATGTTTTCAGTTTCCCACTTAAAACACAAAAATAAAACAAAATATTACGGAAAATACAAAATTAACAGACATGCAAAACAGACCTTATTGTTGCAAGTAATCTCTTAAAGGCTACCTTCAATAGAGTAAAAAAACAAATATTATTTAGCGATTGAAGATCAGCTCAAATAACAAAACGTTTCAATTTCTCACTCAAAGCAAACATAACACATAAAATATTACAGAAAACACGGAATTGATAGACATGCAAAGGCGGCCTTATTGCTGCAAGCAATCTCTTACAGACATCCTTCAATAGAGTGAATAAACAAAGACTATTTTGCGATTGAAGATCAGCTCAGAGCTAAGAAAATTTATAACCCACTACAGTAATGTGAAAAACTTTGCTAATCTGAAAAAATAAACGCATAATTACTGAATTACATTGTTGGTTCACAACCTTAAGTTACTTGTATGCTTATGGAACACAAAGAATGAAATGACACCTTCAAGGTGGTGGAAAGGTCTTGGTATATGCCTTCGAAATCTGGCTCCATTTTTGGCCATCGATTTTTAAGACTAACTTTATTAATGACTAGCTGTACCCACGACTTCGTCTGCGTGGAATTTAACAAAAAAGATAATAGGCAGCCTTTGTGACATCAATTCGTTGGTTGGAGAAGTGGTGGCGCTGGACGGAACTTGGACATTGCAGCATCACTTTATTTTTCTAAAATAAAAGACTTTTTCTAAAATAAAAGTAACCTAAGTTACTTTATTACATCAGCTAGCAGCCAATTAAAGTCGCGTGAAAATCGGTCCTGCCATTTCAGAGATTAGCCGGAACAAACAGACAGACCGACAGACAGACAAAAATTGTAAAAATTGTTATTTTGGTGTATGTACCGTATACATATTAATATGTATGTAGTAAAAAACGGTTATTTCAATATTACAAACAGACACTCCAATTTTTTTTATTTGTATAGATTTAAGTTTCCAAATATATTATTAGTCTAAATTACTCTGTATGCTAATAAGTATTACTCAAATTTAAATCAAAATCAGAAATGGCCGAGCCGAATCAACAAATCGTTCACAACAAATTGCGGCCCACTCACACAAACCACAGCTCCCTTGTAACAGAATGGCATTTAATTGAATAAGAAGCGGGTGATTCCGGGCCGCGCCAATTATTGGCATTACGGCCACTTCACACGACCACCTGGTAGAGCGGACGGCGAAACAGCTCTTAATGGCGGCCATTACAGTTACTCGGTCACGACTTAATTATATTCAATTTCTAATTCCCTTTGTCCATGCATTTGCGTTTGTGCATGCTACAGTAATCGGCCAATTGTAGAAACGCGTTCGCAGCTCTTGGAAATCAATCTTCTTCCAGTTCATCATAATCAACCCATTGCCGGCTCACTACAGAGCGCGTGTCTCCTTTTAATATGAGAAGGGTTTGGCCATAGTCCACCACGCTGGCCATGTGCGGATTGGCAGACTTCACACGCCTTTGAGAACATTAGGGAGAACTCTCAGGCATGCAGGTTTCGTCACGATGTTTTCCTTCACTGTTGAAGCAAGTAGTGGGAAGTAAGTAACTCTGAGTAGGAAGTGGACGCCCTAGGCTATCACAGCTTTTTCTTCCAGTTACAGCGTATTAAACAAAAAATCTTTTTACAATTTTAAAATGCATTTGATTTCGAATTAATAATAGTTTATGTAACTAACAGAACAAACGGTGTGTGGGCCAGCCAGGTGGAGCCCCCGAAAAGTGGCAGGCATCGACTGGATGCTAAAGGCCGGCGACAGGATGAGTTAGTGGTGCTTCAAAGAGGCCTATGTCCAGCAGAGGATTAATGTTGGCTGATGATGATGATGATGATGAACTAACAGATTAAGGCGATTATAGACAAGGATTCCGCATCATAATTTACCTATGCATATTGTAATCGTATGCATCTGTTTTATTTTTGTTTTTAAAATGAGAGAGACCCACTTCTGCTGCCTTTTTGTCACCTGGTTTCGTAGCCCAATGAACAATACTTGTTGAATTAAAGCTGTAAAATCAAAAAGTACTCGCATTGACTATTATATGATATATATTTTGTCACAGCTACCGGAAGTCAAAATTGAGCTACTCATATTTTTTTACTATTTATAAGACATGAAATTCTATATTTAAACTCCTCTAGGCAATGACACGGGGAAAAGAAGAAGAATACGAATAAATCTAAAGAAATAAGTATTAAATTTTAAAGAGATGATTTTTCTTAACCTGGGGTAATAAATGTAGCTCTCTCGACTGATTCTCAGGAAGGCTACTGGGGACTGGAGCAGGGCGGGTGTCGGCGCTGCGAGTGCGGCGCCGGCGCGTCCGCGTGCGACCCCGCCACGGGGCTATGCGCCTGCGCGGCGGGCGTCGGCGGCCCGCGCTGCGACCGCTGCCTGCCCGGATATTACGGATACGGACCGATGGGCTGCTTGCGTGAGTACACATTAATCGCTTTTATTACTAAAGATGAGCTCGTAAGCAATCAGCATTTTAAGGAAGCAGCATTTCAATTTGAACACAAGCACATGGGTAAATTTAAGCATTACTACTGCTTTGCTTAATTATTTCCTATGGATTGATGCCGCAAATGCAATTTGAATTGGCAGATTAGCTTACAGGAAAGATGATTGCATCTTCAGAAGTAGTCCGGAGGGCCTGGGGAGCTCTGATGTTTCTTCTCCATCTTTACTGTTATTTAATCATTATTTTCTATTTATCTCACTGAGATTACAGTTTATCAGGTCTCAAACAATATTTAAAGACTGTTATCTTTAATATACCAATAACCATAGCCGGCGTTGCACGTTGTTCATAGACAATATTCCCTTCATGTGAATCTGGTTTTGTAGCGTGCCCCGCCTGCACTGACGGGCGGGTGTGCTCGCCGGAAACGGGTCGCTGCGTGTGCCCAACACGGACCCGTGGCCCGGGATGCCAGCACTGCGCCCGAGGGTTCTGGGGGCGGGCGGCTGGCTGCCGGCCCTGTGCTTGCGGCCCGGGAGCGTTGGCTGGTGAGTATTAGATAAGAGCTAGTTTGTCGAAATCTAGCATATAGGAGCAAAAAGTTTATAGAACGTAACACCTAAATAGACGTTAAGGTTAATCTAAGTTTTATTTTAAGTTATATATGTATTTCTAACAACTAATTGTCTAGTTCTATGCACGTAAACTTCTTCATCAAAATACATACATAATATACAATACATAATTACATAATACATAAATCCTAAAACTCAACAATTTATCTTTTGGGCAATCGTTAAATAAAAATCATCAAATACAATAAATATTGTGTCATAAACGTTCTTACTAGAAACACTGCCTATGTAATAGAAGTTTAACACTAATGTACAACAGTTTATAAGTATACGAAAGCGGTAGTTAGCAAACTCTCACAGGCTTTTACAACTTGAACAATCTATTATCTGGAATCTATTTTCTGTTTTATAAGCTTTTCAAAATGTGAAAATTAAATGGGTAATTGTGGTAATACGAAAATACCCTTCATAAAGGACAAACATCAAATAAATTAATATTGATCATATGTGAAATCCAGATAGTTGTGACGCGATATCTGGGCAGTGCCAGTGCCGAGCTGGTTGGACGGGTCGGGAGTGCTCACGCTGCGCCGCGGGTCACTTTGGGCCGCGGTGCCGACCATGTGGCTGCAACGCTGCTGGCACGAGAGGATGTGGAGAGCTGGAACAGAGCTTGTGCTCCTGTGACCAGACGGGGCAGTGTCCGTGCAAGGCGAGTACATGACGTGTTCATCCATTTACTTCTCACACTTCAAAACCATCGTACCACTCTTAAACCATCTTAGGACCAGTATGATGCATGCAAATTAAAAACCCAGAGCAAAATCGAGTGATTGTCGAATTGCACACACATTTTAATTATACACTTTAAACAAGCTCCTGTCTACACAGGAGTAACATTTTGAACCCAAGTTACTTCAATAAGGGTGTTACTTGTCGTTTGATACTGAGAATTTCGTGATGTAATCTTTAATCAGCGATCCAGTCACCGTATTTATATCGCAATCAATATAATAAATATAACCTTTGCCCTTGGGTTAGACTCTATTGTTAATATTTTTGATTGAGAGTAACTACACGAATTTACAAGAGTTGAGCAAACAACAAGAAAACGCAAAATTTATCAGCAAAGAATCAGGGCAAACATCCCAGAATTATAACTAATAATGATCTGCTAATTTCTTCTCGTAGGAGAACGTAGTGGGGGAGAAATGTGACGCCTGCATAGATGGCACATTCGGCCTGTCGGAAACCAACCCAGTGGGCTGCACAGCTTGCTTCTGCTTCGGCCGAAGCGCAAAATGCACGCAGGCGGAAGTGACGCGTGCTGCGCTGCATGCCGCTACACCATTACACCTGAAAGTTTTAAGAGGGGACTTGGTCAACACTGCCACGGTGAGTTAATATTTGTTTCTTCATCCTTCATCATTTTTTTTAATTCCAATACAATCTAGCTTTTGACGGCAATTTCACCTGTGATGATGCAGTCTAAGATGGAAGGCAGGCTAACCTGTCAGGGGTATGGGAAAGCCAGTTAGTTTCTACGAGACATCGTGCCGGAGTGCCTATTCGCTTGGCAGTCTAAGCCTGCACTAGACCAGAACCGTCCAAATTTTGTTAATTAGACAGAAGACATCAAGATTATTTCCATTCCGTAGGATTTTTAAGATTCTTTGCAGATTTTTGTGGTCATCTGCCTTCCCGTATCCTGTACTATTGGTACACTTGTGAATTAATGCAAATGCATTTACAATTTTATATATCTCAAAAAAGCACTTATATTTTCATTTATTTGGTTACCAGTTCATTATAGATAATAGAAAAGATAAACTTTAGTAAATTGGTTCATTATACTTATTTTGTCAAAATCCATTAAAATTATATGATTTCAATTAAGAAAACCGTTAAATTTAGGTAGTGGTAGGTGTCAAAGTACTCGTAGAGTATTCAACGCAGGGGTAATTCTGTCTTCGTCTTAGGCGCCCCTAAAGCCCTCGGTGCACTCAGGATTCTAGGTGCATCACCCCCACTATTCTCGGGAGTAACGCAAAAATACCTCCCCGCATGTAAGGCGTTACCCCCATGTAAAACAATTATATACAAAACATGGTAACCAGTATAATCTCTTATAGATGGACATAGATTCACCATTCGCAGTCCGCACAAGTCTCCAAGAGGCCACGATACCCTTACCCTGGCCACCAGCGCCAGTATACGCTGAGCTAAGTGAGCTGTTCCTTGGTGACCATGTCCTGTCATACGGAGGAGCCTTGCGTTTTCAAGTGGAGGAGGAGGGTGGAGAGGCGCTGCCACAGCATGTTCTGATGAGATTTCCACTTGTCAGCATTTATGGAAATAACATAGTATTGGACTACTATGAGGTAAAGATTTTTATTTTCCTTTCATAGCAGCTGCTTTTTTAATCCAGCAATATCATGGCAGATTCTCCATCGTTCGAAAACTAGACCTTGCCTTCTAATTTCCAGTGAAGCGTTAAATATTTGCATAATTTAGAAATTATCAAAAGTAAACCCAAAATAACTTTGTAATCGTCTAAAAGCGAAGCGAAAGTGAAAAAAAGTAAAAGTGAAGCGGTGATAGCCTAGTGGTTAGGGCGTCAGCCTCCTAATCAGAGGTCGGCGGTTCGAATCCGGGCACCTCTAACTTTTCGGAGTTATGTGCATTTTAAAGAAAAATTAAAATATCACTTGCTTCAACGGTGAAGGAAAAACATCGTGAGGAAACCTGCACGCCTGAGAGTTCTCCATAACGTTCTCAAAGACGTGTGAAGTCTGCCAATCCGCACATGGCCAGCGTGGTGGACTATGGCCAAACCCTTCTCATATTGAGAGGAGACCCGTGTTCTGTAGTGAGCCGGTAATGGGTTGATCATGAATCGTCTAAAAAGCCAGATATTAAACCTTAACTAAAACAAGGTCATCAAACCTTAAATCCACAGCGAGTTCCAGCAGTTAACGGTTCACACGCGGTCTACCTGCACGAATCTCTGTGGGAAGTTCGACCAAGAGCTGGTGATCGCGGTCGGACAAGAGGGCCCATCGTGGCATCTAGATCAGCTCTGATGCTGGGTTTAATTGATGTGCAGCGATTACTCCTACGGTTGAGTACCAGAGCACCTCTCGCCAAAGAACCTCTACATGTGCTGTAAGTACTAATTAATCGAAAATAATAGCCGACAATTTGTTTCAATTGCAAAGGCTAATTTTAAAAATTAATTACGGTCACTTATAATCTAGTTCACGATTTTGAAGGTCGGTTTTAATTAGAAGTAAACAAGAATAAATTATACGAATAAATTTACAAAAAAAAATGAAAATATCACTTGCTTCAACGGTGAAGGAAAACATCGTGAGGAAACCTGCGCGCCCTAGAGTTCTCCATAATGTTCTCAAAGGCGTGTGAAGTCTGCCAATCCACACATGGCCAGCGTGGACTATGGCCAAACCCTTCTCATATTGAGAGGAGACCCGTGCTCTGTAGTGAGCCGGTAATGGGTTGATCATGATGATGATGATGATGAACCAAGAATAAGCCTTTTTAATCAGTTGTCTAGTAGATCGTACAAAAATGAAACTTATGGTGGGCTTATAATATTTGTATGCCTAGAACTTTGCGCTGATGGTTTAGTAAAACGTTAAGTTTAGTTAAAATAAAACTTGGTCACAAGAGTAGTTAGTAACCAGTAAAAATCGAGTAATTATTCATAATTATAAGACGTAGTTGTACGAGCCATGTATCGTACAGAGCACGCGCGCGCATTCACATCAGCAGTTTTACTTCACTTCACACGAAACATAGTTTAAAGCGACAGTACACGTTCAGCACTCACATATAGCGGTACTCACCACATCAACATATATAGAATTAGTTACTTGTTAGCAAAGTATATTAAACAGATATTCTTTGACTATAAGTGATTTATTCCTATATAAAATCTAAAGTTGTGTACGCCACACTCAGCAGCGCATACATCTTTATGGTCCTTCGAGCCTTCGAGCCCTACAAGAAACCTCAGGTACGAAGTGCTTCTATCTATGATAGCGAATCGGTTTGGCTGGTCTTCCACAAGCGGATCGCCCCAGTCAGATTGAGAAGGCGCACATATCGTAGTGGAGATACTTTCCGATCCTGAGATCATCATCCAGCGGCAACAAATACAAGAGTTCACTGAAGCACATCAGCAGCATTTTCAGAAGCAGATTCGGTGACTCGAAGTATTAATAAGCATTATTCAACATGGAGGGAACTATTGAAACACAGTACCAGATGCAAGCCATGAACAGCAGAATCGACGAGATGTTACGCAAACAAAAGAGTAATGTCAAAGCATTCCAAAGAACAGTATCCCACATCAACGTCGACCTCCTTAAGGAAAAGTGGCAGTTTGAAGACGCCTTAAGGTTGTTGGAATCGAGGTGGGTAGCAGTCGATTCACTGTATTGGGAGCTTGACAGCTTAGCCAACGAAGCTGAAGGGCAGTACGAGATTTCATACAACGCATGTGAACTCGTCTACAGCCAATTAAAAGGAACCATCAACACCAAAATGTGGTCAGTTTCTCACCGAGAACAAGCAACACCAAAGATAGAAATACCAACATTTAGTGGCAGTTACGAACACTGGACCGCATTCAAAGATTTATTTGTTGAGACAATCCATTCCAATCCATCGCTTTCTAAGGCACAGAGAATGCAATTTCTCAAAAGCAAAGTGAAGGGAGAAGCTGAAAAACTCATTCAGCATCTATCGATCAGCTCGGAAAATTATGAGACTGCCTGGGAGATCCTCAACCGCCGATACAACAACAAAAAACTGATTTTCTCGTCACATCTCAATTCCTTGCTCGGTATACCTAACACTCAACATTTATCAGCTGCGTCAGTCAAAAAGCTCCACGACACTACGCAAGAATGTGTAAATGCGATTAAAAATCTCGGTGTAGACACGTCATCGTGGGACCCCATATTGGTACACTTACTTTCACAAAAATTGGACGCCGAGACTCTCAACGACTACTTAGAGTCACTAGTAGAGCCACGTGAGCTACCCAACCTAGCAGACTTTCTCAATTTTCTAGAAGTAAAGTTCGTATCATGGGAATCATCTCGGCGTAAGCCCGAAACATCAAAAGGATCCCAGTCGGAGCCTACACATATGAAAAATAAATATCACTCATACAAAGCATTTAGTGCAAAACAATACAGAAACGACGATTATAAGTCTAATTATAAATTTAATTCACTGATTAAGGAAAATGAAGGTGCATCAAAATGCCCACATTGCAATCAAGCACATAAATTGTTTTCGTGCAAAGAATTTCTCGAGTTACAGCCTTACGAAAAACGGATGTCGGTTGCGAAATACAATTTATGCAAAAATTGCCTAATCGTGCATACGCAAGGCAACGGATGTTTGTCAAGAAAAAGATGCCGCGTCTGCAACTCAGATCATAATACACTTCTTCACGACGCTTACGGCAAATGGGGTGGACAGACACCAAACAACAGATCACTGCAGCAAAACACAGCCGTCGCTGATAGCAAGACAACTACTAGCACCAACACCAATCATGTGTCTCAAGAAGATTTATCAGAAACTCTGCTTACCACAGCATTAATCAACGTGCAAGCAAACGATGGGTCCCTGATAACTTTTCGAGCGCTCCTCGACCAGGGTTCACAAACATCCCTGATAACGGAAAAAGCAGCGCAAAGGCTACGAATACCGCGTGGCCGCTGCAAAGGGGTTATATTCGGCGTCGGAGCTAAAGAAAATAATTGCAAAGGCGTCATGCGAATCACGTGCAGTGCAATTCATAGCGATTATACATTTGATACCGATGTTTTCATTATGCGCAATTTGATAAACAATTTGCCGAATAAGTCATTTACAAAACCAAAATCATGGAAGTTTTTAGAGAATATCACGTTGGCTGATCCAGATTTCAATGAAAGTCGCGCCGTAGACATTTTACTTGGGGCCGATATATACTCAAACATAATTCAAGAAGGCATCATCAGGCACGGAAAATCACAACCAGTTGCACAACAAACGCGCTTGGGTTGGATTTTATGCGGGACCGTGCAAACAACATTTCAGTGCAACGTTGTGATAAATAACATCGATGACATTCGACAATTTTGGTCAGTTGAAGACATAGCAGAAAACTCGAAGATGTCACAGGATGACCTGGATTGTTTGCAGCACTATAAGAACACAACAACTCGTAACGAAGAAGGTCGCTACACTGTCGAGCTGCCACTCATACCAAACTTTCAAGAAAAATTAGGAGCTTCGAAACCCATGGCTTTGGCACAATTCCGGCAACTTGAGAGGAAATTTATCAAACAACCACAATTAGCAGAATCATACAGACATTTTATTCATGAATATCAAGCAATGAATCATATGGTTGAGTGTACCGGTAACATAGCACCGGCCTGCTACTTGCCTCATCATTGTGTTCAGCGCGCCGATTCTACAACTACTGCATTAAGAGTAGTATTCAACGCATCGGCGAAGACATCCACGGGACATACGTTGAATGACCTCATGAAGCGTGGCCCGAATTTACAGCAAGATCTCATGTCATTAATCTTGCGATGGAGGCAATATCAGTTTGCATACACAGCGGACATTGAAAAAATGTATCGACAGATAAATTGCAGCAATGAACATCAAAACTATCAGAAGATACTTTGGAGGAGCTCTCCTGACCAACGGTTACGTGAATATCAGCTCACGACAGTCACTTACGGCATGAAAGCAGCCCCTTTCTTAGCCATGATGACTTTGAAACAGTTGGCAGCTGATGAAGGCCACAAGTATCCGAACAGCAGAGCAGCTAAAGCGTTGCAAGAAGAATTCTACATGGACGACCTTGTAAGTGGAAGCTTCACATTGTCATCGGCCAAACAACTGCAGGAAGATTTAATCCGATTATTACGGTCGGGAGGTTTCAACTTACGAAAATGGTCATCTAACCACGAGGAATTACTTCAAAACGTCAACAGAGCGTCGTCAAATCAAGCATCGTTCGACTTCAAGAATGCCGAATCAACAAAGACACTCGGCCTGAAATGGAATCCCAATGAAGATACATTCTCGTTCGAACTAAAAATAGGCGAAACAACAAAGGCAGAAAAACGTACAAAACGTTCACTACTATCCGATATCTCAAAGATATTTGATCCACTCGGTTGGCTAGCTCCGATTACAACAACATTGAAACTTTTATTCAAACAAGTATGGCTCTCTAACATTCAATGGGATGACCAGCTTCCAGCTAAAATAAGCACCGAGTGGGAAAAGGTTAACACAGATCTACAGAAAATAAGTGAATTCAGAATCCAAAGATGGTACAAGATTGGGAAACATGTATGTACCACTATCCAATTGCACGGCTTTTGCGATGCTTCAATAAAAGCCTATGCATGTGTTGTGTACTGCAAAATTGATACCTACGTCACACTCGTTGCAGCAAAAACAAGACTGGTGCCAGAGAACAAGCAGCTAACCTTGCCACGTCTAGAGCTGTGTGGAGCGCATCTACTATCATCACTTATGCAAAAAATAGTTCAAGCCCTCCACGGTCGCGAGATCAAAGTATACGGTTGGAGTGACTCAACGGCAGTTCTAGGCTGGATTCAAGGCGATATCAACCGCTGGACACCATTTGTGGCGAATAGAGTCAAACAAATCAAAGACGTCATAATATCAGACAATTGGTAAGATCAGCTGATAACCCAGCTGATTGCGCCAGCCGTGGTATCACAACAGCACAGTTGAAGCAACATCACTTGTGGTGGAACGGCCCTCAATTTCTGCCTGGATTCGATGAGTCATCGGTAGCAGAGAAGACCGTCTACGTCACGGATCACGAGGAGCGAAAAATAAAACAAAGCAACGTCATAGTTCGACCTCATAGCGATGATGTCATTCAATACATACTGCATAGAAACAGCGATATGGCACGCGCCGTACGGATACTTGCCTGGGTGTTACGTATCACGCGACGTCAGCGCAAGCACTCTGGTTACTTGCATGCGAAAGAATTGAACACCGCGAAACATATGATTATTAAATACGTTCAAGAAATGGAATTTTCTGACGAAATAAATAGTCTACGAAAACAGGACCTAGTAAATCGGAAAAGTAAAACTTTATGCCTCAACCCGTTCTTGGATAAGGACGGCCTATTGAGAGTAGAAGACAGTACTAGTTCTTCTTTGTCGGTGGTTTTATCGACGTCGGCAGGGGAGCGCCGACTTAAGAGTCGAACTCCGAAGTACAGCCTCCAAAGGTGCCGGCGCGCAGAAAGCTTGCCACCTCCATCGCCGATTCTACGCCACACACAAGAAGAGACGCAAATCATCAGTCGCGCGAAGAGACCGTTGAATTGAAGAATTTTAATAGCACACTCAGCAGCATAAAGCGGCACAAGAAGACACAGACAGTGACTGATCCGGTTTATGTCTAAGCATAGATTTAAATTATGTATTGTTAACTTGAGTTTAATTTATAAGTTTATTAGCATTTAAGCATTTTTTGTAAACTCATGATCATCACCCACTCACATCTCTCGCGCCCGGGAATATGTACGAGCCATGTATCGTACAGAGCACGCGCGCGCATTCACATCAGCAGTTTTACTTCACTTCACACGAAACATAGTTTAAAGCGACAGTACACGTTCAGCACTCACATACAGCGGTACTCACCACATCAACATATATAGAATTAGTTACTTGTTAGCGAAGTATATTAAACAGATATTCTTTGACTATAAGTGATTTATTCCTATATAAAATCTAAAGTTGTGTACGCCACACTCAGCAGCGCATACAGTAGTTTTACTAATTACTACTACTAAAAATTCCATTCGAAAGTTTTTGGGAAACTCCCTGGCGCGATTTTGAGTGATATGGTCTTATAATTGGAAGGTTCTGGGTTCGATCACTAGCAGCAATTGGGAAATTTATAATTTCGAAATTTTCTCTGGTCTCGAGTGATGAATGCTTTAAGATGTGGTTACCGTGTGCCTAGATCAAGACGAACCGCCAAGCTAGACATTCCGCCGCCAGTGTAATATAACTGTCATACCACCATCGTCACTTACCACCAGGTGAAAATGTGATCGAGGGCTAATATATAAAACACTAGGTTAACATTCATGTTTAAATATATCTGGGATCTGAGTTTAATTTTAGTAGAAAGGTAATACAAGATACATATCCATAATCTTGCTATACTTCTTTCACTCTCAGGCTACTAAACGTGTCACTAGAAACAGCGATAGCGGGTCTGACCCGCGGGGCGCCAGCCCCAGGCGTGGAGCGTTGCCTGTGCCCCCGAGGTTACGACGCAGCTTCATGCCATCGACCCGCTACTGGGTTCTGGATGCCACCTTCTCCTCCGCAACTGCAACATATCGGTGGAACCATTGTGATTAACGTGGAGGGAACGGCGAGGCCCTGCGAGTGTAATAACAGGGCCACTGAGTGTCATCCACGGACTGGGCACTGTCTGGTAAGTTTTTTTTTCCACCTCGCGCGCGCTGTCGCATTATAAAAGTTGGAGGTCCTGGGTTCGATTCCCGGCTCGAGTCTGGTCTGGTGGGAGGCTTCAAAGGCTAGTTACCACCCTACCGACAGACACGTGTCGCCAAGCGATTTAGCGTTCCAGCACGATGTTGTGTAGAAACCAATTAAGAGTATGGGTTTACCATACCCCTAACAGGTTAGACAGCCAGCATCTTAGACCGCATTATCACTTACTATCAGGTGAGATGCCATCAAGGGCTATAAAATTATATTATGGTGTATAAAAAAAAAAAGATTGGTATACGCTTCATGAATGTCTTGTCTGATGGAAAGGCAAGGGAAAACAAGGATGCAATGATAAAGTTTCAGTTGGGGGAATTTTGCGCATAAATTCGCCATATATATAATTCATTAATAGATTTAATTACGCATGAAATTTTTGGATGCGTTAAAAACAATGCAAAAATTGTCGTATTACAGCTAACCTGTGTTCTGAAGGTGATTGAATAGTATTTTATTATTTTATAGAACTGCACCCATAACACTGGGGGTGCTAAGTGTGAACGGTGCGCCGAAGGGTACTACGGATCACCTGAACTTGGCTGCGAGCCGTGCCCGTGCCCGGCGCGTGACCGACCTCGGGCCACTTCGTGCGCGGTGGCGCATGGCCGTCTGCGGTGCTATTGCAAGAATGGTGAGAACTATAATAATTAGATAATCACGCACTAGGCACCCAGTATAACTTGTTCAGCGAGAGGAATCCTATTAAAAAGATTTGGAGGTGTTTGCCTAACAGTAGCGAATAAGTTAACTAGTTTTAGAAAGTCTGTTATATTTCTTATATTGTTTAAAATAAAATTTACTAATAACTGTAATGTACTTTAATGCAACTTTTAACCGGAGAAATGCTGTATATACCTGCAATGACAACTGTAGGTATAGGGCTAAACAATCATTATATTGTAATATTTTTAATGCTAATACAGTGTACCGATGGTGTTTTATATGTGACGCGTCAAAGGCGTTCGAGTAGTTTTTAGTAAGAGTGACGTCACGATTTTGTTTACTTTCGCTCATAGTAATTAAAACCACAACTTGCGGGTTTACACTTTTATTGCGACAATAACTAAGAGGTCCGAACAGTCCGACGTCTCGAGCGAGAATGCCACGAAAGGCATCGACCGCCCTTATTTATAGCAAAGCATGCTTACAAAATTAATTGCTACTGTCTAAATTGTGTTAGCAAAATCATCAAGAGTTCGAATGTGGGTAATTATAGAATTCTTGAGGTTCTTGGCGCCGCTGAATGAAATTAATAACTCCTTCGCGCCGACATATGAAATAAATAAATAAGTAATAACATTTATTTTGTAAAGAATTTCTATATCAATCACTCAATTTTTTTGTGAACTTCTTGAGTTGTTAGTTACTTTACGATATTATATTATCAGGTTACACCGGCCCAACTTGTGAGTCCTGTGCCAGCGGCTTTCGCCCGCACGGCGACGCATGCGTGCCTTGTAAGTGTGACATACGCGGCGCCGTGTCACTGCGATGCGATGCGCACGCGCGGTGCCGCTGCAGGCCGTTCGCTACTGGGGACAAGTGTCAGCTATGCGCGATGACACGGCACTACTTAGACGACGATGGATGTAAACGTACGTTTTAGCATAATCTGATATCACCAAAATACTAGCATTAGAGGATATAACGCTTAATAATAGAGATAGAGATAGAGAGCCGCATACTTCGAATAACCACTTTGATACTTTTTTTTTAAGCTTCATTAATTCGGGGTCATAGATTATTCATTCAGAATCTTCCCATTACCTTTCAAAAAACAAAACTGACCAAAACAAAAAGCTTAGAAGAATCTAGTATTTATGCAAGAAAAAGTGTTAGAATACGGCGTAACTAACCGGGTTGATTAGATCAAAATAATTTACGTATTTTTAAGTCATTATAACGTTTGATTTTTTTACAGCTTGCGACAATTGCACACAAACGCTTTTAGACACAGCTGAAGGTCTCACCAAAGACCTGCACTTACGAGTAGATCCAACAGAACTGAACAGGATACCTCAACCTTTCCCGGCTTTACGTGAATTTGCCCATAATACTTCTGTATTACAAATCTCACTCCAACATGTGCAAAGAAACCTAGAAAATTCCAAAAATTTAGAAACTTTAGTCAGTAAATTAGAAGAATCTGAACACGAGCTATTTACTACAGCCAACAGAGTGAAAACAGAAGCTTCTAAAAGAGAAAATGAGGCTCATTCTCTGAGTTTAGAAAGTATGAGTGGTTTGGAAGAAGTTTTAAAACAGAGAGGTATTATTGGTGAACAAGTTGCAGTGTTGGATGATTTTGCTAGAGGAGAAAAGCATTTAAGTGCACACAGAGCTTTGAAGGAAGCTCGCCACTTATTAAAATCTATTAAAGAATTGAGTCTAATTGACGCTATTGCTAGATCTACAGATATATCCGATTTGGTAAGTGCATTTAAACTTATTTGACCAAATAATGAATAGAAGCAGGCGTTACCTTGCGGAAGTCCATGATAAACAATAAACTGCAAGTATAATTTGCTATATTCCGCTGACAACCGGGAGATTTGTATAATATTACACCACACAAAATCTTCCACTAGAACCTCTACGCACGTTTCGACCCGACACCGGATCATCCTCAGGAGATGGTGACTTCACAAGCGCGAAAAGTAACTTTACTTTTTAGATTTTGTGTGGTGTAAAATTATACAAATCTCCCGGTTGTCAGCGGAATATAGCAAATTATACTTGCTGTTTATTGTTTATTTGACCAACCATTTTCTGCGATGATCTACAACTAAACCAACGGTATATAGCCTAAATTTCTTCGATTTTCAACAATAATGTTTTAGACACTAAACACTTGCTGATATTTTGAAATATATACTGATGATATGTACAAATTCAAATTCAAAATTCAAATTAAATTCAAAATAATCTTTATTCAAATAGTCCTTAAAAAGGCACTTTTGACGCGTCAATAATTTACACAGTAGTTATTTCATGGTGATAACTATATTCGTAAACTTAAAACTAAAGCTATGAGGGTTCCAAACGCGCCCCGGTCTAAGAAGAAGCCCACAACAAACTTAGCCGGGGTTTTTCTTTTTTTTCGTTATCACCATCTCACATAATGAATAAAATTAATAATAAACTATAGTACCTATGGAGATAGAGCAATTCACACCCAAGCTTTTTTATCGTTTATATAATCCTTAATATCATAATATGATTTTTCTACAAGCTTTCGTTTTATAAAAACTTTGAACTTATTGATAGACATCTCCAAGATATCAATAGGTAATTTATTATAGAATAAAATACAATTTCCTTTGAATGAGTTACTAATTTTGTGCAGCCTACTAAACGGTACTACAAGCTTACTTTTACTTCTAATGTTCAGTGCGTTACAGTCCATTTTTTTCTTGAATTTATCAATATTTTTATGAACATACATTAAATTTTCATATATATATTGGCTATGCACTGTCATTATTTTATAATCTTTAAATTTATCTCTTAATGACTCTCTGGGACCTAATTTATATATCGCACGAACAGCCCTCTTCTGCAAAACGAATATAGTGTCTATATCAGCAGCATTACCCCATAATAAAATACCATATGACATAATGCTGTGAAAGTAGCTAAAATATACAAGTCTGGCAGTCTCTATATCCGTCAAATGACGGATTACTCATCAGCGGTCTTATTATAAGTGAAGAGGACAAGGCACAGAGAGGTGAAAGACCATAAATAAGATTGCGATTAAGATTTTAAATTATATTTTTTAAGATTTTTGTTTCAGGCAAACATGCAATCAACTTCAATTCAAGAATTCAATTATCGAATAGATGACGAATTGAAAAGGATTCACCGACTGCAGTCCAATCTCGGGGAGTGGGAGATGAAGGCAGAAGATGTTCCTCGACTTGCTGAAACTGTGTGGAATGCAGGAGATATCGTGGTTGAACTGAAACGACGAGTCTTACCAAAATTAGCTGCTGTCAAAGATGTGGGGCTTCGGTGTCGACTTGCTTTAGACGTACGTCATATATATTAAACTATAAGAAACGCGTAGTTTTAAAAGATCAGGTTAATGATATTGGATAATACTGATTTGAACAATTATTTGCACACTAATCACTATTATTATTTAATGTGCAGAAATGTTAAAGTGCGATTATATTAAAGGAATCAATGTATTTTTTTACCAACAGGACATCTCAAAAATTGCTATCCAAAATCTCACCTACGAATCGAGATCTGAACTTTTATATACCCAAAACTTGGCTGTGGGCTTCCCAGCCATCCTAGCCGAACTCCAGAATCTTACAGCAGCTGCAGAGGAGAAAGAGGGCATCCTGTATAATCTTACGCCTAAATACAAGGAGAAATACTTGGACACCGTTGTAGAGCATGTGGCGATGCTGGGAGAAAAGGCCAAAGAGTACAAAAAGTAGGTAGATACCATTTGTTTATTTTATTATTATTAAAAGCCTCGTGGCCTGATTTACAAATAAATCCTAAGCAACAGTTTCTATCAACATCAGAATATTTTTCTCCCATTCTCATTATTCCTTTATGTTAGTAGGAGTCTTCTTGGGTCATTTTTAATATCTCTCGCGATGGTCTTTCATTGTCGACATTTTTACGATGGGGTAGATTGGACACCCTCAAATGGGCTTGCTGAGCTGCAATCTTTTAAGCTTATCCATAAAGACAAAATAAAATTCTAAATATTTATTTTCAATACCAATGTAGCAAAAGTACTATACTACATAAAGAAAAAACTGCTTCAACTTTCAGTCTGTTCGCTGGCACCCGCGCAGTGGCTTCGGCCGGCGTGCAGGCAGCACGAGCGTGGGCTGAAGTGGCTGAAGGAGTTCGAGATGCTGCGATGGCTGCTGATGCTGCGACTGCGTCCGCAGATTTAGCGTCTAAACTTTCTAGAGGACCCCAACCGTTGCTAGCTACTGCCGATGAACAGAAATCAACCTCGGAATTGTTGAGGAGGCGGGGTACTGAGGTTCTTTCCAAAGCTGATGGTGAGTTCTGTGATATTAATATCAATGTGTTCTAAGTTGTTCGAGGTTAGGTGGGATACGGAAACACAATATTAACTATTTTTGATTAAGTGTAGTCAGTAAGCGTCTTACAAGAATAAAACCATGTAAATAAATTGGAATAAAAAACATTTTTGTTAACAAATAATAAAAACAATTATGTCGCATGGTATATCTATACTTGTAATTTGACTATGGCTTCTTTTCATTATTTACGTGTTAGATCAAATCTACTCGACTATAGTAGGGAGTATGTATAGTAGGGAGCTTGTAGAAAAATCATATTGCGATCGTAAGGATTATTTAAACGATAAAAAAGCTTGGGTGTGAATTGCTCTATCTCCATAGGTACTATAGTTTATTATTCATTATGTGAGATGGTGATAACGAAAAAAAAACCCGGCTAAGTTTGTTATGGCCTTCTTCTTAGACCGGGGCGCGTTTGGAACCCTCATAGCTTTAGTTTTAAGTTTACGAATATAGTTATCACCATGAAATAACTACTATGTAAATTATTGTGCGTCAAAAGTGCCTTTTTAAAGACTATTTGAATAAAGATTTTGAATTTGAATTTGAGTAGATATTGAAAGAAGGGCGTTAAATTGTATAACAGAATGTAAACATGGATATCACAGATAATGTAAACAATCGTTGCAGAACTTCGTCGTCAACTAGAAACCGCTCAACGTGGCACCGACGCAGTGAGCGTGGGTCTCCGAGCGCTGGGTTGGCGCGAACGGGCGCTTGCGAGCGGCGCGGAGAGCGGCGCGGCGAGCGGCGCCGGGAACAACGCTGTGCCAACATTACGCCTCGCGGGCACACAGGCCGAGCGCGTGTTCGCGAGCACGCGCGCGCTCTACGACGAAGCTGCTGAGACCAGGAGGAAAGTGCGGTACCAGCTGAGGAGGAATCTAGCTGCCTTACAGAGACTGGGAGATACGGCATTAGGAGCTGCTGAGGAACATGGTTAGTAAGTAGGTGTGTTGGCTACTCATTGCATCGCCAGTTTAATGAATTCACACCTATTCAATAAATTGACGAAGACATCCAGATCCAAAAAGCTTATCTCAAAAAGCCATAAATTGCACAACTTACAAATTTTAACGCATACTCATATCTTTGTTGTATCTTTCATAACTCTCATGGGAAAATAGTGCAGTGGTTTCCCGTTGCCTTCTGCACCAGACTTTTAGGGTTTATTAGACCCAAGGTCACTGAAGCCTCTTCCATACCGGTTGCCAGATCCTCGTTCGTTGTCTAGCAGGGGGCACCACGAGCAGGTGAGGTTGACATTTGGGGCCGACTAGATGCTGTTGTCGTTTTCCCCCTTACCCCCCTTACTTAGATGATGAAATTTTAACGAGTTAATTGAAACATATTTTGATCAAATCTTTCCGATCTTAATTAGGTATGTGATCGAGTAATCTGTAATATGTTGTAAGGTCTGTGAGCGAGCCTAAAATGTAATTATTTAAACACTAACCTGGTCAACATATGTATGGTATGTACTAAACAGTATTGATTAAAAACTGTATGTAATCTTAGAATGTTCTGTCTGTTATAATAACAATACAACTGATGTAGTTTCACAGATCCGTGGCAACACCTTGAGAGGGACAGAGGTGGCAGAAGCGCTCGCAGCGGCTGCAGCGGCGAGGGCTAGAGAACATGAAAGTGCTGCAGCGTCGCTGAACCCTGCGCTTCAAGCGCTGAGAGAGCAAATACAACGTGCGAAACACGCAGCATCTTCTGTTAGTATCATCAACTGTTAATGAGGATGTGTTATAATAAAAGATAGTATATTAATAAACTTTTGAAAAATAAAAAAAAATATTAATAGGATGGTTACCATTTTGAAATTTACACTAAATTAACAAATTTTATAAAACACGGACGGATGAAAATTATTAACTATTAATATTTTCGAAATAAACTTTATTAATGAGCTTGGTGCTCATGAATTGAACAATAAAAACAACAATTCCACTCACTTCTCCGGTTTTTTTTTTTTGATTACCGCCATCCTGCACATATTTTGTGTTAACAGATATCGGTGTCGGTAACATCGCCGGCGGGAGATGCTGGCGTGGGCTGTGCGCGTGCGTACTCCGCCTGGACCGGCCCTGCTGCGACACGTGCTTTACTTGCCTTGAGCTTTGAAACCGTCGTTCACGATGGCACACTACTCCATTTACCAGATCAGGTGCTGTTCCATTACCTCAATGGTTTACTATGCAAAGCCTTCGTATTTAGGTCTTTCTTAAGAACTTTACACCTACTCATATAAAAAGAAACAAAATAAATTTATTTATTCTTGTTAAGTGATACAAACAGTTCATTTTATTCTAATGCATTATGCCTGTCTTTACCACCATATAGAACAGGCGTATGCAATGCATTGTTAACAGTTATAAACACGTTGCTAATCATGAGCTGAGATGATGAAGTGACGTCACATAAAAAAAATATTAACTAAACCGTAGCGTTCCAATCAAGGCCAGCAGTGAAAACAGCAAAAATATAGTTATAAAATCTATCTACTTTGCTTCGCTTTTCTTCTTATCGAATATTTATCTGACGATTTTATCGTGTACAAATTAAAGGAAACTCTAACAATAATGTGCAACACATTCAATATTTTGGATACAGGAAGACGCCGAACGTTACATGCGACTGGTTGTAGAAAATGGAAAGCTTAAGCTGAGGTGGAATGTGGGAGGTGGTGAAGGCGTTGTTGAGCATCCTGAAATACTTCAGCCGACACTTGACGATGCTGATCATACCACCTACCGTCTGCATATAGAGAGGTGACCATCTACACTTTTACAAATTCAAATTCAAAATTAACGGTCAGTCATATTTGAGAACTTTAAATAAAAAAAATTACCTGCCAATTTGACTTGATTTTGAACCACGAAATGTAAAAATCTGGTAAACCAAGACTGAAAAAATAATTAATGTTTTTTATCGTTTTACTAGACTAAATTATTCCAAAATTGTGCTTACAAAATTGGAAATTAATTAAAAGGAACTTCAATCAGAAATTCAATCATGTGAATTCATCATGTCCTTCATTCTCATTCATGTTCTTAGGCATGATTTAAGTCGATTACCTAACCAGCCCATAATGGACTAGTTTTATTAACATTTTAGTTGAATCTGGCAGGGTATGGGGCACTGTCAAACTTCGCGTCGAACGCGTGGGGCAACCGGCTATCACATCCACGAACAGCACAGCCGTTAGTCCAGGGTCAGGGCTCCTTCGACCGGCGTTGTGGTGGCTTGGGGAGATGGGTGCTCCGCTGCCAGCCTGCGTTCATTCGTTGCATGCAGACCATGGTGCAATAGGGCTGTGGGCTTTTGCAAAGCAGCCATCAACAGCAAAGTGTGTTGGCTGCACACAAAGGTAAGTGCAAATTGTTGAATTGTGCAAAAGACTTGAAGCTCAGCGGAAAATCGTCAACTCCCTCGTAACATAAATTAAATTTTTGAGTCATCTGAGACTAATCTTACTTCCGCTCCTCCTAACTTCCAAGAGTAACAAAGAAGAGAAAATCTACTTTATTGTACACCAAGAATAATACCATACAAACAATACATTAGTTGTACAACAGGTGGCCTTATAGCTGAAAAGCTATCACTGCTAGACAACTAAACTGCAGAGCCAAAATGTAGAAAGTCATTTGATCTGATATGCAAGTTTATTTATCCTTACAATTATTGGAAACAAGGAATAGATATGGGTTCGTAACCATCTAACGTTAAAGTTTTACTATTAATCGGATTGCTAATTGCTAAAGAATATCATTAAAAATATCATTAAAAATCCATCTAGCCTGAATCTACGTATGTTTATTGCAGATGGTACAGTAACTCCCGTGGCACTGAGGGTATGGTCTGGCTGGGCGGTTCAGGCTACGTGGCGTTACGTCGCTCTCGCCGCCCGTCTGACCGACGGCGATTCAGCCTCGCATTAACGTTCCGCACCACAGACACTGATGCGCTACTCTTCCTCGCTCATGATAAGGCTAATGTGAGTAATCTCGTACTTTAGGATATTGGCATTCGCAAATAGTATAACAATAATTCGCAATACCACTGTGTTGCAAAGAATGGGAAAGTCTACTGAGTTACTCAAAAGTGTAAAAAGGAGAAAAATTGAATATCTGGGCCACATAATGCGAAACTCTAAATATAGCTTACTCCAACTCATAATACAAGGCAAAATAAAGGGCAAACGAAGACCTGGCCGAAGAAGAACATCCTGGCTTAAGAATCTTCGCCAGTGATTTAATATGAGCTCAAGATCATTGTTTAGGGCGGTAGTGAACAAGATCCAATTAGCCTTAATGATTGCCAACCTCCGGTAGGAGATGGCACTAAAAGAAGAAGAGAATAGTATAACATGGTCTTGATCATCACTAAATGTTTATTTTTACCAGCACTGAAGTAGTTCCGAAGGGCATTCTATTAAAATAATATTTTTTGTGGTACAGAATCGTTCGGTGTCTGTGTGGGTACGTTCCTGCCGCGTGGTATTCCTGGTGCAATACTCGGAATCGAGGTTAGAGATCACAGCGGGCGGGCGACATTGCGACGGCCGTCCCGCTCATCTACAGGCAACGAGGGTCTTCAATGGCCTCGAGAGAGGTACTGTGCCCTTTCCTTCACAAACTAGCTTTTTTGAAACACATCGCTGTCGGTCTTTAATTAATCGGTGTAATAAGGAGGCTTGTCTCGTAAACATTATATGTGCATATAACGAAATTAATTTCCGAAGTGCAATTCAATTTGTTGCATTGTCGAAATCTGAATGTGGGAATCAGCATCTATTTAGATCTATTAATATCCCTTATATGTATTTCGCTCCCACTTTTGCTAGGGGTACACTTAAATCAAATATTAGTTAGTGCTGTTTATGATATGTATGCGGCCCTGGTCCCCAGGCAGTCTGCGCGTGAACGGCGAGGAAACCCTCGGGTCCCCGTCTCCTCCCGTCCAATCTGCGGCGTCTCTGCCAGAACTCTCAAGCTCCACATACTGGGTCGGAGGGCTACCTCCAGAAGGCGAAGGCCTAGGATACGAGTCCTTGCCTTTGCTGGGCTGCGTTGGCGGTATTATGGTAGACAGGGAGGGTTACGACTTGATGGATACTTCTACCAGACACGGTGTTGAATCAGGATGTGCTCCTAGGGTAAGTTAACAATGACATTATCTGTACAAATAAATAAAATTGGAGTGTCTGTTTGTAATATTAAAATAACCGTTTTTTACTACATACATATGAATATGTATACGGTACATACAACAAAATAACATTTTTTACAATTTTTGTCTGTCTGTCTGTCTGTCCGGCTAATCTCTGAAATGGCTGGACCGATTTTTACGGGACTTTTATTGGCAGGTAGCTGATGTAATAAGGAGTAACTTAGGCTACTTTTATTTTAGAAAAATAAAGTGATGTTGCAATGCGTCGTGCGTCATGCGTCAGCTAGTTGTAAATAAACTAAATAATTTGTTGTATTACCTCTCTTAGAGGTACTAAACGGTAACTGTTACAAATCTTACTAACTATGACTGATCTTAAATTATCTTCTGACTTAAATTATATTTCCACACTATTCTGCAACACACGCTTTGAAACCATACTATTGCAGACCTGGTTTTGGTCCTTGATTGATAATATGCCCAAAAACCATCTATCAAAAAGAGCAACTTTGAGCAATTTGCAATTATTAACCCAATTTTCAGCCCCTGCGCTCAGCAGTATTCGAAGGAGCGGGCTTCATAGAGCTCGCGTCTCCTGTGATTCGCCGCAAGACCTCCGTGGGCATATCGTTTCGTGCTCGCTCTCCTTCCGGGCTTCTATTGTACAGAGCTCCAACCATCGCGGTAGACGACAATGAAGTTGAAGACGAGGACGGAGACGATCACCATTACCTCGTTTTAGCTCTTGTAAATGGTAAGGAATCTTCCAGCAGTCACATAATTGCCAATAGTTACCAATTAACACCTCAAATTATTATAGTCCAAGGATTGATCTTAAATAGACAAATGCTTACAACAACAACAACAAAAAAACAGAAAAAAAAAAAAAAGTTGTTAGCTTTAATAATAATATATTTTTGTTTGCTAGAACACGGTCATGTAGTATGCTTGTAGTTTTTGTCAAAGTTTATGGAAAATCAACTACAGCAAACGAGGAGTCACTGACGTGTTGCGAATTGAATCCATCATAATGAGACGCTAAGTCACTTGGCGGCATGTCCTATCAGTGGGGTGGTACACCAAATCAGATTCAATTGGGGAATGGAAACCTGGACCACCTATTTTCAGAGACTAATGCAAATACTTAATGCGATATTGCTTTATAAGCTATAATTTAAATCGTAACATTTTCATTGCACACATATTTTTGTATGTAAGACAAGTAAACCCGGCTAAGTTTGTTGTGGGCTTCTTCTTAGACCGGGGCGCGTTTGGAACTCTCATAGCTTTAGTTTTAAGTTTACGAATATAGTTATCACCATGAAATAACTTCTATGTAAATTATTGACGCGTCAAAAGTGCCTTTTTAAGGATTATTTGAATAAAGATTATTTTGAATTTGAATTTATAAATGTTTTTCAGGTGAGCTAGAACTAATGGCTAATGCGGGTAAAGGCGAATTAAGGCTACGATTGAACGGCACCAAGCTTGACGATGGAGTTTTACATACCGTTCGAATTGTTCGGGCACATAAACAGGTCAGCAAATTTTTTACTAACGTTTTTCGAGTTTTAGGCAACACAAATATGAGATCTTATGAAAGAATATCTATGTTCCGATTTGATTATATTAATATTAATATTTTTGTTTTCCCCATGAAATATAGTTTTTTCCATGGTACACGATCTTATTTCAAAGGATTTATATCGCATCAACTGATGTAGATAGCCAATTCCGTTTAAAAAAGGGTGAAACTTGAATTGAGTGTGAAGTTTAAAAGGACGGCAGATTTAGTTACATGAGAGAAAATTTACGTTGGGGGTGGCTCGCAACTACGATATATCTATATAAAAGCGAAAGGTCACTTACATACTTACTGATTAAACACGAGATCTCAAAAACTATTGTAAGTATAAAGCTATAATTTAGCAAGTAGGTAGTTGATAGTTAAGAGATGTCAGCTAAGAAAGGATGTTTGGAAATTCCACCCCTAAGGGGGTAAAATAGGGGTTTGAAGTTTGTATGAAAGTCCCATGCTTTTTAATTTAGAAACACGAAAATCGGCAATTTGACATTTGCCTGTAGCTTACTTTCTGAAGCAGGGCACTGGCCGCACGGGTAACCTCAATCTCAAGGGAAGTCAGCAATTCTACGCAGACGAAGTCGCGGGCAACAGCTAGTGCTAATATAACTCCGATGCAACGGGACTGGCGCAAAACATAGATGCAGAGATTACACTCAATAGAAAACGATTGAATAAGATAGTAACGCGCATTGTTTTAAAAGTTTCACTTCTATCGCATGTACAAATTTTGTTTAATTTTTCTCTGACTGAATTTTCTAGAACCTTTTATTACCATTGTTTATAGATAGAAGTATGGGTAGATGAGAAGCGATTCGGCGGCGGCACACTAGCTGGCGGTGCGTTTGCATTGCGAAACCGTGGACTTTACTTAGGAGGTGTTCCGCCCACGCACTCCTCAGGGCTGCGACTCCCTGCTGGAGCCTTCACTGGCACTGTGGCTGACTTGATTGTGGACTCTACGTAAGATCATATGCATAATTGTTAGTCGTATGTAAAAGTGTAGTGGAAGTCTTTCTGTTCATCATCATCATCATGATCAACCCATTACCGGCTCACTACAGAGCACGGGTCTCCTCTCAATATGAGAAGGGTTTGGCCATAGTCCACCACGCTGGCAATGTGCGGATTGGCAGACTTCACACGCCTTTGAGAACATTATGGAGAACTCTCAGGCGTGCAGGTTTCCTCACGATGTTTTCCTTCACCGTAGAAGCAAGTAATATTTTAATTGTTTAAAAACGCACATAACTCCGAAAAGTTAGAGGTGCATGCCAGGATTCGAACCGCCGACCTCTGATTAGGAGGCTGACGCCCTAACCACTAGGTTATCACCGCTTCTTCTTTCTCATGCCAAGTAAAAATAATCACACCTACTTTCATCTTAAAATGCAAACTAAGTTACACCTGGATAAAAACAACATACATGAATTTAAACTTAAAACACACGTGAAAGACCTGACTTTTCAAAACAATCGTTTAAAGGGTACTATCAAAACAAACAGTAACTTTACAGTGGATTAAAGATGATAAAAATAATCAAACTGAGCGTATACATCATCATGTAGAACGATGGCGTAAATTATCTGTACTGGATGATGATTGTATGAGAGATGATGCTTCAATCAAAGTATTAGATATATGCTAGAAAGTTAAGATATTTTTTTAAGTTCAAAGTTTATATAAAACGTAAGCTTGTAGAAAAATCCTACTATAGTGTTAAGGATTACGTAAATGATAAACAAGCATGGGTGTGAAATATTGCTCTAATAAGATAGCTCTTAATATAATTTTAAGTGGCATGTGAGATGGTGATAACAAAAAGAAAATTTACCTGGCTAAGTTTGTTGTGGGCTTCTTCTTAGACCGGGGCGCGTTTGGAACCCTCATAGCTTAGTTGGTTTAGTTTAGTTAGCTTAGCTTTAGTTTTAAGTTTACGAATGTAGTTATCACCATCAAATCACTACTTTATAAATTATTGACGCGACAAAAGCGCCTTTTAAAGGACTATTTGAATAAAGATTATTTGAATTGAATTGATACTCTAATCTAACAAACGCTGTAAATCATGTATTGTAAGGCGAAGAGCATCCACCCTACCGACAAAGACGTGTCGCCAAGCGATTTAGCGTTCCGGCACGATGTCGCGTAGAAACCAATTAGGAGTGTGGGTTTACCATGCCCCTAACAGGTTAGCCCGCTACCATCTAAGATTGCATCATCATTTACCATCAGGTGAGTTTGCCGTCAAGGGCTTACTTGTAGTGGATAAAAGGAAATGTTGTTCTTTAGATGGATCGGTCTAGAAAGCAGCGTCCGCCGAGGAGCAGTGAGGCTGGGCCGAGCAGACGGCGAGCTGCGGAATGCTCGCAGCGAGCCAAGGGCTTTACACGCCCAACCCGATGCAGATACTAGTTGTGCTAAGGTAACCTCGAACCTGATCTAGAAAAATCGAAAACTATTTAAAATGTACTGGTATTTTATTCTAACGAGGAAGTTTTACCTTCTATTTTGCTATATTGATGTTGTCTTTCTTAGAGAATTGAAGTCAAATATATTTGAAAGCAAGCATAGGAGCTTGAAAGGACAAAAGACAAATTTTAATCCCTAATTTTAGTCCTTTACCTAGCAGTAAGACAATAATGGCTTACACCTAATGATCTGAGTTCATCAAGAAATTACAGTGCCTTTGAACCTAACAGAGCTCTCAGACCTTTGAACCAAGTATATAAAATTTAGTGCCTTATGACACAATATTATTATTATTACACTTTATTTGTACTCCAGGACAAGTTAAGAAAACATAAACATGAAGAAAGAAGTAGCATACATAAAGGCGGCTTTATCGTTTACTAGCGATCTCAGCAAGGAAACCTTATGTTATTGGAAAAATTCAATATCCTCTTCAACCCCAATTGATCCCCATTGGTTTCATCCAAAGTAAAACTTGAGTTTCGCAATGAAGAAATACCACTTTTGTTTTACATTTACAATCATGATCAACCCATTGCCGGCTCACTACAGAGTACGGGTCTCCTCTCAATATGAGAAGGGTTTGGCCATAGTCCACCACGCTGGCCATGTGCGGATTGGCAGACTTCACACGCCTTTGAGAACATTATGGAGAACTCTCAGGCGTGTAGGTTTCCTCACGATGTTTTCCTTCACCGTTGAAGCAAGTGATATTTTAATGACTTAAAAACGCACATAACTCCGAAAATTTAGAGATGCGTGCCCGGATTCGAACCGCCGACCTCTGATTAGGAGGCTGACGCCCTAACCACTAGGCTATCACAGCTTACATTTACAATAACTTGATTGAAATATTGTGTTCACAATTTTCAGATGGCATCGTACACCGTGGAGGCAGGCGCGGTTAAGTTTGGCGACGTGACCGGAAGTTACGCTACGTTACGGATCGGTCGTGAAAGTAAGGACAAGGGCGCCAAGGCTGAGTTCGCTTTCACTTTGCAGCTGCGAACCTTTGCCAGTGATGGACTAATGATGCTGCTGCCTGTAAGTTCAAATTCAAATTCAAAATAATCTTTATTCAAATAGTCCTTAAAAACACTTTTGACGCGTCAATAATTTACATAGTAGTTATTTCATGGTGATAACTACATTCGTAAACTAAAACTAAAGCTATGAGGGTTCCAAACGCGCCCCGGTCTAAGAAGAAGCCCACAACAAACTTAGCCGGGGTTTTTCTTTTTTTTCGTTTTCACCATCTCACATAATGAATAAAATGAATAATAAACTATCGTACCTATGGAGATAGAGCAATTCACACCCAAGCTTTTGTTCGTTTATATAATCCTTAATATCGTAATATGGTTTTTCTACAAGCTTTCGTTTTATAAAAACTTTTAACTTAAGTGCCACTTTATTAAACATTGAGTAAAAAAGAAGAAGGGAAGCGGTGATAGCCTAGCGGTTAGAGCTTCAGCCTCCTAATCAGAGGTCGACGGTTCGAATCCGGACACGCACCTCTAACTTTTCGGAGTTATGTGCGTTTTAAAAAAAAAAAATATCTTTTGCTTCAACGGTGAAGGAAAACATCGTGAGGAAACCTGCACGCCGAAGAGTTCTCCATAATGTTCTCAAAGGCGTGTGAAGTCTGCCAATCCGCCACATGGCCAGCGTGGTGGACTATGGCCAAACCCTTCTCATATTGAGAGGAGACCCGTGCTCTGTAGTGAGCCGGCAATGGGTTGATCATGATGATGGTGAAAAAGAAGGCGTTAACGGTCCCAATCGCCAGCGAACCTCTATCACACAATATATCCACCATACATCTCTCGTTTTCAGGGATCTAAAGCAAAGCCTAAGCATTACACTGCGCTGCTTGTACGCGAAGGTCGGTTGCGGCTGGTGGTGCGCGGCAGGAGGCGTCGGGAGATCACGCTGGCTGCGACGAGAATGGACGACGGATTATGGCATTCGGTTAGGACTTTGTTCTTTTATCAGTTCTAGAACTTTCTTATACTCGTAGTATTTTAATATTAAATGACATATTATATAGTAAGTGGTTCAATTTTAAAATTATCCTTAGGATTGCCGGATGCCCTATATTTTATGGGGCTAACCACTTTTTCATACTGCGGAAAAGCCATAATTGAATAAATAGCGATACAATACGTCTAAATAGTCTTTATTATAAAACTAGATTTTATCCAACCAGATATTTTTGCTAATTTGTCGTTATCTTTAAGTGTATGGCGTAAAATGCTTAACAGCAAGCCTATCCCGTAGGAATATCATCCTTACGAAGGTAGCAATCCTGGATACAGTTTGAGGATAAAATTTCCATGGTGTACGGTTACAGGTAACAGTACGAATATCTCGAAGTCGCATCGTTTTGTCAAGCGCGGGTGCAGCCGCCACGGCGCGTGCGCCGCCGCACTCTCGAGCAGCGAGGCTGTACTTCGGGGGACCGCCTCCTGAGACCCTGGTGCCGCATGTCCCAAACTCGGTACGCCATTATTACACTATAGTACTTCTCTACTTCAAGCTTGAACATGACCGGCCGGAGTCAAACAATCTGCTGACCTAAATAGTTTCACGGCGAATGGCGCTTTTTGTAACACTATTACAAATCATTGATAATTTTTTGTCTCCAAACTACATTTCTTCCATTTTTATATTGATTTTTGAAAACATTTCATTCTGCATTATGTAACTTTCAGTTTTCTCATTCGTGTCCCTTCTCCAGATCTTACGCGTGGGCGGTTTCGTGGGCTGCATTCGCCGCGTGACGATAAACGGGCGCGCAGAGGACTTGGTCAGAGACGCCCGCGCGCACACCGCGGTCGGCCAGTGCTTCCCACACATAGAGAGAGGAGCTTATTTCGCTGGTGAGTGATTTTTCTTTGTTTTTCTATATAAAATACTAGCTGTTGCCCGCGACTTCGTCTGCGTAGAATTACTGATTTCCCGTGATTGCCCTGCTTCAGAAAGTAAGCTACAGGCAAATGTCAAATTGCCGATTTTCGTGTTTCTAAATTAAAAAAAACATAGGACTTTCATACAAACTTCAAACCCCTATTTTACCCCCTTAGGGGTGGAATTTCCAAATATCTTTTCTTAGCTGACATCTCTTAACTATCAACTACCTACTTGCTAAATTATAGCTTTATAAGTACAATAGTTTTTGAGATCTCGTGTTTAATCAGTATGTAAGTAGGTAAGTATGTAAGTGACCTTTCGCTTTTATATATATAATTATTAGCTAGGTCCCCGATTCTCTAAATTGCTTATTTTAAAACAGAATTCTAGTCACTGTTTTCGAATCCGAAATTGCATTTTAAAGCATTTAAATACAGTAGTGTGGATAACAAAGTCGGCTAGTGGGTACTTTAAAAGAACAAATGGTTGAAAGACATAGAGCGAATTCAAATTACCTACGGTTCTGTTAAGATTTCCACCTAAGATGTGCCACAAGAGATAGAGAATATAAGAATAATAGGGATTTGTTTGAAACCCACTACTATCATTACTTAGAATTGGCGTAGAAACCAATTAGGACCGTGGGTTTACCATACTCCTAACAGGTTAGCCCGTTACCATCCTAGACAGCATCGTCATCACTTACTAGGTGAGATAGTCGTCAAGGGCTGACTTGTAGAGTATAAAAAAAATTGTACAAAGATTTGTAAACGCTGCATACTTTCATGGTGTGGGAGGTAATGTCAAGAGATTAATTTCCAGGGGTGTAATTATAGTTTTTCTAACGCAGGCGACGCGTACGCGGAGTGGGCGGGAGGGTGGAATGGAGCCGGAGCGGGCATCGAGGGTAGTGAGGGTGACTCCGTGGAGCTGAGGCTGCAGTTCCGCGCTGCGAGCGGCACTGGGGTGCTGGCAGCGGTGGCGGGGGCTCTGCTCGAGTTGAAGGATGGAACGGTAAGAAAATTATTACGATAAGTTATGCAATGACTAAATTCTTAACGTAAGTTTACCTTTACATATAATTCAACAATGTTAGCCATAATACAAATTGAGCGAATTGAGGATAAACCTGTGTGACTATATTGTCCGGCAGTATTGAATGGATGGTAAGAATTTTTGCAAAATGTGTAGTTTTTCGCAGTTTTTGGGGTTTTCCATAAGCATTGTTCCCACTACGCCATAATGTTCCTACGTAAAGCTCAACTCAACCAAATATGTATTCAAAAGTTCACGACATAATTTCGACTGCAATTAAGACTAATGATGTTCCTGATCTCTGCTTTACTGCAATCTCAGTTGTAGGTGATGATGCAGTTTTAGACGGTAGCGAGTATGGTAGTAATGTACATGCAAAATTAGCATCTTCGCCACAATCAAAGGGTGCCATGTCTTTGTCAAGTAGAGTGGTAAATAGTAAGAGAAATTACTGACCTGAATAGCTGAACGGCGTACGATTCTCATAAAACTTAGTGGAAGGAATTGGAATACAACAAGTTTACTCGATGGAGATCGCTTGATCTCGGATGTAAGAGGTTTTGACGACCTCCGTGGCGCAGCGCGTGCGCTGTTGCATTTTAAAGTTGGAGGTCCTGGGTTCGATTCCCGGCTCGAGTCTGGTCTGGTGGGAGGCTTCGGCCGTGGCTAGTTACCACCCTACCGACAAAGACGTGTCGCCAAGCGATTTAGCGTTCCGGCACGATGTCGTGTAGAAACCAATTAGGAGTATGAGTTTACCATACCCCTAACAGGTTAGCCCGCTACCATCTTAGACCGCATCATCACTTGCCATCAGATGAGATGCAGTCAAGGACTAACTTGTGGTGAATAAAAAAAAAAATACCTGTAACTGACTGAAGAGGTGTTTATAGTGACAGCTGAAACACTCCAGCGAACAAAGCGACGGATCCACTTGGCTTACAAATGTTCAATAACTTGCAGGTGGTGATAACGCTGGGCGGGGCGCGCGTGGAGTCCGGCGCGCGCGCGTGCGACGGGCGCTGGCACGCGGTGCGCGCGCGCGTGTCGCGGCAGAGCGTGTGGCTCGCGCTGGACGCGGCGCCCGACGAGCGCGCCGCGCCCGCGCTGCTGCCCGCCGCGACCAACACCGCCCTCGACGCGCCGCTGTACGTCGGCGGGTTACCAGGTAAACATCCTCGTGTAATGCTACGTGATGCAGCTTAGTGCTCTCATGCCGTCGTCGTCGTAGTAGGGCCCGATACAGACAAACATGTCGGGCCATTTTCGTGTACGAAACTTTAATTGGCCTTCCGCCAGAGATCACTCCGTAAATAGAGCCGGAAGGTTTTATTTTATCTGCATCTACAAAATATTGGTAAATAAAAGGAATTATTTATAGAATGTTAATTTACAGAGTACTTTCAATACTTCACTTACTAATTATTATCAGGTACTAAATGTAAGAATGCAATTGAATGTACTCGTATTAAGTAATTCGGCAAAAATATATCAAGAACCACTACTAGCGGTTATAGCCTAGTGGTTAGGGCGTCGGCCTCCTAAACAGAGCTCGGCGGTTCGAATCCGGGCACGCACCTCTAACTTTTCAGAGTTACGTGGATTTTAAAAAAAAATTAAAATATCACTTGCTTCAACGGTGAAGGAAAACATCGTGAGGAAACCTGTCTGAGAGCTCTCCATAATGTTCTCAAAGGCGTGTGTAGTCTGCCAATCCGCACATGGCCAGCGTGGTGGACTATGGCCAAACCCTTCTCATATTGAGTGGAGACCCGTGCTCTGTAGTGAGCCGGTAATGGGTTGATCACGATATCAAGAAAACTAAAATGTGAGTGAAATGGAGAACTGCCCTCTCTGAATTACCCTTCGCTACGCTAATGATAACTTGCATTTTGGGCGTTTATGACAAACGATTTCGTTTATTTACAGAAGGTGCAAGTGAGCTGGCAGAAGGCCGTGAGAACTTCAAGGGCTGCATCCGTGACGTCATAGTGGGCGGATCAGCTCGGGACTGGAAACACGCGCGCTCAATCCACAACGTCCTACTCGACTCCTGTCCCGTCGCACAATGACCCCAGATTGAACTCGTGATTGACTTTTGAGAGGAGAACTTGCAAAGTGTTACGCGCACCTAGAATCGGTTTCATATGAGAGTGCCATATTAATTCTGGGGTTGCATATTTTTATATGCCGTGTACTGAAAATGAACAACGGCAAGCGAAGGTGGAAAGCTGGTCGTTCGCTATACCGTATTGACGACCTCCGTGGCGCAGTGCGCGCGCTTTCGCATTATAAAGTTGGAGGTCCTGGTTTCGATTCCCGGCTCGAGTCTGGTCTGGTGGGAGGCTGCGGCCGTGGCTAGTTACCACCCTACTGACAAAGGCGTGTCGCCAAGCGATTTAACGTTCCGGCACGATGTCGTGTAGAAACCAATTAGGAGTATGGGTTTACCATACCCCTAACAGGTTAGCCCGCTACCATCTTAGACTGCATCATCACTTACCATCAGGCAAGATTGCCGTCAAGGGCTAACTTGTAGCGGATAAAAAAAACCGTCTTCAGGCATATTATGGATACAGCGAAGAGCATCGCTCTATGAGAACCGTCAGGAGCAGTTTGACCATGGAAGAAAATTAAACCATTAAGACATTGGGTATAGGGTGACTTTCCAACGCCATGTTTTCTACGCCGACTGCCGAATCGTTCGTTCATTCTCACTCACAATTTATCAGTCATTACTGAGCTCGCTTTCGCGAAATGGCGATCGAAAATATATTTCTTTCATTAGTTCTTTCGTTTGCCATTCGTTCACATTCGTTCACTTTGTTCAGAGTGCAGAGAGCGCGATTTCGTGGAAGTTACCTTCAATCCGTATAGAATCGAAAGAGTGACATATACTGTGTCACTGATGGCGCTTTTTCATTCTAAAGCTTCCACTGGCTACTCTGAATTTGGCATTAAATGTGGGATTTCGGTATCTGATGCATGCAGCTATACCGCCGAGACATGTCACAAATACCCGCCCATGTCATATGATAAGCAAACGAGGCTATGTCTAGAGGCTGATGTACGTACAGGATGGGTTAGGTATATCAAATGTAAATAATATATTCATAGGCTTTAAATCAATCTATGCAAGTAGTCGATACAATTTTATAATATTATTCTATGCCATGCCATTGCCAATGTATTTTAACAAAGCAACGCGCGCTGACGGTCCCTTACAGTGTAAATAAGTTGGCAATAATTATTTAAATAAATAGCAATCCAAAACTCAATAACCACGTACCCAATTTACGGTGAATAATAACTAGGTCCCTCTCTATATAATAAGTGCATTAGTTAAACGAAAACCCAGCGTGCAATAGATAATAAATTTCAAAATTGCCTGATTGGTTTTTTCGATCAATAATTTTCAGTGCCTCCTGTTAAGAATACATATGGAGTATTAGCGACGATTTTAAATATAACATAAATTCCATCCAGTAATTCGAGAACAATATTTAAACCAGATGATTTAAGTTATACTGCCACGGAACATTTTTGTTTCACGGGACGTTTTGCCTACTAAGTGCAATCCGGCACCCGCTTGCAGCGAATCTATAAAGAAAACACGCTCCTTTGTCCACAAAACCTAAAAATACCACCGTAATTTAGTAACTAACATCCTATAGAAGTCTTAAAAACCAGCGAAATACCCCCTACCATTGTTAGAATTACGAGTAAAAATAAACTCCTCATAGAAAGGATCAGACTAAAGTCATGCACTGTAGTCTAAACTAGCTTAAGCTTTGGTTCTAACTTGCCAGGACTGGCCTATAATGTATTAAGTACATCGAACGTGCCACGCGATAGGTACTACAATACTCAAGTGTAAATATTACAAGTAAAGTTTCTACTAACAACAAACAGTATTCATTTTGTCATAGGAAGTAAATGTAAATATATTATAGGTAGGTAAGTAACAAACTAGTTCGTGTGATTATCATAATTTATTGTAATATGGTACAATATAGATGTATTCATAGATATATAAGTTTTTTTGTTTGAACGCTGGGATATTGTTTACGCATCATCTCTGGAAGCGACGCAGGCAGAACTGCGCCATTTCCGGTAGGGTATGTGTTACTCTCCGGCGGATTGGCAATCAGAATACCCACTATAACCAAGCGATGGTGCTTCGCGTCGCCAGGTGGCTGGGTCACGGGAACACTTGCATTCTCGTCCGCAACCCAGCCAAGATAGATACATAAGTGCTTAACTTACATCTTCAAGAACAAATAAAGTTTACCTCAGCGCAGCTGTCAAATTAAAGTCTGGCAAGACTTTAATTTGACAAATAAGTAAAGTTAGTCAGTTAAAGCGAGACAGTTGTGTACCTACTACATATTTTTTTCGGACTGTCTATTAGCTGTGCTAACCCTATTGGTTGCCACAGCGTAACCGGGCTGTTGGGCGAGCTTCGGAAAGAAGCTCTGCCAGAAGAAAAAAAAACGACTGCCTAAGGGCGCCTCCTTTGAGGCCGAACTTCGGCTTAGGCGACGTTTGGGATAACGGGGGGGTCGGACGGTGCGTATCTACTACAGAAATCTGTCTCTATCTAACACGTTTGGCTGAGCAAAGTACGGTCTATATGTCGACCGCAGTCTCGTCTCAAATTATTTTTAATTATTAATTACCCAGCAAATAGATATTCTACTCTTTTCTTAACATGAAAGTGTACCTACTAGTTTGCAGCCATTTTTGAGTCTGATATTTATCACGAAACACGATTTCACCAATTAAATAAGTAGTTAACTTACAAAAACGTCATTAAATGCGTAGCTATCTACTTGAGCAATAGTTACGTAATAGTTTACTAATCACAGGATTCAATTCAATGCAAGAGAAAATGCCCTTAATTCATTGTTAGCATGATATTATGTAAAGTAAAATATCCTTTGTACTCGTACTTAATAGAATAAATTTATAATCGTCAATAGCGTATCTGGTAAAAACTTTGACACTTTCACCCTTTTCCTTAAGTAAAAAAGAATAAGTAAACCGGCTAAGTGCATGGTGGAACATATATATACGCGGTTCATAATGACTAGGTAGCTACATACTCGTAATATCGACGTTATTATGATCAAGTAAAAATGCATAATGAAAAATTACGTTTCTTTAACGCCTACATACCGTGAAAGTGTCAAATCTCCTCTTGTTACGGTTCATAAGTCAGTGAATGTGAAGAGCAGACACTTAGATTTAGGGTTACGTTTTTTTTTCGGACTGTCTATTAGCTGTACTAACCCTATTGGTTGCAACAGCGTAACCGGGCAGCGTGCCAGAAGTAATTTTGAGCCCTAGGGCTCGAAGAAACTAAGGGAACGACTGCCTAAAGGCGCCTCCTTTGAGGCCGAACCTCGGCTAGGCGACGTTTGGGTAGGGTTACGGTGGCATCCTTCTAGTATGGAACCCTAAAAAAATATAAGTATCTTCTATTCTATTTTGTACGCAATTTATGTAATTTTTGTGACACTGTCTCCTTACCTGGCTTCACTGTATGTCAGCAAATGCTTGATTGAATATACGAATATGATGTATTCAAAACGAACACAAACTTGCATTTAACAAATTGTAGTCACTAGATTAATTTTTTATTGTTTTCTTTTAAGATCTAGTTTTATAGTTAGCTTTATTATTTTGTTTAATTTAAAATGTGAATTTTGTACATAGGTAATAATAATGCAGCTTTAATAGATAAACAATAGAATCACCAAGTTATGTTTGTGTTGTGACTTAATTTTGTGCGAAAAAATACCTAATAATGTGATCCTAAACACGGTTTTTTAAATGTAGTTGGGCAACGACTTAAGTATATAGTAGTTGAGCCTAAAAAACTTAACCTTATAACGCTAGTAATCCTTACCCAACTATAAGAATACTAAACGTGCAAAATAAAGTAATACATATTATTTGAATAACTAAAATTTGGTATAAATAAAATTTTCCACTTGACGTGCAACAACAAAGGACAGACCAGTGGCGTCGGTTTAAAAAAATAATTATGTATACACACAACCAGTGGCGTGCAAAGGGTTTTTCCCAAGGTATCCTGGGTAATATAAAAAAAACTCTTCATTATGGGTATTTAGGATAGACAATTACCGTGTTTTAGTGCATGTATTAATCGCACGCCACTGCACACAACCCGCACCCTTAGTACACGATTCGCACGCCCCAATTCGAGGAGTCTGTTTCGAATATCAAAACACTAATGTCAAAGAAAAATGCATTTACATTTTGATTTAGTGTCGCAATTCCCTTACTTTTATTTACAAACAAGACCTTGCTGAAGAATGAATCTGAACTTAAAAACAAAAACGATAAGGTTCAATTTTCTTTAACATTAATATATCGATATTCGAAAAGGACTTTACGGTTGTGAACGTCCAAATCCTATACTCGTTACCCGCCGAAGACTTACGGCCATTCTCGCGCTAGACTCAACCTGGAGATCAACCATTGTCGTAGAATGGCAGTGATAATGTGACAGTTCATCATTGGAGTAGTTGCTGTCGACTCGATTGATAATACTTCCAGACTTGACAAATTCATATCATAGGCTCTAGTATCTAGTATCATAGACTCGTATGAGAGAGATATTAAACCCTTCAAGCTAAGCCCTAAAGTTCTAAAAGATTCTAAATTACAAGGGCACATCTAAGGTGTTAAGTATTTTAAATCAAAAAGGTTTCGGGCCAAAACAATTACATGCAGGCAGTAATTCCAATTCATGATATCATCAGCCTAGTAAATAAGTTTCGTGTTCAATAGTTTAAAATGTAGGCTTTAATTAATTTTGTACATAACACTGTTCGTATTTATTGTAATTTGTATGAGATTCGTAAATAAAAGCCCATTTTGGCAATAAAAAACATTTATTTTTTTATTATTTACTGTCATCACATCACAAACTTTTTCGACGCAGCTCGGTCTGTGAATCACAGGAATTGGACAATGAGTGTCTATCTAGACCTCGTCAAACGTTATAATGGAGATTCCTTCTATAAAAAAATTTAAACAGTATTAAAAAAACTATATAACAAAGGTTTTATAAGTTTGCAAAAATATTGAATCAATCCAAATAAAATTACAATATTACTGCAACAACAAACGAATACAAAATTACTGAATGTCTAACCAAGTGCGAGATCTTTAAAGCTCTCAAAGTCTTGCCGCTGACTTAAGATACAGTTACGAGTCCGAGATAAATCCATCTCGTTTTAATACAAATTTTAGCCGACCATTATCCAAGTAAGTATACGTTTCAACCTACTCGGTTAGACTACATCTCAGTATCAGCTAGCATAGTTCCCAACTAAGGGATAAAAACTATTTAAAAATAGTCTTATACTGAAATACAACATTGTGTATATATTTCTCCGGTTATGGACACCAACATAATATTAATATACCTAATTACAATTCGTTCCCGTGATTCACATACCAAACTTATATATTGCCCCCCTATAAAAAACCCCGACCCTCAGTTCAGCAATCCATACTAAATCAGGACGCCTTCTGGACAATTTAGCAATTATTATAAACACAGACTAAAGGATTAAGCAAAACATTCTTCTTTATTCACATCACATCAAAATTATATGTTAATTTATTATTCTCAAACACTGATCCAGATGTTTTGTCTAATGTGAAGTTTCATAGCCTCGCCACCGATTTTATTTTAAAAGAATTAATTAAAATCGACTGCTTTTTAGATTTCTATTTATTCCCTTTATTCTGTGTTTATGTACAAGATATAATAAAATTTAAGAACCAAAAACCCTAAAACCAATTCGAATTTTGACAATAAATTGGTTCCAAATTAATAAAACATGAAGTTTTAGTTTAAAAAAAATCTTAGGATTAAATAAAACATGGCGAATAATTGCAATGAATTGTCCAGATTTAAACCTTTTCCCAAAACGTGCGAAGTTTTAGCCGGTTAATTTCGCACATGCATGCGTCCAAATCCGTCATCCGTCCTAGGGATTAGGAATCAGGAATTTTGTATAGATGTCCACAAATTTGCATGAGAATTCTTGAGATAAGTAATTTTGTATTACTTGTATTCTATAGCAGTAGTTGTAGTGAGTCTTTCGACCCTTTTCGCCGCCTGAATTAACTTCCGTCCAGAAATTCGCACATTTTTCGGAAAAGGTGTAATTACCTCTTACTCTAAGCGAGAAAGTAAGAATAATAGTTGAATCTAATAATAAATGAAATCTTAGAAGATATGATGCCAACTTTAGTGTACACAAAACAAGAAGTAATGAAAATTGTACAGTCCATCAATTTTACATTATAATTATAATAAGACCATTCCATTTCATACCTCGAAGCTTTATCGACTAACAAATCTCCCGACGTATATTAAATTATAAGATTACCATTGCCAAAACTCTGTTTAATCCAATTTTGTGTACAAAATAATTGGTGTTACCTAAGAAACCTATGATCGTCTTTTCATGGGTTTTTTTATGGTTATCAAGGTTGAGCGACTTGATACAACCGGGATGTCATTATCAACCCATTACCGGGCCGCCACAGGGCACTGTTACCTGAATGAGACCACGCTGACCAAGTTCTGATGGTAGAATTCACAAGTCTATGAGAACGTTATGGAAAAATCTCAGGCAAGTACCGTAGGCTGAATATACGCGGCATATGACCGCAGTTGAAGGAAATCTCCACAACAGTGAACATCCGTGAACAATTGTTCATTAAGCGACCAATTTTGTTACCATTTTCCTCTTTGAGGCACAATATAGTCAACCACATGACCTTGGATTGGGAACATTCCATTGAAAGTATGTGATGAATCATTTAAGAAAATTACTACATTCATCGATACAATTCGTATGTGGACGAAAATTTAACGATTCAAAAATATTATTGATAATAATTAACTACATTACATTATGCACCGACACGTGCATAGTAAATTCCAATGACTCATCTTCATAACGCTTACAAATGTTTAAATTTTAGTGCTCCACTTGGTGCCGTATCAAATCGCTCACATTAAATTACCATAATATTACAAAATTTGCAAACATCAAAATGATAGAAAACAAAATTAAATCATAATATTTAATTAATCCTCCGTTATACTGAAGTATAACGAGACCGAAAATTTATATTGCATTCAATTCTTTGGGAAAAAAATTATAAAATTATACAATAATTACGATACAAGCTTAAAATCATTTTTTTAATGAATTATTGAATTGAAATAAAAATTAAAAAACCCGTTCCAGGGCATTAAAAACTACTGCAGTATACCCATTTCAGTAGGCCACTTTGACAGCTGCTTTTGCTAAAGTTATCAAAAGGCTTATAATAAAACATTAATAAAGAATAAAAGACACTTTCTAAAATATATACAATTATAATAATTATATGTGTGGACGTTGAGCCTAACTGGGTAAAAGTGAAACGAGCGAGCGTATGAAAACAATACACCTTCGGACAATTCAAAATAGTCCATCATTAGATCAATAATAAATTGTAGAATGTGTATAAATCTTGGGACGTACCCCGCGTGAACTTTTTGCGTGGATACATAAACTAACAGATAACATTAATAATGGTGTACGTGAATCTAGACCTCCTTGACTACCTCACTAGCCAGTTTTTGCGCAAAAACTATAGTAGAAGTTTCAAGTTACAATTTGTAAAAAGCTTCACCCCTTAATCCGAATATATCACGGTTTTCTAACAAAGACGTTTAATTGTCCAATAAATATTACGTAATGTTTCTGGATATTACGTAATGTTTCAGTCAAGATTCGAATTAATTAACAAACGTAAAAGTGACCTACTAAATGGGCTGTACCATATATAACATCAAATCTCTATATACTTTTTCTCTTTTAATTGATATACATGTCATGTTTAGTTAAATCTTTAATTTTAAAAGCAAATCGAGATTTTTAACCACTCTAGGACCTACTTATTACTTCATACAAAAAACTAGCCTGCGAATGAATCAAATTTTTTTTTATTTTTTTTAAATAATACTTTGAAAGCTAAATCAACTGGAATGGCTAAATAAAGATGAATCGTGAGTAATAAAGAGCAAAAAAAAATTATATGGCAATAATTTCAACAAGATACAGTTTTTTATTTGAAGTAATAATTCAGTAGTTTTGCAAAATAATAAGCATTTACAACGTTTACATTTATCAACATTAGTTTAAACGAAGACATTTTTCACTTATACGTATACATTAAGACATCGGAAGTTGTGAATCATGAATGAATAAATTATATTATTGTAACTATTTTTTAATTAATATTTCAAATACTGGTTTAAACAATTGAGATTGTTTACGGACTGACCGATAAGTATTAGAGTCTAGTTTTTTTTTTTCTGAAAAGTTTTTAAATTTTTATTCTATACATTGCAAAGGAATTTAAATAATACTTTATTGATTTATTTACAATAACAGCATTTTTTTATCTATATCAGTTTGTCCCCAATTTCAATCTCTTACTGATTATTAAAGAAGATAAGAAAAGCACGAGTCTAATTTTGATGTGAAATATGAAAATCCTTCTTATAATAGAAAACTTAATATCACAGACGCAAAAAATATGTATCAGTCAGTCCAACAACCTTTAAAACAATAAATACATTTCAGCCAACATAAAACTTTTGAGCAAACCTACCAGTGTGGAGTGAATATGTGACTATATATTTGTTTGTAAATGCGATGGAATAAAATGATTGTTTGTATGTTTTTATACTTCTACACTAACTGTCTACGTACGTTGACCCTCCATCGCCAGTTTCTGAAAGTAAACAAACTCAAGTGAATTCAGTTGAGTAAACGCAAACGCAGCATTGTGCAAAGGAATTTTCACACGTATTACTTATTTATATTTACTTTAAGAACCTCTTTTAATATAAACATTATATAAATAAAAAGGTCAAATGAAGTTCTCGTCACCGTTTAACCTTAATGTTAAACAATTGATCAAATACAAAGTGAATAGTGGATGGAGGATGAAAATAATAAGATAAACTATGAGACCTACACCTACTAAATTTATTTACAAATAGTTACTAGAAATTTAAGATTTCTTCCTGTGAATCTCATTGTTTATTTGCTGCCTATGCTCGGCTGATAAACAGCGCCGATCTTGATAAAATTTGGCACATATACAGCTTTCATCCTGGAGATGTACCTAGCATACTTCTAGTTTACTTTTTACCCGCATTTTTTTTTTTGCCAGATTTAGAGTTAAAGCTATCTTGCCAAATTTGGCATAGAGGCGGCAGCTTGCATACTAATTACGGACATAAATACTTTTTATCCCGGATGAACAAGCAATTCCTTATTGAGAAACAACTAGTTAAATATAAATATAACAATAGACATACAAATTACTGACACTACATTATATAAGTAATGGTAAATAATGATAAAAGGCAATGATTTTTAAGTGGTGCTTTAAAATGAGGATAGATGTTGTTTCTGGGGATTACCTTTTACATGGAGAGGTATCCCTGCGCAGCGGAGCGGCGGCGCGCCACCAGGTAGGCGACCAAAACAACGACGACCAACGCCCCCAGAGCGCAGCCAACGGCGATGGGCACCGCGTCAGGAACATCTGTGCCGCTGCATTCGCGAGCTGCGAACGACAATCGTTTTTTATATCTTTTGCTAGGTAGCCTGGTAGAGATCGCTTTTTAGCGATAAGGCGGCCTATTGCAAACAATAATCCATCAAAAAACAATTACGACTATCAAGGTTTTGCATTGTTAAGTGAATACCGTCCCCCATGAACATCTGCATCTGCCCCCGATGCGTTGTCGGCTAATCCCAGGATATGTTTCTACGCGGCATCAAATTGGAACGCTGAATCGCTTGGCGGTGTATCTCCGCCAGTACTCACTACTAGGTCACTGACCACTCGGTGACCTTTTATGTGACCTCAGGACGTCAGCATCTGCCATGCTTTTTAGCAAGCCACGACAGTTTCCGGGACCTACTGCCGTGAGGAGCTAAAATAGAAGAAAAAGAGAGGCACCGGAGGTTCTCACTTATTATTCTGATGGTGGCCACCGAAGTGGTTTTAGTGGGCAGCAATCCCACATAACCCGAGATCTCCCCAGAAAGTTAAATATTTCACTAGGAGATTTCCCCCGGTTGCGGTCGAGTGCACAAGTGTTCCCGTGACCCAGCCACCAAGCGACGCGAAGGAGCATCGCTGGGTTTTAGTGGGTATTCTGGTCGCCAGTCTGGCCGCCGGGGAGTCCCACATACCCCGTCGGAAGCGGCGCAGTCTTGCCTGCATCGCTTCCGGAGGGAATGCGTAAACGCATTTCCCAGCGGAAAAAAAATAGATTTCCCCCGCGTCAACAGAAGAAAAGCAAGGGTGGTGTCAGTAGCCACGGCCGCAACCTCCCATCGGACCTTAGTTAATTACTACCATTACAGAATAATAATAATGTTTACATCTGTTTACTAATAATAATAAATCATTCGCGGAGTGATTAAACAGCGCACGCTTCGAGTCGTGAGTAACATTATCAGTGTGCGCTTATCGCGCCAGACCCGCACGATAACCGATACGGCCTGCGGGGCCAGCGCCTGTGAATCCATATCACCGTATTGGCAATGAAAATTCACAAACGCAAACAAAATAAATTAATTTTAAATATCCGCAAACTCAAATCAAAACTTCCGCTGCAGCTTGAAACCTTAAGACGCAATGAGCCTGCTCTAAGACGCATACGTATTGCAATAAAAATAAATAAATATTTTTTTTTACATGCCAAAATATATATAAAAAGCAATGTTCCTCTTAACCTATAACATACATAAGAACAGGCCCAGAAGTGGTACGTGGTTAAAAACCGAACTAAAATCGATCCATCATCCATATAAAATATACAACAGAATCATTTTCAGTTTGTTTAGACTAAAACTATTAAACCTGTCCATCATTCACCAACATTGCAGGTCATGTCAGTAGTGATCTAAAAGGCCTCATCAAGCAGATGTCAGTGTATAGCCCAATCTTTGAAGGACGGACGTGACTGACAGAAATGTCTTGAGCTGAACTTTTTCTATACTTGAGTTGAAGATGAATGTGTTTGAAGCATCTGTGGGGCTCAGCACTCACCAGCACTGAAGGTCTCATCGGATCCGGACCGGAAGGCCTCCTCCTGCAGCTGCGAGAGTGTGAGGGTAGCGGCGGACAGGTCTGATGTCATGTTCAGCTGCGTGGGCGCCGCGCAACGGTACGATGTGGCGAGCTGCGTCGTCCATTCCACGCCGTGCCAGAACGCCACTGGTGCTTTCGTGTTCGCTGGAAGGAATTCAACTACTGTAGTGATATTTCTATTTGCAAATTCAAAAGTTCCCAACCAAACTAGGTGTCCCAATTTACACGAGACCACTGGCTTCAAGTGTATATTATGGGAGACTGCCTGGCTAATGAGGGGTCGTAGGGGTGTTTTTTTGTAAGTGTTTTCAAAGACGTATACTGACTGTCTGTCATTTTCACTCTTCCGGAATCCCATGTGCCACGGTGATATCGGAATCGTGTGAACTGTCATACTTTCCGCACTATTCGTTAATTAAATGTTCTATTTTATTATGTGTTCAAGATATGGGTTTAGCGCAGCCCAACGCAGCGCAACACAAAAAGTGTGTTATTTAGCAATAGCCGACGAAGTCGCTCGCCAGTCAAATTGGAAAGTGTAATCGAAATACAGATAAAAATTTGACTAGCTGTTATAAAGAATTAAGAAATCAACTTACAACTGTTCGGGAACATCTCCGGCGCGAGGGTAATGTTCAGGTACTCGAGCGAGTACTGCTTGGTGGTTTCGTTGCGGTGGAAGAACAGAACCATGTTATTGTACGTGGCGTTGACGGTGTCGTTCTTGACCGGCCAGCTCAGGTTGATCCACTGGTTCGTGCCGTTGCAGTTGCCGTCCACCACGCTGGCGTTCGGCGGCACGTTCACAACGAAGTACGTGAGCGCTGCGGACAAAAGACTTTTTTTGACACGTTCATGACCTTCGCACACCATATCATATTTGACACAAGCTCAATTCAAAATCACACGTTGAAATGAATGATTTTTATCGTGCTGCTTGTAACATGACGCGTGGGCAACGTGTGGTCCACTCACTCCAAGTGCTGGTACAGGCGCATAAATATTGAGTCCACATTCGGTACCGAGGCTTTCGCAGTCTAACGCAGAATTGCCCGCCGTCAATTAGCAATATTTTTTGGGTTTTGGTTTTAGGTGTCTTCTCCTAAACCAACATTCGCTTATACATCAAAACGTGATGAAAAGTGCCATTTAAAAACGAATGAATAACTTTTTTTGGTTTATAGTTTAGTGTAACATGTATCAATACCACCTCATAATATGAACGATATAACGTAAGCAAAAGTAGGTTTTTTTCGACGTAACAATATTGCTTACCTAGACACCTACTACAATAGCTGCAGAGAACGTGAGATCGCAATTACTTGGATTGAAAATTGCATAACTACATGCAACAAGCGTCCAGGGCTGCCGAACGTTGGGATATCAATCAATGGAATAAATAATAATCATCATTATCATTATCTCACATTATTAATGGCCCACTGAGGATACATCCCTCCTCTTTCACAGGCGCCAGGGTATCAAGCTTCCTGCTGTACTGCGAGTTGGGGTTATTTAAGAGGCGCAATTATGAATTAAAACATTGTTTGTTAGTGAAAGTCAAACACATTTTACGAAAGGATCCTCAAGAAAGGTAACTCCGAAATGTTACCATGCTGATTCTGATGAAGATTGACAGGGAATAACACTTTATCCCTTTGAATCGAAAGGAGTTTATTCCATCAACAAAAACATTCTCAAATAGCTATACCGTCAGACAGGCGTACCAAAAAATTTTACCAAAAAACAAAACAACATGTCTCCATGATTAAAATCATTTTATGCCGATCGCACTAGTAATGATAAGCAGTCTTGAGTGACAATAACTGGGACCGGCTCAAATTCAAGGTGGTGATGAGAATTTGTTCACAGAAACGACCCACAAAGTGAACAAACGTCACAAAAGTTGTAATACACTCTAATACTTTCATATAGTTGTAAAATTCTGACTTTCTGACCTTAATATAAAACGACATTAACCTTTAACGTTAATGCCTTTATGTGAAGTGAAACTTACGCTTAAGGCCAGCACTGTGCTTTGCCCAGTACTCTAAAATCTAAAACCATTCAGTTAGGTAAATACATACGTTAAATACAGTTTTTTTAATGTCACGTCTGTATTAATTGACTACGATCGATTAAGGCAGACGTTAAAGGGCGAAGAATGATGACGATATTTAAAAAAAAAGGAGTTTTCGTGTTATAAAACTAGCTTAAAGCTAGCGGTTAGCGTTAACTGAATTGACATAGCAAGATAACTGTTCGCAATCTATATGTGGCATGTTTGGTGACTCACACATGCACAGCTCGCTTCTATCACGTTACACATCTATTTTATACAAACAAACTGCATTTGTACCTATCACCTCACTAAGGTGCATGTCCGTGACAAATTCAATATTGACATTATTCCACTGGTTCTATATCATATACACACAACGGTTATAAGATAGTTATTATTTGGATCCATCAATAACGTAGATGATACAAAATGTAGCAGGAAGTTGGGTATTTTTTGACGACCTCCGTACGACGCGTAGAAACCAATTAGAAGTATGGGTTTGCCATACCCCTAACAGGTCAAAGGCTAACTTGTAGTGTAGGTATATAAAAAAAAAAAATTTGAGCCTACTGGGGTAGACCTTAACGGTTCGCTGCGAAGTCTATCTGTCAACCGCTATTCTTGACAGAATAAATATCCAAAAGTTTAAAACGATCAATTATTGTTTTTTATTTTGTATTTTTATTTAGCGAAGTTAACTATGCGATTTCAAAAGTTTATTTTGAAACACCCGCAGTATTGTAAAAGGTATTCAGGTGCGCGATTTAATATTTTAAAACGCGCACCTAAAGAACCTTTCATTTAAAATAGACTTGGTGAGTACATAATATGACAAAATAAAAACGCATCGAATTGAGAACCTTCGACGTCGGACACGCATTCAATGTTAAAGATGTCATCCTTTGTGAAGTGTCAACGTTGTCAGAGGCTCCAGCCGCTGACGTCAAACGACGGCGTGGTGCAGTCCCGCTACAATGTGACCTACATTCGGCGTCTCCGAGACTAGACGCCAGGCAATAAGCCGAGACAGAGAAGAAGAACCATTGGCACGCTCCAACGCTATGAACTCCTTTTCTTACTAACAGCTTTTGCCAGCGGCTTCGTCGTAGTTCACATGCTCTCACTACACATCATCATGATCAGCCCATTACCGGCTCACTACAGAGCGCGGGTCTCCTCGCAATATGAGAAGGGTTTGGCCATAGTCCACCACGCTGGCCATGTGCGGATTCGCAGACTTAACACGCCTTTGAGAACATTAGAACTCTCAGGTGTGCAGGTTTCCTCACGATGTTTTCCTTCACCGTTGAAGCAAGTTATATTTTAAATGTTTAAAAACGCACATAACTCTGAAAAGTTAGAGGTGCGTGTCTCACTACACATTTGCATTCAAATTACAAACATATATTTTGTTCTATAAGGGGATGAATTACAAAAATCCCTTTCTGACTCCCTAAGTTATAACAGCTTGTATGCTAAATTTTTGCCCTTTACGTTGTGCAGCTTGAGCTGTCCGATTACAGATCCCATTCAGACAGGAAGCCAGTCAATCAAATTTTCTTTATATATACGGAAGATGAACGTACAAGTTGTAGGCATTTATATGTAAAAATGAGTACACGACAAATGTTCTAGACATATTGAGAACCTTTTACGTTAACACAGTTAAGTTACATGTCAATATTATTTAGAATTTAGTCATTCATTCATTTTATTGTATTCTTATCATGTGCATTCCATATCTGGGAACATAACGCTTCGTCGGGGCATTGCAATAGAGTCGTCATTTTTGTTAGACATGACATATGTATGTGTACATATTCTTTTTTAAATAAAAACTATTGTACTTTCTGTTAAAATAATTTAAATTTACAATAATAATGAATAAGTAAACGTGATAATATTTGTTAAAATGCAAGTTGATGCAAAATAAAAAACAAATTTATGTTTTTGTTTTATTAATGGCAAGATTCTTGTTATTCAAAAAAGGTAAATAAGTGAATAAGATATTCGAATTACATTGCTAAGTTTTTCTGCTTTTGCTGTTTATTGTATAGTAGTTATTTATACAAACGTAATTTTTCAGATTTTGATAAAAAGTCACAATGTTTTATGCCTGCAGGAAATGTGTTAAATTTAAGTACTGTTCTAGAAAGAGGGCTTTTAGAAAATATCGAGAGATTGCTTGTTTGTTCGCTAGTCTTTATTTGTTATGTTTCGGGTGTGGCGTTTTACAGGAATGGCGAACGTTTGCACGCATCCCAACCATGGCACGGCTCAAAATTTTCAGGAAATAAATGTCCAACCCACGTCCGTAAATTTACAACCAATTTAAAGATAGTTTGAACATTATAGGCCAGAAATTTCACGAATAAACGCACACGATACCACGGACGTAGGTTTGACGAGCTGGTTTGGCCTTGCCGCTAAGAATTCGATTATAGATAATAAAGGTATTATTTTAATCTGATTTAAAAAAAACACTGGCGACACTCGTGTTCTGAAGTGTGATATACAAATATAGTACAGACGGAAACTTCAGAATTAATTAAAAAAATCGAGTAAACAACTTATTTTTTGCGGGTATAAATATAAATTTAGCAACAAAAATGTGCAACTATTACTCGCGTCACTAATTCATTACTGTTAACTGATTTTTAATATAGTACTTATAGTTCGGTAAGTACAACGTTGGTACTTAGCTACTATCTTATTTGTTAAATTTGTCGAAAAATGCCCCTACAAATGTGTAAATGGAACATGTTATGAGATGACGAGTAATGTCTATAAATGAGGGCAAAGGAGGCAGAGGATACCCAACAACACAACAAGGGTCACTAGGAAATATTCTAACGACGTCTGGCATAAGGCCAAAAATCCCCCAGAAAACCTTAGCCGCACCGAGTTCTGGTCAACTTACAGGAGGCTCGAACGCAAATACAGAATGAACCAGTATAATAATAATTTATAACTTTGAATATATGTTTTTGCGTTCAGCTTTTAAATTGACAAATAAAATCTGGTGAAAAAAGATCACCATACCTGCACTAAGGTGACGGCTTTCTCAGTTAATCAGGAGGCTCCCTTTCCAAGTGGCTAAAGCCACAGGTCTTACTTTTAATTCCACATCCCGGGTTCATTTTCGTCTCTGCTCTATAAGGAAGTTAATAATATCTACAACTAAAAACTCAAATCTTTAGCGTAGCGTTTCATGGAAACGTTTGTTTCGCCACAATTTAACAACTTCTCACTAAAATGACAGATTAAATAGAATTTTTATGTGATGTTTGGTAAGTTGATATGTACACTGGGGATTTTGATAAAAAGTATTGCCACGGCTAGCTACCATACCATACCTACTGATCAGGAGATATAAAGTCATGTTAACGTTTTTAACTACTACTCTGTGGTAAGAATGTACAAATAGTAAGTAAGCATATTCCGATGGGGCAACAAAGAGATTTAACAAGTACGTACTATGTTATGCAATTCTGTTTGACACACGCCGTATGTCTTAATTTCAATACGCGTTCAACACTGGGCATAGGTATTCTGTGAGGATATCCACACGCTACCTTTACTGCCGCTTGTCAGCTAGCCAGGGATTTCCCTGCGGAACGTTTGATGTCCTCTGTTAAGTTGAGTGGGAACAAACACCAGCTTCTCTTTAGTCCTTATATATTTACGTAACATTCATGATTCTATAGCCACCACCATGACAGGTACAGGAAGTGAGATTGAAGTTACAATCGTACGCCAAGTTGGGACTTGGCCAATATGTCGGATTTTCAAGAATAATTTCCTACACAGTATGTGAATTATTTATAAAAATAACTATATATGGGTATTAATAATGCATTAAAACCAACCTTGGTCACACGTTTAGTTTAATAACTGCAAAAAAAGTCTTTGGAGACCAAAAAGTGCTATTCTTGGCCAGAAGAGAATGCTGACATTTTGTATTTTTAATGTTAGTATCTAAATAATCAAAATAGATGGTGTCAGTCAACGTAGACAGAAAAACCTTTTACCTAAAAATATTTGCACATTACAGAAATGGTGTTAAGCTATTTCCCGCGACTTCGTTCACGTTTTTTTATTTTGTGAATTCAACGAACTGTCACTTTTCACGGATATAAAAAGTGCAATGCCGTTTAAATTATAGCGCATTTTTTTTATTTCAAATTTAGATATTAAAAAGTTCAAGTATAACTCAAGTGTTCAAGTTTTCGATTAAATTTACAGTTTTCCGAACCCACAATATTTTATATGTTTTACCTACACAAGTCGGCCGGTTTATTTTCGAGTAGTGGCTTGATCAAAGCCATAACAAGTCAATATTTTTCGAATAGTTTAACAGGTAAAGACATAAAAACATTGCTCTTATTTGAAACTGGTTCTAGTAATCGTGATCAGGTTATACCAGATCGTCACCGTCGCCGCGTGGCCGACCGTATAACTGTTTACAGATGCAAATGTCTGTGAGCGTTGCACCCAGCCTAGGTTTGGTGATGCAAGGTCGAGCTGCTGAACTATTGTTTTTTTTTTTATATGCATAGCGAGCAAACGAGCAGGCGGGTCACCTGATGGTAAGTGATTACCGCCGCCCATGAACATTTGTAGCACCAGAGGAACCGCCAATGCGTTGCTGGCCCTTGAGCAATTTGTTAATCCGCCCTTTGAAGATCTCCATATTATAACCATTAGGGAACACAGAAGATGGAATGTGATAGGCTGTTGAATGATGATGTCCTAAATTAATTATCAACCTAATCCAAAATCTTATCATTAACAATAGAATACGACGATTCACACTAACATTATAAATGCAAGTTTTTATGTTAGAGTGTTTGTTTGGTACTCCTTCACGCGGGTATTACTGAACCAATTTGGCTGTAATTTGGAATAGAGATAGAATATACCCTGGATTGAAACATAGGATACCTTTTTCTCGAGAACCTTTTTGATTAACTGAATTACACGTCGATGATCTACAACTATAGGTAGTTTCTAACCATAGCCAACTTCCTCGAATATAGATTTATACGTCAGAAAAGGGGGCGGAAACAAGAACAGGAAAGAGACAGGGGAATCTTGTTACAAACGTTGCTTATCGCAATTAATATTTTTAATAACCTTTGAAACAACAGAAAATATAAAACCGGTCTCTTGTGTTAGGTTTAGTACGGGACTGCATATCTAGTACATTATTGATCGAAGTGCAACCACTATAACCACTCGATCGCACCAGTAGCCTTAGTATAAGATTTGTACACTCGCAAACTTGGAGTCGCTTTCTATTATCGAAACACGTTAACGACAAAACTAAATGAATCTTATACTTTCAGTTTGGAGTCGCAATTTCCGTGCCGCACATTTTTATTTTACCTTGTGCCGGTATGCAAGTGTGAAAGAATTTGAGTTTTAAACTAGGAAGATAATGAGTTTTTAAGCAATTAAAATACCACTTGCAACGGTGAAGGAAACCATGCATGCATGCCTAAGAGCTCTCCATAGTATTCTCAAAGGCGTGTGCTGTCTGCCAATCCGCACATTGCCAGCGTGGTGTACTATGGCCAAACCCTTCTCATATTGAGAGGAGACCTGTGCACTGTTTTAGCCGGAAATGGGTTGATAATGATTATGATATTCGAAATAAACTACGATTGTGAACTAACAAATCTTATACTTATGATACTACATAGGGAATAATTTGCAAACGCTTAAACTAAGAACAGCATTGTTAGTATCTATATCAACTCCTCGGGACAGTCATTCATATTCCCCGATGGGCGTAACGTTTTATCACACTAGTTCCGGGAATAAGTACAATGAGATATGTACAGGCAAATATCTGCATGATAAAATTGTAAAGCTACAGTATAATAAGTATGATTATTCTCGCAATACAGAGTATGGACTGTGCGAAAAAGTTACTTATTAGCACTTGCCTATTAAGATCCTAGAGCTGGGCACATAACTCCTCTCTCATAGGTTAATATCATATTTTAGTGATAATAGTGAAGCGGTGATAGCCTCGTGGTTAGGGCGTCAGCCTCCTAATCAGAGGTCGGCGGTTCGAATCCGGGCACGCACCTCTAACTTTTCGGAGTTATGTGCGTTTAAAAAAAAATATCACTTGCTTCAACGGTGAAGGAAAACATCGTGAGGAAACCTGCACGCCTGAGAGTTCTCGATAATGTTCTCAAAGGCGTGTAAAGTCTGCCAATCCGCACATGGCCAGCGTGGTGGACTATGGCCAAACCCTTCTCATATTGAGAGGAGACCCGTGCTCTGTAGTGAGCCGGTAATGGGTTGATCATGATGATGAGTGATAATAACTGGAACCTTCAGTTAAACTCTCCGAAAGACGGGATTGGCTATACGCATGTCACATGTAATATTCTAGTCAATTGTATTATTTTTGTCAAAAAAAAAATCCTAAAACAGATTTAAGTATAGTAAAAAAATGTTGAGTTAAGAATTTCACTTGTTTAAGTATTTGTTTCAAATAAGCACCGATAAACCATGCATGTTACTAGCAATAAAGACAAATTCATGTTACTATGTTAAATTGTAAAATCAGTGTCAATCAATAAAGTTAGCTAGATTCATTAATACCAGGTACAAGGTGCTTTATGTTCCGTTACGCAAACATTTTACTCGAAAGTGACTCACAAAACTTTGTTGGCGGCAATCATTTTCTTTGTTACAATCAAAATTTTAAGGTTCTTATATTAAAGATGACGGGCAAAAGGAATTTGCATTTCAGGTGAGAAGCTGAGCGCTTCGTATAACTTCCCATATTACATGCACAGGTATCTACGGCATAAATTTAAAGTTTTGGCCAATATAATAATCATTTTTGTAACGATCTCCGTGGCCCAGCGGGTGCGCTGTCGCATTATAAAGCTGGAGGACCTGGGTTCGATTTCCGGCTCGAGTCTGGTCTGATGGGATTCTTCGGCCATGGCTTATTAACACCATACCGACAAAGACGTGTGCCATGTGAATTAGCGTTCCGGCACGATGTCGCGTCGAAACCAATTAGAAGTATAGGTTTATCATAACAGGTTAGCCCGCTACCATTTTAGAATGCAACATCACTCACCATCAGGTAAGATTGCCGTCAAGGACTAACTTGTAGTGTATTAAAAAAGAACACTTTTAATAACCCTTCAGCGAACTACAGGGCGCGGTTCTCTTCTCAGCATGAGAGAGAATTGTGCCTGCAGTCCACCACGCTGGCCAAGATTGACAGAATTCACACGCCTTGGAGAACATTATAAAGAAAATCTCAGACAAGCAGGTCTACGATGTTTATTATTTGGAGGAATGGGGATGAATTCTTTTGGAAGGTTGTAGGCTATTTAATCATGCTACAACCCTGGCCCTATATAGCGATGCGACGCAGTGAATCCGAGTAAACTGAGTACATCATCGGATAAAAGTTCAAATTAGAAAAACGTTTATCAATTATCATCGTGTCCTTTAGCATCACGCTAAGCGGTGTGGGAGGCGATGCGAAGTGGTGTGTCGTATGCAGTAAAGTTGTATGGCACATATTTACTAAGTACTCCGACAAGTAGCGGAGTAGCACTAGGCACGGATGAAATACCAAAGCGGTATTTTTTTCTGAACACAAGCTGCCGTATGAATAGCGCGTTATCAGATATAAAGCGCACAGGGGCTCGCTTGTATGAACAGACTGCATTCATCCATTGTGCCAACGCTCGCATGACATGCGTTCGGGGAAACTTATCAGCGTCTAGTGCAGCGTTAAACGTTATTATTCATTAACAGACTAAAAAAGGTCATCATCATCATGATCAACCCATTAACCGGCTCACTACAGAGCACGGGTCTCCTCTCAATATGAGAAGGGTTTGGCCATAGTCCACCACGCTGGCCATGTGCGGATTGGCAGACTTCACACGCCTTTGAGAACATTATGGAGAACTCTCAGGCGTGCAGGTTTCCTCATGATGTTTTCCTCACGATGGCTATCACCGCTTCAAAAAAGGTCACGCACATTATATCGACTCAGAACCAAGTCTAATCAAAGTAGAACATCCTAAGCTATATGTACTGTGGTATAGTGTGTGTCGCGTGGACAACGAGTGGTCTACAATATTGAAGTTTGCTTCATGTCACGTAACATAATACTAACATTCAATACGCCTAATAACAGCACAGTCGGCGTTTAGTCGATAAATTGCGTGCCAGCCTTAACTCTACTAATAATGACGCTGAAAAGTTTGTTTGTTTGCAGCCGATTATACCCTTAAAAATTTAAATATCACTTGCTTCAACGGTGAAGGAAAACATCGTGAGGAAACCTGCACGCCTGAGAGTTCTCCATAATATTCTCAAAGGCGTGTGAAGTCTGCCAATCCGCACATGGCTAGCGTGGTGGACTATGGCCAAAACCCTTCTCATATTGAGAGGAGACCCGTGCTCTGTAGTGAGCCGGTAATGGGTTGATCATGATGATGATACCCTAGTACTTGGCGAATTAGAAAAAGTTCTAGAGATAAGACAAGGCGATGCGATGTGTCCCGTTCCGGCATATCATGTAATTATTGCTGATGAAAGTTTATTGAATAAACTTTATAAGTTGCGAGAAAAGACAAAGCTAGTTTCCCATAAATATATAATACGGAGTGTTATATGAAATGCATGTCTTTTACTTGAGTTAGTAACCTAAAATAACCAGAAAATCGATGTGATAAAATGGCTGACAGCCAAAACTTAGCTATAGACGAAGCAAAGTAAACTAACTCTCAACTTTGATCGAACTCGAATAAATGTATGGTTCCGGGACCCCGGCTCCGGTCGGTTTGACGGCGGCATTTATCTGAGATTTATGAACCGTAATAGGCATATATTAATTATATAATACTGTGATATATGCCTATTACGGTATTATATAATTAATTGAAATTTTTACATATATTAATTATGTATTTTTAATGGCGCTACAACAAATGATAAAAATATATAAGTCGAAAATTCCCATCCAAACCAAACGTGTTTTATTTGTGTATTTTACTCAATTATAATAAATTAAAATACGTAGTATTTCATATTCGTCGAACCCACGAAACGGGTTTGGGAGTCCAATAATCCCCAACTACGAAACATGGAGTCCTGAATTTGAATACCAGATCCGTACAAGATATGTTAGGTAAGGTTGTTTGTATGAGAGTAAGGTACGCTGTTTGACCGCTATGTCAAACAGCGTATACCCTTCGCGTCGGTGATTAAAAATAAAACGTCCCCTAAGTGAGAACACAAATGGACGTATAATAAATAAGCAACAGCGGAAATATTTGTGCGCTTAGAAAAAATCGCTCTGAATTGAGAAGTCACGATTGCCGGAATAACAGTTTTTAAGTTGGTTGCTCAATGTTGAAAAAGAGATATTTATGCAGACATTACCTAACACAACTGAAAGTTGCGCGAATCAGCAAAAAATATACCGATAATGACCAAAGTTTTTTCACCCACTTGTATCAGTTTTGTATAATAATAGCTAAAAGTAAATCTACTGTTTACAGAATCAGTTGGGCTTAGTGTACGCAACGAGATCAATGTCTACCATTAACTTGTCCTACTTCTATTGGAACAAATAGATGGCTGTTAAAAATGTCAGCAAAGATTTGTTAGCCAACATAGGTTAATAAATGTTGGCAACATAAGTATTTATTTTATATGTATTAAAACAAAATTTTACAAATTATTTTACTTACATTTAAACATAGTAGAATGCTGTTACAAAATGTCAAAACTGCAAAAACTTTGCCATGTTTTAATGATTGACAACCCTTAACAAATCCTAGATTAATGTAATAATATGTTAGTGAATTTTTATATGTATTAAAACAAAGCTTTACAAATGATATTATTTTACATTAAAATGAATGCTGTTCCAAAATGTCACAACTGCAAAAACTATGATTGAATGATTGACAACACTTAACAAATCCTAGATTAATGTAACCATGTGATAGTGAATGTTCACCAGTTTTATAACAACACCATATGAGATTTTAAACACAAGAAAATGTCTGGAAATAATTATTCTGCATAGTGTATGTTAGCATTACTGTCACAAGTTTCACTGCAATGATGGCAAGAATTTTGCAGTTTTCTTTCAAGGTTTCCTGCCTCAGATCTTCAGCAAATTCAAATAACATAATCTAGAAACATCTCTCTTTGAAATAAAAACATATTATTGGAAATTTTCAATTATCAAATTATTTTAACAAGTATTGCAAAGCAAAAATCCAGTACAGTGTCAGTCCGCACACAATAGTTCCGTACGATTGTACAAGTACAACAATATGAACTTTTTATAATAGTAACAAAAGAAATGCATATTGTTTTTTTTTTATACACCACACCCACCACCTACAGTTAGCCCGTGACGGCATCTCACCTGATGGTAAGTGATGATGCGGTCTAAGATGGTAGCGGGCTAACTTGTTAGGGTATTGTAAACCCATACTCCTAATTGGCGACACATCTTTATCGGTTATTATATTGTGTGAAAATTTCAATTCTTCACGTATGTGAAGACCAGCTAAGGCTCAGTAATATCCCTATAAGATTTTAAACATTAACTCTTAATTCTAATATTGTATTGTTGTATAAAACTTGTTAAAAGAATTTGTTACTGAATCAATAAGGCAATGAGGTGAGAATATTATGTCTGCTGTTTTTGCGCCCTACTTCTTTTGGTGCAGCTAGATTGCTTTATTAAATGTTTGTAGAGGGTTTGTAACAGTTAGAGTGAGATACGAGTCAGCTAAGACAGAAACAAGCTAACAGTAGCTTAGTAATCAAATTCAAATAATCTTTATTCAAATAGTCCTTTAAAAGGGCGCTTTTGACGCGTCAATAATTTACAAAGTAGTAATTTGATGGTGATAACTACATTCGTTAACTTAAAACTAAAGCTATGAGGGTTCCAAACGCGGCCCGGTCTAAGAAGAAGCCCACAACAAACTAAGCCAGGTAAATTTTCTTTTTGTTATCACCATCTCACATGCCACTTAAAATTATATTAAGAGCTATCTTATTAGAGCAATATTTCACACCCATGCTTGTTTATCATTTACGTAATCCTATCCTATCCTATCCTAATATGGTCCTGTTTGCAAACTTTAACTATAGAACCCTTAAAACAATAAAATTGGAAAGATATACTTTAATTAAAGGACAAAACAGTTATAAGCTTTGAACGATCACCTTTCACAAAGATTTTTGTAAATCAGATACCAAAATGTAAAATATAATATTTCCAGAGATATGTGAATAACAATGAAGCAAAAAAAAATGATACAGGAAATGAAACTAAAATGAAGTTAAAATTTGAAAGTACTTACATGAATTAACAGCCTTGGTGTATGTAACATTGAGTTGCGCTGCAAACTCTACAACCACACATGTTACATTTTTGGCGTCCTTGTATGACCATTTTCCTTGTTTAGGAGCAGGTGTGGGTGTAGGCGCAGGAGCAGGAGTAGGGGCAGGGGTAGGGGCAGGAGTAGGGGTAGGTTTGGGAGGCTCAGTTGTAGGAGCTGGTGTAGTGGTGGAAGTTGTAGATGTAGTAGTCTTCTCAGTAGTTGTAGTAGTTATAGGAGTGGTGGATGTTGTCGTAGGCTTCTCTGTTGTGGTTGTATTAGTAGCATCTGATATCACTGTTAATGTGGTAGGCTGGCTTGAAGGGTGCACTGTGATGGTCAACGGCTGCACATCGGAGATGTTACCTTGACCTAAACAAAATAGTTTTATTATTAATACATACTTGAATTATCAATAAAGCAAAAAATATCTTATTTGTTTATTACCTAAATTTGGTTCAACAGATTGGAATTAAGACCATTATAATAAAATTGCATCATGTTGATTAACGTATATAAAAATTATCAACTAATAAAATAACCTTACAAACATTCCCAGGGAATGAAATACACATCGTTTGATAACTATGCACAGATTTTTTTTTTTTTTCATACTGTCTTTTAGCTGTGCTAACCCTAGAGGTTGCCACAGCATAACCGGGATGTTTGGCCGAAAAACCCAGGTAGCACATTTATGGGGTTTTAGTTGATTTACTTCAAATATAACGTGAGAGCCTACTGTAGCAGAATAAATAAAAAAAAAAACATTTTATAATCAGACTCCTTTGTTACTTTAGTTTCAGAATTAACAGTAAAATTACACACCTTATTAAAACTTTGCTAGACTAGCCTAGACTAAAATAGTCTCTGTCCATATCCTGGGTGAAAAATAAATGAACAGTTAGACATTACTGAGACAAAAATGCTTATCTCCTTAATTTCTAGTAAGATCTAAAATTTGTTGGTGTTATTATATTCTCAAAAAGTGTCTATTTATTTCACCCAATTTACAATTATCTATATTACTTACCACTATACTACGTGTATAAAACGTGTAATAAAAGATCCCAAAGAAAGTCTTAGCGTGAAAATTTCGCAACGTATAAAGGTAGGTAGGTACCCTCTATTTCCGGCAAAGGTAAAAAATAATTACTTGTAATATCAATTGAACTTATGTATAATCTGTAGTTTTTAAGGTGTTGACAAAGAACTTTGTTGAACAACATGTGTAGGAGACAAACTAACTAAAACCCTTACGTAGCTGATAAGTAACAAAGGAGATATTATAAGATGAAATCATTTAACTTTTGTCGTCTCTCGCACTTACCGAGTACAGTAATACTGCATAGCACTGCCGCAAGTAAATAAAAACTTAACCGTGTCATTTTGAGATACAGAAAATGCGATTCGTTTGTAAATTTTTAATAGTTTCGCGAACAATCTCACTAGTACGTTGCAATTAAAATGATTTTGTAAGAAAAGAATCGACGGGAAATGCCAATTGTCAATATATTTTGTAAGACAGCTGCGAAATGGTGTTGCCAGAAATGAGGTCAAAAATTGTACTAATACGTACACACGTACGTAAGACTACTTCAGACGTACCAATTTACCTAAGTATTGGCACTGGAAGTGTTTAAATCCTCTTCGATATTTTAAATTTAATGTTCTATATCGCTGTTTTTACTTATTTTTATTTTCATTTTGCAGCTATAATATACAAAGGAAATCTATATGAGATCTCTTCCGGAAACTTCAAGATGTAATTTTACTTAGCGGTCACAAGAATATAGTTTTATAAAAAAATAATGACTGCATGCTATGAATTATATTATATTATTGATAGATAATATTTTCGTCGTAATTGCTGGTATTTGAAGAGTATCTGTCAGGTTTTATTACTTTTTATTTTACTTTTAATTCCTTTAAATATAAAAACACCCATCCAAAGCGACAAACTATAGCAATTTTATTCGGACTCTTTTATTTCCCATTGAATGTTGCTGCCATAGAATAATATTGCTGCTATTGAAATTCATGATTTAGGTAATTTATATTAGTCTACATGTAATGTATGAGAATAATGATGAAGGAAGCTTTTCCTGCGTAGATGTCACTCGCTGTAGTATAATAATGAGGACGCGAAACTCAAGAGTTAAACTCACGAATAACGACTTAGTACATCGTATAGAGAAAGGACGCGGAACAGACCCGCATGTGGTAAGCTTGATGTAGTCAATACGATCTTCAAGCTAGCAAAATTTCACCCTTATCTCATATATCACCCTTGTGTCATATTTTTAAATGCAAACTCCGGGCAATAAGGAAACGATGCATTAAGGAAAACTGAATCCTGGCGTAGAGTGAACCAATATTGTATTTACTACACTGGTTCAATGTCCTCTATCATCATCACCCTAACCTGTATCCTACAGCTGGGTACACACTAGATCGCCCTAAGTGAATGCCACAGCATCTTTAATTTTTTTTGTACAAAATATTATCGTCACAATTAATAATTACTGATCATATCCAATGACTTCTATGTATTACAGAAGTCATTGATCATATCCAGTTTATTTTTAAGCAGGCACTGACGTAATTTCGTTGGTTATAATATGCTGCTGCCCATTTCCGAACTCCAGCCTGGCCTTCTGAGAATTCCTCGTCAGAAACCTTGTTTCACTAAGTAAATTTACCTACCTGTTTGGTAGGTTAAACCAAACCAAAGTAAATAATAGTCCACAAGAACATACGTACATAGTACTAAAGTAAAAAATTGTTAAACTTTGATGAATCTATAGTATCGATGTATAGACCCCATATTTTTATTAAATTCGAGTTTGCGTATCACGCAAAATCTACTGGAAAGAAATGAACACAATTAAGTATCCTTCCCTTAACACTAAGGCTTTAGGCGATTTTATATCGCAAAACCATTAAAACTCTTTCAGGATATGGGGTAAAACTTTTGTCAATTTTACTTCGTAATTTCCGGCCGGCCGGTGCCATAACAGGCAGGCAATGGGTTGATATAGATGATAATGACAGTGATATTAATATAAGTGTTCACACATTTAGGTAGGTTAAGTAGTAAGTAAAGCTAAGACCACACCGCGGCATTCGAGATCGGGTCCAACGTTGCGGTCCAATCACAGTACTCCTCAATCACAAGATTCTTCAATCAAAGGACTCTTCAATCAAAAGGGTGCATCTTGTGATTGAGGAGTCATTGCTTTTATATCTTAGTAGGAATCTCGTTTATTTAACACAGAAAAAAATATGGTGTATTGATTAAATTTTTATTCATGTTCCACTAGAAGACAATCTCCATACACGAATACTTAGAAACGAACTAGCTACGAGAACTTATGTGAAATTAGATATTGTACAGATTCATTTTGCTAATATGCATGTGTAACGAAGACAGGACGTAGCGTTCAATGTGCGTTCTCAGCAGCATGCTTGAGTCCTGCGGTCCACCAATCACAAGTCTTGATGACACGGGAGCTCCTTTAGATTGGCCACACGCAGGAGGTTAAGTTAAACGCCGCCACTTAGCAATAAGTTAACAGTTACAATTTGATAGCCTAATCACTACATAGCGATCTCTTCCACGTTTACTTAAAAATATACATCTAGTTCTACAATTTACATACTATACAGCAGTCAGATATACATAAGATGATATAATATAATAAATGCAATATTAATTAAATACATAGTCATATAAATATCTACTTGAAACATTGTGGTTGCCACAAGCCGCTGACTCGATATTTGGTAAACTTACCAGACACACATCAGTACCTATCGAGGCACATCCAACCTAAATAAATATAATATGTACAAACTTTTAATATACATCATACGAAAGTACTGGATGAATAAAAAAATTATCACAAAGCGTAGCGTGTAACATTTGGTATCAACTTATGAATTTTATAATATCATTGGTTCAAGAGCCAACAAATAAGTTGGGCTGTTGGGCTGTTGGGCTGTTAGAGTCAGAGTGTGCATAGAGAGCCTAATAGAAAGGTTTCAATAATATGTATTCACCTCACTTGAATTTTTGAACTTTGAATGTTTTAATTGCAGATAAGCTACATATAAGGCATTAGGATATCGCAATTTAATAACTACCTTCTACTTTGTTATAACATTCTTAATCTATAGATTGCAGTAAGTTAGAATTGCGATAGGTAGCAGCAATACGACGATCGCAAAAACATTGGCCATTGGCCGTGGTCGCCTCATTTGTGCGTTCATAGATACTGCAATACACACACACACACTTTGTACACATACTTTTCTGACGTGGTTTTGTTATCCTCATACAAGTTGCGATGTGAATATTGACAAACGTCATTAAATCAGAATTTAAGAAAACAAGGCACGAGACCGAAAATTTGTTTTTTACTTGGTTTAGAATTTAGACATTTATGTATTTTCTCTTTTATTGTAATGTTTGTTTTGAAAACGGAAAAAAACTCGTGTGTTTGTAATGTAATATATTTTTTTTTGATTAAATTTATAAAAAAATAATTAAAGACATTGTTGTATTTGAAAAAAACTTACACTAAGAAGCAATACATGTTTGTTTGAATTAAAAGACAAACAAGAAAAATAGAGTATGTTCAGATTGAAGTTAACGTCCATATATGATAATGATCATGAATCAATCACAATACAACCGGGGCTGACTGAAATTTTGCGTTTTGCATGGAGATAACAGGTTTTCATCAGAAAAAACCCGAGTTCTATTCAGGGGTCAATCATAAAAATATTCATTGATTTTCAGTTGGCCATATCTGTGTGGGCAACATCTGACCTCAAAGACATTGATTCGTGATGACCACGACCGCTCTGCAAAGAGTGTGACGACGAAGAAGAAGATATCTATGGACTGTGTTATTCGACTCTTGAAGTTGAAAGTTGAATAGACTTACTTTACATTTATTCACATCAAATTTAAAGTTGAATAGACTTACATTTATTAACATGACCGCACGCAACTTACGACCTGGGTTTAACGATGCGGCAGTTTTAGGTTCCTCTTCCTCATTTTAGTCTTATCACCCCGATTAACAGAGATACTATTGCAATGGCATCTTTGGCTCTTTCGTTATGGAGTTATAAGTCATATTAGCCCTGCGCTGGCGCACCATATAGGGATAGACGAACTTGTTCACTATGGCTATGGTGGTAAGTAATAGTAAACATATGCCTATAATAGCAATAGCTCCCTCGTAGCGGTTGCAATTGTAAGCTGGAATAAAATACAAAATACTAATTAATTCTTAGGACGAAATTTAAAACTTTGCACGTCTCAGGAAACAATACGAATTAAATTAAATAAATCTTATATATAAAATTCTCGTATAACAATGTTATGAAATTTTTAATGCATTTTCAGTTAGTCTGAGAACCGCAAAAAAAATATTTATTGGATAATTTTTTTGAATTTTTTTTTGTAGTATGTGGCATTGAAAAATACAAACAACTCTAAATTTTCATTCTTCTATCGACAACTCCTATTTTTAATAGTCATTTTAGTAATTTAATCATTTGTCATCCCGCTCGATAACTGAACAATTATCGTCTTTATTGTGAATTCTGGCAAAACAACATTTGCCGGGTCAGTTAGTAATATATAAATAATTATTATTTATATACTATTTATTCTAAGACCAAATCCCTAATGAGAGATTTGATCGTTATTCCATCGCTTGTGTGGTTAATAAGAACAAGAAGCAACAATGTGATAGGTTAAGATAACATGTTAAGATGATGTCTCAAAATATTTGATAGTTGCTCCGAATCATAAGCATCAGAACAATTATTTGACTAAATACTCTCATATATTCAGTTTTTACGTTTTATTTCATTGATCTGTGCTACATTTGCATGTCTTTTGCTATCCTTGTCAATTATTTGCAAGACTACATGTGATACTGATTGTATGTGTTAGAAAGTAAAACAAAGACATCTATCGACTTTGGGCGGACAGGATCGACGTAGAACGGAACATATAATACAATATTTTAATGAAATATTTACGTATTTAGTTTAGTTTAAACGTGTATTTGTTGAATGGGCAAATAAAGCTAAGTTTGCCATTTGAGCATTTATACCGTATCGATTAAGGTTACTGCATTACTTGTCTGTAGGAGCAAGCGTTTTATGCATTAAGTTTGTCAACAACACACTTCTTTATATTATTTCCTCGTCGAAGATAAAGTCCTGTACGCAACAAACGGGTGCCTAGTGTGAGATTTTGTACTAATTCAATCACATTAAAGTTAATTACAATCAAAGATGAACCATGGGTTAATTGCGTCAAAAATTAGCATATTTGTTAAGTTCGGGTATATAGGTTATCTCCATTCAATATTTTAACCAAGTTAGATCTGTAGTTCCGGTGTTAAGTAGTAACAAACACGCCCACTTATATAAGTATATATACATAAGTATATATATATCTATATATATATATATTCAGCTTTATGATATTAGTATGAATGCACATAACATGACAATGTTAATGATCTTTTTTCTAATTAATTTTGTTTTTTTCTTCAGTAGCATGATTTCATTCATAGATCACTGTCTTGTCTGGTGGGAGGCTTCGGCTGTGGCTAGTTACCACCCTACCGACAAAGAGGTGTCGCCAAGCGATTTAGCGTTCCGGCACGATGTCGCGTAGAAACCGAAAGGAGTATGGGTTTACCATACCCCTTAAAGGTTAGCCCGCTACCATCTTAGACTGTATCATCACTTACCATCAGGTGAGATTGCCGTCAAGGGCTAACTTGTAGTGGATATAAAAAAAAACCGTGACGCAATTGCAATCATTGCTGACATGGGCCCCTACAAAGCCGAACGGCAAGTGATTTCACTTTGTGTAAAGTTGAATTGCATGGGATATGACACATATGCCATTGTAAATCCATTACTCACCAGAGCTAAAAGTCTCGCCGGCCTCATTTCGGAAAGCTTCCTCCTGCAGATGATACATATTAAGCTCTGCGAACATAAACATATTTGGCCACATTGTGATCGGTTTCGGTGAGCTGCATCTGAACGAGGTGCCGATTGGTAAATCCCAAACCGCGCCGTGACCGAACGTGACTGGATCAACGATTTCCACTGAAAGATATTCAACGCATAAGCGGAAGCATAGTGATCTGCTTAACAAGTAAATGTAGCAGTTAGCCCGCTTACGGTAATGCTTTGCTACCTCGCTTAACGTCTTTCACCGTTACAACGTACCACGTACGTTTCAAGATATTGAATGGTCTAAGCCTATTTTTTTACTAGGAGTACCTTCAAATCAAGACCGCGTATTAATTCTAGACAGGCATGTTTCAGCTTCATTCAAGCTTCATCGCTAGCAATTTACAATCACCTGTTAGTAGATGTATATCATCATCATCATGATCAACCTATTACCGGCTCACTACAGAGCACGGGTCTCCTCTCAATATGAGAAGGGTTTGGCCATAGTCCACCACGCTGGCCATGTGCGGATTGGCAGACTTCACACGCCTTTGAGAACATTATAGAGAACTCTCAGGCGTGCGGGTTTCCTCACGATGTTTTCCTTCACCGTTGAAGCAAGTGATATTTTAATTTTTAAAAACGCACATAACTCCGAAAAGTTAGAGGTGCGTGCCCGGATTCGAACCGCCGACCTCCGTAGATGTATATATATAAAAGTAACTATGACGTTCAACAGCATTTTTTTCTGCTAAACGCCTGCTTACAAGTGCTACTATTAAGTATACTTTCTCAGAGCAAGATCCTCTCCCGTCTACTTTAAGTGCCCATATTGGACATGTAGTGCCGATTAACATATTCCAATGGTCTAGCATACGGACTTGTCGAGGCGAGCACATGAATTGAAATGTTTAAATAATTTTTGACGACCTCCGTGGCGCAGTGCTTGCGCTGTCGCATTTTAAAAGTTGGAGGTCCTGGGTTCGATTCCCGGCTCGAGTCTGGTCTGGTGGGAGGCTTCGGCCGTGGCTAGTTACCACCCTACCGACAAAGACGTGTCGCCAAGCGATTTAGCGTTCCGGCACGATGTCGCGTAGAAACCGACTAGGAGCGTGGGTTTACCATACTTCTAACAGGTCAGCCCGCTACCATCCTAGACATCATCATCACTTACCACCAGGTGAGATAGCCGTCAAGGGCTGACTTGTAGTGTATCAAAAAAAAAAATAGTTACAACTAGCTGGGAACATTTCTGGCTGCAGCGTAAGGTTCTGGTACTTGAGCGAGTACATATTGGCCCCTTTCGCTTGGTACGTCAGGACCAAGTAGTTGTATTTGACGTTGACGGCATCATATTTGACTGGCCAGCTGATATTGATCCACTGGTACTGGCTGTCGCAGCTACCGCCCACCACAGCAGCGCTCCGCGGCACGTTGGTGACGAAGGTTTCAGAAGCTGTAAATTAACGTACGTCATTGCAAGTTCTTCTTAGACCGGGGCGCGTTTGGAACCCTCATAGCTTTAGTTGTAAGTTTACGAATATAGTTATCACCATGAAATAACTACTGTGTAAATTATTGACGCGTCAAAAGTGCCTTTTTAAGGACTATTTGAATAAAGATTATTTTGAATTTGAATTTGAATTTGTTCCATTTCAATGCGTCATTAGGTAGTTTGGTACATGTGCATCTTCAAAATAAACAAACAAACAAACTAATTAACTAAACTATATATTGAAACGAGAGTAAATCTACCTATTAATATATAAACAAGCCGTTGTCCGCGACTTTGTCCACTGTTGTTTTCATTTATTCCTCACCGTCCGACCCCCCCGTTATCCCAAACGTCGCCTAAGCCGAGGTTCGGCCTCAAAGGCAGTCGTTCCCTTAGTTTCTTCGAACCCTAGGGCTCAAAATTTCTTCTGGCAGAGCTTATTTCCAAAGCTCGCCAAACAGCCCGATTACGCTGTGGCAACCAATAGGGTTTGTATAGCTAATAAACAGTCCGAAAAAATAAATCATTCCTCTTTTCGGAAGAGAAGAAGGGAGCAAGGAAGCTTGCAAATTCAAAATTCAAATTCAAAATAATCTTTATTCAAATAGTACTTAAAAAGGCACTTTTGACGCGTCAATAATTTACACAGTAGTTATTTCATGGTGATAACTATATTCGTAAACTTAAAACTAAAGCTATGAGGGTTCCAAACGCGCCCCGGTCTAAGAAGAAGCCCACTACAAACTTAGCCGGGGTTTTTCTTTTTTTTTCGTTAAGCAATTAAGTAATAATGCAAACCGGCAAGTAAGCAAATTCAAATTCAAAATGGCTTTATTCATATTAACCTATTACAGGCATCTATGAAGTTTTCATATATAATACATTATTTTAATTCTTGAGGAAATGGCGATAACTACACTCGCTAACTTAAAACTAAAGCTAAGATAGTTCCGATCGCGCCCAGGTCTAAATTGTCCACAACAAACTTTTTTTGTGATCACCATCTCACATAATCCATAATAAAATATGCTTAGCTATGGAGTTAGAGCAATTCACACCCAAGCTTTTTTATCGTTTATATAATCCATAGTTTCATAATAGGATTATTCTATAAGCTTTCGCTTTGAATTTATTGATAGACATCTCCATGATATCAATAGGTAATTTCTTAAAAATTAGCATGCAAGCAAGCATTCGTTCAAGCCAAAAAGCAAGCAAGTGATCCAGCAAGCAAATCAATAAGCAAGCGAGCAAGTGAGCAAACAATCATGCAAAAAAAATCCTTTTAGTGATTAATTACTAAGTAAATTACTATGGAAATATAAAATACTATGTAGGCAACATTTAAATCAAATTTCGAGGAAGTTTAATATGGCAAAGTTACTTATTTTGACAGAAAGTAAAATAGGTTATAAAAATCTAGAACCAACATTTAACTGATGTTTTTTTAAATGTAAGCTTTTTAACATCATTATAGCGAGCCGGACACAAATAATTCTGATAAATGAATTTAAAATTACACAGAAAAATAATTTTTCCGCAACTTAATATGTCTTGCAAATAATAAACAGACTACTTTTTAACCCGAAGATTTACTAACTATTTATTAACTAGCTACCAAATGAAGTGGAAAAAAATTGTAAGAACACCAATAATTTATCTTCGCCATCTACTTCTATTGTGCGAAGATTTCGCCATTTAAAAGGACAAGTACTCTATCATAATAAAGGGACTTAAAATTACTCACGTATATATGCGTCCCGAAACAACGGTGTGACATTGACTTGCGCAGCAAACGTGATGACTATACAGGTAATACCAATGTCGTCCGTGAACGACCATATTCCCTGTTTAGGGTCAGGTATTTTTTCGGAGGCGGGGTCAGCAGTATAGATATGTTGCTCAGGGCTAAAGGCTGTTTCTTCTGTTGTTTCCGTTGTAGTACTATCGGTCATATTTTCTGTTTGGGTTAAGGGCAATTCAGAAGGATCTGAATCTGTTGTTACTGTTTTTGATGCAACATGATTTTGACCTGGTGACAAATATAGTTTGTATGAAACATTATGTATAAAACGTTATGTTTTCGGATGGATTTTGTAGTAGTAAAAAAAAATTGTGTATGCCTATACCTACTCTATACCCTAAAAGGAATCTTAACCTTATAAATATTAATATATCTAATATCCATAACTTTGAAAGAAATGACTATCAAACAATCTTCCAAACTATAATATATTCGGAAATAAAAGCAGCCTCTCTAATCAGCGTAAATCAAAGAACTGGAAAATAAATTTCTAGTACTAAGTGTGTGTGTTTTTGGATTCAAATAAAGTTAAATTGTATTGAATGTATTGCCATAGAAAAAAAATCAATATTCGAATATTTAGTTATCAGAATTTCCCTCATTTCTGTAAGATCGATTGTAAATATTAATTAATTAGGAATAGAAATTACAGCATGAAATGCCGTATCCAACGGAATGTCTTTCAAAATAGGTAATTACATATTATATGTAAAATTCTCGTGTCACAATGTTTGTTCCCATACTCCTCCGAAACGGCTCGACGGATTCTTATGATTTTTTAAATGCATATTCAGTAAGTCTGAGAATTGGCTACTATCTATTTTTCGAACTTCTAAGTGATAAGGCGTGTCTGCCACAAAAAAAGATATTTTATTTTTGTATGCCACAGCATTGAAATATACATACAACCCCTAAATTTTAACCCTTCTATCGCCAACCCCTATTATTTATTCCTATTAGAAATTCCCTAGAAATAATTTATAAGGCAAGACAACGTTTGCCAGGTCAGCTAGTTTTTATAAATGCTTTACCTACACTCACAAAACAAAACACTTAAATTTGTGAATTCATATTGTACTCTTTGTAAAAATTCAAAAGCTAAGGACTTACTGGGAATTATAATAGCATTTACTATACACGTTAATATATAAGAAGATCTGTATTACTTCTAATATGCTATAGCATTCTAGCAAAGTAGGCAAGTTATCTTTCTGAGGCTCGTAGTTAGGTACTTACCGCCTAGTATAGTCAAACAGCATATCATGGCTGTGACGACATAACATCTTAAGACTCCCATGATCACTGTAATATTGAAATTAGTAGTTATGCGATAAGACTGAAAAAAATGTAGTTTCGAAAATAAATTCGATGCAAATAGTTTTTGTACGGGAGATATTTCACACTTACAATATAATTTGACGTTACCTTTGACTTGTAACTTTGTTTATTTGACTTATAACTTGCAAATTATGATGTCGTGATCGATATGCAATTACTAAAATTTATATTCTGTGTTAGTCAAATCGATACTCAAGACAGCTTCCGCTTGGTGTTGCCCGAACTGTTCCTAAAAATTGTACCAATGTTAAGCTACCAACAGACGTACCAACATGGTTTGCGCTTAAAGTAAAAATTGCCTTGGGATATTTATTAACAAAATAATGACATGAAAATTTACAACGCTACAAGTATTACCGCAAAATGAGTAATAGATTAATTCTTGTATTAGTTTGTTGCAATCAAACGACTTTCATCTTTGGCTGCTGAGGAATTTATGGTAAGAGCAATTTTTTTATCTCACTATTTTTTTTGGTTACAAATAGTGATTACATTCTCTTTGTGATTATAAGGAAGATAGATCGAGATAAGATGAGATCATACACTTTTGTGTGGTAGTGATGATGCTGTCGACATTGTAGCGGTCTGATATGGTTAACCTATACCTCAATTAGTTATTTACGCGACTTGGCGTCATCATCGCTAAATCGCTTGGGGACACGTCTTTGGCATTAGGGAGGAAATTAGCCGAATATATATTATGGCTGAAGCCTCCCACCTGACCAGACTCGAGCCAGGAATCGAACCCACGAGCTTCAACTTTATAATTGCACTTAACAGCGCACGCGCTTGGTAGTAGTCAAAGTTGGCGGCGTTACCAACTAGTGACAAATCCTGGGATTGCATCCATGGTGCCAGTTGGCGTCCAGAGAGAGGACCCGATGGGAATTCCCCGGGTTTTCAGGTTTTCCCGCAGTCTCCGTTCGAGCTTTCTTACAGTTCTAATACTTTGTAAATTATGAAGCCAATGAACTTAGCTCCACGTTTGCTATCATTATTTCCGGAAGCGGAATATAAACAAGAGTAAAATCATCAAAGGCACTGCACTAAACTCTAATCTCTTCGATGTCCATCACCTTTTGGAGACTAAGCAATAGTAGATACCAGCAATAATGCGAAGAATCTGTGATGTTGAGATGTCTCTACGTCTAAAACGTTTGCATCGCCGAAATATCTCGAGTCGAGATGATTGCCGAAGTATAACCCGTATTTAAAAAGGGGTAGTCGTGCAGACACGCTCAATTATAGGTCTATAGCTATCCCCTCCATTCTTTGCAACTGCGTGTAGCGTGTTTGAGTAACAGGCTCCTGGCATATCTCTAACGTTTAAAATATTATTGCAGTCCCATTTTATCTTGTATAGAAAAAGATTACGTAGGAAGTAGATACTCGAAATGGGAAAATAAATTATACTATATTAATAAAAAGTACATGATTCAACGTTTTTATTTATTGAAATTCAAATGCAAACAGCAAGTAGATATTAAAAAATGTCAGAAGTACTTTAAGTAGGCAGGTACTAAACATATTAATACTATTTTATCTCAACGAATACTGAAATAAATAATTATTAAACTAACAAAAATAAAGTTATTAATAACATGTATAGTGTATATACAAAAATACAAATCACTTATCTGCTTATTAAAGTAATGTCAGTTTCGCGATACCAATTAAATAATGAAAATGTATAAAACTTAAAAATGCTTTATATACCTGCTTAAATATTATTCCTAACAAATGTAGGTTCCTTTAACTACACCTCAACATATATATAGACGCACAGACACATTGCACAACACATGATTTAAGGTGCTAACTTTATTTCGTTTCTGTCTATGCTTTACCTATTCTGTAAGAAGTAATTACTCCAAACTGTGTAATTTATAATAATGAAATACTATAAACACTGCTGAAACTCACAAAACTCTAGTAGATTCGAGGCCACTCGGTATGCTCATGAGCTTGTTCGCGTGACGTCTCGTTGTTAGAGTTGGTTGGTTTAGGAAGATGGCTTCGTCTCACCCTTTGCAACTGGTTTTCTTCAATGAAATTTTTGACGTATTTCAAATACCCCCAGTCCTGTGCCTAAAGGGGCACTAAGAAGTACAATAACCCTCTTAATTGGGGTTGAAGGGTTGTTCAAGTTTGAGAGACCGTCTATAGTCTGATTATTACATTTTTACGTTAGATGAGTTTCAAGAGTGTTAAGTAGATACCTAAATAATATTAACCTTTCCTTAAAAATCTAAATTTTACGTAGTGGTCCAATACGAATCCAAACCACAAACACATCAAAATTGAGTTATGTCTCATTATAAAAGTGGAAATCGATACCTTTCGTAAGCGTAAAGATCCCACAGATATACATATCATCAAAAACGTCTATTATAGCTGTCATACTTAAGAAATTTAAGTTGAACGTCTCAATGCTGAATATTTCTAAGCTTGCTCAATGTGGGTTGGATCCATTTTGTGTCACTACGTTCAATTGGACGTAGTTACGCAAAAACATCAAATGTACAAAAACAAATGTCTTATAAAGTTCTCATACAAAACTTTAGGAGAAGGAAAAGATCCCAGAAATATAAAGGATGTATCATTTACATTTCGTCACAATCCAAGCCGTTTTTTACAACCTCAGTGTGGGTTTGATTCCTTTAGTGTAACTACGTCCAATTATAACATAGACTCATACTCCTTAATTAAACTTAACTAACTTCGTCAATGCCTGTGTCATATAATCTATCATGCAACAACATTTACTTGGTTTTGCGTTAACTTAATTCTAACAACGACATTTCTTACCTATAGGTTTTTAACATTTATTATGAATCTTATCATTTATTCGACTTAGTGGGCTCTTAATAGAATTGGAATAATACTTATTCGTTATTCTGATGTAGAAATATAAATAATAAATATAATATCAATCGCGGAGGATTCCAACGCGCATCCGTTCCTGCGTAGACGGGGGGAAGAAGACTGCAGCATTTGGTCGCTCGGCAGCTTCTCTTGAAAGACGGCGGGTAGCTATTGGGCTAGCTGCCCTCCAATGCATAAGTCACCGTAATGTCCTGAGGGAATCAAGGTGTCCTACTCCTTTAGCGCAGGAGCCCCAGCGGTAGGGCTGGGGTGGCATCCGAGAAGTACACAATGGTTCCCCCGGGCGTCCAGTAAAACCTGCGAGAGGGACATGCCGCGCCCAACATACGGAGGTAGCTACTAAGCTTTTCCACTAAGACAAAATAAAAGGTAAGTGATGGTAGGGGGAATTATATGGGCTCAGACCCCACCGAAATTTTTCATCTTATATATAGGTAATTAAATATTTTTCGATTCTCATTTTCGGATTTGTAATCCCATTCCACGATTTTCGGCACGAGCGAAATCGAACTGTAAAGTATTTTAAATAATTGAAATGTATCAGTATTCAAACTCTATTCTCTCTTATATTTTTGTTATTAATATAGTCTATAAAAATATACCGTTTTTACTCCAATTGATGCCAGCGAACAATCTGCTTACTTACTTAGTAGCAAGCAAGCAGATTTTTAACGCTATTGCTATACCCAGTTACGCGTAAGACTTGGTAATCGGAAAAATTCAAACCGGTATCAATATGTGTTTTCGAAATCATAATAATTAAGATATCGGTTTCATATATTTAGCAGTTATTAATAATAAATTTTAACCTTATTACACAGGTAATATTTATGTCATGTACATTGAAATATTAATTGACCATTGCCGAAATGGTAGAATATGTTAAATAACAGAACATGATTATGAACTACATTTTACAACATATTCCATATTATATTAGTATTTCCAATTTATTCAATCTGAGAAACAATTTCTAGATAATTTTTTCCGAACTTGGTCACTTTATTGAATTCAAAATTCAGTTAGATGGAAAGAAAAGTAAAATTAGAGAAGGAGAGGAAACCGGTTTACTGAGAGTTATAAAATGATTTTTATCATGTTCAACTTTTGAGTTTTATCTCATTTTTGGTAGGCATTAAGTTCCCATCCCAGTATTCTTAGAAAATATCTAGCAGGTGTCAGGAGTTCGCAGGTACCATTGCAAAATAACTTTTCTTTGATACACATTACAAAAAATGGAGACATGGTCACATAAGCGACCGCTCGTTTCCTAGCTTTGTTTACTCTACTAAGATCTCGAATCGGGCTCGGCCGACTCGACTGGAGCGATCGTACACGATGTCCCGCGTCCAGATGCGGCATTCCACGTTGATCACCACGCCGCCTGGGACACAGAACAATAGCATTAAAACACTGACTCCTACGCCAAATAGCCACAGGCGTTCCTTTACCGATGTCAAACAATTATTTATTTATTTATTTGTTAATGAATAGAAGCAGGCGTTACTTTGCGGAAGTCCATGATAAACAACAAACAGCAAGTATAATTTGCTATATTCCGCCGACAACCGGGAGATTAGTATAGTATAACACCACACGAAATACTCCACTAGAACCTCTACGCACGGTTCGACCCGACACCGGATCATCCTCATGTTGTATATGGCCATTATGACTGAATAATGTCAAAAACAAAATGAAAAATAAAACTGTCACTATACGCAGCTCCTCGTTTCATTACATGGTGACAGCGGTGGGATAAAAATTGTTTTATAAAATTATATATATAGTGATTCCGTAAGACTGGTTGCGTGTAGGAATAAGTTTACAGACTGTATCTGTAATTTGCTAAGAAATGGAGCACGCAAGGCCTCCCGCGGATCTCGTTTTGGAGGGTGGTCCGGCGAGTCGAGCAGACGCGTGGCGCAAATGGTACAAGCAGTTTTATGTGTTTTTGAAGGCCTCAGGAGTACACAAAGAAACAAAAGATGTACAGGCGAGTCTTCTGATAAATCTTGTAGGACCAGATGGTTTGAGATGTATGAGACAAATGAAACGACCGTCCGTTATGAAAGCTAGTGTATTACTGGCGCTAGTGTGAAATACACATCATTCCTCCACACTTAATTTTTGGAACCTGGTAACAAATAAAATAATATCTTAACTAAAATGCTTATAAATACCCAAATGACAATCAGAAATATTTTCTATAGTCAATATTATTCCTAGCTCGTCTTTGACGTGAGAGTGTGGGCGACGGAGCCTGTGGCGCGATCGCGACATCTTCACGCTCTGATGCTGACGTTGTCGACGGTAATGTTGCCGGCGCACTCGCAGTGTCAGTGCGCCCTCGCTCACTCTCTCCGTCCTCACAATCGCCCCATTCTTCCCTATCACCCTCATCAGCTACGATTTCAGTACCGGGTATCTCTGTTCCCCGAGCTTCACCAGTTCTCATTTCCACCGCCCGCCCGTCTATGGGCTGGTCGGTACGTTGTTCCACACTGGTCCTGCCGTCGACGGCCTCAGCGACTGGGGTTGGCGGTTGAGACTGATGAAACTCACTATCATTGGAACTTTGGACAACTCCATGACCAGTATATTTTATTATTTGGTCTACATGTCTGATACAGCAGACTTCATGATCATGTATAAATATTTTGTACATTTTATTTCCTATTTTCTCTCTTATTGACCCTAGCTGCCAACTTTCCTTCCGTGCGCTGTACCATCTGGTCCAAACAACATCTCCAATGTTAAAATATCTCTTTCCCGTTTCTACTTTTAACTCAAGTTGAGTTTTATCGGACGGTAAAATTAGGTCCAAACGGGATCGAAGATGTCTTCCAAACATTAACTTGGACGGCGTTTCGCCAGTGGTGCAGTGTACGGTATTCCTATAATTAAATAAATACCCTAATAATAATTCATGAATTTGCTGAATTGACGAGTTACTCTTTAAAATACATTTTAACATTTTTTTACATGTCCTCACAGAGTTTTCAGCCTGGCCGTTACTGGGCGGGTGATATATGGGTGTCGTCAAGTATTTAATTCCGTTGCAAGCACAAAAACTTTTAAAATCGTTCGAATTGATTTTAACATCGTTGTCCGATACCAGTACCTCCGGAAGCCCAAATGTAGAAAATATATATTTTAATTTCCCTATTAAAGCTTTCGTCGAAGTTCCATTATTCATATAAAGGCACTCGACCCATTTAGTGAACGAATCGACAACTACTAGATACACTCTCTGGTCGACAGTCATGTAGTCAATGTGAATCCGCTGCCAGGGCGCGGCGGGGGCCGGCCAGGGCGCGGGCGGCTCGCGCGGCGGCGCGGCGCGCAGCTGCACGCACGTGTCGCACGAGCCTATCCAGCGCTCGATGTGCGCGTCCATCTGAGGCCACCACATGCGCTGGCGCGCGTTACTCTTACTCTTAACTATTCCTAAATGAGAGTCATGAAGCTCGGTCAACATCTTTTCTCTCAATACCGTGGGTATAACGATTCTATGTCCCCTAAAAAGGCACCCGTTTTCGAATTGCAAATCGGACTTGCATTGAAAATATGGCAGAACTGATTTGCATCTTATTTTCCTAGGCCACCCCTTTTTCATATACTGTAAAACAGTTTGTAATGTGGTGTCTTTTTCAGTCATTTGAACAATATCGCGAGCTGTAATCGCCGCGGATGCTTCATTCAAAAAACGCAGCGCGTAGTCGACGTCTACGTCATCATAATCGACGTTGTTATTATTATTGCGTACGGGCGCGCGCGAGAAGTAATCTGCAACCGCATTATTGTCACTAGATACGTACTGAACTGTGTAGTTATAGGCTGACAGGATAATAGCGTACCTTTGTAAACGCAGCGCCGTAGTTACTGGTATACCCGTCTTACTATTGAAAATAGACACCAAGGGCCTATGGTCTGTTTTTAATATAAATGGTTCCTTACACCCGTATAAATACTGGTGGAACCGTTTGACACCGAAAATAATAGCCGCCGCCTCCTTCTGAATTTGGCTATAATTCCTTTCGCTGGTAGTCAGCGACCGCGACGCATACGCTAGAGGGCGCTCGCTGCCGTCGGCGGCGCGCTGCGACAACACGGCGCCGAGCCCGCCAGGCCCGGCGTCCACCGCCAACACGAGCTGCGCTGCGGGCTCGAAATGCGCGAGTACGCGCTCTGACGACAGGTGCCGACGCACGGCCGCCACACTTTCTCGCTGTCGCGCGCCCCAATGCCACGGCGTATCGCTACGCAGTAAATCGTGAAGCGGTCTCAGTAACGCTGAAGCGTTAGGAATGAAATGCCTGTAATAATTAACGAGCCCTAAAAATCTTTTAACTTCGGTAACGTTACCCGGCTCCGGTGCATTAATTATGGCTTCAACCTTATCTGGACAGGTCATTAACCCCGCTTTACTTATAACGTAACCTAGGTACTTAACGCTTTCTTGAAAAAATTCGCATTTATTCTTCTCTAAACGCAACCCGGCATCACACAATTTATTTAGAACCATGTCAAGCCTGTTTAAATGAGAATTCCTATCGGGGCCCGTGATACATATATCATCAAGCCAAACACTAACTCCATCTATACCCGACAGTAAGGTCTCCATCGCTTTTTGAAATATTGCTGGGGCGTTAGCTAATCCGTACACTAACCTGGTATATTTAAATAATCCCTTGTGGGTGTTAATCGTGGTAAGCTCCTGGGAAGAATCTTCTAGAATAAACTGGTTGTAAGCGTTCTTTAAATCTATTTTGCTATATCTCTCACCCCCTCCTAATTTTGCAAATACCTCCTCAATTCGAGGCAAGGGATATTTTTCTATTAAGAGGTCCCTATTCAAGGTGATGGAAAAATCCCCCGCGATCTTAACTTGACCGTTCGCTTTCAATACCGGTACAATCGGGGTGGCATAGTGGGAAAAATTTATTGGTATTAGAATTCCTAAACTTACTAACCTATTAAGTTCTTGTTCTACCTTATTTTTAAGGGCGAATGGTACGGTACGTGGCTTGAAAAATTTCGGCACTGAATTTTCTTTAAGTTGCAACTTCACTTTAAATTTATTGAACGAACCCAATTCATCGCGCCACAGTTCAGAATATTTTGTTACTAAGCTTTGCACATCTTTATCATCACTCAAGGAGTTTATTTGAGTAGTTATGATGAGGTTAAAAGCAGACATAAAATCCCTGCCTAATAGGGGTGGACCTCCATTTTTTATAACAAAAACTTTGATATATTTTTTTAAATTATTAAAAACAGCCTGGATTAGGAAAGACCCTAATGGAGCGATCTTATGTCCACTATACATACACATTGTAACATTGCTTTTTGTTAATTTATAATTAGAGAACTTCTCGTTGAACAATTTATCTGAAATGACGCAAACACCAGAACCAGAGTCAAGTTCCATAGTTAATTTTTCGTTACCTAAAATTAAGTCAACTAGGATAGGCTTTTCACTCACATACCTTATGCTAAAAGTTTTACATTCCTCGCATACCTCACGACCATCGCAAGGCTCGTCACCCTCAACATGGTAAACACCCGAGCTAACACCAGCAGTCACACCCGCACAGACCTTTTTTAGGTGACCTTTGACCCCACACTTTTGGCACCTATACCCTTTGTAACGGCACTTATCACCACTTCCATGGTTTCTCAGACCACAAACTTGGCAGCGCGAATTATCACGTCCCGTTGATGAGTCACCTTCGCTCGCGCTGGCGCCGGCGCGGCCACGCTGAGCCCGTGGAGCGCGGCCGGCGCGACCTTGTAACTTCGCGCGGAATACCGGCTCCTCCTTGACTAGCACTGCATCATCCGAAGGCAGCACCCTCGCCTTCTTAGCACTCTCTGCTTGTTCTGCCAACTCAATAGCTCGAGTCAACGTAAGCGTGGACGGCTTCTGTTCGAACAGCTTATCGCGTTCCGGGCCAGAGCCCAGGCCAAGGACGAAACGATCCACCAAGTTCGTTTCCAAGGCGAGGCCGAAGTCGCAGTAGGTTGCAAGACCCCTTAGTCGCGCCGCCCAGTCTCCTAATGATTCGCCTGAACTCCTGCACGCTGCGTAGAACTTCGCTTTATCAGCGAAAGAACACTGTCTCAGCTTGAAATGGCTGTCGAGTAATGCAACTAGCCCAGCGTAACTTAACGAATCCAACTCGTGAGGGTAAGCTAAGTTACGTACTAACCGGTACGTCTCATCAGTAATGTGAGTCAGAAGGATTCCAGTCTTACTTTCTTCGTCTGAAACTTTATTAATCTTCAAAAACTGCACTAATTTTCCTTTGAATATTTGCCATTCACTGGTTTTGTGGTCAAATATTTGCAGGTTACCGAAGTAAGCCGACATTTTAAAAATTAACTTTATCAAATTAAAAGAGGGTAATTTTTCCGCCTCGTCGCCACTGAGATGTATGAGACAAATGAAACGACCGTCCGTTATGAAAGCTAGTGTATTACTGGCGCTAGTGTGAAATACACATCATGGTTACGATATATATTCAACCTTTAAATTTGCAAAGGACGAAAATCAGTCTGCCATGGACGAAGGTTGGCTCAGATATATTTGTGTTTCGTCAAAAATATTTTTTAATTTTAGTTGACTATTTCTCTAATTTCATTGAAGTTAGTCCCATACCTAATGCAGGCTCTAGGGCGGTAATATTAGCCATGAAAGAGCAATTTGCCAGGCATGGAATAATTTTTGAGCAGCTTATAACTGACAACGGGCCTGCTTATTCGTCAAAAGAATTTCGTCAGTTCAGTAGAGACTGGTGTTTCAGGCACACGACCACTTCGCCTAATTATGCGCAGGCGAATGGACTGAGTGAAAGGGCGGTACAGACGGTCAAGAATATTATAAAAAAGTCAATCATGACCGGTTCTGATTATTATCTTGGGCTGCTTAACCTCAGGTCGACGCCGCGTGACGGGATTAGCTCACCGGCTCAGTTATTAATGGGCAGACGGTTAAATACTAGGCTCCCGATGCATATCGATAAATTAATGCCAGAAAGAAACAATAATTCGGATTTTGAAAACATAGAATACAATCGTGTTCGCGCTAAACAATACTACGACAGACATTCGCGTGATTTACCGGAACTGAATGCTGGCGAACCGGTAATTGTAGTAGACGGCAGTGCTAGACGTCGTATGAGTGTACATGCGCGTGCACCGCAGCCGCGATCTTATTTTGTGATCGATCGCTCAGGTAGAAAATATAGACGCAATCGGCGCCATCTCATTCGAGCTGAATGTCCTGCAGGAGGCCAGTCACCTCCTGCTTCTTTTGAACAAAAGGAAGATGGTGACGATAGTGCAGATCGCATTAGTGTATTTGATGACGCTGAGGAGTATGCCAGTGGAGCTGAGGAGCTCGATCATGAGACTAGCTCTCGGTCGGCGAGTAGCTCTCCCGGTGTCTCCTATCCGGCTAGGGAGGCCGCTAGCAAGGCGCGGGATCAGATAGCATTGTTTTTTAAAAGAAAATAATGAATATTGTAGTCGTTAAGTTTGTTATCATTTAATTTGTTAAATTTAGTAATATTGTATTTGTTTAATTCGTTACTACTTAGTTTTTATTTCTTTAAGGGAGAAGATGTTGTATATGGCCATTATGACTGAATAATGTCAAAAACAAAATGAAAAATAAAACTGTCACTATACGCAGCTCCTCGTTTCATTACACCTCAGGAGATGTTGACTTCACAAGCGCGAAAAGCAAAGTCTTTACTAATCTCCCGGTTGTCGGCGGAATACAGCAAATTATACTTGCTGTTTGTTGTTTATTTATTTGTTGTCCAAAAAGGACAGGACGTGTACAAGGAGAACTTATCTGTAGGGAGATTTCGTCCTGAAGCTCTCGAATGTGAGAGAAAATTGACTAAGAAGGTAGCATTACCTTTATTATTTTTTATTCCACTACGCTTGATTTGAAGCCCTTGATTGCACTTTCATTTAAAGTTAACTGTAGTCATAATTCAGTTTAAAATTCAGGCTTTTTACGTTAGTACTTTTTTGACATGAAGTAAGAGACCTTGCTTTTCCGGATTCCATTTTATAAGAGATAGATTTTGGATAATACTTATTAGAATAGTAGGTAATGACAGTATAGTCCGGTATTGATTTCTCATAGGAGCGGATAGTCTGCATACCTAACCCGGTGCCATGCCGCGTGAAATGGAGAGGCAATCAAGCTACTTGTATTGATGTGAAAACTTGAAGAAGAAAACTTAGTGTGTATTTCGTGCCCTAAAAATAGTAACCCTAAGAAAATAGTGGTATTAAAGATTTTCAGTATCGAGGATACCCCTGGTATTAATGATAAATATATTCATAAAAAACAAGTGGATAATACTTTGTCAGATAAGCATTAAGAAACTCACGATGAGGGTTCTCGAAGTAGACCGCCACCAGAGGTGCAGGGTTGAGGTCCGGCAAAGAGCGAGCGGCGCGGGGGATGCGGTCCGCGGTGTGCAACCGGTTGATGGGGAACCCTGGCGGAGAGTGAACCGGGATGTACTGGATCGGGCCGATGTTCTCCATGTCGGAGCTGAACTCTCCGTTGCAGGACACCCATACGTAGTCACCATGTAAAGAGCTTGGGAGACGCTGCTGGAAAAGTAAAAAGTAGTGTTGTTGCTTTAAAAAAAACTGTCTAAAGAAAAAAAAACAACAGTTACTACTAATTGTTATTACTAAGAGGTCTATGTTTAATATGAACTGTCTGGACAAATTAAAAGAAATTGGAGTAGTGTCACAGAATACTTAATATGGTAGCGCTGCTGTTCACTTCGACAACCTCCGTGGTAACAGGTTAGCCCGCTACCATCCTAGATAGCATCATCACTTACCACCAGGTGAGATAGCCGTCAAGGGCTAACTTGTAGTGGATAAAAAAAAACTTTATATAGGTAGCTATATTTTATGAAAAAAGATCTGGGCTTAGAATTGATACATTGGTACATTAATAGGCTGATGATGTAGAAAATTTAAAATATTATTATTTTTATTAGAACGAACAACTACTGATATAAGTTTTGGGTAAATATAGGATGAATATTAAAAAAAAATAATTAAGGCACTCGACTTACCATATTTTGATTCCGCTGTTCATTCGCCAGGATTTGCTGAAAACAAAAAAACAATGAGACAGAACCCTAAGTCCCTAAGTCTACCTATTTTACGTATCATCATGATCAACCCATTGCCGGCTCACTACAGAGCACGGGTCTCCTCTCAATATGAGAAGTGTTTGGCGATAGTCCACAACGCTGGCCATGTGCGGATTGGGAGACTTCACACGCCTTTGAGAACATTATGGAGAACTCTCAGACATGCAGGTTTCCTCACGTTTTCCTTCACCGTTGAAGTGATATTTTAATTGCTTAAAAGCGCATGTAACTCCGCAAAGTAGCAGGTGCGTGCCCGGGTTCGAACCCCCGACCTCTGATTAGGAGGCGGACGTCCTTAACACTAGGCTATCACAGCTACACCGTTATCATTACAGACGGATAATAACATAACTGAATTCGGAATTACCATAGCTCGCTTGATGTTGTCGGGCATGTCATCTGGTAGCGACATGCGAGTCGTCATGTTGTACGGTTCAGGAACCCAGTAGTGGATCTGAAAAATAACGGAATTTTATACCTAAGTTAATTCCTGTAATAAATAAAACCATTTCTTATTATCTTGATGCATTGTAACTAGCTGATGCCCGCGACATCGTGTGCGTTGAGTTAGTTGGTGTGAAAGTGTGTTTGTTTGTCTTCCAATCACGAAGCAATGGATTACTAAGCCGACGACCTTGAAATGATTACAGTAATGTTTTAAAGTATCTCCTTTTTAACAAAAAATAAAAAGAATGAGTGAAATCGGAGCACAAGATAATGAATTACAACTAAATACACATTTTGACTTTCATCCCCTCTCTCAAGGGAACCGTGCTGAATTCCAGGATAAAAACTATCCTATATGTTGAATTAGAGTATCAGCTACTCGTATACCAAATTTCATTCAAATCCGTCCAGTAGTTTCGGCGTGATGCACGGCCAAGATACAGACAGACAGACAGACAGACAGACAAAAAAAAATGTTTTGGGCTCAGTATCTATAGTAAAGCATCATCCAAATAAAATTTTCAAAATATATTTAACGTACAGAATTCGTCCTGTTACAGTTTTATTATATTATAGATGCTTTTAATTCATCAGATGAATCATCATATAGACTAATAGTTAATAGACATATCATTGAGACTAATAGTTGACAGTGGAAACTTTATTCTCTCATGTAAGATTTATATCTAGCTGTTCGTATTTCTAATAAAGAAGATAATCTATGACCAGATACTCACATGATTCAGTCTTAGGAATACACAGGGTTTGCCCAAGTTGTACCCGTAGAACTTGTCCGCAGTGCAAGGCATCCAAGCCCTGAGAGACTGCTCGCAGTTGGGGGAGGTCAGACGCTGGTCGTGACGTTGGATCGAGCAAGGCGCCCGTGGCGGATCCTCCGGGACTGTGGTCTCGTAGCCTAGGCATTTTATACAATAATAATATACAGGTACTTTTGACATTCTCGAATATACTTGCGACTTTAGTGAAGTACATTTAGTTACCGAGTTCCTCTGAAAGTTTTTATTACCGAAGCTTATAAAAAAAACCATAAATGACACAAAACAATAAGAAATAAGAATGAATAAAGTTGTTCTTGGACTAGATAGCTACATAGGTTAAAGACGTGACATTGTCAATAAATTCAAATTCAAATTCAAAATAATCTTTATTCAAATAGTCCTTAAAAAGGCACTTTTGACGCGTCAATACCAACAACATAGTAGTTATTTCATGGTGATAACTATATTCGTAAACTTAAAATTAAGCTATGAGGGTTCCAAACGCGCCCCGGTGTAAGAAGAAGCCCACAACAAACTTAGCCGGGGTTTTTTTCTTCGTCTAATAACCAACTTTGCTAACTTGGTGTTGGGCTTCTTGCATACGTATTTGATAAAATGTAAACCTTGGAGGAAGGTGTTGATCTTGTCGAACCAGGGCTGCCAGCTGCCGGGGTCTGCCGCGCGGAACTGGATCAGGGGTTGCTCGTAGTTGTACACGTCCGCCCTCGGCCATACTTCCAGCTCTTGAGGGACAAGACACAGAGAAGATAACAGTACAAACTACCTGGGGTTTTCGCCGTCTAATATTGGACTTCGTCATGAAAAAGAATCCAACCGCATTAAACAAGTTTAGAACTATTCAACTTGAATTGTGACACGTCTTGACTGATAATAGTTATATAATTCATAATATATCTTAATATCTATTCAACGACTGTCTCATTTTAAAATTGAGGGTCCTGGGATCGATTCCCGGCTCGAATGTGGTCTGGTGGGAGGCTTTAACCGTGGCTAGTTACCACCTTACCGACAAAGATGTGTCGCAAAGCGGTTTAGCGTTCCGGCACGATGTCGCTTAGAAACCCATTAGGTGTATGGGTTAACCATACTCCTAACCGGTTAACCCGTTACCATCTGAGGCTGCATCATAACTTACACCAGGTGAGATTGGCAAGGGCTAAAAGTATCGTTTTTAATCATTTTTTCATTAGGCACTACTCAATTTTGTGATTTAGTTAATTGGACCCTTATTACATAAATATATCTGCAGTAGTTGCTATCCGATGGCGACCGATCACTATCACGTAATTATCACTATTAAACCTGGTAGTGGGTTTATTACGACCTGGTAGCATTCAAACTCACCGACATAACGGTATGGCAGCAGCAAACCAAGTAACAGGCCGATGATTCCCCCTGTTAACACATTAGAAATAATTATTAAGTTGTTTTTAACTGTAGGTAAAAGTTTAAGTTTTTTAACTTAAGCTATAAACAAATAGTCACTTAATGCGAGAATATGCGGGAAATGGAAAAACATGAAAACTTGAAATTCGTTATCACTTTTTTATATAAATGTCTTGTGTTTCAAATAAATAAATTCTTGTCATTTTAAATAAATTAATTAATTATTTAAAATATTAAAATGTATAAAAAAATGCTCCCAACTCATACTATCCGCGCATTCGAGTGACAGCTGTATGTTCATATATCAATATCGGTTGAAACTTCAACTAATTAACATAAAATGGGGATTATGAAACAATAAAACAGTTATTACATGAGCTATAATGAAAAATGATGGTGAAATCGTGTTTTGTTTCAAATTAGAGACAGGAATAGTCCGTATTACATCCATGAAGAATAATTGGGTGGTAACTTGCTAGTTAATCACAGACCCCGGAAATGCATTGACCTGATTTAATTTCTAGGACTCCAATGAACTATGAAGCCCGATGAGTTCAGGCTCGTAATAGCGTAATAGGCTTAAAGGACTGATGCCAGGAGCTCAAGCTGAAAGTAGGTTATAATACTTCAGCTTGTACCGGAGTGAAAATACATCGTCGTTGAAAGTCCCTTGTGCGTAATTAACGTTGTTAAAAACCGAACAAGAACATCCATATTGATGACCTGAAGCTGAAGTGTGTTTGTTTGTTTTTTTGTTTATTAATTATATATGGTTAAGCGGGTGTAACAATTTTGTCGAAATTAGCACTTAAATATATATCATCATCATCATCATGATCAACCCATTGCTGGCTCACTACAGAGCACGGGTCTCCTCTCAATATGAGAAAGGTTTGGCCATAGTCCACCACGCTGGCCATGTGCGGATTGGCAGACTTCACACGCCTTTGAGAACATTATGGAATCTCAGGCGTGCAAGTTTCCTCACGATGTTTTCCTTCACTGTTGAAGCCAGTGATATTTTAATTGCTTAAAAACGCACATAACTCCGAAAAGTTATCAATATATATATACTCGTAAGATAAAAAGGGAAGTCACCCGTGCACCCACCCGCTTCACCCACCAGTGTCACTCCATTACGGTAGCAGATATAAGTGGACAAGAAACGATTTTCCTCCAGTCCTATCACGGATAAGTAAAAAGAGTCGAAAATATATTAGATAGATCTTTGGAGCCCCTAAACTACGGCTTTGACTGATAGAAAGCCGCGCTAGTCTAGAAAATGCCTATTCACTCTTACCTTGTAAGTTACAGGAAACCGTAAATGCCGTAAGGTGTGGAAGGGCATCCCACACCTTAGCGGTTCATATTTGAAAAGTCAATACGAACTGCTGGTTCTTATATAAAAATATATCGCAAGTCTTTCCTTTTATCTTATAATTCATAAGTTTAAATTAATCCTATAGATATCACTTATTGTTGAGATAAGAGCAAGAAGAAGAAGAAGAAATTTTTGTTTCGAAACTCTATTGCTGTTCTAAAGTAAATTCTAAGACTATCATATATAAACACATTTAGCAAGAAATAACTAAATTGAATTCCATTTAGTTATTTAAGAGTGTACGTTGTACGTATAAGATTGAGTGATAAATAGATAATTAAAATAACACACGCATTTTCAATAGATAATCTATATAAAAATATAAAATATAAAAAATATAAATATATAAAATTTCATTAGGATTCCATTGCTTTGATTTGAAAAAAAAAATGCATTGAGTTATAATATGCTAAAGTCGAACATTTATGTTAAATGAGTTTAAAAAGGAGAAGATCCTTTATTCGTCGGAATCTTCCTTTTTTCTTTATTTCTCTCTCGATCGAATAGTTTAATACTCACCAATAATTAGAACAGTCACGGCCACAATCACAATGATCTTTATGGTGCGTTTCTCCAAGCCCATTTTGAACGCTTCCGATCCTGCCGTATTCCTAAAAACCATTAAAGACATGTCTCACAATAAGCACCGGTAAGCTTTTGCGTTGTGATTTTGGCTGAACACATGAATACACTTTTATTGTACTCCTCGCAAAATTACAGAAAAATTAATATATAAAAAAAATACGCTGATTAGCAGCGGGCTAATCTAATCACTCCGATATGCTTTAGCGTTGTGATTTTGGCTGAATGCATGAATACACTTTTATTGTACTCCTCGAAAAATTGCAGAACAATAAATATAAAAAAAAAATACACTAATCAGCGGGCTAATCTAATCACTACATTTCTTTCAGGCTCCCAATACCAATGGCGTAAGAAATAATTAAAGAAAAAGGAAGATGGCGATCACGCACATACCAATTTAACATATATTCCATTACCTATATAAAACCAGTACCTCTACTATTCAGTTAAGTTACTATATTCAGCGCATACTCAATCTTATAAAGCAATGTTGTAATAAATTTGGGAAAGAAGCGTCTAATTTATTTTTAGATCTTATCCATCTACGTTTACCTTCATAAAAAGTTGTGTTGATAATTAACAGAAGATAATTGGTAATTATAAACAAAAATAACAAAGTTGTACGTGTCGTTAGTTTTAAATAAGTTTTAAATTATAATGGCAGGATTGACTTAACTATTTCAATAAACCAACTTTCTTTAACTTTGTCGTTACTCTGAGTCAGGCAGTAGAGTAGCTTTCTTTCAAAGTAAAAAATATTTTCGTAACTTCTTTCAACGACGCGTGGATACTAACAGGTACTGACCTTAATGTCAGATTTCTAAGAGAACTTCTATATTCAAGAAGTTATCTTCACGTGATATCACAATAACACACAGTAAATTGTTTAAGTCGCTATCATAAATGATCATTTCCAGTCATCGAAGAAACCCAAAAACTAGGTTATAGCAAATTTTTAAATACACTAATTGACAGCTTCCATGCCAATAAATCACTAATGCATAAACAAAGTAACCATGCAGATCAAATCAAATCATCGAATAAAAGAACCTTGTATTAGAAATAACTAAATTATCTAGTTGTTATACTAATATAAAAAAAAATCACTGACAAGTAAACCTGGGAGTTCCTGTAACCGAAGAGCTGAAAACTAAATGCACTCACAAACTCCTCACAACTTAATAACCTTTTGAAAAATCTGTTACAGCTTTGTCTCTTTCCCGATACACTGGTACTGTTTCGCGACGTCCGTTGTGCCTGTCCCCGGGGTTGCAGAGTGAATGGATCAGATTCAAGGAACCGGCGTGGAGAATCGGAAACAGGTCACTGGAGATGTACGACGTACATTGACCGTTTGAAAAAATATATTCTTTACCTCACTCACGGATTAATTTTATTTGATTTGTGTTTCATAACGCTAACGGATTACAATGCTCATCTCATGTCTCACTAAAATAAAATCGCCTATAAAAGGGGCTTAGCGCACAGGCCACCCCAATGAAAGTTTTTGAGTTTACTAAGATAACTGGAGCAAAATTTTTAACCCCGATCCAAGAGGATGTTAAAGTTTGGACGCGTGTGTGTGTCTTTGTGTGTTTATGTCGTCGTTATATTATATACTATTACACGGATAAGCCGATTTGGGTGCATTTTTTATCATTTTAAAGCTAGTGTATTTTCGATGGTTGTTAGGCGGTGGGTATTTTATCAAAATCGTTGCAGCCATTTACCAGATATGAGGAATAAAACTTGGTATGCAAAATTATATATTTATATACATTTTTATAATATTTATACTCATATTACAATAAATACCCAGTGTGGTATCAAATGAAGGTGCGAGGCGTACAGTTACATCTGTGTTACAATTATTTGGGTTGGGTTTGTTTTAAATGGTAATTTTATTGTTATTAGAATTAATTGATTGAAAAGAAGCAATGATAGCCTAGTGGTTAGGACGTACCTCCTAGTCAGAGGTCGGCGGTTCGATCCCGAGCACGCACCTGTAACTTTTCGGAGTTATGTGCGTTTTTAAACAATTAAAATATCACTTGCTTCAACGGTGAAGGAAAACATCGTGAGGAAACCTGCACGCCTGAGAGTTCTCCGTAATGATCTCAAAGGCGTGTGAAGTCTGCCAATCCACACATAGCCAGCTTGGTGGACCGATGGCCGAACCCTTCTTACATTGAGAGGACCCAGTGCTCTGTAGTGAGCCGGCAATGGGTTCATCATGATGATTGAAAAGAGTCTCAGCAATAAAAGTTGTTCGCAAAACATCGATGTACATCAAAGTGGTTGTAGTCTAATCCGGAACAAGCTACGATCCCTCTACGACAGACGGCGATATAGCCGCCCGGCGCCGCGACGCGCTGGCGCCGCCTTTGGGTTCAAACAGCCCCTTCACCCGAGCCGCCCGCCCGCCCTGGGGACCAAGGGCTGTATTGCGAAAACTGCGATTACGTCACTCTCGCAATATACTCAACTAATGGGCGATAGAAGTAAAATTTACATAGTGGATATCTAACCTTTTTTTGACGACCTCCGTGGTGAAGCGCGCGCTCTTTCGTATTATGAAGTTTAAGGTCCTGGGTTCGATTCCCGGTCTAGTCTGGCGGGAGGCTTCGGCCGTGGCTAGTTACCACCCTACCGACAAAGACGCCAAGGGATTTAGCGTTCCAGCACGATGTCGCGTAGAAACCTATAAGGAGTATGGGTTTACCATAGCCTAACAGGTTAGCCCGCTACCACCTTAGACTGCATCATCACTTACCATCAGGTGAGATTGCCGTCAAGGGCTAACTTGTAGTGGATAAAAAAATAATAATAATAGTAAGTAAATAATATCGTCGAAATAATAACATGAGCAATTAAACAATTAAATAAGAGTAACTAGTTATCTCGACAGACAGATAACGTAACGTGAGAGTAACATCTTAAGGTCTCTATCACCTTTAAGAGAGGCTGCATTTGTCAACAATAGGCTGTGTGCGATGACGATGATGATATCTACGTTTAAAATCTTTGTCCGTATTTCAGTAATGCAACCGTTAAAATGTTTCGCAAACTTCCATCAAAAATGCATTAACAAAGTAAACGGCGATGAATACTTTCGCCTAATAGATCGCTGAAAGGGAGACGTAACACTAGTTATATTATGTTATATGGGGTAGGGGGCACGGGGATGAATGTGGGGTACCAGGGCGCCAGTGGCGACGGCGCGGCGCCCGCTATTGGCGAGCGTTGCGAATCGCTGGAGTCAGGGACCTCTTTACTGGGATATTTTGTTGATCAAGCTTTGTTATAACTTGTGAGTAGAATGACTACTTATTACTAACAATAAGATAAATAATTTTCTTGTTGGTCTATTGGTTAGTATTTTTTGACTTCGGATCACGATATCCTGGGTTCGTTATTCCATAATAATTATTAACTAACAGAAAAACACACCCCGGAGTATCTGTGTTTCTGGTATAATAACGAACACGGGAAGTAATCTTTAAAGCCAACGATGGTTTGAACAACGGTCGGTAATTGCTCTAATACCTTTATGATGGACTTGCCCAAGCTGTAGAACCAGACTAGAGCCGGGAATCGAACCCAGGACCTCCAACTTTATAAAGAGACAGCGCGCGCGCTGCGCCACGGAGGTCGTCAAATATTATTTTATATATATATATAAAATAATATATTTGGGGTGGGTGGGATAATAAACATCCGCAAGTGAAATTCAATAAGCCAAGTAGATTAGTAGATCAGAAAGTCTATTGTTTTTGAATTTAAGAATCGTGAACATTTCCAATTAGATTTATTATTATAGATTTACTACTAATTGTTGTTTAAGTATTGCCTTTAAAATTAGGGGATTAATGTTGTTACTTTTTGTTTGTAACGTTGTTGTGTGAAAATAAGTGAGCTCATACAAATAACAATTCGCGAAGGACCAATTTGGTCAAACTAGAATCAGGAGATAATATCAACTATTTAAATCTTTGCTTACAAATCGATGTGCCGTCTTTTGATTTTTTTGTCGTCTTCTATGCATAGATTTACTGCATTTCTCCAACGACCCTGTTATTGAAAAAACAAAATGGCACCGACGTAATTCTGCGTTAAAAAAGCACAAGGGGAGCACATGAGAACCTTATGTTGCTGACATGAAAGAACGATTGAATACAATAAGCGATCCCTAACCTCTCGGTAGATGTTGGAGACAGCCGTTATGTTGAGAGCAATATGTAAATGATTCGTAGTCCCTAGAATCCTATGTTACTTCTAACACCTCCAAGAATATGTGTACAAAGTTTCATGATGATCGGTTAAGTAGTTTTCGAGTGAAAGCGTAACAAACAAACTTACATTCACATTTATAATATTGGTAGGGATTTGATTTCACGCTATGATACCTAATTCTATTCAAAAGGGCCGATACATCTAGTATTGTGTTTGTGCATTGAGGCGAATGCATGCTTCTTTTAAAGGACCTAATACTAAGACTTTTTTTTCTTTTTCAGTACAAAGTCATTTCTTGACTGTAATCTCACCTGGTGTTAAGTGCAGTTTTAGATGCTAGGAAGGTAACTGTTAACAGTAATATGAAACTCATCTTCTAATTACATGTGTGAGGTGAGGTGATACCAACTGACGGCCTCCGTGGCGCAGTGCGTGTGCTGTCGCATTATAAAAGTTGGAGGTCCTGGGTTCGATTCCCGGCTCGAGACTGGTCAAGTTACAACGACTAGTGCCTAATACAAACTGAAAAACTTATTATGCAATTAATTAGTGTGTGTGTGTGTCTGTGTGTCTGTGTGTGTGTGTGTGTGTGTGTGTGTGTGTGTGTGTGCGCGCGCGTGTGTGGGTGTGGTTGTGTTGTGTGTGTGTGTGTGTGTGTGTGTGTGTGTGTGTGTGTGCGCGCGCGCGTGTGTGGGTGTGGTTGTGTTGTGTGTGTATGTGTGTGTGTGTGTGTGTGTGTGTGTATAAATGCTATTTGGTAACTTGCAATAGCTCTTCTGTATCACAGTATGTTAGGTTTTTGAGGCAGCTACTAATAATCGTCTTTCACTGTTTTATCGCCAAGTGAAGGTAAAGTCAGCAAGTGGATAAATAAGATTCCGTCTCACAGCACCAAACCATATAGAACTGCGGCGCTGGTCTGCAGGGCGACTAAGTGTTTACGCAATGCTCTAAGCCTAATATTGCATTAGAATATACATTTTTATGTGCCCATAACCCAGTGAAGCCGTGATAGACCAGTGCTTAGGGCGTCCGATCGATCCGGCGATCTTAGGGTTCGATTCTGGGCACGCAGCCTAACTTTTCCGAGTTATGTGAAGGAAAACGTCGTGAAGAAACCATGCATGCATGCCTAAGAGCTCTCCATAATGTTCTCAAAGGTGAAGTCTGCCAATCCGCATATGGCCAGCGTGGTGGACTATGGCCAAACCTTTCTCATATCTCAGGACATCCGTGCTCTGTAGTGAGCCGGCAATGGGTTGTTCATGATATTGATGATACATTTTTACCTGTTCTTCGCATAACATATGGCACTCTTTTTTTTAACCACTACAAGTTAGCCTTTGACGGCAATCTCACTTGATGGTAAGTGATGATGCAGTCTAAGATGGTAGCGGGCTAACGTGTTAGGGTATGATAAACCCATACCCCTAATTGGTTTACGCGACATCGTGCCGGAAAGCTAAATCTCTTGGTGACACGTCTTTGTCGGTAGGGTGGTAACTAGCCTCGACAGAAGCCTCCCACCAGACAAACACAACCATGACGTAAATGAATAGATATGGTCCTGCCAATAAATATTTAGATTTTCCTTCGACCCCAGATATCGCCATCTTGTAAAATATTCATGAACTAATAGGGACTACGAACCATTTACGTGTTGTTCTCAACATAGCGGCTGTATGGAGACACATATGTGTCGCGGTGTCGTGTAGGTGTCGCGGGTAAAGCTAAGCTAAGTAACAAGTTAACTAAGATATTTTTCAAAACACCGCCCAGACTTTTAAGCGCAACATTAAAAAAGAATATTCTCGACGAAAACCACATAGCCCGTCGGAAGCGGCGCAGTCCTGCCTGCGTCGCTGCCGGAGGAGATGCGTAAACGGATTTCCCAGCGTCCTACAAAAAAGTCCTTCCTATGAGACCAAAGTTGCTCCGTTGAACGGATTCGTAATAGTTCTGCTTTAGTACATATTTTGAAATAAATTCGGAGTTTTCCCACTTCGATATTTGGTTTTGGACCAAAATAGGTTCTGGAAAAAATAATAATAAATAAGTACTAGCACTAAGTTAGAAAGTTGGCGGTAACCACCCTCGTGTCTAGTCACGAGTGCACGTCAAGCCACTGTCCGGGTTATTATCACAAAAGAATGCACTTCGATCTGGGTTACTTTTACAAAAATGCGAAGTCCACCAGCCTTAATTGAAGCCGCTTATGAGTGGGAGACCTGTGCCCGAGAGTGGGTCGTTATCATCATCATCATCATGATCAACCCATTACCGGCTCACTACAGAGCACGGGTCTCCTCTCAATATGAGAAGGGTTTGGCCATAGTCCACCACGCTGGCCATGTGCGGATTGGCAGACTTCACACGCCTTTTGAGAATATTATGGAGATCTCTCCGGCGTGCAGGTTTCTTCACGATGTTTTCCTTCACCGTTGAAGCAAGTGATATTTTTAATTTTTAAAAAACGCACATAACTCCGAATAGTTGGAGGTGCGTGCCCGGATTCGAACCGCCGACCTCTGATTAGGAGGCTGACGCCCTAACCACTAGGCTATCACAGCTACAGTGGGTCGTTAATGCATTAGTAATAGACGGAAACGCCTCCATACTCAAAGAGCTGAAAGTAAAACAAAGGCTTTCGTCACTTGTACAACTGCGAATCCTTAAGTTCTCTGGGCACATAACCAGGAAGACCGGTACCATCGAACATCTCGTGGTACAAGGTCGAGTCGAGGGCACACGTCCACGTGGTCGCCTCCCTACTAGGTGGACGGACTCAATCCGTTCCGCTACAGATTTAACGATCTCCGAGTGCTTCCGGGATGCTACGAACAGAAATCGCTGGAGGGAGATCGTAAGAGCTGCTGTGAAGGCCAAATCATAACCACGACCACTCTGCCAAGAGTGAACGAATAAGAAGAAGAAGAAGAATAGACGTATTGCAAAGCGCATCACATTAACTTAAGGTTATAAGGTTAAGGTTGGGGCAGGAAAAATGAAACACTTGTAAAAAAAGCTAAATTGGAACCAACTATTGCGTATTTAATGACTCTCCGTCCAGAAAAAACATTACAATAATAATTATATAATAATAAATATTCAATAATTTAAGTTAATTAATTAGAATTATTTATTTAGTTATTTATTAAGCGTGTAAACGAAAACTTCAACTCAGTGGCGCCATTGCGCTATTCTAAAACGAATATAAATTAACCGCCGACTATGTGGCTACTGCTAACGGGAATACTCCGTCCGTTGTGTCATTCTCTATTTGACAGGATAGCTTTAGTGACGTCCGCATCGCACAGTATCGATAGCCGATGACCGAATCATTTCTCCACACAAATTAAGTTGATTTTAACTTATAATCACTATTCGCTTGATGTTTATTCTTACTTATTAATTACTTGTTTTTATGTCTAAAGCTTGAGGCTCCACCTCTTTTCACATCATTTACGCGTAAAACTTAAATTTTACTTCTGCGTACATTCCTATTCTTTGCCTAGCCAAGTGCGACTTACCAGCACAAATACCTCATCAATTTCACTTGAAATGTACAGCGGAGGAGATTAAAAGATTACGGTATTGTAAATTGACTATAGACAGTGTTTGTAAATTGCAGTTAGTTCCAGGTTCGATAAGTGCATTTTTTCTTGACAGTTCACTTCTCTGGTCGATAAACTCAACACGAGCGCGTAGTTGTCAAATAGAAAATAATACAATGTGCGGAGATTAGGCGCTTGGCAGCCGGCACCTGGCGTGGTGTTTGTGTGGTGAGCAAGGCAACCAATTGGCGGACAGTTCGACAACTTGGCGGCCAACCACGTATAACTTGGCTATTGTGACTAAAATAGTTGGCAGTGGAGTACTAAAACTTGGCCAAGTGCTACCACCAAGTTGGCTCAGTAGCAAAATAATGTAGCCAACACGGACAACTTTTGTAACCGCAACAAAACCTCTCCAATGTACGGACCAAAGGGATGTTTAACATCATTATATTAATCGATACTCGAGTGATTAACGCGCTACGTCATCAAGTCATAAAGTGATAAACTTACGCAAGTATAGCACAACTACCAATCTGCAGATACAACTTGTAATGTGACCGTTTATAACACCTTAACGTTAAAAATGTGAGGCGCACATTATAGGAATACACTAGATTACTCACTACGCTAAAACACAGAATATTCTTGATAATATCGAATTACCTAAACGCTTGTATAGCCTGAGCTTTAACATTATTATATTATTAATAATAAATGACTAAACGATCGATTTAAAATTGTATGCGCTTACTCTAATACTTATTTAGTTACAACGGTACACACATTTTAGCGCGGTAATACGACTTTTCTCTAAATTACAGTTCTGAGCTCAGCGTTCATGGTAACAGTTAATTTTGACACCACGTAATGGTAACATAGCATACCAATTATGTCTTAGCACTGGCATGTAGCTAAGATAAGGGGTCTCGAAGTCAGAAGGACTTTCACAGAAGGTAAGCCCCAGTTATAGAAGGTTTTCCCTTAATACTTTTAATGAATATTCATACACACCACGTTATTTTACACGGAGTAAACGCCCTTTGAACTCCGCAACCCGCAAGGGGTAACATGTAAATCAGGTTTAGAATTCATGCAATTCTTCCAATCACGCTTGAGTCCATTCATTTTTTCACTAGAAGGCTGAATATCTATTATTTTTATTGCACTCATCAACATAATCTTCAAGTCAATCACTCACTCATCGCTCATCTTCATTCACACACAAACCTAGTATTTCACAAGAGTCAACCTATTAAGACATTCAACTATGCACTAGATGTTTTAGTGCCTACATTGTACCGCTGTGCTCGGAACTGCGTCATCATTAACAGCGACGGCATACAAAAGTCATCCGTACACCCTAAATCCTAAGCATCTGATAGTTTGGCCAAGCAACACAAGTGTCAAATGTTCGCCGCCAAGCTGTCGGCCATTGGCGTTTAGGCGCGGTCCACCATCAGCTCGAAGTGCACCGAGCCGCGACGCTCGTAGCGGTCGTAGAAGATGTTCTTCGCCCAGGCCTTGCACTCGATGTTGATGAGTACACCCGCTACAATTAGAAAGAAGTTGATTGTACCAATCCCATTTTTTGTATATAAAGTTTATAGCCCAACAAAATAATGTAAGTACGAACGTAATGGTCTTGTTTTGCGTTATTGCTGTAATATAATATGCCTGGTAGACTAGGCAAATTATTTTTATACATTTAATTGGTAGGTATTTAATAGTTAAAAGCTTAAAAAGGTCTATAGAAATATTCTTAAAATATACGTTATTTTCTTTTTCTTAAACTTTCAGATTAGATTATCCAATCTTTAGAGTCTAGAGATCTTTAGAGAGAATCAATTAGATTACCACCTGAACTAATATTGACGGTATTATCTTTTTAAATGGGCTAGTTTTAGATTTATTCTCATTAGTTTTATAATGAAGTAAGTTTGGTCCATACACCTTATCCATGTTCTCTGATTAAAAATTGATTTAATTTTTAAGGCATTCATGATCAACCCACTGCTGGCTCACTACTGAGCACAGGTCACCTCTCAATATGAGATGGGTGTGGCCACGCGGATTGGCAGAATTCACACGACTATGAGGCGTAGTATATCGAAAAATTAAATTAGTGCTCAACTTACTCCTTGGTTTCTCAAAGAGCACGGCGACGAGCGGACTGAGGTAACCCTCCTTGTTGGTGAACGGATAATAGTAGGAGGGGAAACCGCGTCGAGGGATGTACTGAACGGGGCCGATGTTCTCTACGTCTGCAGGATTCTCACCCTCGCAGGACACCCACACTGTGTTTGCTTCTTTCTTGCCGGACTGTGCAACAAAGTAAGGATTTAATATTCTACTGGGATTATACAAATTGCTTGTGTAGAGTCCCTTGCTGGTACTAAATACTTAGTACAATGTTTTCAAAGCTTCGCGCTTGTGTTTTTAGACTCCAGCCTAGCGTATTTATGTATTTAAAGAATGCGAACACTGAGAATAACCAAGAATTTCAGCAAGCACTTTTAATGCTTTTTTTTCGGAAATATTTATATCAATCTTGTATAAAAAAGTATAATGTGCGGTACTAGGCGAAAAAAAATGGCAACTCCTAATTGTCATAACCGTACGACTGGGTATCTTTGAAGGTAGGAATTATTACTGAAATAAAGTACTTACAACCAACTTAATGTGCTGCTTCAGATCGTCTGGCATGATTGATGGGAGGTCTTCTGTGTTGTTGTAGGGGTTGGGGGTCCAGTTGAAGATCTGTAAGAGGAAATAATTAGAATTTTATTACTCTATCTATATTGCGTTAATATATTTTTTGTAGTATTTTTAAACATACTCGCGTCTAAGACAATATCTCGGCTATTATATTTTGACGACCTCCGTGGCGCAGCGCGTGCACTGTCACATTTTAAAATTAGAGGTCCTGGGTTCGATTTCCGGCTTGAGTCTGATCTGGTGGGAGGCTTCGACGGTGGCTAGTTACTACCCAAAGCGGTTTAGCGTTCCGGCACGATGTCGCTTAGAAACCCATTAGGTGTACGGGTTTACCATACTCGTAACAGGTAAGCGCGTTACCATCTTAGGCTGCATCATCACTTACACCAGGTGAGATTGCCGTCAAGGGCTAACTTGTAGTGGATAAAAAAAATATTGCTTTTTTTTTTCTTTTAAGATGAAGCCGCAACTTAGTTACAATCAAACCGCATAAATATGAACTGAGTACATGATTCTGTTTTTGTTTCTCACCTTGTTCAGTTTGAGGAACACACATGGTCCAGCCTCCTCATAGTTGTACTGGTTAGCCGGGGTGCAGGGGTGGAAATCGTCTATGGGCACGTCGCAGACCTGTTTCTCCGTTAACGCCGCTGAGTTCGGGGAACAGGGCACCCTGTTCTCGGCACCGGGGGCCTCACCACTGCCGCTACCCTTCTTGTTGTACTCTGAAATAGTATGAAACCAAAGAAGCTTTATGAACAAATAATACCGTCACAGTTAGTGTTCTGTTCTTCCACGACAGATATTCTACTCGCAACGCTGACAGGCTATTGGGTTACTCCACCTGCGTTGTGGGGGAACTGACACCAAAATTTTCAAAGTTAAAATCCGATTTAGAAAATTTTACGTAAACATTGTGAGGAAACCGACATGCCTGAAAGTACTCAATACTGTTCTACAAGGCATGTGAGGATAACCAAGGTCAGCATAGTAGACTATGATCTCTCCTTTTGAGACGAGACAGCCTTTAGTGTGTCGAAAATTGGTTAATAATGAAGTTGATGAATGATTGCATCTCATTTAAACTTCTGACGTCCCAGTTACTAAATATATTGTATAGAGCAATATGTAAAATGTCTTTTGTAAATGTATTTACTAAAATATTATTTTGAACCAACTTTGATTTTATTTTTAATACAATATGTCGGCGCGAAGAAGTTATTAACTCAGCGGCGCCAAGAGCCTCAAGAATTCAATAATTACCCACATTTTAACTATTGATGATTTTGCTAACACAATTTAGAGAGTAACAATCAATTTTGTACAAGCATTCTTTGTGCTATAAATACGGGCGGTCGATGTCTTTCGCGATATTCTCGCTCGAGACGTCGAACTATTCGGACCTCTTAGTTATTGTCGCAATAAAAGTGTAAACCCGCAAGTTGTGGTTTTAATTACTATGAGCGAAAGTAAACAAAATCGTGACGTCAGCAATGCTGACGTCACTCTTACAAAAAACAACTCGGAAGCCCTTGACTCGTCAAATACAGATTTGACTTTTTACTTATCGAAATTATACCGCTATTTAATTATTTAAATCTGCACTAATTAAAAATTGAAAACTTTTAATTAGTGCAATATATTTTTAAAATGTATAAACTCACGCTGTAAGAACTCATCGATGACCGAGGCCCACTTGAGCACGGAGCCCTTGTCGTTAGCCTTGTAGTAGATAAGGGTACTCTCCACGTTGGCGGAATCCGGCATCGGTCGGAATCCAAGACCTGAGGTACAAGTCGAAATATTGAAAAATTTTAAATAAGGTTCCACTCATTAGAACAATATTAAAAATTGTATATTTTATTCGATCCCGATATGTAAATTTTTATGTAGTTACCGATATGTAAATTTTTATGTACTTACCTGGGCAAACAGGCTCTGAATTTTAAATACTTTCGATTTTGATGTTAAATCTTTAAATTAAACTGAATTGACAGAAGTTAAAAGTAGTGCTGTACTTCTCAAACTATATCTTCTAAAAAAGGACAGCAGCACAACAAAGGACAAAGCACTATCCTTGGATATAATTTTTTTTTAATGTTGGTACTTTAATCTACACTAATCTACTGAACTAACAATCTCTGATATAAAAATTGTTTTCAATGTCCGCCTTTTGCATAACCATTCAATCAAAAGGCGATAATCACCCTAGTAAATACGAGTATTTCAAGATGTAGCCTTAGAATTACCAGGATTGCTGCCGATGAGCGATGCGTCCATCTGCCATTTGGGCATCTTCGAGTCCAGAGTCTGGTAGAAGATCGTCAGCATCGCGGCGAAGAACCCGACCAGAATCAGGTAGAAGATTAGATAGAACAGGAGAATTTTGGCTGCGGACAAACAAATATGAAATTTAATATAAGAAATATACCCTCGAGTAACGTGATTATAGTTATCTATAAAAAAGTATTATAAGCGTTATTTTTTTAAATAATATCTGATGTATAATTAGAGAAATATCATAGGTCATATTTCTTGATATCCATTTAAGAAAAACCTTTGATTTTCAGGCAAAAATAATTCTTAACTGAATTGCACAAAAATTACTTATGGGAAAAACAGAATCCGATGTTGACTCTGGAATTCCACTGTCCTCCTCTGCTTCATAAAAGCTTTGCCAATTTCGAATCCGCTCAGTGGGCCCACAAAAAAGTGGGTTGACAAAAGTAAAAATCATCATAATCAAAATACCTTCTAAAAAGTTAGCAGATAACATTAAATTTGATAGTGGAGTTACGTAGTAAGCTATTTGCCGTGACTGTTGATTTTTCTGACAATCATCATGATCAACCCATTACCGGCTCACTACAGAGCACGGGTCTCCTCTCAATATGAGAAGGGTTTGGCCATAGTCCACCACGCTGGCCATGTGCGGATTGGCAGACTTCACACGCCTTTGAGAACATTACGGAGAACTCTCAGGCATGCAGGTTTCCTCGCGATGTTTTCCTTCACCGTTGAAGCAAGTGATATTCTAATTTTTAAAAACGCACATAACTCCGAAAAGTTAGAGTGAGTGCCCGGATTCGAACCGCTGACCTCTGATTAGAAGGCTGACGCCCTAACCACTAGGCTATCACCGCTTTTACTGACAATACGTGCCAATAATATGTATAAGTTAATGATGATATGATAATTTTGTCTGGTGGGAGGCTACGGCCGTGGCTAGTTACCCTACCGGCAAAAACGTGTCGCTAAGCGATTTAGTGTTCCGGCACGATGTCGCGTAGGAACCAATTAGGAGTGTGGGTTTACTACTAATAGGTTAGCCCAGTACCATCCTAGACTGCATCATCACTTACACCAGGTGAGATAGCCGTCAAGGGCTAACTTGTAGTGTATAAAATATTATATATATTATATATGGGCAGTTAGGTGCACAACTTAGTAAAAACTTCTCTTCTCGAATTCGGTTACACCTGACCCAATAACCCCATTCCCAATTTCAGGTATAAGGAACTCGTAGACATGTTGGATCAATACAAACGATCGTAATTGTAACCGGATATGCCTGCTAATTGGTACATCGATCGTTGACCGCGCCGCTGAAGAAATTAAGGATGCTACTTTTACTTTACATTGTTCTGTGTCTTGACTAAACTGAGAAAATAGTCTAGTCAACATGGCATTTTACGTTTTCTTATCCTCACTTAATGCATTTATTTTATGCTCTCCAAAATTCAAAATAATTCGTGCACAAACAACGAAGTTTTTAGAGCTCCTCCGTACATATTAATAAGTCTTTTATAGTTTTCTAGGCAAGCTTATGCGGGGAAAGTAACACAACACATTGTGTGCCGACTGAAAATCAATAGATATCATTCTCCGTTCGCTGAAACCAAGTAGTCCAAGCGTCTGTGTATGTAATGCTATTAGAGACGTGGTACCAAGAAAATATTATGTCCGCGTGTAATCGGATTGTATGGCAGGCATCGGCGCAGGGAGATTTCACATTATGACAAGTAATAAAATTATCGTCATCCACCGCCGCTAGCGATTCCGAGGGTTAATAAGCGCAGACTAGGTACTTGGATAGCCGTGATAGCCTAGTGGTTAGGGCGTCAGCCTCCTAATCAGAGGTCGGCGGTTCGAATCCGGGCACGCACCTCTAACTTTTCGGAGTTATGTGCGTTTTTTTTTTTTTAATTAAAATATCACTTGCTTCAACGGTGAAGGAAAACATCGTGAGGAAACCTGCATGCCTGAGAGTTCTCCGTAATGTTCTCAAAGACGTGTGAAGTCTGCCAATCCGCACATGGCCAGCGTGATGGACTATGGCCAAACCCTTCTCATATTGAGAGGAGACCTGTGCTCTGTAGTGAGCCGGTAATTGGTTGATCGTGATGAGGTACTTGGATGAAGTTATCACAGTTTCTTACTGACTATTCCTTAAATGGTGGGCAAAATGATTTCCTGTATATTTATTAGATAAGCCTGTTTGTTCAGAAACATAAGTCTGATTTCTACCAAAAAAAAGCCATACAGTCACTTTTAACACACGTTATCCTAACAGACTCTTATTACCCAACTCCAGAACTGTATCTTTTAGTAAAAGTTGTTACAGTGTGTCTATTAAAATATATAACAAATTGCCTAAGAAGTTGAAAGAATTACCTTTAAAAGTTTAAAAAAAAATTGCACCAATGGTTATTAGATAAACGCTTTTATTGTTTAAGTGATTTTTTTAATACAAAATCACATACTTATTATTAATATTATTATCGCTATTTAGTTTATTTCTTGACATTTTTAAATGATTCACATGTAATTACAATATTATTTTTGCACGCCTACCCGGCAGATTGTAAGAAACTCTAATTAAATGTAACACCAATCAACTACACAATCTATGCAAATAAATGATTTGATTTGATTTGATTACCATAGCCCATTAGGTCAGCATCAGAGGCGAGACCAATGCGTTACTGGCTGAACCCATCCTCCATCGTTTTCTACTTGGCATACCGGAACTTCTACAATCTTTATCAGCAGACCAGATTCAAGCCGGGAATCGAACCTCATAATTTAAAATAGTGTATAAAGTCAAGTGCCCTTCAAATTTTTAGTGGACACCCGTGTTCTATAGTTGGTCATGATGAGGCTTACTTCAGTGCTTGTGCTAAGGAACGGCATGAGCGTTGGCATCCAACCAACTTTTTCACGTAGGACATTTTTGACCAGTAAAGAGAACATCGCTCTATCGGTATAAGTCTTGGCATCTGTGTTAACCTACCACTTATAACTTGAGTTCATTTTTTTTTATATACAAAGCGAGCAAACGAGCAGGCGGGTCACCTGATGGTAAGTGATTACCGCCGCCCATGAACATTTGCAGCACCAGAGGAACCGCCAATGCGTTGCTGGCCCTTGAGCAATTTGTTAATCCGCCCTTTGAAGATCCCCATATTATAGCCATTAGGGAACACAGAAGATGGAAGCTGGTTCCACAATTTGCAGGTTCGTGGCAGAAATGACCTGGAATAGCGGGTGGTGGAAGAGGTCCAGGCATCCAGGTGGTGAGGATGATATTTATTTCTGCGACGAAAAGTGCGACTGGGGAAAAAACATACTATTATGACTAGAGAAAAAAGGTATAATTCGTAAACCGCACCCCAGCCGTTCCGTCATTGTTACCCACCAGTGGTCAAATGTAAAAAGAACGTTTTATAATAAAATAACTTATTACAGTGCATTGGACTCTCATGCTGTGTAGCTGCAGATAAATACACGTAATGGCGAAGGGTTAGTGTTGGATTAACCCACACTAATCCTCACTCATACGGATCATTAATCGGAATGCCTACTGAACGATAAGTCATCACCCTTTCATTTTCCTGATAGCATGGTTTATAATCACTGAACTGTTTTGTGAACTGTATTATAATCAAGTTTAAATGTTTTACGATCAACGAGGGATTTAAGAGTAGCCCCAATTTGTAACGAGAGCCTTTTTTTATTCCACTACAAGGTAGCCCTTAAGGGCAATCTCACCTGTTGGTATGTGCAGTCTAAGATGATCATCATGATCAACCCATTACCGGCTCACTACAGAGCACGGGTCTCCTCTCAATATGAGAAGGGTTTGGCCATAGTCCACCACGCTGGCCATGTGCGGATTGGCAGACTTCACACGCCTTTGAGAATATTATGAAGAGCTCTCAGACGTTAAGGTTTCCTCACGATCATTTCCTTCACCGTTGAAGCAAGTGATATTTTAATTTTTTTAAAACGCACATTTCTCTGAAAGAGAAGAGGCGACCTCTATTTAGGAGGCTGACGCCCTAACCGCTATCACCGCTTCCGTCTAATATGATACCGAGCTAATTTGTTATGGTAAACCCATACTCCCAATTGGTTTCTACGCGACGTCGTGCCTGAACGCTAAATTGCTTGGCAACACGTCATTGTCGATGTTGTTGATGGTAATGGTAACTAGCCACGGCCGAAGCAAATTTTGGAAAGATAAATTTTCTCCGGATGTGGGATGTTCTTATTTCGAATCACTGTCAGGCTGTAGTAGTGTAGTTGTAATGAGTTTCAGCAGAACGTACACAGCGTGTATTGACGCAATTTACCTTATCAGTTCTTGTAATAAGCCATAGTTGAGTTTATAGTTTGAAATAACTGTAACACTTCAGCCATATGTACCTATCAGGCTATTGATTTATATAAATCTATCTATACTTTAAAAAGTTCATGTGTTTCTATTTTCTGAGTAATCTCCGGTAATACGATTACAAAAATTCTTTCACCAATGTTAAGCTACATTATCAGCGAGTTGAAGACCTCATTATAAAGATGGAGGTCCTGGGCTCGATTCCCGGCTCGAGTCTGGTCTGGTGGGAGGCTTCGGCCGTGGCTAGTTACCACCCTACCGACAAAGACGTGTCGCCAAGCGATTTAGCGTTACGGCACGATGTCGCGTAGAAACCAAATAGGAGTGTGGGTTTACCATACCCCTAACAGGTTAGCCCGCTGCCATCCTTGACTGCATCATCACTTACCACCAGGTGAGATAGCCGTCAAGGGCTTACTTGTAGTGCATAAAAAAAAGAGTAACGAAGGTTGCAATTAGGCGGGTGAGCCCGGGGCGCCGCTATCGGTTTATAAATAGCGTTCCTTGAACAGTTTTCAGCAGCACTCTAATGGCGCGAGCGATAATGGGACACTGGTCGGTTGACACGCGCGCACTAATTAACCCGACTCAATTAGTCGGTCGAAGTAGGCCGGCCCGATCAGAGTGTGTGTTGCATCATGTTGCGCATTCAATACAACACCGATGCCCCCACGTGTCTTCAACATCATCCTCAGCTCATGAAGCTGGCATACGACATCAGGGTTTTCCGCCTTGTCTGGTGAAAGAAAACCAAAGTTCCTTGACAAATTTGTTTGAAATCTGTTAAAAAGTATTCTTAGCCAATGTTTCTTGACAAATTTTGTTTGAAATCTGTTAAAAAGTGTTCTCAGCCAAAGCTTCTTGACAAATTTTGTTTGAAATCTGTTAAAAAGTGTTCTTGGCCAAAGTTTCTTGACAAATTTGGTTTGAAATCTGATAAATCTAGCATGCATAACATATAGCATCATTATATACGCTGATAATAAAATGGCTTACCAAGGCACAGGGGTGAGTTAGCACATCAAACAAGTAATGGAGACTAAAGGTAAAGGCCGACAGCATCATCATCATGATCAACCCATTCTAGGCTCACTACAGAGCTCGGGTATCCTCTTAATATGAGAAGGGTTTGGGCATAGTCCACCACGCTGGCCACGTGCGGATTGGCAGACTTCACACGCCTTTGAGAACATTATGTTGAACTCTCAGGCGTGCAGGTTTCCTCACGATGTTTTCCTTCACCGTTGAAGCAAGTGATATTTTTTATAGATGCGTATCCGGGTTCGAACCCCCTATTTCTGATAAGACGGCGGACGTCCTAACCACTAGGCTATCACAGCTTCTATCCTCAGCTTTTTGACGACCTCGTGGCGCAGCGTGCGCTCTGTTTCATTTTAAAGTTGGAGGTCCTGGGTTCGATTCCCGGCTCGAGTCTGGTCTGGTGGGAGGCTTCGGCCGTGGCTAGTTACCCTACCGACAAAGACGTCTCGCCAAGCGATTTAGCGTTCCGGCACGATGTCGTGTAGAAACCAATTAGGAGTATGGGTTTAACATACCCTAACATCTATCTAGCTATCATCTTAGACCGCATCATCACTTACTATCAGGTGAGATGCCGTTAAGGGCTAACTTGTGGCATATAAAAAAAAAGCTTATAATCCTACAACTCCTCGCCACTCTCAGTTACAGGAAAGAAGAATTAGTTACTACCCTACTGATTAAATTTTTTGGGATTTCATATAACTCCAGCACCCCTGAAAGATTGGCCCACTACCATTTTAGACTGAATCATCACATATTACTACCAAGTAAGATTGCAATCAAGGGCAAACTTGAAGCGGAGTAAAAATTACTCCACGCCATTCAAGTACCAATGCGGTTTCTCAAGCAAGCCATTAGTTGATCTAATAATACGTAATAGTGTAAGCCATAGAGGTGTTAAAATTAATTGGCGACGTTGGTTGGAAGCAGCCGACTCAACTTTTTCACAAAAGGTAGATTAATGTTGCCATTTGAAATGAGCAAACTGGTTATTTACGTAACAACTTTTTTTTGCAGAATCTGTTTTCTGAAATGATGGTACAGCCAATTAAAACACACTACCTTTAAAGGTAGGTAATATTTAAAAAGAAAACCTTATTAGAATTAATCTGGAGATTTTTGACTCAAGTCTTTAAACTCAGCATAGCATAGCGTCGTGGTTGTTTTAAGGTTTCGACGACCACGATATCTTACGTCCCTCAATACTACTTCAAAAAAGGGTTACTAAGTCTACAGATAATTTTTGACGACCTCCGTGACGCAGTGCGTGCGCTTTCGCATTATAAACTTGGAGGTCCTGGGTTCGATTCCCGGTTCGAGTCTGGTCTGGTGGGAGGCTTCGGCCGTGGCTAGTTACCACTCTACTGACAAAGGCGTATCGCCAAGCGATTTAGCGTTCCGGCACGTTGTCGCATTGAAACCAATTGGGAGCGTGGGTTTACCATACTCTTAACAGGTTAGCCCGCTACCATCCTAGACAGCATCATCATCAGCAGGTGAGATAGACGTCAAGGGCTAACTTGTAGTGTATAAAAAAAAAGTTACGAGTCTCAGTAAGTACCTGAACCTTACCGATTAGAAGAAAAGTTAAAAACAAAGCCTTAAGGATGTGTTGACGTTAATATTTAATAGCCCTTACCATAGGCCCTTACTAGACCAATTTAAATTTATTTATTTATTTTATTTATTTATTTTTATTTTTATTGGATCATTAAACTAGTCACTATCTATATAAAAACAACAAAAAACATTTCAGAAGAACAAACACGAGATAGTGACTTTCTGGAAATGACCACAGCATGCAACCTTAAAATTAACCTTACATCTAAAAAATTCAATTTATACCTTTAATGCAGTAATAGATAGTTAAATGGACTTTATTAAAGATATTTCATTATCGTCTCTTATATATAGGTACATTTTAAGCATGAACTCCGGAAGTCTACGTCATACGCTGTTCTTACTTTTCCTAATAAAATTTTATGTTTTAAAACCGCTACGATAGGTAAACTTCTATACATATCGTATTGATAATTGAAATGTCAGTAAAATGTCAATAGGTGATTCGCCTGGTTTTCCCGCGATGGGTACTTATGTTGGGAAGCGGCTATCGCGCATGTGCGGGCGGGTTGGGCGTCCACATCGCGCATCCGCCATGACCTGCACCCATAAATCATGCACCATGCACTAACGTGAAATGCATCGATTTATTTCCTTCGACAAAGACTCGTACGATGATGTACCTATAACTGTAAATAAGTGTAAGTGTAAAATAAGTGTGGCTACAGTGAAGCCACAGAGATTATGAAAGCTTCTTTTCCGTCAAACTAACTTTTCGAGACAATTATACATGGTTCTTGAATGAGAATGATATTTTTAAGATAATATTATTCGTAAAATATGTTTTAGTAATACAAAAAATATACAGTATAGTACATAAATAAGAATAATCTCAGTTTATTTTTAGTTTCCTTTCTAATGAAGAGTTTTCTTCTTTAAAAGTTAATGAATTAAAAGATTATTTTCAATCGTCATTATTATTAATAAAATATTCATACTCATACGATTGGTTTAAAATTTTGTTTATTCCTAAATTTTGAATCTGGACGCCATCTCCAGTGACACTAAAAACAATATGGCGGATGTATGGCGACAATTTCCAATGAGCTTGTTCGCTAATCGTTAATTTGTGATTTTTTTTTTTATTTACCACAATTTAGCCCTTGACTGCATCTCACCTGATGGTAAGTGATGATGCGGTCTAAGATGGTAGCGGGCTAACCTGTTAGGGGTATGGTAAACTCATACTCCTAATTAGTTTCCACACAACATCGTGCCGGAACGCTAAATCGCTTGGCGACACGTCTTTGTCGGTAGGGTGGTAACTAGCCACGGCCGAAGCCTCCCACCAGAAATTTACGTACTATTTAATACAATATAATAATGAACCCATCCAAATTGACTATTGACCGTCGGCTATTGGAAGTACATTTAAAATTCACTGATGTATAAATATAACCTAAACGATCGGATTGCATGTGATTAGTAATTACGTAGGTACTAAAACATCTACAACCGTAAAACTCGGTGCTACAACACTCGTAGTTGTAACTAAATGGGCACTATATTTTGTCGTGTAGATTTAATTAACCATGTGAAAAAAGCTATTTTCGTTGCTGAAATTTTAGTTTAACTAATGTTGAATTATTATTAGAAATGGACTGAAACTGAACTGTACTGAATCTAGCAATCATAAACATTATTCATATAATCCTTTAAAAGGCGTTTTTGATGCGTCAATTATATGGTAGTGAGTTGATAGTCATAACTCTATATTCGTAAACTTAAAACTAAAGCTATGAGGGTTCCAAACGTGCCCTGGTCTAAGAAGAAGAAGGCCACAACAAACTTAGCCGGGTAACTTTTCTTACTATCACCATTGCACATGCCACTTAAAATTATTTAAGAGATTTATCTTATTAGAACAATATTTCATATCCATGCTTGTTTATCGTTTACATAATCCTTTACACTATATAAGACTTTTGTACAAGCTTACGTTTTATATAAACTTTAAACTTATAATACTTTTTACTATAAAAAGGTCGCCAGTGATGATCTATGATTCGCGATTTCCCATGAGTTCATATCTTTAAAAAAGTTCAAAGCGTCACTGTTCAAAGAAATTGGTATTCAGAATAAAGACATAATTAAGATAATTATTTACTCTGATTCTAAAATAGTAGATGGTAACTAGTACGTAAAATTAGTAATTATTAGTTAGTAAAATTACGTCGTCCAGTCATAAATGATCGTTAAAATTTACAGGAAATTAAACTTAAGTCCCTAAGTGGCATAGTTTTTAGATATCAGCAATAAACCCCTGCCAAGTGAGTTTTTCGTTTTATTACGAAAAAGTTTTTTTTTTTTCAGGGATACAGCTGTCTCGGTGCAAGGGTTTATTCATTATCTAAGTGGTGGCACTCGAGCACTTAGATAATGAAACTCCTTGGCGTATTTAGCACCGCAGGGTGTTGCCACGAAATCGGCGGCGCGGCGCGGAAGGTGTCGGTTGGCGCGGGTGTCCTTGGATCGATCTGGCGAAGGACGTGGCGCGCGCAGCCTGCCCGGCGCCTCGTACGCCGCTGCCCCACATCCGTGACCGTTCCAAATATAGGACTAAAGTACGTTACAACGCTCAAGAAATCTAATGGTCGCTGAGAGTCAGAATTCCGATTAGAGGTACGTATTACATAAATGGAGCAATGGAGAGAGCTATGCTAGGAGTATCTCTACGTGATCGACTCAGAAATGAAGAGATCCGTAGAAGGACCAGAGTTACCGACATAGCTCAGCGAGTTGCGAAGTTGAAGTGGCAATGGGCGGGGCACATAGCTCGGAGAACCGATGGACGTTGGTGTCCCAAGGTGCTAGAATGGCGACCCCGCACCGGTAAACGTAGCGTTGGTCGACCCCCAACAAGGTGGACAGACGACATCAAACGAGTCGCAGGGAGCCGCTGGATACAAGCGGCCCAAGACCGTGGCCGTTGGAACTCCTTACAAAAGACCTATGTCCAGCAGTGGACGTCTATCGGTTGAAGTGATGATGATGATGATGATTACATAATGTGTATGAAAAAAATTATACCACGGGAAGCCCGGGTTATGCGAATTATAAAAGTTAATAAAAAGCCTAGGACGTTGCGGTGGTTCCTCTTGTGCTGCAAATGTTCATAAGCGACGGTAATCACTTAACATCAGGTGACCCGTCAGCTCGTTTACCCGCGTAGTAATATAAAAAAATATATTACTACGCAAAACGGAGTCAAGGGCTGTGGCGTAGAGGGTACATAACGTCATAAGAGAGCGTAATGCCATCGTTCGTGATGGCGACGTCGTGATGGCATAAACGTCAGTGGTACCCGATGCTCCGACCGCCAACCCTGGCTTCCACTAATTGTAACGAATTAATTTAAAGTAGAAGCGACAGATTCTTATATACAGCGTATTTAGTGATTCGTTTGCTAAATTGAAACGCTTTTTTATTTAACCCAATAAACGTCACCTCAATTGCTGGCTTTTGTTGGTTGATATCTATGTTCCAAGATCTTGTGTTGTCGTAACCAACGATCTCTTTACGCTTTATGTCTTCCTAATAAACCGTGCTCCGTATATTTTATTTCCAGTATGACAGACGACCTCGGTGTCTAAATAATGCATAGATTTTGATTTGTTGTACTGATTTCTTGATATTTAGTTACTTTTGCGTACTGTAGCCGAACTGTAAGGCTTAAAGAAGCATTGCAAAGCGTAGTTTAAAGTTCGTATAGTTAAAAGGGAATCAAACCATTTAACTTAGTGTGGAAATTGCATTCTTAGTCAACTAGTACGAAGGTTAACCAGGAACCTTCCTAAAATATCCACTAAAGGTTCTATATCCCAAATTATGTTCTCATGAAATTTTGTAGCTTGCTGAAGCAGAGCTAAGCTAAGATTCGTTCAAAACTGATTCAACTACCAAGAGTTTCCATCTAATCTAGGTCAGAAAGTGGTCTTCAATCTTGGTTAGTTACCACCTTACCCGCAAAGTTTTACGTTTCTTTTATATTGCAGTTATGTTTCAAGTTAGGTTTATTATTTCGTATGATGGAAATTCCAGAATTATCGTATAAATAAAATTGATTAAATATGTAGGTACCTACAGAAATATCTGAACGACGAGGTCATTGAAATGGGATAATTTGAAGTTGTGTCATGTAATGAGCGCATTAATTATTAATATTTTATTTTTCATTATAACCAGATTAATGATCTAATAATTTTTTTTTTAGAGTTATATAATTGACCCGTTCACCGAGACACTTTGGGATCAAGGAGTCATAAGGCCTAAAAAGTGTTGAAATTACAAGATATTACAGTAGAGTTTTCCGCCTTGTCTGGTGAAAGAAGACCTAAGTTCCTTGACAAAATTTGTTTGAAATCTGATAAATCTATATTATATAATGATATACGCTGATAATAAAATAGCTTACTAAGGTAAAGGGATCTTAGCACATCAAATAAGTAATGAAAGCTGAAAGTAAAGGCAGACAGCATACACTGACGCATATAAATTTTAAAAAGCCGCGCCTTTTTTCATCCTTTTATAATTTATTGCGCCTTTTTGCGTGACAGCTACACTTTAAATATTAATCATAAAGTTCGACAGTTTATTTTAGTACCTAAGATAAATCAGGCTACTGTGTAGGAGTATGAAATATAATATGTTCATTTATCTCAACATAATATTTTGTGTAGCTGTGGCATTGTGGTTAAAACATGACCATCTTTGTTGATGACTCGCTAATTTAATTCACAGGAACGCAGTTTTCCATCAACATCAACCATCAAGTATTTTTGTTTCGTAGTCACATCAACTTTAATTGATGGTTTATTGATGACCTCCCTGGCGTAGTGGTAAGCACCGTGATAACCCTAAATACAAAGAAGTGACACCAAGCAATTGGGCGTTCCGGTACGATGCCTCGCAGAATCCGATTATGTTAGATTGGAATTTTCATAACTGCCATACAAAGAGTGTGCCAATAACCTGAAACTCCTAAAAGGTTAGCCCGCAAACTTCTAGGAGTCCATCATCACTTACCGGATGAGATCGCTGTCAAAAGCTAATTTGTATCTAGTGGAAATAAAAAACCCAGTTCCAATTTTAGGCTTGACGATCATTAGTTAAATATGCTAGCTACTACACTAACGAGGTAGTTAGGAGGAACTGGGACCTTTGGAAATCAATTTGTTAAAAAAAGGAGTAATATTATCAAATGAAATTTAAACAATCTCTTTCATGTTGACAGATAGCGTGAAGCGTTCATACCCATCGATTATTGACTATATGAGATGTTAAAAAAAGGAAATCCAGGCTATGTTTGTTGTGGGCTTCTACTTAGACGTGGGTGCGATTGGAACCCTAGGTGATTGCAGGTAGCAGTTATGAGGCACTAAAGACACATAAATGTACAGATTCTCTAAACTAAACTGACAGGTCTAGAAGTCATCATCATCATCATGATCAACCCATTACTGGCTCACTACAGAGCACGGGTCTCCTCTCAATATGAGAGGGGTTTGGCCATAGTCCACCACGCTGGCCATGTGCGGATTGGCAGACTTCACACGCCTTTGAGAACATTATGGAGAACTCTCAGACGTGCAGGTTTCCTCACGATGTTTTCCTTCACCGTTGAAGCAAGTGATATTTTAATTGTTTAAAAACGCACATAACTCCGAAAAGTTAGAGGTGCGTGCCCGGATTCGAACCGCCGACCTCTGATTAGGAGGCTGACGCCCTAACCACTAGGCTATCACCGCTTCATTCATTAGGTCTAGAAGTACTACCATCCTATTCACTTGCCCTCAAGAAAGCTTCGGAGAGTTTTTTAAAATATTGCTGAAGTGAATAACGTGAAAAGCACAGTGGAAAATTGTTTTCCCTATTTTTAGACCTGCGAAATTAGTTTAAGATTTATGTAGACACCATTTTACCTACGCCCTAAAATGAAGGCCAATAAGGTATTTTAACTGCCGACTGTCAAGACATTTTCCTTATGTTGGCAGACCTGATTACCTTTGCGCACGCAAGATGTCGCATAGATAGCGACGGTTCTATAATCTGTAACTTTAATAGTCTTTTATTTATGGTATCAGAATTATATAAGAATTTTAACGAAGGTGCTTCCTCAGTTAAGAAGAGTCGGTTAAGAATCATCTACCTATTCGTAACGGAAAATATGACTTACTGACTGACCTATCTATCAACGCACAGTTCAATCACTGGGATCAAAAGATACTTATTAATAACGAGGGCTTTGAAAGTATTTTTGAAAATTCTTCCCACCCACCCTGGGTGGTAATGGGGGTAGAAATTTGAAAACGATTTACCTGAAGTGAACGAAATCGCGGACGAAAGTTATTACAGATATTTACGCGCGTATATATATTATATAATAATGGAAGTGTGGATTACAGTTTTTATGAACGCCTCTGGTAACTCTATTATTTTCCGAGACACAAAGTATCCTATACATTTATCTATATAGATATCAATTGGGCGGTTTAGACGTTAATAGGTTATAGACAAGCAAAAGTACCTATTATCGATTTTATAATATTAGTACATTTCAATTACATTTTGTCAAATACATAAATGAATTAATTAAATAATTACCTAATTAAATATTAAATAGTCACGTCACAGCCACAGCATATCATATACTCTCCAAATCTCATCCCAAAGGGGGAGGGGATCCGTATAAAATGTAAATGGTCAAGTCTAGAAATAATACTTCTCTTTGTGAAAAGGTTTCACTTTCAGAAAGGTCAAATTACGTCAATTTAGGAAAATTGCTATCAGTTGCTATCACATTGTTGCCAATTGAGCGCTATCGAAAGGTCCCAAGTTTGATCCCCGGCAAGAAAAATTCGGAAATTTACTATTTAAGATCTCATCATCTGGTCTGATGAAAGGCTACGGCCGTGGTTAGTTACCGGCAAAGACGTGCCGCCAAGCGAGAAAGCGATCATAATGTCGCGAAGAAACCAATTAGGAATCTGGGTTTACCATACTTCTAATAGGTTAGCCCGTTCACCATGTTAGTGCATCATCACTTACCACAAGGTAAGATTGCCGATAGAAGAAGGTAGTTTATTTTTATCTATTATCGGGCAAAAAAATCGATTAAGATAAGAGAGAATATCACAAATTTAAAATGTTTAGAAGAGACCTTTAAGTCTTCAATGTATTAAATATCATGTAATGTAATCTAATATACAATGATTGTTTCATTTTTTGTTTATATAAATAGTTGGCGCTAGTGTTCATCTGATGATAAGATGAGACAAAGCATTTACAACGGAAGCGCGCTACCCTGGAGGGGGTAGGTCCCGTTTATTGATCCAGCACCCCCATGCGGCTCTACGTGACCTCGTACCAAAACGCGCAATATACAAAGCTAAACGGGTATCTAGCCGCGGCCGAAACCTACCAGATCAAAAAATAATTTAAAAATCAAAAAATAATCAATACACATTTAAAACACACAATTTAAAATTAATATTTTTGAGTACGCAAATAAAGGTTACATAATTACGAACAAATAAGCTAAATGAAAAAAATAGGTAACATTTCAGCTTCAACTCCATGACATTTGAACTGAAAAAGAAAATCCCTCCAAAATGACCAAAAAGGTAGTTTAATCTAGCCATTTAAATTGGACTTTATTCGTCGAGAAAAGAGTCGTCCTTTAACTGAATTTCCCAATCCAAGAGATGTACTTAGTCCTTAGTTGGTCCAAGGACGTACCGCTGGTGCAGGCGTAGAAAATCACTGAAAATAACTTACCCCAGCTGGATCCCGTGCGGCCCAGGAACTGCCCCGTCTCCGAGTTCCATAGGAAGACCTTGAAGCCCTCCCATTTTCCTAGGTCCGGTGGTGGGGCATAGTATTGTTCAGCAACTTTATTCTTGTCTGCCATGGTCGAACGCTTAGCCGGACTGCGGTGCGGAATCGATTGCCGGCTGCTTCGCCCCTGCTCGCCTCGCCCCGCGCGCCCCTCACCCCTGCAACCCCCATTCGCCCCTTACGTAACAATTACGTAAGTCGGCGCGCGCATCTCTGAACCTACATAGAGGTACGAGACTCAACCATCGAGCTGGTCAAATTTAACCCCTTTCTCGCCACGTTTTGTACGACTGGAGAAGAACGCGGAAGGTCATCTGAAACTGGTCGAAAATTGAGGCTGCAACCACCGACACGTACCACAGACACCGAAAATATTTCAGATTTGGAATATAAGTATTTTACTATAAATCAATTTTTTTTTAAATTATATGTACGCAAGAACGAAAGAAGAAATAATTTGAACTTAATAGTTAAAAGAATTTGGATTACAGTAAAGATGGCTGCATTCGACTTTGTAATGATTACACTACTCATTAATCGAATTATGCTTACCTCGTAAGTAGTATCTTGAGTTAACTTTGTAAAATAGAGACCAACCTTTATTAATTGCTTGGGTTTTACCACTACTGTGTTCTATAGATATACGTAATATTCGTAGTTGAGTAGGGAAACATGAAAAGTAAAAACGATTTTGCTCATACTGCGTATTATTAAAAACTTAAGAAGTTGGAAAAACTGGACTGTGACGTCATAGCTAATTAAGTATTAATAGACTGTGATAATAGTAATAGCAAACATATGCCCAACTAAGTTTGTTATGGACTTCTTCTTAGACATCTAGTTATCGCCACACAATTATGATAATATACGTGAGAAGGGTTTGGCCATAGTCCACCACGCTGGCCATGTGCGGATTAGCAGACTTAACACGCGTTTGAAAACATTATGGAGTACTCTCAGGTGTGTAGGTTTCCTCACGATGTTTTCCTCCACCGTTAAAGCAAGTGATATTTTAATCGCTTATAAACGTACATAACTCCGAAAAGTTACAGGTTCGAAACCCGACCTCTGATTATAACGCGGACGTCCTAAATGTATGAAAGCTTCAGAACTCGATTCCCTGAACAATACCATTCCCTGAAATTGGTTAAAATCATGTAGTTAAGTCACATAGAGCGATGTATAACTTAAACCTAATTACAGACTGACAACGATTTAGGTAACGTTTAGTTTGCTGAACGCTGCTTATAGCTTTAAAAAAAAAATTAAAATGCTTTATTACACAACAACAGGAATAAAAATTAATGCATAAAAACTTATAAACGCACTTTCATGAACCGAGTTGGCAATACAATTAAAATATTTCAAAATTATTTTTTCTTTAAATATATACCTATATCAATTTTTTTATATAAGACGGTTTTTATATGCTACCCCTCGAACAGTGAAGACAAACTTATTATTAACTTGTCTTGTAAGAGGCTTCGGCCGTGACTAGTTACCACCCTACCGACAAAGACGTCAAGCGATTTAGCGTTCCGGCACGATATCGCGTAGAAACCAATTAGGAGTGTGGGTTTACCATACTCCTAACAGGTTAGCCCGCTACCATCCTAGACTGCACCATCACTTACCAGGTGAGATAGCCGTCAAGGGCTAACTTGTAGTGTATAAAAAAAAACTTCTAGTACATATATACATATATATAACCGCTTTACTAAAACACTAGAATTAATAATCCAGATACGGTGTATTGACAGTTGGGCTTAGATCAATATTTGTTAGAATTAGCACCGACGTCGGACTCCGGCAGTGCGGTTATGAGAACAGACCCAGTACGCAGATAATGTTTGATCAAATCATAATGAGAGACAATGTCATTCGTTAACACTGGCCTACACAATAACTTTAATCTGCTTCCGTCGCAGTGTGGTGTTTCAATGACTGTTATGTAAATAATATTGTTTTATACCTACAATGTGCAGGGAGATGACTGAAATAAGCAAAATTATAACAAAATTATGAAAATTTGACCGTATCAGCGAGTACCGTGCTTGTCTCCGTCGAAATTTCCATGTTCTTTGTTTTCTTAATAATATTCTCTATGCTCCGCACACTCCATCATCATCATGATCAACCCGTTACCGGCTCACTATAGAGCACGGGTCTCCTCTCAATATGAGAAGGGTTTGGCCATAGTCCATTACGCTGGCCATGTGCGGATTGGCAGACTTCACACGCCTTTGAGAACGTTATGGAGAACTCTCAGGCGTGCAGGTTTCCTCACGATGTTTTCCTTCACCGTTGAAGCAAGTGATATTTTAATTGTTTAAAAACGCACATAACTCCGAAAAGGTAGAGGTGCGTGCCCGGATTCGAACCGCCGACCTCTGATTAGGCCGCACACTCCACCCTACCTTAAAGAGCGCTTTTCCTTTTTAAGTGATTTGGACCGTGATGTAACATTGCGCTCTTGTTCCGATAATAAGCAAGTATTTCCTCGAAGTCACTCTAAATTTAATGGGAAGTCATTCACTGTTAATGCTGTGCTGCTGTGGAACAATCTGCCTATTAATGTTAGAAGTTCGCAATCATTAAACATTTTTAAAAGCCGTTTTATATTTAAAAATTGCGCCGTTACCCTCATATTTTATTTAATTCTTTTCCCAAGGGTTGTCTGGAAGAGATTGCTTAAGCAATAAGACCGCCTTTGCATACTTATGTGTTAAGTGTTCTGTGTTGTTGTTTCTTTAAAATTTGTGTGCAATTGTGTGTGTTATTATAAGATAATTTCTTATTTTTCATAAATTTCTTGAGTTTGATTTAAAAACTGTGTTTTTATTCATTATAATATACATTATACGATGATATTATATATTTTATTTCTAAACTACTTGTGAAATGAATGTTCTGAAAATCTGTGAGAAGCTGAAATTTCACTATCGCTAACCATAGACAAAAAAAAGTATAATTTATCTATTTGGTTTTCACAATTGTTTAGTTAAATACTTATACATTTTTTAATTAATCTCGGTTGTCATCGCGGAACACACAACAACTGGACAAAATATGTATCTGAATAAGTGGATTCATTAACTGAAATAAAAACACCGATATCATTACAAAAAAATATTTATTGAGTACCTAAATAAAAAGTTACACGTTTAGTAAGTACGTTTAAGTTCAATAAATAAGAATAAATTAGATAAGAATAGAGATCAAATCTTATGAACTATACGCCTGCAATTTTGTAATAGCATATACATGAAAGTAAAATTTAAGTCTAATAATATTTTTAGGCTTCACATGATTTATTTATTCTGAAGATTTTAGCTAAAAGACAGGGACGCATTGAAATTAGCCGTCAAATTATATCAACTTACTTATTAAGTTTATTATTAATTACTAACAAAAAATTTGCTTCAATTTGCTATTTACTCTGATCCCGAAAAGATTCTAGTAATAATGGAATAGAGCTTAAGTTCAAGTGGTCTTTCAGACTTCACCTTGTTTCACGTTTAAACATTTTGGCATTTATAACATTTGTGGGTAAATACCATAATAAACGCGGGTGAAGCTACGAGCACAGTAGGCAATGTATAGACATTTCAGAATAGTGGGAAACCTTTTGAAAGGCGCTTTTTAAGAAACGAAATCTCGGTCGGCTTGCATTTCCAATAATTAAAAATAGCAAACTAAAATGAAAATATGGCACAAGAATAATTTATCTATTACTTTATAAATTATAAAGATTCGGGAGACTTGTGGCAAAAGCTTTTGTATTAGACTACTTACATGTAAAAATAAATAGATAAATAAGTTTGTCGGTAAGTTTATGAATAAATCATTCTCTCCTTAGCAGGTTCATCTTTCTTTTCATTTTTCTCTGTTACAGGGGAATCTGCGTAAATATCTTGGGGAGGCTTGGTCCAAGCTTGACAAACGCACGTAGGCCCTTGAGTCCCTTGACCAGCTTGCGGAACACCATTCCCATAAAACCCTTGGCTACTTTGACCAGATCCATTTCCTTGGCCGACGAATCCTTGCTGTCCAGTATATTGGCCTGTTCCTGTATTTGTACCTTGGTATTGGCCAGTGGTCTGACTTGGAGTGTAGTAACCGGACTGTGTGTTTTGATGTTGGTTATTAGGTTGGCCCAACTGATTGGCATTTTGGTAGACTCCCTGATACTGTCCTTGGTTTTGTCCTTGATTAAACGACTGTCCTGTCACAGCTGGATATCCTTGGCTACTGCTACTGGTGCCGAAGTTATTCCCGGTTTGAGGAAAATTGTTACCAGTCTGGGGAAAGCTGTTACCACTTTGCGGATAATTGTTGCTGCCTCCTTGTGGATAATTACTGTTACTGCCTTGAGGATAATTATTGTTACCACTTTGGGGAAAACTTGAGTATTGCCCCTGATTCTGGAACTGCTGACCCTGGAATTGGGGCTGTGGCTGGAATCCTTGACCTTGGTAGTTACTTTGGCCATTCCATTGTTGGTATTGCGGGTATTGGTAGTTTGGCGGGTAGGTTGGCTGCTGGCCCTGCACTGGTTTGTTTTTGTGGCTTTGCACGATGTCAATGACCCCGCCGATGATCTTCTCGGGTATGTTCAGGCTCTCTTTGATCGTCGAGGTCACGCCGGTGAAGGCCGTGAAGCACAGTACCTGAACAGTACAATTGTCTCGTTACTGAGATATTAGGAATTCTGTTTAATAGCTTCCCTGAACATCGACTATTCCTAGTTCACTTATTAAGCCCACAAAGTTATTACAGTTTTCCTTTTAACTTTGTTGTACTATATAAATTTAACTATTTACCTGATAACTATGACTTCGAAGGTGGGGGAGGAACATTTGAATGTACCAAAAATTTGAAAAAAAAAATTTTTTTTAAAATACTTGTAGAAGAAATATACTAGCGAGAAAAATCATCTTCACTACGTGTAGGGGAGTAGATACCCTAAAATATCTATCAATAATATTAAGGAAGGATATTAAGAAATAAAAAAGCTTAGGTGGCTATTAATGAATAAGTGAGATGGTGAAAACAGAAAATTTGCCGGCTAAGTTTGTTGTGGGCTTGTTCTTAGACCTGGGCGCATTTGGAACCCTCCTAGCTATAGTTTTATGTTAACGAAAGTATCGAATTGAAATTTTAATTGGCTATCAAGTAATATTACTACTTTCTAACGACGTGATGGAAATAAAAGGAAATATTTTACAGTGAAAAAAAGAAAAAGTTGTTTTTATAATCAATCTTATGCTCATAACGACATAATAATTTTAACCTTTATTATGCCCTTCGCAGCATCAGCTTTTGCTAGCTTCAAAGCTTTTTTCAGTGGTACCCTGATGATGATGGTATGGATAAAATCAACAAAATATAAAACTTAACAAACTACTACTAAAACAATATAAATTCAACCTACCTTAATGTATAACGTTAACTAAAATACAATATTAAAATGTTTAATAACTGTAACTAAAAAAATAGGTACTTTCAAAACAAAGGCAAATAATAAATAATAAATTAGGTAGCTTTTTTGTGGTACAATGGTCTTATATATTAAAAAATATAATTTAAAAAGTCCACTATTATTAGTCCAGTGTCTATTATTTCTCGCTATGTTATACTCGTATTATTAAAGAACACTTAACCAAATATCTCTTGCAATAATAAAAAAAACAATAAGGTTTAAACGCTACATTCAATGATTTCAAATTTTATATGAGCTTTTTAGGGATAGGCTTTATGGGGGAGATATAAGTGTATTATTTTGTTGTCATAGAATGGGATTTACTAGTTTATTATTGATTTAACTCACAATAAAACAGATGGTCCGGTGTCCCTCCATATTGTAGTCGTGAAGGCTGACCAGGTAGTTGCCAAAAACTGGCCAAGGACACACTTTTATACCGGCCGTTCAGCAGGACTTGATGACCTAGGGTTGGCACAATGTATAGTTAAATTTGAGAAGTTGTGATAGCCTAGTGGTCAGGAAGCCCGCCTCCTAAATAAAGGTCGGGGGTTGGACCCGGGTACTCACCTATAACTTTTCGGAGTTATGTGCGTTTTAAGCAGTTAAAATTTCACTTGCTTCAAACGGTGAAGGAAGACATCATGAGGAAACATGCACGCCTGAGAGTTCTCCATAATGTTCTCAAAGGCGTGTGAAGTCTGCCAATCCGCACATGGCCAGCGTGGTGGACTATGGCGAAACCCTCCTGATATTAAGAGGTGACCCGTGCACTGTAGTGAGCCGGCAATGGGTTGATCATGATGACGATGATAGCTAAAATCTCATTATTGAATAAAAACAGCATCATATTGTTATTTTATTTATATACGTAGGTAACTTAGTGTTTTTCTGCCAACCGTTGTACCCAAAAACCACTTCAACATTTGTTAAAGTTTCTTTTATTTTATGTAAGGAAATTTATTACCTATTATTAGATGGATTATTATTTGGTTAGATTATCAATATTCGCGTTATTTATTGTAACTGCTATCTAAGAGAATAAGTTTTAGGAAATGTCCAAAACACCGACCAGGTTTAACGATTATTTGCCATTTTTCGCTCACTCTGCAGATTGATTGATGTCGAGTCAAATACACCTTAGGAACGGTGACTCGACATTAAAATGTAATATCGATTCTTTAGCTAATGTACTTAAATTATTTTTATTTTTATTAGAACCACCAACAGTCTTAGGTTAGTAACGTCACAGTACTTACTACTAAACTTATTAGTAGTCACAGTATGTAAAAATAATACGATAACCTTGTAAAATAGTATAAAAATATCTACTAAAGGAAAAAAAATTAAATAAATAAATTCTTTATCACACAAAAACAGGAATTAAAATTAATACATAAACAACTTATAAACGCACTTTAATAGTAATTACTTATGCATTATTTAATCATTATTCTTAACACATTGGATGCCCACAATAGGCACGGGTCTTTAAAAATGAGAAATATTTACACCGTAGTGAACCGAGGGTTGGTAATTCTGTAAAAGTTCTCTAAAAGTTCTGGGTTAAATTCTTGGATAGTGCCAAAAGAATTAGAGGTGTCGACGGCTTAACTATTACATATGTGTGTTTCATATGTATTTCATATGTGTGTGTGTGTCGTAATTATGTGTTAATATAATAAAAAGCGGAAGTCTATTTGTGGCAGCCCTAGCGGCGGCGTGTAATTTGTCTCGCGAGTGATGGAGGAGGCTGCGCGCGAGTTATCTCACCCTGATGCAGTACCGCTACAATGAGGCTAAACCGGTGCGACCAGATCGCGAATATCGATACGTAGCGAGAATCATTTTTATGTTATATCGACCTTCGTAACGCAACGCTTGCGCTGGCGGATTGTAATGGCGAGTTCGATTCCCGTCTCGTGTCATGGGAAGACCAGTTGAGCCCGTTTTCCCACGATGTTAATATAAACAAAAAGAAAATATAATTACCTTTTTACAATGTTATATATTAAATAATAACACTAATATTTAGACTTACTTCTTTTTAAAGTTAATTCTTTTATAAAAGTGTATTTAAGCTAATTGTGTTTTTTATTGAATTGGATTTATTTCATAATGTTAAAGTATGTCCGCATATTTGTTATTTGGTTACCTCTTTATACTTATTTTATGAAATCCAAACTAATACATATTTAAAATGTGAAAGTGTGTTCATTACAATGACATATTTTTTTGTTAGGTTATTCCGTTTTTTTTTCTTATTAGACAGTTTCGAATATCTTAAAAATTGTCAGTGAACTTTTATGACATGATTATTTAATAAATAATAATAAATTTTGTGCGAGGTGTTTATATATGATATTTATACTCTATTGCTTCAATTAATAATGCATGACGTGATTTCGTTAAAATAACAAGGTTTATTGGCCCCAATTTAAAAAATAAATATATAGTTAGCCAAGCGAATATCGCAAGTAAAATCGCCTCGGCTAAACCGCATCATGATTAAATCTCCGATCGTTACCGAAGGGCATGTAAGCTAATTTCTCCTTTTTTTTTGCTTTTTTGTAAAAAAAAACGACCACGGATCATTGTGGATGCACGATTCATTACAATGCGACCCGGTTCCGCTTCGAGGAAGCGCAAGAATAAACCTCCATCCTTCCTAATAACATAAACGAGTCTGTTGGTCTGTACCTCGACCATACAGGAACAGAGCAAATGATTGACCCCTTTTATAACATGAAGATAGTGTTTCATCATGATCAACCTATTGTCGGCTCACTACAGAGCATGGGTCTCCTCTCAATATAAGGGTTTGGCCATAGTCCACCACGCTGGCCATGTGCGGATTGGCAGACTTCACACGTCGTTGAGAACATTATGGATAACTCTCAGGCGTGCAGGTTTCCTCACGATGTTGTCCTTCACCGCTGAAGCAAGAGATATTTTAATCGCTTAAAAACGCACATAACTCCGAAAAGTTAGAGGTGCGTGCCCGGGTTCGAACCCCCGACCTCTGATTAGGAGGCTGACGTCCTAACTACTAGGCTATCACAGCTACATAGTGTTTATGTAGCAGAAAACGAAATAAGCGACTTTTTAATAAGGAAAATACTTTAAAAAATTGCTTGGTTCATGTAAACCTATTACAGGCATCTAAGAAGCGTTCATATACAATATATTCGCCATTATTTAAACTCGTAAGATGATGGTGATAACTACACTCGCCAACTTAAAAATAAAGCTAAGAGGGCTTAAAACGCGCAGGTCTAAGAAGAAGCCCACATCAAACTTAGCCGGGTTATTTTTTGTTATCACCATCTGACATAGCTGGTTGGGTTGCGGTCGAGTGCACGGGTGTTATCGTGACCCAGCCAGTGTGTATTCTGTTTGCCAGTCTGGCCGCCTGGGAGTCCCACAGACTTTCCTGCGTCGCTTCCGGAGGGGATGCGTAAACGCATTTCCTAGCGTGAAAAAAAAAGAAAAATCTGACATAGTATAAAAAAAAATCTAATTAGCTATGAACTTAGAGCAATTCGCATCCAATCTTTTTTACCGTTATAGTCTATATATATAATACATAGAATACTTTTCATTCCGAAAAAACCTACATTTATATGAGTTAAAAGCGCGAGAGAAGCCACGGTTGGTGCTAAGCTAGAAGTTTAAGATAAATCGATGGCAAGGATAAGAGGATTGTCTGGTAATTTTATTCATTACCAGAAAGCGCGCCAGCTTCGGATGCCATTCAAATTAGTCAATGCGCGCATAAAAGGAGTTCCCTTATATATTTTTAATCTGTTTTTAATCCTCAATATGTTTAAAGATGGTCGAGTGGAAAAAAGGCGGGAGACTTCGTATATGGCGGGCGCGGTATTTCACGCTTTTTTTTAATTAATGTTTGTTGGCTAATTTTGAAAAGGACTGGCGTTGGTTGTGTCGTGGACATTATAGTTTTGGTGTCGTTTGTGTAATGGCTAGGTTTTTGAAGGGTTAACATGAATTAATTCGCGAAAGGTTTAAGGGAGCAGCATCCTCAGAGTGCGAAGTTTCCCGCCATTTTTCCCTAGCTTCAATTCTACATTGCTATTAACTTGACATTGGCTAATGTGTTTAAAGCTATAAGAAGAGAAAAAAAGATGGTCTGAGGTAGCCGCAGAAAAATTTTTGCACCTACGTAATATTTCCTGTACAATATATTATAATACTAGAGAGAGCCTAGATATATCTGTACGGTCTAATTTTATAATATATAAATAATGTTGTGTTCTAATTACTCGTCGTTAAGAATTATTAAATATTTGAATAAATTTGTGGCTATCAATTATCTCTAAATTAACGTAACGTATTAAAATTAACGTAAACTCTAATACTGAAATCTATGATGCGGGCTTAGTTTTTTTTTTCACTACAATCGAAAAACTCGAAAATCTAACTTTAATTGTGTGTTGATAAAGTGTTCGTCGATACTTTCCGAAAAGATTGTCTATCAATAAGTACAAAGTTTGTATAAAACAAAAGCTTATAGAAAAATTCTATTACAAAATTGAAGATCATATAAACGATAAAAAGCTTGGGTGTGAATTGCCCTTACTCCATATCTGATTATAATTTATTATTGATAATGTGGGCTTTGGTTTTAAGTCGGCGAGTGTAGTTATCACGAATAAAAATACTGGAAAATGTGTTGTATATGAACGATTCATTGTAGGTAGGTGTACATAAATAAAACTCTTTTGATTTGATTTGATTACATTTAATCCAATCAAAGCATATATAATAAATGCAACAAAAAACCCTTATCATGGCTGGCATACTAAACAAATTTTAGAACAATCCATGCTAATTATTTCTTAGCGTTCTCATTTAGGGTTGGATACATTTATCCTTCTCTTCCTAGAACTGAAAAAGTGCTATATTAGAATAGTGATAGAATAGTGATAGAATAGTGATAGAATAGTAGACAGATAGATAACTCCAATCATGTACGCCTTACGAGGTCACAGCCCGCTCGTGGAGTGCCCTGTTATTCCACAAAATTATATCAACATGACTGGATATTTCTAGTTTTAAGGAGTCCTCACTTAATCTAATTTATCCCCCTCAAGTCTCAGACCTTAAGTCGACACAATGGGTAACTATATGAGTAATGGAACCTTAATAACGAGAAGTCCTCGTAAAGACAAAGGACCTCTCGACATAGAAAAACATGCAACATTCGGCCTTAATCCTTTTAGGCCTCATATCCGGTGCAAATTGCACGCCGATTGTTGGACATAGGGCTTTTTTATCCACTACACGTTAGCCCTTGACGTGATGGTAAGATGGTAAGTGATGATGCAGTCAAGACGGTAGCAGGCTAACCTGTTAGGGGTATGGTAAACCCATACTCCTAATTGGTTTCTACGCGACATCGTGCCGGAACGCTAAATCGCTTTGCGACACGTCTTTGTCGGTAGGGTGGTAACTAGCAACGGCCGAAGCCTCCCACCAGACACATCAAATTCCGAAGACAGGCTTTGGAAAATAGAGTTTTAGGCTGGAATTTATAGGGCTTTGCTTAGCCAGAGTTAGTGTTGTAACGAGACGGATTTCACGACTTCCGCTGTGCAATATGACAATTTATAATTTTTAAATAGTTCCTAATCTGGCTGACTAAGCGGTGATAGCCCAGTGGTCAGGGCGTCAGCCTCCTAATCTCTCAAAGGCGTGTGAAGTCCGCCAATCCGCACATGGCCAGCGTGGTGGAATATGGCCAAACCCTTCTCATATTGAGAGGAGACCCGTGCTCTGTAGTGAGCCGGTAATGGTGGGACATGATGATGGCTGGTAGGACGCTTGTAGTGTGGCTAGGAACAACCCCACTGAAAAAGATTAGTTTACGGCATACGTTTAACGTACCCAGTTCAGTTCAATTTAGTCCAGGTCAACCATTTTGGACTGCATCATCTCACCAGGTGAGATTGCGGTCAAGGACTTACTTGTTTCAGTTTTGTATTTAAAAAAAAATGGAAAAAAAATATAGGAACGCTTCATGCTTTTTCTAAATGCTAAAACGAATAAAACTTTTTATTAACTAGAGCCTATTCTAGTCAATAAATATGAAAACTGTTTCAAATATATAACTTTAGCGCTAATAAATCTGCACTGAACATTTGAGATAGTCCCTGATTGCAGTAAGAGGATTTTATTAACGGCAAGGTGACAAATTATAAGGACCGGCGAGTGGATGGCTTTATGCAATATTGACGATTTTTTTTATTAATTTCGGGATATCAAATTAAATCCATAAACTGTTTGTTCGTTTTGATAATTGATATATGTAAATATAGTTAATATATATTTTGACTATTTATAGATCTCCCTATTACGTTAAGTTTGGCTCGTTTTAGGTGTATTTATTTTTTAGGTGTACTGGCGTGAGTGGCAGCTTCTACGTCGACGGCTACTACCATCTGGAACAACTAACCAGTGAAGAATCCAATTTATTTTTTACCTGCATTGCATTATGATACATTGCCATGTAAAACAAACCAACAGTTAGATATAGGTATTTTATTCAACTTTGACACGTTCATTATCATCATTTTCATTTATTGTAAGATTACATAATTTTACATAACCTTTGACTTACAAATTAAGCATTGAGCGTTAGAGATTTAAAATTACGACCTGCCCCTTACTATAGTAACTTTTTTGACAGATTTGATTAATATTATAGCTGTTAATTTTTTTACTATAAAAATACTTATTCCCAAAACCTTAAACACCTCGGTTGCTGCATGACAGGAAAACAAACAAACTGACATACTTTCAAATTTAAATTTATAATATAGAGAGGATTTTTATAAGCTTACATTTAATAAGCTATACGTGACAGGATACACTTGATTATGAATTCCGTTTTTAAGATAGTTCACGTAATTATGTGACGTGACTCACTGCGGTGGCGCGCCGTCCTGCCGTGCGGGCAGTGCGCGTGCGCAGTCGGCGCTGCACTGTGCCGCTCCTCGTTCCCGAACCCGCTGGTGAGACACTTTGTTACCTCTCGTACAAATCATATTGAATTAAATTTGAATGTCTATGGAAATAGGGAGTTAGAAAATGCAGAGTGGATTAAAAAAATGTTTTTTTCCGATATTATTTTAACAGCCAAACTTAACGTGATTACATCCTCTTTGCGCTACATTATAACTATAATTATTTTTTTATGAACAATTTAATGATAGAAGAATTTTAACGATATTCATTTGGGTGGTAGAGCATATAAACAATTATAGTAGTTATATAGTAATTTCTCCGCTACTTTAAAGTGACATCGTTCATTCGATCAGGAACGCATGCTTTAAACACCCGAACTGGATTGAACATTATCTTCAAATCGGAAACTCACGCAAACTCGGAAACACTTTTAGTCCATTAAAAAACTGTAATAAAATTAAATAATAAAACATTTGAACAATTACTACCCGGCCACATCTTATTCCACGATTTTAAAAAATATCTTCATAAACTTTAGTTTTCTTAATAAAAAAATAAACAAGACAACACACTCAAGTTTCACATTTGTCATCTAAGGGTATATATTGTTAACCTTTAAATTGAATCTAAACTTATTAGATAACAGTAAATTCGTAAGACGGTTTTACCTACGAAAATATTCATTTAACAAGTTAAAATAAAATTAATTGTTCATAGATCGTACACACCGCCGTTTTAATTAATCAAATTGTTTCCTTTCTCCCTTAACCTTGAATTATCTAAAAGGATCTTACCGAATTGTTTGATTATCTGCAAATTCAATAAATGGTTAGATTACCCTAAAATTATGTAACCAAGTGGTTAACCTAACCAAATCGGGGTTCCAGAAGGGTGGCAACAGGACCTTATTACTCAGATTACCGTCTGTCCATTAATCTGTCTGTAGGGGGTTGTAACTCGTTCTACGTAAAAGTTATGTGAATTTTTCACAGAAGGTGTATTGTTCCTATTGCCAAAACAACAAATAAAATAAATTTGGAAATTAAAGGGAGTTTTTGTGCTTTTTGCTCGATTGAAGTGTCCTGCTGTTTTTTTGTATTACGGTGCTCTATCACCGTAATACAAAAACCTTCATGTGCGAATCTGACTCCCTTAAAATGTCCTTCCACTGGGAACAGGCCTTCTCTCATATAAGAAAAAGTGATTAGAGGGAATCCCCTTTTGGAATCCTCTTTTACCGTGTACCATCAAGGAGATTTTGAATGATCGGTCTTTTTGTGATCTGCTCAATGATTTGTATACAAGCAAGACAAACTGCCAACTTTCTCTTTCAAGTATTGGATTGTTTTCTCTTCATTTTATATCATATATTTAGTGTGTCACATAAACAAATCACATACATTTGATGTAATATATTACAATTAACGATAACTAAACTTCAAGCGAGTTGAACCCGTTATGTGCGTTTAAGAAATAGTTCTAGCCTTTACAATAAAAATGAAAAGTCAATTGATTATAATTAATTGAAACAAAACTAATATTAAATGAAAAACTAAAATAAAAACTCACTAGACATCACAAAATTCTTTTAGACATTTATAAAAGTCGAACCCTCAATATGTTTGACTGGAAGAAATCATTTTGAAAAAAGCTCATAAATGTTGTAATTATATCTTTATTTGTCTGAATTGTTTTTTTCGCAATAAACTACTCGCATTTTTATTGCTTGATTGATTAAACTTTATGAATTACTTGTTAGTCATAGAAGTTTTTATCTAATACACCACTATTGCATTAGGTTTTTGGAGAAACAAAAATAGAACAGCCAAAATGACAGTGAAAAAGAGGCCGTCCGATCTGACCAGCTTGGAGCGGTTCAACTTGTACTACCGGGAGAAGGAGCCGCCGCTGACGTCAGGGCAGAAGTGCAGGAGGTTCATATGGAATCCGAAAACGAAGCAGTTCTGTGGCAGAACTGCTTCTAGTTGGTGTAAGTTATCATAATCATCATTCGTCAATATTAACCCACAGAATATTAATTTTTTGAGATTGTATGAACCTGTTTTTCTGAACCGGTATTTTTTGCGGATCTAAACTGGTTTACGTCCGCAAAAATCCGGTTTCACTCAAATGTTTGCTGGTTATTCATCCACTTTTTGATTTTGTTAATGAACAAGTGGGTGATAACTCAAAATCAAAGTAACAAAACAAATATTTTCAGATCAGGTTCATAAACTATTGAAGTAATTACGAGTAATTAGCCGCATTACTCTTCTTCAGATTTCCCAACACAATTAACATAATATAAATCACAAAAGGAGATTTGTAATTTATAATATACTTTTTTAAGTTTTCAAATAAACTTGGCTCATTATACTCTCTAAAAATAACTTCTTCTTCTTCTAGTTAGATCAGCGCTACCTTATATCTTATCTTATCTAGTAATTGGTATATTTCAGAGCATTTTTTTCTAAAGAATAAATTGAATTGTCGATTTTTAGTGACTTCCGCCGGTTCGGAAGACAGATGTAATAAAAATACAGTTAACACGTGTAACAAAACTGAAAACAGGAAAAAAAAAGAAGGTGATTAATAACTATTAAACAGCGTCGCCCTTTTCCAATATCGAGATTTTATAATTTAACAATCAATCTTCTTCCCAATAAGAAATGAATACTAACTTCAACTTACAATTTTTTTTAAAAGACCCCATTCAAATTTTAAAGATATTTTATGTAGGTACTAGACAGTCAGCCATATTATGCTCTGTAATTTTTTTTCTTATTTAATTATACGGTACCGATTCGGGTAGCTGAGTGCAGAGCCTATTTCATATCATCATCATCATCCGGCTCACTACAGAGTACGGGTCTCCTCTCAATATGAGAAAGGTTGAGCCGTAGTCCACCACGCTGGCCATGTCCGAATTAGCAGACTTCACACGCCTTTGAGAACATTATGGAGAACTCTCAGGCGTGCAGGTTTCCTCACGATGTTTTCCTTCACCGTTGAAGCGAGTGATATTTTAATTGCTTAAAAACGCACATAACTCCGAAAAGCTAGAGGTACGGGCCCAGGTTCGAACCCCCGACCTGTGATTAGGAGGCGGACGTCCTAACAGTCTAGTTACTAGTACTACTAGAGACTATCACAGTTTATTTCGTATTCGTTGTAATAATATAAAAGCGAATTCTTCGTCTGCTTATGATAATTGTCTAGTCATAATACACGGGCGGCAAAATTGCTGAAGAGTTAGTCTGAATGTACTAATCTCGAAAGCGAAAGCGGAATAGTACTGTTTGTAGCCGAGGGTCAGTCCGGAGCGGCAGGAAGTCGCAATGAGCTCATTGAGGCAATGGCTCAATTCCCGCCCGGCTTCCTGCCGCGGTCGCGTCTTGGTCACCTTGGATACGTACAGTACTTATCGCGTTACGTAACCGCTTGCAGACTGCCTAGTTGCGGTGTCTTTGCTTGTTTTATACCAGTATCCAAAGCATATCGTCTGTGTCTATTGAGTATATATCATACTTATACTATATAGATTGAAGTCATTATATAGCTATCATCTAGAAACAATACTTTATTTCATCTTTAAATGAAAACATAAAAAAAAGCTGCGAATACGGGGTATCGAGTCGTAATGGTTCATTAATAGACCACCAAATTGTATGCTATTTTGTATTTTTGGGTCCAATAAAAGTGTATGACAATTTCCGTGGCCCAATGCGTAAGCTGTCGCATTATAAAGTTGGGGGTCCTGGGCTCTATTCCCAGCTCGGGTCTGGTCTGGTGGGAGGCTTCGACCGTGGCTAGTTACCACCCAATCGAAAGAGATGTATCACCAAGCAATTTAGCGTTCCGGCACGATGTCGCGTAGAAACCAATTAGGAGGATAGCCCACTACCGTTCTAGACTGGATCATCACATCGTTAATGCATTAGGCACTGATCAAGCGTTCATAAATGCTATCCACTATTGGCGATATGGCGTAGGCGATGGTGATAAATTAAAACTAAAGCTACGAGGGTTCCAAACGTGCACAATAAATTTTTAGCCTACTTAGCCAATAGTAAGCATAAAACTTCATAGCTTATCTTACACGGATATTTGTTTCGGCCTCAACATCTCATATATTCTCGTAATAATTAATTATATTTAGCTTAGAGATTTCTTTCAATAAATCAATTTATTTTATATCTAAGGAAGTCTTTCTATCGCTTATTTAATCCTTTGTACCAATTTTGTATAAGCTTACGTTCTATAAAGAAATTGAACCTTTTGAGACAAATCTTTAATCATTGGCTCTCTAGCCCTTTTTGGGGGCACGGGCCTGATGCAGCCGATTACTCCGCATATCTCTAACTTTTTACAGTTGCCAGAGGTTATAATCTTCTTTGTTTGACAAGTTCCGGTCTTGGTAATTGATTCAATGATTATTTTTTCCCCCTTTTACAGCCAAGATCTCCCTATTCTACTTCATCTTCTACGCTGCGCTTGCCATCCTAGTTGCGATATGCATGTGGACGTTCCTGCAACTACTGGACGCGCGCCAGCCCAAGTGGCAACTCGAGAGCTCCATCATCGGCACGAACCCTGGGCTGGGCTTCAGGCCGACGCCACCTGAAGTGGCTAGTAGCGTCATCTGGTACCGTGGCAACGACCCTGGCAACTATCAGTTCTGGGTTAATGAGCTATCGACGTTCTTAAAATGTGAGTACCGTGGCATCATCAGGTTTGATATACGTTGGTTAACCCTCCTTGCTCACTACAGCAACTAAGAAGAATTAGAGGCAATTGATTCTTAAACTCTTTTATCTATATATAGTAATCTTGATCTAGATACTATTTTGTTAGAGCAAAGTCAATTAACTGTACTATGCCCTGTACAACGCCTGTTACAGCTTACAAACGCGATGCCAACAAATCCGGCGCCGGACAGAATATACACAATTGCGACTTCAAACTGCCACCACCAGCTGGAAAAGTCTGTGACGTAGATGTCAACGCATGGGGCCCTTGCATCGAAGAGAACGGCTTCGCGTACCACAAGTCAACACCGTGCATCTTCCTGAAGCTTAACAAGATATTTGGATGGAAGCCAGCATTCTACAATAGCTCTGATCTCTTGCCCGCAGCTATGCCTGACGACTTGAAGGACCATATCAAAAATATGACTGCTTTTGATAAGAATTATGTAAGTTTTAGTTCATTTTGGTAGTATATAATTAAGTAATTGGAACCTAGGTTATATTTTATAGAAAAAACACTATGCCCAATTTTGCTTAATCCACTAAAACCAACCCAATTTATTTGGCGTAATTTATAATATTATCTTAGTCAATTGCCACTTTATTTTTTCCATTTATTTCCGGTTCCATTTATTGTTAAGTGTGTAATAACATTTAAAAACCTTACGAAAATATGTTTTTCAATATTCATAAATAATCAATTATTTGTTTCCAAATGGTCAAAAACTCGACACAAAAATATTGGAAGTAACGATGGATGGAATAAGAAGCAATGTGTTCCACAGACCAAATGGAAACTACTTCTGTTCTTCACACGTCCAATTTCAGCCTATACCAGCTTTATCGGCTACTCAGGCTACTCCATAATGCGATAATATATTTCTTAATATGATTGTAGCTGAACATGGTGTGGGTCTCCTGCCAAGGCGAGAATCCTGCGGACCGGGAGAACATCGGTCCTATCCAGTACTTGCCCTATCGGGGCTTCCCGGGGTACTACTTCCCTTACACCAACCAGGAGGGGTACCTAAGTCCTCTAGTGGCTGTACACTTACAAAGGCCTAAAAGTAAGTCTCACAATCACCATTATACCTTATTTTAATCGGCGGTGGCATGAGGTGGTCTGAATGAGCTATTAGTCATGACTTGAATTATACATTTATAATTCATGTATCATCAATTTATAAGTCTTTTGTCTCTTGTCTGTTTTTTTTGTTTTTAGTGTATATTTGTTTTGTTTAGACTTATAATGTTATTAGGTGTAATCATTTAATTAGTGTTATTGGATATTGTCCGTTCTAATTAAATTAAAATTAAACAAATAGATAAATAAGTTATGAATAATAGACCACCTAGATGGTTTTTATGGGAGAATGTTTGTTACTCAATCTCGCTAGAGTGGCTGAATGGATCTGGATGAAAGTCGACATAGTGCAGCTTACAGCTTAGCCTACTCGGCAATAATATAAGTAACTTTTTAACCAGGAAAGAAGGAGTTTAGTTTTTCACAAAGTTAGGTTAGGTAGTTCAAGTTTGAACAGCAGTTGAAACCAATAGTGTAAAAGTGTATGCCATATTTTCAATTTCACGGATAACTTTTTAAAATTTTCATTGCCTACATATTCTATTTCTGCTTCGCTTTACATGTTTTTAGGAGAAAGGATGGCCAAATTTTTAACTTCTGCCAATTCTGTGGAACACAAATCTCTAAACTAATAATTTTACTAATTGATGCACTATATAGTATAGTCCAGTCCTTATCAAAATGTTTATGATAGAAAAAGAAAGAACTATTTTTAAACCTACTATTTTATTTCAGTTAAGAGATTTGTGTTTAAGTCCAGGTAATCATCATGATCAACCCATTCTCGGCTCACTACAGAGCACGGGTCTCCTCTCAATATGAAAAGGGTTTGGCCATAGTCCACCACGCTGGCCATGTGCGGATTGGCAGACTTCACACGCCTTTGAGAACATTATGGAGACCTCTCAGGCGTGCAGGTTTCCTCACGATGTTTTCCTTCACCGTTGAAGCAAGTGATATTTAAAACGCACATAACTCCGAAAAGTTATAGGTGCGTGCCCGGATTCGAACCGCCGACCTCTGATTAGGAGGCTGACGCCCTAACCACTAGGCTATCGCCGCTTCCATATTAAAAAAAAACATATTTAACATAGAAACGTGTTCGTTGCAGCGGGCATGCTGATCAACATAGAGTGCCGCGCCTGGGCCCACAATATAAAGTACGACCGCCACGAGGGCATCGGCTCCGTCCACATCGAGATCATGGTGGAATAGAACAATACAACAATACTTTACTTTAGCTTTCTAATTGTTGAACGCCCGAAACTAAACGCTCTCCAAATCCTTGCATTCCTGATGATCGTAGTCCTAGTGAAATCTCAATTGTTTTCAGCTTCTGTCGAAAGCCATTTTCGCGATTATGTAGAAAAAAAAAAGACGTGTGGCACTCGGTGACTGCCGCGGTAAAGCTATTGCATAGCATTTTTTATCAACTAAATTATTAATATTTCAAAAACAGCAATGAAAATAAAAATATTAAAAATATTGAGGTTATTTTTGATAAAATTAATTTAAAAAAAAACAAAAGGGAAATGTAAAATTTAACTCTAGATTTCATTACAGACAGATAACGGGACAGGTGAAACTAAATGGAGCGTGAGGTTTTTTTCGTTACGGAATTTCTGGATTCGATAGAAGCTATGCAATAGCTTAAAATCACGATATGGATCAGCCCGTCTTAGTGGACTTGTTTTAACACAACTTTAGAGTCTATGTTCAACACATCTCTTATAATTAAGAAAAATAACATAAAATACCTTTGATAATACGTAGTTTAATTACGAAGATACATAAAAAATTAGCTCGCTATTTCTTCTTAACTTCGAACAAGAAATTTAAGTGCCGTAAATTCATTGCAACAGCCAAAACTTCCAAGATTTCTCATACTCTTTAAAATGCGCCACTTGACGACTAACTCATTATCTTCAAGATTTACGTCATGTCATTTAAACGGGACGAAAGCAATTTTTATGATTGAACGATGGATACTGTTCGATGAGGGTAAAATGAACTCACATATCGTACCTCAATTGTTATATTGGTAGGTATTTTGCTAACCCAAATTTTTGAGATCAAAGATGTCAAGATTGTAGATCGAGATAGATGTAAATCTGTGACACTTTATTAGTTTCGGGCGGAAGTCATTACAATCTGTGAACCGTTTTTAGTCAATAATTTAATTTAATAAAATGTTGTTCTTTAATTTTGTTGCATTTTATTTTTATAAATTAATGCTCTATAAGTACTAATCCTGTCTTTATCAAAATGTTTATGATAGAAAACAAAGAACTATTTTTAACCCTACTATTTTATTTCAGTTAAGAGATTTAAATACAAAAGGTTCTATATTAAAAAAAAAAAAGATTTAATATAAAAACGTCTTCATTACCGACTCCAGTAAACATTTACACAAACCGACGTAATGCCAATTTGTTGTTGACTCTTATAACTAAGTGTCTGTCAATCGGGCGGGGTAAATGAAATATGATTACTTTTAAACATTTAATAAAGTTTTGCACATACATCGCACAATTACGGCTAGTTTAAAAAGAATTTCACATTCTGAGTTGATATACTTCAATAATGATATTGTGATATATTATATTTAGATAATATATACATATAATAGATGTTTTATCTATAAAACGAAAAAAAAAATCACCCTAACATGTTACCCTTAAACTGTAAGTTCATTTAGACATGTTATTTTGAAATCTAAAATTACATATACATTTTATTCTTACCTGACTGTGCCAATAATTTGATTATTTGATTATTGAAATAATTTTTATACCATATATTTCAATAACATTTTTGAGCCAGTAGTAAACGGCAAATAAGTATTAACTGAATATGTATCTATTGTATGATACTATTGTATGATAAAATACTGCATGTAAGGCGGACTTTGGGTGGATATCTATTTTTTTATTCTCATATTTTTCCACCTATATTATATATTCCAAATACATTTCTTAGAAATTTATCACTTTTGAAGTGGACTTTAGTCAGCTAATAAATACATTTAATTAAGTACACGAATTAATAATCAAGACAGGGTTTTGAAGTAGGTACATATTGTAATTAAACTCTTACTTAGAAGCTAATGGCTAGTTTGAAGTGTATAAAAAATTACGTAAAAATGTAAATAGTAAATGCGCTAAAATAAACATAAATCCAATGCTATATTAGTAAAGCACAGATCTCGCATATGTTTCGCGTTAAATATTATCTACTACTACTAAGGTATTGATCCCATATTGATACTTATAATTTTACAAAGATTTAATTTTTTTTAATCTCAACATTTTGCGTTTCGTTTCACGTAGTCTCACTAGGTAGGTTAGGTGTCTATTTCTAAAGATTGTTATTTTGCGTGCTTATTTTTTAAGCAGATGTTCTGTCTGAATTACTGTTAGTGTCCATTAAAATGAAAACACACTTTATTGTACACGATAAAAAATAAGAAATACAGAAACATCAATGGAACATATGAAAAAAAGAAAACTGAGGTGCAATTGGCGACCTTGTCACTAAAAAGCGAGGTTTGCGTGGATGGAGAGGATATAATGCAACAATAAGCAAGCTTGTACAGTGGAAAAGAATTTAGTGATACATTTATAAAAATAATTAACTATAAAAAATTAACTATAACTATATAATAATCAGGAAAATATTTAATACAAATATGTCATAATTAAGACGGAAGAAAAAATAATAACTACTTGCAAAATAAAAATAAAATATAGATAAAAAATTAAAAGCTTAAATTTGATAATTCAATAATCGATATGAAGGACCGGAAACACAAAAACCTAGGGCATGAAAGGTTTTTTAAGAACCTGAAAATGGAAGCAAAGAGAGGGCGCGATCCCACTCTGTTCCGTCGTACATTATTTTAAAACTAGATGGCGCTGCTCTCTGATTGCCGTCATATTACAAAACATATTTTTATTTATATGTTGGTGCTCCAAATACATTTTAAGCACTAGTTTTCATTTAACCTGGGTTCCTCCAACTTGTTAACAAACACAATAAATACCTGCAACTAGCAATTCGCGCACGGATTACATTATTATATAAATATCCCTCAGATTTATTTTTCACTAAGCTTACAACCTCTGCCTTCAACATACTGTTTTTCTAAATTGACTAAACATTCATAGCATATTTAATAAATTTCTATATTTTCTTACTTCTATTCTAATAGAAGTGCATTATTTTTTTATATTTTAGCCAAGCATTTTTTCTTACTAAATTAAGCATTTATTTAAATACAAAAGTGGTATTTCAGCTATGCACAAATTTCTTAAACTAAACTAAACCAACTGAAGCTAAAGAACTCAGCACCGTCTATTTAACAGCACATTTTGATGTAGCCAAGTGAGATTTAGGACTTGCTTCTAGTGGAATAATAAATTTGCAGAAAATATTAATATAAAAAAAAAACCTATAGGTTGAGATAAGAATTTGCATTGCAAAAAATTAAATACCTAATGTATCCTATAGTACATATCCATGATTATACGAAAAGATTTCTTCTACTCGCTCTAGTTTTGCACACTATTCCCTTTTTTTTATCCACTACAAGTTAGCCCTTGACGGCAATCTCATCCGATAATGATGCAGTCTAAGATGGTAGCGGGCTAACCTGTTAGGAGTATATTAAACTCACACTCCTAATTGGTTTCTACGCGACATCGTGCCACGCTAAATCGGTTAGCGACACGTCTTTGTCGGTAGGGTGGTAACTAGCCACGACCGAAGCCTCCCACCATACAAATTTGCTACATTGAATCCTTTTTTTTTGTTTACGGGGGGAAATCTCCTTGTGAGATACCCGACTATTGCTTTGGGGAAAAGCTCGGGTTATGTGGGATTTTTACCCACTACAACCCCCTCGGTGGCCACCATCAGCATAAAACAGTGGGAGGCTCCGGGATCTACTACATTGAACCCTATCAGCTTAGTTTAATTTAGTGATTTGTGTATAACTGAACTAGCAACAGCGTATGATTAGGATATGTTTGTTCAGTCGATCATGATCTCAAGGTGGGTGGAGCCGAGGCGCTCCTTCAGACTCTCCGTGTATTTGATGTTCTTGGCCCACGCCCTGCAGCGGATGTTGATGATCTGGTTAACTGCAATACAAAATTCAACAATTATTCAATCACTCCGCATACGACCCTTTTATTTATAATGAATAGAAGCAGGCGTTACTTTGCGGAAGTCCATGATAAACAATAAACAGCAAACTTTACTTTTCGCGCTTGTGAAGTCAACATCTCCTGAGGATGATCCGGTGTCGGGTCGAAACGTGCGTAGAGGTTCTAGTGGAAGATTTTGTGTGGTGTTATATTATACAAATCTCCCGGTTGTCGGCGGAATATAGCAAATTATACTTGCTGTTTATTGCCTTTTATTTATATCCGCTATAGCGATTCCCCACCTCGTAATCGGCGTACAAACGCTGATGAATAAATTTATCCAGTACAAATTTACATCCGCTATTCGACACAATATCGGGTATATTGTCGCATCGCTCATGATTTCGAAAAATCTCAAATATAGAAAAAGATTGCTCAAATCAAAATCGTAGAGATTAAAGCTCTACTAATCCAGAAAGTATTAAAATTTAAAAAACAAGTTTACCAAGTCTTCAAATAGGTTTAAAAAAACTCCGAGAAAGCTTTCTATATTGTGAAACAATAAAATCAATAATATCAATAAAACTACTTCAATGGTTAATCATAAAAACTACTTCAATGGTTCAAGTTTCCCGTCATTCCTTGAACCTCATTTGGTACCCACATAACTACCACCAGAGTCCCCTTTTTTATGGCTTCTAAACCTTTTGAATATTGACAACAAAAAGCTTACACTCAGATGATCAGAGTAATGAAGATTAAAACTTGAAATATTCACAATAAGTCGAAACATAATTGAAGTGATTAAACAAATACTAGAACTATAGAATATGAAACATAATTAGGCTACTAATTAATGTTCACTTACATTTCGGCTTCAGCAACTGCACAGCGACAAGAGGGCTGAGATAACCCGGCGTATTATCATACGGGAAGTAAACTTCTGGAAGACCGGGATAGGGCCAATACTTTAGAGGTCCCAGAGCGTCCACGTCAGCCGGCCTCTCCCCCATGCATGAAACCCATATTTTGCGGCGCTGTAATTATGAAAATAATATTTTTAGTACCACCCTAATTATATTCATCATCATCATGATCGACCCATTACCGGCTCACTACAGAGCACGGGTCTCCTCTCAATATGAGAAGGGTTTGGCCATAGTCCACCACGCTGGACATGTGCGGATTGGCAGACTTCACACGCCTTTGAGAACATTATTGAGAACTCTCAAGCGTGCAGATTTCCTCACGATGTTTTCCTTCACCGTAATTATGTTACATACGTTTTACTTCTTCGATAAATATCTCAAGAATATTCAGAACACAATATAAAAACACTATCTATATAATTCATGTTGGAAAATACTGATTATATTGGACTTGTGACGCACGATAAAACAAATTGTTATGTTTAAATAATTTAATCAAGTTTATTTTAACGATAGTGGAACCATTTATGCTATTATTATTTAATCTGTAACTACACTTTGCACTACAATCTTTTTTAATCTTTACTTCATTTACGATGATATATAATTTTTTTAACGCGAATAGTTTTAATTGGAGCAACAATAGAGCCTGTTGATTGTTGAACTATTATATAATATTTGAAACAGGTCGATCACGTATGAGGTGTAACCAAACAAATTATTGATCTTCCCTGGAATTGAAATAAAGTTGGCGCTGCATCAGTTGGACATATAGCAACCCGATAAAAAATATTTTTGATTGAAAAGTTTAATTCGTTTCACGAAAACCCATCATAACAGTATGGCCCCAAAATTTGGGTTTGTTTTAACTGCTAATGTTTGAATGAATGAATACACTTTTATTATTATGCGATGGCACAGGCGGTGGCATGCGCGTGAGCTGCACGCGGTACTGGACAGTACTTGGACATTGCAACATTACTTTATTTTTCTAAAATGTAGCCTAAGGTACTCCTTATTACATAAGGTACAATCGGTCCGGCAATTTCAGTGATTAGCCGGAACAAACAGACAGACAGACAGACAAAAATTGTAAAAAATGCTATTTTGGTGTATGTACCGTATACATATCCATATGCATGTAGTAAAAAACGGTTATTTCAATATTACAAACAGACACTCCAATTTTATTTATTTGTATAGACAACTCTTTATAATAAAAAATGCAAATACAATAGAGAGGTTAGAGAGGGTACAACGATAATGTAACTTAATTGTTGTGAATAACGTTAGTTTTTTTTATACACCACCTTAAACTATCGTTACAGAACTTCCAATTCGATAGTTAAGTTATACTAATCTAAAAAAGAATTAAATCTAAAATAGTTAGTTCTACTAAAAATAATTAAAACTATCTAACATCGAAACTTAGTCAGGTATAACAAATAGTCCACATTGCTGTCCCTGTGAATTCACTCAGTTAAATATAAAACTTACTTCTTGTTGAGTTGTAGTTGAATTGATATAGTTTATTATATCAGGCGGCATGTCCGGGGGTAAGGATTCGGGGTCGTCGTAGAAGTTGGGGTTCCAGTCAAAAATCTGCAACACACAAGCAAATCAGGACCGTCTTGGTTCTTAATAATTTTCATTTTGATGTAATATATAATCACAAAGATACTAAGTGAAGGATAGAATCAATGGAGTTTTCCTTATAATAAGTATTTACTCTCGCACCACTGGATAAAGAAGCGAATGAAGGAGAGAGCATGCATTCTCTCCTGTTTGCGAGCCCATCTGTATACTATCTATGTATATCTTTTGAGGTAAGGACATGAAATGGTTGTTACCCTTCCCGGTATCATCATCATCATGATCAACCCATTACCGGCTCACTACAGAGCACGGGTCTCCTCTCAATATGAGAAGGGTTTGGCCATAGTCCACCACGCTGGCCATTGGCGGATTGCGTGCCCGGATTCGAACCGCCGACCTCTGAATAGGAGGCTGACGCCCTAACCACTGGGCTATCACCGCTTCCCGGTATACATGGACAAAATATCGTCCTTACAAATTGAATAACTTTTCAACGGCACTATGTTCAATTCAATTTGACGACCTCCGTGGCGCAGTGCGCGCGCTGTCGCTTTATAAAGTAAGAGGTCTTGTGTTCGATTCCCGGCTCGAGTCTGGTCTGGTGGGAGGCTGCGGCCGTGGCTAGTTACCACCCAACCGACAAAGGCGTGTCGCCAAGCGATTTAGCGTTCCGGCGCGATGTCGTGTAGAAACCAATTAAGAGTATGGGTTTTCCATACCCCTAACAGGTTAGCCCGCTACCATCTTAGACTGCATCATCACTTACCATCAGGTGAGATTGCCGTCAAGGGCTAACTTGTAGTGGATAAAAAAAAAATCTAAAATTGAATTTTTAGTCTCTCACGATCTGATACTAGTTTAACGGTTAGGATAGCCATCGTTGGAACCAGCGGCGGTACAGGTGGCGGTACCTATATTACGGTAATGGAATTAATGGATAAAGTACCTACCCTATTAAGCTTAATAATTATACAGGGTGTCGTATTATAAAAGCCGTAGCCATTCTCTTTGGAGCATTCTCCGAACTGTGAGATGTTGAAGGAGCAGACTTCATTCCGAGGTGGTCTGGAGTCGCCGCAGTCGCGTTGGTTCACGCCTTTGTTGATCAGGAGGGTCTTGTTTTCGTATGCTGGAATATTAAATCAAAGCATTTTTAATACAGTAAATACCAATAAAATCAACAGATTATTTTGAATAATTTTCCTTAAAAATGTTCTAAGAACGTAGAATATATATTTTAATATTTTCGAAAGTCCACAGTTAATCTCTGAATATAAAGTTATCCTAGGTTGTAATATTAGTATTTCAGTGAAACGTTGAAAGCGCATTTTGTAGAGCTGAGGTGTCTCTTTTATTTAAACCGTAAGTGGCCGTTACAGATTATAACAAAAAGCTCACTATTCACATTACAAACTTACTTCAACGACATAATTAAAAAAGAAACAATCTATGTGTATTTCCTCGAACGCTGATTTCAGGTTTATTTATGAACGTTTAATAAGCAAATCTGTGCTAGGTTTAAATACATAAAACATTCTTTAATTTGAGTTTATTTTTTAAATGAATTATTTATTATATAGTTTATTTCCTCTTGCGGATGAGTGCGCGAGTGTTCCCGTGACACCCAGCTACCAGGCGACGAGAAGGACCATCGCTGGGTTATAGTGGCTGTTCTGCAGTTCTTCAGCATATCATGATCATCATCATCAACAACCGATTAACGTCCACTGCTGGACATAGGTCTTTTGTAGGGAGTTCCAATGCTCACGCTCTTGGGCCGCTTGCTTCCAGCGGCTCCTTGCGACTCGTCTGATGTCGTCTGTCCACCTAGTTGGGGGTCGACCAACGCTACGTTTACCGGTGCGGGGTCGCCATTCCAGCACCTTGGGACCCCAGCAGCATATACCAGAGTTAAAAAAAAATAGTACCAGATGAAGCAAGCGCAGGCGGCAATTGATGTGCTATATAGGTTGTTCAGTATAAAGTGCTACTGGCCATCTATAGGTAACAATTTGGTTGGGCTCTGACGATTAAAAATAATTGTAAAACCCCACCCCACCCTTACGCAGGGGTCGCAGCAAATGCTACACATGACATGACGGGGTTTTTCCGCCACTGATTACCCCTCACGCTCCACAATCAATTCAATTTAAGTTTTATGTAAAATGTTTGATGTATAATAAAATTAACAATAAAAATGCTTGTCATTCTGTCCTGGACACTGGAGGCCGCGATATGTTCTCGAATGAACAGACTATTCGAGTCAGTTCGCAGAAGTCCTTACGACATATCAATCGATCAATCAATCGTAATCTTTATTGATATAATTCTCAAAAAGGCACTTTTTACGATTCATTAAAAATATTGAAATACATAGTTGTAGTTGATTATGATATAATAACATTCGTTAACTTACAACTAAAGCTATGAGAGTTCCAAACGCGCCCTGGTCCAAGAAGAAGCTCATAACAAACTTAGACAGCAAAATTTTCTTATCTAAGTTATCACCATCTCACATGCCACTTAAAATATTGTGTCGTCGAAGTTTTAATACGAATAAATGCATCTCGCGTTTACAATGTGACATTCAGTAAGTTAAAAAAGAATTATAACACATACTTTTAGTTATAAAGAAAGTTACCAAGAAGTAAACTATAATATAACATAAGAACTATATAATAATATAAAACAAGAGTTTTATTTCGTGACAATTAGTTGTTAGGAATACATATATAACTTAAAATAAAACTTAGATTAACCTAAAACTAAAAATGTTATAAAATAAATAAATATTTAACATCATTACTAAAATATATAATTAAAAGGAGTCCCTTTAGGCAAGGTTCCGAAGATACTGGCAGCGTTCCCCCTTTGAATGGCTAGACTAATTCTTTGTCCGAGGTAGCTGGCAGCTCTTCGATCCCCTGTGATTTCGACTAACCTTTTTGCTATTTCCGATATAAATATATATTATATATTATATATTATAATGTAGGTTCTTATTTAACATAAGGCTAATGAGAGATTTTAATTTAATCATACTCACGTGCTAAAAACTCATTGATGTTGTCTACATATTTCTTGATCCGCGTGTCGTCACCGGCTTTGAACCATATTAAAGCGCCCTCTTCAAACAGAATAGGTCTGTGTCCCATGCCAGGATTATCCCCTGAAAATTAACCATATACTTTCAGACAGAGACATACCTTGAGAGAGCATTCTGGAAGTTTTACATGGTATATTGTATAAAGTTTGAAGAAATTATAAACTGCACCGTGCAGATTTGCCTGTTTTGCTCAGCTTACAGTAAATTAAGCTTGGTATAAAGAGTACTAGATTTTTGAGAAGTTTCATATCGATATCGTTTATAGCTCGAGGTTCATTACAAGGATATTTTTTTTTGTTTAATTATATAATATTTTTTTTTTCGTTGTTTAATTATATAATTTTTTTTTTTGTTTAAATATATAAATTTTTGAGAACTTCCATATCGATATCGTTTATAGCTCGAGGTTCATTACATTACGAGGTTTAATTTTTTATCAAATTACCAATAATGGAATCAGCCAGCGTAAAGTAGGGTATCCTCTCGTCCATGGCGGACAGCAGGCCGCACATGCAGATGGAGAAGAAGATGATGATGCAGATGTACATCACCAGGTATATCAGCCCTATCACACCTGGAAACAATGTAGAGTCATGGTTTATATATCATCACTGCAGTCATGGTTGTTGACACTAATATGTTATCATTTTCATCAGCCTATCGACGTCCCACTGCTGGGCATAGATCATGCCATAGAAGAATGGCTTTGAGAGCATTCATCCAAAACCAATGAGGGTCGGCAGGCATTAACGCGGATATCACATCATGCTAAGCACCTGGATCGAATTCCGTGCTTTCCGAAGGGCGCAGCGAGACATCGTCCTAACCTAACTCCGGTCTAGTACTAAGCCTGAAAACTCATGGTCCAACACGAGAATTGAAACCAGGGCTTTCGGATCGGTAGTGTAACATCCTAACCACTAGACAATTTGGACAGTCAAAAACACTTTAAAACTGGCAAGCCAATTTGAATTGTGATGCCTAGACAGCTGCAGGACACTGGTAGCCAGAGAAACACGTCTCATAAAGTCGCCAAAGCAAGAAACATGCGTTTTAGATTTTAATATATCTTGGTCAATAGACTGAAGTACTGACATGTAGTTCTTAGTTCGCTCGACACCAGACGCTAATCAATACAATACAATAGCTCGAAACAAATACCAACGTGGGAGAATGCCATCTGCCTTAAAATATCACGTACCTATATGTTACCTGTATGTGTTAATTATTCAACGTTTACGTGAACATGATAGCAGACCATCCTTACAAAGAAAAGTGGTATTTGCAACCCTCATAGCATAGTATTATCACTTTTTTTATACACCACAAGTTAGCCCTTGACGAAATCTCACCTGATGGTCTAAGATTGTAGCGGACTAACCCATTAGGGTATGGTAAACCCATACTCCTATTTACCCATTTCCTCTGATATAGTAAGTGATGATGCAGTCTAAGATGGTAGCCGGCTAACCTGTTAGTGGTATGGTAAACCCATACTCCTAATTGGTTTCTACACGACATCGTGCCGGAACGCTAAATCGCTTGGCGACACGTCGTCGGTAGGGTGGTAACTAACATCGGCCGAAGCCTCCCACCAGACCAGACTCGAGCCGGGAATCCAACTCAGGACCTCCAACTTTAAAATGCAACAGCGCACGCACTGCGCCACGGAGGTCGTCAAACTATAACCTAAAAAAATATATTACAACAGTGCCTTCCACAGTTTTTGATTAACAATATTTATTTTTTAATTCTGTAAACTACCGGCCAGGTTTATTAGCCTCTTTCACCCATCAACTCTGTACTCTAAAATAGATCAAAGCCGTTCATAATATTTTTGCACAAATAATATCAGAGAGCAGTCCGGGTAACGCGCAAATCCTCATCTGCAATACTAAACATATTTCCGGCAGTGCATTATATACATGTGAATTTATGGCGAACAGTAAACAGGCCGTGACCGGTTTTCTCAGAATGTGCTATTTCAGTTAGGGATCGATTCGATACGACTGTAGGTACGGTGCTAGAAGTAGGCACATTATGCACGGTTTGAAAGTACCTAATTGGGCCTTTTTTCCAGTAGAGGTGTGCGAATATGCGTTGATATTGATTCGATACGACTGTAGGTACTTCGGTGCTAGAAGAAGGCACATTATGCACGGTTTCAGTGTACCTACTAGGGCTTGTTATCCAGTAGATATGTACGAATATGCGTCGATATTGATTCGATACTACTGTAGGTACGGTGTTAGAAGAAGGCACATTATGCACGGTTTGAAAGTACCTAATTGGGCCTTTTTTCCAGTAGAGGTGTGCGAATATGCGTCGATATTGATTCGATACGACTGTAGGTACTTCGGCGCTAAAAGAAGGCACACTATGCACGTTTCATTTCAGAGTACCTTGGGCCTACTTTTCAGTAGAGATCAATAGATCGTATAGTATTACTTTGTCTCATTTTGCTTGTATCTCAAGTCAGAGGTAAGGGCTATAGATCTTAAGTGTTTATTTACACTAGTTTTAATGAGCAAATTCAACTTATTTAGTAAGTGTTTTATCGCAGGTGTTCGATGAACTACAGCAAAGGATGTTTATGAATTAATATTGGTATAACAAACTAGCTACACCATATCACGCTTTCCTGTGAGTCAATTTTACATTATTCCCGTTTCCGGAACACCTCAGGAATAAATATGGAACACCTTTATATGAAAATGCACAACATTGTGTAAGCTTAGAGTTCAGCGTCATCAAATATGCATAGTTACGTAGGTGTACATTATAAGTGTACCGTGATAATAGTACAAATTCAAATACAAGTTCAAAATAGTTTTATTCATGTAACCTTAGAAGAGTTCATTTATATTTAATATATTTTCCATTACAGGCACACTATTGATTGATTGATAACACTTTTATTGCACACCACAAGATAGGAAAAAAAACAAAAAGACATAAAATAACACAGAAATAGTAGTTTACAATTTGGCGGCCTTATCGCTACATAGCGATCTCTTCCAGGCAACCAAATATGTAGAAGATATAGAGATACGGAAAGAGGAAGGTGGTGCAATCATGTATACCTACATAAATTATCCACCACATGGAAGCTCTTGACGGCAATCTCACCTGATGGTAAGTGATGATGCAGTCTAAGATGGTAGCGGGCTAACCTGTTAAGGGTATGGTAAACCCATACTCAAACTAATTCGTTTCCACGCGACATCGTGTCGGAACGCGACTTCGCTTGGCAACATGTCTTTGTCGGTAGGGTGGTAACTAGCCACTGCCGAAGCCTCCCACCAGACCAGACTCGAGCCAGGAATCGAACCTAGGACCTCCAACTTTATAATGCGACAGCGTACGCGCTGCGCCACAGATGTTATCAAAGATATAATTCGGAGAGTGCGCTCAAGAAGTTCACAATCTTGTGCCCCTTCACCCTTTTACCACTTCGAGAATTCGTGAGCGTTTGCACCCTTACGTGGTTGAAATCCAACCTACTCGGACGATACGCTTTGGATCAACGATTCTGAATCGAACCGCTAAGATGTGGAACGCAGCATCTGTGTTTTCAGCCACGTATAACCTCAGTACCTTTAAGACAAGAGTGCATAGGCATTTACAAGCTCGCTCCAACCTAGACGTCATCAGTGCTCTTTAGTATTGATTGTCATCAAGCACAAACCAAACTCTAAAAAAATGACTCCCCTATGAGAATGACTCCAGAATACAGTAGTTACGTTGTAAATGCTGGGTGGTATACCAGCTTTACTGCCTTCCTAGTACCCGCAGGCTCTGGAGACGGAAATAACTACACCAATGGTGAATACGCGATGCCTTAATGGTCTAGTCTTTTTTATTCCCCTTTCAGAGCAAGATAAAAATGGAAGCTAGATTTATTAAAATAAATCTTCAAATGTACCTACGTTATTTGAACACTGATAGTCATCAAAGAAGCGTTGATAGCCTAGTGGTTAGGGCGTCAGCCTCCTAATCAGATATCGGCGGTCCGAATCCGGGCACGCACCTCTAACTTTTCGGAGTTATGTCCGTTTTAAAAAAATTAAAATTGCTTGCTTGAACGGTGAAGGAAAACATCGTGAAGAAACCTGCACACCTGAGAGTACTCCATAATGTTCTCAAAGGCGTGTGAAGTCTGCCAATCCGCACATGGCCAGCGTGGTGGACTATGGCCAAACCCTTCTCATATTGAGAGGAGACCCGTGCTCTGCAATGAGCCGGTATTGGGTTGATCATGAGACATCAAAATTAAAATTATCCATCCTTATGTTTTTTAAGGAAATATTACAATAAAATAAACATGAAATTCGGCAATCTCAAACACTAGCAGCTTTTAAACCCCGTCACTCATCATTTTCAGTCTCAATAATAAATATTTATTCCTACCTCGTTTATTTTTTAGCAACACTTTTATATCAGTATGTTTATATTATGAACACTATTAGAGTGTGGTATGAAAAAAAACTTTAGTGTAGACCATAAACAAAATACATACACGATGGTGATGAGAAATACATAAAAAGAAATGAGAGGTGTAATAGGCGATCTTATCGCTAAAACCCGTAGAATTCTACATGTACTCGTATGTACGTAGGCTACGTAGTCTGCCTCGGTATTTAGGGATATCGCTAGGATCGCTCTTAGTGATAATGTCGTTTCCATATTTTTTACTTTTAATTTTCTATCTGTGTTTATTTAAAAAAACTGCTAGCAAGAAAGCTGTACGCATTTGCTCACGCAAAAAATGAGACAGGTATTCTTGAAGTAATATTTTTTATTCTTTTAATTTAATTATTTATTTATTTGCTAAAAATCTAATTTGCTAGAATAGCCAAAATATAATGTATAGTAAAATTATCTAAATTTATTCTGTAATCATTTATCTGCCTTATTGAGCAAATGGCTAACAGGTTAGACTCGAGTCGGAGTCGGTAAGATAATTTGTTAGGTGTAAAATTCAAATCTGTATAGAAATTCTCAGTACCGGCCTGTAGTTAATGTTCTTCTAAAAGCACGTTAAACCACTACGACTATTATCACTAGCACAAAATGTGATAAAAATTGATAGTCCGCAAAATTGTTTCGGAGCAACGGGTCCAAAATCTTAAGTCCTTTTGTCATAAAAGAGAGGAGCCCAGTCCCCTCTGTCCAGCTTAGATATATTAAAAAGCTGAAATAATGATGAACCCAGGAGTATAATAAAAATAAATTGTACAAAAAATACATACCATAAATAAAAAACATACATAATAACAACAATAATAAATGTTAAAGTTTAAGTACTTAAAGCAAAGTATTGAAGTAGTAATTAAAAGACGATTTACGCGCAACATTTATACTGAAGTAAATTTAATTTTTTTGGCAATACCTACATTTTTAAAAAGACTATTTACTATCTCATTTATTTACACAATACCTTTTCGTAGTTTAATAAACCTTCTACTGCGAACAATAACAAGGGAAGGGAGGGTTGTTTGCACGACACAAACTTGACCGCTCGCTAACATTCGATCCACTCCAACTGTCAAACCTAACAACCCTTAACTACGGCTGGGCAGTATTCATTTGATCAATTTGATTACACCTATAACTACTCAAGGACTTAGCCGTTATGTTTTTTTTTTATTTTCGAGCCAAAAATTAGAAAGAACATAACGTGAAATGCAATATTTCATACTTATAATATTCATTTTTGACGACCTCCGTGGCGCAGTGCGTGCGCTGTCGCATTATAAAGTTGGAGGTCCTGGGTTCGATTCCCGGCTCTGTCTGGTCTGGTGGGAGGCTTCGGCCGTGGCTAGTTACCACCCTACTGACAAAGACGTGTCGCCAAGCGATTTTAGCGTTCCGGCACGATGTCGCATAGAAACCATTAGGAGCGTGGGATTACCATACTCCTAACAGGTTAGCCCGCTACCATACTAGACTGCATCATCACTTACCACCAGGTGAGATAGCCGTCAAGGGCTAACTTGTAGTGTATAAAAAAAATACTTAAATAAATAACTTAAATACTTTTCATACTAATTTATAAAGGCAGAAATAGTAGTTAAAGACTTAGGTAGAGACACAACCTTAGTGTTTGCACTGTCATTAGGTAACAACCTATTTATAGGTATTTAGCGCTTCACGATAGAGTTTCTAGTATTCTAGTTCAGTGGTTAGAATATCAATTGTCAACATGAAGGTTTTATATTCAACATCCATTCACATACAAAACTATACTTAACTTAGTACCAGCTACATATTTATAGCAGAAATTAATCGCATTTAAGCCGAAAAGTAGTATTTCTTGATTCATGACAGACAAAAATATAATAAAATTTTGATTTGAGTTCCAAATCAATGCTAGAGCTTCGCCCGATCAAAATATTTCCTATTGTTATTGTAAGTAAAATTATAGAAGATAGAAAAATCACAGCAGTTTTACATGAAAATGAAGCAGTAATTAAAAATAAAAATTCCCCTGTAGCGACCGCGTATTAATAGATGTTTCAATACATATGGGCACAATTAGAGGACCTCGATCATAGGTACTTTTCATCTACATTTTTTAATCATTAGTACGATGTCATTGTCTTTCATGAGGTCGGGGTTTTCGGAGTCATGTGCGTTTTTAACCAATTAAAATTACACTCGCTTCAACGGTGAAGGAAAACATCGTGCGTGCAACCTGCATGCCTGAGAGTTCTCCATAATGTTCTTTAAGGCGTCTGAAGTCTGCCAATTCGCGCATGGCCAGCGTGGCGGACTATGGCCTCTCAAATTGAGAGGAGACCCGTGCTTTGTAGTAAGCCGGCAATGGGTTGATCATGATAATGATGATAGTCTTTCACACCAGCACAAGTTTGTAAAACAAAAATCTGTAGTACGGAAATCGCGACCATTACCCGAAAACATACGATCCATTTTTGTTTAACGTTATAGTGTTTCGTTATTTGAATGGAATGTCACGTTTGCGAGTTTGAAAATCATATAATAAGGCTACAGGAGATCATAAAGCGACGCGTAAGACTCCTAGTAATTCACTATACCTCTATGCTCCTATGTATAGAGATATAAAGACTGACGGCCTGAGGGTGGTCGGCCCTACCCGCACCACCCGCCCGCCCGAGCGGCCTTTCCACCTAGCGACACAATGGGAGAGGCTGTATTGCCAATCAATTAAAGACAACTAGCTATTTGCCGGCGAAACTAATAAGCGAATGGAAAATTTCTATGTATTACTTTACGTAGGGGAAATTTCATTGGAAATTAACCTACATTATATACATACATAATATATCGTTTTGTTATTTCCCTATACATTTAAACATTACCATGTTGTTGACGACCTCCGTGGAGTAGCGCGTGCGCTGTTGCATTTTAAAGTTGGAGGTCCTGGGTTCGATTCCCGGCTAGAGTCTGGTCTGGTGGGAGACTTCGGCCGTGGCTCGTTACCACCCTACTGACAAAGACGTGTCGCCAAGCGATTTAGTGTTCCGGCACAATGTCGCGTAGTAACCAATTAGGAGTATGGGTTTACCGTATCCCTAACAGGTAAGCCCGTTACCATCTTAAACCGCATCATCACTTACCATCAGGTGAGATGTCGTTGAACTTGTGGTGTATAAAAAAAAATGTTAAATAAACTGTGGAAAATAGAACATTAGTGTTTTCTTAAAAGTAAACCAACAATTTTATTATTTCTTATTACAAAATTAAAAAAGCTTAAAAATTAACTTCGTTCCTGTTACTACTATTTTTGCCTAACTACAATTTCGTGGTTTCTTTTCTCTGTGAAACAAAAATGTTGAACGAATTGTAATAAGTGTATATGTCTATTTCAGAAAATAAAATAATTTCTAGTAGTTTATTCGTTGCATCCTTCCGACGTACCTTCATCCAAAGCTCGCCGAAACTCAAACGTGGAAGGAATTGTACTAAGAAAGTTTATTTCGAAAATAAAATAATTTGTAGTAGTTTATTTCGGTACATTTTTACGATGTACCTTAATCCAAAGGTATGGTTGGCCGAAGATGGCTGCACTGATGCAATATTGATTAAAATTTGTAGCTAAAAAGTCATATCGTGGGCAAGTTCAACCACAATCCCAAATTTAGCTTCACGCAAGATCTACTTGAGTTTATAAAGTGAGAACTATATATACCTCGTAAAATGGTATTTATAGTATTGTTACATTTTATAACTTTAGTTTATTATAAGATTTTTGAAAACTTTTTTTTGATTTACCGTCGGCCCTGACGAGTCAGGATATACCTCAATAGCTAATCTTTTTACAACATGACGTAGCCTCTAATATGTGTATCAAATATAAATACACTCGTGAAATATGAACGCGTTTAGATTTATCTATAATATTTTATAGCTTGTACCTAAATAAATTCACATTCTTAAAACTCGATGATAAAGTGAGGTTACTTATATGCTCCTCTCTCGGTCAGTATGAAATGAAAATGAAATATGTATTACTAAAATATTACTAAAAGAACAGGCGTATTTAAAGTGTTTTTTTATGGAAGTTAGTTTAACTGTATTTTAACTTGCAACGCATTAGATTATAAACTCAGTGGTATTGTCAATCGGACAGGGACTGTGAAATAAAATTAATTGATTTCAACTAACATTTCAATAACTCTTATTTTAAATTGACATTATTGTCTTTTTCGTTGTAAGATTTTTGTTGCACGCCTTTTAGGCAGAATGTGTTAGGCTACCCTTTAATCTTGATATGAATGTACCACTTTCATGCAATAAACGAATTTGAATTTGAATTTGAAAATCCACCACGTTTGTCTATTGCGGGTTGGCGGACTTTAACTAATATTAATGTTTTTTGTTTTATTATACACCAAAAATTAGCTCTTGATCTCACCTGATGGTAAGTGATGGTGCGGTCTAAGATGGTAGCGGGCTAACCTAACATACTCCTAATTGGTTTCTACGCGACATCGTACCGAAACGCTAAATCGCTTGGCGATACGTCTTAGTCGGTAGAGTGGTAACTAGCCACGGCCGACGCCTCCCACCAGACAAATGTTGTCAATCGGAAACAATTCTTCAAAAAGTCGAACCTAGGCTCTCATGATTTGTATCTGAACATGCTGCCTAACTGGTCTAATTGTTGTGCCATAGTTATAAAATAAAACTAGTAACTGTTTGCAAAGACGTCAAGTTTACTGGTAATCCGAAATAGCTTGCCATAAATAACGTATCGTTCACGTGGCAAGTGCTTTGCGAAAGATCGTAAATTGCCTTGGGTACTGTATTTTGTTTGTAGATCATATTTCTTTGCAATGTGCACCTACTAGCACGCTACTAGCTGCGGACTTTAGTTTGTGTTTGTATTCGTTTTTAAATATCTTGTGCAAACCGTCTCATTATCCGCAGGAACCACACATTTTTCCGGGATAAAAAGTAGACTATGAGTTAATCCAGGGTATAAACTATCCTAATTCCGAGTTTCAGTCAAAATGGTTTAGTAGTTTTTGTGTGAAAAAGTAACAAACATCCATATACTAAGGATAATTACGTTTAATTTTCTCATTTTTTTTTAATCTTATTGTTTAACTAATGTGTGTGATTAAGTTAACATGATGCTTTCTTGAATTCTATGCACTTGTAATTGTCATGCATATCAGTGTATCATGATCAAACCATTGCCGGCTCACTACAGAGCACGGGTCTCCTCTATGAGAAGGGTTTGGCCATAGTCCACCACGCTGGCCATGTGCGGATTGGCAGACTTCACACGCCTTTGAGAACATTATGGAGAACTCTCAGGCTTGCAGGTTTCCTCACGATGTTTTCCATCACCATTGAAGCTAATTACTTGCTAAAAACGCTGAGTTATGTAATCAGAAAAGTTAGTAGAGGTACGTACCCGGGATCGAACCCCTTACTTCTGATTGGTAGGCGGACGTCCTAACCACTAGGCTATCACAGCGTTTAAAGCATATTAGTATATATATTTTGCATTATAGTCAACGTAAATAAAGTACGTTGCAAGTTCTCTGTTTAAAAATAAATGAAGGGAAAGTCGAAATAAACGACTGATGTACATATTGATTTCAACGCACATTTCAAACCACTATGATAACTTAGGCGTCCGCTAAGTATGGATCTTTGAAAATACATCTGCTTAGCAGGCAAAATTCCAATGTCGGACTCAACATGAGGGAAGGCCTGGGCCATAGCTGAGATAATGATTTCAAAAGCGCAGCCTTTCTTATTTTCGAACGAATTAAGTTTCTTAAATCGTTAAATTTCTCATAATATATGAGGTCTCTCGGCAAAGGGACAATATCTCATCGTCGTTATCTTGCCTTTCGCAAAGCATTGCGAAAATCTTTTCTAATTCTGTAGAACATGACATAGGTAGGTACTTGCGTACTTACAATGTTTTTAACTAATTAACTTTTCTAACCGCTGAGGCAGTTTTAACTTAGTTTATGTTTCCATTAAAATTAACACTAAAATAACATTTTGAGCAACTTCGTAGATTATTAACATATTTTTTGTGATAACACTTTCATGAAATCGTACTGTGAGTAAGTAAAATGTAAGTAAAAATACTGTCGTTATAATTGGAAACTTTCTTTTACTAAGAGAAAGGGGATCAAAATATTTCTTGCAAAATTCACGGAATTATGTAAAAGTTTGATCATTATCGATTCAGCCGGCTAATAAATGAACATTATTAAAATGTTTTTGTCATTTACCTTTTCACTTAAACTACTAAACTAATGTTAGTATAATATGGCAAGGAGAAAAAATACTCCCTGAATAGAATAAATTTTATCCCGAATTATAAAAGATTTACAACAAAGCTTATTTAATAATATGAAAACCAAGTTGATTATTTTAATCTTTCAATTTACAAGATAAAAGCCTTACCCCATCTCTTCCCAGTTCTTCCAAGGAAGGTTCTCTCCTCGGGATTCCAGATCGCATACTGGATCCTCTGGAGGAAGGGCCGCTGCGGAGGTCTCCGGCAGTAGTTCACCACTCCGTTGAGCTTGTCCGCACCCATCTTACCCACAGCACCAAATGAACTGGGCGAGCGAAGTCTCGACGATGATGACTTAAATAGATGCTACAAAATTGATGCCGCGTTGGCAATTTTTGCCTAAACCTTATGTGACTCTCGGCGGACAGAGGTATTGTAACAATTGTATGTTATATTCGTATTTGGCCTCCATCATTTCTAATATTAAGCTAACTGAAGCGTCGACATATTTGTGATATTAAAAGTTTCATTGTTTCACTTAAGAGCTAATATTTTATCACCAAACATCATCTAAATTCATAATTCAGTATAGTCCTAAGAAGTAATAACAAAATTGCGCTCTAAATCTAAGCCTTAAGATTCGTTATTTTATAAAAAAAAAACAGCTGATAATCTGCTGTCCATATACTTAGCTTCTATAAGCGAACAATTAATTACGTAAAACTAGTAAGTTTGTTAGATTAATAGGTGTGGTTCGGCATTAGGTATATATTTGCGCTACGGAGTTGCACTGTCTGTTACGATACGTGGTAATATATTCTGGGATATCCGTCACAGATCCGCCCAAATCTGCCCTGATCCAGCGGCAGCTCCGCCCTGGACAGCAATTAACTTCTTACCTTGTCCTAGGGGTGATAGATTTATTTTATAACCACCCCCTTGATTTAATTATACTGATTGCAGTCTCTACTGGAATCCTCCGTAGCACAGTGTATGGTCTAGCGAGAGACATATAGTGAGAGGTCCCGAGTTTGTTTCCTTTTTTGTTTGGGTCTAGTTACTACCAAAGACATAACAACAAGCGATCCAGCGTTCCGGTAAAATGGCAACGTAACACGTGAGGTTGGCTGTTAGTTTTAAGTTTACGAATGTAGTTATCACCATCAACTCACTACTATGTAAGTTGTTGACGCGTCAAAAGTGACTTTTAAAGGACTATTTGAATAAAGTTTATGGTTTATGATGAGTTCCGTACCCAAAATGGTTTGTGTGCTACCACCCTAGCACACCTAGCACACCGTGTGCATCATAACTTACCACCGGTGAGATTGCAGATAAATAACCGCCAACTATTTAGGCACATATATTCGTTCTAGCGTTTTTGTAATTTCGACCTGTGTGGTAATTAAATAGAGAGCAGTGATAGCTTGCTTGTATCCTGCTGTTGAGCTAAGGATACTCGGTCCACGAATTAAAAAACCTAAATTCGGACCATGTCGCGGTCAGCGCCTTGTTTGCTAAATTACGCGGTACCCAGGCAAATCTGCATGGTGCAATTTATAACTTTTTCAGTCTTTATATACTACACCACTACTACTACTACTACTTTTAAGCAATTAAAAACATCACTTGCTTCAACGGCGAAGGAAAACATCGTGAGGAAAGCTGCACGCCTGAGAGTTCTCCGTAATGTTCTGAAAGGCGTGTGAAGGCTGCCAATCCGCACATGGCCAGCGTGGTGGACTATGGCCAAACCCTTCTCATATTAAGAGGAGACCAGTGCTCTGTAGTGAGCCGGCAATGGGTCGAACATGATGATGATGATATACTACATCACACAGTAACATATGCTTTCAACACGGGCTAACTTGTTAAGGGTATGGTAGAACCGTATTCCTAATTGGTTTCTACGCGACATCGTGCCGGAACGCAAATCGCTTTGCGACACGTCTTTGTCGATAGGATAGTAACTAGCCACAGCCGAAGCCTCCCACTTAATATCGGGAATCGAACCCAGGACCTCCCACTTAATAATGGGGCAGCGCGAGCGCTGCGCTACGGAGGTCGTCAAAGAAAATTAAGCTCAATGTTCAATGTATCTATACTCTTTTAATATATATGGGAGAACTGTAATCGCCTGGTGGTGAAGACGTCGGCCTCCTAATCAGAGGTCGGGGGTTCTAACCCGGGCAAAAGTAAAGTTATAACCTATAACTTTTCGGAGTTATGTGCTTTTTTAAGTAATTAAAATATCACTTGCTTCAACGGTGAAGGAAAACATCGTGAGTTCTCCATTGAGAACACCTGAAAGGCGTGTGAACTCTGCCACTCTGCACATGGTCAGCGTGGTGGACTATGGCCAAAACCTTCTCATATTGGGAGGATACCCGTGTTCTGTAGTAAGCCGGCAATGGGTTTATCCTGATAATGATGATATGGGAGATACTTGTGCTTAGCATTATATGATTAATCTCATGATGATACTCAACAATAATGGCGGTTCATACGGACGCGGCGCGTGTTGTTAGTATGTCCGCGCCTTAATATCCGTCAAACCTGTCATAACGTTGGCTTTATTTATGTAAGCCCTGCCCAAACTACGAAGTTATTAGTCTAAGTATGTAGCTAATGGTTTCCATTAAAGAATGGTAATCAGATAGGCACTTACTGGGTGGGTGGAGGTGTTTAATTGCGAAGATCGAATCCATTTTATACGCTTATTAAGGAAAATTTGATATCTTTTTTAGTATCAAGATCACCCAGTAAACTTCGTACGACGTAGAGAACGCCATCTATTGGCAGTAATGAAGATGTCCCCATACTTAAAAAATATCAAAAAATTAAAATCAGTAATTGTTTGTGTCCTGAAAACCTACTGCAAGTATCTGTGAAGAGTCCACACATATATATATATATATATATATATATATATATATATATTCCATTATTTCAGTTCATCAGGTGACGGTGATAACTACATGCGTTAACTTTAGGTAAAGCTAGGGGGTTGGTAAAAACACGCCCAGGTCCAAGAAGAAGCCGACAACAAGCTTAGTCGGGTTTTTTGTTACAACCATCTCATATAGTCAATAATTATAATATATAAGCAATGAAGCCACCAATTTCGATTTATAGGCTGTTGCTTTGGGTCTTCACAAAACTGAAAAAGAAATATTAAAATTGCTATTAGTTTAGTTGGGTCATGGTTTTCGTATAAGACTCAACTACAAATCACGAGGTCCTAGGATAGGTTATAGATTTCATCATCATCATGATCAACCCATTACCAGCTCACTACAGAGCACGGGTCTCCTCTCAATATGAGAAGGATTTGGCCATAGTCCACCACGCTGGCCATGTGCGGATTGGCAGACTTCACACGCCTTTGAGAACATTATGGAGCACTCTCAGACGTGCAGGTTTCCTCACGATGTTTTCCTTCACCGTTGAAGCAAGTGATATTTGTTTTTTTTTTTAAACGCACAGAACTCCGAAAAGTTAGAGGTGCGTGCCCGGATTCGAACCGCCGACCTCTGATTAGGAGGTTGACGCCCTTACCACTAGGCTATCACCGCTTCTCAGGTTCAGGTTATAGATTTAAATGTATTCAATTGACCTGTTTTATAATTATCAGTAATAACCCGGAGAAACGAAACTGGCGTTTTCCGCTTCAGTGCACTCCATGTTGAGATGACGGTTGTTATCAGTATAATAGTTACCATGTGTTCTTCTTCTTCGTCTTTACACTCTTTGCAGAGCGGTCGTGGTCATCACGAAACAATGTCTTTGAGGCCAGATGTTATGCGCCTCACAAGCATTCGCCACTTCCCTCTGCTGGCCGAAAGTCTGGTGCACTCGTGCAAAGGACCACCCACAGCAGACTTTATCTGATCGGTCCATCGCATGGGTGACCTTCCTCGCCCTCTAGTGCCCTCCACCTTACCCTGCACGACAAAACGTTCTATGGAGTCACTCTCACGCGTGACGTGACCAAAAAATTTTTAAATGCGACTCTGTACTAACGACGAGAGTCGTTGTTAAATGCCGAGTTCTTGGAGGATAGAGACGTTGGTACGAAATTAGGTCATTGAGACACCTAGCATTCGCCTCCAGCACCACATCTCCAGAGCATCTACCTTCTTCTTCTCGACCAGTCGTAAAGTGATTGTTCAAATAAACACCAATAATGCAGCAGTCAGCGTGAAGGGTGTTAACACTGAATCCATTTTTTTTTTATGCTACAAGTTAGCCCTTGACGGCTAAATTATTGTATCATGACATTATTTGTATTATGACTGATAATACTACTTCCTGTAAGATACTTTAAAGCTATTGGTTAATTGATTAGAATAGGAGGGGACTGTATTGAGTTGGAAGGAGATATGATAGGAGGTTTGCTGTTAAGGCAGATACGGTTGACGCGCGGGAGTGTGCACTATTTATGAAATATAAGATCTATATTTGTGAGCTTACAGTATGGAATAAATAAAGGAATGTATATCAATATACTAAGATCTATAATCATAAATATAATATAGTTTGATTCTATATTTGAGAGTTTACATGATGGTAAGTGATGATGCAGTCTAGGATGGTAGCGGGCCAACCTGTTAGGAGTATGGCCAGTTAATACTCCTAATCACACGCGACATCGTGCCGGAACGCTAAATCGCTTGGCGACACGTCTTTATCGGTGAAGGAGCATCGCTAGGTTTTAGTGGGTATAGTGGTCGCCAGTCTGACCGCCGCGCCGGGGAGTCCCACATACCCCGTTGGAAGCGGCGCGGTCTTGCCTGCGTCGCTTCCGGAGGGGATGCGTAAACGCATTTCCCAACGTTAAAAAAAACGTGGTAACTAACCACGGCTGAAGCCTCCCACTAGACCAGAATCGAGCTGGGAATCCAGGACCTCTAAGTTTGACATAAGAGTACTCCAACATAAGAGGAGTCCCAGAAATGGATTTAATTTAACCGTCTTATAAATGTAGGTAACATATAAAATCAGGGGCGTTGATGTCAAATGTAAAATAATTCAAACTATAGTTCTTAATATAACATTTATTCAAAAAAAAAATTCATAAACATTGTTTCAAGTTATGTCATATATCTACCTAAACCAAAACTATAAATACAAACTTTACCAAAGGAGAAGGATCCATGTATGTTGTTTTTGGGCCCTTACATATCTGTTTGTGTCACTTAGGAGTTTGTTGAAAATGTCTCCGATGACTCAAAACAATTTGATTTATTCATCTGGGTTATCGAAACAAAACACTTAAAAATAAAAGTTAGATGAGTGGAGACCGTTCAAATCTTTACGGATTACCTTTATGTTAATATCGTACACTAAATTGGATTAAGTTATTATAGTAAGTACATAATATTTAATATTATTTGTATAGGCGTATATGCAGGGTGTACCTACTCAGAGAAACTTATTTTAACGTATCGCTGCTACGTTTTTAAATTGCGAAATCACAGACAACGATACCAAAGAACATTCGTTCCGATTTTAAATTGTTATCCAAAAAAACATTTTTTTTAAAGGATTTACCCTCAGATAAAAGAATTATTAGTTTAATTTAATAGTGGTTTTAATTAATTTCTTGACAAAATTATTAATCATAGTAAGATTTAAATATGAATATAGTACTTTTAGAATAACAAACTTAAAATCCCCGATTCAACTTAACTTGCTTTTTGTACCATAAATAATCATAAAATCTAACTTAAATTATGAATTACATTTTGTTCTGACACAACCTGCATGAACAATCTCCTCTAACTATCAAGAGAATTGAACCTAATACCTATGATTTTAAAGCATAACACCTACTACACGCCATTTTCTCTGTTTCCTGACATGATATTTACCTCAACTATGCTAAGAAATGAAATGCTTGACAAATATGGCATAGTAATTATGTATTATATAATGTCCTTTAGAAGAATCTTATTAAAGGTATGTATTTATAAAATGGTATTTAAACCTGCAATTTTTTAAATAAATCTCTGTCATTCTATGAATCCTTAGTTTTATTATTATAAAGGCATTTTAAACACCTATTAAAATAAAGCAAGCTTACAAGTACAAAAAAACGTAAATTATTGAATAGATTCATTAGAACTCAAAACACAATTTGTACTGGATACAGGTAAACACCTCAGATTTCTTTACATTTCATGTCATAAAAGTACCTACTAGACAAATATTATACACTTAGAAACATAAATTTAATTGAAATAATATACTACTTTATTATCTAATTAAGATTTTATTATATTTACTTCCTACGTTATTAAACAAAATTTGTATATTAAGGGGAAAGAAATTTACCTACCTAATTTCATACTCGTCAAGTTTAATCCAACCATTAAAAGGTAGATATGACTTTTCATTCTTCGAAATAACGAATATTGACGTGGCGTAATATAATTTTGATTATAAGACCACTCAAAAACCTTTTGTGCCATAATGAAGATTTATCTTTATTTAACAATTTTATTTATATTCTTCATATTTAGAATCTGCCATGCGAATATAGTCACTACAGAGTGTTTCAAAAGTGCATTTAACGTTAGCTTACTTGAAAAAAATTAATGCAACGTTTTAATCTTCCTTAGGACACACGTGTAAACTTTGGCTTATGCAATACATCCCAAAAGGCTTTTATACATACTTGGATTCAGAAAATTCACGTGTGGTATCTGAAAAATTTGTTTACCAGGGGATAGGTGGCTTAATGCATTATTTTTTCTAGGAAGTAAATAAATAAATTCCTTTCACTAAGACCACGTCAATAAATTAAATCTTTCTTAGGTTTTCCTATCTACAAGTAGTTATTTTGATTTATAATAAATACTTCAATTAAGGATATAGGAATGATAGATGTAACGGTTGTATATAGGCACGTGTGAGGAATACAAGATGGCTACACACAAATCTCTACACCAAAATTGAAAGATCTAAAAGTTGTTTTTGCCTTCCCTTTCACTTTGCATAGTACAGAAAGAGAGCATTATTTTTAGACGTGACAAATTCGTTTAGTAGTCTATTTAATAACTCCGGTTACATTTTCATTTTATACAATACATTTCATAAAATGTTCAATCTTTATACACCACACATATTTTCCGCACTTATGTTTGACTCCACCAATGGAGCATCCTCGGATGCTGACTTTTACATTTACCATTGCTTAGAATTTGGTTTAATCGCCTGATTCTCCATACAATATATTTTTGATATTTTTGATTTTTTATTTTTACCACCATCAGCATTCTACCAGATGCATTGTGATGAGCGTAAATTGCTTTAAAAACCGAAAATCGTGATAGGGATTCGTAATTTTAGAAGAGATTCCTTTATAGCGAGAGAAAAATTTTTTATGAAATCTGTCTATGTATCTAGTTACTGTTAATGTGTGGTACACACACAAATATATAAAAGATTCCTAAGAACTAAGAACCACGTCCCTTTTTATAAGTAATGAAAAGGATATGGAATAATCTGTATGTACACGCAAGCGCTGTTTATCACAAGGGCATTTTTAAAAACCATTACTCTACGCGGCTAGAATTAATATGTTTTGCTATAACCTAAAAATAGCAATACAATTTATAGTTTCTAATTTCACGCGAAATAACTTATACTGTTTTATATCCTAACCGTTTGCACCCTATTAAAGTTTATTAATTGAAGGGTTCAATTAACAAACTTTAATAGGGTGCAAACGGTTAGGCCCTTCAATTAACAAAAAATGTCAACATAAAATGTTTGCTTATGGGAACATAAAGCACCTTGTTACTGCTAGTAATTTATATTATGTTTATTGGTGCAATAATTTTTTAATTGAATTACCACTGAAATTCTCACTTGTAAGACAATCTGGTTTTTCAGTGTTATTTATCATTCTAGATCCTGGAATGAGTTGGTTATAAGTAACGTTATGATGTGGCTGTCCCGTTGGAGTTGACAGCTGCGTTATCCAATATCTGCATCAGAATCCGGACGTATCCTGAGGGGTCTTTGAGGCTCTTGTTATAAACAATATTCTTCGCCCACGCTCGGCACCGAATTGCAACCAATGTATTCGCTGGAAAACATCAAGCATCTGTGTAAAAATCTTAGGTTTCTCTCTCTATAAAGACGTATCAAGATGAGAACGTGGCACGATGGTCATGTTTTCTTAATAGTGTCATGATTTCTTTATAACAAATAACACTCCATTCAAAGAATAAAATGTTATACACTTTTTTCCTTTGCCCTTTCCAATAACACTGAAAAGACAAAGGAGAAAAAGAAGAAAAAAGTAGAGAATCCATCCAAACCCTAAAATCCTTAAACCATAGCAAGTAACAATTGTAAAACCATGCCCAATTGGTTATAATCTGAAAAGACACCTGCGGTGATAAAATCGATAAATCTTTTGTTATATTTATTTGTGCAACTAATAATTCTCAAAGTCCCCTTCTCCCCTCACCTTCTCCCACTTAAGAAACCCAGGTCATCGAAATATCGGATTGAATACTTACTCGGCGGTGTTATTCTGACAGCCACCAGAGGGCTGATATACCCGTCCTGGTTGAGGAAGGGGTAGAACCTGCCTGCCAGGCCCCTACCCCATGGGTACTCGATCTGAGTTATAGTAGAGTTGTTGCGCTCATCCCAACAGGAGACCCATACTTGCTGCCTCTAGAATCAAATGCATTCATGAAAGTACTATTCTGATACTAGCTTTTGACTGCCTAGCAAAGATCCAGCGTATCTGTAAATTGAAATTTCCAACTGTGACAATTTTTCGAGTCTTGGGGATAAAAAATTGTCATCAAAATATGGTTAAATTTAAAATAGTTTGAGTGTATTTTCTCCCTTAACGTTATACATTCGCAGTTACACGCATTTGCTTCCCCACTTAACCTAACTTAAAGATTCTAAGATTATATCGTCACCATCCATAAATAAATTAAAACACTCCTGTGATTTTAACTCACCTCGTTTTCAGATAGATCTTTGATGTACTCTTGTAAATCTTCAGACATATCTGTCGGCAGTTCACTTGCACGGATGAAATCTGGCTTCCAGCCGTAGATCTGCAATCATTAGTATCAACGATTAGCCACTCCAGCTGATTTTTTTAACAAAAAGATCAACTTTCTACTACGGTTCTTCTTCTCTTTACAATCTGCTTTCCTAATTGGTCACTACAAACTGAAGTACTTCCAAAGTGTTTACAACTTAGCCCCCCCCCCCCCCTCATTTCTCCTTTAGGAAAGGCGGAGCTCTATATATCACTTGACTTTTACGGTAAGGAAAAACAAACAAAATAAAACTCAAATACATTGGTATTTGAGTTTTATTTTTTACGCTGTAATATGTTGTGCTTATCTGTAAAGACCTTTTGAAGTTTAAGTTTACGAATGTAGTTATCATCATGAAATCACTACTATGTAAATTATTGACTATTTGAATAAATATTATTTGAATTTTGAATTTTAAATGATGCTCCATAACGCTTGCGGTAGTATTTGCGAAACGGCGTTACGTCCCGTCCATGCGAGTCGTTCGGTTCCGTCCGACGTGTGTGAGCCCAACCCGTATTGCCGTTTCACATCAAAATAAGGATTACCTTGTTTAGTTTAACAAAGACGCACGGGGATTCCGGGAATCCGTAATTGTCTTCGTTTGTGCACTTCTTCTTGGATGAGAACCATGTTTCGTTCTCGTAGGCTGAAACAAAAAGATAATGCAATACGAAAAAAAATACTTACCAAAATAAGAAGACTTTTACATTAATACATTCTATTTTACGTATTATTAAGTGCCTAGTAATTATTACTATCACATTTTTAAACCTTTTTATTAGATTGTTATATATTATTAGGTTACTTTAGCGGTACTGAGTATTCGAATTGTTTTTTTTTTACCACCGTACTTCCAGATCGAGGGCTCTTCGCGCTTGTTTAACCCTACGAGTAGTTCCTCATACGATGATGTATTATTGCGAAAATAACCTAAATTATACTTACGCTTCAGAAATTGTTGCAACTCTGACATGTAATCATCAAGGAATGAAGAGTTTTGAGTGTAGTACGCTACAGCCCGGGGCCTGCATGCTACTCCGGGGTTCGCACCTGAAAATAGACATTTTTTTAAATTACATGTCATGTCATGAGGCGTGAACAAAGTATTACGAAGCGGTAAATTTGAGATCGATATACGATCTATTCGTCGCAGCATACTTAACAATTATTTGGCCAGCCCGGGATTCGAACCCAGAACCTCGTTCTCCATAGTCGAATATGCTAACTACAAGTATATCAAGACAACTTTAAGAGTTACATGCATAATATGTTTTTATTTAGAATTTCGTGACTCGATATCTGCGAGATTAATCGATTAGGTAGTTATATATATTTTAGAAGCAGTGATAGCCTAGTGGTTAGGGCGTCAGCCTCCTAATCAGAAGTCGGCGGTTCGAATCCGGGCACGCACCTCTAACTTATCGGAGTTATGTACGTTTAAAAAAAAAATTAAAATATCACTTGCTTCAACGATGAAGGAAAACATCGTGAGGAAACCTGCACGCCTGAGACTTTTCCATAATGTTCTCAAAGGCGTGTGAAGTCTGCCAATCCGCACATGTCCAGCGTGGTGGACTATGGCCAAAACCCTTCTCATATTGAGAGGAGACCCGTGCTCTGTAGTGAGTCGGTAATGGGTTGATCACGATATATTTTAGAATCCTATTTTAGAATGATATACCTATTTTTGCGCTCTTTCCTTCAACTTGGACCTTGAAGAACGTTGAAATTTTAACTGCACACACAGTGTTGTTTGTGACTTAAATTTTCACACCACCGCTAAATTATACCCCACGAAATGTGACTTGTGTGTAGGCTAGAGAATTCGGTAAAAGCGCTATTAAAATACCAGAGCTAAAGACCAAATACTGGCCGAATTAACCCCTCGCCCACGACCTCGCACTCAGGACTTGCAAACCACTTACCAGAATCATTGATCCTGTGGTAATTGCAAGGTGGTTTATTGGATTCTTCTACCTCGAAGTGACGTATCGACACCAGAATTAAACTTTTCAGTAGATATCGATTATATATCGTCAAACCAATTAAAAGGTAAAACTTAAAACGATAATAAGCTTACATCATGCACGTTACCCCTATCAGTGGGTCCCAAACACATGCATTTTCGCCATCCTCCTTTAGCCGGTTCTAAACAAAACATACCAGAACCGGTTCCGAGCCATACTTGCGTGTTATTGATGGGGTATTCAGTAGTAATATTTGTGAAAAAATTTTTTCCATGCCCTTGGTTTCCATTCCATGACATCAACAGTTTCATTTAAGGTCAAACTAGGTCACACAACAATACAATAGAAAATTACTAAAGATCCCGGATGATAACTAAAACAATAATCAAACACATACTTTTACACGCACACACATAAGCGTGCAAATGTGAAACCGGAAAATAATCAAACCAAGGTTTGAGTTTTTTGTTCACTATTTCAGTTTAGTTTTCGTTTTCACTTATTAAAGCAGTAAAATTAATCGAAATTAACCGAACTAAAAATTCAGCTCTTTTTGTTATTTTGCGTCATCATCATCATGATGAACCCATTACCGGCTCACTACAGAGCACGGGTCTCCTCTCAATATGAAAAGAGTTTGGCCATAGTCCACCAAGCTGGCCATGTGCGGATTGGCAGACTTCACACGCCTTTGAGAACATTATGGGAGAACTCTCAAGCGGGCAGATTTTCTCACGATGATTTCCTTCACCGTTGAAGCAAGTGATATTCTAATTACTTAAAAACGCCCGACCTCTGATCAGCTTAAAAACCCAAATAACAATTAAAATATCACTTGCTGCAACGGTTGAACATGACTAACTACTCGTCTCTAAATGAATGCATATTAAGACGTAGGACTGAGAGGACCACTTTTATTTATTAACAGCGATGGCAGTGGTCATTTTGACGTGAGCTACGCACCAATCAAAGAGCTTCCCAGGATAAAGGTGGGCTTCTTGTCATCCAGCACGGAGAACAGGCCAGCCATGCAGATCGCGAACATGAGCGCTAGCACCGCGTAGAACACCGCGTAGAAAGCCAGTACGATACCTGCAACATACCACGTACATCGTATGACATCATCATAATCTACCCATTACGGGTCACCTCTCACAATGTCCTTCAGTCCTAGTACCCCATTTCCAAATGAGTCGGTAAATATGAATAGTTTCAGTTCATAACAGCTTCGTATGACATCATCATAATCTACCCATTACGGGTCACCTCTTACAATGTCCTTCAGTCCTAGTACCCCATTTCCAAATGAGTCGGTAAATATGAATAGTTTCAGTTCATAACAGCTAACATCAATTGACCCAGTTTACACTACAGTTAAACACATTGAATCGCACAGTTTAACGTGGAAATTAAAACACCTGTACACCGCACAGTAATTAAGCGTTAGTGGTGGTAATTAAAACTGCCGCCTCTAATTACACGTTTCCTATAAGTTTCCTATAAATGTGACGTAGTTTTGGCAGATCAACTCTTTTATCAACCTACAAAACAGCTCGCAGTTAGAAGTTAATTGAGAAACCGCAGATCTCGAACATAAACGCTAGCACCCTAAAGACCGCCAGTACAATAGCTTCACACACCATGTACCCATGACGGGCTCACTATTGGGCGCAGATCTGCTCTCAGAATCTTGGTTTAAGCTGGAGTCGACCACGCTGGCCATGTGCGGAATGGTACCCTTAACACGACTTTGAGAGTAAGGAAACCCGCATGCATAATATGGATGTCCATAATGGAGAGCTCTTAGGCACGCGGGTTTCGATACGATGTTTGCCTTGACTGTTATTATCGATCAATTTCTTTTCGGCGAACTCAACTCTCCGAACAGAACTCGATCTCACCGAAAGAAAGGCCCGAGTACATTATAGAGAAGTGCACACTAGAAAAGTACATGAAGGGTTTCCTTACGTAGTTTTCTTCACTGTTTCTGAATTTCTCAAAACGTACATAATTCCAAATGGTTAGGCAAAAAATCAACATTCGGAATGCATTTCAAGTTGCTGCCTAAGTCAACTTGGCGAGGAACTTTTGAAACGTCAAGTTTTCCTGTTTAAAGTGACAAGCTCCTTTTCGGAAGACAAATTCTAGTGGGAGGAAGCCGGCAAGAACCTCTGCAATTCATCTTATCCAAAAACCATTATGCATTTTAAACAAAGTGTTATTTAATTGCTTAAATTAGACAAATTAACGTAACTCCCAGTAGTAAGAGGTGCGTACATTGGATCGAATGCGGTTCTTAGACTGATATTTATAAAGCGAGCTTAGTCTGACTTAAGACGATGTTAAAACAAGACAACGTATCTGTCGTGTCGTTCGTGTCTGGTAGCTTCGACCGTGGCTAGTTACCACCCTACTAACGAAGACATGTGGGTGAGTGGGTTTACCATACCCCTAACAGGTTAGTGCGCTACCAGCCTAGACTGTATCATCTCTTACTACCAGGTGAGATAGCCGTCAAGGGCTAACTTGTATAAAAAAAACTTTTATTTATTTATTTCGTTGCATATTGTGTACATATACCCAGATTGGGTGTTGCAACTTGGTCTGGAATCGACCGTAGTAGAGAGACCGATTTCATTTATTTTTACTTGCATCGTTTAAAAAATCTTGTTCTAACGCTAACTTTGTCCGAGCAAAGTCAAAGTTCGCTTTTAAGAGGTCAGCTGTAGATTTAAGTCGCTCGAGTCTCTTTTCAAGGCTGACTGAAACGCTGTTAAATAATAATATATAATCTTGCCCTTAAAAAAATTAAACATGTTTCAAGGGTCGTTTAAAAGAGGGTAAGGTAACCGCGGGGTAATGTTAATTCATAATTGGCGACCCCTAGTTAAAGCGGTTGAAACCGCGGGGAACAGTTAGTTTGTCATAATTTCTTATTGCTTAACGATATTTTCATGCATTTGTATCCACGTCGAGCAGTCAAACCCCCTGATCTGGTGTAGAGTGCTTAAAGAAATATTTTTTTATATACTACAAATTAGCCCTTGACGGCTATCTCTCCTGGTGATGATGCAGTCTATGGCAGCGGACTAACTTGGTGGGGTATGGTAAACCCACATTCCAAATTGGTTTCTACGCGACATCGTGCCGGAACGAATTAAAAAGCGATTTAGCGCTTGGCGAAACGTCTTTGTCGGTAGGGTGGTAACTAGTCACGGCGGAAGGGTCCCACCAGACCAGACTCGAACCGGAAATCGAACCCAGGACCTCCACCTTTATAATACTACAGTGTACGTACTACGCCACAGAGGTCGTCAAAATCATGTATTGCACGGTCCAGATGCTTAGGATTCCAGCAAATTGAGCATAGTTCACATAGCTCGGAGAACCGATGGACGTTGGGGTCCCAAGGTGCTAGAATGGCGACCCCGCACCGGTAAACGTAGCGTTGGTCGACCCCCAACAAGGTGGACAGACGACATCAAACGAGTCGCAGGGAGCCGCTGGATACAAGCGGCCCAAGACCGTGGTCATTGGAACTCCCTACAAAAGACCTATGTCCAGCTGTGGACGTCTATCGGTTGATGAAGAAGAAGAGCATAGTTCAATGTTGTCCAAAAAGTGTCGGTCTTAAGCCTGAACGATTGCGCGGCTAACGCAATGAGACGAATAACGAATAGAAGCAGCAACTTCACAAGCGCGAAAAGTACTTTTCTTTTCGCGCTTGTGAAGTCAACATCTCCTGAGGATGATCCGGTGTCGGGTCGAAACGTGCGTAGAGGTTCTAGTGGAGGATTTTGTGTGGTGTTATATTATACTAATCTCCCGGTTGTCGGCGGAATATAGCAAATTATACTTGCTGTTTATTGTTTGCAAAGAGACGAGACACACAAACGTAATATGTATTACGAAACAGACGTATAACTAGTGCTCGCAGTGCCGACGTCAGCGCCGGCTAAAACTGTAGGGACTAAAATAACTGACGGACGCATTCTACGTCCTTAGCGAGTACATCGGGCCCGCGGACACCGGCCTACCTACCTAGCGTCTGCCACTACTATTATGAATCAAGTGCGAAATAGTAATTTAAAAAAAACACCACATTTCAAAAACCTTAGAAAGCTTTTCTGCAGATTTTGACTTTACAAACACCGCAACAAATAGGTTCGGTAGGTTATGTTTTAAATAAAATAGTAGTAAATAAAGTAACAAAATATACAAACTTTACCATAACAAAAGAGTACCAATACATTTCGATTAAGAGAATATAACTTATATTTGTATATAGGTATGTGTAAACTTGTGTTTTTGTTTTAATATTATCTAGGTCCTTAATATTTTTACTGTAGATATGTGTATATTTTAGGGTTATATATAAATTACGTATTATGTTATAAAAACACTGTACAGATTATTCTCAAATAGTACATATATAATTCTCAGGTGTATGTAGGCGCACAGTTTTCTATTTTCATTTATACCTGCTATGGTCTCATTATATCCCAAAACAGTTTCCCATGTCCATACTAAGATATAGGGTTCATATTATCAAAAAGTTGCAGTATGTCTTAGTAATGATTCCACTTCCTTTTAAAAATCCAAACCCATGTCTGACGCGTTTCTTTTTATTTCCATTCAAAGAAGAAACTACTTTGTTGGTTAGCTAAATCTGAACAAACGGGTTGTTCAACATTGTGCTGAACAAATATTGAGCTAACAAAAGCAAGGTTGCAGGAGGGGCTGGCGGCCATTCATGTTGGAATTATTCAAAAGCTATAGAAATTCGACCCCATTAAATAAGTCTGGAATCTGACCCCAACAAATACAAATATAAACGTTCAAGCAGTTTAATCTTTATTTGAAGCGATCGCATTTTTAACCACTTTCCGTAAAAGATAGATGTATGTATTTTGTTTTTGCGATGTATGCCTGCCTAGTCGTTTTAGATGTCATGAAAATACTTTGATAATTTTCTTGTGTGAATCAAGAAATTAAGAATTACATAAAGATCATGATCAACCCATTGACGGCACAGGTCTCCTGTCAAAATGAGTAGGGTTTGGCTTTAGTCCACCACGCTGGCCATGTGCGGATTGGCAGACTTCACACGCCTTTGAGAACATTTTGGAGAACTCTCAGGCGTGCAGGTTTCCTCACGATGTTTTCCTTCACCGTTGAAGCAAGTGATATTTTAATTCCTTAAAAAACTCACATAACTCCGAAAAGTAAGAGGTCAGGCACGCACCTCTTGGGTTGCAACCCCGACCTCTGATTAGGAGGCTGACGTCCTAACCACTATTACATCTTCAACATTAAAATAAGAAATACTTTATGGCTCCTTCGAAAATATTCCTTTATATTCTATACTCTTAATAATATACCTACTATGTTCCGAAGTTTTAAAGTTTTTTAAACATACGTAACGCTGAAATAAGTTTTGTATAACGTTTTTGCCCTTATTTCGTATTATGGCTAATATGGAATTACCAATTTACGCGACAATCTGACATTTGTTTACTTGAAATTACGGATTCGAAAGTAACACGCCTACCGTTATCACGCCTAAACCACGTCAATAAATCTCAAGAGATCCTGGAGAATGACATAGTATACGATTATGTCCGGGAGAAAATTCCCGTGCTAAAAAACCCCAAAACAAACGCACAGCGACTCCGTTTGTTTCGGTACTGTAATACATACATACATATACTAACTAGTAATACATCACCGTCCGACCCCCCTTGCATACCAAACGTCGCCTTAGCCGAGGTTCGGCCTCAAAGCCCCTTAAAAAGGCGCCCTTAGGCAGAAGTTCCCTAAGTTTCTTCAAGCCCTAGGGCTAACAATTTCTTCTGGCAGAGCTTCTTTCCGAAGCTCGCCAAACTGCCCGGTTACGCTGTGGCAACCAATAGGGTTAGCACAGCTAACAGACAGTCCGAAAAAAAATAGTAATACAATAAATATTACATATCTAACAGAATTAAATAGAAACGATTTATGTTTGTAATGCAAACATTACTCCGAATCGAAATATAAATTAAAAGGTTTCAGACAGTTCTGAAAAACATATTATTCACTCTGATGATGACATGTCGTAAAAACTAAATGTGTATTCGAGTTCAGAGTGATACTTGTAACTTTTTAAACATGATAAACTCTAAAAGTACCTAAGTGTACGCTACTAGTGTTCGGTGGCAGTAAGGATATATTCTTGAAGTCTGTCAGTTGGTCATATTGGAATATTCTTTACGATTTTTTCTTAAACACAATATTCCAACCCCTGTATATACAATGAAATGTAACCTTTGTCCTGTATAACTATCTAGTTCTGTTTATGAAAGTTCCATCAAAATCATTTCAATCATATACAAATGCACAATTTAAAGGTTTTTTTTTAAGTTACGCCAAACCAATTTTTTCCAATTAAACAACTATTCAAGTTTAATATCTAGTTAAAATTTTCTTATTTCTTTTGTTTATGGACCGACATTTCCATTTAATTTTTAGTTAGATAGGTATTTATGAAATTAGCCAACTAAGAAACGGGCGGCCACTTTTTAAGATAGGAAGCGTTAGTAGATGAGATAATTACTTACACTGACTTAATGTGGTAGCTACTTATCTATCTACTGATAAACTCAGGCCATTGTAAAAACTAGCTAAGTGCGTATTCAGACTCGCGCAACGTAAGTTCCGTACATTCATGTCGATATGTTAACTCCAACTATAAAAAGAGTCGTAAGAAAGCTAATGAAAGTAATAGGCCAAGACCATGGCCTTTGAGGTAGACTAGAATACTTTCTTCTCTGACGTTCTTTCTGTAAAAGTATTGTAACAAATCGTTTCTGCCCCTCCGAAGGTTAGGCTAGAAATAAGACAGACAGACGAATGACAACAAAAAACACGTTTGGTTTACTTTATATTCGAAATAGAACCAAGAAAAAACTAAAATTCTTACAAAAACCTCTTATTTTTTTTCTAATTAGTAAGGGCAACGTGATTTGATTTAAATATCTTTTTTATTAAATAGTTAAGTAATTTTTATGAATTTTAAACATATTCGTATAATATATATACAACTATACAACTATAAAAACGAAATTAAAGACATTCGAAAAATAATTTTTATTTTTATTTACTTGCAGTTCATATGGAAGATTGAGTTATAGGTATTTTGTGAAACACGGCAGGAAACTGGTTGGAAGACAAACTCAAGTCGCGCCAATTTTAAATAAAAATTTTGGTACGATACCCTAAAAAATACTAGGCTAGGTCATCTCGTGACCATCACCTACTGATACAGAAGGTGACCTACAGAGAAAATAGCATCTTCTTTGATATCAAGGTAAGGTAAATCCAAGGTAAGGTAAATTTTCCGGGCAGGATTAAAATATATATTTAGCCTAAAAAATAATATAAAAACAAAAACAGGAAAGCAACCAAACACGTACTCACGCACACGCACACACCCTCACACACTAAAGGAGCACTTTCCCAGTCACCCCGTGATATCAGCATGGGTTATGTCTGAAAATCAGCGCTGCAGTCAATTTTGACGCAGCATCAAGCTGAGGCAGCGCCCTGTTCAGCCAATTTCAGGACACATTCGTTTTTAGATGTGATGTAATTTTTTCCTTATAATGGCTGAATAAACGCAATTTTGATTTGATTTTGATTTACCGTGATATGTTGGCCGGAACTATACTTTTACCTAGTGAAATCTCGGAGAAGTCTCTCAATAACTTCCAAGTTTTTGTAAAATGTAAGCTTATCAGAAAATTCTATTTCGATTTTCAGGATTACATAAACGATAAAATTGCTTGGGTGTAAATTGCTTTAACTTCCTAGCTAATTATTAGATGGAGATAACAAAACAAACCGGCTTTGTTTTTTGTGGGCTTCTTCTTAACCAGGGCGCGTTTAGAACCCTTCTAGCTTTAGTTTTAAGTTAAGTTAAAGTTAATTTAAGAGAGGAGAAGTGTTATGTAGGTAGTCATATAATTGGTTTGTCACTTGTGTCCCTCGCAACGTCATTAAAGCAGTCTGCGATAGTCCGTGTTTTATTTAATACATTACAAATCGTAGTTATCACCTAATTAAAATAGTGGATTGTTTTATATGAACTCTTCATAGATGCCTGTATTAGGTTTACATGAATGAAGGTTTTTGGATTTGATATGATTTGTTGAAGTCACGCTCAACTTAATCTATGGCTGTACTGGTATACGCGGGTGACAATATCATTACTTGTACGAAAAAATGTTCCATCTGCGTGATAATTTTAATTTTATAATGTGAGTTCTTTACCACGCCACGCTAATATAAGCTACTCGAAACATTAATACTACGCAGACGAAGTTTAGGGCACCAGCTAGTATAAAATCTATTAAAATATTTTAAAATTGGTCAATAACTTTTTGTCTGTGGCCCTTTGAGGATGTATATAATTATACTCCTACGCGCCGACATAAATATATATATATATATATATATATATATATATACATCTTTGGTTGCCTGGAAGAGATCGCTATGAACCGATAAGGCCGCCAAAACGTATGTCTACTTTTACTGTGTTATTTAGTGTTTTTTTTTGTTTTTTCTTATCAATAAAATTGATTGTGTGCAATAAAAGTGTATTCATTCATTCATTCATAAAAATAAAATCTCTGATCCACCTTTACTACTTGCTGCAAAGCGAAGCGCAAATATTGCTTTACACATTACATTACTACAGGGGTCATAAATCACAGTAAACGGGAGACGGGTTTAGGGTCCCCCGTCCGTCTGGCACAGCGCACCGTGCGCCTTGAACTACTTATGAAACGACTGAAGACGCCGGGGGCATGTCATTTCTACGATTTAATTACCATCTTGTGTGATTATGAAGCGGTGATAGCCTAGTGGGGCGTCCGCCTCCTAATCAGAGGTCGGCGGTTCGAATCCGGGCACGCACCTCTAACTTTTCAGAGTTATGTGCGTTTTTAAATAATTAAAATATCACTTGCTTCAACGGTGAAGGAAAACATCGTGAGGAAACCTGCACGCCTGAGAGTTCTCCATAACGTTCTCAAAGGCGTGTGAAGTCTGCCAATCCGCACATGGCCAGCGTGGTGGACTATGGCCAAACCCTTCTCATATTGAGAGGAGACCCGTGCTCTGTAGTGAGCCGGTAATGGGTTGATCATGATGATGGTGATGTGATCATGAAGACACATTAACGACTTAAAACGTATTTTTTTTATAAATCCACAAGTTAGTCCTTGACGACATCTCACCTGATGGTAAGTGATGATGCGGTCTAACCTATTATCGGTATGGTAAACCCATACTCCTAATTGGTTCCTAAATAAATAATAATTTGATAAATCGTCTTATTGGTGTGATTATTTAGCTATTGGCACGAACAAAGAATTGAACTCGGGACCTCGTAATCTGCAGACGAGCTAGCTAGTTATATTTTTGTTGTAACAGTTATTAAACTAAAAAGATAAACACTTTTATATCACAAGTGCCACCTTCAAATGAATGTGTTATTTTGTTTTGAATAAACTCTGCATTTAAGTCATTGATTCTTTTAACGAACGCTTTTATTATTAACTCCTATTATATTATACTTATAGCAAGTATACTTCAAACCATGTCTCTTAGTTAACACATTCATCTCCGGATCTCGAGAGCCTGGGTTCGATTCAAGAATCTTTGTAGTGATTTGATGGTAATCCTTATTTATACACTACAAGTTAGCCCTTGACGGCTCACATGGTGGTAAGTGATGATACAATCTAGGATGGTAGCGGGCTAACCTGTTAGGGGTATGGTACGCACACTCCTAATGGGTTTCTGCGCGACATCGTGCCGGAACACTGAATCGATTTGCTACACGTTTTGTCGGTAGGGTGGTAACTAGCCATGGCCGAAGCCTTTCTTTTGGAATCACCATCTCACATGCCACGAGACAAAAGTTTAGACCTATCATCAAAACCTACGAATGCTTTGAATAAGTTAATCTTTAACAAAATTAACGCAAGCTATCGATCAGTATTTTATTTTATAATAAATTACCTATTGATATCTTGGAGATGTCTATTAATTAGTTCAAAGTTTTTATAAAACGAAAGCTTACAGAAAAATCATATTACGAAATTAAGGATTATATATAAACGATAAAAAAGCTTGGGTGTGAATGGCTTCTTTCATTGAATCTCCATAGGTACTATAATTTATTATTGATTATGTGAGATGGTGATAACGAAAAAAAAAGAAAATCCCGGCTAAGTTTGTTGGGGGCTTCTTCTTAGACCGGGGCGCATTTGGAACCCTCATAGCTTTATTTTTATGTTTACGAATGTAGTTATCACCATCGAATCACTACTATGTAAATTATTGACGCGTCAAAAGTGTCTTGTAAAGGACTATTTCAATAAAGATTATTTGAATTTGAATTTGAGTCTGAAACGTGGGTTTTAAGGAACGCCCCGTGTATGTCTCCATGCAGTTGGGTAGCAGTGAATTGCGTCCATTCAATTTGTATCGATTGCGAGTTGATTGCGCCCAAGGTCCTATCGCGCCGCATTCATTCATCTTCATGATTGTAACCTCTGATACAAAGTCACAAAGCGACTATTGAATACTGAGGGCAAGGACGCCTTTTTCACGGGATCTGTATGGGTTAATTCGTTCATGGATGACAATGTATAATGAATTACGACCCAAATGAATAATCAATCCAATCCAAAGTCTACAGTTAGCAGACTGAATGGCGCTAATAAATTCAAATTACCATCTGAAGGATTAGATTGATTATTAACATAGGTATAACCTCATTATCGATTGAGTCTACCAGCTGTCAATGCGAATAAGGTTTTTTTTAATCCACTACAGGTTAGCCCTTGACGGCAACCTCACCTGATGGTAATTAATGATCCAGTCTAAGATGGTAGCGTAAATCCATACTCCTAATTGGTTTCTACGCGACATCGTGCCGAAATGCTAAATCGCTTCGCGAGACGTCTTTGTCGGTAGGGTGGTTACTATCCACGGCCGACAAGACAGACAAAAGTACCCACGAGACGGGATTACCTAATGTGGGTACCATCGAAAAGAAATTTAAAATTATACAAATGGTGTTCATGTTTTTTTTTAATGCTTTCAATGATTGAATACGTAACTAGGTGATCTAATCTTTTATGTTTACGATCTTTCACTAACCTTAACTTACACTTGACGACCTCTCTGGCGTAGTGATGTAATAACTGAACAGAATGTACCAGGTTCGAACCCGACAAAAAAGTGCCGCCAAGCATTACGGTGTCTTAAAACCAATGGGGTATGGGTTATATACTGCCATACACCTAACAGGTTATTGCAATCCTAACATCATAGGCTGCATCATCTAATCAGGCCAGCTATTAATAAAAAGCTATAACTAAATGGCAATTTTTGCGAAATAGATACCCTATCTCCACAATTTACCGGCTTTTATTCAATTAATGCAATTAAATCAATATAACACCATAAAAGAAAGTAAGAAAAAAGTAAATTTATTGTACACAAAGAAACATAATATATTCAATAAAAATACATAATATATATACAATACATAACTATAATAATAGATATAACTTTATCGCTACAAAGCGATCGCACGATAGCAACAGGCGGTTTATAGATGGATAAAGTTAAATATTTACTTCAAATATAAATATATAACACAATAAAATAATTAATATGAAATATATATACGTACAAGTCTTCACGTTTTGTCTGGTGGGTGGCTTTGGCCGTTACTAGTTACCACGCGATTAAATGTTCTGGCACGATGTCGCGTAGGAATCAATTAGGAGTATGGGTTTACCACACCCCTAACAGATTAGCCCGCTACCATCTTAGACTGCATTATCACTTACTATCAGATGAGATTACCACCGTCAAGGGCTATAATACAAGCAAAAGTGATTTGAAACCCATCGTCGACACTCCCTAGTATTATGATTACTAGAACTAGGGGTTAGGTGCATTTCTGGTTCAAGCCCAAAAAATCCAATACCTAATTTTTGGCGTGACCAAGAATCGAATCACGGGCTATGGGATTCTTACCGGAACATTTTAACTAATAACAATAATAACATATTAGCAAATAAACATGAAAGAACGTTTAGTTCAAAATCACAAACACTTAAGTTTTATTTATTCCCGTCAGTATGTTATTGTCCCATGAATATTTTATACTCCATTGTGTTTACCTTTGCGGCCGACTCGGGAGCCATGGTAATCTATCTTTACCAACATATACCTACCTACCCATTTCCGATGCTACGATTTATCGCAAGTCTATTACTTTGAGGCCCACAAAAAAAACATATTTTGTAGATGTTATTCTCTTTTGTCCAGCGATACATGGCCTGTTTCGCTGAGTCAAGTAATCAATTTGTAATCACCAAACATAATGTAAAGGTGAGCTGGCTACTTTATTCATTAAAGATGGAATTTGAAGCGATTTATTTACCAGCCTCGACGCGACTGTTTCCGATGTAGGCACGGACCCTCAAAGCGGTGATAGCCTCGTGGTTAGGGCGTCAGCCTCCTAATCAGAGGTCGGCGGTTCGAATCCGGGTACGCACCTCTAACTTTTCGGAGTTATGTGCGTTTTTAAACAATTAAAATATCACTTGCTTCAACGGTGAAGGAAAACATCGTGAGGAAACCTGCACGCCTGAGAGTTCTCCATAATGTTCTCAAAGGCGTGTGAAGTCTGCCAATCCGCACATGGCCAGCGTGGTGGACTATGGCCAAACCCTTCTCATATTGAGAGGAGACCCGTGCTCTGTAGTGAGCCGGTAATGGGTTGTTCATGATGATGATGAAACATAATGAAAGTGGCGGCGCCTAGCGGTTAAGACTCTGGACCTCCTTCCGGGGGGAACTTCAGGGACTCTTACATTTTGGATATACGTTTTACTTTAAGCAATTTTTAAAAGCTGTCTTATCGCTTAAAGCGATCTCCTCCAAAAAACTCATTTTCTTTCAATTTAAAGCAAGTGATTTTTATTGGCTGTAAACGCAATTAACTTGGAGATGTTTGTGATCAAGAGGTCCCAGTGAACTAACGGAAGCCGTGACCTAAGGCTTGCCTGGAGTTCACGGGCACGGCCTGTCTAGAGGTGGACACCTCGAAAATCAGGAGTAACAAAGCTTAACAGAGAATCCCAAAAGGGTTTCCTGGCGCGGCCCGGGAAACGAACCCGCGACGTCGTGATCCTTAGTTGGTAAATGGACAGAAAAACTTGATTTGCGAAACACACGCACTGCCAACACAACAAATTAACAAATGAAACGAAAATTTCTTACACATTTTTTACACATACCTACTAAATGATTATATTTGTGGTATGTTTTTTCACCGAATTTAATATACTCTATCAATCAATCATATATTGAAATAGTTCTTTTATCTTTCTTTAATAGTTCTTTCTTTAATTCTTCTTTTGACGCGTCAATAATTTACGTAGCAGTGATTCGATTGTGATCACTACACTAAAGTTAAATAATGGTATAAATATGATAGAGTGAGCCTTAACTTTTTATTATCCGCCTAATATTGGCAAAACTGCAAGGGTTAATTTATAATTTCTTCAATATTTATACACTACACAATACAGATCTTCCAGAATGACCTGCTCTCAACACACGTTTCGCTCTGACACTGGAACGTTCAACTGCTTAGGATACAATATAGCTCAAAAGTGTTTTTCCCAAAAAATGATTTTACTTACTACATAAAATTACATTTAAAGACCTTCATTGATTTTACAACAACCCTAACTTTTACAGTTTAACCCATGTATTCCTAGGGTTTAGTTTTAGGTTCCTAGGTGTTTGTATAACATTTTCTCGCACAACCTAACCAGTTAGATAATAATAAATAACATAGCCAGATTCAGGGATGAGGATGGGCAGAAATAAAAAACTTTTTCTTTGCAATGAAAATGACACTATTTACTGGATCTTTATCATCTTAATTGCTTAACCGAGTTTACGATAGCTTACTTCTTCGATCATAACCTTCGAAAAAGATACTACTAGGTAAGTAAATGGTACTACTCTTTTTTATTTTAAGATTTTCGAACACTTACCTTCTTCTAATTGACTGCTAATTAATTTAATTAAATCCCAATAGGAATTAAATTAATTAGCAGTCATTTTAAAACTTAATAATGGATAAATTATTACCTTAGGTACTTATTTTATTATATTTTATAAAAAAATAATTACCAGTTCCTACTCAACAATGAAAACTCCGATAAACGACCTATTCACGGTCAAATACTGAAATTTCATTCATTTGGTATTTATTGTTGTTAACAGTGATGGAAGAAAATCCAAAAATAAATGAAATTCCCTTAAACTTTATGACGCTATTCAGTAGTCATGGCTAGTAGGTTAGTAAAAAGATAGATCATATTGTGAGGTTCAATAACATTTACCTATGCATTATTACATTTGAACAACATATTGCCTTGGTACTATTAAGAAAAAACTCACCCCATCGTTTTGGCGTCCTCCCCAAAAAAGTTTTCTCTTCCGGATCGTATATAGCTTTTAGTGCCCTTTCGCAAAAAGGTCTGTTCGGGGGCGGCGCGCGGGCCCACGACGAATCCAAGCCGTTCGCTTTACTGGCCATTAAAATAAAGTAATTAAAAATTGGAACAGGTCAGGTCAATTATTTAAATAGTATGCTTTTATTATTTTGTGGCAGTGCACGATCGACTGTCACGCGGCGCGGTGTGTTCGCGACTGCGGGCTGCGCGTACGCAATACACAAGCGTGAATCGCACGTGCAAGATGTTAAATAACATGTGTGTCGTGCGAGCCATCCAATGCCGAGCGATACACTGACTAAGCTGAGGTTTTATATTACTGAATAACAAAAAAATATAATAATTGGCTAACCAGGAACTAAAGTGTTCAGAGTAGGTACCTGTTAAGACACAAATCCAAATTCCACCACAAACTTATTTAACATTATATGATTTTAATTCTAATTTTTATTTTACATACTTTTACTATTCCGTTAACACAACACAAAATGCAGATGTTAATGGTATCTAGGTATAGGCAGTATTAAGTCGCCATTTATATAATTTCATCCGCGTATTTTCCGTTACTGAGGGAACACAGGAACAAAATATCGCTTTATAGTTTCTCGCAGAAGCTTTCTATTGATGAGAGAATTTTCGAAACCGCAATACCGGAGGTTACCCCGAGATTCATACCTAAATCTCAACGTCTTTAACACTACTAATATATATATTATAGCACATACACATACACATACAAATAAATAAATCTGCATTGTCTGTTGGTTTCGTTCTTGTTTTTACCTGAACTGCAAGAATAATAGCATTACCAAATCATAAAATTCTACCTAACACTTTGTAACGGCTGAATTGATTTCAACGGAACCTTGTCAGGTAGATTTTCCCAGAAAGATTTAATAGGGGAGTGACATAATATTCTTTATATATACAATATGGGCCTCATAAGAAGGCTCAGCGTCACTCAGCGAGCAATGGAGAGAGCTATGCTAGGAGTATCTCTACGTGATCATATCAGAAATGAAGAGATCCGTAGAAGGACCAGAGTTACCGACATAGCTCAGCGAGTTGCGAAGTTGAAGTGGCAATGGGCGGGGCACATAGCTCGGAGAACCGATGGACGTTGGGGTCCCAAGGTGCTGGAATGGCGACCCCGCACCGGTAAACGTAGCGTTGGTCGACCCCCAACAAGGTGGACAGACGACATCAAACGAGTCGCAGGGAGCCGCTGGATACAAGCGGCCCAAGACCGTGGCCGTTGGAACTCCTTACAAAAGACCTATGTGCAGCAGTGGACGTCTATCGGTTGAAGTGATGATGATGATACAATCCTACTCGTATAAAGTATAAAGTATATCGAGGATGCTTTACTATCGATACTGAGCCCAAAACATTTTTTTTTGTCTATCTGTCTGTATCTTGGCCGCGTATCACGCCGAAACTACTTGATGGATTTGAATGAAATTTGGTATAGGAGTAGCTGTTCCGGTTCAATAGGATAGTTTTTATCCCGGAATTCAGCACAGTTCCCTTGGGAGAGGGGATGAAAGTCAAAATGTGTATTTAGTTGTAATTCATTAATCCGTACTCCTATTTCACTCATTCTTTTTTGTTAGAAAGGAGATACTTTAGTGTTTATCCTGTAATTATTTCAAGGTCGTCGGTTTAGTAATCTATTGCTTCGTGATTGGAAGACAAACAAACACCCTTTCACACACACTAACTCAACGCAGACGAAGTCGCGGGCATCAGCTAGAACTATATAAGGCAGTAAATTGTAAGACAATGTCCCGTTTTTTTTCAAATCTATGAAATAGTCTAGTGAACTGAATACTGAATATTTATTTACAAGTGTTGTTCTTGTAGCACGTCGGACTTGATCCTGGAATTGGTTTTCGATTTGCCATAGGAGTTTCTATGAGACCGAAGTTTTGAAAATTGACCTTTACTGCAGAAGGCTAAAAGCTTGTGAAATATAAAAATAAAGACCGTCTACTACCGTCTACCTCATACATCTGGAGCTATCTCCAGATGTATGAGGTCGACGGTAATCACTCGATGAATACACATACAAACATATATACGACGACCTCTGTGGCGCAGAGCGTGCGCTGTCGCATTATAAAGTTGGAGGTCCTAGGTTCGGTTCCCGGCTCGAATCTGGTCTGGTGATAGGCTTCGGCAGTGGCTTATTACCACCCTACCGACAAAGACGTGTCGCTAAGCAATTTAGCGTTCCGGCACGATTTTGCGTAGAAACCAATTAGGGACTTTTTTTCGGACTGTCTATTAGCTGTGCAAACCCTATTGGTTGCCACAGCGTAACCGGGCTGTTTGGCGAGCTTTAGAAAGAAGCTCTGCCAGAAGAAATTTTGAGCCCTACCAATTAGGACTGTTGGATTACCCTAACAGGTTAGCCCGCTACCATCCTAGATTGCATCATCACATACACTAGGTGAGATAGCCGTCCAGGGCTAACTTGTAGTATAAAAAAATATATCAGGTAGAGCGAAATCTTTGCAACACCAAATGAGATGCGCTGCCGGCGTAAATAATCCTCTTAATCGGTTTCTACTCATCATACAGGATCGCTAAATCACTTGGCGGTAGACATGTCTTTACCAGTAGGTTGGTAACTATTTTTTTTATGAGATAGTTTTGCGCTTGACGACAATCAGTACCAAAAAGCACTGGTGACGTCTAGGTTGGAGCGCGCTTGCTTACAAAATGCCTATTCACTCTTCCTTTAAGGAACTAAGGTTATACGTGGCTGGAAGCGCAGATGCTGGAAGTGAGTTCCACACCTTAGCGGTTCGATTCAGAAACTAGCCGAAGCTTCCCTGGGAATATAACCCAAGGTCTCTCAATTCGTAATACGAAAACGCTGTACAACTAAAGTCGTCATTTGTTTATTATTACTGACTCATTTGGCAACAGTTTTGATTCCTATACTTTAAATGACTAAAAATAATTAATATATGATGGTATATGGTTTTATTATTGATCATCATCAACATTATTTCTTATATTATTCAATTATTAAGTAATATGTTAAGTTGAAGCTGTGATAGCCTAGTGGTTAGGGCGTCAGCCTCTTAATTATAGGTTGGCGGTTCGAATCCGGGCACGCACCTCTGAGTTTTCGGAGTTATGTGCGTTTTTAAACAATTAAAATATCACTTGCTTTCAACGGTGAAGGAAAACATCGCGAGGAAACCTGCACGCCTGAGAGTTCTCCATAATGTTCTCAAAAGCGTGTGAAGTCTGCCAATCCGCACATGGCCAGCGTGGTGGACTATGGCCAAACCCTTCTCATATTGGGAGGAGACTCGTGCTCTGTAGTGAGCCAGTAATGGGTTGATCATGATGAAGTAATATGTTAGTATTTAAACTAAAATGTTTAGCACGACAATATTGGCAGGATAATACGTTATTCTATAGTAAGTATAACTAACATTACCAATTTTCAATAAAAAAAATATCGAAGTCATATTTATCTAACAGTTAAAGTTTATCGGGCGATTGTGAGAAAAGTTCTCAACATAGTATTTATTAAATCTGTAATCTACCCATTAGGGGGCGTCCATAAATTACGTGAGGTGTTTTTTTTAATTTTCTGCCCCTCCCTCCCCCCCTGGTGAGATGTCGTGAGATTTTATTCAACCCCCTCCCCCATCCCCCAATCTCACGTGAGATTTTTCAAAATGTGAGTTTCTTACGTTACACAAATATGGTGGTTTGACAGTCAGTAAATGTATAACGTCGAAGTATGAATGAAATTATTTTCTTTCGAACGAATTAGTAAATGATCTTAATCGTATTACGATTACGCTTAAGATTAAATCTTAAGCATGTACAATCTGGATTAAATGGACCAAAATAGTATAACTTTTTTTTGTTTCAATCAGAAAAAAAATTGCGTGATATTTGCCGAGACCCCCCCTCTCTCCAACGTAAGATTACATGAGATTTGACTCGACCCCCTCCCCCCCTTAAACACCTCACGTAATTTATGGACGCCCCCTTATCGGCTAAGGGCCACCCCATTCAGTGATCTATTCTTTTCAGTATGAGAAGGGTTATCCACCGTGCTAAAGGATTGGTAGATTTCTCACGCCTTTCAGAACATTATGGAGGCACTCGCAAACGTGCAAGTTTCCTAACAATGTTTTCCTTAATTTTTTTTTTTTAATATACAAAGCGAGCAAACGAGCAGGCGGATCACCTGATGGTAAGTGATTACCGCCGCCCATGCTTCATCGTAAAATCAAGTGATATTTAATTTAAAATTGCTTAAATTAAATTTTAAAAAGGCACAACTCCGTATAGTTGGAGGTGCGTGCCGGAATCGAACTCTGCCCCCCCCCCCCCCGTAAGGGAGGCAGAAGTCTTAACAACTAGCAATAAAAATCAGAACATTCCAAAAATCTACACTTTATTGCTAAGTATTCGAGGCACACGTTGGAATAATGAATGTAAAATGGACGGATTACATTAAGATTGATTGTCATACAATTATTAATACACATACAAATTCATTCACCATTTGTCACAAGAGATTCATATGATCATTATTATTATAGTCTTAATTTACATACAAATAAATGCAAAAAGCTCTAGCAATTAAAAAAAATATATATTTCAAAATAAAATGAGTAAGCATATGCTAGTTATTCATATAATATCTCCTGTAATATTCTTGTTAAAAAGCAACACACGTCAAAGTATTAAAGGACATATTCAAAAAAATACACAAAAACATAATTATAATATTTGTACCTTTCATTTAATTCGATATGTAACATAATTAAGATTTGAAAACTAAATTGAGCTGACTCATGTTAGTACCAAATTTATTCCATTCCTTTCGGGAGCATTCGCAGCAAAAGGTTTTATTATTAACAGTAACAAATAGATGAGGGACAAACAAACTTATAATTCTTATTAATATGACCAGTTTGTTCTGTTTTTTTTTTTAATTAAGTTAAAGAAAAAACCTAATTATTTATTACATGTAGGTGGGGTTAATTTATTTATTTTTGAAAAGGGTAGAACCCTTTTCAATCCCTTTTTAATGACTACCACCGAATGGGTGTACGGGTGACGGATTTTACCGTAAAGAAGCGATGAGGACGTAATTTGGTAAAAACTAAAATAACTAAGGCAGTAGTATAACTAAGTACAATTAGCTAAAAACGTAGTTTTAGCAAGAGTACCCAAAAAAATTGCTGTAAATAATCCTTGAAGAGCCAAAATCGAACTATATCGTTATTGTTTTTATAAAAACAGCGAATAGTCAATGCCATCAACAGTTTTCCAAAACTCAACAAGTTGTATTAAAAAAAAAAACATATAATATATATAAGAGGGTAAAAAGGGGGTTGGAAGTTTGTATGAATTTTCTTTGTTTTTAGAGTTAGAGACACAAAAATTTGCGTTAAGATTTTTTATATATAATATTATATATACACAAAGGCTAGTGTGAAAAGTACACCAATACTTTTGGACGTGTAAATTTTGTATAGTTCAGTATTACTATATAAAATTATACTTTATAGTTCTATAGCAAAAGTAAAAACAACAAATAAATAACACATTTTCATATGTAGATGTAAAAATAAACATTAAAAATAAATTCTACACGTTTTGGACGGATTAAACGGTTACAAGTCTTTTATATACTTATTCTAAGAAATATTATATAGGTGCTTATGATATAAACTATTTTGAATCTGGAATCTTTTACATAACATTTGTGTAAACGGAAGATTTCAGAAGTCGTCTTTTTATAATTCAGTTTACAGATTTATGTAAATTGATGTTTTACCCACACACACACATAAGTCTCAACAAATGATCTTACTTAACACACATAATCAAAATATATAGTATATAAATATACGAGAACAAAAAATTATATTCTTAAAACAATTTACCGTGTAAGAAAAATAAAACCTTATTTAATTGAGATTGCATAGATTCATGTTTTATATAACTAAAGTCTACTCAAAAGTAGTAGGAATATCCTAAATCTTTTTTTTTTTTAATTTGAGAAGATTATGACTTATTCTTTTGTATTATTAAAAATCATACATCCTTCTTGAAAAATATTCACTTCCAAAATGCCATTAAAAACTTTGGTATTATGGAAAGATGGCATTTCTATTCAATAATTATCATACAGCTAACGCCACGAAAGTTGAAAATGGGTATATAAGTGATAAAAATATAACGCTAAGAATTAAAACCTACGTTAGTAACAAGATCCCAGAAAACTACTCCTGGGCCTTCCAGTTATGAAAGCCACAAAGCAAACCCTTGCGCTGGAGGTTGTTAAACGTTTCCAACTTTCGTACCGCTTACTGTACCATAATTGGACGTTGTTGTGCTAACTGGGTCCAACCCACATTGCAAACAACTACAAAAAATTAGAAATTCATTTAAAGGTAATTAATTGTTTACAATTTTATAACAAATTGCCAAATGAAATTTCTGGGATGTCTCTCAATAAGTTCAAAGTTTATATAAAACGTAAGCTTGTAGAAAAGTCCTACTATAGTGTAAAGGATTATGTAAATGATAAACAAGCATGGGTGTGAAATATTGCTCTAATAAGATAGCTCTTAATATAATTTTAAGTGGCATGTGAGATGGTGATAACAAAAATAAAATTTACCCGGCTAAGTTTGTTGTGGGCTTCTTCTTAGACCGGGGCGCGTATGGAACCCTCATAGCTTTAGTTTTAAGTTTACGAATGCAGTTATCACCATCAAATCACTACTATGTAAATTATTGACGCGTCAAAAGCGCCTTTTAAAGGACTATTTGAATAAAGATTATTTGAATTTGAATTGTGTAACTTAGTAATATTCAGCTTAAATTATGCCAACTGCCACAATAGGGGGCTTAAGTGGTATATATCTGACATCTTCTCGATTAAGAGCCGACCGTACATTAACTCTGACAGCTATAATTTAATATTGTTTTTTTTTGTGGATTGGTTCCATCTTGCACAACCACGTCCCATTATTGAAGAAATATAATTTCATACAAAATACACTTAGAACTATCCTATAAAGTGTCAATAGGAACACTTGGCCCCTCTGTAGAGTTAAGTTGACCAATTCAGACTGACGCATTCACAAACAACACCTAGATATAAACCTAAGATTAAAATCTATGGGACGAACTTTTAATTTGCTTAGCCAAAACGAGTTCACGAGTGTTAAAGAAAGACAGATTTATGTCTCACACATATCTTTGTCTCGTTTTAGCTGTATACTTTAGTCAGAGGTAAGGGAAAGCACGCTTTTTTATATCTATATATATATTATAGGTTTTCACCGGTGTTTTTTTTTTCGGACAGTCTATTAGCTGTACAAACCCTATTGGTTGCCACAGCGTAACCGGGCTGTTTGGCGAGCTTTGGAAAGAAGCTCTGCCAGAAAAAATTTTGAGCCCTAGGGCTCGAAGAAAATAAGGGAACGACTGCCTAAGGGCGCCTCCTTTGAGGCCGAACCTCGGCTTAGGCGACGTTTGGAATAACGGGGGGTCGGAAGGTGACCGGTGCTCTAACGCCCGACGTTATAAGCAATCTTATCTTAAAAACTTAGCGGATTAAATTTAGTAGCGCTATCCTTATTGTTTTGAAAGAGTAGGAAAAGGACAGCAGTAAACTGACGATTTTGGCTAAGATTGATTATTAACTTCGTCCATAAATCGTTTTTTTTATCTGCGTTTTATTGACCGCACTTGCGAAGTAATGTTTGTGAACGCAGCAGCGAGTATCGCTCGGTCTACTCCGGGCTGCTAGTCTACTCTATCATAAGTTCAAAATGGACGACACCGAGGCGATCACGCCTGTTGTATTTGATATTGTGCGCCCACGCGCGACACTCGATGTTTATGACGATGCCGGCTGCAAAAGAAAAGGTTTTATTTAGCTGTGACAGCCCAGTGGTTAGGATGTCCGCCGATCAGAGGTCGGGCGTTTTTAAGTAACCTAAATATCACCTGCTTCGACGGCGAAGGAAAACATCGTGAGGAAGGTTGCATGCCTGAGAGTTATAATGTTCTCAAAGGCGTGTGAAATCTGCCAATCCGCACATGGCCAGTGTGGTGAACTATGGCCAAACCCTTCTCATGTTGAGAGTCCCATGCTCTGTAGTCAGCCCTTGAAGTTAATCTCACCGCGTGGTAAGTGATGATGCAGCGGCCTAACCTTTTAAGGGTTATACTTTTAATTGGTTTCTACGCGCGAGTTGTTGTCTAAACGCTCAATCGCTTTTCGGTATTTTTTTGCCCTTAGGGTGTTAACTAGCCGCGACCTAAGCCGCCCTCTATACCAGCCTCAAGCCGGGAATCGAACCCAGCACCTCCAACTTTATAATGCGACAAAGATCTGTGGCCAAAGAGGTCGTCTAAATAATTGCACGCGATTACAAAAACACAATAACAAACGCAGAACTTTTACTCGATAGATGCAATAGCTAGATAAAAATAAGTTTGAAAATTCCAACTTAAATTCTGCTAAAAAAAGCCGCGGTGTTTTCGGTAGCGTAGTTTCAACTTGAAAGTACGCGTATATAAACACGTGAATAAACTCATAAAAAAAATGTACTCACTTTTCGGCCGCACCAAATGCACTGCAACCAGCGGGCTCAAGTAACCCTCAGCGTTGTTGTACGGGTAGAAGTATCCCGGGAAGCCAGGGTAGGGCAGGTATTGGATGGGGCCGATGTTCTCTTTGTCGGCCGGGGTCTCGCCCTGGCATGACACCCACACCATGTTTGACTGCAAATATTAAGAGAAGCTGTGATAGCCTAGCGGTTAGGACGTCAGCCTCCTAATCAGAGGTCGGGGGCTCGAACCCGGGCACGCACCTATAACTTTTTGGAGTTATGTGGGTTTTTAAGCAATTATAATATCACTCGCTTCAACGGTGAAGGAAAGCTACATGCCACAATTGAGAGTACATAACACATGAGTTATCCACAATGTTCTTAAAGGCGTGTGAAGTCTGCCAATCCGCACGTGGCCAGCGTGGTGGACTATGGCCGAACACTTCTCATATTGAGAGGAGACCCGTGCTCTGTAGTGAGCCAGTAATGGGTTGATCATGACCCTCATACAATGTACACTCTAAGTTTGCGCATCTAAATATGTCAGACATTAATGAGGTACTACAGAGTAAGGGCTATTATTGCTAAATAATAGCCCTTACTCTGTAGTGAGCCGAGAATGGGTTGTTCATGAGTAACTTTTTGAAGCAACAGAACATTATTATTTTAAATTAAGTTTACAAATACACAATACCAGGCCTAATATCGGACACAATTAAGTGAAAGCTTAGGACTAAACATATAAAATAGTCAAATTATAAACAACACTTGACCGTGCTCCAATACCAGTTAACGTGCTCTCTGAATTAGCTCTGATATATAATAAAGGTCTCCTAACGGCCTTTTGACTCATTGGGTCACCACTGGCAGTGCGGCGCCGCAGCGTTGCCACTGCGGCATCACAACGCGTAATCGTCCCCCCACCTTGTCTCGAAAGCCCGGTATACGTGTGCTGCGGCGCCGGACTGCTTTGTTTATTACTTGTGCACACACAAATTTGAAAACATAAATAAAAGAAACTAAGTCTCGAAGAGATGTAAAGAGGCGTATATTATTTTTCTTCGTAGAATGCCGTTTCCGCAAAAAACAGCGGTAGTTAACCAATGTTTTTTGCGGAACGTCTTACTTGGACCAGCCAGCGAACCCAAGAACTCTTAATATAAGCTAAGTTGCAGACAATGAGTCAGTAAAAGTTCACTTACATAAATGGGATTGTAACTGGTAATATTCCTGATGTGAGTCTGGAGCTCTTCGGGCATGTCCTGCGGCAGGTTGTCCACTTCGTTGTAGAACTCCGGCCACCATCCGTAGATCCTGCAACATCGTATCATCATTATCAACCCATTATCAGCTCACTACAGAGCACGGGTCTCCTCTCAATATGAGAAGGGTTGGACATAGTCCACCACGCTGGCCAAGTGCGGATTGGCAGACTTCACACGCCTTTGAGAACATTGTGGAGAACTCTCAGGCGTGCAGGTTTCCTCACGATGTTTTCCTTCACCGTTGAAGCCAATGATATTTTAATGGCTTATAGGAAATCGGTGGTGCTGATTTTAATAAAATGATATACTATTTAACTTTTGAATTAATCTACAACGGTCTTAAACACAGCTGGATCTAAGGCCTTAAATTTATAGAGCGTATTTCGAAGCTCAAACTTGAGAATCAGTTAAAACAAGACACAATTATGTGTCTTGCAAACATCTGTCTGTTAAAACAATATGTTAGGTCTGAGCAAAAGCTTTGGCTGTGATATATAGTACCTCACCAAAGTTAATCTATTCGAAAAAGAAGTAGCGGGAATAAGACCAGCATCCCTGTGACTGTATCACAATCACCTTATACCAACAAATCAAAACTATCACTAGAAATACTACAATATACATATTTGTCAGTCACTTACAGTATATACTGATAAGCGGCTGACAAATATGCATGAAATCAAGTTATCGAGGATGTCTAGCGGCTATATAACATCAAGCAAAAAGAAAAACGTTTTATGAAAATGTTTCAAAACACATTCCTTTTCGAGAGCTTCCCTTAAAGAAGATCATGTTTAAAGAAATTAATATTTCATCAATATTAATAAAAGTTCTAAAAAATAGTCCGCATAACAGTATAATATCTTTAACGGTTGACTTACGATAACCTTTTATATGGTAATCAAATTTGTCCTAAAATAATGCGCTGTTTGCGATAGCGTTTTATAAACATGTTATCAATCCTCATCCGAATAAATTAAAAATGTTATTCTTTACAAGTATTTTATATATCATTTAATTTCAATGAGTATCTAGCATCTAGTTCAACGAGTATCTAGTATAGCTGTGATAGCCTAGTGGTTAGGGCGTCAGCCTCCTTATCAGAGGTCGGCAGTTCGAATCCGGGCACGCACCTCTAACTTTTCGGAGTTATGTGCGTTTTTAAACAATTAAAATATCACTCGCTTCAACGGTGAAGGAAAACATCGTGAGGAAACCTGCATGCCTGAGAGTTCTCAATAATGTTCCCAAAGGCGTGTGAAGTCTGCCAATCCGCACATGGCCAGCGTGGTGGACTATGGCCAAACCCTTCTCATATTGAGAGGAGACCCGTGCTCTGTAGTGAGCCAGTAATGGGTTGATCATGATGAGTATCTTAGGACATAGCATAGTTCTAACTGTAACTAAAACTAGCGCATTACTTTAACAAAGGATGTAAAAGGGTAATAATAGAACGTAAATGATTCCGAAAACTTAGTAAAAATGTAAGAACTCCATCTATTAAGAGTAATTCAAAGTGGGAATTCCCGTACATAATTAGTAGTTAAATTTATAGTATGTTTTATTATTTCAATTTTCTTTTGTACTAAACCCAATTTTTTTTAAACGAAAGATAAAAGATTAATTCCATTTTGCCGTTTTTGTTTATAAAACTATAAATGTATAAATTACATTCTCATTTGTTACCTGTTCAGCTTGAGAAAGATGCAGGGCGAGGACTTATGGAAGGAGAAGTGGTTCTCCTGCGTGCAGGGGTCCAGGCCGCGGATGTCCACGTCGCACACCTTGCCGGGCGGCGGCAGGCTGTCGAAGTTGCAGTTGAATATGTTTTGACCTGCGCCCGCCGTTTGACCTTTCTTCTTATACACTACAAAAAATGGTGAAAAAATGTTATTGTAGACATATTGTTTCGCTAGCAAGGAAATCATGATCAATAACATAAATTTAATATCCCACAGACAGACACCTGAGTCGCTCAGCGAGCTATGGAAAGAGCAATGCTTGGAATCTCTTTGAGAGATAAAGTCCGTAACGAGGTGATTCGGCAAAACACGAAGATAACCGACATAGCTCGAAGGGCTTGCACGCTGAAGTGGCAGTGGGCTGGTCACGTTTGTCGGAGAACCGACGGACGTTGGAGTCGGAAGGTCCTCGAATGGAGACCTCGTCTCGGCAAACGTTGTGTGGGCCGTCTTCCGGCCAGGTGGAGTGATGACCTCCGAAAAGTGGCAGGCATCGACTGGATGCGAAAAGCCGGACAGGATGAGTTGGCGCTACTTAAAAGAGGCCTATGTTCAACAGTGGATTAATGTTGGCTGACGATGATGATGATGATGAAGACACCTGATAGGACTAAAGAATTATGCGCTCACTAAGAGATCAACATAATTTATATATATAATCATAATCATTGCTTGATCATTTATGTTTGGGAAATCATTTACATGTATATTTGATGTTTCCACTGTACCTACTGCTACAATTTGTACTCGTTAATTACTCTCCCCTGTTGTCTGGAACAAATCGCTGTAGCAATAAGACCGCCTTAGCATGATGTAAAATTAATATATTACTCTATGTACTCGTTCGCCATTTGATTTTTTTTCCCCAAATAGCGGTAGTGCATAGAACCGAAAATACTGATAAAAATAGGGTTCTTAGTAAGCATCCTTTAAGGGTTTCCCAAAAATCTACACCTGAATTATATTATTTAGATTTAGAGATAAATTTTGTTAGGCGAGGTTCCGTGCCAACGTTAAATGCGTAATAAAATACGAAGGGTATGTATAATCACCTGACAGGAAGTCGATGAGCTGATCTTCCCAGAACTTATAGCTGTCGTAGCCGGTGCCCTTGTACCAGATGAGAGTGCTGCGCACGTCCGGCGGCAGCGGACGGAAACCCAGGCCGGGGCTGGTGCCGATGAGCCCGGAGTCCTGCTGAAGCCGCGGCACACGCGGGTTGATGAAGTGCTGCAGGAACGTCACGAGGCAGATCGCGAACAGCGAGAACAGCACCGCATAGAATATGGCGTAGAATATCAGTATTTTACCTGCGGAAGTATAACTTATTTAGATAATGCGTAACCAATAACCAATTAGGCCGCCTTTACATATCAATGTCGAGTCTATATATCAATGGCTAGTTACGAATAAAACCGTGCCGCCAGGGAATTTAGCGTTCCGGCACGATGTCGCGTTGAAAACGATTAGGTAAGCCCGCTACCATCTTGGACTGCATCATCACATATCACTAACCACCACCAGGTGAGATAGTCGTCAAAGGCTAACTTGTAGTAAAAAATAAGAAATATTAGCAAATAATTTGTGTATTATTAAGAATATCTATATCAGTATATATCATATTATATTGTCAGAACAGCGCCATAATCAAAACAAAATGGCACCGTTTTACTGGTGCTAATCGTTAAAAGAGCACCAACGTGAGATAGCCTTCTGGATATCAGACTTGACTGTAAGATTCAACTGAAACCCACGCCCTGCCGACTCGTTTATTCCCATATCAGACTCGAGCCGGGAACAGAACCCAAGACCTCCCACTTTATAATAAGACAGAACACATGCTGCGGAGGTCGTCAATTATTATTTTATGTTTGTATTTTCGTTTAGCCATTCTAAGATTTTTCGAGATTTTCTTGTAGTACATACATAGAATTTACGTACAACGTTCTATTCATTAGTGTACGCGAATGAAGGAGCATTTTCTACCGACTTGATTTACAAAGTGTAGCTTGTATAACTTCGGGAACAAAAAAGATTTCTAATGCTGGAAGAATTTTTAGGATCGGTTCAGTAAACAATACCTCGATTACAAATAAACAAACAAACTTATTCCTCTTTTCGCTACAAATTCATCATAAAGCTTACGTTAAAAATATAAGTCGAACAGATTGAAGCTATGAACTTGCGACGTTAACTCAACTACATAACGGTTGATCTATTTAGATTTTAGGTATTACGCCAAGTGTACCAAGGCTGGTCTCAATCAATATCCCAGTTTGACCGTAATTGTTTCGCTAACACCTGCGATCCGCGAGGCTTAATAAGGGCCCTTGCGATGTTACATTCCAGCAACTTGTGTGGCTTCAAAGATTACGGCTAGACTGCAATTTTATATCTAACAATGACACGCTTAAATTAAAAGGCCATTTTGAGGCTTCCCCCTAAGAGCGGTTTGGAGGTCACATATTGTTACTATGAATCAATTCATTAAGGCATTGTATTTTCTTTTTTTTTGCCCTTATTCCACACTATCTGGGGTCAGTGGCGTGCATAGGGAATATTGGAACGAAGTTCCTTATCGCGCGTTGTGAAAGGGGGCTAGACGGAAAAAATTCTTACGAAAAGTTGTCACGACACTTTTTGTTATTGTAAGCTGTGCGGCGTCGCATGTTTCTCTGTCTGTCTCTCTCTCTTATAGAAAGCAAGCCAGATATTTTCATTTCTATTTCGCATTGAACAGTGTGGTGTCGCGATGATTATTTTTGTTGAGTGTATATAATAATAATGAATCCTGACAGTGTTGCTGCACAAGTTCCGGATATTGCTGATGGAGTACAAAATTGAGCCTACTGATTAAGTTTATATAACATTATATTTGTTAATAATAAAAAAATATTGTTATAACTTAAATGAAATAAAATTTTATTACAATTCCTTCACTAATTAATCGAAAGGAACTTCGTTCCATCCGGGTGTCCCTTAACAACTCTCAAGTTTTTTTTCAGGGTAGATGTCGGCGGGAAAGATGACTCTAGATTTATTTACACAATCATCTTTAATTTTCGGATCAACAGTGTTAGGATGTCGATCAATATTTGATAAATATGAACTAAGATGTTGCTTCTCATCCAAAACTTTTCCAATCCCATTTCTTTTAAGAACATTTGCTTTGAAGGGTATTTGTGGTGGATTTTTTTTCCACTTTTCTTCCTTAATCGATTTATTTTTGCTTGCTTGTTTTATTTTAAAATTAAATTCAGTTAAAATATAAATTTTTCATTTAAATAATCTAGCTATTTGTAGGGCAAAACAGATAAATTTAATTAATAATACAATCATCATTTAAGTTTTTTTTTTTTAGATTTATATTTAATTTATGAAAGATAGTTTCATTTAATGTTGCTGACCCCGCTTTTAATGTATGTCCATAGGAATGTAATAAAATCCAATAAAATGAGATTGTAATAGTAAGACATTAGAAGCAAAAATAAACTTGTGTTGCACACTACTAGACTACATAAAATTAGAAAATCATCATCATCATCATCAATACCAAATGATATTTCTGGGATGTCTCTCAATAAGTTCAAAGTTTATATAAAAACACGAGCTTGTAGACAAGACCTATTATAGTGTGAAGGATTATGTAAATCATAAACAAGCTTGGGTAAAAAGTAGTGCTCTAGTAAGATAGCTCTTAAATAATTTTATGTGGCATGTGGGATAGCAAAAAGAAAATTTACTTGGCTAAATTTGTTGTGGGCTTCTTCTTAGAGTGCTGCGCATTAGGAAGCCTCCTAGCTTCAGTTTTAAGTTTATGTAGTTATCACCATCAACTCACTATTACGTAAATTATAGATGCATCAGAAGTGCATTCTAAAGGATTATTTGGATAAAGATTACAATTCATTGATTGATAAATTGATTTGAATGAAAAGATCATAATATATAACAATAAAAAGATTATTAACCCCGGCTAAGTTTGTTGTGGGCTTCTTCTTAGACTGAGGCGCGTTTGGAACCCTCATAGCTTTAGTTTTAAGTTTACGAATATAGTTATCACCATGAAATAACTACTATGTAAATTATTGACGCGTCAAAAGTGCCTTTTTAAGGACTATTTGAATAAAGATTATTTTGAATTTGAATTTTTGAATTTATTAATATATAAAATAAAATTTATCTATATATAATCTAAAATTATTATCCAGCCCAGCTTTTACTATTATGCAGACATAATAGTAAAAGCGGGGACTAAGTGCATTTAATATAGTTTAAATCCCTGATAATTGATATAATTACTAACATTCTATATTATTGCTAAATAATAGCAATTGGCAATAATATAATAATAATATAATATAATTTAATATAATACCTCATTAATGTCTGACATATTTAGATGTGCAAACTTAGAGTGTACATTGTATGAGGGTCATGATCAACCCATTACTGGCTCACTACAGAGCACTGGTCTCCTCCCAATATGAGAAGGGTTTAGCCATAGTCCACCACGCTGGCCATGTGCGGATTGGCAGACTTTACACACCTTTGAGAACATTATGGAGAACTCTCAGGTGTGCATGCATTGATATTTTAATTGCTTAATTTCACCTTTCCATGAACATTTTAAGTAAAAGATATTCTATTATTTATTTATGGTGCCCTTATAAGAGTCAAGAGATTGGCTTATAGCCACCACCTTTTTTTTTATCCTCTACAAGTTAGCCTTTGACGATGACAACCTCACCTGATGGTAAGTGATGATGCAGTCTAAGATGGTAGCAGGCTAACCTGTTAGGGGTATGGTAAACCCATATTCTTAATTGGTTCCTAAGTAGTTCCTAAGTGGTTCCTAAGTGGTTGGTGGCACGCGACATCGTGCCGGAACGCTAAATCGCTTTGCGACACGTCTTTGTCCGTAGGGTGGTAACTAGCCTCGGCCGAAGCCTCCCAGTAGACCAGACTCGAGCCAGGAATCGAACCCAGGACCTCCAACTTTATAATGTGACAGCGCGCACGCTGCGCCACGGAGGTGTGATAGCCTAGTGATAAGTCCATCCACCTTCTAATCAGATGTCCAGGATGCGAATCGGGACACACACCTTTAACTTTTCGGGAGAGTTTTTTACGTTTTTAAGCAATATAAATATCACTTGCTTCAATTGTGAAGGAAAACATCGTGCGGAAACCTGCACACCTTATGATTCTCGGTAATGTTCTCAAAGGTTTATGAAATAAATTTGTATATTAATTTATTTATTAATCATATATACTGTACACATTGCCATATTTTCACATAAAGTCTTGCCACCAATTGATTAAGCATTCCAGAAACTGATGGGGTATGAGTATAAAATATCTGCCATACCCATAACAGGTAAGTCCATTACCATCTTAGGCTGCATCATCATTCATCTCTTAACAACAGGTTGAATTGCAGTCAAAAAATTATTAAATCAAAAAGTGCAATTTAACTGAATAATTATAGCTTTGAAGTCCGTTTTTTTTCATATAAAAAGTAAATGGAAAATTAAGTTCTGGAAATCAAATTCGTCACTCAAACATGATAACATACATAATAAAAATAGGAGATTGTATTAAACAATATAAATATTTTCTTAGTAACTTTAGAACAAAGCCACGCCCTCCCTATAAACCAAACTTTCGTTTTAATTACTCTAATTTGTTATTAATTCTGAAATCAATATTTGAAATTTAATTATTATTGTATGATTGTTATTATTATTAAATAGGAACGGAACACATACCCCAACTTTCAGGTGTTCTTCCCATGATAGCACCCGTTTGATCGTTATATAGAAATTCATAAAACTTCTGTTTCGCTGGCTTTCTAGTAGGCTTCCTATCGATTTCAAACTCTTCCATCCTACGACCTGGCATATTTGTTATCAGTTATAAACTTTTTATTCACAATTTTTAAAATTTATTCCCAAAGGAGCCGACTAACAACCGCCTCCACGCCAAACATAAGTCAAAACACAATTGTATGACAATAGACAAGGAGATGAAATGTTTGGCACTTGACATTCTTGACAAGACACAGGGCCAGGAAAAAATTGACAGTCAACTGTTGTATAACTTTTCAACTACGAACAATTTTCATGTTATCTATGAAAAAAACCACAAAAATTAGAGATAATAAAAGCTTACAATCAAATTACGTGTTTTACTTACAAGTGTGGTTCGGAAGTACACTGAACCATAATTTCACTGATGATACTGGTTTTCTTATTATACATTTAATCTTGCATTTGAAAAAAAAACATTAAAAAATTTATAATAAACTGTTTTAGTTAAGCACAGTAGTGATTTGTCCTTACTTAAAATCTGGCACGTAACATGACATTTTCAAACCACTTTTAAATTAATAAAAAGCGTATGCGAAGGGTGGATGCATGTATATTGTAATGTGTATTTACTTTTACATAATATATGCAATATGAAATAAGGATTGCTGGAGACTTAACAATTAATGCTGATATTATACTTCGTCTCAATTCACTTACATAATTCATATATTATATGCTTCATATGATTCATAGCTTCATATTTCACGTGATCTGAGGGTATAAAACAATATTTCTATCGGTATAACTTGTATTTAGAAAAGGTCAATGATTCGACAATATCAAGCTTAATAAGCTAGAACTCAGAGTCATAATATAAAAATATAAACGTTGCTTGTGGTTGGGTCACAAAAGTTGAAAACATCTGTTTCTGTGGATATGTCAGACTAAATGTACCTATATAGGATATGTGTAAATTAATATCTTCCAATTCTATTTAACATTAACATCATAGTTAATAAAAAGTTATTCAATTTTATTTCCAATACCCATACATTACATACAGACAATGGCATCTTCAGTTAACAAAATCATTATAATTGTAGGCTTTATATCATTGTTCCACTCGGCCTTTTCTGCTGCACAGCGTAAGTATTTATGTTTAATAAAATGTCCTGATAGTTTTATATATCGTTAATAAACAACATTTGGCAGTAAATTAATAATTTATTTCAGACCGTTCATACTTACGAATAACTTCGCAGGAGTTTACAGCACTACCTCTAGATGTAAGTAGTATTCTTGTAAGTTTTTCTCTTACAATCTCGTTTTATCATTCAGCTCGTGTTATGAGTCTTGCAAGTACGACATTGAAAACTCATTGTGAACCACAAAGCCAATCAGGGTGGTAGACGCATTGGTATTTCTAAATATTATAAATGATAAGTTGTTATTAAAAGCTATGTTTCTTCAGTGCTAACAATGTGAATGTGAGGCAGATCCAGTTACCACTGATTTGGGTAGCTGGTAGAAAAGGTTTAAATTCCACAATGTGTAAGGAATGGTCCTGTATCTCTGCATAGTTTAATGATTATATAGAATTCTCACTAATTGTTCCAATTGAAATGCCAATACACTTTTCTTTTAGTGTGAAGTGCAAACCAATCTTACATCAGTGATATGTCATGTTAAGTATAAAGAGTAATCCCTGAAGTATATGAAATGTAAATTAACTGTATATTAAAGGTAAGCAGAAATACAAATTACACCTAGCAGTGTTTGGTCTGCCTAGTAGGTGAAGTGTACAGAAAGCAAATCATAATGATGGTTGGATACAAACAGCACAAAAAATTAAGGTTCCCTATCTCAACTATATATTAACATGAAATACCTCTATTACAGATCATCATTCAAGCTGTAATAAGCTTATTTGCAGTGATTTGGGGTGTGTTAAACATTTCTGGAAAACTCCGTGAAATCCCAGCTGCAAATGAACTGAATAATATAAAATGGGAGACTCAACGCAATCTGTCCTCATTCTACACATTCAATCACAGAGGCAGAGCATTGGGTTATAACTTTGTACCAACAGCGACTAAAGAAGATTTAGAAAAATTAGAGTAATTTATGCTAGAAATATGGAATGAAATGTTATTTATAAAATTTATTTATAAGCTTGAGAACAATTACAATTATTAATACGGGTATTTGGTTCTCTTATCACCTTAGTAATAAATTGGTAATAAATTTCATTACTTATCCTAGTTGGTTAGGTTAGTTAGGCCTATAAACAAATTTTTAATTTTATGCATAATTTTTATTATTTCAAAGTAACTTGCCGGCTGATAGGATGAATAATAAAAATAAAATAGCTGACAACAAGATTTCAATTTTGTTATTAAAAAACTTTTGCTGTTGCTTATTTCTGTTAACTTGGACGGATTTTGTTAGGATTTAAATTGAATAAGAATTTTCATTGGCTGTGTAATAAACCATTTAATTTAATATTAATCTAATGCAATAGATTCTAGTTCTCACCTATGAATGTGTTGATAAACTTAATAAATTAGATGCAGCTTTAAAAATAATTATACACATAAAATTATCTAGCCTTGATGGCAGGATTAATTAATCACCTTACCTACAAAGATGTACAGGGTTTCCATTCTGTGTCCTTGGTACCCTAGCAGGATGTGGCTATGCTAGGGTGATGTGTCATCAAGATGTTATTTATGATTCAGGTATTTTGTTTAATATTACTGTCAGTCACACTAAATAAGTTAGCCTACATGATCACTCTAACTAGGTGAAACTGCAGTCAAGGGCCAACATGAAGGTGGAACAATAAACAAAAACAACTACAAATAGCTGATCAAATAACAATCTACCAAAGCATGCCAAAGCTTTCTTTGCCTAGTTGCTGAGAATGGAGAGTGTGAAGAAAACTAGTATTAAAATTTAATTTTTATTACTTGATTTATCAGTTGCCACAGCAATTACAATTTTTTCTCATGTCACAATTGTCTCAATAAATCAAGTACATTATAGTTTATGAAACAAATAAAAATATTTTTTACAGTCACAGTTTACTGAAAGGAAAAAATAATATAATTACTTTAATAAGAAAACTAGCAATAGTTATCCACTATTAACTTAACCCCCAGGTACCCACAAGACAGAATTACCTAGTGTACATTGGAAAAATGTAAAACAATACAATTAGTATTTTTGGAAAAATATTAGCTATAGAAATACCTAAATGGAGCATTAAGTTACCTTTTAAGTAAATATATAATATTATAAAAGCAATATTAAGAAACAAATATGCTGGTGCCTTTTCTTAAAATTGGTTTGCCCACTGTCTATTAATGCATATCCAACCCATTATTCATCTGCAAACATTAAAATGTGGATCTTAGAGATCTGAACTTGTCAGGGTATACAATTAATCTTTACTATTAAGTAAAGGAAAGTATAAGAGGTATTAACCTCTAATAGTTCAAATTTCTATAAAACTTATCATATTAACACCTTATTTCTATATAGACACTGCACTGATAACATGTGACTATTAAAAATCACTTGTCTCCCAAAGTCACTGCATGTGGAAACCACTATATAACTATCATCGGTTGCCTCGGAAGCCACCACCTCTTCCGCCACCGCCTCGACCGAAACCGCCGCCTCCGCCTCGACCGAATCCACCACCACCACCGCCGCCTCGACCGAACCCACCACCTCCGCCTCGACCGAATCCACCTCCGCCGCCTCTTCCAAAACCGCCTCCACCACCGCCTCTTCCGAAACCACCTCCGCCTCGCCCGCCTCTGCTAAAGCCACCGCCGCCACCCCGACCTCCGCGTCCCCCACCTCTTCCACCGCCACGCTTAGCCCCCGGTGGCTGCGGCAAAAACCTCTTCAGCGGCAACAACTTTGCCGGGTCAATAAAAAACTGCTGGCCATCCTTGAAACTCTTGGCTTTTATATTCTCCCCCAACTTCACCGACACGTAATAGTCGCGCAAGTTACCAAATATTTCATCAATTTTGCCTATCTGTTCCTTGTTTTCTAAGAATATAGGCGCGTTGAAATAAGGTACGTCTTCAATATCCACCTTACAAACTAGATCGTCCTGCACAGTCCAACCGTAGTGACCAAGCGGGATGACTGTTTCCGGAGGACCTGCGTCTTGGTATCTGTTAAACCCGCCGCCACCGCCTCGTCCACCACCGCCGCCTCTTCCTCGGCCCCCACCAAATCCTCTTCCTCCGCCACCACCTCCTCGACCTCCAAATCCTCCGCGTCCACCACCACCTCTGCCACGAAATGACATTATTAATACAGCAATTAACAAAAGTATGAATTTATAACCTTACAAGCAATGTTGTTTGCAACATGCGTGTTTGACAATCACAATACATCAGAGATTATTAAACCTACACAGATATGCAATTCATTAGGCTCGTGAACCTCAATGTTTGTATCGTCTTTGCCCAGGGACAAGAAGCAAGATGTTGTCAAAATCTATACGATAGACACTATAGGTAGGCAAGTGACTTGCAATTGACAGAATAGAATATATAAATTTGAAAATATATTCTGTGATAGAAATTTTAGTGTCTGTGAGTGTGGGGAAGAAGTAGAATTGAATTTTACAAATGTTTTAAATTTCTTCATTCTTATTACTTTGAAACTTTTGTTTGTTGACAATGGCAGAAGATAATGTTCTTCGAGAAAAAAATAATGAGATGGTAAAAGCAGTACAACATTGGAAGATGACGGCCGCACAAAAAGAAAACGAGAAACTCGAGCTAAAGAAGGAAGTGAACGAGCTTAGGTTTAAACTTTCTGTAAGTTTGTTATCGAATCGTATGTATTTGAATTTTACGATTTCAGTTTTATCCTTGTATATAATCTTTACTTAACATATTAGAGTAAATTTAAATTTTATAGAGAACGACGAGAACATAGCCAACTAAAGCGATTAAGCCCAACCCTATTATGTATTAGGGGTATTCGCCGTATATTATGCTAATTAAAAACAAACCTTATGCCACCGGAATTTTTTGTTAACACTTAATCTACATGCACAAAGTATTGTGTCCATTTCGCGGGCATCAGTTAGTTTATTATTTTAATTTGATAAATGATAAAAGTTTTTGAGAAAAACTTGCAAAGCAAATTAAAAAAGAAATGCAAATTAAATTATGAAAACAACCAGAGTTAGAGTTTCTATTCTATTTGTAGTAGTAGGAAAGTAGGCTACTTGAAAAAAAAATTTAATCCAAAACAATTCAGGAAGAATGCTTAGTGATAACTAAAATAGGCATTTGTGTATTCTTTTATGTGGCAACATGTGTATTCTTTTATATTTTAGAGACTCCGAAATGCTGAATCAGCTCGCGCCAGAAAACTCAACTCAGAATTGCAATCAGCAAGTGAGGAAGTCTTATCCCAACTTGTACAAGCGTCTAGTACTGTGGCAAGAATGTTGGAACTTGTAAAGTCATTCATGCAAGATAGAGAACAGCTTGAGTCCACAATGCCCAGGTGGAGCAGCTTGGCTCCCTCCACTCCCTCTAATGAAAAAATTAATAGAGTTTACCCAATGGTGATCAACGGGAAGCACCTTCAACCAGTGGTTGCATTGCGTAGGAATGAAAATATAGCTGGTATGTAACCTTAGTACTCATAAATTTAGTTTAGGCACAATTAAACTTGCAGAATTCCCTAGTTTCACAATAAACTCAAATAATCAATCAATCAATCAGCCTATAGACATCCACTGCTGGACATAGGCCTTTTTGAGAGCGCGCCACCACACACGGTCCTCTGTCTTACTCATCCACCCGCCACCAGCGATCGTTTTCAGGTTGTCGATCCAGCGAGCAGGTGGCACAATAAACTAGCAGAAGTAATTTTTCAATGTAACTTATGGTTACATACATGACAAGGAAATTGTAGAATGAAATCCATTTGACTTTTCTGTTGAATAATAAAAGAATGATATGCTTTTCTTCACACTCCTGGAAGACTTAGGCCATATTTCCCAAATTTTGTTAAATGCTTGGGCAGCATAAATTAGGCTCTTATCTAATCAGTTTTAAATGAACACCTGTGTCTGTTTGTTGAGGTCAGAGAAGAACAGAGCTCTATTTGTTACAGGTGTCTTTTTTAAGTTGATTGATCAACAAATTAATCAACAACACTTAATGACAAATGCTACACACCAACCTCAAAAAAGAGTCTTAAATTTCTGTTAATTCCTATTTTTAACTTTAACTTCAAAATGCCTGAAAAGATTTAGACAAATTTGAATATATTGTTAGAATCCTTACATCATCCCATTCCATGTGATGAGATTGAAAAAAACAATGTGGTGGTTATAAATTTAGGCATTGGAAATTAAATTTTGTGCAGTGTTCGTTGTTATATAAATATTCTTTGTTGCATACTAGTTTTATTATTTGTTGTGTTATTTTATATATTATAAAAATAATTTTATTTCCAGATCCACCAAATATGAATATCTCGATGAGGGCAGTGCCCCTGCATATGTTGCAAGGTAGTATGTTGAATAATTGAATGTAAATAATCTTATGAATCTTGCATAGTATCATAATAAGTATTTATCATATGACCTGCCTGCATGTTATTTTATTGTATCAATAGCAAGAGTTATTCCTGTTGGCTGGTTTATGTTATTGTGAAATTTACCATTCAGCATCATATTATTATCATTCTATTAATATTAAGCGGTTAATTGGGGAGAAAATTAACCCACTGCTCTGCTCCAATACCAAGGAATTAATGACCTCCGTGGTGCAGTGTGTGCGCTGTCGCATTATAAAATTGAAGGTCTGTGTTCGATTCCCGGCTCGAGTCTGGTCTGGTGGGCTTACGACGTGGCTAGTTACCACCCTACTGACAAAGACGTGTCGCCAAGCGATTCAGCGTTCCGGTACGATGCCGCGTAGAAACCATTTAGGAGTGTGGATTTACCTCTTACAGGTTAGCCTGCTACCATCTTGGATTACATCATCACTTACCATCTGGTGAGATTGCTGTCAAGGGCTAACTTGTAGTGTAAAGTGTTGAATAAAAATCCAATCGTAATAGGAAGGGTTAGGGTGAGTTGGTAGATTCCAACAGTTAAGGAAGATCATTTAGATGGGAGTTATTAAGACACAATCATTATCAATTCTTTTACCGGAGCATGGATCTCCTCTCAGAAAGGGAAGGGTTTGAGGCGAGTCCAACATGATACTAAATCCAATTGGTGGAATTTTCACACCTTTAGGAACATTATGTAGAACTTGAAGCATGCCGGTTTCCTCACGATATCGTCCTTGACTGTTAAACTTTATCTTTTATTTTTTACTTTTCACGTCCAGTTTACGTCCCACTTACTCGTATCGATGCAAGGCGTGCCAGCAGGAACGCAGAACGTCCCGCCAGGAGTGCGGATGTGAACGCAGAAGAAAATACACCTAACGATAGCACAGAAGACTTAGCATTAGACGGTGAGTTGTTTACATAAAGTTGGAAACTTCTGTTAGTAATCTCTCTCCTTGTACACATGCTGTCCTTCTTATGTTTCATTATGATGAACCCATTGCCGGCTCACTACAGAGCACGGGTCTCCTCTCAATATGAGAAGGGTTTGGCCATAGTCCACCACGCTGGCCATGTGCGGATTGGCAGACTTAACACACCTTCGAGAACATTATGGAGATCTCTCAGGCATGCAGGTTTCCTCACGATGTTTTCCTTCACCGTTGAAGCAAGTGATATTTTAATTGCTTAAAAACGCACATAACTCCGAAAAGTCAGAGGTGCGGATTCGAACCGCCGACCTCTGATTAAGAGGCTGACGCCCTAACCACTAGGCTATCACAGCTTACAATACAAGCTTCTTATGTTTAATCTTAAGTTATTGGTATAGAATAAATAAAATACTAGCGGTAGCACGCTACTTTGTCTACATTTTCTTTAAAGATCACGGGAATCTCATATCTATCTCCGAGATGAGAATAGTTATGCAAAATTTCATCAACATTGCTTGTATGGTGTTAATAGGTAACGTTTATATTTTTACTAGCTTATGCCCGCGATACTATCCGCTCAGATTAAGGATTTTTAAAAATTCCTGTGGATACTTTTTCTATCCAAGGTTATCCCATGTCTCATTGATATTACCGTTTCCTTTCACTTTCGCATCATAAAAATAAATAAGTAGGCGGAAAAATTGCACTCTTGTTATAAATGAAAGTCTGTGATAGTTTTTTGTTTCTTGTTACTTTGTTTGTTTCTTTAGCCTATATAGATGTTGGAGGAGGACATAGAATACTTTATATCCCGGAAACGAAAACGGCTGCTGGTCTTACAAGATAAAAAAAAAATTTTTACTTACGAGTATATACGGGTTACCAGCAAAATCAATGTTATAAACTCTCATATAATAATATTTACACCTACTCGAAATAAATATATGAATCTTAAGAATAAATGCACGCACAGTCTTCCCTATGCACTTACCGTTATATTTTTATTTCTATGTATTTAAAGTCTAGTGGGTAGGACGTCCACCTCCTAATCAGAGTTCGGCGGTTCGATCCCTGCCACGCCTCTAACTTTTCGGGAGTTATGTGCGTTTTTAAAATATCACGTTGAAGCACAACGGTGAAAGAAAACATCGAGAAGAAACCTATACAGGTTTCCTCACGATGTTTTCTTTCACTCAAGCATACGCCTGAGAGTTCTCCACAATATTCTCAAAGGCGTGTGAAGTCTGCCAATCCGAACATGGCCAGCGTGGTGGACTATGGCCAAACCCTTCTCATATTGAGAGGAGACCCGTGCAGTAGTGAGCCGGAAATGGGTTGATCGTGATGATTATAGTATGTTAAAAAAAACCGTAAATTGTTGTAACAGATGGCAGCGAAGGAACTGACGCTTCCTCAGATCAGGAAGACTTCCAAGGAGAAGAATCGTAAGTTCCTTCTAATATTATAACGAGGTAATTTTTTTTTGTTTCATTCGTAGCAGGGTTAATTACTGAAAAATTTACTCATAATTGTATCTAGTGACTTTTCGGGGCAAAAATTTATTTGTACTGCTCAAATCCAAAGCTTTATTCATGTAAACCTATTGCAGGTTGAGGAGGATGAAGCGTTCATATAGAATATATTGTTCGTTATTTTAATTCCTGAGATAATGGTGACACTCGCCAACTTAAAACTTAAGCTAGGGTTAATAATAATAAAACTTTTATGTTGTCAAAGGTCAAGATTGGAGGTCGTCACAGAAGAACTGGAGTTAGACGAGGAGACTCCCCAAAGGTGAATATCTAACTCGTGCATTATAGCTATAAAAGCTGAAAATGCTTATTTAGTTTATTTATTTATTTATTTATCCAAAGCGCCACCAACAGATTTATATGTAAAAAAATAAACATTTTAAAAACCTTAAGTGCTAGGATATACATGTAAATCAATTTAGAGGTAACTACAGCATGCCTAATAACTTAAGTCGACGCTAATATGTCGCTAATAATTTATAACAACTAAAAATCAATAAGCTGCAATCCTGTATCTGTATATGCGACACATTGAGAGACACACGCCATCTTCAACATCTTGTTGGCATCTTCAAGAATGACCCGGTAGGTCGAACGCTAGGCTTGCCATTCACGTCAAAATTATTAAATAAGAATTATATAAGACCGTATGAGGACTTATAAATCTAGAGTTAAATCACGAATCCAATAGTTGCGCAGAGGATTACGCTTACCTTACCTTGGACATTAAAACACAGATGATTGCAATTGCTATTCTATCCAGACTTTATTATTTGTAGTGGACATACACAGTGGATCACTGGCAAAATTCCGGAGGTCAATTGATTTAGCTTTAAGTGCATGATAGTTGTAGTTAGTAGTTTAAGTGCGTTTAGTTTGGTTTTATTCATTTTCTGTTATTGTTTTATTGTTAGATACCTTAGTATAACTAGGATAAGTTAATTTACATTACCTTTAATTGCATGCGGTGTTTGCCTGTAAGTGACTAAACATTTTTGTGCTGTACCTCAGTGCAAGGTACTGAAACTTGTAAAAATGTTTTGGCTGTTGGCGAACCAAATAAAAAAAATAATTAAATAAATAATGTTATAACTATTCATCATCGCGAGCAGACGTGTCACCTGATGTAAAGTGTTTCCCATGAAAATCTGCAGCACAAGAGGAGCCACCGCTTATCAGCTGAACCCCTCTCCCTAATCGATTTCTCCATTTATTTTAACGCTGGGAAATGCGTTTACGCATCCCATCCGGAAGCTGCACTAGTAGAACGGGCGGGGTATCTAGACGCGGATTTCGCGTCGCCTGATGGCAGGATCACGGGAACTCTCGCACACTCGTCCGCTTCCCAGCCAGCTAGTCGATTTCTCCTCAGCATCATACCGGAAAGCTCAAGATCATCGAAGTTTTTCAACGTCTGAATGGTTGACATAAATCTTTTTTTTTTTCAAATGTAATTTTTTTTAGTACAAATACTCTCTTTATTGCACACAAATGTTAAAGAAACAACAACACGGAACACTTAACACATGAGTATGCAAAGGCGGTCTTATTGCTTAAGCAATCTCTTCCACACAAGAAGTTAATATTTGTCCGCAATATCACCTAGTGGTAAGTTATTGTGTATTCCAAGATGGTAGTGGGTTTATTTGCTAGGTGAAGGACAGTCACGCATTACTAATATAATAGGTCGTTACGTAGTATCGTACCGTAACGCTAAACCGCTAGGGCATCTGCTTGACCTTTCTCCGTTACGATGATTCGATATATGAGGCATAACACCTTCCCACACGTGCATGAATTTTCTTGTTTTTGCAGTGCAGTGATAGACGACGACCCGATGGAAGGACCAAGCTGGCTCTTGGACCTACCTAGAGACAACACTGAGGTCCGTACCACTCCTAATTCTTCATCATCATCATCATGATCAACCCATTACCGGCTCACTACAGAGCACGGGTCTCCTCTCAATATGAGAAAGGTTTGGCCATAGACCACCACGCTGGCCATGTGCAGATTGGCAGACTTCACACGCTTTTGAGAACATTATGGAGAACTCTCAGGCGTGCAGGTTTCCTCACGTGGTTTTCCTTTACCGTTGAAGCAAGTGATATTTTATTGTTTAAAAACGCGCATAACTCCGAAAAGTTAGAGGTGCGTGCCCGGATTCGAACCGCCGACCTCTGATTAGGAGGCTGACGCCCTAACCACTAGGCTATCACCGGTTCTCCTAATTCTAATAATGTAATTAACTCCTAATTAATCATAATAAATAGCTAATAAAATGTAGTGGAATATTTTTAACTGCGTCCGATTAATTTATAAATACATTTTTTTCTTACCAAATTAGATTAATAATATGCAAAACAAATTGGAGCCTGACTCTACCACGGAGATGCATGACAGTGAACCGTTACCCGGACCAAGCCGACTGCAGGTACAAAAGTTCTCACGTAACTTATCAAGTTAATAACCTTGTTTGGGAGTAAACTAAATATGTCAAATTTGCTAAGATTTGCTGTTTAAGTTCAATCTTTACAAAATTGCGTTTATTCAGCATAATAATGAATAGAAGCAGGCGTTACTTTGCGGAAGTCCACGATAAACAATAAACAGCAAGCATAATTTGCTATATTCCGCTGACAACCGGGAGATTTGTATAATATAACAACACACAAAAACTTGTGTGTAAAAATTGTCTGAACAGGGCGCTGCCTCAGCTTGATGCTGCGTCAAAATTGACTGCAGCGCTGATTTTCAGGCATAACCCATGCTGATAACACTGAGTGACTGGGACAGCGCTTCTTTAGTGTGTGAGGGTGTGTGCGCGTGTGCATGTGTACGTGTTTGGTTGTTTTTTTTTTTATTTAATGTGACTTCAGGTTATATAAAAACATATAACCAAGGTACAGGTGAATAAAAATGACGTGCAAGCAACGTGTGGTTTATAATTAATAAATAATGCTTTTTTTCCTTGAAAAATAGACCAAATTATGTTCATATTAAGAAAAAATAACCCTGTAAAAAGTTTGCGTAATTATAGTGTCCATGTCATCCATATGTAACGTGATTTCATTCGTTGCCACTATTATGAATATCATTACGACGCAAAAATTTATATTCCTTTATATGTTCACATTCCTAGACAGATTTTATAGTAAATAGATTTTACTTTTTTATTTAATTATTTAGTTCGGGTCGTAGGTAAAATCTTGTTTGCAACGTAGCAAAAAAACAGCACTTTAATTAAAAAAGGGAATTTTTAATTACGTCCCAGTTGCATATTTAGCTATTCTGGCATTTTTTGTTTATTCCAAAACAATTGTGTGTATGATATGATACAATATATAGGCATATATATTTATATATATATAAGAAGGTGTAGCCTGTCAGGGGTGTGGTAAACCCATACTCGTAATTGGTTTCGTGCCGTAACGCTAAATCGCTTGGCGCCAAGTCTTTGCCGGTGTTATTGTGTATAAGGCAGCACGGTCGCCGTCCGCAGGTGGAGCTCGCGCCGCCGGTGTCGCTGGCGTGCGAGTTCACGCCCACGGTGCGGCGACGCAAGCGCGCCACCCCGCCGCCCGCCTCGCCGCGCTCCCCGCACTTCTCGCCCAGGCCGCCGCGCAGGAACAGGTTGCTGTTTTATTCTATCCATTGGAACACCTACATCCTTACTTATTTATAATATTATAAAAGCGAAAGGTTGAATATATGGATATTTGTTGCTCTTTCACGAAAAAACTACTGATTTTACAATTTGACTGATATTTGAAATTATATATATACCCTGGCTACTATTAACACATAGGCTACTTTTTATCCCGGTAAAATTTATGGTAACGTAAAGCCGCAGGCAACAGATAGCTAGTGTTTTGTAAAATATGAATCTTCAGTTTTAATTCCACTACAAGTAATCGCTCGACTGCCACCTTACCAGTGAGATAAGTTTGTACACTCGTAGGCAAGGAGTCTAGTATCGAGTGTCAAAATACTAAAATGAAAGCAAAATGGACCTTATGTTTTAGGTTTAGAGTCACAATTTCCGCACTACCTATTTTTATTTCACAGATATGTTTAAGGCCTCTGCTATCGTGTATTTAATTTATAGCCCTTGTTGATTTCATATTAAAAAACTGCTGATAATGCAGATGTAAAACTAAATGAAAAGCCTTATGCCAGATACTTTATTTCCAGCAAAGATGGACGCGTCCTCAAAGTGTTGGTCGCAAAGTTGCGTTTAGACGAGGACGAAGGTGGCAGCGGGGACGCTTCGCCGCCAAAAAGAGCTCATCTGACCCAAGTACCTCCCAAAAGGCCTGTACTCACCGAAACACCACCAAGACTTCATCCCGCTGATGTGCCACTAAAAGTGTCGAATCACTCTGATACGCAGACAAAAATGCCCGATGAATTACCGCCGAAAAGACCGAATCACACGGAACCACCAAAAAGGAGGCCAAATCATATAGATGTTCCATCAAAGAGACCGAACACCTCCGAAACTCAACAAAAACCACAGAAAATTTTCCTCAGGAGACGATCCCCAGAAAGTCCTAAGCGCCCGTCGACGGACGGATCCCCCATATGTCATATCCGAGATCGGACCCCCTCGCAGTTACTGACGCGGTTCGATGCGCCAAGCCCCAATGGCTCTACGGACTCGCGTGTTATAGTATTGTAAGTGTAATCATTCCTAAGATTGCCTTAAAACAGTTTCTAGAACTACATTAACGTATTGTATTGTATTTTTATGACAAGGTAGCTTCAGTTGTACAAGAGATGTTATTCCTAAAATGGATATAAAGATTTATTTCTATAAAATGCAAAGGTACCCTCTTCAGTATTGACCAAAGAGGTACTTTTGTTCTTATCTTTGAGAATGCACTTTATTTGTTTTGTTTTTTTGTGCAGAGAATCAGGAAGAGATGTCCCTGAACCATGTTGTTCGGGCGTATCGCGCTCCCGATCACGGACGCTCAGCCGCACCAACAGCCGGGAGAATCATCAGAATCAAAGCACTCACGATCCCAGCACCACTAATAGCAATAACCGAGCAGTCCCAAGCAGTCAACCCAGCCACAGCAACAATGAAAATCATCGAGCCAGCAGTCAACCTAATCACAGCAAACATAATCGCCGAGATAACATTAGCGACAACACCAGCGAACCTAATCACAGTGTTGTCAACACTGTGATTACACACAATACACCGAACTCATCCAGTTACAATCACGACGAATTCAATAACGTCGACAACAGCCGCCACAGTCGGGTGAACCGGAGTCGCCTTGACAGTCACAATGAAAAGCACACCGGCCGCAATGCCCATCACACCAGTCGCGATGAGAACCACGCCGGTCGCAGTGAGAACCACGCCGCTCGCAGTGAGAGCCGCACCGATCGTAGTGAGAACCAAACCGGTCGCAGTGAAGTTGGCGCGGACAGTGACAGCAGTAACAGTGACCTCGCCAGCGAAGCACGCACGAGGCGGCCGCGCAAAGCTGTCATTTATAAGGAAAAACCACTCAACAGGTACGTTATCTCTCACATAAACCAAGGCTCAGTCCAAATTGGGCATACGAAGGGTTCAGTTCCAAGGTGCAATATGAAACATGACAGTGTTGACATTAAGGGCGAACCAAAGAATACTATTAATAATATTACATTTGTATTATATGTTTGTGTAGCAGCAATAGGAAACATAAATTCTGTGAAAATTTCATTTCTACCTTTCAGTAATCATAATCGGTTATATCATTCGTGAATGGAATCAATAAATGAATATATAATTATTTTATGATTAAGTGTATATCGCTCATGATTGCTGTTATTAATGCATACTATTGTAATATATAACTAACTATCATAATATATCTAAGAGGGTTTACGGATCAAGGGCCTGTCGTAAAAAATTGCTAAAATCAAAAACACGATTTCTAAAATATGTGACAACATATTGTACGTAAGGGGAAGTCAGAAACAAGTTGTAGGTTCATCAATTTATAATAAAATAAATAAAATTGATATATCATATTAATTTATTTATTATTCATCATCATATCAACCGATCGAAATCCACTGCTGGGCATAGTACTGATCTATAGATCTCAGTCGATTCCAGAGTCCACTTGTGTTGGACCGCTTGATTCAAATGTTTTATATCTAGTTGATTTATATTATGTGTGTCTTTGTATTGTATTTTCAGGAAAATGCGAAGATGAAGCTTGCTATGAAAATGGAATTCAACAATGAAAATCATTAATAGATTTCGGAGTAGATTAGCTCAAGCCAGCGGTTCCAGTTTCGATATCCGGTTGGGATAATTTAGAAAATTGAATACCACATCGTCAAGGACAACCCAACATTTCCCTTGGCCCCCCAAGCGGGTATATGGGCGGAATTGAGCCCCATACTTGCTCTGAGCGTTTTTACTGTCACGAAGACTTTAACGCAACAAAAATGCAAATGCTATAATGCCTAAACTAGTTTACTTTGTTTAACGTAGCGGCATTGTCGCGCGTTAGTTGCGCGTGATTAGTTTAATGAAAATTTTTGTATGTACCATATACTAGAAGACTTTTATGAAGTAAATTTTAATATAAACGAGCTAGGTAATGTTTGAACTACCGGATAAATTTGAAATAAAATGAAATCATTTATTTAATTTTCGCGTTAGAATTACAAATACAAACTATTTTTTTTGTTTCGAATCTAACATTGTCTAATCTAACATCTTACCTAACTTATAATTTATAAGATGCAAGAGATTATAGAACTGTTCAATTATCAGGATTAAGTATTTTTTTCACTCGCAAACAAAAAGTTAATTTTTTGTTACCCGTCTTATAAGACGCACATGAGAATACAAACACTCAAACTCGCATTCATCATAACGCGCCTCTGATCAATAATGTCCGAGGTATGCAGTCCCATATAATATTAAGCAAAATAAAGCATCCTGGTTAAGTATGTCAAGTGAAGTCAAGTTAAGGTATGCTCCATACATCGCATCGTATTTTGTCAGTTTAAAGCTTCCTCTGATATATCGATTGCGTACTTTGTCTTTTAGTATTTTACTTTCTGCCGGATATTCATCATGATCAACCCATTGCCGGCTCACTACGGAGCACGGGTCTCCTCTCAATATGAAAAGGGTTTGGCCATAGTCCATCACGCTGGCCATTTGCGGATTGGCAGACTTCACACGCCTTTGAGAACATTATGGAGAACTCTCAGGCGTGCAGTTTCCTCACGATGTTTTTCTTCACCGTTGAAGCAAGTGATATTTTTATTTTGTTTTTAAAACGCACATAACTCCGAAAAGTTAGTGGTGCGTTCCTCTGATTAGGAGGCTGACGCCCTAACCACTAGGCTATCACCGCTTTTTTTACCGGATTTTGAATATAACTTATTACAGGTATATTCTAGCCTAATATACTCTTTATTAAGCACGTTTTCATTGTCTTTCTTTGCTAGTGAACTAATTGTAAATGGACGTCAAATTCGTGAGTGAATTTAAATTTAGTCATAGACATTTTTTGATAATCGACAGCATATAAAGTTTATAATTGCTCGAACATTGCACTGTACAATACCGTTGGTATGAGATTTGTTTGGCCACAATCGTAGAGTTTTCGAATAACGAAACACACGAACGTCACAGTAAATTGAAACGTATCTAGCTAGTTTTAAAATTTAAATTCGTTCACACTTCCAAAAAGTCTTCCAAAACATTATACAATAAAATCAAGATTCCAATACGAAGGTCCATTATACTATGACGTTACAGTGTTTCAAAAGCGACTCAAGATTGCATGTATGTAAATCTTATACTACTACAGAATGTACGCTCATGTACGTGTCGATACGTGAGAGCAATTGCGGGGTCGCGTACTTCACAACATCCTCCGCGAGAGAGAGACCAATGCGAGTGAGTAAGACAGCGCGCGATAATTAGTTATAATCTGTACGTTACTTCACAAATTAATGGAGCTAGAGTTTCATTATTGTTGTATCCTAAACTAAAAATAATGTTGACATTTTCACACGTTAAGGAAGAAATTTGACTCTTAGATATAAGACATACAGCTGCAGACTGAATTATTAACTTTTTCAACAAATTCGTTATGATATATAAAGCATAATTGGACAAGCTCCCGTTGGACACTGCATCGTAAATATTGGACGACAGGTTGCTCACTAGTTAGCATAGGCATACACAAGATTTTTGACCAGGATATGCGGCAGAAGATGTATTAATTAAAAATACCCGTATTGGAGAATACGGGTCTTTCATGTTTAGGGTAGCCAGTGAGTGCTATTAAGCATGTATTAAGTGCACGCTAATGTTAAGAGATTATTCCTCCGCAGGCTTTTGGGCTAGATTATGCACTGCTTTTATCCAACTTTCTCCAAAATTTGTGAATAATGAAAATTCCATCCACTGCGGTCTAACATTCCTCATTATGTGTTAATTATGCATGATTTGATCGTTGAAACCTAACGCAATCAATTCCAGTTAATCCGGGGCAAGAGCACGGTAGAACCTTGGAACGTAGAACGTAGAGCAAAACGTGGTTTTATTGAACATAGTTTTCAAATGAACGAATGGTCAAATCAGTCTTAATATATAATCGACATTCCGTCACATGGTAGCCTCAAAGCACTTGCTATTTTTAATGAGAAAATAGGACTTAAGCAATAAACAGCAAGTATAATTTGCTAAAAAAAAGAAGTAACTTTACTTTTCGCGCTTGTGAAGTCAACATCTGAGGATGATCCGGTGTCGGGTCGAAACGTGCGTAGAGGTTCTAGTGGAAGATTTTGTGTGGTGTTATATTATACAAATCTCCCGGTTGTCGGCGGAATATAGCAAATTATACTTGCTGTTTATTGTTTATCATGGACTTCCGCAAAGTAACGCCTGCTTCTATTCATTAAAATAGGAATTGCTTCGACAAATCATAATGTAATATTTATTCATTCATCATCGTGTGAGACACCAATAGGTTCACGGATTTATTGAATTTCACGAAAAATCCAATCTGCTTTTACCTCCTTATATTTGTTTTTATACAGATGTTTTTGAATTAAAGACTGATAATTATTGTTTTAACGCAGGCGTAGGTTGCGCCAACCGTTTTGATTAGTCAGACAAGCGATTACAAAACCTATTTAGGAAAACCCTTGTCCAAATAGTATTCACGTGTTTGGAGCAAAGAAGTTTCAAGTGACTATATTAGACGGTATATTGTTTATTAAGATAATATTGTTAGCCGCTTAACGTTTAGAGTAAATTATTATTAATCGGATATACATTGCATTCAATATATTTTAATGTTGTTTATAGTCTGTGTTATGAAATATAATATGTAGTTATTTATTATTATCTGTGTTTTATTAACGCTGTCACATTTTCATTTATAACTTTGCGACTGAGCTTCCGCGGCATTTATTTTGTAAAATAGTATTTTTTTGATGGTTGATGCAGGCAATCCAACCTGTACAATCACATGAGATTATTGGTGCCAATTCTTTTGTGCACAATAATACCTTAACTAAATTGACATGTCCAAATATAGTGAAGTTCTTTTTCTTACTCGCTCACCAATTCGTAAAGCGTAACCATAAAGTATAGATTATTAAAATTTCCCTCCAAAACTCGACTCGAAACTACCTACTGTAGTTATATTGAAATGGTGCGATAGGTATGTAAAATTGATTATGGATAAATTTACCTATTACACTCCAGATCCATATTAATACGTATTAATCGGATGTAGGGATATATTTGTGAGCACAATATAATTGTATACAATGTATTAAAAGACGTTAAAATTAAACAAAAAGTTAAGTTATAATTCTTTATTCAATATTTTGACTTAACAATTAATAAAGATTATTATAACAACACTTTGAGACAAGAATCATCCAATTAAATATATTTAGCCATTTTAGCCAATAAAATATATTTTCCCATTGAGTTAATATTTTTTAATAAAATCGCGTTTAACGCTTACAATAATTTGAATAATCAGGTTCATGAAAATAAAATCGTGATTAGTTGAATAAGTGCGAATAGTTTAGTATATTATTTACAATGATAGTGAGCCTCAAGTAAAAGGTAGATGTAAAATATTGATTATCGGTTAAAAAGAACATGTAACAATTTACAAGAATAAAGACAATTTATATACTAACACATTATTAGCTAGTAAATGGAAAGGGTTGTCATATAAATAAACTCACATGTTTCGAATATATCTAAAAATAAAATAGACCTTAAGTTCAGCATATTATGTTGAAACTCGTTATTTCCACTTTATTTGATTTCTTTGATGTGAAATATTTTTTGATACACATGAAATATTAATTTCTGATAACATACCATACTTTCAGGCGTTCAAGGAAAAATAGTTTTGATGCCAGGTGCCAGGTGTACTGTGAAGAACTTTTTATTATATATCAGTCAGTCAGTTCAAATCTTTATATATTTATATATATATATATATATGTGTGTGTGTACTTATTTAGAACTTCATAAAGTACCAACATCTCATAAACATTACTGACCTTATTAATAAACGTTGTATAGAGGACGAAAAGTTCCACACTGTTATCTCTCTTTCTGTCCTCGACATTTTATAATTTAACAGAAGAAGACAAAACATTGTACAACAAAACAATCGCTGCACAACAAGGCGCTGGAACGTCGCTTAGATTATAGAAAGCTTGTACCAGTGTTCTGGAGCATACTCCGACTAATACCTACATACGCCAATCTCCTTACATTTGTTACCCATATGTAGGGTAGTTACACTGAGTATTTCACTATATTGAATATTAAGTAAATACACGGTGACCTTTCGTTCATCTCATAACGTTGACCCAGTTAAAGTAATAAAGTCACATGTTTCGAATATATTTAAAAATAAAATAGACCTTATGTTCTGCATATTATATTGAAACATGTTACTTCCACTTTATTTGATTATCATCATCACATCATCGCATCCTAGACAGCATCATCACTTACCACAAGGTGAGATTGCAGTCAAGGGCTAACTTGTATAAATAAAAAAAAAAGTACATTTCTTTAAGTATTATTAAGATTCTAGTGTATTATTAAGATATATCTAGTGTGAGGAACGCGCGGATACTATCGAGCGATTTGCGGTCTTCACTAGCAAAAGAAAAAGTGAGTTCGTAACTGCTTTTATTCTTTATTACAAGTGTACAACTGAACAAACTTTGAATATTGTATTGTTATATTTTAGATCGGATATATTTAAAGGGCTCGTCTATGTATGACGATAAAAAGTTTGGTCTGTAGAAGTAATATTATATGTAGGTATTGTTAGTTATCGGTCTGTTTGTCGGGTGGACTGGGAGCGGGCGTAGGCTCCGCAGGCTGCAACGTTATTGATGCGGTTTGCTCGACTGCTTCCTGCGAAGTATAAAATTTATTCTGTAAAGTATTTTGTTTAAATTACACTTGGTAGTAAGTACCTATTATTATTCACGATTTGAATTAACTTACCAACTATTAATTTACGTTTTTCTGTTAACATCAGTCATCACTTGCAACCCGATGTATTTGCAATCAAATGGTAAAGTATTTAAAATATAAGATTCAAGAATTATTGTTTATAACGCGCACGATAAAGGGAGGCAGTGAAAGGGTCTAGCACAAGAAAGCGTTATGCCGTTTGCCGTGACGGCGTGAAGTTAAATTCTGCTGCCATGGCTCGGCTGGGTATATAAAATTAACGTCAAGTAACCTGCAGCTCGGTGGCGGCGTGCGGCTGAGGCTTCTTCCGCCGATGCTCGACGTGGCCGAAGCAGTGCTCGCACTCGTCCTCGCTCTCCTCAGAGTCCGACTCGCCGAAACGGCGTGGCTTCTCGTATATACAGCAGCCTGGAAACGATGGCCTTGGTACAGCGTACGATAAAAAAAGCTTGGGTGTGATTTGCTCTAACCGCGCTCATTATAATTTATGGGCAATGTTTTTTTTTATCTGTTTTTTTTTTGGTACTTTGGTCCGAAACGGACATGTCAGCCCCATCATGGGCAATGTTATATGATGGTTATACCAAAAATTGTGATATTAATACTAGACAGTATTTTTGAATTGAACGAAAGGTTGTTCGGCTCATTTTCAATTTTCCAAACTAGAAGCATAGTGCAACAAGTTTTGATAAAAACAATGACATTACTTCTTCTTCTTCAAGTGCCTCTCCATTACTGGAGGTCAGGAGTCAGTTTTTTGAAACGTTCCTTGTCCATGGCTAAACGGAACAGTTGTTCGACCGACTTGATGCCAGTCCACTCCCGTATGTATGACATTACTTATATAACAGCTATTTAATTTCAGCTGAAAATGCCGCCCACGGCTAAAGGTATTGTTGCAGTGTATGACGAGAGGACACCTCTTCATTCCTCTTATACTGGCACAATGTTTTGGAGTTAGTTTTTGGGTCAATACGTGTGATATATAATTTTATTAGATTGTATCCTTTATCATAAAACATCGTGAGGAAACCTGCATGTCTAAGAGCTTTCTATTATGTTTTTAAAGGCGCGTGCAGGATACGCGCTTGGCCAGCGTGGTGGACTATGACCGAAATTCATTCAGAGGGCGCCCATTAATAAGCCGATAATGATGTGTGCATTGTGAACACCGATACGATTATTAGTAACCTAGCAAGAAAAAACGCTAAGCTGTAACAAAGCTATCACATAGCGGCGATGCGGTGCGGTAGGTCGAATTATTCTACCCAAACAATTTTATCACAGCAGTAAAGGAGAGGTACAAACATTTGGATTTCTTCTTGTTCATGTGCTCGTTGTCGACGGTGTCCTCGGTCCACACCACCTTCTTGCGCGCCTGAGCACGCGTCGGCCGCAGCGTGATCACGGCCACTCGCTCCACCGACTCCTGAACAGATCATCAGATGTATCCGTTAAATAGTGCTTACACTAAAGAGAACATGAATTCTGTAAATTTTAGTCATGAAAGACAAGACAAAACAATAATCACCACGTCAGAGTGATGGACAATGGGGACAGAGAAAAATTAATATATGTATGTATTTTTACTTAAATCCCACGGTCTCCGTTAACGAGGATAGATAGTGGGATGTGTTATTATCAGTTTATTCAAATCATGCTTTCCCAGTTAACAGGGATTTTAAAATAGGTATAAAAAACTTATTTCCACAAAATTTACTCGCCTTCCCTGACTCAGTGGGTCTTAAAAGTAGGTCAGTTCGATTTTGAAAATTACCTTGGCGAGTTATAACCCCTGACAATATTGTCCCGCCAAGCGATAAAACGTTACGGTACGATGTTGCGTACAACTAATTGGAAGTGGGTTTTATGTGATTGCCATACCTAGAGGTATTACCAGGTTAGTCCGCTACTATCTTAGGATACATACATATATACATACAGTTGTTACAGATGGGGTTGCACCGTGTAGTAAAGTAAAAATAATAATTTAACATACGTTCAATTCTACAGGCAACAGTTTTTGAGTATTGCTTTTTCTCTTTTGTTTTATTGATGATCTAGGTTAATTTTAAGTTATTATTATTATTTTTAACGGTTTTTACCCCATCTTGTTCATGCTATGTTCGCATCAAGAAGTCAATATTGTATAATAAGATACATTGTATGTAATGAAGTATGACTGTGCAATTTTGGAACGAATTTCCTTACGGCAGGCTTGGAGAAGATAGGGATTTTGCTGCGCGACCGAACTGAAAAAATGTTATAGTAAAACCGTAAGAAAAAGTCCGTGAAATAAAACCGTTAAATGAGACGTGCGCAGGCGCGACAGTCGTATACTCAAACGAGTAGTGTATAATACCTTTCTCTTTCTCATCTTTCTTTTCGTTCTCTCATCCCTTTGTCGATTCTACATTAGCCGAAGGAACTTCGTTCTAGCTGGTGTCCCACGACACCACATCTTATTATTTGTCAGTTTTGCGAACTAATAAAAAAAACTGAACTGACTGTACTAACATTAGATTTTTCGCTCCGACTTTCGAACGGGCTTATTCTGCAACTGACGTCACAGTATTTGTAAATTTTCTAGTTTGAGATGTGTGCCAAATTGGATAAATATCAAACCAAATTCAGACAAACATATGCTCTCATAGACATAGGCTGCATTCCTTTTCATAATGTTCGTTAAGAAAAAGATTCTGTTTAGATAAATGTACATCAAGTTAAGTATAAGGATTTGAAGTACCACTATCTTGCAAACATAAAACAGATAAAATACAAAAACATCACAACTTCCAAGGTCAATTACTATTTCAAGATTATTATTTAGCTGTGTTTGATATTTGAGATAAAATAACAAAGTCGGTTTTTTAGATTGAATTCTGTATTGTTAGGTGACCTTACTTAGTTCTATGAATGGGCACCCGTGTTGTGCAAAATAAATGTTGAAATAAATAAAAAAAACAAAACAGTTTTTATCATTTATTACCTATCCTTACTGATATTATAAATGCGAAAGTTTTCTATCTATGGACGTTTGTTACTATTTCACGCAAAAAGTACCTGGATCATACCTAGATTATACCCTCAATTAATATAAAAGCTACCCTGTAAAAATGTATAGTACCTACGGGGTTTTCGAAAAATGAAATAGTTTTATTAACTTTTTACTTGAATTCATAAAATAAAAGTAGCTTATCGTAAAGAGCCACACGTCTGCAGATCGCATGACGGCAAGCCTTACCCTGTAGGTTCAAGTAGAAGATACGTATAACATGGTATAATCATGATCATAATCATATAGTAATATTAAAATTTTGTGAAGGCAGTCCCTGAGTATTAAGCTAAGGGAGCTTAGCTGAATTCACCACAATATATTGTCTTTTTCCATTAAAAGTTGCAAATTTTGTATGGAGATGTGAAGTCTACGGTGCAAAGCAGGTCACAAAATATTTTTTTATGTTTTCCAACTGTCTCCACTCTCTGTAATGTCAATTAATAAGAATCCAGCTACTAGTTTCGCTACACAGCTGGTTCAATTACTATTGAACATAGTTTGAAGATACTTTGAAGTTACCGGTATCTGGTTGCTGGCAATCCGTGCAAATAAACATTTGTATTGTAAGACTTAACTTTATATATACTTGTCATAAAATATTTGATCGTGATAAAACCTATATGATAAAAGTCTTCATTTATTTACATAATAAGGTAATAAGTAACAGTAACAGTTATCATTATCAAACAGCACACAATAAAATTATTCAGTATTGTTTTTCAAAGATTTTCTTGTGTGAATTGCAGTTTATGTATAATATAAAGGTTCTATATCAGTTATATATGTATAATAAAAAAGCATCTGATCCCGGTTTATTATAAAAATCTAACTATAAAAGAAAAGGTTTCATTAAATGTACTTACTATACAAATATAGAAATGGAAACAAGTCAACAACCTCTGTTACGTAAAAAAATACTACCTATTTCAAAATATGCAATTATTATTAAAAAAATGTATTTAATAGTTAATGATTTGGGAGTTTTAAACAATCATTTGATAACCCTATTCATAAAAAGTCCTTCAATTTTAGCATCATGATAACCTAAGAAATTGTTCAGAATATCCTTTGTATGCTGTCCTAGCAATGGTGGTGAAGTCCTTGCTAAATTCCCCCCTTCTGAATACACGGTAGGCGGAGCAACCATTTTAACTTGACCCGCTGCTGGATGGGGCAAATCTTTGACCAAACCTATTTCTTTCACATGCTCATCATTAAACACATCTTCCATAGTATTCACTGGCCCATTTGGAAAAGATGCATCTTTGAAAATCTCTGCCCATTCTTTTTTAGTCTTAGTTATTATAACTTCACTTATAATTCTGATTATTTCATCTCGATTCTTTACCCTGGCTGCATTATCTTTAAATCGTTCATCTGTAATTAATTCTTCTTTATTAATTAGTTTGCAGAAATCAACAAATTGGGCATTAGATCCTGTACCTATTACCATATCACCATCTTTAGTTTTGAATGCTTGATAAGGTACTAGATTAGCATGCGCTGTTCCCCATCTCTGGCCTTCTATACCACAGTTTAAATAAATATTTGCAATATTAATCATACTCGATATTTGTGTAGAAAGGAGATTACAGTCTATTTTCTGCCCTTTTCCAGTTTTATTTCTGTAGTACAGTGCGGTCATGATTGCACCAAAAGCATGTAAGCCTGTGGTGATATCTGTAATGGCTACACCAGGTTTGACTGGGTTACCATTTCTCTCGCCAGTCGTATTTAGCAAACCTCCCATTGCTGATGCTATGACATCATATCTGAAAGGATAAGTTTAACAAATATTAACATACATTTTTAAATAAATGACTTAATGACTTAAATTAATGACATGCTGATTGCTATTATAAAGTTTTACCAAAATTTGTCAAGTATTTTGAAGTGTCATTCATGCAAAGACATGTGAATAATTACACATGACCTTATAATTAAGCTTTATTTTATTCTTACCCAGGTTTATTCTTATAAGGCCCAGTAGGTCCAAACCCAGTGATGGCACAGTATATTATTCGTTTATTGAATTGTTTCAATTTATTGTAGCCAATATCAAGTTTATCCAGTTTACCTGGCAGGAAGTTCTCCACTACCACATCACATTTACGTGCCAAGTCATAAATTATGTTTTTACCTGAAATGTATATATTATAAAAGCTGTAAAAATCTTCTCTAGCTGTAAGTATGAAAAGTATGGCTACTTATAAGCAAGTAGTTTTTATTTTGTTTAAAGCACACATATTTGATCAGAGAAAGGATTGCACTACCACTCATCAATCAGCCACTTTTTAAATAAGGGTATATTTTCAATTAGAAATGAATGTACAACTTTTGGATATATAATAAATTATAACTATGTATTAATTACAATTCACCATCTTAAAATGTACTAAGTAAATCTACTTCATATTAATTAATATATGGGTAACCGCAAAATCCTTACCTTCCTGACTTTTGAAATCAATACAAATGCTTTTCTTGTTTCTGTTCACAGATAGAAAGTAGTATGAATCAGTGGAGTTCTTAATAAAAGGGGGTCCCCATTTTCTTGCCTCATCACCATCCAGGCTCTCAACTTTTATCACATTCGCGCCTAAATCACCAAGGGTCATAGTACACACTGGACCAGCCACTACCCGCGTTAGATCCAACACATTTATGTCGCTTAGTAAACCGTCAGTTTTGGTCGAAAATTGCACACTTTGAGCCCGTAAAAAAGTTTTGTGATATGTAAATAGGTTATTTGGAGCCTTTAAAATGTGAGATAATACTCGATCTACGACCCACATTACGAATTCCGAATTTAATGTGGCGATGAAGGAAAGAAATCTACTATTTACTTATCGTCACAAAGTAACGTGTTTGTGTGCGCGTATAATTTACGTTATACGTGGTTTGATAAGGTTCCTTATAACTTGCCTCTTGTATTTGCGGCGAGACCGTTACCGCGGTGCTTGTTGTAGCCATCTCTTCAGTTCGTAACCGCTGCCTATCACCCATTTAGTGAATCACAAATAAAACTTGTCTACATTGATCACATTATACGATTATAATTGTGGAAATTACCGATTGTCGGCAAATGTAAATAAAGATTGACGTCGGCTAATATGCTATGTTATCGTAAAACAGCCTTTACAAATTAGCAACAAAAACAAAGATAAACATAATCCCAGAATCCCGATTTCACATTTTACTATGACATTTACAACTTTGATTACGTCTATTTGACAAATGACAGAACTGTAGGCTTGCGAATATCGATACATTAATATTTTTGTTTCATTAATCGATATTTTTGGAATGTACCCATGTAATAAAAATACTATACAATTTTATATTCAAAATATTTAATTCAATAAATATATTTATATCATATAATATTACGATATTATAGGTATTCATTTGCTGGACTTCGAGATCCCTAGAAAAAGTGACAGAGACATTGTCAATTTTTAAATAAAATTTTCTATAAAACCAAAGGTTTCGCTTGTATAGCTCATCATTTAAATCAATGATAACTACTTGATCTATATTACTATCTGTAACTCTGTTCGCGAGATTTCCCAGTAATAAATCCTAAATATCTAAATTCGATTTCAAGGAAGTTTAGTAAAATTATTTTTTTTCACAAATTCTGCGGTATTTCTCGGGATATGCATTGCCTATTTGTCAGTTCAGGGTTTAATATATTTTCTTTAAAAATTACAGCCAATTCAGTTCCGTAGTTCCGACGTGAAGGACTAACAAACATACTAACATAAACAAACTGACATACAAAAATAAATGTTAATTGATCTAATTACAAATTTTAAAACTAGTATACGTATAATTAATAGAACGAAGTTTTTAGGAAGACGTGTTTTATTATATAGTAGAAATATTTACATGAGGACCCCATGCGGGTCGTTCTCTTCCGTCTCGCTCGGATAGTATCGTCAACTGCTGGCTGCCATACTTGTTTACGTAATATTATGATAGTTGTGACTTTTCTCATGGTTTCAGTAGTAAAGTTTATTATAAATACTTTTGCGGTTGACAGACGTTTTCGGGAAGTTTTGTAAAATTCTCTAATAATAATTAATATTTACTATGACTAACTCATACAGGTAAACTTCTATTGAGTATAATATATTTTATTTACTACAAAAATACAGCCAAGTATAATAAACATAAAAATAATTGCTTTTCCTATATAATATTTTTTTGGATGCTGTCCAAGGAATTCTTCTCAAATTAGTCATTACGAAGCTGACTAAGAATTTGGACAATATGAAAAGCTTTTGAAAATCTGTAAATAATACAATGATTCTATTAGGCGGTTTGATTTATAGATCACTCTAATGGTTTTCAGTACAGTCTCAGGAAATTTGGTAACTATGTGAAGCCAAGTGGTTAGGACGTCAGCCTCCTAGTCAGAGGTCGGGGGTTCGAACCCGGGCCTACCTATAACCTATAACTTTTGGGAGCTATGTGCTGTTTATAAGCAACTAAAATATCACTTGCTTCAACGGTGAACGAAAACATCGTGAGGAAACCTGCACTACTGAGAGTTCTTAATAGCACAGCTTTCAATAAAATATTGCAAGGAGATAGATTTTTTAGAGGTTGGAGTCTGACATAGTAATGTTATGACAGAAAATTAAAAGGTTTCCACGTGATTTCTTAAAAAGCTTAACCAAAGTCGCTCGTTCGGTTGAAGTCACGAGAATCAGCTAGTAAATTATGAAATATAGTACACATATATATGTATATATAGTACACATACATTATAGTTGTTTATACCTAAAATTTGATGAATTTTATTTTCATTGTATGGAAAAAGAAGCGTTTATTGAGAATTCCAAAGTTCATGATGGGCCCCACATCCGCATCAATCTCTCGTAAAATATATTAAAACGTTCCGAGCCGCAAGAATTCATTGGAATTATTCCAGACACGTATCTCCACACAAAATCTACTTAGGATTTAAAAATAACATATTATTACAGAATTTTATATACTAACCGCCGACGAGCCACACGGACGGCCTCGCTGACGAAAGCATGGATCCCAGAGCAGTATTTGTGATAACGAACTTCTTCTGCATATTATAACATAAATGGAAATAGTAGAAGTAAATTACCTATTGATATCTTGGACATGTCTATCAATAAGTTAAAAGTTTTTATAAAACGCAAGCTTATAGAAAATTCATATTACGATATTAACGATTATATAAACGATAAAAAAAACTTGGGTGTGAATTGCTCTATCTCCATAGGTACTATAATTTATTTTTGACTATGTGAGATGGTGATAACAAAAAAAACCGGCTAAGTTTGTTATAGTTTAAATAACGCAGTCGTCCACGTAGAAAGATTTTGAAAATGTATCTTTCCAAAAGGGCAAAAATGATGTTTTAAAACGAGTGTGATGTCGGTTTTGAAGTTAGAGCTAGAGAACAACGAACTTAATAGCTAGTATTGGTATAAGATAGAAAGAAAAAACCTAGGCTTTGTATTAACAAATCTCATTTGTCCCTTGACCTATGACAAATCCCTATGCTATGGTGTTCTCTAAGACATAATGCTACTCCAAGACTTCCCATCTGCTATTTATTTCAAACTTCAAACTTTAATGCTATTTACAGCGATAGCAGGTATTTGTTTTGCTCTAATCTCTAGTCGAAAACAAAAAAAATGAAATTAAAAGTCAAATTACTATTTTTTAGAGTCGCAAGATAATCCTGTGCGTCACTTGAAAAGTATAGTGCTCTGCGAATACAGTATGGCATTGAACTGGGCCTACCCCGATACATGGAGCAAGGCACAATAGCACACTAAAGGCATACTAAAAGCATACTAAAAAATCTGTGCAGTTACAGTTATTGATTAAAGGCTTACTGATAGTCAAGTTTTATCAATGAAATAATCTAACGCATCTATCTAGCTAATCTCTTAAGTGTCCTGTGTTATTGTTTCTTAATAATAGTTAAGTAAGTGAGTAATTTTGCAATAAAGAATCTATCTATCTTTCTAACGATGACTCAGTTGATGGCCGAAATAAGGTCCATATGTATTGCAGAACAGGTACTCGCTACGTGCTGCCATATTTACTGTGTACCAAAGCAATATTGCATAAATAATTTCAGTCTCTAATGGACATTCATTCAATGTCATTTAGTCAAAATTGCAAGTATACCAACTATTCTACAATCCACGCATGACACTTTAATATTATTGAGACCAACTGAGCTGGTACTTTGGTTGAAGGAAACATACGGTATGGTACGTACCAAAAAGGGGGGCGCGCGTTTCTCTTTAAGTGCAATGGTACAGGGTACAACGATTAATGGGTCTTGCTTGACGTTCGCGGAAATACTGAAATAATTTTTCATAATACTCTTCAAGCGCTAATATTTATGGTTGTCTGTTAAAACTTCAGCTGTTTTTCAGTTTTTCACGTTATTTGATGATAACCACTCGGCCGTTACGTGGAATTTATGGGTATCAACTCCGTGACGCTAATGGCACTTTGAAATATTCGAAACTTTAAACTACGCATTACTATTTTGTTACTCGATGAGATGTTAACGATTAAATGCGATTTCAATATCTGGGTCGGCAACGATGCATTCTATAGACGGAAACTGTTTTATTCCTTGATGGATATAAAATGTACCTAACTAAAGCTATTATTATATATTAATTCCTTGTAACATTTAAACAAACCTGCTGCTAACATTTTGACGACCTCCGTGGCGCAGCGCGCGCTCTGTCCCATTCTAAAGTTGGAGGTCCTGGGTTCGATTCCCGGATCGAGTCTGGTCTGGTGGGAGGCTTCGACCGTGGCTAGTTGCCACTCTCGCTGTCGCCAAGCAATTTAGCGTTCCGGCACGATGTCGTGTAGAAACCAATTAGGAGTATGGGTTTATCATACACCTAATTAGCTCGCTACCATTCTAGACTGCATCACCACTTACCATCAGGTGTAATGCCGTCAAGGGCTAACATGTAGTTGATAAAAAAAGTATCACCATCTCACACATCAACTCACTATTATGTAAGTTATCGAGACATTGAAGCATCAATGCCTTTAAAAGGATTATTTTAATAAAGTTTATGATCTGTCTCTCTCTAGTCGTTCCTTCATTACTGAAGATCGTGGTTCTGGTGTCCTTGCAACCTCTGGGTTTATAATACCCCTAACAGTTAACCCGCTACCATCCTAGACTGCATCATCACTTACCATCAGGTGTAATGCAGTCAAGGGCTAAATTGTGGTGTATAAAAAAAACATCCGAGACATCTGCTGAAATGCTACTTATATTATTGCGGTACACAGATACTTAGACGATCCGTGACCGCGTAGCTCAGGTTGCACAATGCGTACAAAGACACGTGCAGGTGACTAGTGAAAGCTAAGCACAAAAATAAATTTTGCTTTTAAAAAGGTTGACGATCTGACGGTGGGTGACCTCTTTTCAAATCTGTTTTCAGCTCAGTGCGCTCTTAAAATACACTTTATTTACAAAACTTGGGATGAATTCTGCATCAGTAAGCATTTTAAAATAAATCTGCGTTCATTTTGCAGAGTATTGGAATTTTCTTTTTAACTGGTATATGTGACCCCTGGCACTTATAATATCTGTATACCTAAGTGGCAAAGCGTCGCAGTTTAGAAATTTCTAATCCAATAAAAGTCAATTATATTTTTTACCACGCTTATATTAGCTTCACCTGTATGTTTGTTTGTTTGTTTGTAACCGACTCCTTTGGACTCGATTTTGACCCACTTTGAACGGTCAGATTTCATTCAAACTCGGTATATTTACCGAGGACCGATGACAATACAATAATTTAATAATTTTATTATTCTATTATCCTAATTAGGATCTTCAGGATATTATTAACTTGTAAAGCGTACAACGCCCACGCTTTTATACACTAAAATAATTTCTTTTATTTATCACTCTTATCCATAATTTGAATTATTTAAAACTATTATTTATTTCAACGAGATTTTATGCTCGGTCGGTTTCTTATCACCTTTAAATACACCTTTGAAAAGATCTAAAGAGGCAATACGAATACAAAAGACGAACACCGAATTTCCGGGTGTTTTTTGAGTTTGTGTTTTGGGTTGGAAAGAAATCTAGAGGTAATATCCATACAAAATACTAACTCTATTTTTCGGATGTTCTTTGTAAATGCTTTTTTGGGTTGGAAACAATTCTAGCGGTAACACCCATACTAAAGACCAACTCCAATTTTTGGCTGTCCTATGAGTTTTCTTCTTTTTTATTTATTTAGGTGCTGGAATGGCGACCACGCATCGGTAAACGTAGCGTTGGTCGCCCCCAACAAGATGGACAGACGACATCAAACGAGTCGCAGGGAGCCGCTGGATACAAGCGGCCCAAGACCGTGGCCATCGGAACTCTCTACAAAAGACCAATGTCCAGCAGTGGACGTCTATCGGTTAAATTGATGATGATGATGATGATATTTATCTAAAGAACCCAAGTCGAGTTCGAGTTTTGCTATCATATCATCAAAGCATTGTTGAGGTTGGGGCGTCATTGCCTAGAAAATTACTGTTCACTCTTGTGTTGAAGATACTCAAGTTACCTTTAACTTCTACTACTCTTTTGATGTCAACTCTGATCTGATTGGTTCATGTATTATGTTTGAATTACTTTAAATTTGGAATGTTACATTTATTGCTTTAGATTGAATTTTGTCAAATTTGATGATTCCGTGAAAAACGCTCGTGGAAGCAACTTGTCTGAATGTCTGACATAACTTTTGTATTTTATATAAATTTCAATTGTTTTATCAGAAATAAATTCAAATATGTTTAAGATGAAATAAATAGTTTTCTCATTACTCCTTAAGTGTCTTTTTGGTTTGTAACCGATCCCACGAGTCACATCTTCCATTTAATAGGTTATGGGTCCAGCAGGCCAAGCTTTCAACGCAGTTTTCAGCAGCATTCAGTACCTACTTAGCATTGATATGCTTTAAATATTTGGTATTTAATATTATATTTTAAGTATGTTTATTTATTGACTATTTATATATATTATATCATATATATAAATATGTGTTATTTGTATGTAGTTTAAACATACCTTGTTTGACCTATTCCACTTTATAAATTCATCTTACTCACATCTAAGGGTAGCTGGAAGAGATCTCTTATAGGGATAAGCTTTCCTTTGTAGACTTCTTTTGTAAGTTATTGATATAACAAATTTGGTACAAAAATAATAAAAATAAAAATAAAATACAAAGAATTGTACATTCAAAAGAAGCCGGAGTCGTCTGTCGTTAGTACGACCAAACAAATTGCTTTTAAGATCAAGAGACATTGGTATTAAGTTTTTACGCTATTTGATGAATTCAGTTTCTTAGTAAAATTATTAACTACGACCTCCGTGACACAAAGCCTGCGCGCACGCACTATACAGTTGTGTCTCGTCTGGTGGGAGGTTTCGGTCATGGTTTCCCTACCGACGCAGACGTTGAGAATGCCTTCAAGGGCTAACTCGTACTCGTAGTGGAATAAAAAAAAAAATAACTATTTCTCGTATGTCTGGCGCTGGTTTGTTTCGCATTTTATTATTACTAGTCGACATTTATATGTATTAACAGACTACCGGATGGACGCACAAAAACATGTCAAAAGCGGGAACTGACAGAAGCCTACGAATTCTATCTCGGTCATATAGATAATGAGATGTCGATGCCAAATCCAATAATAATACTGCAGACACACGTGAGCAGCAATATCTGAAATTCTCTTTTTTATTATCCCCTTTTTAAAGTATAATTATTAAGTAGTAGTTTTTTAAAGTATAATTAAAGTATAGTATTAATATTTTTTTTTTCGTTTTATGGCTTTACACAGATTAGCCAATGTCAAGTTTATTATTTTATTAGTTCTCTTTTTATGGCTTTGCACAGATCAGCCAATGTCAAGTTTATAGCAATGTAGAAGTTAGGGAGAAATGGCGGGAAACTTCGCACTCCGCGGACGCGGCTCCCTCAAACCTTTCCCAAATTAATACCTATTAACCATTCAGAAAACTAGCCACTACACAAACGACACCAAAACTGTCCAAGACACAACCAACACCAGTCCTTTTCAAAATTAGCCAACAAACATTAATTCAAGAAAAGCGTGAAAAAACCGCGCCCGCCATATACGAAATCTCCCGCCTTTCTCCCACAATATTAGATACTTTTTTTTTTTTTTTTTCGTTTCATGGCTTTACACAGATTAGCCAATATCAAGTTTATTATTTTATTAGTTCTCTCTTTTTATGGCTTTGCACAGACTAGCCAATGTCAAGTTTATAGCAATGTAGAAGTTAGGGAGAAATGGCGGGAAACTTCGCACTCCGCGGACGCGGCTCCCTCAAACCTTTCCCAAATTAATACCTATTAACCATTCAGAAAACTAGCCACTACACAAACGACACCAAAACTGTCCACGACACAACCAACACCAGTCCTTTTCAAAATTAGCCAACAAACATTAATTCAAGAAAAGCGTGATAAAACCGCGCCCGCCATATACGAAATCTCCCGCCTTTCTCCCACAATATTTTTTTTGTTTTTGTTTCGGTTTATGGCTTTACACAGATTAGCCAATGTCAAGTTTATTATTTTATTAGTTCTCTCTTTTTATGGCTTTGCACAGATTAGCCAATGTCAAGTTTATAACAATGTAAAAGTTAGGGAGAAATGGCGGGAAACCTCGCACTCTGCGGACGCGGCTCCCTCAAACCTTTCCCAAATCAATACCTGTTAACCATTCAGAAAACCAGCCATTACACAAACGACACCAAAACTGTCCACGACACAACCAACACCAGTCCTTTTCAAAATTAGCCAACAAACACTAATTTAAGAATAGCGTGAAAAAACCGCGCCCGCCACGAAGTCTCCCGCCTTTCCCCCCCACAATATTAGATACTTATACACTAATAATTACCACAGATCATGTTAAATTATTAAAGCGCACAGATTAGAAAACGTCCTTTTTTAATTCGTGAAAAAGATATTTTGCTAGTGCCTTAATGGCGCTTAAATGTTTTATAGTTTCATAAAATCTTGTTTTCTACACTACTACAGTGCTTGTGCTACAGCTGCATAACTCTATGACAGACAGGTAGATCACGGAGTTATAGAGTAGGGCACTATTGGCGCCCTTTAGGAACTGCATAAGTAGCCATGTTGGCGTCGTTTTATCTGCACTGGATTAGTATAGACTGTAAAATAAATACGAGTACAATGAAATTAATACAATCAAAAATGAAGTTAGTCAAAATCATTAAATAGAGTGAAAACGCGATTACCTACTACTATTTCTTGTCTAATATGTCAAATCCAAATATCAGTGTAATTTAGTGCGTGTCTATATATTTTATATATCTAATATAGTATATGGTATGTAATGTATTTTACAAATTTCTAATATCCCATTTTCCGTCTCAGGATTCCTCAACCAACGGTTGTCTGGAAATCGCTTAAAGCGATAAGGCCGCCTTCGCGCATATGAATATAACAATATTTGTTATGTTTTATATAGCCACGTGCTTTACGATAAACTTACGAATGGATGACGGATGGTTGTAATCCGTATAACTAATCGGGAACTTGTAAGAAAACTGTGTGTAAATCACTGCACGTTCGTTCGTATGGACAGCGAGTGTATGTTTTGGATGCTGCAGGCATTGGCTAAGATCTCCGCTGCGGTACTCCAGTACCACCGATATAGACCGTCTTATCATTCTCCAGAATTGAATGAACGGGGGCGGACTCGAAGCTGGCGAATTCGCTGGAGGATTCGACGAATTATTTTGCAGTAAAAAACTGTAGCCTTAGCATTTGATTTACTCCCGTTATCGTTGAGTCACTTTTGATTATCAAAAAACTATAACGTCGAAGTAAAACGGATCTCATATTTTCAGACTACAGTCTCAATATCCATTGAACTCTTATTTTTAATTTTACAAACTTGTGCTGGTATGGAAGTCTAGGTGAAATCTTGGGAGACACTTTAAAATTTTTTATGGCGTAAGTATGTTTCAATATTAGATAACGACCCTGCGATTGTGAGCTAAAAATGCTAATGCTAAAGGTCTCATTGCATCATCGCGATACGACCCCTAATACTGGAACGAATATGAAAAAAGAAAGATGAGCCTAATGTCAATAAACTAAAAACGCGGGCGGGTGGTGCGAAGCGGTGGTTGAAGCTTGATTTTTTAGAAGAGCGTATGAATGTTTGTAACGGAAAAATGTACTCATCAGAAGTCATAGGTGTTCGGTGGAAATCCGCTAATTGTGTTAAAAACTGAAACAGACGCAAACGATGGCGTGACAACAGCTGATTTATTTCAAAATTGTGTAGTCTCTCCGAACTCAAATATTTATTTTATCTTCTGTTCCCGGGCTCTGTACTTCACTGGCAGGAATTGTTCGGTGTACGTAGCGCCGCTGTTGCGGAAGCGGTGATAGCCTAGTGGTTAGGGCGTCAGCCTCCAAATCAGAGGTCGGCGGTTCGAATCCGGGCACGCACCTCACTTGCTTCGACGGTGAAGGAAAACATCGTGAGGAAACCTGCACGCCTGAGAGTTCCCCATAATGTTCTCAAAGGCGTGTGAAGTCTGCCAATCCGCACATGGCCAGCGTGGTGGACTATGGCCAAACCCTTCTCATATTGAGAGGAGACCCGTGTTCTGTAGTGAACCGGTAATGGGTTGATCAATGACGTAGCGCCGCTGTTGCTATTATGTTTATAAACGCTGTAGAATGTCTATGAGCATGCTAATTTCAGAATCTACAAGCCTTTAAAAAGTAGACGGTAAGCTCTTATTAATTGAACGTATATGCTTGAACTTATATGCTATCGCAGGACGAGCTTAGCTTCGCATGCGTAGCTTAAGTAAGCGTTAGATTAGACCTACGTGCGCCGTAGAGGCGACACACGATCTTTCACGTCCACTGATATTTTATATTAAGTATTATTTTAGAGAAAGAAATTTAAAAATGAAAAAGTTTTGGGTTTTTGTAAATTTAATGGAATAACTTCCTATCAACATTGCCTTCTTTGAGCATATTTGAATATTTTCATTTAATTAAAATTTATAACCTGATAAAGTGATGCCCACTTTGTCACGTAAATAAATTATCTCAAAATAAAAGAGTTAAGTTTATTTATAGTCTATGGGTACGTCATATCTTACTACGCCGAAATCGTTTAATCGCTACACTTTTTCACTTCTAACAAGATTCGTAATTAATACTCGGTTATTTGTATAGATTTTTTACACATGTATCATATTGACTTACAACAAACAGTAAGATTGCAATAAATCTATCAAACGTAAAACCCAGAATCTTAAATATGCAAGTCGTGACAAACAACAGAAGGCATTGACTTGGCAGCGACAGTTTCGGCGAAAAACACTGAAAATAAAGTTAAATTTAAACACAACAAAAATATTGGGCCACTCCGGCAACAGAATGTCGCCGTGACAATCAATTAATCTCTGTGCGATGCCAAAAACGAAAATGTAGATTTAATATTTATTTCTAAATAGTAAAAACATTCTTTGTTCCGCCGGCTTTCATTTAGTCGTGTGCCGTCCTTTCGTATAGTAACGTTTGCCTTCTCCGAGTGCGAGTGACACAGTGGACGGTACAAAATGAATTCTGGATCCGAGGGCGTCAACTTAGTAGCCACCTACTGCATCCTTCTTCTGCTGCTGATATCGCTATGGCTCCTCTATTCGGCATTTTAGATCTAAATTGTGAGTAAATATTTCCAGTGCGTTGATCGCTCGTCCTCTTTTCACGCGGAATCATTAATGAGCTATAAATAAATACGTGTATACGTGTATATAGAGCAGAAGAGCTCAAATTTCAAATTATGAAAAACCAAACCATTATTAAGACGGCCATCTTTGACGTCTATGTTAAAAAGCTCTGAGTTGAATTGTTTTATGAAATTTAAAAACCCCAGATATCACTGTCAAATTCAATATTCAAAATTCAAATAATCTTTATTCAAATAGGCGCTTTTGACGCGTCAATAATTTACATACTAGTGATTTGATATTGATAACTACATTCTTAAACTTAAAACTGTCTTACTCAAATATAATAATCTAATTTAAAACTATTTTTGATAAAAAAAAATGAATCTTTTGGCACTTCTCTAATAGTTGTGTTGATTCCTTTAGCCATTGCAAACGAATGAATGGTGAAAAGTATTAATAAAATTAATGTAATGTGAATGCAATGTTTCTCAGTCTCGAAATAGGTAGTGATGTTTTTTCTATTATCTGATACATTATGGCTTTAGATACGTTATCCTCTGCTCTATAGCAATTGTTAAGTGGGTATATCTGAATATATTTCGGTTTATTGAGTGAAGCAGGACTGCCTTCGGTATATCGTGTCAATTTAACTAACACTATTCTCGTAATAAATCTAAACCTTCTGTCTACAACAATCGCGATAAATTTTAAGAGAATTCATGTAAATATCTTCCATAAATTCAAATTTTTGAAGATATTACGCTGTACGCTAATATATATACATAAATAATATATATAAGATATACGCTAACTTAAGGTTTACTTTGAGTTAAAATCTCTTTATTGTACAAATTCAAATGCTATTTGCTAATCATCATCGCCAGCATCAGATGTCTGAAGTAGAGCTGAGCATTGCTCAATTACTGCACACATCAGGCGAAATTAGGCACATATATAGCTTGCTCCTTATAGACTTCATCAAGGAGAAGTTTTAGGTTAAGGTTTTTCAGGGGATTTAACACAAAAAACACCTGGTGTAACTATACACAGCTACACAGCTTAGGCGAAATAAGGCAGAACTATGGTACCCTGGAGTAGATAGAGGATACTTTAATGCCGGCAAAACTAAAACTAAAAAAATCGAATGATACGCGAATGAAGTGGCGGGCGACTGCTGGTTCTACATAATTCGGAATCTGATTATTTTTATTCGTACAGTTACTTTTCGGAGCTCGTACCTAAAATATTAAATGATAATATAAACATCCTTAATCCACGAGTCCGGCCCTGTCCGCTGACGCACTGAGCCAGGCCGAGGGTCCACCATCGATCAGTCCTGCTCCACATCGCAATCATGCCGATCAACGCGGAGACGGTGAACCTCGCGGCCACCTACATGATCCTCGTGATCCTGCTGTTCTTCCTGTGGCTGCTGTACTCCGCGGTCTTCTAGCGCAGCGTGTAAGTGGCCCGCAAGTGACAACATTAGTGACGTGTAAATGTGTCATAGTTCGTGGACCACAGGATTTGGATTATATATGGCTAGTTTTGATACTTGAGACACATTAACGTGAAACACCATTCATTAACGCGATGTTAGACGTCACCGAAGATATAACCGCGACTTATCGAGATAATTTAACAATGGAATTTACATTTCCATTTGACGTTAAGCTATAACTGGGGTGGTGATATTATTTGGCACATAAAAGAAATTTAACGCGAGAATTATCGGGTTGAAGTGTTACATTTTTATCCTTCTTTCGATAATCATAAATCAAATTCATAAAATTAAAATTGGCACTCATCAGATATATACGAACGAAAAAAAGAAAAACCCCGGCTAAGTTTGTTGTGGGCTTCTTCTTAGACCGGGGCGCGTTTGGAACCCTCATAGCTTTACTTTTAAGTTTACGAATATAGTTATCACCATGAAATAACTACTATGTAAATTATTGACGCGTCAAAAGTGCCTTTTTAAGGACTATTTGAATAAAGATTATTTTGAATTTTGAATTATAGCAGCAGCGTCAAGTCCATTTTGTTCGATCGACATTTTATCGCCAAATGTGAATTGTCGTTGACAGTTGAGGTAGTGTGACCACTCTATTTATCGCTATAAGTATCAGCGAATATGAAGGCTTTTACGATTCCCGTGGATCTGGCCCGAGCAAAACAGTTTACCTAAAGGTCTTAAGTTTCCTTAATTGAAGAGTGTTAACACGGACAGGTGGAAGTTTCTTCTATTCTTTTTCAATTCTTCGCCGCTTCTTTCTCCGCCTCCACTTGATGGCTCAAACGCAATCGCAAAAACTCACCTTTTGAAAGATGATTGCGTTTGCGTTTTTTTATTCTTTTGGATATGCTCACGATAACGATTCACTCTGCTCACTAACCAAACTTAAAAAAAAATTAAAACCTTCCTCACTGACGCTCATCGAATAACGGAAACGGGCTTAAAAATAATCTTATTACGGAAAATAATCGTATTACAGAAAAAAAATATATCCCAAAAATTGTTAATGTTTGCATAATAATTTATTGTTGATATTTTCAGAATTATAAATTAATCTGAAATTTCCGCGTCTGTCTTTTCTATGACAAAGGAGTTCTGTGCCCGGAGGAATGTTAAAAGTCAAATAATGAGGGTGAAATTTTATGAACATCTTAGTATCTTGCAAGAAAGAGTTTCTTTATGATTAAGGTTCACTGGTATAGAATGCTAAGCAGTTAGTGCGCCGTTTGTATGTTTTGTGCAATAAAGTTAGTAAAAAAGTAGAAATAAAGCAAAGATAGGCAAATTGTAGCAGAAAGAATACATCTGTTAATGTTCATTGGGTTTTTCGACTGATAGCCGACCACTGATGGACGAAGGCCATTAGAAGGGATTTTCATTTACCACAATCCGCGGTCTTTTTGTTTCGCCTGGATCCCACGGTTTGGGTCTACGGATAGTATCACGCGTAATCAAGCCATTCATTGCCAGTAGAATTGACGATTTTTTGTTGTTCAATAAGTACTTTTTCTCGTTCCATGGTTTACATAGAACTATTAGTAAAGTCAGTGTAAATTATTCTATTCGTGTCACAACCAGTATCTAACCGACCAGCAGTTTCGCCCGGCCGGCAATTTTCCGCTTGTGTCCAGCAACTTCCTGCGAATCGCACCTGAAAGGCTTTAATTAAAATAACTGATGGTTTCTATAATTAGCATTGTTTGTTGTTATCACCGGCCCTTACCCACGACAGAGCTGTCAACGACAGATCTATAATTACATTGGTATTTATAAATGTGGATAGGGGCGTGGCGTAGGCGCCCCCGCGAGTGGAGACAATTTCGTGTCACTGGCCAGTTTTCTGGAGCCATTTGTCCAGTGCACGCGTCCGCCATGCCTCACCACGAGACCACGAGCCTGATCGCCACTTACCTCATCCTGGTGCTGCTGCTCGCCAGTCTCTGGTTACTCTACTCTGGAATGTTCTGAGGTGCATCTATATGAACTGTTTTTTTTAACGTGTTCCTTTTCTTCTAATTATCCGATACGGTGGTCTTCGGGCAGGTTCTTTGTCCATAAAATGTGCTAATTGTTCCATAGTTTCATTGAAGTGCATTTACTTCTACTTTCATAACCTTAAAACTGTCTTTTCATCCCCCGATGTGGATGCCATAATTCTTTCGACACGTTTTATTTTACATTTAATCTTCTTTTTGCTCCATGACCACAATGGTCATTAACAGAAAGATCAAGGTCGGTGTATACCTTTAATTGAACTAATATAGTTCGTTGGTTTTTTTTAGCAACACATTTATTCTCGTCCTTCAGAACTTGATGGTCAGAGAACTTTGCAATTGTTATATGATAGCAATCTAGGTAAAATCAACCTTATAATGAAGGAGTTATGAAACAGTTCAATCAGACTCATGAATCTCTGTCCAATTATGTTTTGCAGCTGTAATATCTTTCTCTTGTTATCTTATTATCATGTTGTAAGCTTAACTTTTCCTTGTATTCTGCTTTATACTTTAACGTAATTTGGTTTTAAATGAATGATTATTCAAGTCCAAATATTAACGTTGACTTTGCTAAATGCTTATTGTGTCTTTTATTTTTCCTACTACTTGTGCTATCACTTAATAATATCACTATTAATAAATCCTGCATTGCACTTCGATACACACTTTCGATATCACATTAATTACTTTACGCTGAAAATCTATAAACATCGTCGCCATTAAATTTAAATTAGTCGTAATTTTTAACGACATCCCGTATTGAACGGTTATGACATATCGATGATGTGACCAGTTCCTTCCATCATACATAAAATATTAAATTAAATTCTTGGCAACGGCGTATGAATAGCAAATAAACCACATTTAAAATAGCAAATCCTAGCCGTCATTACCGAGTTATAAAAATATTGGAAGTTTTGGCATCTCTGAGAGATCTTTAAATTAATAGTGACGATAAAAAAATCTAAGAATCCATTTTACTCTTCAAAGTATTTCGCTGTATAAAAGTAACCTTTGCTTAAAGTTTAGATTTTCACTAGATTATAGTTGTGTTGTTTCTCAAGTAGAGAATTTTTTTATTACTTTTTCATATTTTGAATTTTGATTCGACCCGAGATAGAATTACTTTACTTTATGAGCACGTTTCAAATGTCAGTTGTCAAGGTTGTTTGTTTGTAGTGAGTGACTACGGTTTGATTTAACCCAGGATACAACCAGTACACGTTCTCCAATAGACTAAGTGGACAGTTCGCATCCATCATAAAACCGAAAAAAAGTTATGGCATTATTAAAGTATAATGCATTATTGAAATAATTTTTGAATATTAGTGTGTATGTATGTTATGAATGTTGCGATTTTCTTTCATATATCTGTCGGCTCCTTTCGACTAGGTATCCTGGAAAAGATCGTGTTTATCGTCTGTATAAGGTGGCTTTATGCTTTTGTTTTTTTTTTTTTCATATTTCTTTCTGTTGCTTTATTTGCAATAATGTTGATGTTGATTTTAATATAAATAAAGTAACCGAGAATTAACAAAACAGAGGAAATTAAATGTGAAAATCAGACCGAGGAAAGTAATTAATTACTTTCTACAAATACACAATACATAAAATAATAAATTATACATTGTACAGCACGAAGTATTTGACGCACTTTTTCCAATTATAATTTTGGAACCAGTAGATAACGATTAACGTTGCGCTTTTAATTTCAAAAAGAATCAAAATATTGAGCTACATACCTACTGAATTTGGAAAAGTAAAATCTATCATTAAATCAAATAAATCGTTGATTTATAACATTTAATTTTATTATATTTTTAGATTAAATTTCACCAGTGACTGAACTAGAACCTAATACACATAAAACACAGCTAATAGATAATACTATTATTCAAGCATTTCTTATAAGCTAGATACTAAATTAACGCCGTCATAATTTGTCTAAGAAAAGAAAACCGTAGTTCAATTCTCCAAAACGTAGATGATTTCATTCCACCAGATGACACCTCAGTCAGATTCGGTACAGCTGTGGAGTAAGTAGATACAGGGGCTATAAATGTGCACGGCGCCTGGTCTCCTCGTGAGAACGCAACATTCCCCTGTCTAATTTTATCTACATTCTACATAATTCCACAGAAATTACGAGCGACGCGAATCCGCTGTACGAGTGGGTACATTAAACGTATTTCCACTTGTATAAAAATATATACTGTTCGTTTGTAAGCGCATCACTTTTTTTTTATCCACTACAAATTAGCCCTTGACGGCAATCTCATCTGATGGTAAGTGATGATGCAGTCCAAGATGGTAGCGGGCTAACCTGTTAGGGATATGGTAAAGTCATACTCCTAATTGGTTTCTACACGACATCGTGCCGGAACGCTAAATCGCTTGGCGACACGCCTTTGTCGGTAGGGTGGTAACTAGCCACGGCCGCAGCCTCAGACTCGAGCCGGGAATCGAACCCAGGACCTCCAACTTTATAATGCAACAGCGCGCGAGAACTTGAGAACGGCTTGAACAATTTAGCTTATTCTATTCCTACCTCTAATTTACCGCAAATCCAGAAGTGTGTATTTTGTGAGAAACACTCATATAAACCGCTCTTTTGAAATTTGGAGCTACTAACTACTATACCTATTCGAAATGAAAGTTTTTGTTAAATTTATTTAATAGCAGTTTTCCAACAAATGCTACAAATCGCGATATCCATAAATAGTCTTCTATAAAATTCCAGCTTTTGACCTTTGACTTTGACTTTTAGAAATTACTACATAGTAACAGAAGTTGTGGGCACATCTAGTTCGCAATAAAACATAGTTTTTCCGCCGATTGTACATCTGCCAAAACTCGAATAGTATCAAAGCATTCGCGCTTCATGTAAACATATTATTTGCCAGAAATACTATTTCGCAAAGTGGAATATAAGATATACGAGAATCTTCTAATGCAGACCGATGCCGGCAAACTGTTACATCGACTAAAAAATATATACATTGCATAAGTAAATAAGTTATATAGTAACAAAAGAAAAAATAAAAGCTATTTGCTGGTTAATAATTTAAAGGGGATCCTGATGAACAGATGTGTTCAAGAAGATCCCCTAGGGGATCGGGTCAAGGGATACTGGTGGTCTCACCCAATTAGAGATTGGGTGGTGTAGCATTTGGAGTAGTGTGTAAAAAATGACTTCATGAGCGTGAGAAATGAAATGAGTCTTATTCACGCGTTTAATTAATCTTTCCTTGAGCTGCTAGACGAGTGAAAGACTTCACAAACGATCACATCTTAAGAAGTACTGACGCGTGGCACGTCGTCTGGCTAATTGAATTAAAACAAATGAATGAACATACATTTGTCATGCTGTCTCGTAATCGTTTGTCTTCACTCTCTGTTAATCTTCATTACTATTTCTAGGACCGTTGAGTATTTATAAATAAACCGTAACGTGACCGAAAGATTTATACTATTAACTGATATATCGGATGCTTAACCATAAGAGATGGTGTTTTGAGAATGCTATGCAAAAGGAAATAAGTTATCAATGAAATGATTCCACCACAATATTTCCAAATTACATTCAACTATGTTTATTTCTTGTTTAGATAATTTATTCAAATTAGGAGCAAGATCGTTGAGGGATCTTGCTCGATTTGACGAATTTGGACGATATTCTTAAATTTCTTTACCAAACCAAGTTTACAGGTTGGATAAAACCGCTGAGTATACTGGTAAGAAGCTTAGTAGTAAATTTTTTCCAATATCGGATATTACATTAATCTATCTTTTGTGAGATCTGTTATCTATTCGAAAATCACCATTTATATTTTAATTCCCCTGTAATAAATATGTTTTTAACACATTCACTTAACGTATGTAACTAACGACGTGTAAATGTAATGCATTATGGTAGTAGCCTTATAATTTTCCTCAAATATCGGCAGGATACGGAGGGCAAAAAGATTTTTCAATTAAATTTTTACTAGACAGTTACTCTTTATTATGTTAAATTTAGATTTACGTTTCGAACAGTTAAATAAAGTTCATCGTTGGTAATACAATAATAACATTAACAATAACAATATTTGGTTTCACAGGTTTGTTTATAATCCACATTGGGTTGGATTTAGAATCGTGCGGCAGGAGTTTCGGGGAGAAAGATCTTTTATTCGGTAGAGGTTTGGTCCCCGATTGTCACAATAGCACTCGCATTACAAGGTAATTCACTTTTTTCGAGAAAACCAAAAAAAACTAACATAACCTAAAAATAGGTAAAACATCGAAAAAATAATGCAATATTACGGGAGAGCTAGATAGCATATATAATTTTGTATAAGTGCAACAAGGACGTAAGATCATGTCTAAGACTAGTGTCACGTGGTCTATGCTCTCTGTCAACTGTCAAATCATAATATGACGAACTACTAATTTCTAATGGTAAGAAAACTTCACACTTGGAAACGACATGAGCTGATGTAGGTCGAATAGTGTGACAGAACCAAATTGGCCAACTCCTACTCCACGTAGTCTTGTCTGCCCTACCGCTAGAGTGTTTTTATGAAGTGCGAAGCCAGAAGCTCGCGAAGGATGTCCTGAATGAAGCGAGCCTACGAGGCAGAGTGGAGCGAAGAGGGGAGGTGGCGAGCGGAGCGAGCCGGCGACCTTCGTAGCGAAACGAAGGTCGAGTAGGTGAAGCTGTATGAAGGGGCGACGGAGCGAGTCGTCTGGCGTAGCCCATTTGATTTGTAGCTCTCCCGTAATATTGCATTATTTTTTCGATGTTTTACCTATTTATAGGTTATGTTAGTTTTTTTTTGTTTTCTCGAAAAAAGTGCATTATCTTGTAATGCGAGTGCTATTGTTACAATCGGGGACCAAACCTCTTTCTCCCCGAAACTCCTGCCGCACGATTCTAAATTTTAACCACAGACCACAAAAAAATAAAAATACTGTGACAGTAGTCTTTGACATTATCTTACGTCCTTGTTGCACTTATACAAAATTATATATGCTATCTAGCTCTCCCGTAATATTGCATTATTTTTTCGACGTTTTACCTATTTATAGGTTATGTTAGTTTTTTTTGGTTTTCTCGAAAAAAGTGAATTACCTTGTAATGCGAGTGCTATTGTGACAATCGGGGACCAAACCTCTACCGAATAAAACATCTTTCTCCCCGAAACTCCTGCCGCACGATTCTAAATTTTAACCTCCACATTATTTAAAAAGTGAACCAAACACATTGTACCTAGTTTATGACGTTTGGCATCACTTGCCCTCTAGCCAGTAACCGAGTTAAAATTACAGACAATAAAAAAGATCAAAGCTGTGCGCTGATCTTTGAATAATTTAAAAAAAAACTTCGCAGAAAATACTCCAATGGCACAACACATCAATTACGCCCGTCTACTTCTCTAAAAACTGAATACTTCGGTATAGCGACAAAGGATTGACGCACTTCTTGCAATAAATCATGCAAGCTGTTTCGACAGATTGTCGAAATTATTTTTTAAAACGACGCCAAACCGCATTAAAATAGATTTCTATTTTAATCGGGTTTAAACATACTGTCCTTGCCCTTCTTATATAAAACAACTGAAGAAGTGACCGCGACGCTACGATAGGAACTTGAAAGTTGAGTTACTAAAACCTGTCGAAAATTTTGTCAAAGCTAGCTGGCAAAAAGCTGTTTACTATAAATGCGTATATCGAAAACGTTCGTTCTATTTAGTTTACAGGAGGAGTTTATTTTACTGTTAATTTATAAACAGCATATTTATAGATAAAAGGCCACTAATCAGGAATTCACATAATAATTTTACTAGCGGTTTGACACTCGGGTACGTTTACGAAACATTTTTCGGGAATTACGAACAGTACGTTTCAGAATACAAGTTCTTTATTTGGTTCGGTTTTGGTTCGCTATGAAAATGAAATTATCCAGCTGTAATTATTTATTTTATATATATAAAAAATATTGTTTGTGTGAATATACTCTATACGTTTCGAAGCCATCGATCAGTTTGTGATGAAATTTTGGTAGAGAATCAAAAAAATTATACATGAATTTTATGGGTTCTTAGCCCAGAATTAAATCGAGTTTTTTTGTGCCGGGCTGTTATAATGGATTTTTGGAAAATGACAAATAGGAAATGTTACAAAAATCTTAGCACAGATATATCCGATCCTTGTCACGAGCTCGCCGGAAACGCAAATAGTTTTGGCCAATCTGTTCATAAATAACAAGTTATAGCGACATTAAGATCGTCAGTAAAATTTTTCTCTTCGTATTTTTGTTAAACAGATTGATTTATTTTAATAAAAAAGCACCCGTACAATCCTACTGTGTTTATTTTTGAAGAAACAATATTAGCTTTCGTTTCGTGAGAAAATAATAATGATGGATAAGTTTAAGAATATTAATGAAACGAAAATACTTATTTCAAGTAGTGATTTACACATTCATTAGTATCGTTAAGTCTTAAGGGACGGTTTTGCAAAACTCCTAAACTTAGCGTTAGTTCTGTCCTTTCTAACACAAAAATGACTGACTATATTGGCTTAGATATATTGGAGATATGAAGTAATATCGACAAAAAGGATGATCCCCACTACCGAACAAGAGAGAATTCAACATAGAATTAGGAATAGCGAAATAAGATTGATAAAATACACAACCTGATACAGATTTGGATTTGGCGTTATTCAAAAATAGTTTTTTTTTACGTTATGTTACTTATTGAAGAAGTCTCCCAAGATATTTTTGCCAATATATTTAATAATTATACAACAATTCGATAATTCAACGATTTTATTGTATGTATAGATACAACATACTTATAATCTACCTTCTACTTTAATTATAACAGTTTTAGATCTATGATATGTGGTACACCCTATAGACCTACAAGACTTTGAGCTGTATGTTATTAAATGATATTGAATGGTTAAGTCTGAAAATCATGCAAAATGAGTTGTTAAAGTGGCATTTCAAAATATTGTAAAAGATATTTCCTTCTAGATCAAAGAAATTATCACACGTTCAAAGAAGAGCAAACACTACAAAATTACTCTTGATAAGAACTGGATACAGAACTAGCTCCTACCTAAAAGGAACTTTAAAATATCCAGTGGGTTTCGTTTCCGGATTAATATCTAGCCGGATAAATATTTCTTAGCATATATTATATGCATATATGCTAAGAAATATTTATCCGACTATAAGCATAGCTTAAGTATTGCATGCATATAATTTATCTTAAATGATAAAATATCTTTCTAAGACGTGTAAACAGTCATGTGCAAAAAAAATAAGAAGTAATATAATGTTTCGTTTGTTTCAGATGTGGTCAAGACAAGACAAAACTAGAGACCAATATAAAATGGCGGATAGACGATCGCTGTAAAAAAATAAACTATATAATTTTAAGAAACCGTAATTTTAGTGTTAAGTTAACTTTACTTTAAGCAATGTTGTATACACCCAAGCATTTATATGAAACGAACTCTGGATCATCAGGTGGAAGACGCTCAAGGTTACTCGGACATGAACATTACAAGAAAAGGACTTTTATCTTTAAGCAAGCAAAACATCATGAGCACAGTGCTGGGCATTCCAAGTTAATTAAAAACTTAAAATGTATAACATAAAATATGAAAGACAACTATCATCAAAATAACATCCAGCGGAATTATGTTATGGTAACATTTTTTAATTTTTTATGTCGTTCGGTGCAGCTCGACTATTTTAGAATGTTATTGCCTACTTACTTATTGTTATTAAGAACTAAGTAAATGTAATAAAGTTTTTTTTTTTAAGAATAACTCGCGCTACGTCTTTCTTTTACTGCATTTTTATTACGTTTAAATCTCTCGAATAGAAAATACACAGTTGTAAATTACAAGGTTGTTAAACTTTTCTCGCTACACGTAAAAACAACGTGCAGCATGTTTCACAGTGATGAATGTGAATCCAATGTATTGTAAGGAACTAGAATAGCTTTGCGTAAAACCGGACTCCGGTGGATGGGCAAATTGATGTGATCAGCCGAAATAGAGTTTGATGTTGGCTCTCGGCCAAATAAACATTCACTAATTCATAAACTAGATTCATATCAGCGGTAACCGTGGACGAACATCCTCTACATTTCGATAGCAACGACCATACTAATTATTAAAAGACACGATTAATTAGATTCTATGGATACATTTTTTGGTTATTCGACTACTAATAAGCCCTTGACTTGTAGTAAGTGATGATCCAGTCTGAGATGGTAGCGGGCAACTATCGTTTTTTTGAAATATAAATTTACGAAAAAAAGAAAAATCTGAATTGGCTAGGATAATCTCTTCAAGGCATCTTGTGCCCTAAAGATCGCAAGGGCCCTCGTTATAGTCCTCGGTACTGTAAATGAGATCTTCCAAATCAAAACTGTAAACGTTTTACGGTCTAGTTCTTGTCATGATGAATATATGATGAAGGTCGTCGGAAGGAGGGCTGTACCAACCCTGGAAAATCATCTGGAAAATGGAAGAAAGGGAGCCCTACCAACGCGTTTACCAGTACGGGGCTGCCAAAACACGTCGCCGTTGTGCAGCTAACAGATTTAGTAGATACATTAGCGCATCTTTAAATACTGTTATGGAAGAAAACAATTAATCTCTTAAAAATAAAACAATTAATCAAATCTATCTAAATATAAAAAGAAATGAAAAAATAGAGAGGTTTTTTAACTTTAACTTTTTTTATCTAATACAGAGGAGTCACTTTCACTTGATGTCACTGATGGCGACCCTGTAACATTTTCATCAACTTTTGGATCCGGTGGCATATCACTATCAAGTGATTTGAGATTTCTTTCATCTGCAGACAGGTTTCTGATTGGTTTCAATTCATGGATTTCCACTGGATGTGATGCTGGTTTACCGTCTTCGTATCGCACGTGAGGCTTACGTTTTTTAAAGCTCATAGATGGTGCGATTCCTCTTAGTTTCTCCAATGTTATTTTTTGAGAGCTTTTATTATCAAGCCAACTTTGAGTTTCTTTACGTTTTTGTTCTTGAATATAATCTTCAACACTCTTCAATTCGCTTACTAATTTCTGTCTAGACGCACTAGGAGGTTCCTCTTCATACAGTTTATGCTGTTCATCAAAAGTGATAGATTCGTTCGATATTATACGTTCACTAATATTATCGTTTAACATAGCTCTTTTTGATGTACTGGGCGACATACTAACAGTTGATAATTTTTTCATTGAAGATGTTTTAGGCTTTATTTTATTGAAATCGGTAGTCTTTTTCGACAAGTTTTTATCGTCTTCATCCTCAAGAATTTTAAGATGTTCTACACTGGGTTTACTAGCAGGTTGCTTGTTTATATTTTTATCATCCAAACTTGAATCTGAGTGGTTACTACGAGTTGGCCACATATATGGTTTATCAATAGATTGGGTTCTGTGACTTGGTCCTGGTGGGGGGATGAATTTTTCAGACCTCGCTTTTCGTGAACTACCGGTGTCAGATGATGCTTTAGGAGAAGCGAATGGTTGAGTTTTAGGATCTGAGGTCCGCAGATCATTGCTCTTGAACAAGTTGCCTGTGCCGTTTTTATCATCTCCGTAAAAATCGTCGTCTGTATCATGAACTATATGTTTGTTGATAGCATCTCTGCTTTTTGGAAAATGTTTCAATATATCTTCCCAATCGTTCAGATGTAGAGTAAGCACTTGTGCTTTCGTAGCGGTTATATATGAATTGGTATAAGGTAATTCGTGTATAAGGCCCTGCAACTAAAAAAAAACATATATCTGTTACATAATCTTACGATTCTTAAAAAAATTAAAAAAACAGGTTTTTCGAGAAAAGAATTCAATTTTCTATTAGGTTAGCCTAAAATAACCAAAGGAGTTTTTGTTTTGCTACCTTTTTTTTACATACTACAAGTAAGCACTTGACGGCTATCTCACCTGGTGGTAAGTGATGATGCAGTCTAGGATGGAAACGGGCTAACCTGTTAGGGGGGTATGATAAGCCCACACTCCTAATTGGTCACCATGCCGGAACGCTTAATCGCTTGGCGACACGTCTTTGTCGGTAGGATGGTCACCACCAGACCAGACTCGAGCCGGGAATCGAACCCAGGACCTCCAACTTTATAATGCGACAGCACTACGGAGGTCGTCAAATGAAAATATAATCCTGAATAATACTGTAAATTCGAATGTGAGTTTGTTTGTTCATGACGCTTTCAGTCCTTATCCACTAAATCGATTTAAACAGAAAAATACCCATTGAAAGCTACGTTATCAACCAGTAACATAGGCATTTATTCCCACGGGAATCGACACAGATAGCACCGCAGGGCGCAGCTAGTTAAGTAATCAAGCTCAACTCACCAGGCCGAAATGTTCTCCAGTCTGGTAGGTTTTTGATTGATTTTCGCATATTTCACGAACTCGCCCTGTATGTATTATGTACATCGAGTCTGTTATTTCGCCATCTTTAACGACATACATGTCTGAAATAAATTGTTTTAATTATGTAATATTTTATTAACTAAAAAAGTTTACATTTGATTGGTTATGTAATATTCATTATATTTAACCACTCAACGGATTTAATAATTGTTCTTCAACAGTTCAGTTAGCCTTAAAGTAAAATATTAACTAGAATTTGCTAAAAGACTTGTTTTAGAGCTAAGGTCTATAATTCTATTCTTTTCTGACAGTTGTTAACTGCCATATCTGCACATTTTGACAGTGACAGGGTGACGGAAATATGGAACCAAACATGTTTTGCATTACAGACTTTGCAAAATATTTTTACTGTGTCCTTAATTATTACTCGGACATAGGTAATATTTTAAAAACTATCCAAAACATTTTAAATATTACCATTACATAAAATCCAAATAAAAAATAAGTAATAGAAAGACGTAATTGACATTGAAATTAATACAGTACAGTAGTCGTCGTGAACAACCCATTACCGGCTCACTACAGAGCACAGGTCTCCTCTCAATATGAGAAGGGTTTTGGCCATAGTCTACCACGCTGGCCATGTGCGGATTGGCAGACTTCACACGCCTTTGAGAACATTATGGAGAACTCTCAGGCGTGCAGGTTTCCTCACGATGTTTTCCTTCACCGTTGAAGCAAGTGATATTTTAATAATATAACAGGTAATGTATGTCGTAGATTACCTTCAGTATAGGAATGAAGCTTCATAAACCCTACAAGCTGCCGAAGGAAAGCAGGCTCGCAGTGTTTGAATACAACATGCTGAAATGATCAAGGGATTCTATAAAAATCTGATATATACAACTAGTTTAAATGTTCAAGGGATTCAATAAAAACAGATATATGCAACTAGTTTAAATGTTCAAGGGATTCAATAAAAACAGATATATGCAACTAGTTTAAATGTTCAAGCGATTCAATAAAAACAGATATATGCAACTAGTTTACATGTTCAAGAACACATTTGTCATTTTCAGCGGCGTTTACTGATTTATCTGCGTATGTTATCACGATTTTCATCAATGTCATCTCAACCGCAGGACGCCTGTTAACACAGTTATTTTGCGCACGCTACGGTTTTGTGCCGCTTGTATTGACTCCCCCGCGGCCAGACTGGCGACCAGAATACCCACTACAACCCAGCGATGCTCTTTCGCGTCGCCTGGTGGCTGGGTCACGCAAACGATCACTACTTGACCGCAACAATCTCTGACGTCTGGTGGACAGACGAAATAAAACAAGAAGCAGGGTGCTTCTTGTTTTATTTCGTCTGTCCACCCTCTAGGCAGTGTTTTTCGCAGGGTATGTAAGAAGATTTATTTACATTCTTTTATTGTACACCACGAAAAAGGAAAAATAAAACAAAAAAAGACAAAAAATAACAGACAGTAGTATACAATTTGGCGGCCTTATCGCTACATAGCGATCTCTTCCAGGCAACCAAATATAAGATATAGAGATACGGAAAGAGGAAGATAATTCAATATGGAAAAAATATTCTTTAATTTGGGTCTTTACGGTAGAAAATTATTTTAAACATGTATGAAGTGCAGGCCAATAACACAAGACCTACAAAGATTCTCGTGACTCTCGAACATGTTTATATCTCCGGAGGTCCCTGGGCTAGGGTCTGCACTGTTTTATGCATGTATGAAGGGCACGCCAATGTTTTCAAATGTACGCTACATTCGCCACTTGCATCATTCAAATGGCTTATTCAATAAAGAGTTTAAAGTCCAGTCCTCACAGAGCCCTCACATTTGTTAGATGCTTCAGGTAGGCAGCAGACATGATTCTCAGCCTGAGACAGTTGGGCGCTGTGTCCAAGAAGTGCGGGAGCTGCAGGCCGCGGGAGTTCCTCCACAGGTGCATAGAATACTTGTTCACCACTGCCACCAAGTTCTTCGACACGCGGTTGTTTTTCAGGAATTCCTGCAAATGTGATTCTATACCATCTGAATACCAACAACCAACGAAGACCGATGCGTCAAGACCAAAAGCGTGAGATACGAAACTGCAATACATTGGGTATAATTGTTGTCTGTGGAAATCACAAACACACACATACCTAATTTACATTTACAACAGCCCAGATAAATAATTTAAACTCCGTAAGATGGAGAAACTTCCAAAACAAAACGAATAAAATATACAAATTGTGAAACTTATAAAAAGCCAGATGCGAGCATTTATTTTTATCCCCGATGGAATTTTAACAAACAACAAACTCAATACTTGATAAAATTATCATAGAGGAAAGTTTGTTCGCTGTCTGTCTGTCAGCACGCTGTTAATCATTAATCATTAACCATTCATCATGAATAAGGATTTTTTTTGTGTTTGTCTTATTCATATCATTACTATGTAGTGTTTTGTATTTTATCTAGGTATGTTATGATATCGGGGCAGTCCAAATACAGGCCGCTGAAAAAACAAGGCAACTATTCTGTTGGCAACATTTTATTACTGCAGAACTCTTAAAACATTTCAGGGAAGGTACCTTAGATCTTTGTATACAATATTATTTTTATCATGAAAAACTTGCAAAGTGAGGGTTTTGCTTCTTCTCTCGTCAACTTTAGAATTTAATAGGTTATTTTGTATGTTGGCACTGTAGACGCGGATGAGGCCGGGGGCAGAGCTAGTATTAAATATCATAAAGATAACAAAGTTATATACGCAGTGTGCAATATAAATAGCGGTTCTGTTCAGTACGGAGCAGATCGGCTCGGGTTGGCATGAAGCAATCCAAATAATACGCATTCATTAACCCGTCGCCGTGATTGATGTGTTTGATTTGGCCACCGCTCGCTTCGTCTGGCCGCCTGGTATTTTAGTTTTGACAAATGGCTAATTGGATAAACATTTACTGAATACATTAATTCATAAATCTATTTGTTCTCATATCAAAAGACAAATTATTATGTTCTGTCCCCGTCATCTTTGGGACTTGTACTTTGGCCGTTGAAAGAACCCGTTTATGACGGGTCGTTATCAAATGGACGATGTAACTTTGAAGTGGCGTTGACTTTACGATAGACTTATTTTCACTGTCTATTTGCTCTACTAACAACTGAGTATCATCTTGTATATAACATTCTCTTGTCACAATGTTCGTTCCCATACTCCTCCGAAACGGCTCGACCGATTCTTATGAAATTTTTCATGCATATTCAGTAAGTCTGAGAATCGGCTACTATTTTTCAAACCCCTAAGTGATAAGGGGTGTCGAACACAATTTTTTTTTGTTTTTGTATTATACGGCATTGAAAAATACATACAACCTTAAATTCTCTCCCTTCGATCGCCAACCCGTATTTTTTAAAAGTAATTTTAGTAATTGAATCATTTGTCATCCTGCTCGATAACTGGACAATTATCTTTTTTATTGTGAATGTTTTTCACTCGACTAATTCGACAAAAAATTTTGCTAAGCTTATTGTAAAGCTAATTTAAATATATATATATATATATATATATATTCAACTGCAGTGTATTTACTACACAAGGTAGACTGAAAACTCTCATCTGAATGAATCGCCAACTTAGACCAGCTTGGCGACTGGCTTCCATCGAGGTGAGTGATCCCAATGTTATTTTTATATTCCCTCATCGTTCACAGCGCCCCATGCCTCTTCCACTCATATACCACATCCTTTCACACAGTAAGTTAGTTTTTTTTTTCTACAATACAAATTCCCTAGAAATAATTTATGTGGCAAAACAACGTTTGCTGGGTCAGCTAGTTTCTAATAAGAATATTTTTGTTAAATAGAAACGTACTCGGTCCCTAGTTTTAATTACCTAAATGAATGAGCACTCACTATGAGTGCTAAAGCTTGCCGCTGCCAAGTAGGACCGCGATTGTCTTAGTTCCAGTTGGCAGCCGTATCTACTTAATGCACGTTGGATAAATACGGGAGGTTGTCTTAATTGAGATAAGATTTATTTTATTACCATTTTGTATGTATTTTCTTTGCAATAATAAGTTATTTCGAAACGTGTCCCAAAAAATTTTTCATATCCTCATTTTTTATTTTTTATTTTTGACGACCTCCGTGGCGCAGTGCGTGCGCTGTCCCATTATAAAGTTGGAGGTCCTGGGTTCGATTCCCGGCTCGAGTCTGGTCTGGTGGGAGGCTTAAGCCGTGGCTAGTTACCACCCTACCGACAAAGACGTGTCGCCAAGCGATTTAGCGTTCCGGCACGATGTCGCGTAGAAACCAATTAGGAGTGTGGGCTTACGAAACCCCTAACAGGTTAGCCCGCTACCATCCCAGACTGCATCATCACTTACCACCAGGTGAGATAGCCGTCAAGGGCTAACTTGTAGTGTATAAAAAAATATATATATATTTTTATTTACTCATATTATGTGAAACTTGGAATAAATTTCGGATATTCAGATACACCTTATTTGACGTTTGAAAACCAACCCTTCATTAAATACCGTCAAAGTTCGAGTTGGACTCGCTTACGAAGGGTTCATTTCCAAGTGCGATATAAAACACTACATTTACATTACAATAGCATTGAGCAAAAAAGTTTCTTGTATAATAAAGTTCAGAAATTCTCCAACACATCATGTTATTCTAATTAGAAATGTTAATCTAATTCTAATCAGAAATGTTACGTCTGTCTGTAACACCAATAAGAAAAAGTGTACAGCTCAGTATATGCCGCGTCTTATTTAAACACGTCGCTGATTTTCAGTTGAGACCAGATTTACAGCGTGTGTTTTTCCATAGTCGCCATAAAATCAAATAAAAACAATTTGCTTTAAATATGAGTACAAAATGGGTAACAGATGTAGTTATAAGACATAGAAACCAACATGTTTTGCCATTACGTACAAATTATTTTTACCGTTTCCTTCATTATTTCTTTGACATACGAGTAGATTTAAGAAAAATTGAATATTAAATGGATTCCCATTCTGAAAAGAGTTTTTGTTTTTGCTCGATTTTGGTAATCCTAAATAATAATTGTCGTATTTCATATTACACCGTGTTACATAACCTTATGTACTTTGTGTACCAAATCTATCATTTATTTTACAAGACTCCTGACTTTAAGGGACGTGCTGTGGTGGTTTTTAGTTTGGGTAATTTGGTCCTGCCCAAGAGACGGAGTTAGCAATAAAAAAATTCCACCAAAAACAAGCTCTATCAGATATAGGCATCTTCTGTACCTGAAGTTCCATATGCTTGGCGTAGAATTTAAACGAGCGGAAGGATTTGTACTGGATGATGTTGGAAAGTTCCCCCACGTATATCATGTACATCATAACGGAGACGACTTGTAGAACTGACACGAATGCTACCTGAAACATATTAATTTAATTTGCGAGTTAAACTTTTAACTTACAAAAACCCAAACTTCATAGTAGAATAGCCTCAAGTACCTTGTATCTAATTTAACAACTCAGGAGCGTTGACAAGTTAGCTAGGGTAAGAGGATCTTCACAGTTCCCTCTATAATTGTATGTTTTATGGACTAGAATTAAAGATTTCTCTCCTTCGTCTTTTTTTGGAAAATCAATACTACATACCCCTAGTTTCACAGAATTGACTATATATAAACATTATTATATCCCTAGATTTCTGACATTATTATCACAAAACCCTAATATTTATTTGAGATATAATTATCCACAAGCAAACATTTTTGTCAAGCGAGCTCCAAAATATTTATGTTACGCGGATTATAGCAAATCGATTTTATAGTTATGATTGTAAGTTCCGTTAAGGATAATTGATATTGTGTTTCAAAAGACTTGGAGACTTTGTTTTGCTTTTCTTTTTGGTTGCACATTTTTGTTTTATTGTTTTTTTGTAGGCCTAGTGCTTTTGGCCAAGCTTTATTAAATTAAATCACACCCAGGGGAGTCGGCAATGAAACTGAAGCACAGGTTACACCTAGTTTGGCTTCAGAAGCTTACCATTTACTTTATATTCAATAATAAAAATAAATGTAAAGTCATAAGGCTGTATACTATAATTGTTATTTTGCATTGTTTATTTCTTTGTGTCTTATTACAAGGAAAAGGTCGGCAACATAGTCTTTTTCTCTATAAGCGTTGAGCTAGTACCCATTTTATTTTTTACGTTAATAACAACGTTAATTACCTCTGCTTGTTTTTTAGGCATAATATCACCAACTCCGTTTTGTGTGAACGTCGTCAGTACAAAATACATTGAGCAAATGTAGTAGCTGTCACACAAGGTCTGACCAGCATCTAAAATCACGTTTTTTTTTTAATTCAAATCCCATGATAACTATTATCCTTCGACCTATGGTCATTATACGCACTCTAAGAGGGGTCTCTTTTGAGTCACTTTCTTACAGTTTAACCCAGTGGCGACTACCTTACAAAATTTTTAATAGAGAATACAATTATTGTAACTGTTATATGACAATATGATAGCAGAAGTAATATATATAGATACTAAAAAACTATTAATACTTTGCAAATAGTATTATAAAGAAATAATAATATAACAGTTATAGTTGCTATAGACGATACTTATGTTTATAAAAGATCTATAACATCAAGTGTCTGTATCTCATTGCAAGTGATGACGTAGTAAAAGAGAATGGAATAATGTTTCAAATCAGCACCATAATTGATTGTTGGGATTAATCTTGTTTTATTACATACACTTAATAAATAATACCACGCTAAGTTTGTCTATACACCAGGGAGCGTTTAGAACCCTTTAGTTTTAATTTTACAAGTGAAGTGAGATGATGATTATACATCATCTCACTAAATTGTAAAAATAATATGTAAGCATTAAATGCGCATACGTTAAGATGAATAGTGTAGAAATATCTACAATTAAAAAAAAACAATTATATGGAATTTGAAATTCTAATTCACTTTGTGAATACAATGACGACAAAGCCACTAAAAATGATAATAAAAATAAAATCATCCTAAAATCAAATAATAATATTTGAAAAGAGGAACAAAGCGATTCATGATAATTCATTAATTAATGAATCAATAGATGATAGTGGTAAAACAATTGATGAAATTAAAGTTACTGTCATATATCCAAGATGATTTGGGGTGGATCGTCTCCTCACACATCGCGATGAAATACCAGAGGCAAGCGCTCACGTGCACAGACAGTGGGAACCAGATCAGCACAGTCACCACTGTGGTAATCGTAAGGTTGATGGAGATTCTCTTGTTGTGTTGTTGCAAGCACTTGTATATTGTCACCTTTTGTAAAGATTTAAAGAAGTATTAATTTAAAATAAAGGATAACTTAAGAAAACTTTTACGGTGAAGGAAAAACCATGTCAAAAGCGGCGCGACCGAGGTTTCTTATAATGTTCTCAAAAGCGCGTTAAATCTACCAAATTATGGCCTAGTCTAAGGCTATAATTTGGTACAACCCAAAACATTCAGAGCGTTAGCTCGCGCTGTTATGGACCGATAATGGGTTGATAATAATGACGAGGATAATAAACTTTGGGAAATTTAATCAATGCTGCAGCAATAATACACTTTCACTCTCTGCTTTTTAACTTTCTAAGCACAGCTAGATTCAAGAATATCCTTCCGGTATAAGTCTACCATTTTACCTATTTGAAAAGTTGCAATCTGATTGAGATTCAGTAGTGAATAGTATCCGTTAAAAAACAAGAATAAGAGAGTTCCATCTCCAAAAATCTACTAGATTCTTATCAAATTACATTCCATCGGTACACACCTTTTCAATGAAAAAGTTGGTAACACCGATATCAATCTTAATCTGCATAGTTTAAATACTTACGATCCTAAATATTCTGTTCAACCTTAGCCAAGCGAATGCAGTTCCCCGATGACCACTACTAGTTAAGCAAAGTATTTCGATAGGTAAACAGGAAATCAGGTCATATTTGAACTCTTTTCTTATGTAACTGTAACATTTACGAATACTTTAAAAAATCTTCAAAACTGTTTTAAAAAAGAAGTTATAATAAGTTTCAAAATGGCTAGTTATGGCATATCTCACAATACTGTTAGTTAATACAGACACTTCAACAATTACTAGTCATAAAAAAAATCAAAATAATAATTATTACTTTTATACTGAAACGACTATAGTAAGTTATAATAAGTTTCAAAATGGCTAGTTATGGCATATCTCACAATACTGTTGGTTAATACAGACACTTCAACAATTACTAGTCGTAAAAAAAAATTCAAAATAATTATTACTACTTTTATACTGAAACTACAATAGGAAAGTGCCAAATGGTGCATTTTTCGATCAAAAATATGGTTAAGAAACGTCTGCTAAATTGGGGTACATATAGAAAACTTTCTTATTCTTCATCAAATATATTATAATGTCTTACTTTTTTCGGAACTTTATCAAAGTCTTGGAAACATTTTCATCAGTATCAATCGTCTGTGGTATATAATATCTGTGGTATACGTATTGAAAAAAGAACTTCCCCAGGAAGCACGCATCCAAGAAATACAAGTAGATGATCAACATAGGTCTGTTGTCCAGAAAACCGGCGTTATACACGTCTGCGTAGATGGACGATAGGCTAATGATAGTCAAGTAGATTCTGATAAGGTTGTGGCTGACATTCAAAGGATTTACCATGTCTTTGCGAAATATCAACGATGATGTATTCGAACGTTCATTAACGTTAAATTCAATAAAGGACGCTATGCCTGGAATGTATTTCTGAAAATTAAATGAGTGATTACAAAGTCTGACGTTTGAAAGTAGAATTATGGCAGAATGTGCATGACACAAAAATACCATGGGGTATCTAAATATTCTGTTCGTTGTTATTACTACACTGGTCATTATGGGATAAGATAACAATATAAACCAGTTCCAAATTTAAAAAAGTATTGCACTAGTTAGTGCAATGTGTGTGTGTTAATCTTATAATGTTAAGTAGCGAATAAAATAGTTTTTTCGTCTGAATTTAGATATTTGTAAAATCTAAATTAGTACCATATTTTACTATGTATAATGTACCTCATTCGAAGGTCGATAAGAATGCAAGAGTTTCAAAACAGCAGGAAATTCGCTGATGATACTGAAGAAAGCCTGCGAGCTTATCTGTAGCAAATGCACTTGACTGGTGGTTTTCATTGATATCGGACATCGGATAGTCGACGCTCCTTCCAAATTTCCAAACATGCTGCAATATCAGTAAAAATAAAATCAACATATTTTGTAAGCTTTTAATTTCTAATTATCTTGAATACTGGATTTTTTTTGTTGCAAGTGATTGGTTCCTAAATTTACTTTACTTGCCTTTGCTTGCTGATAATTTAACTCTGACTTACCTTCCCTTGCCAAGTGTAACGAAGCCGTCGTCATTTTCGCTCTCTTTAACGGCCACACTACCACTATCAATGAAAAAGATGTCAGAAACGACATCATCTTCTTCTATCACTGTGGTATCTTTTAGGAAATAAAAACTGCCTACTGCACGGCCCATAACGCGTAGAAGTGATACGTCGCACTTATTGAGGATAGGACACTGGACAGAAAAATCGTTATTAGCATGACATCCTCTTTCATAGGAGAGAAGAATACTGAGCTGTATACCACTCCAGTGCACCCATGAGGCTTGAGTACCCATTTTAGGTATCTTAGGTAACGATTATTTAGACTATGATCCTCAGGATCAGGAAATTTTGACTCAACAAGTTTACATCGCTCAATTGCTAAATTACCTTTGGAACTTTGTGACCTTAAGTCAACCATAAATTGTATTTACAGCGTGTTATAGAAGATCAGTTGTATGGGTGATAGCGGAACATTTTTTCTATTTGAAGAAAAATTTAATAACCAACTCCCATTCTCAACTTTGCCCTTAACAAACACATTTAAAGATTCATATCTAGAGAAATAATATAATAACAAAGTTACCTTGTTAAAAGTAGGCCCGTAGATGTGTAGAATAGCATCAGTTCGTAACGTGATCTGAGAGCATAGTTTTAGGACGTTTCTGCAATCTATGCCGCCCATTCTGTCCCAATTATATTCGAAGTGTTCATTAACTTCCCTAAATAAAACAAAAACAGGAAGATCCTGTAATAGTTTATCCTGTAATAGTGCGAAGTTTTCTACTTGCGTGAAATTTAGGACGCTCTTTCGATTCTATACAAATTCACTAGGCACTCATTAATAGAGTCGTTAGCATATTCACTTTCTATCACGTCCATTAATAGACTACGCAGATATGTGTTATTTAGATCTACCCCACTTTAACTTAACTGGTACTTAACCTGTAAACTTAACGGTACAAAACTTAAACGGTAAAAAATCTAATAATGAGATTTATTTTAGGGCTAAAGAAATTTGACCATAACCTATTACCGTCAGCGAACATGATAGGTGCAATGTTTATGTTTATTACCCTTCTTTATTCCATTATCTATAGGCAAATCACTCTTGGTAATAGGCGCTATATACATGTTCTTATCCTTATGTGTTCTATGGTCTACAGTACAATCACTCGTATTTATCATAAAGAACATTTCACCTCCTTAACTATCTTCACCAGATTTGAGATGACGGTCTCATGATATTATATGGACTATACAAAAATACGTATAATTGATATAGATGGATATTATAAATTGATTCTTACTTTTGTAGTTTCCAGTCAAGTTTCTCTCTCTTCATGAACACTGATATATCCTTCATGTGTTCCTGGAACGAAGCGAGAGCTTTGTTCACGTTGGATCGGACGCTGATGATCCTTACCGAGAAATATGTGGTTATTATTACACCTGTAATCATGGACTTTGTTTCATGCGGTTGTCTGAATAAATCATTGTTCTTGAATAATAATATTATATAATCCACACCAATTATACGATATCATGCACCAATTACAGTGTAAAACACTAATTTGATTCACCATCTAATTAACAATTTTTTGGATGAGCGCAGTTCTTTGATTGTCGGCTCGATTCTAGTCTAGTGGTCTTGTTCATCAACGTGGTTTAACTGACCAGATTGAATACCCAAAGAGGGTTGATATCAAGTTCCACCGCCGGTTTTAAAAAATATGTCAAAATCAAAACGTAAGATTCTTTTACTATCAAAATTTTATATATCAGACGAAATTCATACCAATAATCATCCCAGTGATGAGTACTCTCATTAGGTTGAAGTTGGTGGGTTTGAAGGTGTTATAGCCAGTGGTGGTTGTTTCATACACAACCCAAAATAACGAACCCAAGTGGAGATTCCATGGTGATTCTGTCATATTGAAGCGATCTAAAAATAATTATAGGTTTGCTTGTTTGTTCGTTTGTTTGGGATATGCCTTACAAGTAATCCGATACACCGAGAACTCAGGGTTCTTGTAAGATGCAACTAAGCAACGGTCCACATGCCACTGACTCCGAAATTATACTTGCTGTTTATTGTTTATCATGGACTTCCGCAAAGTAACGCCTGCTTCTATTCATTATAAATCTTGTTCACCAATGTTATAGCGACTTCATCTAGTAGGAAACTTGTATTCAAAATTTGATATTTCCTCGAACTGTAGATGCTGCAGGACTTAGTAACGTATAATGCAACTGCCATACCTCTAAACAGGATAGCCCACTTCCACCTTTTGACCGAAATTAATAGTGCCATCCTTATCGATAGGAAAGGGTAGAAAAAGTATAGCGCCTGGTTTTTTGACTAGATTGATTATCAGCCTTGGTCCTTAGTCTGCATCATCTAGTACCACCAATTGCAAATGCAGTCAAGAGCCCTATTACATACATACTTACTAAGCAAGAAGTTAACTTACAAGCTGTGTGAAAAACTGTGATCCAAGAGCCACCCTTGTCGTCCTTTGGCACTATATACCATGAGCGATGATCACCATCCTTTGTATAGAATATGTCTACGGAGAAGTACACCACAAGGCACGTAAGGACGTTCAGCAATGCTAGGAATATCGGGAAGGCCCTAATACTGGGAGAAAAAAAAAAAAATAGTTGTATTTTATTTATCTACACACAACCTACCAAATTAATTCCAATGAAACTGAAATGGCAAGGAGCATGGCACTTTCGGAGAACCGAAACACGATGTGGATGCATTGAGCTGATTGAGCCCAAGGGTGCTGAAATAGAACCCCCACTGGTTTTCTCTAATCGTACGAGCTCCGACGAGTTAGATGTACGATATAAAATGTGTTATAGTAAGAGTGGAATTTACAGCTCCCTAAAAAAACATGTCCAGCCATACGTCATGGTCGTACGTCAGTTAGTATGACTCACACGAGCAACAGGTCTTGACGTACGAGTCCGTTGAGACCTATCATAGCACTCGGCATCCGGTACAGCTGTATTAGGCGATTGAGCATCAAGAATTGTTTGGTTGGCGCCTCTCTGTATCTTCTTTCTGTTAACAATTAATTGATTATTTGGGCATTTCTGGATACATTAAGCTATCGAAACCCGTTGTTATCACTAACACTATAAACCCGCAAACCTGATTTTAGGCAAAGTGATGAACTCTATTTTAAGAGAGAGAAGGCCCATACCCGCAGTGCAGATTTGCCTTGACTCTTCGTCAAGGCAAATCTGTACGATTATTCATTAATAATACACCATGCAATAAAGATCTTCCAAAATATGCTTTCAATGCACGTTTCGCTGCAACAATGAGCATCTGCAGGAGATGTTTATTTTGACAACATAATATCTTAGTACTAATGATTTCGCTTAATTGGACGCTTTATATACATTTTATGCATAAAGTGACCAAGATTGTAGCCAAGCGCTATTGAATAAGTTGATATTATTTTATAGTACACCATAGAAAAATTAAATCCAAAATATATTAGATTAGGCATAACTGAAAAATTAAAACAAAACCTCGCGTGGATGCTGTCATTTAAATAAAACAAACGCATTACGAAATGTCTCCTTCCAAGAAGATTCAAGCTTCTCCAGTGGCAAACATCCAAACAGGTCCATCAAGAAGGCGCCCCTCAGATAGTGAGCGGCGGTGCTCGCGGGGTGGTACACCAGGATCCCGTGCTCGTTGTAGAAGCCCACTAGCATTCGCTGACATCTGAATGATGGAAGCAAGAGTTCACGAATCGTGACCATGAACATGCCATCAACATAACTGTCATATTACCCCTGCCGCTTATTGTCTACAACTGGTAATGTCATTATCAATTAATTGATAGGTTTCTGCTTGAATGACGGTTCTATCAACGCACAGTTAAAACCACTGGTGCTCATTTTGATATCGAGCTGAAAGTTTAGCATACAGATATCTACATTAACGTCTGCTAAAGAGAGAGAGAGCAAGATTTAAATGATGGTGAAAGGATTTCTGAAATTTCAATAACTACCCCTTAGTAAAACAGAGCTTTGAAATTTGGTCAGTAGGCCCAGTGTGCGCACTAGAAAATTATGTCTACCGTCTATCTCTATAGAAATAAGACGAGAAACAAAACAAATAAGGAAAACGCCAGTGCTAATCAGTAAAAATAACACGAACAATTATTTATCCCATAACTCAAGTCAATATTTTCAAACTTTACCTCAACTTTAATAAAACTTAAAAAGTCAGTCAACTATACTATTTTAAAACTAAAATAAATGAAAACTTATTAAAGCTTACTTAACATTCCTAAACTTATAACCATAACTTATCATATACCTCTGGCAATTGTGAACTCTTTCTACCATTAAATGCTAGCTGGAATGTGACTTACAAATCATAATAGGCAGCCCAGTCCAGATACGAGGTGACAAAGGATAAGAATGGCCACTGCAGTACCAGGTAGCTGTAGCCGGGGTATAGCATGGCGGACAGGAAGGCATTGACCGCGCGGAACCACTCCCAGTAAACCACGTAGCGGCCATCGGGACGTATGGTGAAGCGAGGGAAGATGTACCTAGAATAGTTGTAAGAAACTGGCTGAAACGACCACGGTGAAATATGAAACACTACACAATATTGGCATAAGTAGTATCGAGCAGAGACCTTGGGGTCAGCATCGCCTCGAGGGATGCCAGTCTGCCAAACTAAATTGAATTAGCAAACATTCAGTTAAAAGCCGTAAAAAATAAGTTATATAAATCAATGCAAGAACTCACACGACTAGTTTTTCAGCTCGGCCGAGGGATAACTCTTGGGTTTCATATTTAAACTAAATTATTTCAAATTACTCGAATCTTTTAGGTTTTAGGTTTTGTTAACGGCTTCGGACAGGATATTTATATTACGATTATCCTATAGTATTCGTTACGGTTACGAGACTCCATAACTGGAAAAACTCCCACTTCATGGAAAGATAGTATGTGGATGATATCAAATGAGTCACAAGCTGGGAAAATCCCCTTTTTTTTTTTTTTTTTTTTTTTAACGTGGGTAATCCTCATGGATACTCCGCGTCCGAGGAGACGCGGCAGTTATGTCAGACTGGGAAAATCCCCTATAAATTTCTAGGCCTAGGTCTATAACACGTCTATTCTTTGAGAAGATGAAGAATACTAACCGAAGCACGGAAAATATACCCAGTCTATAGAATGGCTGCAAAAAAGCGTTGTCCTGTTCATACTTCCTAGGGTAGCGGAATTTCTCCATATTTGGCGTAGGCTCCGGAGGTCGGTACGCGACGAACGGCTCTCTAGGTATTTGAAGACGCGCGTATTGCTGATGGATCAATTGACAAACAAGTTTTAGAAACACTTCTTGAGTTGAAAATTTCTATAAGGAAGATATTGCTTCGGGCTGGCAGCGATAATTTACTGAATTGACGGCCTAAAATGTAAATTATAATCTTACCCATCGAACGCCGAGGCACGACATATTTTGCTTTGACTTGAAAACATACGCGATGGTGCTTTAACAGCGTAAATTCCTATCTCGTAAATGTGACTCATAAAATGGGATATCTAATGGATCTCACCGGCAGCTCTTTACAAAAGTCGAGGGCCTCGGTTATTTGCGGAATGTTGATTGCATTGACCAAATGTTTCCGTGATATGGTGAATATCTCTACGTGAGTCACTGCGCGCACCGTGAAGAATGTTGGTATACCTTCAACATGTTAACATAAATTATACAACAGAAATAAAGATAACAAATAAATTAATTCCTCCTTGGCTTGCTAATGTTAAATAACTAGCAAATATATGGTATTAGGTCATAGGTTGCGTTTTGGACATTATCCAACGAACAAATTCGCATGCCTGAGAAAGGAAGTAAACTCGGCTAACTGTGACATTTGCGTTACGACAGATGATGTCCACTTAGTGTTTCACTTCACACTTTATCGATATTTATCACTTTATTAAGCGATATTAAAGACCATTACTGATTTGATCCCAGCTATTAATATGACGTCTAATACGGAAACTTAATTGAGAGGTTTAAAAATAATGCTATACTTTTCCACGCAGTACATGGCATTAAGACATTTTTTTTTTTTGTCTTGGTGGAAAAGCTTTATAGCTACCTCCGTACCCTTGGACGGGAAAGAGGTTATGTTGGACTCCCACCCCCGAAGGGGGGTATACCCGAACTAAAAACCACCACGGCATGTCCCTCTCGCAGATTTACTGGACACCCGGGGGACCCGTTGTATACTTCCCGGATAATGGCATTAAGACCTGACATTTTAGTTGAGTTGAGATTAATGTACAAGAGGAATGGCACCATTGGTTTAGTCTTTCAAATAACGAAATGTACAATGAGTTTAATATTTACGTAAAAGACACTCGAGAACTCCAAAATGATTTCTCACACTTAATTCTCCCACAATGTCCTTCGTCTCTGGACTTAAAATCTGGAACATTATAATACCTAACATCAGTGATTGGACCTATAGATTTTTTTAAATTATCATGCTGTAAATATATCTACAAACGTAATAATAATCTCCACTTATAATGTATTTGAATGAGAGACGGAATCGAATCGGAAACCTAACAGAGACCAAAGTATACCTAATCTTCTAGTCTCACTCCTTCTCGTCCTGTCTTTTCTATATAACTACCTAATGAAACTTTTAATAATGAATTAGAATTAAAATCTACATATTTAATTTTATAGCGAAGAAGATCCAAAGCAAATGAAACTAATAATATTTGTTGCTAACCTCACATATTCCCCGTTTAATGATGTATATTTCGTTACACATATCGCCTGTGTTCAGCAAAATCTCGTTGGGTGATGTGCAGAATAGTATCGCTTTTGACGATATATTCTTCAAGTCCTCGTTATGAAGTAACTACGACAGAAATTGATATCATCTATGAGTCTGGAATAGTGTCCAGTGGGTTGAATGGATCCCCGAGTGGGTACGGCGATTTGCGATTGTCTGTTTAGTTTTGTATTTTGATTGATTTTTATCAATGATGTCCGATTAAGGCATAAAGCTTAACAAGAGTTTTGTGCATATCTTCTTCTTCGTCGTTACACTCTTTGCAGTGCGGTCGTGGTCATCACGAAACAATGTCTTTGAGCCAGATGTTATGCGCCTCACAAGCATTCGCCACTTCCCTCTGCTGTACACTCGTACAAAGGACCATTTGTGCATATATCGAACAGGAATGACCTAGATTCCAGTTGGTTATTTTAAATTGTTTACTAAGAAAGCTTGTATAATTAGTATTGTTTTAAAACATCATGCTGCACAATAATTATATTGAAGTGAAGTTTTCAAATATATATTGTGCTAAAGCTAATAATATTGCTCTAAATTGCGATTTATAAATAAAAAGATGTTCCTCGAAATGTGATGTGAAGAATGTGAATCGAGATAATTGTTTAGTTTTTTTTTCTTTGGCTATCTCGTAAAAAAAAAGAAAGAGGTATGCTAAAAGCGGTGTTTTTCTGAGCAGGGTGTCACAAAAATAAATACCAACTGTGTAACAAAAGTTTTTTTAATTTCACAATTACGTTATCAATTAGAAAATCGAGACGGCATGGTGGTGACATCATGGCCCTTTTATTATATAATTATAAGTCTAAGACGTAAGCTTCACAAGATTAAATGGCTTTTAATAGGCTCAAATAGGATTACCTTCATAAAAGGCACACACAATATGAACTTGCTTCTCTGCCTCGCAACAATATCCTGATACACGTGAGGCGGGAGATCGTAGAATATCGATCGCCATTTGTTAGTCATCGAATAACCCTGTAGGAATAAATTATATCCAAATAAAGGATTTCCAGAAATAATTAGTTGCCTACTTTATAAAATTCAATTCTCAACGCTCTTGAGAATTGCATTTTATAACATTTTTTGCTCTCTCTAAACTTGGTTCATCCATCCCTTTAAAAAACTTACATTGAAGGTTAATAGAAACATAGGTTTAATCAACTTGCTTTAGAGTTATGATCTGTGTTTTGTTACACACGTATACGTCGAGTTTCACATCCAATCCAGATTATTGAAGTTCATAAATTCCTTTCTGTGGCTTCTTGTATGCTCTATTCAAAGTTTCCAATTTTGCTATAATCCCCAAGTTGCTAGAACTTGGGGATTATAGTAACAAAGTCTAATTGCCCGAATTAAGTTTGAAGAAAAATGTTGTATCCACATAGTTACTATTAAAATCAATAACCTTGTCAATATACCAGCAGAGTTGCATGTATTCCTTGAAGCGGTCCCTCAGTATGGGATCCACGTCGTTCCTTACTAAGAACTTGGTCACATTCTCAATGCATGAGTCGTAGTCTTCTCTGAAATTGTCATTAAATTTATCTTTCTTCTTTCAGTTCTTCTACCGTCTGTTATACTGTGTTAATCTTATAATTCCTCGGTAATATTTCTCATGAGATCTAGGTATAGGTTTATCTGCCACGGTTTCCTATGTATCTTACTATCCCAGCCTGAAGATAGGAAATAGGTAGTATCCAGCTTCTTATACCCCGGTTAAGTCAGTAAGTAACGGCCTAATTGCTTTCGCTTAATTCAAATATTGAGAGCAGATTAAATTTAGTAGGACTAGCCTTTGCCTACTTTTTCCTGTTGGAATAAGAATGGCGCTACTGAATTCAATAGCTCCTATCTGAAGTTTTTGGATTAGATTGATTACTAACATTTCTATATCTGTTTCTCCTCTGGCCACTCGTGGGACGTTGATATGTAATCTAAACGATGCACATACACACACACACACACACACACTCACACACACACACGCGCGCGCGCACACATACATACACGCCTATCTGAATTCAATCTGCTATGTGAAGTTTTTGAAGGTATTGATTATTAAACTCTGTATCTCCTCTCTCCTATGGACAGGCGTGGGACGTAAATATGTAATGCACACACACACCTAAGAGCAGTGGTCACCATGATAGTAGCGGAGTAGACAGCCTCAATAAATATGTATAGCACGGTGCATATCTCTAGCACGAACAGCGTGTACGCGATGTGATTCCAGTTGCGTGTACCCCACGTCTCCATGTGTGCTGGAAGTGGAAACCACAGCTTAATACTCTATTTAATGTAATTAAATAATTACTTTTCCTTCGTGACTTTATTTACCAGTTCGGAGAGCACCAGAATTTGGTTACATTCATTGAGTGGTTTTTCAAATAGGTACTTTTAATTGTTTACGCAAATTTTTCTTTACGTAAAATAAAATATTGATGTCCACTTAAAAGCCCAATATGTCTGTCATAAAATTGATTTGTATAAGGTTCAACGATCATTATTCATTGTTTCTGACGCTAAATATATCTCAGTTTGAATTTTAAAATTGGTTTAGATGTTGTTAAATTGAAACAGTTAATAAAACTTACTCGTAAAAGACAGCATAGATATTGCCCAATACAGTCCAAACGTTAGTCTGCTCTCGACTGTCTCGTCATCTAAACCCTTTTTCTCCCAGTAAGGAGAGTGAGTGAAGTTCGTGACGAGACAATAACTAAATCTGCAAAATAATTCCCGAATTAGGTTATCAAAATATAAAACATATAGGTATATACTAAAAAAACCGCTTCTGCGGGTAGAGAGATATTTTCATAATTTTTCATTGATTTAGTTGGAGGGGAAAGGTTGCAAAGGTACCCAAGTTATATTTTCTTCAGTTTTGACATTTTACCAATAAATAAACAAAGAAATATATTCATTTCATAACAGATTACTTGAATAAGAAAGGTTATATAGGTACCTAAGTTAATTTTAGTTTCATCATCATCATCATGATTAACCCATTAACGGCTCACTACAGAGCACGGGTCTCCTCTCAATATGAGAAGGGATTGGCCATAGTCCACCACGCTGGTCATGTGCAGATTGGCAGACTTCACACGCCTTTGAGAACATTATGGAGAACTCTCAGGCGTGCAGGTTTCCTCACGATGTTTTCCTTCACCGTTGAAGCAAGTGATATTTTAATTTTTAAATACGCACATAACTCCGAAAAGTTAGAGGTGCGTGCCCGGATTGGAACCGCCGATCTCTGATTAGGAGGCTGACGCCCTAACCACTAGGCTATCACCGCTATAGCATATAGGCATGGCATGGCATATAAATATATACTAAAATAACCGCTTCTGCGGGTAGATAGAAATTTTCATAATTTTTAATTGGTTTGGTTGGAGGGGAAAGGTTGTAAAGGTACCCAAGTTATATTTTCTTCAGTTTTGACATTTTACCAATAAATTAACAAAGAATTATATTCATATCATAACAGATTAGTTGCATGATGAAGACAATATAGGTACCTAAGTTAATTTTAATTTATTTTTATTGTTTTAACTCACTGAAAGCACATAAAGCCTTGTTGCAGAGCAGCCAGAAGGTAACAGGACATCATCAAAAGCAGAGAGTATGAGAAGAATCGTAACACGTTGCTGTAGTACACGCAGTCGTCTTCCACGGTTTTCAGCACACGAAACACCTTACAATTATGAAAAAGAATATACTTTTTCTTATAAATTAAGAGTAAGAGAGAAGTAATAGGTAACCTCTACCTATTTATCTAACTGCATGTCGTGCTGTGATAACCTAGTCGTTAGGACATTCGCCTCCAAATCAGAGGTTGGGGATTCGAACCCGGGCACGCACCTCTAACTTTTTTTTTATATATATAGCGAGCAAACGAGCAGGCGGGTCACCTGATGGTAAGTGATTACCGCCGCCCATGAACATTCGCAGACCCAGAGGAACCACCAATGCGTTGCTGGCTTTTGTTTATCCACCCTTTGAAGATCCCCATACTATAAACATTACAGTTTTTTTGAAGCAATTAAAATATCACTTGCTTAAATTATGGTGAAGCCAAGTTGAGAGGAAACATGCTGCATGCCTGAGAGTTTGAAAAATGTTCTCCAAGGCGTGTGGAGTCTGTCAATCCGCACATGGCCAGCGTGGTGGACTATGGCCAAACCCTTCTCATACCGAGAGAAACCTATGCTCTGTAGTGAGCCGGCAACGGGTGATGATGATGATGATGATAATGTCGTGATAACTACTTCTTAAACATGGTAATGTTTTAAAAGTATCTTTAAAATATGATATACCTTGAAAATTCAAATTCATTTCAGTAACAACTTTAGCATCTAAAATTTAGAATGGAGCTTCAATTAGGTAGTATTAAAGTTAAATATAATTAAGAAGGTGATACTAAGAGTGCCTTTACCTTTGGTAATCTTAATAGTTTGTTGAGCCCTGCAAAGTGTCCATCCTGGATGAACTCAAAGATGGGCAGCGTGCCGACCACGTCTAGCACGAACCACTTGCTGCGAGCTTGCTGGGATGAAGTCTGAGCCAGCGTTATAGGTACCCCTTTTGAACAGACCATTTACAATGTACATTTTATTGAGATATTTAGGGTTCAAAGGGGTTTATAAGTCAACGATTGTGAAGAGAATATTTGTTCAGAAATCACGCCCTTTTAAATCAAAAAGATGATCGGGATTCTTTATTTTGGTTGATAGACACATATAAGGAAAGTAAATTTTAAGAAGCACGATTATAACGCTATTTCAAGGAAAGTAATTAACTTTCCGAAATCTGTAGTCGGACTTTTTCATGATCAAAATAAAGCAAATAATCTCCCTAAAAATAATAATAACAAGTACATCCTTATTTTTAATGCCATAATTCAAAGATAAAATCACGACAAAGCGTTTTTGAATTTATGACGTAAATAATAAATTGTCGAGTAATTGTCTGCATGCCAAATTCAGTCAGTTTTTATACTCGACTCAAATTTTTGCTCAACTATTAACCTAATTTCTACATGATGGTTGGCCTTTAAAAGAAGACTAGAAATAACTCCAACTCGAATCAACCATTCACTAGGGTTTTATGCTAAGCAAAATTCTAGTGGTTCACTTGATTGAAAATTTAAAATTTATGCATAATCAAGCCGATTATAACTTTCTAGTCTTAAAGATTGAAGCTTGTTACAAATAATCTCAATTCTCAGTCAGTCTTTTTGACGACCTCCGTGGCGCAGTGCGTGCGCTGTCGCATTATAAAGTTGGAGGTCCTGGGTTCGATTCCCGGCTTAAGTCTGGTCTGGTGGGAGGCTTCGGCCGCGGCTAGTTACCACCCTACCGACAAAGACGTGTCGCCAAGCGACTTTAGCGTTCCGGCACGATGTCGCGTAGAAACCAATTAGGAGCGTGGGATTACCATACTCCTAACAGGTTAGCCCGCTACCATCCTAGACTGCATCATCACTTACCACCAGGTGAGATAGCCGTCAAGGGCTAACTTGTAGTGTATAAAAAAAAAACTCCAAATATTTACCATCTTCGACATTAGCTCCGGTTGAAAGATATACAACCAGATCGAGACAGTAAATGACAGTAACGACGAAATCATAAAATCTGAATCCCATTGGAACATCTTTTTTGTAAACCAAGTAGTAAGGATGAGTCTGAAATACAGATTTAAACGGATCCTTCAAGCTGTAAAATCACGCACGAAAAAGGTATTACAAAAATAAGACTAACAGCGCAAAATCTGAAGGCAGAACCTACGTGGTTATATGTAGATTCTGCTCATTTAAATTTATAAGGAATCGAAGAATAAAGAAATACTGTTTCTGTGGCACAAAATAATTTATTGCAACTTATGTATAGTGATCTTGATTTGATGAAAATTGTTTTAATGCATGAAAAAATGTTTTGTGTACTTCATTATCTCGTTTGTCTGATATTTTGGTAGTGAAGTAGCAAACATACACTAAAAGAAAAACTTTTGCATTAATAATATTTTGTTTGGTAATTTGTATACATATATTTTATTTTGGTCGCAATTATCTCTACGTTAGCCACCAGAGGGCCCACGAACGATAAGATAAGATAAATACTCTTTATTGCACGCAAACTTTAAAGAAACAACAATACAAAACATTTAACACATGAGTATGCAAAGGCGGTCTTATTACTTCAGCAATCTCTTCCAGAAAACCTTTGGGGAAAGAATTAATAAAAATATGAGGGTAATAGCGCAATTTTCAAAGCATAAAATAAAACGATGTTCTCAACTTTAACATATATAATCAGAAATTCACTGATGATGATAGGTTATGAATTGAGCAGATTTCTCTTTGTAAACCATGCTTAAAAAACTGAAAATAAATTATCACTCTAAACTCACGATCCCAACAGTAATGATGAGGCAAGTGACGAAGGTGTTCCATACAAATTGTAAGGAGGAGTTTGGTTGCAAGATGCAGGGGAAAGTAGGTCGCAGACAGATGGCATCCGCTTCATCAGTTAGTGACGAATCTGCTCTCTAGATCAGTAAATTATATATACAATTTAGATCTATTTCACTCAACTAAACTGCAGCTAAAAAAAGAAATACTAAATCTGCCTATTATATATTTACCCCTTTCAACACGTGTCCATACACACACACACACACACACACACACACACACACACACACACACACACACACACACACACACACACACACACACACACACACACACCACACAAACGCACACGCACACGCGCACGCACACACACACACACACACACACACACACTTACTTGTTCACTTGTTCACCTTAGTCAGTTTCATTTACTTACATTTTAAATTTTTACCTATTTAACATATTTTGTATATATTATGTAATCTCTTTGGCCTTATTTTATGTTTTTCTTAATTGTATACCAATGAATTAAAACGCTGTTGATTACTTGCAAATAAAAATTAATCAATTGCATTTACTACAAAAATTGCTTGTGTTACTGTTTCATATAGTTTTTCTTGTAAAAATTTGAATAATTTAAATAATTCTCTAATAATAATAGAACTGAGACAGAGATAATTTGAAATATGCATTTGTTTGATTTATTCAAACAAATGTAAATCGTGAACATATGATTATATTTGCTGTTTATTGTTCATTCTCAATTTGGCGTTGGCAAACTTCTCCAAACTCAATTTCATGTTGAATAAAGTGCTTTTACCATGAAGCAGAATCTCCATAGTAAGTACTATGGAGATTCTTACTTCATACTTCATACTTAAAGGTAAGTACCTATAATTTGTAAGTATGAAGGATTTAACTGACTTGTATTACTATGGCTTATTACACCAGGTGAAGTTTTAAAATAAGAAAAGTGATTTTATTATTATTAAAAAACGGTGGTGGTTTCAGAAACTAAAGAAATCAATTTTTTGAATTTAAATTCAGAAATCCAGACTGTAACAAAACCTTATAACAACCTAATACTAACATTCCGCATAATATAGCATCCAGCTATATCGATCATGACATCAGTTTCGGAAAGCTGCTGATTGCCAGCGACATCTCGCGACTCCTTAATGTACGTTAAATTCCGTTTGAAATGCAGAATACTACTGTTGTAATACCTAAAACCAACGGACTCTCAGTTAGAAGTTTACAATCCTGAATGCGACATCACATTATTTCGATAGTTAACGAATACTTACTTTACTTCTTCGGGTAATCGTTTGATGTAATGTCTCTTAACTTTTTCAAAGTGCTCCTAAAAATAAGGAATACATTACTTAAGTATTGTATTATCTCCAAGAGTGACAATCGAAATATACCAAATTCAAATTCAAAATAATCTTTATTCAAATAGTCCTTAAAAAGGCACTTTTGACGCGTCATAAATTTACACAGTAGTTATTTCATGGTGATAACTATATTCGTAAACTTAAAACTAAAGCTATACCTTCGCATTAACTTGTTAATTTTTATTATAAATACACTCGAACCACTTTCGTCATACTAAATTGGTTGTATACTATTTACTACTAACAACAGGTTCAGGTTGGTTCAACATTATATAAGAGTTTTTATCCCGGAATTCAGCACGGTTCGCCTGGGAGAGGGAATGAAAGTCAAAATGCGTCATCATCATCATCATCATCACTTCAACCGATAGACGTCCACTGCTGGACATAGGTCTTTTGTAAGGAGTTCCAACGGCCACGGTCTTGGGCCGCTTGTATCCAGCGGCTCCCTGCGACTCGTTTGATGTCGTCTGTCCACCTTGTTGAGGGTCGACCAACGCTACGTTTACCGGTGCGGGGTCGCCATTCCAGCACCTTGGGACCCCAACGTCCATCGGTTCTCCGAGCTATGTGCCAAAATGCAAAATGCGTATGTAGTGGTAATTCATTAAAGCGTACTCCGATTTCACGCATTCTTTATTTTAGAAAGGAGATACTTTAATGTTTATCACTTTTATCCTGTAAATATTTCAGGGTCGTCGGTTTAGTAATCCATTGCTTCAAGTTTGGAAGACAAACAAACACACTAACTCAACGCAGACGAAGTCGCAGGCATCAGCTAGTCTTACATAAAAGGATCCCAAAACAGTCGCGCGCTGTCCATTTTCTCTGCCGTACTTAATGATCGTCCTCCACAAGTCCAAGGAGCGTAAGACGTGAGCAGTACAGAAAGTGGCCGCCCGTATCTCCACGTGCGCTCTGCTGCAGCCCGCTACCGGACTGCCAGCGCACGGCGACAGAATTGTACCGCGGATCATACGCAGCATCGCTGTGCTGTCGTCCTCTGCTGTTAACATCTGGAGGATATCAGACGAAAGCTTTTTTTAACACGCTTTTATTAGCTTCACCTGTATGTATGTATGTTTGTTTGTTTGTTTGTTTGTTTGTTTGTTTGTTTGTAACCGACTCCTTTGAGCTCGATTTTGCCCTACTTTGAACGATCAGATTTGATTCAAACTTTGCACACCTGTCAAAGGTCGATGACAATGCAATAATCCGATCAAAATATCCGATTATCCTAATTAGATTCGCCAGGATTAATTAATTTCTTTCCGCATCCTTTGCATGCGAGTAAGAGAGACAGAGCTAGTGCGCGAACTACGCATGCGTGCAGTAGCGTGTTTTTTTAGTTTTTTAAACTATTATTATACACTAAGATATATTTAAGAGTGTGGGTTTACCATACCCCTAACAGGTTAGCCCGCTACCATCATAGACTCTATCATCACTTACCATCAGGTGTTATAGCCGTCAAGGGCTAACTTGTAGTGTATAAAAAAAAAACACTACAAGTTAGCCCTTGACGGCTATCTCACCTGTTGGTAAGTGGTACATTCTAAGATGGTAGCTGGCTCATCTGTTAGCGGTATGGTCAATGCATACTCCTAATTGGTTTCTACACGACATCGTGCCGGAAAACTTAATTCCTTGGCGACACTTCTTTGTCGGTAGGGTGGTAACTAGCCAAAGCCGACGCCTCCCACCAGACCAGACTCGAGCTGGAAATCGAACCCAGGACTTCCAACTTTATAACGTGACACAGCGCACGCACTGCGCCACGGAGGTTGTCAAGTATCGTTAAATGTTTATCAGGGTTATTAAGGATCAACTCTTGAAGGCTAAAGCTATTTGCATTTTACTGCAAGTCTTCTACATACCGTAATCGTGTTACCGATTCTGGCGTGTACTGAACTCTTAACCAAAATAAATTTACAAGTTTAAAACTTGCCATTGCTTTCGTTATGGTTTTTGTAGCAAAGGAATGATCTGATTTTAGGCTCGTGCATTTAATTAAATTTAGATTATAATTAGCAATAATACCTAAAATTTTGAGCTTGGCTCTGATTTGAATTTTATTGAAATGTTTTAACGGTATCGAGTAATTTATTAGAGTGACTTCAGCATCACTTATTCGAAGGTATTTACTTATTAATACAAATAGGTGTTAAAATTATTCAAGGAACAAAAGGCCTCATTATTCATCAATTATTACTCTACTATAGTAAAAGTTTTGAATACTTTTGCAAATTTTGTTGCAAAATTAAATTCTTAATTACCTCAATATCGCCGTAAGTGATGTAAATAATGGAAGATTTTCTATCATTCCGCTTCATTATTGCATCTCCAGGGATGTAATGAATTGTATGCATCTTCTTGGCCAGTTCAGTTAGAAATTCATACGAAAGGTCACGTAGAATCCGACACTGTAGAAATATATGCACATAACTGGGTTAAACCCCAACTAGGTGGACAGACGACATCAGACGAGTCGCAGGGAGCCGCTGGAAGCAAGCGGCCCAAGACCGTGAGCATTGGAACTCCCTACAAAAGACCTATGTCCAGCAGTGGACGTCAATCGGTTGATAATGATGATGATGATGATGAACTGGGTTAAACCGATTAAGTAGGGATAATAACTGCCACACTCCTAAACAGGTTACCCCGTTCCATCTTGGACTGCATCTTCCTCAACTAACCTTTAGGGGAAAAAAGTCTATTTTGAGGAAGTGGTTCATATCGCGAACTCGGTGTTCTGAATGGCAATTTCAGTAGACGCATGATCATTCCGAACTAAACACTCTGCATTCAGCAACTCCCCAAAAATCATCTTATAAGATAGCTGTATGATCATGTAATTTGAACTTCATGGCCTTCCCTTTCAGCTACATAATTAGGATTGAAAGTGAATCAAATTGAATCCTCCATCTCTGTCCAACGAATCGATTTAAATTTGACTGGGGATAGAAAGGAATAGGGGTATACTAACGTAAACGTACGTTTGCCGGGGATAGAAAGGAATGGAATAGGGGTATACTTAGCTAAAAATTTTCTTACTCTCTGTGTGGCCTTAAAATAAATGTCAGTGTAAATGGTAGCCGCCAGTGACGGTGGGAAGATAGGTAACAACTGAGTCGCGGACACCGCCCTCTGCTTGTGCCAGTACATCTTGTAAAACGTCTCCACTTTATCACGTAGGCTTAGCGGGACATTGGATGATTTCTAGAAGGAAATAGCAATAAAGTTTTAAAAGTCGACTTAGAAAGTTTTATTTGTCTAAATGCCATATTAGTGAATAGTTTATGTGTACTGATATATATTTATTTATATATAAAAGTATATATTTATATATTATATTTATTGATATTTTATTTTATGTTTTGAATTGCGCCATTACCCTCATATTTTAATTAATTCTTTCCCCAAGGGTTGTCTGGAAGAGATTGCTGAAGCAATAAGACCGCCTTTGCATACTTATGTGTTAAATGTTTTTATATTGTTGTTTCTTTAAAGTTTGTGTGCAATAAAGAGTATTTATCTTATCTTATCTTAAAGTTTTAATAAGGAACTCAATTAGTCAGACGGAAATATGGGGCTCTCGATCTCGACCGCACCTATAACTCAAGATTGATTTACTACCCTTGATTTGCCCTTTTAGCACCTTCTCCCTAAGCCCTTAGTTGCTATATTTATTATCATTATGTGTGCAGTATTACCACTGAATAGCAGTGATAGCCTAGTGGTTAGGGCGTCAGCCTCCTAATCAGAGGTCGGCGGTTCGAATCCGGGCACGCTCCTCTGACTTTTCGGAGTTATGTGCGTTTAAAAAAAAAAAAAAATATCACTTGCTTCAACGGTGAAGGAAAACATCGTGAGGAAACCTGCACATCTGAGAGTTCTCCATAATGTTCTCAAAGGCGTGTGAAGTCTGCCAATCCGCACATGGCCAGCGTGGTGGACTATGGCCAAACCCTTTCATATTGGGAGGAGACCCGCGCTCTGTAGTGAGCCGGTAATGGGTTGTTCATGATGAAGTAGGTATGCAACGTGGTAAAGGAAAGCCGAAAAAACAATCCGTATTCATATGAATTTTAGTACTCGCTTGTGACTTGTTTGGTGTTCAGTGAATATAGTTGTATAATGACTGTAGTATACCAAAGCTAGCTGGGGTTCTTTATTCAATACCTATGCTAAATTATTGTATGTATATGAATATACCTTTCATACGCCTAAAGATTTCAGATTTCCTGTCCTATTTGTACGTAATTAAATACGTTAAAGAAGCATCGTATCGATGCTTCATCTCTATTTTCTTGCATAGACCGTATAAACGCTTCTCATTTCCACATTCCTCACTGTTTCATGGCTACTGTAGAAGCACACACCAAGAACGTACGTTGCCTTTACGTTATGTAAATTAGAATAAAATAAAGCCCGTGTATCAGCAATTTAACTTCGGTATAGGCCGGTTCGTAATACATAGGTGTGGTACACGTGTGGTGTACAAAAGGTATAAGGTAGCTTACGATCTCTTTCATGATGAGCCGGTATCTGGTACGGAAGGTCTCCTCGGGGCGCATGCGCAGGCCAATCACCAGCGACAGCGACGCCACGGCCGCGCCCGTCACCACCAGGCAGCCGGTGATCATCACCATGAGGAACGCGATACGCTCCGTGTCGTTCACGGGCGCCTGCGACGGCCTGAGACATAACAGCTTATCTTAATATATATAAATCTCGTGTCACAATGTTTGTCCTCAATGGACTCCTAAACCACTTTACCGATTATAATAAAATTCGCACACCATGTGCAGTTCGATCCAACTTGAGAGATAGGATAGTTTAAATCTCAAATTATAGTCGCAATTTTAATTTATTGCTTATTATTTGTCTGTTATTATTTGACAGTCACAATTATCTGTTAACTCCAAATGATTCTAACAGATGTCGATACCTTTCGACTGGTTTGAGTAAGTAATCAATAGATGGCGCTGCTATGGTATATCTACGAACGTGTCATATAAGCTACATTTTAACAGCATAATTACCACGTGTTGTTGACGCTATAAAATTAATTACATTTATTTTGTAGTGAACGAAATACCGTATAATTCAATTATTTCCACTTTTTAAATTTTTGGTGTTAGCATAGCCGGCCACGTGTTACTTAGACTGAAGTGTAAATTGAATTCATATTATAATGAAGATAATACAGTGAAATTAATCCTGTTTTTTACTTATTTGTGCTTCATTGATCAAAACTTTATAATTTAATTTGAATATATGTATGTAAGTATTATCACATAATTATAAAATTTAATTAAAATGTCAATGCACAAATTTCCTACACTTTTTCAATAGTTGTACAAATATATTTTTTTAATGTTTTTATTTCACTTCGATTGACCATAAATATGCGAGTACAATTGCAAAATGATCCATCAGCACAAATATTTTCCGAACAACTACTAGATATTGGGAACGGTAAAATAGAACTGCAACCAAATACGCAATGCATTAAACTACCAGACAATTTTTGCACTGTTGTTCAGGATAAAAATGAATTAATTCAAAGTATTTTCCCGGATATACAGAATAATTATTTGAATCATGAATGGCTTAGTCAACGGGCGATTTTGGTAGCCAAAAACGTTGATGTTGACGAAATTAACTTCCAGATACAACAGTTGTTACCAGGCGATCTGATGTCTTTTAAATCAATCGATACTGTTGTTGATGAAAATGACACTTTCATTTTCATCAACAACAGTAAATTTTCCGATTGAATTTTTAAATTCATTAGATATCCCTGGAATGCCACCACATAATCTTCGATTAAAGATTGGTTCCCCTATTATTCTCCTCCGTAATTTGAATCCACCTCAATTATGTAACGGTACGCGTTTGGTCATCAAATGATCACCGGAAACATTCTTGAAGCAACCATTTTGGCTGGGAAGTTTAAAGGAAAAGTGGTGCTGCTGCCACGTATTCCGATGATACCATCAGATTGTACCATACCCTTCAAAAGGCTACAGTTTCCAATTCGTTTAGATTTCGCCATGTCTATAAATAAATCTCAAGGTCAAACAATGTCCATTTGTGGTTTAGATTTGGAAAATCCATGTTTTTATCATGGGCAACTATATGTTGCGTGTTCACGTGTTGGGAAATCGTCGAATCTATTTGTGTTAGCTAAAGACAGGTTAACCAAAAACATTGTGCACCGATTGGTGTTAAATTAAATTGAAACTGAAAGTATTTATAATTAAAAAAAATACATATTAATGTTTAAAAGTTTAAGACTGTCTGCCTTGCCTACCTCATTCATGAGTTTAAGCGTCACATGTTATTTACTGTATTATACTGTAATATACTTATATTTGTTATAAAATTAAATGGAAATAATAAATCTGATAAATTTTTATTTTGTACCTATTGATTTCTGCTTAATATCAAGTGTAAGAACATTTTAATTAATTGTGTTCAACGTACTTCCCCTTCAAATCTCAATCCAGTGAATTTGTATACCAACATCAACATTTTCGTCTTTGTTCGTAAATAATTTCATTGTACTAAAGGGTTATAGTAGTAGAAAGTCAAATAAGGAGATCACCATATTTTTTTACCAATACCATCTGTGTGAAAAAGCATAGTGGACTCCGTGACTGATGTTCTCTTATTGTTCCTCTTAGATTGTTTACTATAATGTAATATAACAAAAACTTTAGCCACAGCAACGCGTGGCCGGGTCAGCTAGTGAAACTATAAAAGGTTGATGTAGGTTGTACACTGGACCGCGGTCTGCCAGGTTTTCTAGCTCGAGTTAAAAGAGCTCAGGGTTTTCGTGGCGCAGCGTGCACGCTATCTCATTATAAAGTTGGAGGTCCTGGGTTCGATTCCCGGCTTGAGTCTGGTCTGGTGGGAGGCTTTGGCTGTGGCTAGTTACCACCCTACCGACAATGACGTGTCGCCAAGCGATTAAGCGTTCCAGCACGATCTCGCGGACTAACCTTTAGCGGGTTTATCATAACAGGTTAGCCCGCTACCATCTTAGACTGCATCATCACTTACCATCAGGTGAGATTGCCGTCAAAGGGCTAACTTGTATTGGTTAAATGAAAAATAGTAGCTAGTTAACACTTACTGACAAAAAGTGTCACCAAATAATCGCCAATAAGGTAAACCTTATTTACCTATTCAGTGGGTTCACCATACCTCTAACAGGTTAGCCCGCCTACCATCTTAGTTTGCATCATCACTTACCATAAAGTGAGATAGCTAGGCCTAACTTGTAATGTTAAAATAAATAGTGTGCAAAATATAACATCAATTTACGTAATAATTAAAATTCCATGTGCGGGAAAGATGGCGGATGACAGTATATAATATATCAGACAAAATAGTTACCCGATAGGTATGAACATCTTGTTGACGATGTAGAGTACGTTAAGGAATCGACTAATGATATGATCCTTGCTACGCTTGTTCACCAAGCCCTCGGAACTGATCTTGGGCTTAACTTGTGCTTCAGACATCGCATGCAAAGAGTACTTGCTGCGGGAGGGATCCAGCTGACGAAAAATGAGACCAATTTCACACTCAAAATTCTGTGTTTGAGTACGGTAGGTAGAAACCATTTAGGGGTGTTTTAACAGCCCATTATCCCGGTTTTTAGCGACTACGCCACTTTTCAAACCAATTCAAAGTCATGAAAAAATAGTTGTTTTTCACTGTTAAAAATACATATTAAAGATACATGCCTTATCTCTTTAATGGACTCATGAAAACACGATAAGTTAAACTTGCCTCGATCATAAAAATTTTTGAAGACAGGTTGTTTTTGTTCATTTTTCTAATGGCATTTCCAAAGCTTTAGACTATATTTCATAAAAAATATACGAAAATTAAGCTCATTGTATTACCTATACATTGGACAGACCATTTTAAATAAAAAAATTGCTGCAAAATTTCGCCTAACAGAAGTCATAAAATGATCTAACACATCGAATAAGCGATGTACTCAGTGGATGTCAGTGGCTGCCACACCCTTAAAAGGCTAGTCTATTACCATCATAGACTGTATCATCACTTACCACTTACTACCACGAGAATATACCTAGATATTGGAGTAAAAGGCTGCGGAATCAGCTTGGTCAATTAGTGTTAAGGTGAGACAGTTTTATCTCACTGCTTCACGTTGCAACTGCTTCTGTAGTCAGAGGTAAGGCTTTATAGAAAGATCTCAGTATGAGTCCAGTTGAGATTGCCTTCTTAAACTTGATTAAGGCCTTGAAGATAAATCCGTAATATACTGTGGAAGTTTGTGTAGAAAAGATGTATAAACCCTGATCGGTACGCAGTATCGTATCGGAATTCAGCACTCCTTAACAGCACCTGTTTCTTATTAAAACAGTAAATTCCTGCGGCTGCGGCGAAGACCACAGTGTTCAGTAATCCTTTTGAACTGACATCTCCACCGTTGATATAAAATAAAATATAAATAAAAATCTTTATTGAGAACACTTAACTCATACAGACAGATGGCAAGGACGGCCCTGCATTAGTATAAACTGTGTTGCATGAGCCGCCGCCCACCTCCGAACCTTACATTAACAATTTTATGTTCTTCTAAAGAAAAAAAAGACTAAATTAACGAAAAATATAAATGTCAATATGTATGTCACGTGGAAGAGGATGGTGGAAGGAGAATGAAGTAAGTACCTCATCGATATGGAGCCAGATGAGCACCCACGTGACTCTTAGCACCAGGAACACGTAACAGTACTTCAGGGTGGTGCCCAATACACTACCTCTGAGCTTATAGTTATTCAAATCCCCTGAAATAAATTTCACTATCAATAAATCAAATTAAAGTCCCATTTTGCCGTTTTAAAATATAAACTTCTTTTTTTACACACTACAAGTTAGCCCTTGACTGCTATCTCACCTGGTGGTAAGTGATGATGCTGTCTAGGATGGTAGCGGGCTGACCTGTTAGGACTATGGTAAACCGCCACCACCCGCGCATTTAGCGTTCCGACACGATGTCGTGTAGAAACCGATTAGGAGTATGAGTTTACCATACCCCTAACAGGACCACGCCGCTAATTGGTTTCTACGCGACATCGTGCCGGAACGCTAACGCCACGGCCGTAGCCTCCCACCAGACCAGACTCGAGCCGGGAGTCGAACCCAGGACCTCCAACTTTAAAATTAAGTCAAACTTAATCGTATAATACGCCAGAAGTTATGAAACCCACGTCCGAAAAAGTACACTACATTTGAGTGAGTTTCTCAATACTGTTTTTCATTGTAGTTAAAAACTGCAAGTAAATAATTTATTTACCTAACCTATCCGTGTTATTAAAGTTTATTTTATATTCACTTATAAAGGATTTTGATGGGAAACAAAATTACGACTTTGTACTATGCTAAAAATACCTACTTTTAAATGTCATACCAGTTGAAAATTTTAAATAAAAACGTTTTAGCGGGATTTGCAACTAGAAGACTTTGTTTTTAGACTTCTCATTTTACTACTCACATACTAATATTGTCTACGTAACTTCAAAAGTTACATAGTAAAAATTAGTGATCCAACTTTACCAAAATTAAAAGGAATAATATTAGTACGAAGCATTCCGTTATTACTCACACAAATATCTGAACGCTCTATGCAGTCGCAAATAGTAACAGAGTAACTTGCAGATGTACGTCGAGTCCGTGTCCAGAATGTAATGGCTAAACGTTAATATATCCAGAATGAATCCCACTGAAACAACGGGGAACCTTACTCCTGCACCAAAATCCAATTTCCAGCCACGTATGACCTTAGTTCCTTCAAGGGAACAGTGAATAGGCATTTTCTAGGCAAGTGCGCTCCAACCTAGACCTCATCAGTGCCTTCTGGTACTGATTGTCTTCAAGCGCAAACCTATCTCAAAATAAAAAAAAATAAAAAAATTAGCAGCCAATCGATTTAGCGTTCCGCATAAAGCGAAGAAACCGAGTATGTATTTCCATTACCCCTAGGAAATGAAAATACACTTAATTGTGTAGTATATTAAATGAATATAGAAACAGCCATGATGCTATATACATAAAAAAGAGGGGCTTTAGGAAGGAGACTTTAGGGGTGGATTTTATGATATAGGTTTTGATATGACTGCCTAAATCCTAATAAGGTAGCCCTACTTCTGCTTCATCACTCTCACAAGGTAAGATTACGGTCAAGATCCATCAAGGGCTAGTGGTGAAAAATAAGAACTTCTCCGGATCAAGAGGTCCGTGACCAAAGGACAGGTGGGGAATTTCATTCATTCATACATTTTTTGCATTCATTCATATAACACAAATACTTTTATAACTTGTACATAGTTTATAATTCATGCTAGTTATAACTTTATCCTGATTAGGTACATAGTAACATCACATTTATACATAGTTAATTGATATTATAAGTGTCCTCTACATAATAGCAGAATGTCAATATCTTCATAAAATAGACATCGGATTATTATATAATTATAATAGAATGTGTAGAGGTTTGTGCAAATTTAATTCTAAATATAACCCAAATTCGCGCTGTGACCTCTGCCTCTTCTGCGCCGGCCCCGTCATGGCCTTGACTACATTTTCTCTTTAATTGACATTTATTTATTTATTTATTATTATTATGAAAGTAATCAACAGCGTTACATCACATAATATATACAATTAAGAAAGTTAAAAAATAAGGCCAAAGAGATTACACAATTTAAACAAAATATTCTCATACTTATATACCCAGGTAAAAAATTTAAAATGTAGGTAACTAAGTGAAATTAAACTAGTAACTAAGCAACAATTAAACATTAACAATAATAGGATATAATATAGGCCTTTTCGAAGACTGTAAGAGTAAGTGGGTAACTGTTATGAGTCGAAAGCAACGTACTAAAATTAGTGTGTATTACACATGTGTGTGCATGTGTACTTTTTTGTGTGTGAGTTTGTGTTTGTGTGTGTGTGTATGTGTGTGCAGGTGTTAAAAGGGGTAAAAACTTTACCATGTAGGTAGTTTTAGTATTTCTTTCTTTAGTTTAGTGAAATAGATCTAAATCGTAATAAGATTGATTGTAGGTTCTAGCCAGACGTAGAAGAACTGAATTTTATGCATAATTTACAGTAACACTGATTTGCGGTTCAACTCAACTCAACTCTAGAATTGCAGTTGCAAAGTATGTATTCAACATTATTTGACACTTGTATACAAAAGTCTCTAATAAAAATTGAAATTTTAAATATATATAAAATTCTCGGTAGAGAGGTAACAATCAATAATGCACGACTTTGTTTAATCTGTGGTCAAAAATAATCTGTGCTAAGATCGGCGCCAATATGTTTGACAGATGACGTTATCGCGGGGTGATTTACAGGTTTGGCGGGAATATGAAATATTTACATCCGCTGTAAATTATAGTGAAAAAGCTTTTAAAAGTACCTATGCTAAAACAAGAAATCTTTCTACTTTAGTTCCAACCTACAGGCGAAATATAAAAATAAAATTAGAAATATTAGATAAGTTTTTTTTTTTACAAAAGACATTATCTTGTCTCTTATTTCGCATGCTGAGTTAGCCTATAAGTATAGTGTACACCATTACAAGAGAATTGTAGAATGTGTCCTTAAATTAAGATAGTTGTATACACGTTGGCTTGCTAATAAATAAATAAATATTACTGTAGGTATACCTACCTACCTACCTATGAATGTGTATATACACGCCGAGAAGTTGGAATGTGACCATATTCGAGCAAATAAATAAACATACATATATCCTAATAAGCCTAATGCGTAATAGTGAATCACATGACGGAAGGATATTGAATAAACTTTACCACATTGCTCAATATGGGAAAGCTATGTATTGGAATTTGAATTCGTTAGCTGAGATTTAGAGACCGTACTTTGACTTTGATAAAGCGGTGATAGCCTAGTGGTTAGTGCGTTACCCTCCTAATCAGAGGTCGGCGGTTCGAATCCGGGCTCGCACCTATAACTTTTCGGAGTTATGTGCGTTTTTAATTAATTAAAATATCACTCGCTTCAATGGTGAAGGAAAACATCGTGAGGAAACCTGCACGCCTAAGAGTTCTCCATAATGTTCTCAAAGGCGTGTGAAATCTGCCAATCCGCACATGGCCAGCGTGGTGGACTATGGCCAAAACCTTGTCATATTGAGAGGAGACCCGTGCTCTGTAGTGAGCCGGTAATGGGTTGATCATGATGACTTCAACTTTGTAACTCAGACAAAGTTATGTTAAAACTAAAAACTTGACGGCAACTCTTTATGTCGTTGCTAGATAATAATACATGTTTGCAACGGGGTATGTAGTCTGCCAGCCCGCGTTTGACCAGCGTATTGGACTATGACCTATCGTATTTTAAGCGAAAAGTGTCCTGTACTAAGTCCGTATATTTTGATGATTTTTTTTTATTCACCGCAAGTTAGCCCTTGACTGCATCTCACCTGATGGTAAGTGATGATGCGGTCTAAGATAGTAGCAGGCTAACCTGTTAGGGGTAAGGGTAAACTCATACTCTTAATTGGTTTCTACACGGCATCGTGCCGGAACGCTAAATCGCTTGGCGACACGTCTTTGTCGGTAGGGTGGTAACCAGCCACGGCCGAAGCCTCCCACCAGACAAATAATGAAAAATAATTATGATGATAACGATGATGATAATAAAATCAGTACTAACAAGCTGTGGGCACCTCCAGAGTGGCCGTGTAATCACACATAAAGCTGTACCCCAGAACTAGCATGTTGGAGGCGTAGAACGCGTTATACACATGATCTAGGATGTCTATGATGGGGTCAGCGTCCAGATCTAAAATAACCACCACTATACCCAGGAGCACATACGCGCACATCTGGAAGTTCCACACGGGGTCATCCGGCAGGGAAAGTATAAACTCTTTGAGGTAAGTCGGAGTCAACTGCAAACTGTATTCAGCCTGGAATATTAGCAAAACTATTTTTTTTTTACACCCTACAAGTCCTTGACGGCTATCACACCTGGTGGTAAGTGATGATGCAGTCTGGGATGGAAACGGATTAACCTGTAAGAGGTATATTAAGGCCACACTAATTGGTTTCTACGCGACATCGTGCTGGAACACTTAATCGCTTGGCGACACGTCTTTGTCGGTAGGGTGGTAACAAGACACGGTAACCTCCCACCAGAAAAATCTATTATAGACAACCAGACTCCTTCATCAATTGACATAATATCATATGTACGCAATAAATGAATATTATTTATGACTAGGTATCCACAATTTCGATGACCCTGCTGCTTCTTTTGCAACTAATATAAAAATATACTAATTGTTCGTTTATTTACAATAAGTTTAACAAGAAATGACAATTTAAATTATTATATTTTAGATTTTTTGAAGGTATTGTTTTAGATCTGTGGGCTTTAAATATAAATGTAGACTTGAACGCTTTAGAGCCAGTTTGTTTGTTTAAGGAACCGTTTTTTATAAATTATTCAATCTAGGCTTCACTAAAACTTTGATAGTCATTTTTTAAAACCTGACGCTTTAGAGGACTTTGGTCTTTAATCATTCTTTTTGCCAGCTGTTGATTGATACAGGTTTATGTGGTGGCTATTTTGAAAAGTAAGAAATCACTAATATGCATGTCCAGATAGCTGTCAATAAGCCATACAATTCTATCTGTAGACGCTTCGACTCTGAGTAACCTGAAACTATCAACTGAGGACGAAAATGACATTGATGATGTCGTACCTCGACGGGTTGGTTGGCGAGTTGCAACTCAACATCTTTCCGAGTCAATTGTTTTTTTCTGGTGATGTTAGTTCTTAGGTTGTCCAAGAATAACCGCACTCCTGACATCTTCACCAGTAACGAAACACTAATATCTCCACTTCCTAAAAAATGGGTTTAAAATTTTCGTTTCTTTTTTAATTAATCTGTCATAATCTGGCAGTTATGTTTATGAAAAAAAAATCTAGTCAAAGAAGATAGCGACGAAGTTGTGCCTATTACTGCTTTTATTAGCACCGAAGACAAACCTCTTTGGTTTTTTCGGTGCATTTGTTGTATAATTAATTATATTCCTTGTATATTAATAATAAATAAATAAATAAATAATAATAAATGAGGCTAGGCCATGATAATAAATTTTATTTACACGTGTTCTCCTTACATCTACTTTTTGTATTTTCAATTCCTTTTAGAATCGTTGGCTTTAATTACGATATGCAGGCTATAAAAGTACTCAAGATCTAACCTTTAGTAGGTAAAAAAAATATTTTTTTTATACAATACAAGTTAGCCCTTGACGGCTGTCTCATCTGGTGGTAAGTGATGATGCTGTCTAGGATGGTAGCGGGCTAACCTGTTAGAAGTATGGTAAGCCCACGCTCCTAATTGGTTTCTACGCGACATCGTGCCGGAACGCTAAATCGTTTGGCAGTCTTTGTCGGTAGGATGGTAACTAGCCACGGTCGAAACCTCCCATCAGACCAGACTCGAGCCGAGAATCGAACCCAGGATCTCCAACTTTTAAAATGCGACAGCGCACGCACTGCGCCACGGAGGTCGTCAACTGAGGTCGTACTTTTTAATTTTGCAGAAACGGTCCCTGGGTGCCATTTCCGATGAAAAGTACCTATTGTCTATCTCTAGGATGCACGCTATACCTACTCATATATTTTCACCATGTCCGGTAAAGATTTCGAGCTAAACGAAGGTGATAACAAACAGGCATACCGTAGTTATATATCTAATATATCATAATAATAATAATAAAGAAATAAAACAATCGGAAGCACATTCGAACCGGTTTATAATTAAAACTAATAAAAATATCACATAAATTTAAAATTAAATACCTACAATTAAACATCAAATGACTCAAATTTATAAAAACACCTAAATAGTCCCATATAGTACAAAAGAAGAGCGTAGCGAATACCTGATTGGAAAACCATAAATCCCGATTTAACTAACATAAACTAAACCAATGTTCATGTGCATAATAAACAGCCTAAGGCCAAAGGGTCTTCGTCGGACATATCTTTTTGTCCGACTATATTTATCGATTATAATTTCCATATCTAGGATGGAACCTGTCTCAGGCGTGAAAATGTAACCGACATACAGTTAATTTGGAATTTCAATTTTTATTTTTTGTCAGTCATGTTTCAATTGTTACAATATGGCAAACATTGATAATATATTCTAGGAATCCGCAACAAAAATACGTCGACCTTGTTGCGAGATTGTAGTAGAAGAAACCTTACAATTGATACAGCAAAATAATTACAAAAGATCTATCCAGCGGTAGACACTTATTGGATGATACCTTTGATTATTTAAATAAAAGGCCGAGCAGCAGAAAATAATAGACTACGAAATCATTATTAAAATTACAAAAAAAAAAGCTTAAAAATAAAACTACTATTTACATTTTTCACATCTCTTGTTAGTAATTAGGAATCAATAAAGTAAGGAAAAATTTGTACTAAATCTGCAGCTGGTATTTTATCTCAGTCCACCTGCTCATTGCGCTTTTATTTTTACTTTTTGCATGTGCTCCTCTCGGAATCCTCTATTCAAGTGTGCACCGATTTTTATTCTCATCCACTCTGGCGCTATTTTGATGAAGAGGTACTGAAACAAAAATAGCATAATTACTGTCAGTCAATGTTTTAAGCAATACTGTTGCTCGCAATTTATTTAATTTGTTTCCGTCTTTTCAAAGTTCCGTAAATTTGAATTCTGCAAATCCATAAAAGAAAACGAGTGTTACCGATAAGGAATCCTAAAGTTAAAATGGCAATGAGAGGTCAAATAGCGCGGACTACTCGGAGAACCAATGGACGTTGGGGTCATAAGCTTTTTAAGCCTCAACTAGGTGGCAAGGTGACATCAGAATAGTCGCTGGAATCTGCTGGAGCTACACCCAAGAGTCCTATATTCAGTTGTGGATATATATCGGTCGATATGATACAGACATTCGAGATGTAACGCCTGCATATCCATTCATCTTAATCATCATTATCAACCCATTGCCGACTCACTATAGGGAACGGGCTCCTCTTTGGTTCTCCTCTTATGTTTTGGTGGTAGTAAATTTTGGAAAACTCTCAGCCATGTAAGTTTCCACTCACCATACTTTACTTCACTGTAAAAGCCAAATATATTTATCATTGCTTGAAGTTCGAGGCTTTCAAGTCAGAGGTGCGTGCTGACCGAACTCGCCTCCCGAAGTGAGACCGGAGTCTCCTAATGATATAACTATCACAGCTTTTTTATTTCTGCTAGCAATTGCACTTCCATTCATCATGAATAAATGAAGATGTCGGATAAATAAATCGGTTTAAAGCCGACAGCACATAGGCAGTTCCTTTTGTACTATAGACGTTCATGGGCGGCGGAGATTACTCTACGTCAGGTGCCACCAGCTCGTTTGCTCGCTATGTCCTATAAAATAAGTTTTTTTTTATCCACTACAAGTTGAAGCCCTTGACGGCAATCTCACTTGATGGTAAGTGATGATGCAGTAAGGTGGTAGCGGGCTAACCTGTAAGGGGTATAATAAACCCATACTCCTGTCGGTTTCTACGCGACATCGTGCCAGAACGCTAAATCGCTTTGCGACACGTCTTTGTCGGAAGTCACCTGTATTCCATGCAGCCAGTAGCCCGTGGTGGTGTGCACCCGGCCCAGCGTGCACACGGCGTGGCGCGCGTACGTTGCAGCGTCAGGCACCAGCAGGTTGCCGTCCAGCAGCCGCTGCGAGAACGTGTTCATCTTGGTGGACACGAACAACGGGGAGAGGTGCTGGACGTGGATGCCGTACGGGGCGCACTCGTCGCGCACTGCAAACGTGAAGTTGCGCACGTACACCTGTAACAAGTAATGTAACCATGTAACTTGTAGTATACCGTTTAGTAGGCTGCACAAAATTAGTAACTCATTCATAGGAAATTGTATTTTATTTTATAACAAAATACCTATTGATATCTTAGAGTTTTTAAGCAATTAAAATATCACTTGCTTCAACGGTGAAGGAAAACATCGCGAGGAAATCTACACGCCTGTGAGTTCTCTATAATGTTCTCAAAGATGTGTGATGTCTGCCAATCCGCATAGGCCTAGCGTGGTGGACTATGGCCAAATCATTCTCATAAGAAGAGGAGACCCGTGCTCTGTAGTGAGCCGGCAATGGGTTGATCATGATGATGATGATATTACTGAAAACAATATTGCTTTAAAACTTTTCAGGGTTCTCTCTTAATGCTATGTTAATGATGCTTATGAAATATTGCTCCAATAAGATAGCTCTTAAGTAAGGCTAATCTGGCTAAGTTTGTCGCGGGGTACTTCTTAGAATAAGTTCAAAGTTTTTATAAAACGAAAGCTTGTAGAAAAATTATATTACGTAGGTAATTAAAGATTATATAAACGGTATAGAAAGCTTGAGTGTAAATTGCTCTAAATTGCGAGTTTATAAAATGGCCTATATACCTTAGTAGCAGCATACACAGCCATTAGAGGTAGCGGCTGCAGCTCGGAGCCCGAGGACACGTTGACGACGGCCCCTCGGCCCCGCGCCACCATGCCCGGCAGCACCATCCGCGTCATCGACGTCACCGCCACCACGTTCACGTTGATGATCTCCCATGCTTGGGTGGTGGGGATCTCGCACAGCGGCATCGGGTACTCGTACTGTTTTCCTACATTGTTGACTGAAATAAAAATTAAACTCATCATAGTACATCAATGTATGAATAGATTATGATGAAATAATAAAGTTACTTTTATTGAATACCATTGAGTAACGTAACAGAAGGTTTAGGAACGAAAAGCTATTTCGAGAAATCAATCCGACACCCCAACCCTCTCGTAGTTGCGGCTTCTTTTTACTCCCCCGACCTAAGCGCTCCGAAAGAGGAGACCTAAACATATCCTTCATGACCATGACGATCAGATGACTACTGACAACATACTCGTACCACCTACAACACAATCATACGCTACATACCGTCTTGGCAGGTGAAAACGAGGTGGATCTTACGTCATCCCGACGTGGGCTCCATCCACGGCCTCGGAGATGTACGGACCACTCACCGTCCGACCCCCCGTTATCCCAAACGTCGCCTTAGCCGAGGTTCGGCCTCAAAGAAGGCGGACGTTCCCTTAGTTTCTTCGAGCTAGGGCTCAAAATTTCTTAAAAAAAACAGCCCGGTTACGCTGTGGCTACCAATAGGGTTAAGACGCCTAATAAACAGACCAAAAAAAAAGGTAGGTTTTGAGCAAGTTACTTAGTCATCCTAATAGTTTGTAGCTATCTCGTCAAAACCCATCGTAGTATTGGCACAGTTTTATGTTTGAAACTAAACAATTACATCATCATCAGCCAATATGCATCCACAGCTGGACATAGGTCTCTTTGAAGCAGCGCTAACTCATTTCACATGTTATTGTCAACCTTTTTAAGACTTGCTAATAATATATTGTGTCATAACTTTTTCAGAGTTCCAATAACAAAGTAAACAGGATCCTCGTGAACCGTAATCATAGATAGTGAGTTGACATGTACGCAGTGTAATTATTAGTACAGCTATGACAATAAAATTAAATTAAAAAAAAAAAATGTGGTTCCTTTTAATACATTATTTATATATATTATATCATATCATATATATATATGTGTTATTTTATTATTATTATTTTTTTTCTTTTTTTTTCTAATTATCTAAGTATATATTTGTATGTAGTTCAAACATACCTTGTTTGACCTATCCCACTTTATAAATTCACCTTACTCGTATCTAAGGGTAGCTGGAAGAGATCTCTTATAGAGATAAGCTTTCCTTTGTATACTTCTATACTTGTAAGTGTTTGATAGCACAAATTTGGTAAATAAATAATAAAAATAAATAAATACAGCCATATACGTTCGACCAATAACAAAACTTTCTTCTCTCTCGTTTTGTGATCGATCGTACTCAGGCGATGTTCGAGTACAAACAGGTCTGTCGCACTTAGCTGGTTCCTTCTAATATGAAGAGCAAATAGGGCGATGTAAACTGGTAAGTTTAGGTTCAGTTTCAAAGATTTCATTCTCCAAAACTTATTATTCTCCCGAACTGTACTGTTCTCTGTTGTTGTACTGTCCATGATAACTTATAAGTCCGATAAAAAACTATAATTTAAATTCACTCGACTTGATTTTTTTATTTATTACTTAAGGTAAAAACATTACTAAAATATAAATAACTTAAAACAATACATAACTTAAGTAAAAACAGTAATGTTTTTACTTTAACTTAATTACTACAAAACTAAGCGTTCTGACACAATTTCTTTGGGTTGAGTATTGTATAGTTGGATTCCCTCGAACTGAGTAATTTTTACACCTTCCTAGTCTGTCTGGTTTGATCGCTCATGAAAACCTGCAGCACAAGAGACGTAAGCAAAACTCTGCTGGCGTCAAAGGCTTTTCTTACCCATTAGCTACCCCAAAAAGTTATTTCGAGAGCATTTCTTGTAGTGGCACTTACCTAGTATTCCTATTGGGATATCTTTCAGCTCCTTCTCTATATGCTCGTACACGACCGGCCCCTTCGCGAAGTCCGCTACGATCGTCTTAGTCTTCACGCTGTGAAGTTTTTCTGCAACATATTTAATCACCTGTATGAGAACCAACAAAAATTATCTATTAAAAACCCGCCTGCAAAAGGCAACAAGTACAAAGGAGACATTTAATTTGGTTTGCTATTAGGAAATTTGTTTTTTATGCCTTGTCTTACGCTAAATAACACAGATCTTGTTCTATATTAAGTTGAATTAAGTACATGTCTATTACAAGTGGCAACTATGATGGTTTCTTTAAAAACACACACACACACACACCAATGGTTCGCGCCACAGTTTACACTATTGCAGCCGTTATTGCTACACCATGCTTAGTATTCTTTATATGTAACCCTGTCTTAATTCAAATAAATAAATAAACAAATAAATAAAACACTAAAACACTTTATTAAAGGTAATATAAAACTTTTTTTAAGCTGGTTGAATCTAGTTCCTGACTCACTTTAGTTTTAGTTATTTTCACGTTTAATAGCTAAGAGAAAAGTTAAAGATAAAACGCATGCTGCGGACGAGTGCGCGATAGTTCATCACTGGGCTTTAGTGGGTATTCCGGTCACCTTTCTGACCGCCGCGACGGCGAGTCCCACATACCCCAACGGATACGGCGCAGTTCTGCCAGCGGCGTTTCCGGGGGGGATGTGTAAACTTATTTCCCAGCGTTAATAATAAATAAATAAAAAACGCATGATAACCTTGAGAATGATATGGAAAATTTACGTGAAGGCAAAAACACGGACAGTGATGACGTGTATCGGAATAAATGTCTTATTTATTATGGCCGGACAAATATATACACTTGACTATAAGACGTGTATTTCACGCACCTACTGAAAGCTTTACTTCCTCGTTTCTCTTCTTTTCTTTCAGTACATCATTAAATTTTTCAGTTCACATGTTAGGAAACGTTGGTCGACCCCCAACTAGGTGGACGACGTCGGACGAGTCGCAGGGAGCCGCTGGAAACAAGCGGCCCCAGACCATGGACTTTGCAACTCCTTACAAAAGACCTATGTCCCGCAGTAGACGTCTATCGTTTGATGTGATGTGTGACGATGATGATATTAGGAAAAATAATGGTTTTCTATCACATACAAATATATCATAAGGTGCAATTACAGACAAATTTAGTGGTATAGCGAATAAGGCGTTGGTATCTACCTACCTTCATTGGACTATTAGGATTATTTATCTTAACATAAAGGTCTACATTTAATAAATATTTTGGATTTATTTGAATAAATTCTTTATCGTTTCGCCCCAAATCACATACCGAAGTCCTTTTGATGAAATGATTTACGCGTATATGATAATGTTATAATAATACGATCAACAGTACAAATCTGCAAGCATTGTATGCTTTCTAAATTCAATATAACATTTCAAAATTATACATAAAGCAATCAAAAAAATAAATAAAATGTTAATTATTTATTACCCGATATAATGGCATTGATAACATTTACAGTCAAATGTTACTATTATCAATTCAAATTAATTTGTAATTCAGTAATCAATTAATTAAAAAATCAATTACAGAGTTAAAACACTTAATAAATTAGTTAATTTGTCGATGCTCGATCATGATCCAATTACGGTTTTAAGGTGATTTAACCGAACGTAAAAATTAAGTAATATACTTCACCAGTAAATAAGTTCTTATTAAAATTATGTAAATGTTAAAAACATTTGAAATCAACGAAGCGGGACGACATTTGCTTTAATTCAAGGAAATTAAAAAAATATATGCATGTTAATTTTATTTTTTACAAAAGGTATTCAAAAATTGTCGATCATACTGTAATTAGCTTCGTAATTATCAAAGGTCAAAATTCGAACAAAAACGTTTAGAACTTTTCAAAAATGTTCAAGCATACACTTTTGCAGCGTTTATTTCTTATGCATATTCGTGAGATGATGCTGATAACTACGTCCGTTAACTTTAATTGTAAAGCTAGAGTATCAAAGGTCCCAAACGCAATCTAAAACTGATTTCGAGGCGATAAGCTGCCTACAAACAAAAAAAATATTCAGTCAAATAACTATTTTATCATTCCAAGGTTTTAGGCCGCGTGTCTCAAGCGTTTTATATCGTCTCCCATATATTATACTAGCCGTTGCCCGCGACTTCGTCTGCGTAGAATTGCTGATTTCCCGTGATTGCTCTGCTTCAGAAAATAAGCTACAGGCAAATGTCAAATTGCCGATTTTCGTGTTTTTAAATTAAAAAACATAGGACTTTCATACAAACTTCAAACCCCTATTTTACTTTATTTTCCCCCCTTCGGGGTAGATTTCGATGAAAACAAATTCTAACCTTATACTTACGCCCTAAAAGAAACCTATTTAAAAATTTCACGCTTATAGACTTCATAATAAAAAAATAAGCAAAATCTATCATCCCCTATTTTACCACCCTTAACAGGTAATATTTAAAAAAAAAATTTGATGCACATGTTTTTTATTTATTATTATTAATCTTAATGCAAATTTTTGTGTCTCTAACTCTAAAAACAAAGAAATTTCATACAAACTTCCAACCCCTATCTTACCCCCTTAGGGGTGGAGTTTCCAAATATCCTTTCTTAGCTGACATCTCTTAACTACCAACTACCTACTTGCTAAATTATAGCTTTATAAGTGCAATTGTTTTTGAGATCTCGTGTTTAATCAGTATGTATGTAAGTCAGTATGTACTCTTAAGTATGTAACTATGTAAGTGACCTTTCGCTTTTATATATATAGATTTCATATTGCATTAAACGGTCTAATCGAAAGAAACGTCAATGTATGTGACAGGTCATCGTAAAACAAAAAAGGGTTCATTTCTTTGGACAATCTTACGCATTTCACTAATATTTCAAATAAGTATTAATTCCGCTATGTACATTCGAATTTCTTTATTTCAATGCTGAAATCTCGGTATGTACCTATACAAGTATAGAGCTAAGAGTGGCTAAGATGCGCGACGAGATAATTATCTCTTCCGTTTTATTGTCTAATCCCTTAGAAAACGAGACAATGGTAGAGATAATCATATCGATCATACCTACTGAAGTCACTAAGCCATGGTCTTAGTTAACGATCCAACCCGAAATAATAAACTATAATATATGTAACAAAATTCAAAATTTTCCAATTTTACCACGCTTTTATTGGCTTCACCTGTATGTTTGTTTGTTTGTAAGTTAGTTAGCTAGTATGTTTGTTTGTTTGTAACCGACACCTTTGGACTCGATTTTGACCCCACACTCAATTTCATTCAAACTTGGTAGATTCGTCGAGGACCGATGACAATACAATAATTTTACGTAAAGATAGTCAAATATAAACAATTTCTTACAATCCAGCTGATCTTGTTTTGACTTTCATTTCATTTCAATTACCTACCAATTTCTTCGGCGACGCTTTTCAATTTGTCAGCGTTTCTGCTGATCAGCACCACGTTGATGCCCCTCTGAGCCAGCTCGAGCGAATACTGTTTGCCGATGCCGTCCGTGCTGCCGGTGATGACTGGAAACAATAATACGAGTACCTCAATTAATCTCTTGTTCATGTTTTATACATTCAATAACCACCACCAAAAGAATGTTCTATATGAACGTGGAAGGGCAAAAGAGTAGAGGAAGACCAAAGAAGAGATGGATGGATTGTGTTAAAGAGGATATGCGGGTAAAAGGTGTGGGTAGTGAGGTGAGGGCTGATAGAAGTGAGTGGAAGAAGACGTGTTGTGCCGACCCCAGATAATGTGGGATAAGGGCAAGAAGAAGAAGAGAATCAATAATATTGTGGATTTCACGATCTTCTAGTCATATGGTATTCTATATTGGGTATTGCCCTTGACATTATCACTATTTTCGTGCATCAGAGGCTGGTGCGATTCAAAAATTTGACAACCTCCGTAGCGCAGTGTGCGCGCTTTTAAGTTAGAGGTCCTGGGTTCGATTCCCGGCTCGAGTCTGGTCTGATGGGAGACTTTGGCTGTGGCTAGTTACCACCCTACCGACGGAGACGTGTCTCAAAGCCATTTAGGGTTCGCGCACGATGTCGCGTAGAAACCAATAAGGAGTGTCGGTTTACCATACCCCTAACAGGTTAGCCCGCTACCATCCTAGACTGCATCATCACTTACTATCATGTGAGATAGCTGTCAAGAGCTAACTTAGACTATTTAAAAAAAGCTCCGAGAGTAAGTAATAAATAATTCAAACAAGATAAATTAATAACGGTTAATAACCAAAACATGTTTAAAAATTTAACATTACCTTTGTTTATAAAAATATATCTAGAGCCAGCAACGTCATTCCCGTGGCAATTTCGTAAATGTAGTTTACGGTCAAGGTTTCTTCCCTTTAAGACACTGACTGGTTCGGGAAGCAGTAAGTCATCGAATCTACATTATTCCCATTACGTATTCCTGTCTTTAAAATATATTACTAACATTAACCTACTCAAAGATATAAGCATGAGCAGAGCCGCGAACTAATCTAGTACGTATAACATAGTAAATATTATATATTTCATTTCAATAAAAAAAATAAAGTACCGATAAAATATATATTTTACTCGCTAGTAAAATAAAAGTCAATATAATATTTTTATTATACATCAAACATTTTACATAAAACTTAAACTTAAACTTAGATTAACCAAAACTAAAAATCTTAAAAAATAAATAACATCATAACTAAATTATATTATTAAAAGGAGTCCCTTTAGGCAAGGTTCCGAAGATACTGGCAGCGTTCCCCCTTTGAATTGCTAGGCTAATTCGTTGTCCGAGGTAGCTGGCAGCTCTTCGGTCCCCTGTGATGTCGACTAACCTTTTTGCTATTTCCTTAAAAAGACTTAGTGCGCTAGGACCCCACGGACCAAGGGTCTCGACACCGAATGGGACAAAATCATATTCGGAGCCTAGACCCCTGTATTTGCATGCTTTAGCTTTTTCAGCCGCTTCACAAGCCGCACCTACTCTATTGTTGGTTCCATGTAGATGGGAAGGGGCCAGCGTGTCTGTACAGGTTGCATCCCATACCAGCACCCGGCCCATCTTCCATGGAATCAAACTCACACCGTCCGGTCTCTTGCCATCGTCTCTTGCAATACCAGTCGGCTCAAGTAGACTTGGCACGTTGACGGTGGCAAGGGACCAGCGTATGATATCGTTAAGTGCAGCATGTCTCGAGAAACGGCCTGCACTTTTTTGGCATGACAGTCCGTGATGCCCTAGCTTGTCGACATCACTGCCACAGGGACATTTATGAGGAGCGCAGACCGGAACCCCAAGCCGTAGACAGGTTGCGATTCGGAGCGTGTCAGGCTCGAGAAAAGTTCCTGTATTTGACGATGGGTACGCGTGAAGCCAGTAGCCAGCCTCATGTGCACCCACGGCCAAAAGCCTAGCACGCGCCGAACCTGTACAACAGCTCAAAAGGTTGTCATAAATAAATTTGGAGTTAATGTCGTCCCAGCTCCTTTGTGAATTTGGAGAAACTGGAAAATTTTGACCTGGGCATGCAATTAAGAAAGCTTTTCTAGCTTCTTCCAAGCCAGCAATCTCAAAGTTTGAAGGGGATGCCCTTAAAATTTTACTTATGAGATTTGCTGAACTATGGACAGAAGATAGGAAGGCTGGTAAAGCTACACTGGAAATTTTGCGAATCCCTAAACCACCATAACGGATGGGTAGGGATGCTTGGGTCCAAGATTGCTCGTTCAGCTGCATATTAAGTGTCGATTCTAAGCTAATTTTGATTAAGTCGTCTACTTTTGTCAAAAGATCTGGGTGATTCCAAAAGGTGCAGCAACGGAGCACATACGTAAATTTTGGGACAAAAAGGCAGAATTTTAAAATGCAAAGTGCATAATGTGGACTTATTTCAAGGAGACGGTCCGCGGAATTTTGAAATTTAGTAATTGAATTATTAATATATTCAGAAATAGATTCATCAAAAATTGGAGAACCTAAAAGGTATAGGGAATTACTGCTAATTATTTTAATATTTGGAGCCAAAATATTAAATTTTTGTTTTACTTCATTTAAATTTAAGTCACGGTTATTTATGAATAATTCGCATTTGCTAAAATTAAGCTCCAAACCAATGGCTTCAAATTTATTTTTGATTGAGAAGAGGTCCGAAAACACAGTATCCATATCACCTCCTAGGGTCCCGTCGTCCAAATACCAAACGTTGAATTTAGAAATTAAATTTTTGATTATCGGATTTATTGCCAAACTAAAAATTGCAGGCCCAAGGGGATCACCCTGTTGACAACCTACTTCCGAGGACAGTTCATTAGAACGATATAATAATTGTGTTGGGTCAGCGTAACTGAGAAGAAGATAATTATAAATTTCCGGTATATGTTGTTTTATTTCCGTCAGCAGGGTATCCCTATTTACCGAATTGAATGCATTTTTGACATCAATTTTGAGCAACACGTCAGGCTGACCGTAAGTTAGGAAAGAGCGTAGGGCATGGACGGCTGCCTCACACCCTCCTTTCACACCGAAGCCTAACTGTACGGGTTCAAATTCTGAATTTAATTTTGGTAAAATACGTCGAACAGCAATTTTGGAGGCCAGACGTCTTAATGTTGATCCAACAGCAATTGGTCTCACCCCTCCGTCCTTTTTGGTGAGGGCAATGAGGTTCGCGCCGAAAAGAATGGGAACAATTTCTGGATTGACATTACCGGTATACAAGTCAATATAATTATAATATGTTCCGTAAACATGATCATTTTGTCAATTATATTAAATATCGCGGTGAGGCTTTCATGGCTTTAAATAGCCACTCATGATAATTTTCCTATGAACGTTAAGTGTTAAGATTTATCTCTAAAGTTAGCTTTATTGCAACAAAAAAGTGCTTTATGCATTACTCAGCGAGCAATGGAGAGAGCTATGCTAGGAGTATCTCTACGTGATCAAATCAGAAATGAAGAGATCCGTAGAAGGACCAGAGTTACCGACATAGCTCAGCGAGTTGCGAAGTTGAAGTGGCAATGGGCGGGGCACATAGCTCGGAGAACCGATGGACGTTGGGGTCCCAAGGTGCTGGAATGGCGAACTCGCGCCGGTAAACGTAGCGTTGGTCGACCCCCAACAAGGTGGACAGACGACATCAAACGAGTCGCAGGAAGCCGCTGGATACAAGCGGCCCAAGACCGTGGCCATTGGAACTCCCTACAAAAGACCTATGTCCAGCAGTGCACGTCTATCGGTTGAAATGATGATGATGATGATGATGCATTACTCTATGCAAACATATTCCTACTTGATAGTGTCTAACCAAATGATGGTAGCATTTTTTTTTCGTAGTATTCTTTTTACCAAGGGAAACTGAAAATTGATTTTGTGCGCATGCGAAGTCACGCGGCAATACATCATCAGTAGACACTGGGTAAATATTATACCATTAACATCTTAAACAAGTATACTTTATTTGTATAAGCTTGTGTAAGTACCCACCACTACCAAGTACAGATTCAACAAAAGTTGTTAATATAATTTGCATTTTAACCACAGCATGATAAACAAACCCAAAGTTGATAGCTAGGTGTGTAGTGATGCAAGTTCTGCAAAATAGCTTCAAATTTCGATATTATATTTTATAATATTAAGGTAACTTGGTCATCGACATTTTGGTCTTACGACTTTTTCCACCTATTGAAAGCTGAACCAACGCCTCGCACAGCCGGCCCTTTTACTTTACAGTAATGGGGGCTGCTAGCAAAAGTGAAAACTATTTCATCTTTGTCTGGGGGGAGGCTTCGGCCGTGGCTGGTTACCACCCTACTGACAAAGACGTGTCGCTAAGCGATTTAGCGTTCCGGTACGATGTCGTGTAGAAACCAATTAGGAATATCAGTTTACCATATTCCTAACAAGTTAGCCCACTACCATCTTAGACCGCATCATCACTTACCATCAGGTGAGGCGCAGTCAAGGGCTAACTTGTCGTGAGTAAAAAAAAAAAATCTTTCCATTGCCAATCAAATACATATATTTATTTTTAATTTATGCGAGTCATAATTGTTTCGTAACATGCGTGTGTTTTGAAACATTCGAATTGATGTTGCAAATATTGTCACGTACCTACCTATTTGTCAACCACAACTCGTAAGTACTTTAGGTCAACAAGATTATTAGCAAAGGTTGTGGTACTTCACGCTAAATGCCAAATTGAAGAGGCGAAGCTGCGACGTAGAGTATCTTCATCTTGCTAATATTATAGACGGGAAAGTAACGCATGCAAAAAGTACTGAACCAAAATGACTGAAATTTCGAATGGAGATTGGTTATATTTGACGACCTCCGTAACGCAAAGCGCGCACTGTTGCATATTAAAGTTGGAGTTTCTGGGTTCTATTCCCGGCTCGAGTCTGGTCTAGTGGGAGGCTTCGGCCGTGGCTAGTTACCGTCAAAGACGTGTCGCCAAGCGATTTATCGTTCCGGCACGATGTCGCGTAGAAACCAATTAGGAGTGTGGGTTTACCATGCCCCTAACAGGTTTGCCCGCTACCATCTTGGACTGCATCATCACTTACCATCAGGTAATATTTCCGTGAAGGGCTGACTTGTGGTATATAAAAAAATATATATTTATATATTTTTGATTTCTGCGGGATTCTCGAAAGACCTTAAAACGCGTATAAAGCCAGGTATAACAGCTAGTTTTCCTCTCACTCAATTCAACTCACTATTTAAAAAGTACTTTCAGTTTTATGCCGTATTATTTCTGTTTAAATTTTAAATACGCTTTAAAAATCTCATTCAAACTAGTTTTTGAATGTCAAATCGATCCCGTTGTATTCGAGTGAGCCACGTACCACCGAGTGACATTTAATGTTCACATATAAATAGTTTTACTTTTGTAGGTTATTAAAAATACAACTATTTACCTACATATTATATTTTTTTAAATAAACATATAGTAATGCAACCATCATCATCATCATCATCATCATCATTTCAACCGATAGACGTCCACTGCTGGACATAGGTCTTTTGTAGGGAGTTCCAATGGCCACGGTCCTGGGCCGCTTGTATCCAGCGGCTCCCTGCGACTCGTTTGATGTCGTCTGTCCACCTTGTTGGGGGTCGACCAACGCTACGTTTACCGGTGCGGGGTCGCCATTCCAGCACCATAAATCTTACAAACTAGTCACTTTATGATCACTTCACAAGGACTTCAGATAGTTTAAATTACATAATAAAAACTAAATAATAATACTAGTTGCATATGAATGTGAGAATACTATTAACTGACATTCATCATTGTTTACATAAATTATGTTAAGCGATTTGTCCACCTTCACCAGCAGTGTACCTGACAAGCCCAAGCTCGAGCGAACCATTTAGAGCTATAGTAAACTTAGAGCTAAAGTTTACTATGGTCAATCAAGATCTATAGACCCGAATGGTTCATCAAACTATAGTGACTATAGTATGTTATGTTACCCGAACTCTAACCAGGTCGTTGGCAAACTCAACGTCTTTCGAGTGATGGCCAGTTGATATGTTATCAATCTGTGAATTAATTAATAATTAGAAGCGGTGATAGCCTAGTGGTTAGGGCGTCAGCCTCCTAATCAGAGGTCGGCGGTTCGAATCCGGGCACGTACCTCTAACTTTTCGGAGTTATGTGCGTTTTTAAAAATTAAAATATCATTTGCTTCAACGGTGAAGGAAAACATCGTGAGGTTATTAAAAATACAACTGCATGCCTGAGAGTTCTCCACAATGTTCACAAAGGCGTGTGAAGTCTGCCAATCCACACATGGCCAGCGTGGTGGACTATGGCCAAACCCTTCTCATATTGAGAGAGGACCCGTGCTCTGTAGTGCACGAACGAACGAACGAAACTTTATTCAAATAATCTTTTAAAAGGCAGTTTTGACGCGTCAATATCTTACATTATAGTGAGTTGAGCAAGATTTAGTGGCATTGATATAAATGGATAATGTCATGCCATGCCATCTTACCGATAGTTATTCAAGTCAGTAGATCTGTTGACAAAATGTTTTTGGCTGCTCCTTGGGGTTTTATTTTACACAACCACAGGATGAGACAAGAAAAAAGAAAAACTACTACCTACTTATTTGGTTAAATTGGTCCAGCCGATGTCGATTATTGGCGGCAATCGGTTTTATATGTTTTGATTTGTTTGTTAAGCTAAGTGAAAGTAAGATAGACGGCATGTTGACCATGGGATTGATTACCCGGGTCATTGCCATCCATTGGCATTACATGTAGGTACTTATCGACCAATGATGCTGTTAAACGGCTAAGTCGTGAAATATTACTGAGCGATTAAGAGTTTATAAACAAAACAAAAACGTTAGTATTAAACTTAATTACTTATTTCAATGATACTATCTAAACTAATAGTTATAACACTTCGTTTATCTGAACTTTATTATTATTCGCGTCCATAAAATTCAAAGACTTAATAAATCAACGCGAATTGCTATTCGTTCCTAATAGCTAAGATGGCGGACATAAACAAACCAGAGTGTAATCATTAAAAAAAAAAATCTGATATCGTTAATTTTGACTCCAACAGCAATATCCGGAACGTGTGCAGAAACACTGTCAGGATTCATTATTTTTTATTATTTACAAAAAACCTGTATACACTCAACAAAAATAATCGTCGCGACACCACACTGTTCAATGCGAAATAGAAATGAAAATATCTGGCTTGCTTTCTATAAGAGAGAGAGAGAGAGAGAGACAGACAGAGAAACATGCGACGCCGCACAGCTTACAATAACAAAAAGTGTCGTGACAACTTTTCGTAAGAATTTTTTCCGTCTAGCCCCCTTTCACAACGCGCGATAAGGAACTTCGTTCCAATAATTATAATTATATTTATCAGCACGTACCTTGTATATTATGAAAAATGTATATAGATTGTATATTTCATTGCTACACCCACCCTCTCTTTCTTAAATCCTTTCACCAAAGGTTGACTTTAAGTCCAATTTTGCACGCCCAAATTTATGTTTATGTTATGTTTTTCTGTAATATCTTTTGTTTATCTTTAATTTTGTGTGTACAAAAAAGATTTAAATAAATGAAATGCAAATGACAAGCTTAAAAACAGCTCACTATAATAAATTCTTAGTTATAGATACTATCGCTATGAATTAGGCGCGGATTTTTACCAATTAGTAGTAGTATTCAAATGTTGTTTCTCCGGCGGAACATTGAATACCGCTACATACACAAGCCGAGGCCGTTATTTATTTCAATGGGTACAATTGCTACCGTCACCACTCATTCAAATCAAAGCCTAAATGCTTATGTGGCTATTAACCAAGTATGTTTAACAGTTGCTCGAGTCTCCACGGATGACTGCAGTCCGCTGCAACCATATTTAACACATTCGACCCGCCTCCCGCAACCAACAAGCAAACTAGAAATTCAGAACTCGTCATAGATAAAAATATTTTTTCATACTATTCTAATTTGAATAGCACCGGACCTGTAGGTATTTTGTATGTGACAGCCCATATATTAGGTACTTTGTAGGTAGGTACTTGAATCGATATTTTTGTAAGCATAAAATTATAAGAAAAAAGGCGTTTTTTGGAGGCCCAATTCTTACACAATTGGCCATAACCCAATTTTGGAAAGCGATTTTGTCTCCGTGTCGTGGTCCGTGGATACGATTCGAACGAATGGCGTGTCGCAACAGCCAAATGTCAAGTTGCGAAGAACGTTGCGCAGTAGAAGCGGATCCTAGCGTCGCGGTCAAAGGCCTTGCTCTTCGAGGAATTGCATCCATCCGTTTCTATTTTGGAAACCACCATCTCCATGATAATTATTATTATTTTAAGATGATCACCGTGGCGTCGCGCGTGCGCTTACAAATTATGAAGATGGAGTTCCTAGTTATCAACCTACCGACAAAGTCGCTGAGCGATTCAGCATTCCCGCACAATGTCGAAGCAAAAGCCCAATTAGGAGTACGGGTTTACCGTACCCCTATTATGTAAGCCGGCAATCATCTTAGGCTGCATCACTTACCAGCAGGTAAGACTGTCGTTAAGGGTTAACTTGTAGTGGCATAAATAAATAGATAAATCTAAGAGTTCATTTACATTGATAATAGTAATAATTGCAGGGTTACTTTTCAATTTAGCCTTGGTTTTATGGTTTCGTATGACACCATACATACCCATGTAATATGGGGCATATGAAAGACCCATATACCTCAAAATATAGGTCTTCGTGGTATACACCAGAGAGATTAATTTCAAAATCAGCATTATTTAAAATACATGCGCAAGAGATGGAATGTCACCAAATCAAATTCTTGCGTAATTACATTTTTTATAACATCTCAAAGTCAACAACTTTTTATCAAAGTGAGGTGTCATAGTTTCATCAATTTCATCATCTCGGCTGATGGTCGTAGACCTGTCGAAAGCATTTACAAATTCTGTAGTCCTGTCTCCGTCTCCATCGAGAGGGAAGACTACCAACGCTACGTTTTCCAATTTTGGGTCGCTACTCGCTTTTTCAGCACACCTAAGGCAAGTATATCTAGATGAAAGTTGACCCTCAGTGAAATAACAATATGCCTTTCAATCCGTCCCATATAACTTCTGAGTTAAGGAACATAATAGGCGAGCGCTTTTAACTTATAGCACTTCTTGTTTTAACACAAAGTGTGTAAACAATACGTTACTTTTGTTTATGTTTTTTTACTTGAGACCTTGACTTTTACTCAGTCCGTATCAAATTCAGGTACGCAATTATATCAATACTCGGGCACAAGTACGTCCCTTCACTAAAGTCCAAACAACATTTTAATTCCCGCGTCTTATAATATGGTTTATTACAACTAGGTCAAGTGGATTATTCCAGAAACATTATGACTGAAAGAACTTCATTTATTTTCGAGTACCAATATAATTTTTTGCCGAATCAATATCCATTATTCTATAGAGCACAAGATATATTGCAATGACTCCAGCGTTTAATACTCTCTAGCTAATGGATAAAACTAATTCGCGTCTCATTACGTAACTTCGAGTCGCTAGAAGCTTCGTCTGTGTAACGATGTATTGAAGATCGCAAAACAGTACATTACGGCTAACGAGCTATAGCATATGACGAAACTTTCCAAAGAATGCCTAGAGAAGATGACATTGTGCAACTGTTCCTGTTAACATAAACCAAAATCGCGGGCGCGAGCGCGGTAGAGGGCGCGACTCTGTACGCGATACGCTAAGGTCAAGTTGACTTATAAAATAAAATATAGTAAATGTATACGTTTTTATTTACGCTTTCTCGCGAAAACTACTTAACCGATCACCATGAAACTTTGTACACTTATTCTTGGAGGTATGAGATAGGATCATCATCATCATCATGAACAACCCATTACCGGCTCACTACAGAGCAGGGGTTTCCTCTCAATATGAGAAGCGTTTGGCCATAGTCCACCACGCTGGCCATGTGCGGATTGGCAGACTTCACACGCCTTTGAGAACATTACGGTGAACTCTCAGGCGTGTAGGTTTCCTCACGATGTTTCACAGTTGAAGCAAGTGATATTTTAATTTTTTAATTATAACGCACATTACTCCGAAAAGTTAGAGGTGCGTGCCCGGATTTGAACCGCCGACCTCTGATTAGGAGGCTGACGCCCGCTACGCTATCACCGCTTCGCTTGAGATAGGATACTTTTATATATTTTTTTAAATATAATTATCATATTGATTCATTTCTATTTTAATGATCTCTGATACTTATTTAATGTATTCAATGCGAGCGTAAAAGCTGTCTATCGCGTTATAACACTTCGATTGATAAGTATGCCTATAGATCTCAGCATAGTTTTTTTGTTAGTGCCTCAGCCTAGTTCACAATGAAAACTTTTGTAGAATTGCAGGCACTCATTAAGTGTTAAATAATTAGAAGATTTGCTTCATTTACAACAATTATTGATTGCATACGATTATTCAACGATGGGTGACCTATTTTGGCTAAAAAAGTATTCACATTTCCTCTATGCTTTATATGGTCTATCTCGGTAGGGAAAACGTACCGCCACATACTTAACCTTCTCATTACCCTTTCTACATAAAAAGAATAAAATATTATTAATCGTTTATTAGTAATTTCTATGAAAATATATCTCATATTCCATAACGTGGACACAGCCAACGCCGCGGCCGCTTGTCACCGTGAACGCGTTTCAGCTTGAGTTACTTTACGCTCAAGTCGTTTATTTTCTAATAGGTACACAGTTTTTTCTCCTCACTATAACTTACATAATAGCGTAGGCACCCATGGACTCTACGCCCGTGAATATTTGAAATTTATATTTGAAGAGTCCAGATTAAATCTAATCGAAGTCATCCCAATTCAGGTTTTAAGCTAATACTTCATTGTCATTAGACGATAACTTACTTTATCTGAATTGTAAAACGGGTAACGTACTAAGTTCGGAAAAATGAGTAACCGAACGAATATCTTAGTGAATGTGAAATTAAACAAAGCTTTTTTTTTTATCTACTACAAGTTAGCCCTTGACGGCAATCTCACCTGATGGTAAGTGATGATGCAGTCTAAGATGGTAGCGGGCTAACCTGTAAGGGGTACGGTAAACCTACTCCTATCGGTTTCTACGCGACATCGTGCCGGAACGCTTAATCGCTTGGCGACACGTCTTTGTCGGTAGGGTGGTAACTAGTCACGGCCGAAGCCTCCCACCAGACCAGACTCGAGCCGGGAATCGAACCCAGGACCTCCAACTTCATAACCTGACAGCGCGCGCGCTGCGCCACGGAGGTCGTCAAAGTCAAGCTTAGTTTGATTTCTTGATTTGTTTCTCTTTGAAGTTACGTACGTAAATTTGAAGCCAGTTCATCAATTGATTACTTTTGTTTTTCTTCTCTTCTTAAATTATTTTCATTAGTTATTTTTGTTATACAAGCAATTAAATCCATATTTGGTCAGCGGGATTACATTGCTGTGACCCGCGATCTTTGGTGGGTCGGCAATGGGTTGATATTGTTGATATTCATTTTCAATAACTATCCTTAGGATGCTATAAATGTGAGTGCCATAGCTAACGGATGGGTCAATACGCTTTCATACACTCATCGGCCTGATTGCAGTGCCAAATAATAGCTTAATATTAAACTTAATATTACTTAAATTTCTGGAACTTTTTCAATCTGGAAGCTGAGTTATAGAGATATTAAAAGTTAGGCTATATAAACCTATATTTATACCAAAACAGCAGATTTTTCAAATATGATTACAGCTTGATAACGAAACATCTACACTGTTTCACTTTAATCTAAATCTGTTTGGATTCCAAACGCACCCTACAAAAATATCATTATATTAACTGCAAATACTGTAAAATTTAAATTTTGTAACCCGTCCAACACATCACGTACTTTCTCCATAGTCATCTTTAACAAAAATATCTCACTTCTAACATGTTTTTTTTTTTTTTTTTTGAAGTAACAATTTATTCAATTATAATTAACAATTAAAACAATGTAACTTTAAACACTTAAAATAAACCTTAAAACCCTACAAAATACATAATTGATGTATTGCGTGAACTGTTCATACGTATGCAGGTTACCAGATCAACTAATTGATTCTTACAGCTTGCCATTTCAGGCGTGCAATATCAGGAAACAATAATTGCCTTGTAAAAATTAGGAAGTCAATGCCCACAACAAACTTAGCCGGCTATTTTTATTGGACTCTGCCTTTCCCGGTCTCAGAAACCCATTAAGAACCGTCTGCATCATTGTTAGAACATTAAAAGCACGGTAATATTATGTATACAGTATTCCAACTTCATACAAACGGACGAAACGCGGGCTATGTCTACGCGCCTCGATCTCGGGGTGCGCTCGGGATGCAGACAGTCGCGACTGTGCCGCAGTGACGAACGGACGGTGTTTTTTTTTTAAAACAATAACCGCGCGATTTACTCACTTAAAATTACTTCAAGTATATTTTTAATATGACGAGTAAGATATATTGTGCACTTTTTGGTTGCATTAACAATAGTTGTTTATTGTACCTGTCGGCGCGAAGGAGTTATTAACTTCATACAGCGGCGCCAAGAACCTCAAGAATTCAATAATTATTTTTCTAACACAATTTAGATGGTTGCAATCAATTTTGTACAAACATGCTTTGCTATAAATACGGGCGGGGATGCCTTTCGTGATATTCTCGCTCGAGATGTCGGAGCTTTCGGACCTCGTAGTTATTGTCGCAATACAAGTGTAATCCCTCAAGTTGTGGTTTTAATTATTATGAGCGAAAGTAAACAAAAGTGTGACCTCAGCAATGCTGACGTCACCCTTACAAAAAAACAACTCTGACGCCCTTAACAGTTCTGTTTGTATGAATACTACCAAAAAAAAAAAAATTTGACCGTCTGTCTGTCACTAGATAGTTGAAATTTGAACCCAAAATAAGCAAATATAATTAAAATGCTGGAGGCGGGTAGCCCTATCGCATGTTTAGATGCCACGCGGCTGTAGGTAATTATTACAAAGATAAGCTGGAGTTACAATACTGTATACATAATATTACCGTGTTAAAAGGTTGTTTACTTTTACGCAGAATAGCTTAGAAAACGATTTCTTATTATTGCGCATAAACAAGACAGTGCTATTCGAAACAAGAATTTTCTAAAACACAGTCAATTAACGATTCGTTTCAATTAAAATCACTTGCGCAAAACGAAATCAAATTGACAAAATCACAAACCTGTTATTTATATGACAAGTTGTATAAAGCCGAACCATTATTAGAATATAATGTTATATGCAACTTTCACGAAGGTTGACCAGACGCATAATATAAACAAATTCAAATTCAAGTAATCTTTATTCAAATAGTCCTTTGAAAGGCACTTTGACGCATCAATAACTTACATAGTAGTGATTTGATGGTGAAAACTACATTCGTGAACTTAAAACTAAAGCTATGAGGGTTCCAAATGCGCCCCGGTCTAAGATAAAGCCCAAAACAAACCTAGCCAGGTAAATTTTCTTTTTGTTATCACCCTATCATCATTATCATTTCATATGCCACTTAAAATTATATTAAGAGCTATCTTATACGATCACCATAATGAGGGTGGCACAAGCTTATTTATTCATGTATCGGAGAGACATCTTCCAGGAGCCTTTTTCTCTGAATCCATTGTTTAAAGAGGAGGCCTGGGACACGTAGTCGGAAATTAATATGCTGAAATCCCACATAATTTATCCCTCAGCGGATTAATTCGGTTTAGATCATCATCAATTACAACCACAAATTCAAGAGTGCCTATCTGTTGGTGATCTTCTAACGTATAAACTGCTGAACCGGTGTTGGTGTTGAGGACTTTATCTGTCGCTCTTTGTCAAGCAATCGGAATTTGTGTCCAAAGGGTAGCGGGCAACCAGTATATTTTCGCCGCGATTCTAAGCTATTATATTTATTTATTTTTAGCTATATATATTTTACAAGTTGTGTGTAAGGGTTCAAATGTTATTAATTTGTATAAGTACAAAAGAGTATAAAACTTAACTAGAATACTATTATTGTTGGCATCATGTCGTGCCGCCACGCTTTGGATCTCGCCAAAACGGTGGCAAATAATAATGGACGCCACCATATCCATGAGGATTTACCCACGATTAAAAAAAAAAAAGGGATAAGGCAAAAAAGAATTTGTATTTAGAGATTTTAAAACATCCAAGACAAAACCTCAGCTTTGCATGAAGAACGTATTGAATGCACGTAAGTACGTGGGATCGGATTGCAGTACATACCTACCTACACTTTTGTTCTCAAGGGTACTTTGCGGTTGATTGCGAGCTGCTTGAGCGCGCTAGCCTAGATCCCACGAACTATCCACATACCCGTCCACTAAAATAATATTTGAAAAACCATTTCTGTGCTAGAAAAGAATACACGGCTTGATTGCGGATCACGAGGTACTCGATTAGAACGGACCTTTCGGGTATTAAGTATTTTCTGTCTAATACTCCTCAGTACCAGCTAGTGACGAAATTGGCTATGCTATATATGCCAACCCCGTGCCACGAATATAATGTTATGTAACACGTTATTTTAATCACATAATATACCTACGTTAAAGCCACACGTAGGCAAGTTTTTATATATATGTAGGTACTATGTAGATTATATAGCAGAAAACGAAAGTAATTTATGTAATTAATAGACCAATATTAGAATTAAAAAATAACTAATATTTCTTAAAAGTTTTATATAAAATGTTTGTACCTAACCACTTTTTTTTGCTTCCGACAGTTTGACCAATGATGACATTAATGGGTTTAGCTAAACTTGCTAGTTAGTACTCTTTTTTGGTGCTATTGAAAAAACGTTAACAATCCAGTGTATTGGTATTAATACAATTGAATTATGGGATTAAAACGAAGTCGCTATTATATGTGTTATTTGTATGTACACTAACTCAACGGTAAACCGGTTTTGTTTAATGTTGCCTAAGGAATAACTAACAACGGCGTCTCCGAATTGATCCTTTAAGCCAATACTCTAAATAGACAGGACCAGTCGATACGCTTTCAAATTAAAAACAAAATCGAAACCTAGTATTTTTTTTTTTAATTTATTGTCCAAAAATATTTCAAAGTTAAACACATTTTAATTGTAAAGCTAACCGTCCCTAGAAACTTTACGTTTATGTGGAGGACGGCAATTTATTTATTTTAGACAGGGTTATATATAAGGGATACTAAGTATGGTGTTACAATAAGACTGCAAATTAAACGAAGATACCGCAGTTTTGTCAAGAAAATGACTTCAGATGTCTTGAATGGGATAGAAGGTTGTTTTGCTCCTTACACATTAGATATATCGTCGCTGCGCGTGCGTATCCGCGTAAGAGCAACTTGTAAAAACCGCGTATTAGCATTTTCATGATTTTACAGGAGGAAGAAAAAACTTAATATCTCAGCGATTTCAACTCTTATTACCGACTGAACTTAACAGCTAGTTCTTTACAACTTTCTTTATAGGAAAATAATATAAATTAACTCATAGTTCGTTTGGATTTTGTGTAAAGTCACTTACGCGGTTTTGTTTTAAAAATAAGTGTTCTTTTTTAATAGGTATGCTGTTTTGCATTAAAACTATTTAGTTAAAGGTTGTATTTATTCTTAGAAAAATCAAATCGAAAACAATGCAATCTTTAAATACATTATGTATTTATTATTTCATATATCGTAATCAGTTTGCAAAAGGATATAACCTATTCACAATTTTTACTAGAGATCTTATTACAAGAGCTCAGACTTCAACGATCAAAGACGTAATCTCCCTTGGCAATGGGACAAAATCATCTGTAAAGTGGAGTTTATATTCTATGATTCCATTCGGATTATATCTCAGTGCTTTTATATCAATAACACAATGATCGGCCAGGTCTTATTGATTCATAAATCAGGTAATCTTTAAGACTCAAAGTCTTTAAAAAACGTACAATCAGGTGTAATAACTTCATAAGCACTTGGTACTTTTCTGGTCACCATTGTCCAAGTACTTCTGAGTTATTACTAAGTTTCTAGCCAAATCCAAGTGCAACAACGCATTCAGTACAACATTGTTTCTATTCTGTGCTGTAAAACTATCTGTAAATAAAACAGCAACGTTGCAATCTTTATTCAGTAATTTAGTTTAGTCTACAAAAGAAGACGCGTAAGTAGTGGCTTTTAAGTCTCATCAATCCAGTAACACTTGACTCCGTTATTACCAAGATTGTACACAGATTAGTTCACGGCGAGTTCGTGAGCCTTTATTTTAGTTTTTAAATAAAGGCCACTGGCATTGAGGAAAGGACAAAGTTTGGCTCCCTGAAGATCTGCTGTTAATGCATGTATGATTCCTTTTGTGCTAATTCTTTTTCAGAATGTTCTTCAGTTCTAGCTAAGTCTTTTTGTTTGAATGTTTAGCATACTGTTCATCTGATAAATTACCAACTTTCTGAGCACAGCACTGGTCGCAAGCATCATTTTTTGGTTGAAACAATCCAATATTCTCCTCAAACAAAACGCTTTCAAATACTTTTCTAGATGCCACAGCATTATTTTCTAAAACAGAGTAGTCGTCATAGAGACGAACAATTGTGATTTTGGTTGTATGATAGGTTTGGAGTACAACTTTGAAGTAGATTGTCTGCAGTTGTCTGGACGGTAGTTTTGGTAGTGCAGTTAAATATTTTTTAACCCATTCAGGTTCCTTACTATTTGTCCCAGCTCCAAGCCAATAGTTATTAATAGAGAACCGTTTATTCTTTTATATACTCGTATATGTCTCCAAAAACGTTTTCAAGCCAACTCTTTCTTTTTTATCATTAACTTTTAGATAGTATATTTTAGTGTCACTTCGTCTTAAGTTTGAGGTCTTGGTTTTTCTATATGTAGGTTAGTTATCCACCACTGAAGATATGTATATATTTTTTCCTACCAAGTCATCCGCTGTCAATTTTGAACAACATAGCCTTTCCACTGAAGCATTTTGTTGACACACGATGTCAGACAAAGGTATCTCTGGTATAAAATTTTGAGTCTCAGACCAAGTTACAATGTTTTAATTAATATCTTGGTCCTCCATCCTTTGGGTACTTACTTGAGAATACAAGGATTTATTTATATATAAGAAAAGAATAATCATGAGTTTCAGTAAAAGGCAATACAGCATTACGCCTATTACTTAACAAAATAAATAAATCAAGCTGTTTCAAAACCACGTACATACATGTTAGGGTTTATATTAGGGTTTGTATTAGTCAGAACTATTATATAAAAACAGAATTACATGTAAATTAAATATTCTAGCATGAGCACATAACAAATGAAAAATAATAAACATTTAAAACATACTTACATGGTAGTTCATCGCGGCAAAAAAAATATTTTCGGGGGCATACACTAATTGCGTTACATTTTCCTCACGGTCGTAGTAAATACGCGCACTTGCTTCCAATTTCAGGCCTCCTTTTTTTCCGCAGTATTGTTTTAATAGTATAACTGACGTTTATCACTGTATAAATGAAATCAGGTGAAGTCTAGCATATGCAGAATATCGTTTAGAATCGACCAGCACGATATCTCAATTTTGCGCGTTTTGCTGTTACGCGGTATTTACAAACTGCTCTTACGCGGTTTCGCACGCGCTGCGACGATATATTATAACCTGGATTGCCTGCATTACATTTTATCGTAATCTGTGATCACGGTGAACAAGTTACTTACGCGATTTGCTATTTAAGAGATACCTTGTGTACATAAACACTGAATAGTTTATTTTTGTTTTTATACACTACAAGTTAGCCCTCGACGGCAATCTAACATGATGGCAAGTGAAGTTGCAGTCTAAGATGGTAGGGGGCTGATCTGTTAGACGTATAGTAAACCCATAAATTTCTTCAACGGTGAAGGAAAACATCGTGAGAAAACTGCATGCCTGAGAGTTCTCTTAATGTTCTCAGAGGCATGTGAAGTCTGCCAATTTGCACGTGGCCAGCGTGGTGGACTACGGCCAAACCCTTCTCATATTGAGAGAAGACCCGTGCTCTGTAGTGAGCAGGCAATGGGTTGATCATGATGATGATTTTGATGAAACCCATAATCCTAATCGGTTTCTACGCGACTTTTGTCGGAACGCTAAATCGCTTGGTGACACGTTTTGATGATGACTAGCCATGGCCGAAGTCTACCTGATGAACTGAACAGACTCGATCCAGGAATCGAACGCAGGACCTCCAACTAAATAATAAGATAGCGAACGCGCTACGCCACGGAGGTTGTCAAAATAGGTATAATATAATGTAGTATGTACAATAATTGAAACGCCAAACGGGCACACAAAATATTTTTATTGTTATTAAAAAAAGGCAGGCTTTGGCTAGCTTGACGTACCAAACCATAATGACGGCAATTTTTGGCATGGCGGTAATGTACCTACGGCAATATGGCGGTTTAGCATAGACAAATTCCGTTACAATAACATAATTATAATATTGAAAAAATAAGAATCGACATTGGATAAATCAGTACCTACATAACAACGGCTAACAGGTAAATTTCCGTGGCCAATAAAAAAAAACTTCAAAGCTGACCTTACTGTACAGTACATAACACATCCTTTGGCGATTTTGGACCTTGCTCCTTCTTCCGTAAATGGATAAATAAGTCTATAGAAAATCTTGATTCCACACAAATAAATTACAAATAACACTGCTAATTATTTTTTGGTGATAACAACAACCTGCCTAAGATTGTTGGGGGCGTGTTTAGAAGTAGGTTTTTATCGGGTTGTTATCAGTTCAATATATTGGAGAAGCATAATATGTAGGTAGGTAGGTATTTATTAATAATGAAAATAGTTTCTTCTATTTTTATGAAATTTTCGCGATTCGCACAGCTCGTTGGTACAGAGATACTCTTAAAGATGATATGGTTAAAGTAACCTATTCTGGCACAATGTGCATTAAGCTTAATTTCACAAGGTACCTACCTACCTATCAAAAATTGCTCAGTAAATCTAAACAACGCAGTCCACGTTTTTTACTTGTGTTATTACACAATCAAAACACATGGAGTATCTTTGATAGTTGTTGTACTTGAGAACGTATTGGGCAAGGACTTAATACATATGTATACATAAAAAGCAATGTATCATCTCTTATTTAAAGTAAATCAAAACTGTCAAAACTGGAGTTTTCCTACTGTATGCCGCTTAAGAATGATTAAAAAGTATATCTTTATATCTGTGGCGTACAGAAGCCAGTTCTGGTAATTTTGTCATAAAAATTGCTTCTCGTCCTTATTCCGCTACGTGGGATCGACACAACATATCTTCTTCTTCCACTCACTTCAATCAGGTCACTTCACTACCCACGCCTTTTACACGCATATCCTCTTTAACACAATCCATCCATCTTTTCTTTGGTCTTTCTCTACAAATCATACATATGAGATATATTTGTAAGGAACCTTTATATGAAATAAAAACAACAAAAACATATTTCGTTCCGCAATAATTAAGTATTCCACGCGTAAGGTGTTTGTTTGCGTAGAACAGTAATAAAATTATGGTCAATAACTATGCATCACTCATGCCGTTGTTCGTGGCATATCGTTCTAAAAGACATTATTTACTGTATATAGATCCTATACACCTATTATTTTTATAACCATGCTACATAATAAGTACAATCTTGAATGGTACATATATGTAGCTAATCGGATTACTTTCAAACCAAAAAGACACTTAAGGACTGATTAGAAAACTATTTATTTTAACTTTTGAATTTATTTCTGCTGAAACGTGATCATTATTAAACTTATATAAAATATAAAATTTATTATAGACAACTAGACATGTTGCTTCTCCAAGCGACTATCACGGAATCATCAAATATGAAATAATTTATTCTGAAGAAATAAATCTAACATTCCAAATTTAAAGTAATTCAAAAATAGTTCCTAAACCAACCAGATCAGAGTTAACATCAAAAGAGATATATAACCTGAGATTACCAATCATCATATAATACGAATGACAATTATGAATGCTCATAATATTACTTAAAAATATGAAACCTCAATTTGCGAGGTAAGTATCCTCTTTGTACGAAACCAAAAAGTCATCATCATCATCATGATCAACCCATTACCGGCTCACTACAGAGCACGGGTCTCCTCTCAATATGAGAAGGGTTTGGCCATAGGCCACCACGCTGCCCATGTGCGGATTGGCAGACTTCACACGCCTCTGAGAACATTGCGGAGAACTCTTAGACGTGCAGGTTTCCTCACGATGTTTTTCCTTCACCGTTGAAGCAAGTGATATTTTTTTTTTTAAACGATCACTCCGAAAAATTAAAGTTGCGCGCCCGGATTCGAACCGCCGACCTCTGTTTAGGAGGCTGACGCCCTAACCACTAGGCTATCACCGCTTCAAGTAATAAAGCTACTTATGAAAACACACTTACTTACTCATAACCAAAAAGTATTGAAGCCTGAAGCACAAAACAAGTAATACCAAGCATTAAACTTACAAAGTAAATGTCATAACTCATATTCTCAAAGACAATATTGATTCATATGCATATGAGTAGTAAATAGGTACCGGTTTATTGCGTATGTAAAAAAATTGGAATTTAATTAACATTTTTTTGTCAAAGTCAATGGCATCCGCTTTTTGTAAAGAATATCTCTGATTATAAAATAAATGATAAGATTTCCAAACTCTAGTGCAGCACTTCTAGTTACCTCACGCCTGGTATTATTCTCTACTATCTGCGAAAGTCGAATCAAAATCGGTTCAGCTTCCGAACATGAGCTTGGCAAACATAAAGGCAAACAGTCATACTTACTAAAGGTGATTGAGTTATGATATCGCTTAAATAATCAATCAACTTAATAAGAGGCAGTCATTTCGAAATCAAAGACGGACACTGTTCACATTTAGTTTTACTAAACCGTACAAAATATAGTTAGGGAATATTTGACGGAGGTCATCAACCAAACACGTTTTTCAATATTTTTGGCAGCGTGTTTTTACTTAGTTAAGTTAAGAGTTACTTAAGTAAAACATTTGTAATTAGTGTAAATAAGCATTAAACACTTATACAAGTACAGTGTAATGTATTACTTAGGAATGTAATTCATGCCAGTTGCCATGTTTACCTATGAGGTAGGGATTTGACCTGCCTATAATCGTAACATTATACAGGGGTTAAGTACATATATAAAAGTATATGTTTCAGGTCAAAAGACAATCTTTAAAAATTAAAAATATCTACCTATCGGTTATTATAGAGTATATCGGTTTTTGATGACATTTCGCATTTATTATAGAGGAAGTAGCACTATAAAAAATGCAAAATGTCATCAAAAACCAGTTAGTTTGTAGTAGACGGTACATAAAATTGAGTTTTGATTTTTACAAATCGTACATTTTCTCTGACCCCTAGACTATCCCAATACAAAAAAATCGCATCAAACCATTGCTCTGTTGCAGAGTGATTGAAGGACAAACCAACACTCACTTTCGCATTCATAATATTGGCAAGAAAGTAAGAATTAGTAGGGACAGTAAAAAGTAAAACTCACCGGCCCAAGGTCCAAACCTCTTCGCCAGAGGTAACACTTCCGCAGGTATGAAGTATGGCATCAGGTACGAGGTTAGTAATTCCACGACGCTCCATAGCGAGTCTATCACGAACCCGGCCACCACAATCGCTCCGACCGCAGCCAAAGCAAGTACCACCAGCATATTTACTTAAATTCGTATAAATTTAACCAATAATCTGTACTTGTGTTTAATATGTTTCGTAGTTCGAGCCTGTTTTAGAAAGTGGGGTACGCGCGTCATAACCACATGACGACCAGTCGTGTACTGAACTCGGAACTGGGCTCTGCGAGTGTGGCGGTTGCCCGCCGATACCGACGACTGCTACGTAACAGCTCGATTGTGAATCCATAATTATTATTTTAATATCTTTACAGATAACTTTACACTTTATGTTGACGGAAACCTCTTCCGTATACAATTCACGAGTATTATATACTCTAGTGAAGCGATGATAGCCTAGTGGTTAGGGCGTCAGCCTCCTAATCAGAGGTCGGCGGTTCGAATCCCGGCACGCACCTATAACTTTTCGGAGTTATGTGCGTTTAAAAAAAAAATTAAAATATCACTTGCTTCAACGGTGAAGGAAAACATCGTGAGGAAACCTGCACGCCTGAGAGTTCTCCCTAATGTTCTCAAAGGCGTGTGAAGTCTGCCAATCCGCACATGGCCAGCGTGGTGGACTAAGGCCAAAACCCTTCTCATATTGAGAGGAGACCCGTGCTTTGTAGTGAGCCGGTAATGGGTTAATCATAATGATGATGATATATTCTAGTACCTTTTGAAGTTTTATAAAATAACGCTTGCAGGACAGGATTTTATTTAAAACTGTAAATGTGTTCTTCAAAGACTTGTGTACAATAATCCAATACTCCACTTTTATGGTTTATATATTTTTATTGTATTGTTATTTTACATGTCTTTGCAGGCCTGATGTACTCCGCAGTTTTGGATATAAGTATAAAGCTAGAAGTACAAGGCGGACCGTATAACATGTGTTCAAAGTTGGAAGCCAAGCTGGTGTATTGCGACCCTAAGACAGCAGTATCATGGTGGAAAAATGGGAGGTTGGGTACCAGCATTTAGATGTGTATTTTTCGCAAACAGTGACGCATGGAGATTTACTTTATCTGTTGCATCATATTTTAATGATAGTAGTGAACCAGGTTTTTGCAGGCATGACGGGGAATAGAATTTAGTTGCCACCGACTTTTTTTTATACACTACAAGTTAGCCTGATGGTAAGTGATGATGCAGTCTAAGATGGTAGCGGGCTAACCTGTTAGGGGTATAGTAAACCCACACTCCAATTGGTTGGACATCGTGCTGGAACGCTAAATCGCTTGGCGACACGCCTTTCGAGGTAGGGTGGTAACTAGCCACGGCCGAAGGCTTCCACAAGAAAAGACATTTCTAACAAAAGAAGAAGAATACGTTATGATATGATACGATAAAATACTTTTTAAGGATCCTGTTGTATTAACGTAAAATGATTTTGCTCCTATGTACCAGCACATTGAGCAAGGTGGTTATGACTAGAGAGAGAGGGAGTCAGTGTTTCTGGTATGATGCCGCGTAGACACCAATTCGCAAGATGGGTTCAGCCGGCAACGCATCATAGACTCTCTGGTCCTTCACTTAACATGCGATAAGGTTCAAGAAGTGAAATGTATAATTGTAGTAACAGAAACTGCTTTAGGTTATGTCACAGGTTGTTCCGGCCTCTTCAGTAGAATTTGCACTTCGCACAGACGGTGGTAGACGATATACGTAAAGAATAACATTTCAATAATACAGCCTTCAAGGTTTGAAATAAATGTATTTGTAAGGTAATTAAAATAAAAAAGATAACCATTTAGAAGGTTTAAAGGTATTAATTATGAATAAGTAGATAGTAGATATACAAATAAAAAACAACTAAGTACGTGGGTAAGTAAATAAGGCTATATTTTTATGAGGGGAAAATAAATCTTATAGTATAATAGGTACTCTTGTTTTTTTGCAATTTTATTTTATCTCATCAGGAACGGGTTAAAATTATTTTTTTTTGCTATCACAATTTTTCCGTGTGTTCAATGTAACGTACATTAAAAACACGGAAAATTATATTTAAATTATATATAATTAAACTTGTATATTTATTCAATAATAGTTTATTATAATATATAAATATTTTTTTAAACTTCACTGTTCTTAGTTTCTAGTGCCGATTTTTCCGGTTCATTCATCAAGTCTACGGCTGCAGCTGAAAAACAATAAATTTTGCATTTTTATCGATTCAAAGATTTTTTTTTGATTATATTGTAGTGACTTAAAGTCGTCTTTAAAAGTCACTATACAGCATTTATTTATTTTACACCACCTTACACTATTATTACAGAACTTCCAATTCATAGTGAAGTTATACTAATCTAAAGAGTTAAAACTACCTTACATATATTATTATATAGCTGTTGCCCGCGACTTCGTCTGCGTAGAATTGCTGATTTCCCTTGAGATTGAGGTTACCCGTGCGGCCAATGCCCTGCTTCAGAAAGTAAGCTAAAGGCAAATGTCAAATTGCGTTTTCAATTTTCGTGTTTCTAAATTAAAAAACATAGGACTTTCATACAAACTTCAAACCCCTCTTTTACCATCTTCGTGGTAGATTTGGATGAAAAAAAAATCTAACCGTATACTTACGCCCTAAAAGAAACCTATTTTCAAAATTTCAAGCTTGTCGACTTCATAATAAAAAATAAACAAAAACTATCATCCCCTATTTTACCACCCTTAACAGGTATTATTTACAAAAAATTGATGTACATGTTTTTTATTTATTATTATTAATCTTAATGCAAATTTTTGTGTCTCTAACTCTAAAAACAAAGAAAATTCATACAAACTTCCAACCCCCCTTTTACCCTCTTAGGGGTGGAATTTTCAAATATCCTTTCTTAGCTGACATCTCTTAACTATCAACTACCTACTTGCTAAATTATAGCTTTATACGTACAATAGTTTTTGAGATCTCGTGTTTAATCAGTACGTCAGTAAGTCAGTATGTAAGTATGTAAGTGACCTTTCGCTTTTATATATATAGATTACATAATATATTTTCCTGCATTTAGCATAAGGGCGCGTTAGGTTTAAAGATCTTTATTCTCATAAGAAACAATTCCACTTAATGAGAAATTAACAAAATAAAATAAAAACAGTTTACATAAAGAAATAGTAGGCCAAAAGAGGCGCGTTTATAAATTTAAACAATGCTTTTTAAGTTTCTTCTTGAAAGATGCATTTCGCGTTCTTATTAATATATCCTTTTAAGATGTATAATGGATATGCAAAATGTATATCACTAGCGTCATTTTTGTATTATTTCAACTGTTAAAGCGAATAAGGTACCCACGAGAAATGATTACCTAGTGTGGGTACCATCGGAAAAATGTAAACCTACAAAATAAAACTACAAAAATCTACTTTAGTTTTAACTTAGTAAAAATGTTTATTTCTTATAGCTTGGTTGCTACCATGTTCCGCTACTTCACATTCGAATCTAATGATTCCAGAAGTCTTCAAATTCAAAATATCTTTAGTCATATTACACCTATTGCAGGCATCTATGAAGCTTTTATATAATATAAGTATACGTATTACATTATTTTAATTCGTGAGGTGAGATTCGTTTTTTAAATGTTAACACCAATTAATTAAATTATACACCACAAGTTAGCTCTTGACGGCAATCTCACCTGATGGTGACCTAGTCAATAATAAATTATAATTAGCTATGGAGTTAGAGAAATTCACACCCACTCTTTTATCGTTTATATAATTATTAATATCGTATTATGATATTTTTTTTTTTATTAACGACAATCTTCGATCATTAATTTATTATACAATAAAATTTACTTTCAATGAGTTACTAATTTTGTGCAGCTTACTAAACGGCACATCTTTAAAGTCATATGTCCCTTTTTAAGTGTCCAGGGTGGTGTCAGGTCATCGAATAATTGTTCGTATAGCGAGGTCTTGAGCTCCACCATTAATGAAGAATTGACGAAGCTTATTTAAACTACCTCGAATTGGTGACACGCCGGAACGCAACGCACCGCTGTACTTTTGCGTTGTTGTTATCTTTTACAAAAAATGATTTATTTACGAAGTATTTGAAAAAATACAGTTTTATTTCTTTCCCAATTAACGAGGTAATGTCAATACAAATCGTCCATCATGATATTTCCAAAGTGATATATTTTAAACGAAACCGGTGCAAAAGCGAGCACAACCAAATTAAACTACGAATTGAATAAGAATGAACGGTTTACAAAACGGTTTTAAAAGCTGTAGTTAGGTTAGGTAGGCATATACACGTACACTATACGCACCATTCCAGTTCATAATGCCTCTACTCTTCTCGCCGTGAGAACGTTTACAGTATTTGACAGTTTCTATGAAAGCCAGCACTGCCAAGGTGGCAAATAAAACATATACTAACACGTCCAACATTGCGAAAATGTGTCGACTCCGAGACGCCGCGGAAACCCGCTCGCCTTGGTAACATTCGGGACTCCACTACGCAGCGCCGAATAATACATACAGTCCAAGAGCTAATGGTACATTTTAATGATGCATAGCACAGCGCATTGTTCCGTCCTTTGTGGCCTCATTCCTGTGCCCATGTCGTCCAATACTGCATTGCGATGGCATTTAGGTCTCGTTCAGCTCCAGCCATAGATAATACACTATTAACTGTTGCTCCAGCTAACTTTCGAACTTTCTCCTTCGCGATCAAACTTCGCCCGTCAGGCTCAACACGTCACCTCATGATACGTTTTTTTTGCAGCCCACGTTCGTCCATGCGTTTGTTGTGGGGTCGGATACCCCACCTCACCATGTATGTTATAGTTTTAAAGTTATCATTTTTATTAGTTTTTTTGAAGAATTGCTACATATTCACACATTCTTGCTAAAAAAGTTCAAAAATACGCTGCCACCTCTACATATCTTTACATTGTACACCATACCGCCTTCGGCAGATCTACGCGATATCATGTTTCCAAGCTTAAGAAATAATCTGTCAACTGATTAGAAGAAGTATAATATATAGTCCACCAATTCCCAGGCTAATACGTATATTTCAAACCGGTTAAGTTTGAGACTTACAGATATAAAATAAACCTATTAATTATTTAATTAGTCAAACGAAATTATTAAATTTTATCATCTGCATCCGTTGTTTTTCGTTACTTTTAATAAATGGAGTGCTAGTGATTTTATAAATTTGCAATCGCATTGTGTTGACCGTGAAATCTTATCTATTTTATTATTATTATATATATTTTTTTTATTTCAGGCGCTGGCCATATACATACTAATTAAAATAATAATAAATATACAATTATGAGAGTAAAATACAATCAAGCGCTAAATCATTATTATCTAATACTCGTATAATTTATGAATTCTGTGTTTTTTTTGCTAATAGACAAATATAAAACTTACTGAAAAAGTCACTCGGATATTTTTAAATTATATTATAATAAAATTATTTCGATTTTAAGATTAACATATTTTCATAACTATAAACAAAAGTACAAATTAAATTGTTTTAAATAAATAAATACACATGATAAGCCAACTGGAACAAAGCATTAGATATATTTCACGGGAAAAGTGGGAGCGACATAATTATTTTTATAATATTATACCCACGTACTCAGTAATTTAGTCTATGTATTGTACTGTTGTCTACCATACCAAACATAATGTCAAGGCTTCAAATAACTGGAAAATAGAGCCGTAAACCTAGTATAAAATATAATGTCATTTTGACGATGACATTGACAACATAAATTACCGAGTGCTATAATAAATGTAGTGATTATATTCCCTTTGGTCCATAGTAAGTGAAGTATTATCACACGTAGAATACTGTTTTTATAGTATTATGTATATAATCTATGCTATCCATAAATGCTGATTGCTTTCGCTGACATTGTTTGTTTTTTTTCTTTGTGATTAATATCGGATGTTCGCGAACAAAGCTTAATATTGTTTAGTGATTACCAAAAATGGAAAAAGAGCTAGACAAAGTAGTGGACGATATCATGTCCACTCCTAACGTAGCCGGGTGTTTGGTGGCGGACCACCAGGGACTGTGCTTAGCATCGAAAGGAACTGCACATGTTGATTCTGCGGGACTTATCGTGGCACTCTCCGAGCAGGCGTGTAAAATAGATCTCAATTCGAAGCCGCCCACTATTTGCCTGGAGACTGATAACAAATTGTGCCTCATTCAAAGGCACGGTACAATCACGGGTGCAGTATTTAAACAGAAAGCTGCGGTGTAATATATTTCTGCTGAGTATATAATTGCTATATTTATTGCATTATTTAAAAGGGTTGCAGGATAATTTGACCCATTTATATAGTAAGATGGATATTTTCATTTCGTAAATTTGAAAGATCTGTTAAGTTTGTCATGACCAGATTAATTGGAGAAGGTAGTACTAGCATTTTTGTGGAAGTTCATAACATCATCTTAATATGGACATACAACTTAATCCTATAAATTAGATTTTTAATTTGTATTAAAGGATACAAATGTTACCAGAATAAATAAAATAAACTAGTTAAATTTCTAAGTCCTTATATATTTATTTATTTTTAATACCTCCTTTATATATGGTGTATATGTTGTTTCTAGGTTATTTATACTTTAAATAATGTAGTCAATGGAAATATTAGAAATTTGAAACTCTATGTAACAATGCTATATTACAAATGTATGCAACTCATAAACCTTCACATCAGAAGCAATCTTTATTATAAATAAAAAATATTCTTAAACTTTTTTATATTAGATCTATCATTTGGAAGATTAGTGATATTACTACGGATGTCCTGGCAAAGTTTTTATTTACAAGAAATTGAAAGCAAAAACCTTACTATCACTATAACATTATTATCTTGCATACCTTATTCTTTGTATATTGAAGTAGTAAAGGAAGTGTAATTTTAAATTATACTTTGAAGCAAAATTGACTTTAATAGGATATGGAAATCATAAAAAAGGCTGATCTAAGTTGATGTAAAACATTTGTTGATTGACTCCAAATAGCACTGGTTGGTTTTTCAAAGCACTGGTCATGATTTGTTTACTGATCAAATACTGTGTCAAGTCTTGTCTGTTCAACTACACCATTATTTAAAAACAATGTTTAATTTATATTTTTATGCTCACTGCAGAACAGTTTTTGATTAATGCTGTAATAAGTATACTTGTTAAATTCAGGCAACTTTCTAGGATTATAATGTACCCGATAGTAAAGTGCTGTAATCATTAGTTGTATAAAAATCAAATAAATATATATTTTTGTTGCTATTGTCTTTTTTTACATTTCATCATTTGGATAAATCCTCTTCGTGTGGCTTAAGGTCTCTTGTATCTTGGTTTTAAAATCCTTTTATGATTCATTCAAGTTGTTATTATCATCCTCATGATCAACCCATTTCTGGCTCACTACAGAGCACAGGTCTCCTCAATATGAGAAGGGTTTGACCATAGTCCACCACTCTGGCCATGTGCAGATTGGCAGACTTCACACACCTTATGAGATCATTATGAAGAACTCTCAGGTGTGCAGATTTGCTCACGTTGTTTTCCTTCACTGTTGAAGCGAGTGATATTTTAATTGCTCAAAAACGCAGTTATGTGCGTAAAGTAAGTAAGAGTTGCGTGTCCGGGATCGAACCTACGACCTCTGATTAGGAGGCGGACGTCCTAGCCACTAGGCTTTCAAGCTATTGAATACAAAAACTTGCCTGCGTGTTTTAGATGGTTTATTTTTAATTAAGACGCAGTGTCCAGTGTTTTATTAGTTATTTTCTCCTCTTGTCAAATTACTTTGGAAACAATATTTGATTACCAATACATATTACATGAAGTTTTCCCATCATGTGTTGGGTTCTCTGTTTTCCTTAAAAAGTATTTTTATGATATTATCGGGAATGAGGATTGGGCAAGGTAATTAGAAATTAATCGATCAATGGAGCACCCCTTACTAATTTGTCTGCTTTTTAGTTCCCTTCCATTCTCTGATGTTTGTAAACCCAGGCCATCTCTATATATTTTCTACATTACATCTTTACTTTCTATTGGCACTTTTGAGATTCTATCACAACTGAGCTTTATGGATACCTGCCTCGATCCATGAATATTATCTTTGTTAACGATATTGGTCGTCCATTTTTTTTTTGGTCCTATGTGCACCTCTATATTTCAAGTTGTAAATAAATTGACTTTTATGAGATTATTCATGACTATCATTGTGTTTCTTTCCATACATTGTATCTGTACCTGCATATCCTTTAGCCATGAAATTGCCTATCCAATTTTTTGACACTTTTATTATATACCAATGTAATGCTACCTTTTTAGCTCCCAGGTCTAATGGATAGTCTCATAAGAATATTTAGCATTGCAGACAGTGTAAAACATGGATACTTGAGAGCATAAGTTATAGATACCTGCCTACCTATAAATTACCATTACTTTTGTGACAGAATTCTCTCTATCTGACTCATTGATCTACACTACATATTTATCGTGATATTTGGCATACAAAAAGAAAAACAAATTTTCAATATACACACATTTATTACAGATATGCCTTTCTAAACTTTTAACATTTATTGACAAGAAACAATGCACTAATTAATAGCTACCAACTATTCATAACCATAATATTATAATATAGATGCAAATTGAAGCTACCTGTAATATATTTATGAACAGTGCCACACTAACAGTTAAAATTACACCAATTTTTAACTAAAGTGGAAGTTACAAATTATTTCATAATGTCCAAAAGCAGTATGTAATAATATATTTTAACAGTAAATCGGTTTATAATCTTGCATATTGGAACAATTTGGCTATAAACAAAACTAAAACTTAACTGTATTAACAGGTCTAAATCTAGTGTCAACTTTTTCACATTAAAAAGCACGAGACTTGGAACTTTAAGACTTGTAAATTTTGTAGTTCAAAATTTGTGTATAATCAAATTGACACCATTGGGCAACCACGAATGTAAAAAAAATCCAAACAGTTTTATTTTATAACAGAACATTATCATGATTTGACAATAACCAAATATATATAAGAGCTACATTGTTTAAAAAAATCTGCAACTTTTTTTCAAAATTCAAAACAATATTGAATGCTCACATAAAGTGGTTTCTAGTACATTATTTTCTTTATTAACTTTATAATAATATAATATTAGGCAATAAAAATTTATTTAAACATTGTAAAATATACCATAAAGAATTACATTTTAAAGGAATATGATTATTCTTAATATAAGTTTAAATAGTAAACTAATAATTATTATTAACTAATACACAAACTATAAAAATAAGGAAGCACGCAAAACCATTCATGACTCATCACACAAAGTTACCAGATGAATAAAAACTTCTTGATTTATAAATAAAGTGAGCTGACAACGCCAATTCCAAAATGAAGTGTATAATTGGCTGAATGAGCAAAGATTTAACCTAGAATTAACATTTACCTAAAGACTAGGGTCTTTTATTAATACTTATCCCTTTTAAATCTTCCTATCATATCATTATGTTACAAAAATATATATAAGTAACAAGTGATATCTCAACAAACAGTTATAATTGGAACAATGTTTTTATATAAAGGATTATAAATATACAATGGGACAAGACACCAGATAATCTATACCAGATAATCTAAATATACTCATAAACAGACTATAAAAATGGTATCATATTGACAAATATGGCGAAGCAAGTTGTCCCTGTCGCTTGTCAGTTAGAAATTGGTATAAAGATTAGCCAGTTTAGGAGCGTATTTTGTTTATAAATAATAGAGGAGCAGTTCAGTTGAAAAATAGACCAGGGGACCAAGTCTTCCATTACAGTTGTCTCAATAGTTGATTAATTATAAAACGACGAAAGTAAGGAGGAAAAAGTTTTTTAATTTCCATTTTTCATACAATAATTTGTGCAGTACATAAAATTGAATTGAAACCCTTATTCAGGTTTGGTTCCCCTTTGCTCTGAAAACAAGTTTCAAAACAAACCCTCTTTGCTATTTATTATGCAAAATATTTTAAATCTTTTTTTTAAATGTACTTAAATGTCATTGACCGACCCAGATCGACCTCTGAGAGACAGCAGCAAAAGAAGACCAGGCCCCTGATAATTGTTCCTATTATACGAATTATGTGCAAAATACTCTTTTGTTAGCCATGAAAAGTTTTTTTTTAATTCTCTTCTTTCAGATTTTAATAGAAAACTGATAATAAAATTCATGGAATGTTTCAATATTATTTACAATTTTAAACAAGACATCTTTTATAATAAAAAAAAATTGGTCACATATTAATTTTTAAATGTTAGTAATTGGACTAATAATAATTTAAGTTGTTAGAACTTTATAACAATGATAATAGTAAACGAAATTATAATTACATTTCAATTTCATAATTTAAAATTTCTAAAGTCAAAAATACGTGATATGAAACATTCTAACGATGATACACAATATTTTTGGGAAGCATTCATTTCAAACTGAAGACATGCTGGATTATTTTTAGGTATATATGTAGTAAAATTACCGAGGCTGGTATAGTTGAAATCTTGATCAAAATACAATAAAAAAATAATTTACAATGATTATATAACCTTGTGAGTCTTATTTAATATCTATAATGTCACACTATAATTAACTATCTAAATAATGCTTCTATGCATACTAATGTTGTAGAACAGTACACAATCAAACCAACCATACACCTATCATATTACCCAAACAAATCGATATTATAAGGAAGGTTAGATACACGATTATAGATAGAATATATTTTATTTTAATTTCTCCATTTAGATAAATTTCGAGAGCTCCCTGTTGTGTTTTCAGAGCGTCAAAAACAACTAAAAAAATTAGGCCCAGGCAACAACAGCTCACGTGCCTTACAGCGACTTTAGCCAATTTTTTTGGCTTTAGATTCCATGTAAACGCGATGGAATCTGCATCAGTATGATTGAAAGCCTTCCGTCAACAGATTTTATACCAGAGCTGAAAACCATCTGAACTTCGGAAGTTAAGCTAAACTTTAATTTAGCTTAACATCCGACGTTCGGATGGTCCTTCGAGCCGGATAGACATTGCTTTTCAATCAAACAGATTACATCTTCAATTTCAGATTTAAAAATAGAATGTTTAGAAAAATTTGCTTATTTTAGGGAAAATGCCGTTTCAAATCTAATTAAATTTATTGGTCCATTTAAATGAACTCTTTATCTAGTTTAATCGTGCGGGCACATATGCTACAAGCCATGCTACGTCACACTTTTTGATTTAATCTTACATTATTTTATGCACAGAAACACGCAGCGAGCGTCCGAAGCCATAAGTAAGAATACGAGACACGAAAGATTTGATGAATCAACTCGCGTGGCGTCATGTCAATTACTTTCTGATTCAACCATTCAGACTTCACATTCGTAATCTGGGAATAGTTATCGCAGTGATTTTATATATCCCCAAACTCAATAATGAACATAATATGATCGCATAAGACTTGTAAGCGCCAGAGTGAAGATACGCCTGAGCGTGTATAGGCAATTATTTCCGTCTAGAAATACACTACGCTACACTAGAAATAAACCAGCCGAGAAAACTGGCGGATGCTCGTGAGGCGTATAACATCTGACCTCAAAGACACTGCTTCATGATGACCAGGACCACTCTGTCAAGAGTGTAACGACAAAGAAGACTCTAGAAATAATATGACGCCACTCAAATCGATTTAAATTTAAGATACATGTCCGGAAACAAAGACGCATTAACGAGTTTTGCTTCAATCCCAGTGGGGTTATAACAAACGCATCATATAATCCGCGATCTTAATGCAAGTAACTGAACATGTAAGCATAGGTATCAATTTATTAGTGAATTTTGGAGAAATAACTTTTCAAATGGAATTTATTTAAGCAAAGTTTTCGCAACAAAAACAAGCATTCATTTATTAAGGTAATGGTGCCGACTTTGTTGTACAAAAATTAAAGTAACCCAATCAGATTGACAGATCCTAAAATAGTGCTATATGCGTGGAAATGCCCACACAGAACATTATATTAAGGCAGCACTAATTTCATTTGTTTCTTAGTTAAGATAAGAGCATGTTGTAAAACGGCATTGGCACCATTATAAACCTATATATTTTTAGTAAATCTCTAAAATCTACGTCCTATGTGATAGATAAGATACAAGCACAGTCCACACGCAAAATTATGACTTTCTATCGATCAACCAACACGCACGACTACTTATATGTCATTGTAACTGCAAAACTAGCCGACAATTTCATACCAAGTATACGGCTTTCAGATGTAATTTTCATTTGGTGTTTCTGGTAACAAATTTATATTAATAACTGATTACTGGAAGCGGTGATAACCTAGTGGTTAGGGCGTCAGCCTCCTAAGAGGTCGGCGGTTCGAATCCGGGCACGCACCTCCAACTTTTCGGAGTTATGTGCGTTTTTAAAAATTTTAAATATCAATCGCTATAACGGTGAAGGAAAACATCGTGAGGAAACCTGCACGCCTGAGAGTTCTCCATAATGCTCTCAAAGGCGTGTGAAGTCTGCCAATCCGCACATGGGCAGCGAGGTGGACTATGGCCAAACCCTTCTCATATTGAGAGGAGACCCGTGCTCTGTAGTGAGCCGAGAATGGGTTAATCATCATATAACTGATTACTAAAACGTTTAATGGATTTATTAGGGCAAAGCTTTAGCTGCATTATATCTTGTGCGGCATGGAAATTGCCATAAACTATCAAATCACCTTATTTCGCATCGTGTAACCTCAGTTGTCAATCTAAATTCAGTGCCCACGAGATTTTCCTTCACCGTTAAAGCAAGAGATATAATCGAACAGTTAGTCTTAAAAATCTTAACCACTGGGCTATCACCGCTTGTGATCGCGTTTATGTCTTGAAAAGTTGCCATCAACTAACTGGAAGCTTTTTCTTTGCATTTTGTAACATTTTGAATATTGCCTTAAACTAGTAGAATGACGGTATGAGGTGATGAAAAAACCACCTGTATTTCTATGCGAATATACGTAAATATTTCGATATGTCACACAACAAAGCACCCGAGAAATCAAGAATCAATAGCATACAAAAATGTTTCAATAAAAAAAAATATTTTTCTATAAATACTTGTTATACATTTATATACTATAAATTAATGTCAAGCCGGAATTACATTAATGTCGTGTTGAATGTGTTCTTTTAATAAATAGCTGAACCCGGCTACACTTGACACGTAAAGAAATGCAACGTTGTGTGACAACGTAAGTCGTAATCCGTCGACTTCTTTACGAGCTATCGAAAATGCTTTGTAAGAAAACCACACAATTATTGTTAATAGTAAACACACAATGATCCGGCGGTAAGTGCGACGACCTCCGTGGCGCAGCGCGCACGCTGTTGCATTATAAAGTTGGAGGTCCTGGGTTCGATTCCCGGCTCGAGTCTGGTCTGGTGGGAGGCTGCGGCCGTGGCTAGTTACCACCCTACCGACAAAGGCGTGTCGCCAAGCGATTTAGCGTTCCGGCACGATGTCGTGTAGAAACCAATTAGGAGTATGGCTTTACCATACCCCTAACAGGTTAGCCCGCTACCATCTTAGACTGCATCAACACTAACCATCAGGTGAGATTGCCGTCAAGGGCTAACTTGTAGTGGATAAAAAAAAAAGTGCAAAGTTGCAACTAAACTGTGGCCAATTAAAAGAGATAACTTATAAAAACTAACTGACGTTATTGCGTGAGAGAGAAATGGTTTTGCTATCTCTAACCTTTTCTCTCGCATGCGAATAACATGAGAGTCATCTTACACACGTTATTATCTAAATACATTGGCCACAGGTTAATTGACTCAGTTTTCGAAATGGTCACCCCATATGAAATGGGGAAGGAACAGCGATTTTGATTAGAGCGTTGCCAATTACTTTCAATATGTAATAATCAAAAGCAGGCAGCGGCATATATACCTTTAAATATTTTGGCGTAACTTGGCTACAATCCAGCCTTTAGTACTACATCCAACAAGTGTCGTTGTGGGTCGATGCTCTTAGCCTAGCAGTGAGACAATTTTTAGGCTAGTTTTGGTAAAGGTTGGATACAGGCTATGGGAAATAATCGTCATTTTGCAGAGATCATTTACGAGAACGTACAAAAGAGATCAACCAGTATAACTAGGTCTCCCAAATAAAGTAACCGCAAAGAGTTTCCAATTCCACGTCAATATGGTGGAACAGAATCCAGTGAAGCTAGACCGCTGCTCGATCCGAAAGTAACGAGTACAGGTAGGTCTCCGAAGCTACTCATTTACAGGGATAAACCAATAAAACTAGGTCTCCGCCAAACTAACCGCGCCGTAATAGCAGGGTCTTCATCACTTGGTGACAGGGGGTCCGGTGAAGCTGAAAGGCTGTTCGTTTGTGACGAGGGTAGCTCGCGGCGCCGAGGTCGGCTGGCCCAACCCCGCCTCCAGGTTGGCAGCCGACGTCCTCATATCATCTATTGACGCCCTGGGGAAGTCAAATACGTACATTTTACTGGCGAAACACGTATTTCTGATAGGACTTAGCTAGCAAAAGCGCGCAAGTACGTTATAATATTATCAAAGATATACCGCCCATTTCGCAACACATCTGAAACGGACAAGCCAACCTCAGCGTAGGTACTCCTAGTCCGCCAAGCGTAGAGTTTAAGGTCGGGTAATCAAATTGTTTCATGTAATGCAATCTATAGTGGCGCTAGACACACGAAGAGAAACAATTCGAGTTAATCATTTATTTAGAAGTGTAGTTATTTAGTTCATATATAGCTAAAGTGCCGCTGTAACGCAACTTAGCAGCTGTACAAGAACATGGTCATTATTGTGGCCAGAAAACAGGTTCCTCTTGTTTTTATCTAAACTTAATAAAACTAATGCTTTAAAAAAGGACAATGACCTTTATTTCAACTGTTACAGATGTTAACTCGTTGTAACTCTTCGTGCTAGTGCAGTATAAAATGCCAAAAAATGCAGATCTAGTTAAGTATAGTATCAGATGAAAAATGTGCATTTGAAGGAATGCGTGTTTCTAAAGAAGTGTGCCATGTACATAATTATACAAAGGATTCGAGTCTCGATATTTTAATATTCCAAAATTAAAGCTTTCTTTTTGATGATAAGCTCTCACCTGTTACCTGGATGGTATACTCCAGTTCATTCATATACCCCTAAACGGTATATCAGCGTGCAAGAGCGCAGTAAGGTGCTAACTAGCCAACCTTGGATTAATGTTAGACCAGACCTAAGCCAATTCAGCAATTGCATATATCCAATCCAATTGGATAGCAAAACAACTATGTAAAATCAATTATCGAACTATCTCCACAGTAATGAATAAAAATACTGTTTTAATTCACTGCTAATACTAAAGTCAAAGCGGTGGTAGCCAAGTGGTTAAGGGCGTCAGCCTCCTAATCAGAGGTCGGCGGTTCGAATCCGGGCACTCACCTCTAACTTTTCGGAGTTATGTGCGTTTAAAAAAATAAAAATCACTTGCTTCAACGGTGAAGGAAAACATCGTGAGGAAGTATGCACGCCTAAGAGTTCTCCATAATGTTCTCAAAGGCGTGTGAAGTCTGCCAATCCGCACATGGCCAGCGTGGTGGACTATGGCCAAACCCTTCTCATATTGAGAGGAGACCCGTGCTCTGTAGTGAGCCGGTAATGGGTTGATCATGATGATGATGATGACTAAAGTCACATCCTCGTCAGCTTCTCTGCCGACATCATTTGCGACAATGTTGTACACATATCTAATTTGGCAGGTTTAAAAATACTTTTTAACTTAGAACAAACTGATAAGGAAGGCGTATATGTATATAAAATCTCGATACAGTGGTGAATATACGATTTCTTTTTAAATCTAGCTGTAAAATAAACAAGCGATAGAAAGTAAAAAAAAAGTCATGCATAAGCCAGTCCCCGTGCGTGCGACACATATGCTAGTATTGCCTTAGTTAGGGCGCCACACGTCAGGGTCCTCCATGAGGGTGACGGTGTGGTCCTGCGGCGCCGCCATGGGAGCCCCGGGGGGCGTTGTGCCACCGGCCGCCATCGCCGCCATGTCGTCCCGAGAGCCCCTAGCCCGTAAGCATTGTTATCTCAGACTTGATTAGTACACACAACATCATTAAGCTCATGATCATTATGGGTTTAACTTTTATGATGGGTTAAGAGTGATTACTGCAGTTACAGAACATCCGCGAACACCAGAGGGGCCACCCAAAGCTGGCTTTTTGGTTATTTTCCCTTATAATTATGATCATGATGAGAAACTTTACGACATTAATCTTATCCATACAAAAAATAAATAAAAAAACATTAAACAGGAATTACTACGTTTTACATGTGTACCAGATATTTATGATTCAATATCATCCAACCTCTTTGACGTTACAGGATACTGACTTATATTATTTAGATATATTTTTATTTGAGATAGGTTTGCGCTTGAAGACAATCAGTGCCAGAAGGCACTGATGAGGTCTAAGTTGGAGCGTGCTTGCCTACAAAATGACTATTCCCTCTTCCCTTGAAGGAACTAAGGTTAAAAGTGGCTGGAAACATAGATGCCGGAAGTGAGTTCCACACCTTAGCTTATGGATTAAATGTATATTCCAGAGTGAATCAAGAACAGCTGATGTTAAACCAAAGAAAAAATTAAGACCAACAAAGTGTATTTTACATTTACCAACAACCAGACTAGCTTTTCTGAATGTTGCTAACCTGTCATCCCCATACACAATATGCGTTAGTGTCTCACTAGGGCTTGTCAAAATATTGTATGAAGACTAACTTTAACTTGTAACATTTGCAATAAATTGTTAGCAACTTGTATATGCTACTGAATCGGCCGAGAGATTACAGAGCGTAATTTCAGTTGGCAATGACATTGACGGATACATCACTGTGAAGATGTTCCAGCCCCTGGTTCACCCAGCCGGTACGCGGACTCAAAAGGGGTAGAGAAACCTTGACCCACAAATATTGAACACAAGCGTATGAGTGCAATAAAAATTAACTTTGCCCTTCTTACGCGCGTGTACTTTTTCAACGCCCATTATTGATACGAAATAGTGTTAGAACGGCCGCCACCACACAAGCGATTGGTAAGCGAATATGACTGTTCCAATGGTGTCATCCCATTCACAATGCTCCATGTGGTGTTGATATTTTTAGTGTGTACATCCGACAATACCAAAAAAAACAGTTATTTTTTCATAAAATACTGATAGTACAATTTTCTTTGAGTACTATGTGAAGGCGTAGTCATTAGTGGGTTTGCTGCATTAAACTGGTTGCATGCATACTGGATATTTCTTTTTTCATGGTGATGAGTGATGCATTCTAAGATGTTAGCGGGCAAACCTGTTAGGGGTATGGTAAACTCATACTCCCCACTAGTTTCCACGTAACATCGTGCCGGAACGCTAAATCGCCTAGTGACACGTCTTTGTCGATAGGGTGGTAACTAGCCACGTCCGGAGCCTCCCGCCAGACCATTCTAAACCCGGGAATCGAACCCAGGACCTCTAAACGGAATCAGAACTTTTATAATGTAACCACGGAGGTCATCGAATCTATGGACCATGAAGAAAGAAAAATCCGTTATATTTTCTTTTATTTTACGAGGGTAGGACGTTTAACAACACAACACGATATCATGTTAGTCAAAACACAAAAAACACAATAAAAAAACATTTCAATATTTTTAGGTGAATATAAAATGTTACGTACTTCTTTCCCAGCGCCATCATGCCGTATATGATGCCGGTGGCGAAGATGAGACCGCTACCGAACCACGTGCTCAGGGCGAAGAAACACAGGAAGAAGGGGGGCAGCGCCAGTCTGTGGAATATTTTTTTTGTAACAATCTACTTTATTTACTCGTAGCTTTTTTCTTACTCCGCATTTATGTACGAGATATGATACGTATCTTAATACGAGTTACGGTTGGCCACAGTTGGGAAACAAGGAAACTTCGGATTTACTTATAATTAAATTTAATAAAGGAATTACAATTAAAATCTTACTAACTAGCGGACCATTTAGAAGTTAGGAAAGTTCTCGGGGATTAAAATCTAATTACTAATCTAACCTATATTGTAAGTTCCTATCACTAACACAAGTGGACTCTTCCGATGCTAGGAAAGAAGTCGTGGGACTCCTGCGTTCTTACGTACTAATATTATGGGAAAGATTTGTTTGCTTCTAACTTGTATATTAACACTGAAAACTATGGACCGATTTCATTGATAATTCTTTCGCTATTAGAAAGCTATTTTATCCAGAAACACGGAGTACATAGGCTTATTACAGTAATAATAATTTCAGCAAACAATAGTATTTGCAAAGTCTGCAAGTAGAAATAACGGAACAGACCTGCTTATCCGCGTTCGCTGTCTAAATGATACGTCTATGTATTACAAACTCCTACTCTACAGTAGATCGATAAAAAGTACTCTAAGGCATAATTATCTATACAAATAAATAAAATTGGAGTGTATGTTTGTAATATTGCAATAATCGTTTTTTACTACATGCATACGAATATGTATACGGTACATACACCAAAATTACAATTTTTTCAATTTTTGTCTGTCTGTTTGTTCCGGATAATCTCTGAAATGGCTGGACCGATTTTTACGGGACTTTTATTGGCCGATAGCTGATGTAATAAGGAGTAACTTAGGCTACTTTGATTTTAGAAAAATATTTAAGAACAACATCGCATTTATGTCAAAAATATCAAAAGGTGATTAAATCATTTTCTAAATAAGAAAAGGAAATTGATTTATTTTATAACAAATATATTGACTTTAGAAGTAAAATTATTGACATCTCTTATAATACTACTATACTAATTGACATTTGTAAATGAAATCTTGATTTAAACTTTTGTTGTAACTTTATTATATCATGTGACTAGTTTTTGCTTTTGTAGTTGTAGATTGTATTGCGGTTTTTTTTATGTGCGGTATTTGTGAACGTTGTAAAAACCTGTAAAAAGCTAAACACTCACATTAGCTCACAACGGTAAAAATTGGTCATGAAAAATGTATTAGCTGTTGGTTTTCAGTAATAAATAAATAAAAAAAGTGTAGGTAGACTTCACACGCCTTTGAGAATATCATAAAGAACTCTTAAGCATGCAGGTTTATACACGATCTTTTCCTGCACCATTAACGCAAGTGATATTAAAAAGGGTATACCTCTGAAAAGTCAGAGTATGCCTTCACTCCCCACGAAGGGAAGCTGGAGTCTTAACCACTAGATTATAACAGTTAATTAATATATTATTGAATTATAACTTTTGTTATCTTTATAAAAAATTGTAAGCCGTTAGCTATATCTCATCATCATCATCATGATCAACCCATTACGGGCTCACTACAGAGCGCGGGTCTCCTCTCCATATGAGAAGGGTTTAGCCATAGTCCACCACGCTGGCCATGTGCGGATTGGCAGACTTCACACGCCTTTGAGAACATTATGGAGAACTCTCAGGCGTGCAGGTTTCCTCACGACGTTTTCCTTCAACGCTGAAGCAAGTGATATTTTAATTGTTTAAAAAACGCACATAACTTCGAAAAGTTAGAGGTGCGTGCCCGGATTCGAGCCGACCTCTGATTAGGAGGCTGACGCCCTAACCACTAGGCTATCACCGCTTCAGCTATATCTGATAGATATAGCTGATAGATTAATTATTAATTGATTGATGATAATGATGAGAGAATCCAGCATCAGTCTCATAGTCTTACCCCATATAGAGAGCGGCCTTGTTCCAGTAGGGGCGCGACTCCACCTTGTCCGACAGCACCTGCACGTAGTCGATGAAGAAGCAGCAGCACGGCGCCTCGCACACGATGACCAGGAATCCGGCCAGCATCTGCCAGATGCCGGCGATGAGGCAGCTCACGTTCAGGAAGATGATGCCCGTGCAGTTGAGCAGGCCCAGGATTATGGCGACTGACACAGAACATGGTCTCATATAGCGAGGAAAATCAACAGCATTCAAATCTATAATATTAGGGGTTAAAGTATGAAATTGCCGATTTGTACTGAAAAACCAAAAATTAGTTTTATTTTAATTTAACAAATTTATTTAATCAAAATTATTACCATTATTATCTATACATTGCTGCCATCTAATAGGAAGCTCATTTATGCCTTTGCGATAGAACTCTGGTGATCTAGATTCGACAAACTGTGTGAAAGCAGTTAGCACTGCCTCCTGAGAAGAAAACTCTTTATCACGCAGAAAATTGTCCAAACCACGAAAAAAATGGTAATCCGTTGGAGCAAAGTCTGGCGAATACGGAGGGTGACGAATGGTTTCTAATTGCAATTCCTGTAGAGTTAAAACGGTTTCGTTTTAACTCTACAGGTAAGGTTCGGTTTTATTGTCTAAGCTGAATAAAAAAAAACAACTGAAAGTTGATAATCGAATGTTGCACATTTTTTAAAAGAAGAACTACATCGGTACCGTATGAAAATAGTTTCACTCAAAAATCTCAAACCATGAAGGTTCAATGTCAATTCGAAGTACCTATTACAATAAAACGGCAAATTCATACTTTAACTTTTTATAATAAAACTGTAACAAGAGGAATTCTGTACAATATATTTTGAACATTTTAATGATGCTTTACTATTGATACTGAGTCCAAAACATTTCATTTTATTTTTTTGTGTGTCTGTCTGTATCTTGACCGCGCATCACGCCGAAACTACTGGATAGATATGAATGAAACTGTGCATAGGAGTAGCTGATACTCCGGTTCAACATATAGGAGTTCTTATCCCGCAATTCAGTACGCTTCCCTCGGGAGCGGGGATGAGTGTTAAAATGTATATATTTTGTTGTAATTCATTAACGCGTACTCCGATTGCACTCATTTTTTTTAGTTAGAATGGAGATAAGTAATTTAATGTTTATCTTGTAATTATTTCAAGGTCGTCAGTTTAGTAATCCATTGCTTCGTGAGTGGAACGCAAACAAACACAATTTCACACACACTACGAGTAACTCAATGCAGACGAAGTCGAGGGCATCAGCTAGTTCCAAATAAGGACGACAAGTGCACACACCTTTACTATGTCTATTGGGGAAACGTGCCATTAACTAATAAAATACGACTAAGGAATAACAATATGGAAATAATCGTAGGCGGGGTAATTGATCGGCTTAAAGTTAATTTTGCATTATATAAGAATGTTTGTTTTATGGCAACTTTTTAAATTCAAATTCAAAATAATCTTTATTCAAATAGTCCTTAAAAAGGCACTTTTGACGCTTCAATCATTTACATAGTAGTTATTTCATGGTGATAACTATATTCGTAAACTTAAAACTAAAGCTATGAGGGTTCCAAACGCGCCCCAGTCTAAGAACAAGCCCACAACAACTTAGCGGGGTAAATATTTATCATACACACAATATAGAACTAAACACTCTCTAGCAATTATTAGATGGCGTACGGAAAGATCTAGTGGTGGTAGGAAATCTACAGAGCATACTTTGACTTTATTTAGCGTAAAGTTGGTACATTGTCTCGGTTTAATGCTGTGAACTTAGCCTATATAATAAGATCCCATCGGTACCGGGCTTATGTAAGCAATAGTACAGGATTTAAGATGATGAAAAACTTGTCAACATTTCAAAGGATTAAAATTATTTAGAGAAGTGAATAAACAAGGTTATCATTAAGGAATATATGGGGACAACAATAAGATGACCTGTTAATATTTTTTTCAGTTGCCATAAATTCAAATTCAAAATAATCTTTATTCAAATAGTCCTTAAAAAGGCACTTTTGACGTGTCAATAATTTACACAGTAATATATAATCTGTGACCTTATTCAACCTAAAAAATAATTACAGCTGATCTTATTGTGGTTGTCACAGTATAAAATTCCATTGGCATAATACCCCTTTTAGAACTAGACTTGTAGACATAAATTAAGAATGGAACTAATGTCCAAACTACTTTTTGATTGTAAGCTTAGCATAATATCATACAATAAAATCACCGCTGTCCTTTATCACTCATGTTTACATGTAATGATAAGATTTTCAGACAATTTTTATCTGTGACAGTATAATTATATTAATAAAATATAGATAAACTATTAGTAACCTTGTCACAAGGTGCGAATCCTTTCTTAATTATATGTTTGTGATCTTTATTTGTGCACCACAAAATTTTAAGGATATCAACAATATGATAACAAAGAAGCAGTATACTAACGACAGCTTGGAGTTAGAAAACCAAATGGTGATAACAAAAAGAAAATTTACCTGGCTAAGTTTGTTGTGGGCTTCTTCTTAGACCGGGGCGCATTTGGAACCCATCATCATAGCTTTAGTTTTATGTTTACGAATATAGTTATCACCATCAAATCACTACTATGAAAATTATTGACGCATCAAAAGCTACTTTTAAAGGACTATTTGAATAAAGATTATTTGAATTTTGAATTTTGCAAACATAAGGCATGCATAATTGTTAGAAGTAACTATACAGTAATACAATCCTTGTGCACAAATATGATATTGCCATATAACACCAGTGTCAGATTGAATCTCCTCTTCCCAATGAGATAATGGGCCTGCACCTAACCAGTGAGACACTGACAGAATGGTGATGATAATGACATACATAATATACATAAAAACAAGTAGTAAAATTGTATGCAGTGCAAAATTTACAACTGATTCAAATATTCAGATTAAAGCCAAAGAGCTTGTCTTTTTATTTAACTCTTTGGCTTTCTGCTGATAAATGGCATTTCCTGATATATTGAAATTTATTATAACCTTATTAAATAGGTAATTTACATCACACTAATATTATAAATGCGAAAATTTGTAGGTAAATGTGTATGTGTGTATGTTTGATACTACACAACAGAACAGTTGAACCAATTTGGCTAAAATTTGGAATGGAGATAGATTATACCCTGGATTAACACATGGACTACCTATTATCCCGAAAAATCCTATAGTTTGGCACAGCAAACTTCCTTAAAATTGTTATGTTAGGAAAGGAAGTGGAAGTAGGAACAGGAATGAGACATGGGATTATCTTCAATTACAAATGTAACTTTCTTTTAACACAGGAATTTTTAATAATCCTTAATCATAATCAGTACATAGACTGTTAATAAATAAAAATATATTAAACATATGTATGCATGTATGCATAACAATATGTTTATAATATGTATGTAACATTGTTACCCCAAAATTATGCCTAACTAGTAAAGGGAATATAGTATCAAAAAATAAAGTCACTTGTTTCCATACATTTTATCTAAGTCATAAATCCATTCACTTTAATTAAGCAATAAATTAAAGATTGTGACATTTGACCTTTAATATACTTAATGTACATTTTTACTTCAAATGTACTTATATACTTGAGTCAATGTGACATATACAACTTGTTTTGTATCATGACAAGGTGACAGTGATAACTAAATATGTTTACTTAAAACTATAATAAATAAAAACAATACAAATGTGTCTAAAAAAAAGCTTGACACAGAAAGAAGGCTTCACAGAACATTCTTTCTCAGTATCATGTAAATACTCAAACTAATTGGTTAGAGCAACTCATGCCCATCTCTTTTAACAAATTTGCATGAATAAAAGTTATTAAGATAAATTTCTGAATTGTCTGTAGGTTTTCGTTTTATATTGTTTGAAATTGTTAAATAAATGATTCAACAATTATAATATAAAAATAACTAATTAAATTTATGGTTAATGCTCTAATTCTCTCTTTCCTGTGAGAAGTGAGGTTTGTGCCCTGCTGTGGGACATTAATTGACTTTCAATTTTTGAATAAATATAGGTAGTCTTCAGACAACATACATAATTCCTTCTAGGTTTGAATGCAGATATTTCTTAAATATTTTTTAAGCTTTTCGAATAGTAAGACTGTCCAACATATTTGGATACCAGCTGAGCTGATAAGATAAAAAACCTGATAACTATTGTCCCTTCAATTGCGATGTTATTTTACGAGGTCATTTACTCTTTACAAAGGGCGTTAAGTAAACAATGAAAATATACTTACTGAAACTGCCAACTGTCCCCAGCCCTCGACCAGCGTAGCGCATCCACCAGGGGATGTCATCTTTCTGGGCATTCTCGCCCCCTGGCCGCGCCATTAACATCGTTATCTTGTCTGCCAACGACTGTTATAACAAGACGCATTTTTATGTACAATTAATATAAGTTAAAAGGTTTTTAAAACAATTAAAACTCGGAAATATCTTACCATTTTCGAAAAATCAATTCACTTCCCTTGTCAGCTGTCAAACTGATTGTTACAGACGAAAAACCGAGGAGGAATGTTGAAACAAACAAAACAGAATAATGATCGAGTTCGATGAATACTCAGATTATATACAGATAGTTGAATCCACCGTCTCGCAACACATGAAATAGCAATATTGATACAACTTAGTTTTTGCTATTATAAAGCCAGGTGCAGTTTAGTTAAGAAGCTAATTCAGAAGATTTAATTCATAGATATTCATTTAATTACTGTTCGTTCGTCCACTACCTGTGGGGATGTTCACTGTCAGATAGAGGAGAAAAAAATAAATAGACTAGATAATTTAATTAAAACTAACAATATGATTTTCGGATAGCTGGACTATTTTTATCATGTTACCCCTAAGGAGTTTTAGTTTCATAGACAAAATACACAATTACGTATGCTTAATAACTCTAAAGATAAAGTACATACGCAAATTTCTTTTATCAAATTACAAGTTATTCATAGGTCTTTAACCACAACCCTTATGTAGTCAGAAAGGTAAGAGTGAGCAATAAAAGGTAGGCAATTAACGCTGTTGCTGTCGAGTGCACGAGTGTTCCCGTGACCCAGCCACCAGGCGACGCGAAGGAGCTGCGCTGGGTTTTAGTGGGTATTCTGGTCGCCAGTCTGGACACCGGGGAGTCCCACATACACCGTCGGAAGCGACGCGTTCTTGCCTGCGTCGCTTCCGGAGGGGTTGCGTAAAAAAAGGCAATTAACGCTGTTCGATGTGAATTGCTCTTCATCTTTATTATGCTGTAGATAGAATCGCTCTTTATTATGCCATAGTCACCACTTAATTGAAGTTGCGGAGTGATTATGCAAAATTGAAAATGAAAAAATGAAAAATTTGAAATGTTACTATCTAGAAAACAATAAAATATAAAGTGAGACTGCTTAAAACAAAAAAAAAACAGAAACAGTTCTATTCTTTTTTTTTTAATTTTAGAGTTTAAAAGCCGGCATGCTATATGAGACATAACCTACGACGATTAATTTCAATTTACTGTTGCGATATTAACATCATCCCATAACATTATCGAATGATTGTTAGGTTATTAATCTGTGATACAAATATATTATCACGGTATTGAGTTCAAGGCTTTTTAAAAAGTCTATTTAGTATTTGGGGATCCAAAAAATAACAAAAAAGAAAATATTAAATCATCATCAGTTTTTCATAATCATAAATAATTTTAATTTGCAGAAAATAACAAAGCAATGAACGTAAATGAAAAATGTTGCAACTTGAAAGTTAAGAATCAATCGTGAATCGGAATGTATTTTATGTCGAATGTCCGTCGGGTATTCTGTCGCGTTCGCCGATTTTTTTTCTAATTTTATGTATAATTTGTAACATTACAATTGTGGTGCTCAAATATTTTTCATGATTAATGTATGAATTTGACGATTATTCCTAAAATGCAACCTACTCCAATGCTTCCGAAACTATCGGAGACAACTCAAACAATGTAAGAAACTTAATATTTGATTTTTTTAAAATTTTGTGATAGAAAACCTATCTCAAAATCTACAATAAAATGAAATATACGCAAATCTAATCCATATCCAATTGAGAATCATAATATAAGTTCTCGTAATAATTGAATATAACCTTCAAACATTTTAGATTGGTATTGTAAGAAATTTAACACTTTATTTTTGTTTATGACTTGAAAACTGAGCCGCCGTGGCGTCATCACCAACACCCGGTTCAGATAAACGACTCCTGTGTTTCAAATACCATATCTGTTTTTAAAGAATTGTTCTACTAAAAAAGAAAAAGTTAATATTTTTATAAACACCAGTTACTTATGTGGTACACAGAATAAGTGGTATAGTATTTTTTTTAAAATAACCATAAGATGCTATTCCAATAGCTTATATGTATAGACAACATAAATAATGTGAGCATTTTAAATATCTTTTATTTATGGGTTAAAATTGCACAAGATTTAATTTAGTACTTCATAGAATTTGGAAATTTAACTAATATGATTATACTGTGCTAATGTTAAATTACAAATATTAATAGCCTAAAAAATAGCCTTAAACCTCAACAAACAGCTTGTTTGATAAATGAATGTGATTAATTAAATATATAATTCAATCTTCAGCTTTATCATATAAGTGTTATTGATACAATGATACAGTAGTTAAATGATGTTTATAGGTAGCAATAGTTAAAACTGCACTATCCAGCATCTTGAAATCATATTAATTAAATAACTATGAACTCTTTCAATTCATTCAATTTGTTCTTTGGATGACAATAACCCATATTGTCATAATCCTTATTGTACCACTAAAAAAAGGCAATTATTACCACAGTTTTTTTTGTTTTTTTTTGTTGTACTACTAAAACAAATGTATTTATGATTGTGTGTTTCCTTTATGTATTATAACATGGAAGTGGTTGTCCTATGAGGATAATGGATTCTATGTTTATATTTGTAGTTTTATTTCTGAATGTTTTTATATCAAATTTATTATAAAACTAATTTCTCACACTATATTCTGTATCAATGTATGGTATTATAATGTATTATTTATTTCAGATCATTCTCGGAGGATGATGATATATGCAGTTCTGAGGTGTACGCTTCTAATGTGGTTGTTACCACTAACCCTGGCAACCACAACCATGGTAGCTCTAAGATGAAGCTGAAGACAATGGTGGATTACCATTGGCAGCCAAAATTCTATCCTGGACAACTTTTGGCAATACACATAAGTGGAAACTTTTTGGCTTATAGTATTATAGGTAATTTAAATGATCTAGTTATGCCCCACTTTTCTATGTGTCTCTACTCTAAATTTTCCTTATTAATAGTGAACTATATTACTCCTCCACCTACCAAAGAGAACCTGTTTTGCAATTGTGTTATATCAGATACATTTCATAAAAACTAATAGTGCAAAATTTATTGCAGCTCCCGTTGGTGCTAACACTGGTAATTCTAAAACTCCAAATGGTATGGTGAGAGTGGTTTATAAGCCTAAACCTGGGGTGGAACAGCGGGCTCTCATCAAGGGTATGAAAGGAGAGGTAATTATATCTTAAACTAATGTGTCATAAGTGCCTAGAAGAAATAAATGTATAATTGATGAATATTTTGTTAAAAAATCTTTCAAATTAAAAAAAATATGTACAATATAAGTATTAAAAGTGATTGAATATCTTAATTAAAATATCCAAAGAACATCCAACAAGCTTAATTTGATGTAATCTGCATAAAATTGGCAAATCTGAGAATTGCTTAGTCAATGACTAAGGAATCATACCTTGAAAGAGCATTCTGGGAGATCTGTGTGGTGTGGTGTATGGACATTGAATAAAATAAAATAAATTGCACTGTGCACGTAAAACAGGCACTTGCCTGTTTTAGGTGCACATTGGTTTACAGCAAATGAAGTGACTCTTGCTTCTATTGAATATTTAGATATAATAAGAACTTTTGCTGCAACTAGGGTGTGTTCCAATTTCGTTTTAGGTTACAATAATAATAAATTTTTATTGGTTATTAGATGGTTCTGTTTAATTTAGGAATTGGAGATTAAATTATCACTGTCAATCTGTTAAAACATGATTAAATTATTTTCTTTATATTTAAAATATGTCCACACGTTTTCTTAATGTTTGTATGTTCATCAACAGGTCCAAGACTTAGCATTTGCTCACATTCAAAATCAAGTAGTACTGGCCAGCATAGATGAAATGGGCAATTTCTACATACATGAAATTGAAGTCAATGAAAATGGTTTCTCGTGAGTTTTTCTTTTTTTTGTGGAAAAAATATTGGTACAGCATGTGGAATTATTCCCCTCTCTTATAAGAAAGGCATTCATTGATGTCACATAGCTAATGTGACATTAATTTGGCATTCCATCAAGTAATAGACTAGTCAAATTTGAAGTTGCTTTATTTTGTGATAGGTAAGGTTTGGAAGAGATATGTAGTGGAAATGAAAAGATGAAGGTCGTTTTCGGAAGTTGCTTAAATGTATAATCTGTAAAATTTATGTGTTTCTACATATTCAAGTACAAAAAAGTTATCAGCTCAAAGATAATTCTATGTGAATAGCCTTTCTTATAATAGTTAATATAGCTCGTGAAAGTTACACACCAGTTTCTCTATTTCTAAGATCAGTAATTTGACTATAGAAAAGTGGAGACAAAGCATTGTATAAGTCATCAGCAAACCCATTGCCGGCTCACTACAGAACATGGGTATCTCAATATGAGGTTTGGCCATAGTCCACCACGATGGCCATGTGCGGATTGGCAGACTTCACACGCCTTTGAGAACATTATCGAGAATCCCCGGTATACAGGTTTCCTCACGATGGTTTCCTTCACCATTGAAGCAAGTGATATTTAATTGCTTAAAAACGCACCTAACTCCGAAAAGTTATAGGTGCGTGCCCGAGTTCGAATCCCCGACCTCTGATTTGGAGGCAGGCATTTAGGACGCTAAACACTAGGCTATCACAGCTTCTATAAGTAAAGATTCGCTATACAACGTTGAATCGATAGCGACTTGATGTTTGCGAGCGTGCCAATCCTATACTAAGGTAGTGATGAGGTGATGATGGGACAGGGTGACCGCGGCGGCAGAGGTGCGGGAGGACACAGGCGTGGGCGGGAACACGCACCGAGTGGTGTGGTGCCCCTACATCCCCGACGAGGATGACGCGCCTGATGACGACGTCGCGAGGCTCCTGCTCACCACGCACGCAAACCAAGGTACGAATCAACTTCTAATAAAATATTAAATCTGATTATTTAGTTATACATGCTAGGTAGCCTTTAATGGTAAGGTATACAATGTTATTATTAAGATATTTTCAAAATTGTTTTGGATGTAAAACATTGTATGTGACGTTGGCGTCTTGTTAAATAATTACAATTAAATAGTGGTAAGTGGCTAGGTCTAGGTAGCGGTCGGCATATTCATGATTTAATTTGACTTATACCCTACCCCCTATAAGTACTTATGTACTGTGTACTCTAAAAATATTGCTATAAATGATATATGTGCATTGAATAGTAGGTATTCATTGGAGGCTGTTATGCCTGCGCATTATGAACTGAGTCGTTAGGCCATAAATGTCACAAATACAACAAATAGTTAGTTACAGTATATTTTTGTTTGTATAATATGTTTCACAATTTATTTATATACATAAAAATATATATATTATCTCTAGACCCTGAATCTGTCTCTCGCTGCCTGAAAATAAATTTTAATTATATTCTTTAACTTAAGCTTTGTAATGGTCTGTGTTTAAGCTGATTTAACCATTACACATTTATTTAGTATAATAAATTGTTAATTAAATATACGCACATATTAAAAAAATAAAATATCACTTGCTTCAACGGTGAAGGAAAACACCGTGAGGAAACCTGCACGCCTGAGAGTTCTCTATAATGTTCTCAAAGGCGTGTGAAGTCTGCCAATCCGCACATGGCCAGCGTGGTGGACTATGGCCAAACCCTTCTCATATTGGGAGGAGACCCGTGCTCTGTAGTGACCCGGTAAGGGGTTGTTCATGATGATGATGATGACGCACATATTATGAGGTTCCATAAGCCCCGATGGATGCGTGCGAGATAGACTGTTTTATTGACCGACGACTCTGTTCATATCGCGGGCACTATTTGAAGTGGTTTGGAGGAGAGTGTGCGCACACGTGTTCGCGTTCTCCGTTGTTGAGTGCCGGCGTTGCAGCGCGCATGTGGAACGTGCGCGCCGTGGCGGCGGAGTGCGCGAGCGGCGGCTGGGTGTCGGCCAGCGACGCGCTGCACGCGGGCGCGGGGCGCGGCGCGGGCTCGCACGGCGGCGCGGTCACGGCGGCCGCCTTCTCGCCCGACGGCACCGCGCTCGCCACCGCTGCCGCCGACGGATACGTCATGTTCGCGCAGGTACGCGTTTGGTTACAATATGACGGCAATATACGGATAAACGGTATGTCGGGGAAAGCCTGGAGTGTTCCAATGGAGGAACATGAGGAGGGGGACAAAGACGTTTCGCCAAGCGATTTAGCATTTTTTTTTATATATATATAGCGAGCAAACGAGCAGGCGGGTCACCTGATGGTAAGTGATTACCGCCACCCATGAACATTTGCAGCACCAGAGGAACCGTCAATGCGCTGCTGGCTTTTGAGTAATTTGTTTATCCGCCCTTTGAAGATTCCCATATTATAAACATTAGGGAACACAGAAGATGGAAGGTGGTTCCACAATTTGCAGCTACGTAGGTAGGTTTCGGTAGCATTCCAGAATGCTAAATCGCTTTTGAAGTGTCAACGGCATCGTCACCGACATGCTAGATGCGTTGACATTGCGTGACAATTCGAAGGACCTTTAGTGGCGCTGGTAAACGACTCACTAAGTAGGCAGTGACATTAAACGAGTCGCTGTAAGCCTGTACATTAGTGGCAAAAGGGTAATTACTATATATATCGCTCTTGCATTATGTAGTTGGAGGTTCTGAGTTCGATTCCCGACTTGAGTCTTGTCTAGTGGAAGCTTCGCCTAGGTAGCCACCCTACCGACAAAGACGTGTTGCCAAGCGTTTCAGCATTCCGGCACCATGTTGCATAGAAACCAATTAGAAGTGTGGGCTTACCATACTTCTAACAGGTTAGCCCGCTACCATCCTAGACAGCATCATCACTTACCACCAGGTGAGAAAGCCGTCAAGGGCTAACTTGTAGTGTATATAAAAAAGGTCCTAGGCTCGAGTCTGGTCTAGTGGGCTATTTAGACTACCGGCGTAAAACCAATTAAGGGTATCAGTGTACCATTAACCGATTAGTCCGCTATCATTAAGACTGCATCATCACTTACCACCAGGGGTGAGATTGCCGTCAAGGGGCAATTTGTTGATGAATAATAAATAAAATATAGCCAGTGGACTATTTTAGGATTGCGTAAATGATAAAAAATATTGGATATGAATTCTTGCTCTTAATGGGTGCTGTTTTAAATGTCAATGTGATGGTGATACCAAAATTAATGCCAGGCTAAGTTTATTATGAGTTTCTGCTTAGAGTAGAGCGCGTTTGGAACTAGCCTAGTCGTACCCTTAGTTTTATGTTTACGCGTAAGACTAGGACGTTGGGAATGCAGCTTGTTGGTCTGGGATTTCAGTCCGAGCGCCACGACCGTGGATGAGAGCACGTCCGGGTGCCGGTAGATATCCGATTGACATAGGTGCGTCCTGATTCAGGTGTACATGAACAACGAGAGCAGTCCGCGCTGCCTGCACAAGTGGCAGCCGCACGACGGGAAGCCGCTCAGCAGTCTGTTCTTTCTCGACAACCACAAGAACTACCTTACTGAGTGAGTATTGTAACGCCGGAAATCCGGAAATTTACTTTTAATGCTGTGGAAGCGGGGATAGTCTAGTGGTTAGGGCGTCAGACTCATAATCAGAGTAAACAATAAACAGCAAGTATAATTTGCTATATTTCGCCGACAACCGGAAGATCAGTATAATTTAACACCACACAAAATCTTCCACTAGAACCTCTACGCACGTTTCGACCCGACACCCGATCATCCTCTGGAGATGTTGACTTCACAAGCGCGAAATGTAAAAAGAAACTTTACTTTTCTCGCTTGTGAAGACAACATATTGCTTTTCTATTTTAGATTTAATATCTGGTTAAGATATTCAATCCCATAATTCATCATTTTGATCTATCTCGTTAAGTTTAGTCAGCTTTTGCAAAAAAGGGGCGAATATTTTTTTAACGACGTTACGTTACAAATTTTTGATGCTCAAGTCTGTTCTGCTATACCGCATGTATTACAGATGCAAAGAAAATATTGCGTAATCTTTAACGTAGTTTAAAAGAATCTTAGAGTACAGACGACGGGATATGACTGTGTTACACTATGTAGTGATGTTCAATAACAAATCTTCAGTTCCAGCGTCCAATTCTGGAAGTTCGCCGTAACGGGTGCAGAAAACAACACCTCCATCAAAGTCTGGTCATGCAAGTCGTGGAGCTGCCTGCAGACCATCACCTTCAGTCCCAGCCTGGGCGCCGACAGCCTGGGCATGAACGCGATGTTGGACACCAGTGCTAATTATCTGCTGCTGTCTGACTTCAGTGCCAGGTAAAATGGCAATTCATTACTGTAGCGAAGCTTAGGATGACAGCAGAAAGTACAAGGTGTACCTTTCTTTTATCTGTAGATATCATCATGATCAACCCATTACCGGCTCACTACAGAGCACGGGTCTCCTCTCAATATGAGAAGGGTTTGGCCATAGTCCACCACGCTGGCCAGTGCGGATTGGCAGACTTCACACGCCTGTGAGAACATTATGGAGAACTCTCAGGCGTGCAGGTTTCCTCACGATGTTTTCCTTCACCGTTGAAGCAAGTGATATTTTTTTTTAAAACGCACATAACCCTGAAATGTTAGAGGTGCGTGCCCGGATTCGAACCGCCAACCTCTGATTAGGAGGCTGACGCCCTGACCACTAGGCTATCACCGCTTCTGTAGATATGGTATCTATGTATTTAGGAGTTTTGTGTTTTTTAGCATGAAGGATTCCTTTATGCAATAAAATGTGTATAACTGTTTTACATATGTATGTTTATATATATATATATATATATATATATATATATATATATATATATATATATATATATATCTATATATATAAAAGCGAAATACCACTGACTGACTGACTGACTGACTGACTGATGATCACGATATCTCAGGAACTATAGAACGAACGAACTTGAAATTTGGAAGGTAGATTTCTTTTATGAAGTAGAGGTCAGCTAAGAACCGGTTTTGAAAAAATCCACCCCTAAAGGGTTGAAATGGGGGTTGGAAGTTTGTATGAAAGTCCTTTGTTTTTGAACTTAGAGTCATGAAAATTGGCAACTAAGTTTTTTATTATAAATGATAAAGATCTGTATAATCAATGTTACGAAAATCTACCCCAGGGGGGGTGAAATGGGGGTGGGGCGTTTTCATGAGGATTCTATATTTTCGAAGTTAGGGACATGAAAATGAGCATTTAGGTAATTGGTTTTAAATAATAAAAACCTGTAAACGCAATATTACAAAAATCCACCCCTAAGGGGTAGAAATGGGGGTTGGAAGTTTGTATGAAAGTCCTATATTTTTGAAGTTAGAGACATGAAAGTTGGCAACTAAGTTGTTAATTATAAATAAAAAAGATCTGTATGACCAATAATGCGAAAATCTACTCCGAGGGGGGGGTGAAATGGGGGTAGGAAGTTTTCATGAGGATTCTAAGTGTTCAAAGTTAGGGACATGAAAATTGGCATTTAGGTAATTTGTTTTAAATAATAAAAACCTGTATACGCGATATTATTAAAATCCTCCCCTAAGGGGTAGAAATGGGGGTTGGAAGTTTGTATGAAAGTCCTATATTTTTGAAGTTAGAGACATGAAAGTTGGTAACTAAGTTGTTAATTATAAATAATAAAGATCTGTATGATCAATGTTGCGAAAAACCACCCCAAAGGGGGTAAAATGGGGGTTGGAAGTTTTCATCAGGATTCTTAGTTTGGGACATGAAAATTGCCATTTAGTTTATTTGTTTTAAATAATAAAAACCTGTATATGATATATTACAAAAATCCACCCCTAAAGGGTTGAAATGGGGGTTGGAAGTTTGTATGAAAGTCCTATATTTTTAAAGTTAGAGACATGAAAATTGGCAACTAAGTTGTTAATTATAAATAATAAAGATCTGTATGATCAATTTTGCGAAAATCCATCTGAAAGGGGGTAAAATGGGGGTTGGAAGATTTCATCAGGATTCTAAGTTTTCGAGGTGTGTGTTTTCGAGGTGGTGAGTTTGGGACATGAAAATTGGCATTTAGGTTATTTGATTTATATAATAAAAACCTGTATTTACGCAATATCACAAAACCCCACCCCAAAAGGGGTGAGAGGGGTGAAGGGTTGGAAGGTTACATGTAAGTTCTGAGTTTTCGGAATTAGAGAACTGAAAATCGGCAATTATAGCATTACTTTTCAGTAACTATGACATGTAGGTATAAGCTCTTTTGCAAAATCACACATTGAAAGTTGAAACATAAAGAATGAGAAGGAATTTGGAAGTTAGGCCCTGCTTAGGCGTAGACATCCGCTAATAATTTGTGAAAATCCGCCGCAAAGAGGTTAATACCGGGGTTCATGTTGGTTGAAAATCTTATAAAGTTTTACTTCTTTGAATCCATTGGAATACTTTGTACTCCTTACTATCCAGACAAAATCATAGTAATGTTATAAATGCGAATGTGAGTTTGTATGTTGGTTTGTCCTTCAATGGATCGACGTGATTTTTGAAATTATAGTTGAAGACCTGGAGAGTGACATAGGAGAGTTCCCGTTGGAATTTTTACAACTTATTCTGACTGAATCTTAAAAACTTATTCCACGCGGGCGAAGTCGCGGGCGCCAGCTAGTATATATATATATATATATACAATAAGGAGTGTGAGTTTACCGTACGGCTAAAAGGTTAGCACGCTACCATCCTGAAATGCATCATGCACTTGCAACCAGGTGAGATAGCCGTCAAGGGCTATCTCATAAAATATATATAAAGTAAATATATGTAATTTACTTTATAAGCCAACTCTTTGCACAGCTCAGCTCACCTTTAATGAACTGGATTCCTTCATAAGAGGTTATCTGAAGGAGACCGACTTGGCTGCGCATTATTGTTTATTAGTTATTAGTGAGTTACAGTGAGCCACAGGTGGGAAACACAAAGATAATTTAGATTTACTTAGAATTAAATTTAATTATGAAAACAATAAAAAATCTTACTAATGCGAGCGGATTATTCCAATAAGAATGTTCTGGGAAACTTCAAATCTAATTACTAATTAAACATTCTAAGTTCTTACTACTAACACGAGTGGACTGTTCCACTTTTCTTGCGTTCACGGGCTCGGTAATATTACGCCGATGCTAACGCGATGCAGAAGTGCGTAGTGCTGGCGTTCCATAGCTGCTATAAAAGTGTGCAATAAAATAAAATCTATTTTTGTTGATCACAGTGCCCATATCTTATTACTCATGACATCACATAACAAATGGAATCACGAAGGTTAAGCTAACCTTACTTTGTTTGGTAATAAGCAAATGTTTTGACTATATTCGGTTTCAGGAGTTTGTACGTGCTGGGAATGGCCCGCGACGGCGAGGACACGATGGCCTACTGCAAGAACATATCACAGTTCCTGCTGCGATACCCCGTGCTCAGCTTCTGTATCCTCGACGCTGGTGAGTGCTCCAGGAGTCTTTTTTTAATCCAATACAAGTTAGCCCTTAACGGCAATCTCACCTCAAGTGATGATCCAGTCTAAGATGGTAGCGGGCTAACCTATTAGGGGTATAACGGTAAACCCATACTCCTAATCGGTTTCTACGCGTCTGATTTTTCTGAACACTGTGAATTTAAAGATATTTTATCATCATATGGCATTGGCAATATCTGGATTTGAAATTAATCACGTCTCACGCTGGTGTCATAGGCTAATCAATCTCATTTCGATTACTTGTCTTCTTTAGGCTATGGAGTAACTATCGTTCTCATAACACTACGCCGTAATCGCTGCTTAAGACGTATTTCGGCTTAGAATTAAATTAGATATACTTTTCATTGGACAACTGTTAATTAATGGCATAATTAGGAAAAAATCGCCGTTTTTAATGTAAATTGCTCCATGCTACCACCTCAATATCACTAGCTCAACAATGCTTCATACTTGCATAAATGAAAACTTAAGTGGATTGGCGAGATTAGAAGTCAAATTTCCGCTAGTTCGCCTCCCAAAAAGGACACCAAAGTATCGAGACTTTCATCATCATGATAGTACCCATCAGCATGATAGTAATATACTTAAAGTTGTATAATTTCGCCAACAGAAGAACAACAAGGCAAGTGCGAGTCGAGCTGCAATGACCTCTTCCACAGGAACGGGTCTGGCGAGGAAGCGGACTCCCCCGATGACTACGACCTACACAATGTAAGACGATTTTCCTAGGTTTAAATTAAATTTCGATTTTCTTAAGAAATATTTCTGTATCAATCGGGAATCTGTCACATATCTCGGAGATCAATTAAAGGCGTGAATGGTTACATTAAGGTGTTATAATACTAACAAATTGGTGGTGGGTGGTTACAAATTGGCTGAAGCCGTCCACCAGACCAGACTCGAGCCAGGAATCGAACCCAGGACCTCCAACTTTATAATGCATGAGCGCGCGCGCTGCGCAACGGTGGTCGTCGAAAAGGAGGGGTTTGTTAAAAAAAAAACGATTTTCTATCTAAAAGAGGCATTGCGAGTGTTAGAGGATGATGATTTGTGTACTGAAGGTCGTTACTGCCAACAGGAAGAAGGCAACGGCTCGGTGAGCGGCGGCGGCGCGCGCGTCCGCGTGCGCGTGCGCCTCTACATCGTGCACCCCACCAACCTGCAAGAGGCTGAGCTGGTGTACGAGCCGCCGGCGTCTGGGGAGCGCCTACTGCCTCTGCACGGTATTAAAGCCACTTCTCCTTTTTTATTTTAACGCGGGCAAACGAGCATTCGAGTCACCTTATATTAAGAGATTACCGTCGCCCATGAGCATGTGCTGTACCCATCCTCCTAATCGGTTTCTACTGGGACTGGAACTTCATACTTGTCGGTATGTCTTTGCGGGTACCAGAACAGGCTCCAGATTGCAGAAACCGGAGAAGGAAGTGCAATGTTCTGGATACCTTTGAGCTAGGATATTGAACAGTTAATTTATGTCTGGGAAGAATGCAATGGTGTTCCACGGGCGTCTGGAAAAACTCAGTGTGAGGGACACGCCGTGGTAGTTTTCAGTTTGGGTATACTCCCTAGGGCGGGAGTCCCACATAACCTCTAGTCCTGCCCAAGGGACGGAGGTAGCAATAAAGCTTTTCCACCATTACAAAAAAAAAGGATATTGGACAGTATCTCGTCGGCGGAAACAACTTGCAGTCCACAATCTGAATACTTTGTATCAGGTTTTCTTATAAACCTTGCTGGAAAACTTTACTTTCTACTTTTGAAGGTCATGTCGTGAATAGTTTTTATTTTGGCATATTTCAATCAATCAATCAATCAGCCCATAGACGCCCACTGCTGGACATAGGCCTTTCCGAGAGCGCGCCACCACACACGGTCCTCCGCCTTCCTCATCCACCCGCCACCAGCGATCCTTTTCAGGTCGTCGGTCCAGCGAGCAGGTGGTCGTCCTACGCTGCGCTTACCGGTACGCGGTCTCCACTCCAGAACACGTCTGCCCCAACGGCCGTCGGTTCTGCGACATATATGACCCGCCCACTGCCACTTCAGCTTGCTAATCCGTTGGGCTATGTCGGTTACTTTTGTTCTCCTACGGATGTCCTCGTTACGGATTCTATCACTCAGAGAAACGCCCAGCATAGCCCTTTCCATAGCACGCTGAGCGATTTGGAACTTTTGGACAAGGCTTACCGTGAGTGTCCACGTCAATTTAAAACGAGCAAAATAATTTAGCAGATCTAGAAGAGCTCACTTTGGAGGACAACGAGGCGGACGCGACGCCGGGCGCGCTGCCTTCCAGCATCATACAGCAGCAGACGCAGCAGCTGAAGAACCTGCTCATGAGGTCGCAGGTGAGTGACTCTTGTACCGTTACCATTAAATGTTGTAATTATAAATTCGAAGGTTTGTTTGGATAGATGTTCGTTACTAAATTGTGCCTAACCCAACCCAATGGTCTGGACGAAATTTGGCAAAGAGATTATAGTCTAGAATAGCACATACCACTACTTTTTAATTAGGGGTAGATAAGTAGATCACACGGTCAATTCTCACACATCATCATTAACAAACGTTATCTGTCGAAGGGGTTCGGGGCGCTGGTCTCGTCCTCTGTATGTTTTTGTCCTTATTCCCCCGTATTGGTAGACTTCATCTCAATCTCTTCATATCAAGCTGTGATAGCCCAGTGGTTAGGACGTCAGCCTCCTAATCAGAGGTCGGGGGTGCGTTTTTAAGCGATTAAAATATTACTTGATCAACGGTGTAGGAAAACATCGCGACTGATAATGTTTTCAAAGATTTCGTATTATAAAGACCACGAACTGGCTTGCAACTTTCCTGGGCATCCAGTCTGAAGAGATTTATTCTCAGTAGACTGGAATCCACTACCTTAGAGAAGTTTAGCTGAGGAAGAATGAAGTTAGAATAAATCTTTCATTTGTAATGGTACTGATTCCTTACAGACGCAACCAGGAAGTTTGATGGGCCCTCGACCGGAGTCTCCCTCGTCACTGCCGCCGCCGCTGAACCTAATGACACCAGATGCATTCAGGTATATATAACTTAAGACGGTCTCCTAGTGAGAGGTTGTATCCATTAACAGTTAAGAAGTAATCGTTTCGCAGTTCGCCGGGCAAGCGCGAAGACGACGACCCGCCGCTCTCTGCCACGCCTGACATATCCAATAAATCTATACTCTCTGGAGGTGAGTAGTCGACTGGTTTTATTATTATTGTCTATTCTATATGTTTCGTTGCCGGAAGTCCGTAATAATGCAGTATGGTGTGGTTTAGGTTTGAACGAAGAGATTCCTCTCGGCGCGGAGAACAAAGCCTCGGGCGGTTCCAGCCCGAGCCGCGAAGTGCAAGAGATCATGGGACATAACGACCAACCTTTCTTCACCGACATGGTGAGACTTTAATGAATAGAAGCAGGCGTTACTTTGCGGAAGTCCATGATAAACAATAAACAACAAGTATAATTTGCTATATTCCGCCGACAAGTAAAGTAAAGACTACTTTTCACGCTTGTGAAGTCAACATCTCCTGAGGATGATCCGGTGTCGGGTCGAAACGTGCGTAGAGGTTCTAGTGGAAGATTTTGTGTGGTGTTATATTATACAAATCTCCCGGTTGTCGGCGGAATATAGCAAATTGTACTTGCTGTTTATTGTTTATGGTGAGACTTTACACCTGACATCGGGTGTTGATATAGAGGAACAAAGAAATTCTATAATTTCTACATTATTTATTTTGAGTACCTCAGACTGATTTAACCCATATGTGAGTAAGTGAAATTTAAAGTTTCTCGATACATGTTTACGATGGTAATTTCAAACAACCATTATTTTTAACAAACCTTGAAATCTTGTTTTAATTGTACAGTGTAAATTTTCTAAAAAATACCACACTCTATATGATAGATTTCAGAAACAACTTACTTTCTTCTTCAGAACCTTACCTTTGCTTTTAACTTACTACTGTCCTTCCGTCGTCAGGAAGAAGATGAAGAAGAAGAAGACACCACAAAACAGAACGATAATCAAGAGACAGAGACAGTGATAGATACCGTTGTGCCAGTGACAGATAATTTGGTGCCCACCGGACAACTCTTCAGCGCTGATTTGTTCAGCTCAACGGAAAAACCGCCGCCACCTGCCAAACTTACCCACGCAAGTCAGTAATCTAATATCCGTTATGGTTCTCCGCCGTCTACTAATTCAGAATTTGCAAATTAATTTCTAGAGATAGTTCAGACCAGGCAATCTTGCTTTCAGATGGCAACTCTGTCGTTCTTACCTCTTTATAGATCTGATTTGACATAGCCTAAGCTGGATTGCGCTTGTGCATGAAGATGCCTATTCTTCCTTATGAATACAGAGGCCACTTTTCTTGCTGAATTCCTCAATCATCCAAGTTATTAGTACCTTCCTTGGCTTTACTACATTCCATTCTTCTTGTATCTTCATTTAAATATAATAGGTTGTGTTCTTAAGTTCCGTTCTATTTGTTTTTACCAAGATCTCTGACGACCTCCGTGGTGCAGATATCGTATTATAAATGTCCTGGGTTCGGATCCTGGCTCGAGTCTGGTCTGGTGGGAGGTTTCGGCCGTGGCTAGTTACCACCCTACCGACAAAGACGTGTCGCCAAGCGATTTAGCGTTCCGACACGATGTCGCGTAGAAAGTATGTGAATCAGGAGTGTGGGTTTAGTGTAATCCCCTAACAAGTTAGCCCGCTACCATTTTAGACTGCATGATCACTTACCATGAGGTGAGACTGGCGTCAAGGGCTAACTTGTAGTGGGAAAAAAAATATCTCTTTCAGACAGCGACACATCTTGGCCAGCAATCTCGCTCGCGCAAATAACAGAAGCAAACCAGCGCAAAGCATCGAGCGAGAAGTCGAGCACGCAATCGCTCAGTGCGCCGCTGCTGCCGCTCGTCGCACCGAGCGCTCCGCCCGTGAGCGATGTCGTCGTAAGCGTGCCCGAGCGATACGTCATAGATGAAGAGACCAAGGAACGCTTGCAAGCGCTTGAAGTCAAACTGGATAATCTAACGGGTGAGTAGGTTCTCTAATCCGTATATTGGATGGAGTGAAAGATATTTTTCGCCATAGTAGTGGTAAATATATATGTAACATTATCCATTATTAATTAAAAAAAAAAAAAAATATCACTTGCTTCAACGGTGAAGGAAAACATCGTGGGGAAACCTGCACGCCTGAGAGTTCTCCATAATGTTCTCAAAGGCGTGTGATATCTGCCAATCCGCACATGGCCAGCGTGGTGGACTATGGCCAAACCCTTCTCCTATTGAGAGGAGACCCGTGCTCTGTAGTGAGCCGGTAATGGGTTGATCATGATGATGATGATGATCCATTATTGGAAAGAGATGCCAATTTTGCCAAGCAAGTGGCGAATCAGAGGAAGTCGTAAAAGGACCAGAGTTATTGATATAGCCCAACATATTCAGCAGAAGTGGGATAAGGATTAGCGAGAAAAGCGATTTTTTGGGGCTCTTAATGCAAATTAAAACTGCTTTATACTGAAAATGAAACAGTTATACGTTTGATCAACTCGTTAAGATATAAGCGTCATTCACGTGGCCGTTAAAAATCTCAAGGTCACGTTTTGCAATATAATGTATGTTTCGAACATTTATTACAAAATTGTTTATTTGACAAATTTGAATATTTTAAACTTTTTGAGACCTTTTATTAACGGATTTCAATTATTATTTTGACTTTACTTCTGACACTATGTTATAATATTACTTTATTGAGATGACCAATCGACCTAGACTAAACATAGATTACATAGAACATCTTATGACTAGTACAGACAATATAATTTTATAAGGGTTAGTTTACACAATCAGATAATGTAACAGTATCAATGTAATAGTTGACCGCTGCTTGTGTTCGTATGGTATGGTAAACATGTTCCATGTTCCGCAGAGCTGATGTCCGCGCAGTCGAGGTCGCTGGCGTCGGTGCGCAGCGAGCTGCAGGCGCCGCATTCCATGCTGGAGGAATCCTTGCAGCGCACCGCCGATACCATCGACAACGCACTCAGCTCCGGGTGCGTAATCACGTCGCTACCATAAGCACATACATATTATTTTTTTTGTCTGCTACTAGTCAACCCTTGACAGCAATCTCACCTGATAGTAAGTGATGATGCAGTCTAAGATGGTAGCGGGCTAACCTGTTAAGGGTATGGTAAACCCATACTCCTAATTGGTTTCTACACGACATCGTGCCGGAACGCTAAATCGCTTGGCGACACGTCAATATTATTAATAACTAGTTGAATTAGAAATAATTTATATGGCAAACGTTGTTTTGCCATATAAATTATATATTTTTTATATGGCATTATATGGCAAAACAACGTTTGCCATATAAATTATTTCTAGGGAATTTCTATTGTAGAAAAAAAAAGACTATTAGAAAATAGAAGGGTGAAAATTTAGGGTTGTGTGTATTTTTTAATGCCACATAATACAAAAATAAGATTTAAAAAAATTATCCAATAAACAATTTTTTTTTGTGATGGACACCCCTTATCGCTTAGGGGTTTCAAAAATAGATAGTAGCCGATTCTCAGACCGAATGAATATGCATACATTCATAAGAATCGGTCGAGCCGTTTCGGAGGAGTATGGGAACAAACATTGTGACAGGAGAATTTTATATATAAGATATTGAATGATATTTGATGAGACTGAGAATTTATTCGAGCAGATGATTTTTGTAACATTGACATTGCTTTATAACATATGACATTAGATTTAAATTAATTTGAATTCAATAATTGTTTTTTTTTCCATTATTTTTTCCTTAAATAACTATTATCTATGAAAAAGTTATAATTGACTTAAAATATTTTGCACGCCTGTAAAGGCAAAACATGTTTTTTATAACTACATCTGTTATCCTGTACCCGTGTTTTATAGCAAATAAATTAATTTATTATTATTATTATATTGATCCTTTCACCACCACTGTATTGCATTCAGGTGGGAGAGGATAGCTCGGGTGGGCGAGTCCGCGAGCGCCGCAGCGGCGACGGCGGCCGGCAGCGGCGCGGCGCGCGCGCTGGAGCCGCTGGCGCACGCGCTGCAGCACGAGCTGGCCGCCAAGCTGTCCGCCACCGACCGCCTGCTGCGCGACAACATCGACAAGCTGGCCAACAGCAAGGTGAGAGAAGAGCCGAGCAACCAACACGACGGCATCACAGAACATTATTGTTTTTGTATGCTCTTTTCAATGAAGCGGTGATAGCCTAGTGGTTAGGGCGTCAGCGTCCTTATCAGAGGTCGGCGGTTCGAATCCGGGCACGCACCTCTAACTTTTGTTTTTAAGCATCCGTGTCTGTAATATGTAGGTATGGTTTTTGTGTACGTAACCTTTTTGTGTCACCAGGGGTTTGGCTGTAACAGATTGCTCAGTAATAAGACTCCATTTCATCATCATCATCATCATTATCAACCGATTGACGTCCACTGCTGGACATAGGTCTTTTGTAGGGAGTTCCAATGCTCACGGTCTTGGGCCGCTTGCTTCCAGCGGCTCCCTGCGACTCCATTGCATACAACTATATTTTCTCGTCGTTACGTATGGTTGTTTATGCAAGTATTGTTTTCTAAATAAATATAAAAATACATTTCCTTTCAAAAAAACGGACCCTCGCTCGGTGCGCTAGTTTAAGCCTTTTTTTCTGAGACAGTTCCTTTATTTGCAGACGATAATGGAGCGCCTCAGCACGGCAATCGCGAAATCTCTGTCAGAAATGGTGCGAGATTCGTTCCGAGAAGCTTTGTTCGAGAGCGTAGTGCCCGCCATGGAGAAGGCGCACGCGCAGATATTTAGGCAGATCAACCACGCCTTCCAGAACGGGACCAAAGAGTGTGAGTTAATAACAATCAAAAAAATGGTTTAAAAATCATATCCAAGCACTAGTCAAATTTTACAAGGGCCATCCATTATATAGGTCAAAAGAATTTCATTAACAATAAAAGTAATCCTTCTAAATGTTGATTTAATTTATGGACAGAATATATTCAAGACACACTTAACCAGCTTAGTAGACTACGGTCACAACCCTTCTCACGCTGAGAGTAAACCCGGAATGGGTAATGGGTTTATCATTATAGAGCCATTATAATGACTGTGCTTGCTTTTTGGATACGTTTTCGATAAGGGAGCCAGTTTGATAGGTTAATTTGTTGGCAGTCACCGCGAACACGGAGGCGGCGGCGCGGGCGGCGGCGGAGCGCGGCGGCGCGGCGGCGGCGGCGTCGCTGCGCAGCGCGCTGGAGCGCCACACGGAGGCTCTGGCGCAGGCCGGGCCGCCCAACCCGCAGCTGTTCGCCGCGCAGATCAAGGACGTGGTGCACGGGTGAGTGGCGCTGCAACTAATACAGCGAACACCAAAACGCGGCGCCTCAACTGCGCCCTTAGTTAATTAGTTATTCAAGTCTCTAACGGGCGTTTTTAAGGAATTAGTGGCCTGCAAAACGCCATGCCTTACGGGTCCAAGTGGGAGGTTATCCGGGTTTCCGCCAAATTAGGTTTAGTAAACGACGGCTATAGTGTTTTTCCCCTTATGTTTGATCTGCCTCCATACATTGTGGGAGACCCATGGTGTATATCAGTGATTCTCAACCACTGTGCCGCGACACTTTTGTGTGCCGCCTAATTTCAAAAGTGTGCCACCAAATTTTGCAAATATATAATAATTAATCACTTAATAATCGTTTAATTATTATTGTAGTATATATTAGTTTATTTAGCATATTTTAAATTTTTGTCATAAACTATTTATGCAGTGTGTTGTAGTAAGTAAATAATTTTTATCGTTTTCTTTGTGTGCCGCCAAATTTTGAAATCGTTGAATATGTGCCGCAACAAAGAAAAAGGTTGAGAATCACTGGTGTATATATTCACTGGTTTGAATGATGTTGTTAAATTACACTGAGCGCAAGTTGACAATGAGTAGTAGGATGACGATATATGTATAGCTTTTAATCTCATTCAACACAAGGGTTATCAAACGCATACAGGTTTTGAAACATAGCATGGAAAATTTCCTAAATTACAGTTTAACACATCTTCGAAGTTAGTGTTACAAATGAGTCCTTCTGGTTACATCCAGGGTGCTGGAGAAGGAGGTGTCGTGGTGGCGCGAGCAGACGCGCGCGGCCGTGCAACAATCGCGTGCGCAGTCGCCCGCTCATAATGCCCCCTCCGTTGCCGATAGACAGGTACTTCATACTGGGATTTTGTTTATCCAGAAGGGTACACAAGACATACGACGTGACGTGCAGTTTCTAGGCCCTAGTATTTTTTTATAAAAACTACAACTAAAGTTGCTCGCACTATCATCAGGTACTTTGAGTGACAGATATACATATAAATAAACATTTTTTTATAATTCCTTAAAATAATCTTTACCTTAGAAAGAAGTCTTATACTAATAAGACTTCTTTGCTCTCAATCGTAGAGTCCTTTACGAATATCGAAACACAAACGTCACAGTAGATTGAAACGTATCGGCCTAGTTTTTAAACTCAAATTCGTCCACACATCGACAAGTTCGTCCTATCTATCTATTCTCTCCTGAAAGGTATATAAGGTCTATTTTACGTTGAAATTATAGTGATACTCGAACGCGAAAGTTGCGAAAAACTATTGCGAGTTGTTGATTTACGATTGTTTGTCACATCCGAACGCAAAGAGAACGTAAAGATGATTAGTAACTACAAGGTGTCTCAAAAGAAAGTTCACATTTAAATCTTTTTTTAAAAGAAAAGTCTTAGCTTTATTGAAAAAATGTTTATTTTATATTGAAGTACACTGTTTGGGAATTTATTTTTTAAAAATAACATCGTCCAAATGTAAACCGTTGCGCTCTTGGCATTCATTTAGTCGGGCACTAAAATTGCCTATGACAGCTCGGCAGGTAGTCTCCGTGATGGCTGCCATTTCATGACGGATATTTTCTTTTAATTGTGCCAGGGAAGTCGGTTTATTAGCGTAAACTTTTGATTTGACATAACCCCACAGGAAAAAATCCATAGGCGTTAAATCGGGACTCCGTGGAGGCCAATTTATGTCACCTCGCCTGGAGATTAATTTGTTCGGAAAAATTTCTTGAACTCGAGGCAGAGATCTGTTGGACGTGTGTGAAGTTGCTCCATCCTGCTGGAACCATGTTCTTTGGATGTAACCAGGAAAGTTTTGCAGTTGGGGTACGAAAAACTCGTCTAACATCTCCACATAACGCTCTGAATTCACTGTGAGTGGGCGTCCCCTTCCATCTTCAAAAAAGTAAGGGCCGATAATTCCTCGCGCCGACATCGCTGCCCATACGGTGACTTTGGGTGAATGTAGCGGTTTCTGATGTTTTTGTTTTGGGTTGGTTGCACTCCAGTAACGACAATTTTGCTTGTTTACATGCCCATTCAGATGAAAATGGGCTTCATCGGAAAACAAGATGTTGGTGAACGTTGGAAAGCGCTCAATCATCTGATTTACAAAGGCAAGCCTCTGACCAGCATCTTGAGGCTTCAGTTCTTGCACTAACTGAATTTTGTACGGGTGCAGCTTTAAATCTTTGTGTAAAATGCGGCATAATGAAGATCTGTGCACATTTAAAGCAACAGCACGCTTCCGAATCGAGAGGTTTGGATCATCTCGAATAGACTGAGTAACACTGTCCACGTTTTCGGCTGTTCTTGATGTTCTTGGTCGCCCAGATTTTGGTTTCTCCAGAGTTGACCCAGTCTCTTCAAACTTCTCAACCCATTTTGCAATGAGACGAGTGCTAGGCGCATCATTTAAGTGACGAATATGTCAAATACTGCAGAATTTTCTACGCGCTACAGTCGCCGAATTACCGTTTTTGTAAAACTCACGTACGCACAACGCACGGTCCGCACCAGAGAAACGCTCCATAGCGACTAAATTCCCAAGAGCCAGACTACCGACTGACATACCCCCCGCGCCCCTCAGAATAGTTGCTTTCGCGTAATATGATAAGCAAATGTGAACTTACTTTTGAGACACCTTGTACTTTAAAACGAAGAATTAACGCTCGCGCAACAAATGTAAAGCAAAGTTTGGAAATCGTCAGCGAAGTTTTTAGGCGTTCTGGTCAGTACCCGCCTTAAACCCAGTTTCTAAAACCACTTCTTCGAAAGGCTAAATTCATAGTTCTAAATTCGATCGACCATTTTCTTATTCACGCTGTAAGATTGACTTGAATTAAAAACTGAACGCGACCATCTCATCACAACCACTTTTGCCAGCTTTAACACTGTCAACATTTCCAGAGACCTTCCCGGAGTGCAAGAAACTGCGTTCAAGAATCCTTGCCTTTCTTACTGAGAGTATATTAATTTTACTCGCGTAGCATCTTCTAGTGTTATCAAAGATCAATGGTTTTTTCATGTATGGACTAAGACTTCATGTAACCACTTTATTGGGCCACTTTTTATGCTGTTACAGTTTCAGTACAAAAATACATCTTATATAGAAAGTATAAGAGTGTTTTACGTAAAACCGTTATAAAGAAATAAAAATAAGTTGTAAGTAAAATGTAAAAAGTCGCCGATTAAAATGGATGGGCGTTATTTTCGTAAAATTAATTCATTAGGATTTTTTTGATTCACGTAGATTTGTTCTAAACTGAATTAAGTACGTATATTACAAATGATCATAAACCATTTAAGTAACTATAACTATTGAGGTAGATGTTCATTAGTTTATTATTAGTGTCAATTAAAAGCTAAATTAACTGACTTTATACACTATAGTTAGCATAACATGTAGTAATACTACTAGCATAGTTTTCTCATCGCCCGCAGAGTGACCGTGAGCCGTCATATTTGATCCATACTAAGTAAAAAAGTTTCTGAGCCATAAAAACAAACAAAATTACACGCACGGTTTGAACTTTGGTCTTCAGTCTTTAGACGACTAAAGTCTCAAGTCTGTGAGCATCAATCGATTGATATGATGATACCATGTTTTTTTTTTGACACTACAAATCCGTACTTAACTCACCTGGTGGTAAATGATGATGCAGTCTAGGATGGTAGCGGGCTAATCTTTTAGGGGTATGGTAAACCCACACTCCTAATTGGTTTCTACGTGGCATCCTGCCGGAACACTAAATCGCTTGGCGACACGTCTTTGTCGGTAACTAGCCACGGCCGAAGCTTCCTACCAGACTCGAGCCGGGAATTGAACCCAGGACCACCAACTTTATAATGCGAGCTATCGCATAACAGGCGGAGGATTTCAAATCGAATCAAATCAGTCAGTCAGTCAAATGTGCGATTAAAACAAGTTAAAATAACCATCCAAGTTTTTATGCAGTCCTGTGCTTCGCGATGTCTTATTTCCGTGATCTCCGTAGATGCAAGTCAGCCAGATCCAGTCGCTGATGATGAGCGGCGACGTGAACGGCGCCTTCCAGCTGGCGCTGTCCGCGTCCGACCTCACGCTCGTGGTGGCGGCGTGCCGCGCCGCTGAGCCGGGCCGCGTGTTCGGGCCGCCGTGCCGCCTCAAGCAGCACGTGCTGCTGTCGCTGGTGCAGCAGCTGGCCGCCGACATGGCCAAGGACACGCACCTCAAGCACAGGTACGTGCGCCACACACTTTCCAGCGTGTTTGTGTGACTGTCTGTGGCAGCGTGTCCGATTCGAGCTGACGGGCCATCTGATGTCAAGTGATTCGTAATCAGAAGAACCATCGATGCTTTGCCGACTGAACCCTATATATATATATATATATATATATTGTTTTATTTGTTGGTATTTATTATAATAAAATTGTATGTATTACTTATATATATATTTGTGCGCTTACCATGGGTGTTTCTCTATGATCCAAGGTTAACTGGTGGAGAATGCTTTTAGCATTAAGTTCGCCTTATGTACTTTTTACAACTTCAGTTCCTATTGATTTGAATGTTGGTGTACTGGTAGCTGGTACTTTCAAGACGGCGACCTTGAGCTAATTCTTTGCATCACCACATTTATTTTCCCCTTGGGGTGGAAAAAATGCCTATGGACTTCTGCCTCACAGCAGGGCGTGTCCGACTTTCTAAAATAAACTCCCCTAGTTCTTTCGACTCAACACGGAACCGCTAAGCATTATTTCATGCTGAACCTTAGTATTCTGTCTCACTTTTCTTCTTATGCTGACCCTCCTTAGTATTCTGTCTCACTTTTCTACTTTTTCTTTATCCTTTCTCCTCATCATTATTGCCTTGAGCATCTGAGCATATCGATTCCACTCATCTTGACTTGACTGGATAACATGAGGGATATGAGATATTGGGAATCCACAACATTTGTCCCTGGGCTATTGCTCTCAAATCTGCACAACCGGGACATTCAAAGATCAGCATCACCACATACATGCACCATCGATTAGTTTGCATATCACTGAATCCATTGGCAACTTTCACTAGATTTTGACAGACCCAATAAGTTAACTGTTAGACGGAAAATGTTTTTTGGTTTAATATATATTTCTAACGCATGTGATCCCCATGTTCTCAAAGCATTAACTTCTTGACAGATACTTAGAAGAAGCGATAATGAACCTGGACACGAGCAACCCCGTTACCCGCGAGCACCTGCCCGGCGTGGTGCGGGAGCTGCAGAAGCAGATAGTGGGCTTCCTCAACAGCAACGCGGGCCACGCGCTGAGCCGGCAGTTCCGCATGCTGCTGATGGCCACGGAGGCGCTGGTGAAGAGCGCCGCCTGACCGCTCCCGCCGCCCTGCTGCCGCTGCGTGTGCGCGCGCGCGCTCGTCTACTCGCCCGTGTGACACTGTGACGCTCCGCGACTCGTGACAAACACTGTGCTATAGTGTAAAGTGACTGTGACATGTGAACTTATATTATACGGCTATGATGCCTCTCCTGGGGACATTTTCAGTGAACAAGTCCACTGACCCTGACACGGGAGAACTTGTTATGTTGGATATCCACAATGTGTCTGATGGTGGACGTTTTTACAGTTTTTACGGGTTTTGATTAACATTAATTTTCTGTTGTTAATAATACATCACGGGCAAGCGAGCAATACGGGTCACTTGAAGTTAAGAGAGTAAAGTCAATCTATCACCAATGCGTTGTCCGCTGAACACATCCAAATCGGTTTCTACTCGGCATCATACCAGAACCCCAAATCGCTTGGTAGTCGGGTGGTAATTAGCCCAAGCCTCCCATCAGACCAGACTCGAGCGGCGAATCGAACACAGCACCTAGGAGGTCGCATTTTTTTTAAATAGTTTGGTGTGATGGGAGGCTCCAGCTTCTAATTACCACCATATAAACCACCAAGTCTTTTAGCATTGCCGCACTGGATCTTAAAGTATTCTAATTATACTATTTATCTATTATCATATATCTATTTATAATTATATATTATATCCCTGTCAAGTTTATTCAATAACACATCTTACTCAATTGTCAGTATCAAAAGATTCGTCTATAATAAGATGAATGGCTTAGCTTTATGTCTACGTTCTAGTTCTTCCGTGGTAACTCTGGGCAAAGCTTTCCATCTGGAGCTGACCTGAGCTTCTTTTATAAGCGATAGGCTTGCGCTTGACGGCAGTCATGTCTGGGTAAAAGGAATAGACGTTGATTTGGACATTAATACTTAATCTGACTCAATGGATGGCTAAATTCTCCCATGTAAAGGACGCATCGCTGCTAGAAACATTGTGGATATCCAGCAAAGCTACAAGTAAAAATGACAATAATGGTACAAGTGAAGTGTTTATTGATTCAACTATATACATATACATTGATTTGTATGGGATTAGGAGCTATAACTGACCTCATACCAACAAACTGCCTTTATGACAAAACTAGCTAGTGGCTTATATTCGTTACCAAAACCTCGAGTGTGACGTCAAATAATTTCGGTGCTCTTCTAAATTTTTTTTATCTCATTAAGGAAAATATTAGATGCAGGAAAATAAACAAACAGAATTCGTTTCGTTCTCAGAGTGCAGACTGCGAGATTTTAATAATTCGGTCACGTGAAAAATAACCTCAATTTGTATGGAATCGAAAAAGCGCCATCTATGAATCGCCATTTTGACGACCTCCATGGCACAGTGCGTGGGCTGTCGCATTATAAAGTTGGAGGTCCTTAACAGGTTAGCCCGCTACCATCCTAGACATCACTTACCACCAGGTGAGATAGCTGTCAAGGGCTAACTTGTAGTGTATAAAAAAAACTGTTCGCTTCTATACAAAGTGACGTTATCTTTCACACGATCGAATGAATAGAAAATCTGGCACTTAGTACTCTGACTGAGAACGAAACGCGTTTTTATGCGTTTATTTTTTTTTTCGATTTTTCATAATGGTATACACCATAGCACGTCACGTCCGAATATCAAAATCTCTTCCATTCTAACGGATAAAATGGACTTATGCTAGTCTATAATGTTAAGCTTGTATTTAAAGTCTCTTACATCTAAATTTTTTGATGAATGTGATTTTCTCAAGACCATAAATGTTGTATTATAAGGTATCTATAGCACTTATAGGCTTTCATGTGCCAAACAATTGAGAAAATATTGTACTATTTACCAGAACAGACATTATGGATGGGTGACCATACGTATTAGAATAATGGAATTTTTTAAACTAACTTTATTGTGTTGTTGTTGGAGACTTATTACGTATAAGTTAGATAGATAGATAAATAAATTCTTTATTGCACATTACAATATTTGGATTCCAAAGCAAATAAATAACAATGATAAGGAGCAAAGGCGGTCTTATAGCTTAAAGCGATCTCCTACAGACAACCTTTTGTGAAAGGAACCATTTAAAAAGACCATTTTTACGTATTATACAAAAATCCACACAATTATCAGAACAAATTACAAATTTCTTCATTCAAACATAGGTTATTAAGTTTATAATTTCTTTATAAGTTGCCAAACTTGAGATTTACTAAGGATACAAGTGCGAATTTGTCTTAAATAACCCATTCCAATTAGGTTGAGATTAATTTTTATTATTATTATTATTTAAAACTAATTAGCTAGCCTAATAGTTCATTTGCTTTAACAACATAGTAAATCTGCACTACATAAGTGGAGCAAAAGTTTTATTTTAATCATATATTTAAATTGATTATTTAATATTGTAAGGCAGGTGACAATTCATGGTTCGCTGTTTTCTTAATGCGAATGTTTTTTTTTTTTTTTTGTTCAAATCAAATCGTTTATTTTGCACAGATTGTGTCAGTATATTGGTGTTACATTAAAATGCTTAACAATCTGCCGGGTAGGCATGCAAAAAAATAATATTTTAAAATTTGTGGTTCTGGTCAATTAATAGTAAAAGTCAAATGTATAATTTAATTATTTATAAATGTAACTATATATGTCTGAGCTGAACTGAGATGAACTGAGCCTTCTCTAAGTATTAATATTTTAAGAATATTTTAACGTAAACAGGAAAGCATTTTCAGATTCATTTATTTTATTAAATGTGAACCCATCTTCCTAAAACGCTTGGCAATTTACGTTTGCCAGTGAACTAATAACTATTCACACTCGAAGCCTGCACTAGGTAAGTGCTACATAGATCGTCAACAACTTGCTACGCGACTCCTAGTACATAGTACATTATTACTCAAATGTCCAAGTTATTGTCACAATGTGATTAATACAATTTAAATTAATTGGCAACCAAGCCAATAGTAATCTCAATCGAATTACGTATGTAAGCGTGCGCGTCAGAACTGCGGGTGGTAAGATGTGAAATCAAATGCAACGTCGTCTATAATTTATTAACTAAAGTGCGCCGCTCGAATGACGTCACGTTTGCGGCGCACTTTATTTTTAAATATATCTCTTGTTATGTTGAACTATTAAATCATTTGGTTTAGGCACCAAGTACTGCGTATAATTATCATATCTCACTTGATAACCTTTTTTTAAAATATTTCAGGTATTTCTCTGTGTAATTTACCGGTAATTCAAGTTACCGGTAAATTACACAGATTAATTTAGCGTTAGGAATGCTAACTACTGGGACACAGTCTATACCAGTTCAGTAATCAATGATCAATTTAACTGTTTGTTAAAATAACATACATTTTAGTCTATAGGTTTATATTTTATATATTAACATACATTTGGGTAGTTGTTATGTTGGCATTTAAATACATTTGATTACTCGACTTACCAGACCTAATACCTGTTCTGACGCACACTGTGTTAGCCAATGGTGATACAAATGACAAGTGACGCGAAAGTTTTCGCAACGCAGGCCGTTCAACGCGTCAGTATTTACTGATTCGTTCGACATATTGTCCTATGTGAACGACACAACGCAACGCGTCGCTATTCTATGCTACTACTAGCTACGATACCCTTCGCACCTGACGTCTATTGTATATTGTGGGTGACTATGCAAGTATACAGTGATAGTCAGAACAAGGAAAAAAAAATCTTTATTTGTAAACAAAACCATTTACATATATAATCCAAACAATAAACCTATTAAAATATTTTAAATCATAACGGCTGATAGAAGTGAGTGGAAGAAGAAGACGTGTTGTGCCGACCCCACATAATGTGGGATAAGGGCAAGAGAAAGAAAAAGAAGAAGAGATTCTTTTTGGTATTACTTGAAACATGCAACACCATATTAAGATACATATAACTTATAATATATTACGGATTTATACATGCATATGCCGAAGCGGTGATAGCCTAGTGGTTAGGGCGTCAGTCTCATAATCAGAGGTCGGAGGTTCGAATCCGGGCACATAACTTTTCGGAGTTATGTGCGTTTTAAAAAAATTACCTGCACGCCTCAGAGTTCTCCATAATGTTCTCAAAGGCGTGTGAAGTCTGGCAATCCGCTCATGGCCAGCGTGGTGGAGTATGGCCAAACTCTTCTCATATTGAGAGTAGACCCGTGCTCTGAAGTGAGCCGGTAATGGGTTGTTCATGATGATGATATGCATATGATTTAAATTCCTTACGACGACAACAAAATTAAATAACTAGATATAGAAACGCCACGGAGTACGCCACGGTTTAGTAATATCAGATATTTTGAACATTTAGTGGCTAAATTAAGAATAATTAAAAAAAATATTCAAGGTTATTAATAGAAATACCCCAATAAAATATGTTAAGTACTAGACATAAAGATAAAATGATTATAATTTAAATCATAAAATGATATTCCTTCAATTATCCATGTATATTCTCTAACACTCGTTATTTACGTTGTATGTCGCGTTTTTCGTTCACATGGGACATTGTGTAATATCACCATCGGAAAACGACATAAGAGCTCAGTCAATTACTCATTACAATTATTAATTTTATTTTCTTTAATATAATTGATAAAATACCGATTCTTTATTTTTATTTCGTTTGCAATGTTATTATTAGAAAAGACATTTTAAAATTATAACATGGTAAAGAATGACAACATGTTAGAGAGCCTAAACCGACCCGCATTGGAGTAGATCTTTTATTTTTATCCCAATACAAGTTAGCCCTAGACTGTAATCCTATCTAGTAGCGAGCTAACCAGTTTTGTGTTTGTTACCAACTATAATCCTGGTATAGCAGTTACTCTTTTTTACTTAACTCTATCTAACGCTCTACTCTCTGGAAGCGGTGATAGCCTAGTGGTTAGGGCGTCAGCCTCCTAATCAGAGGTCGGCGGTTCAAATCCGGGCACGCACCTCTAACTTTTCGGAGTTATGTGCGTTTTTAAGCAATTAAAATATCACTTGCTTCAAATGGTGAAGGAAAACATCGTGAGGAAACCTGCACGCCTGAGAGTTCTCCATAATGTTCTCAAAGGCATGTGAAGTCTGCCAACCCGCACATGGCCCGCGTGGTGGACTATGGCCAAAACCCTTCTCATGTTGAGATGAGACCCGTGCTCTGTAGTGAGCCGGTAATGGGTTGATCATGAACGCTCTACTATCGGTTTCTACGCGGCATCTTACACCAGCCCTTAATCTCCTGACGGCCGTTCAATGGGTTCCCTATAAACTATATACGGGCTCAAAAAGACAAACTCACTTTTTTAGCCAACCCAACATACAACATACGTTGGTACTACATTTTAGAACAGAAATTCTAATTCAAATGTGTTTTTTATCATGTTTCGTGTCTCCAAGTTATTTAACGTTCCGGCACGATATCGCGGATTTTATTCCGGGTTTGTGTTAGGTTGCCTGGTAGAGATCGCTCATTAGCGATAAGGTCGTCTATTGCACCTATTTCTTTTGTGTTTTTTTTTTGTATGGTGTGCAATAAAATATATTTTCATTTCATTTCGCGTAGAAACCAATTAAGAGTATTGGTTTACCATACCCCTAACAGGTTAGCCCGCTACCATCTTAGACTGCATCATCACTTGCCATCAGGTGAGATTGCCGTCAAGGGCTAACTTGTAGTGGATACAAAAAAATGTTACCCTAGTACAGGCATCTAAGAAGTGTTAATGTTTCATTAATTTATTTCGTGAGGTATAGGATAATTACAGTCGCCAACCTAAAACTAAGCTAGGAGCTAAAATAACAGCAAAACAGTAAAAATTATGGGCCGGTACATATAGCTGATATCAAAACATGTTTTTACGACGTTTCCGTGACTGTAACATAACTGCTTATCGCTGCCAAGGCGTTATATTGTTGTACCTACTCAAATAAAATTGAACTGGCTGCACGAGGAACATAACTTTAGTCGTGCTATATAGTTACTGTGCATTTGAATTGAATACGATTATTACATACTTTTCAACCTTTTTTTTTTCGGACTGTCTATTAGCTGTACCAACCCTATTGGTTGCCACAGCGTAACCGGGCTGCTTGGCGTGCTTCGGAAAGAAGCTCTGCCAGAAAAAAATTTGAGCTCGAAGAAACTAAGGGAACGTCTGCCTAAGGGCGCCTCCTTTGAGGCTGAACCTCGGCTTAGGCGACCTTTGGGATAATGGATAATGGGGGGTCGGATGGTACTTTCCAACCGATTTTGTATTTGTATATCGGCGCTCATACCTACTGAGCTAATAAGCCGACCAACCGATTTTAAAATGCATTCGTTTATCAATGGACATCGTCATTTTTTTCTGCTCTTAGTCAAGTATAAACTGATTTTGAGAATTAAAAAATTTTTAAAATTTATTTAACATTTTTAACAAACTGCCGCCGAATGAAGCTTTAATGTTTATTGATTGTTATAATGTTAATCTTAACAATGTTGCTTAAGACTGATAAGGGTGCTGGGTTCCATAATGTACCTTTTTTTTTTTCGTCGTGATGGAAATCTTTATAGCTACTTCCGTCCCTTGGGCAGGACGGAGGTTCATGGGTGGGACTCCAACCCATGAACAAAAAACCACCACGGCATGTCCCTCTCGCTGGTTTTACCGTTGTATACTTCCCGGACGCCTACCAGTCACCCCAGCCTACCGCCGGGCCTCTCCCGCACTACAAGGGGAAGGATCAGGACAGCTTGACCTCCCCCCCCCCCCAATACATAAACTACTCTACCTTCCAAGGTTAGCTCGCGTGACTTATAGACTGGATCGAGTGTTCGCGCTAAAAATAATAAAAAAAATAAAGTATGAAATTATAGTTTGTTTTTTCTACCTTTCTATTTATACTTCGTTTGGTTTACTAGTTTCCACGCTTTGATAGACGACACAAAGCGGCCATTGATTAAAGTCAAAATACTGCATCGAATCCTTTATTGACTCACGCACGACCTGTACACCCGAAGTGTATGTTGGTGCGACGCGCTGAACTGATTCTTGAACACGCGAGCTTCGGAGGATTTAGCTGACTAATACATAAGTGATTTATTTTAACACTGTGATGATTCCAATATGATCAAATATCGTTTAATTTATTAATTACACGTAAATTTCTTGAATTGCCTGTGGGTGTACGGAAACGGAAGAGTTAACTTTACGACAGCTTTTGTAAAATAATTATACATATAATGTAAATAAAACAATAAATGATTTGTTAATTGTGTTTTAATTTTATGATTACCCTCTATATTAAACCTGCGATGTCAAAGTTTAAGTTTAAAAGGCATTACAAGTTGTATCATATTATTGTTCAAAGTCTATGGTTGTAAATGGAAAAACTGGCTCTGAACATGTTGGCTATTGGAGGTCGCTGCTATTCTGTTTTAATTATTTATCATGTTATAAATACTGAGCTGATATTTTTGTGGTTATTTGCATTATCAAGATACCTTAATTCATAGTGCTTAGATATGTCAGTAGGAGAGACGAAAGTGCTGCTATTGTCTAAAACAGTCAGTAATTTTACAGGTTCCCCGAAGGCAATACCCACGTGGTGTTTACATCCTCTTTGTCGCTAATGGTATTTATTACATGTAAAAAAACATAATTGAGGGTAGGCGAATAAAAAATGTAGTACTCTCATTTGCATAAGGTCAGACGTTTGTTGCATTGCAAAAATACTTAGTAAACGAAAAATGCATTCCTGTAGACCAAAAACTAAACTACAAAGATCGAAATCAACAGGAGATGTGGACGCTTTTGACCCTCGTTGTCCCAATTCAAAGTGTGCGAAATGTGCGAAGTGCCCTCAACATCATGACGACTCGTTGACCGGGTTGGACACGCTGCTGGACAGCTTGAATAAATCTCGCAGACAGATCATTGATTTGAAAGAAAATAATCAAAAATTAAGAGGTAAATGTGTGTATGAGTTTATTTATAAGATCGATATTTGTGTGTACATAAAACGTGTAATATAACAATGAAAAATGCGTTGTCAGGGTAATCGGGCTAATCTTATGTTATATATTATAAAAACTTATGTCATACGCAATAACAAATAATCTGTTGGTCTGGTATCTTTTCTTGCCTAAACCGCTGAAAATGTTTGGACTATATTTGAAAAGTTTGTTTGAACCCTAAGCTATGGATATATTAGGATGCTTTTCGCTCGGGAAAATGATTAAAAAAATATCCCAGTTCAAGATGCGATGAATAGCCAATACATAGTACATTAGCTTTGGAGGATTTGTCGATATAATTTCATCATAAAATTGTTTAAATGCATGCTTACAGCTGTCAATTTTGTGTAAAGAAATTTGTTTACAACCGATTTGGCACCTCAACGTTAAGTTTAGGAGTTCGATATTACAAACTTAAGAATAAACATATTTAATTTTTATTATATGTTTATAGATATGGTGACACAACAGCGGCGCATATTATGCCAAATAAAAGATGATACCAAAATATCTTACAGAAATATAATCGAACGTTACTTAGCGGAATCCGAAGAATCTATTAAAACGTAAGAATTATGATTATTAGGCCTGTCCCGCAAGATATTCGTAGAGTTATGTAAAGTTAGGGTCCATACCTAGTAACATTATAATTTGAGGATATGGAAGGTCCTGAGTTCAATTCCCGGCTCGAGCCTCATCTGGCGGGAGGCTTCAGATTGTGGCTAGTAGTGGCAACGAAACGGTTACCACACCGCCAAGCTATTAAATCTTGGCGGTGTGTTAACCGTTTCGTTAGGATGCCTAGTAGAAACCAGCTAGGAGAATGGGTTCTGCCGTACTGTTCTAGAGCCTTAATTATTTCGATTCATTTAATTTTCACCTTGTTTCCAGAATGAATATAGAAGATACCTGTAAGGGCGAAGATAATACTGAAGAAATCTTAAATAAACAAGCAAGAAGTCTCCTAGCGGCCATCGAACCGAAATACGTGCGAGCTGACGAGGCCATGAATTTTATGAAAGACAAAGTTCATAAAAAGATAGCCAAGGGCGTTGACGTAAGTTAAGAGAATAACATATCCAGGCGTCCAACTTGCGTTCTCAGTGGCACGCTGCTTCCGACCAATCACAACAATTAATTTTAAACACTGGTCTGTGGTTGGTCACACGCAGATCGCGGGCCACTACGTTTGTAGTTTCCCAAAAAAAAAATATTAATCAGGCTGATTGTGCTAATAATTCTAGGTTCCTTTTTTTTATCAATTCCAATTAAGAAATATCGCTTGATTTTAATTGCCACTGAGATTATTTAACAGATGGACCCGTGGTGTTAATATAGCTGGGAACATAAAATAGTGCACTTTTAGATGGGGTCAGGTGTAATTCCTAATATTACAAAAATGATTTGTGTTAAATTCGCAGGCGACTGCGTACGCTTTAGGACCAAATGACATTGATTGTTGTTAATTTGCGTAAAGAGTTATTTGATTCATGTACCTTTTTTGCTAATTGAACATAGTTTTTTAATTTATCCCTTGAATGCGATTAGGCCTCATTGTTATGAAAATCTCTTTTTGATGAACTTGACTAAGTTTGAAGATATTTCACCCCTTTTTTAATGCTATATAACAAAAATCGCTGCAAGCGTCTTTGGCAACAAGCGCGGTCGATGATAAGATGTCCCCAAGAAGAACGCTAACTCGTATTGAAGCAGAGCGTGGAGAGTCAATGCTCTTCCGTAGGTAAAAGAGACTACGCAGTAGGGCAGTTCAGGATGATGATAAGCCATCTTAAACATCAATTTTAGAAGCATCAAGACCACAGCAACTCAGACGAAGATCCCATCCTAATACTGAAGAGGGCGATGAAAATGCAGCCACCAGACGTCACCGTCCAGAGCTCGAAACGTGATTTTAATTTTCCACAAGAATGGTGGAACAGTTTCGACTGCAAAGTTGATCCGTTCAGTGATCCTATGACGCCCAAGTTAAAGTATAGTTCTTTACTACTATTTTAATTCGGGTAATAAGGGTAAAATATGTTTAGATATTCAACCCTTCCGTATGTTTCATATGTAACTATTTTCCTTATTGTTTTTACGTCCATTAGTTACCAAATAACTGTCAGATTCAGTGTGAAGGGCCGTGTAGCAGCTTTCAGGGTGCCCATTTCAGAAAATGAAATTCAGCTGCTTTTAATTGCCCAAGAATCACGTAAAGCCCGCGTTTTCGCCATGATATTTTACGGTTGCGACAATCCGATATAGAAACAAAACGTATATAAAACTCTCGCTCGTGTATCTGCCTGTCTGTCTATTAATTACTGCTAAACCTTTACCTAGTAGATAATTATACTTATTTATATTATTAATATTTTTATATATTTATCCATTTATTATTTTCTATGGTACACCCTAACCCTGCTTGTAATACATTAAACCCTTTGCTAGGTTACCTGGTAGAGATCGCTTTTTAGCGATAAGTCCCCCTATTTTACCTCTCTTTTACTTGCTGTATTTCTTGTTTTTGGTGTACAATAAAGTGTATTCTTATTTTATTTTATTTCTTACATTTAAGATGAGACGCCTTTACTACGCTACGAAAAACACAAATACAACGTTACATTACTACTTAGACTTCTATAGGAATGTCAAATCACTGCTGAGCAACTATTAAATTTTATACAGGTCCATATTTAAGGAATTGAAGAGAACACACGAGAAATTTCCTAAAGTTTTAATGCCTTTGCTGCAAGTGGAACCTAATAGCCAAGCAGGGTCTTTCTGCCAAGCAACTGCCGGCAGCGAAGAAGCAGTCGATCCTTATGAAGAAGAATTGAAAGTACCCCCCAGCCCTCCGCAACCGGCAGATCCCGAAGTATCCATAATAGACCATTTAGTAAGAAATTTCATTTTATCATAAAATATTTTGTGTCATTTTATCATAAAATATTTTGTGCAAGAAATCGTACCAGATTACTTGGTATTAGAGCAAAACGTAGGTAAACAAAACTAAATAGACACCGCATATAAGCAACGTATTTTCTTTTATTACGAAAAATTGTTTATAAAACTTTTTATTTGCATTTCTCTAGATATTAATGTTCAAAAATTTCATTAATTTACCATTGTGACAATTAAAAAGCTGTTTGGCCCAGTATTTTTTGTCTGGTCCAGCCTTTGAATAAGGAAGAAAAAAACAAGTCCTTAATCTCTACAAATGTCGTGTGTTTTGATGGTATTTTATCTCTTCAAAAGATGCAATCAGCAATAATCAACAAGAAGATCTCAGAGGGGGACATCAACGGGTCATTCAAAGAGGCCTTATCCTACTGCAACCTCGCGTTAGTAATGGGGGCGTGCCGGGCAGTGGACCCAGCTGAGGTGTTCAACCCGTGCAGCTTAACCCAGTCTGTGCTTCTATCGCTGGTGCAGCAGCTCGCGACTGACATGGTGCACGAAACCCAACTCAAATGCAGGTACACGTCGCGGGTGAAAATTTCTTAAGGTCCATTTCACTGCAGTAAATGACCTGATCAGCAGATTTCAGGGTGCGGCATTTCATAAAGATTTATTTTTCAAAATATTATTTGCAGATATTTAGAAGAAGCCCTCATTAACCTGGACGTATCAGATCAAGTTACACGGGTGCATCTACCATTAGTGGTTGGGGAAGTACGCAAGCACCTGTCAAAATTTGTACGCACCTATCCACACCATGTCGCAAATCGTCGGATATCGTTAATAATTATGGCTGCTGATAATTTAATTAAATAATACTGTAACATGTATTCGTTTAACATATGTTTATATTTTCTTTTCTTATTTAGTTACATAAATTATGTAATAAATCATTATAACAATTAATAGGTTGTATATTTCTAATCCCTAACCAGCGAACATTAAAAAATAAAAACGTCAAATCTGAAAAGTATGTCCTCAACTGCCAAATATTATCATTCACCATAATCTAGTTCACCATTGGATGTAAAATGTGATGACACCAAAATACACCAATAGCAAAACTTCTTTATCAAAATATTCTATATAATGCTTAGATCAAACTAATACTACGCAAATGTCAAACATACTTCTGTCAAAACAGATGCCTGTGTAGCATCTGTCATCAGCTGCATCCAAATCCAAAAATACTTTATTCATGAGTGGTATTTTAAAAATAAAAAGTAATAAATGCGTTAGGCTTATCAAAAATACCAAGTGCGAAATCCATAAACATTGTGTGTTTGTTGAAAAAGTGAAAGAAACGCGATGTCGTCACAACATTTGCTAACGTTCCTGTTGTTGCTGACGCCGAATATTTTAGTAATTTTCCTGTGCGCCTCGGTTCATAGCCACAGGATTGATCACAACGAGCGGGAGGTGGACGGAGCTTACAGGCCGCGGGACAGCGACCATTACAACGACGTTGAACACAACGTGGAGTTTGATCACGAAGCGATTTTAGGTAGTTACTTGTGTTCCGAGTTCACGACTTGCCAGTTGCCGCTCTTAGCTTAATGCTGGCTCACGTACAAACTCACGATCGGTCGCGGGCTTACCACCTTTTGCCGCACTCATTTCTTAGTCATAAGTGTTGAAGGTGTTTATTTGCTTAAGTTGCGGGCGAAAAATGTTGCTTAGTCGTTGATAAGGAATGTGTTAGCAATGTCTATAAAATTCGCACTACTTGCGCTCGCGCCGGTCGTCCTGGTTGTTACTTACTATTACTCAATAAGTGCGTAAGAAATATTTAAAAATAAAATATTATCTTTATAACAATAATCTCAAATTTCAGTATGATACATGCATTAAAAACCAATAATGATGTTTAGTGAAATTGACAACCATTCTGTGTATACTTTTGACTGAATAATTATAACAGGGATTAATGTTGGTAGGATTTTAACTTACTGTGTCTGAAGTGTACAATAGCCAAAGCAATGAGTTCTAGCAATTAGCTGGGGTACCATGCTGAAAATAGTAATTATTATTAGAATTTAAAAATAATGCTGTTACAAATATGCCAATCCGAATTTTTTAAACCAGGCTTATAGTATCTATTCTAACTTCTGAATAATCACTAAATTGTGGGTTGCAACTATTTGGGCTTTTTGATAATGAAGAGCATACTATACAAGGTTCAAACATTTTAAGGTGGTCTGGAAGAGATTGGTCTTTAGCAATAAGACTATCTTTTTTTACCTATGTGTATTTAATTTTGGGGTATTCCATGTTCTTTTACTTTTTCTAATTGTGGTGTGCTATTAGGGGTTTACATACAAATAAGTATTTACATTCATCCTTTAATCAATGAATTTTTTTATTGTTATTATTAAATAGTCCATTTGTCTCACATGGCATACAATTATATACTACTACCTACCCATATCAAAATGATTGTAAGTGGTACAAGTGGTCAGCCAGGCTTTTATTATTTATATTGTGTTTTAACATAATATTAATTATCAAAACATAACTAGGTAGTGTAAAAGAAGCTGAGGAGTATGATCGACTCAGTCCAGACGAGTCTCGCAGACGGTTGGAGAAGCTGCTTCACAAAATGGACCTCAACAATGACAATTTCATTAGCAGGAAGGAACTTAAGCAGTGGATATTGAACTCTTTCATGTGAGTGCTTTGTTAAAAAAAATTGTTTAGACTATTTTTTTTTTTTTTCGAATTGACTTGCAGATAACCATAATAGGTACTACTGCGTCACCGGGGGTTTTTAGCGAGCATGAAACTCAGCCTGAGAGTGGAGCACCTGGGCTCAACGACTTCTGAGGGAACGTCCCCCTAAGGGCGTCTCCTGTGAGACTCGTACCTCGACTTAGGGTGACATTGGGATGGTGGGTTTGTTGGACTGGTGTGTCAGTCCGAGCGCCCCCGTGTCCGTGGATAGAGTCCACGTACGGATGACGTCAGATAGCGGGGACCTCGTCTTCGCCGGCGAAGACGCTGTTTTTTAGACTAGTCTGTAAAAAATCTTATAGCAGTAACATAATGACAACCAGAAAATACTGTGTCCAATTAAAAGTTACTGTAACATTAAAAAGTGTAGATATAATTATCTATTTACTAAAAGAGAATTTTTTTTTTATTCACCACAAGTTAGCCCTTGACTGCATCTCACCTGATGGTAAGTGATGATGCGGTCTATGATGGTAGTGGGCTAACCTGTTAGGGGTATGGTAAACTCAAACTCCTAATTGGCACGACATCGTGCCGGAACGCTAAATCGCTTGGCGACACGTCTTTGTCGGTAGGTTAGTAACTAACCACGGCCGCAGCCTCCCACCAGACCAGACTCGAGCCGGGAATCGAACCCAGGCTTTAAAATGCAACAGAGCACGCGCTGCGCCACTGAGGTCGTCAAATAAAATAAGAAGTTGTAATTGTGAGGCAAATACAAAAAACTTGTAATTAGCTGGTAATTTATTTTTATTTACCTTTAACAGATTGAATGACAAAATCTGTTTATACAATGTTTTGGTCTCCTATCAAATGTTAAATTATGGAAGACAATATATATCATTATGCTATTTAAAATCTCGCTTATATTGGTCTATATAAAACTGCCCAGACAGGAAGTCATCAAAAATATTTCAATGTCCATTAAAAGATCTTTCATTCTCAAATTTACATATCCAGTTAGTTGTAAATGAATGTTTCTTTGTTGCATTGTAACATAAAAGCAGGCTTAGTCTAGCTTATTTGCATTTGAGCTTGTGATTCATTCAACAAGAATTTTTGAATGTCTGCAGATGCAGTGAGCTTACAGATTTAAATGTTTATAAAGTTTTATTATGACACATATGACCCATTAAAACTGGTAATATGGAATACAGTCTCAAGGAAAAATTAGTAAAAATTCGTTATAAAAAAAAGCCCCCACTATTTTCTCAATTATTTTTGTAATATTTGGTAATCGGCGGCGTACTTTTAACTCTATTCATAATTTGAGATGACAGAATTGTCGCCGTATTACCGATTGTATTTATAAGATTGGACATTTTAGAATCCCCTATCACTGTTCTAATATAAAATATTGCTACAATTATGGTATTAATGATCAAGGGAAACACAAAAATATACGTTTTTTATATATCTTTAACATTAAACATTACTTGAAGTAATAGCTATAATGGAAAAGCGCACTCTATGGTGTCTCTTCAGGTTGAAAAAAACCTATTACGGTTCGTGATCTACAGGTCGACGACAGACCGACGGACGAACGGCGGATTCTTAGTAATACGGGTTAGGCACCCTTCGGAGCCCTAAAAAATGATGTCATTGTGCCGCACAGAAACTTATCAAAGGAGGAAGCGGAAGAACGTATGGCTGAGGCGGACGACAATCGGGACGGCATCGTCACCTGGGAGGAGTACTTGCGGGACACGTTCGGGGTGGAGAACGAGGATATGGGGGCCGAAGACACCGGCATGGTAAGTGGTACATCAAAGGCATCTCGAGCGGCAGACTGTACGTGAAACTTCACGCACATTATCAAATGTACCAGGCTATTTTGTAAACTATGTGATAATAAATAATTCAACATTATTTTGATCAGACCCTCATTTAATCCATGTTTTACATAATACATTGGAAAATCAAAATAGTATGTTTGAGTCATCTCAATCCTCTGAATCACTTTGTATGTAGCGTAAAACAATCTCTTTCTTTATACACTGAGGATGTAATGCACGCGCCGAGTCTGAACTAGCCGACGCGTCATTTGGGTATGTTTCACCGCTGGACGCGCTCCTCTCTCTATAGGAACTTAAAAAAATTAACTCATAACGTTTCTTCTATAAACTGGCGTTCATATATCATTATTTCAACTTAACAATGAATAGCTCAGAGGTCGGCGGTTCGAATCCGGGCATGCACCTCTAACTTTTCGGAGTTACAATTAAAATATCACTTGCTTCAACGGTGAAGGAAAACATCGTGAGGAAACCTGCACGCCTGAGAGTTCACCATAATGTTCTCAAAGGCGTGTGAAGTCTACCAATCCGCACATGGCCAGCGTGGTGGACTATGGCCAAACCCTTCTCATATTGAGAGGAGACCCGTGCTCTGAAGTGAGCCGGTAATGGGTTGATCATGATGACGATGATGAATGAATAGCCCAATCGGGCAGCGAACCTAGTACAACCGAGAAATTTTATATAGACAGGTAATAATCTAATATATCGGAACGAGCTCACTCACACGTGGCGTGAATGGCCCATAGCGTGGCTTGAACCGATACGGTTTAAATCACGTTTCATTACACTAATTGGAACATATTTAAGCATAAGGTAGTTAGTATATATATATATATATATGTATATATATCTTGAATTAATTAAGCTTCCCTTGCCTCGCGTATTCTCGTGAGCCAACAGCTCCAATCGAGCAGAAACCATTCTGATATGCGCGCGCGCATGTCAATAACCATAATAACTGGCCTAAATATGCCAGTTAAGGTTAAAAATAAATGCAGCATCGCGTTCATTGTAATACTATCTTGATGTCAATTTATTATTAGAAGATTGATCACTCGACAATTTTATGTTTACTATGAGACAAACAGAAAACTTTTTTTTTTAATAATAATAATCTTTATCAAAAACATAATTTTAACTATAAATATTTAGGTATATCCTGACTGACTGATCTATCAAACAATCCACCGGACCAATCAAGATCGGCTGAAATTTGGCGTACATATATAAAGCTTTTATAATATATTATGCAATTACCAATTTATTTTTTATACGCTACAAGTTAGCCCTTGACGGCAATCTCGCCTGGTGGTAAGTGATGATGCTGTCTACGATGGTAGCGGGCTAACCTGTTAGGACTATGGTAAATCCACGCACCTAATTGGTTTCTACGCGACATCGTGCGCGAACCTTAAATTGCTTTGCGACACGTCTCTGTCGGTAGGGTGGTAACTAGCCACCGCCGAAGCCTCCCACCAGACCAGACTCAAGCCGGGAATCGAACCCAGGACCTCCAACTTTATAATACGTACGCACTGCGCCATGGAAGTCGTCAAATAAATAAAGCTATTATATATTATGCAATTACCAAATTACTGGGTATATGCTTATAGATGCTGCAGGAGAAGGCGATGTGGCAGGTGGCGGACGTAGATGGCGACGGGAATCTCAATTTTGAAGAATTTACGGTAGGTAATTAAATACATAATGCCCAGCGCCCAAATCCACCATGAATATCAATGAAAAAAAATACTTATCAGACAAATGACAGTTACGCGAAAAGTTATTTTTATTCGATTTTTTAAGTGCATTAAATATAGGTGACCGCTGAATGAATGGCAACCAAAACATGGACACCAGGAATACGGTGACAGCCCCCTGGCAAAGCGTACACACAGCCAAGCATACGCACGCACGCATAAAACAAATGAACCAACGCCGATAGACCAACGATATCGCTTTAAATAATTAAGCCGCCATGGCAGGCACAAATGGATCTTAAAGAAATGGATATTTTTTAAAATAATTATATTGTATTTTTTTTATATTAATATTGATATTTTTTGGAAACACAAAAACTGTGAAATAAAAGATCTTATCAAGTTAGCGCATTTTTGCTAAAGCCAACAAATTTTGCAGGCAGGATTACTTACAAAAAATATATATTTAGCCTAAAAAAAAAAAGAAAAACAACCAAACACGCACTCATGCACACACCCTCACACACTAAAGGAGCGCTTTCCCAGTCACCCCGTGATATCAGCATGGGTTATGCCTGAAAATCAGCGCTGCAGTCAATTTTGACGCAGCATTAAGCTGAGGCAGCGCCCTGTTCAGACAATTTCTGCACACATACGTTTTTAGATGAGATGTATTTTAACAGGCTGAATAAACGCAATTTTGATTTGATTTGATGCAAGAGTAATGAGGATTTATTTTGTACTTTATAGGATGTTCGCTAAATGTAGTTCAAATGACGCCATATTTTTTATGGGCAATGTTAGTACCTAATTGTTTCGGTTGTGTTAGTAACGAGCATGCGGTCGGTAGGTGTTCACGAACCCGGAGGAGCACGCGGTGATGCACCCGCTGCTCGTCAACCAGACCATGCGCGAGAAGGACTCCAACAACGACAGCGTGCTCGACTTCAAGGAGTACCTCGGCGACAGGGGTACGTGTCTACATCGCTAAATACTGTGGTGATACAGTGTACAGCTGTCCATAGCTCCCGGCCCGCGTCAGTGGTGTGCACTACGTACATGCAGAAAAGCATTGCATACCCCAGGAGCCTTTTTTTTATAACATTACAAGTTAGCCCTTGACGGCTTTCTCACCTGGTGATGATGCAGTCTAGGATGGCAGCGGGCTAACCTGTTAGGGGTATGGTAAGCACACACTCCTAATTGGTTTCTACGCGACATCGTGCCGGAACGCTTAATCGCTTGGCGACACTTCTTTGTCGGTAGGGTGGTAGATAGCCACAGCCGAAGCATCCCACCAGACTAGACTCGAGCCGGGAATCGAACTCAGAACCTCCAACTGTATAATGCGACAGCGAGAGGCCGCCTTCGGACAAATGGAAACATATTCGTGAGAAAACTATGTCTGCTTAGCATTGTAGACAAAATTATTTAGACACATTAGAGCGCACTTCATACACGATTAAAAGCACTGGCTACCCTAAAGACCCATATGGAGAACATATATAGTTTTGACGTCCGTGGCTCCGCGTGAAACCTGGGAGGTCCTGTGTTCGGTTCCCGGCTCGAGTCTTGTCTGATAGGGGGCTTTGGCCGTAGCTCGATACCACCCTACCGACAAACTCGTATCGAAAACACTGCTGGGCTAGAGTGGCGCGACTTGTATGTGTTTTGGACGCGAAATTATCGGTTTCACAGGACAGTGTGTTATCCTACGTCCGTCTCTAGAATGCAATGCTATTTAAGTGCTAAATTTCATGATGATCGGTTGGCAGTTAAGGCGTGAAAGCGTAACAAACTCACGTTCGAATTGAGTATTTATGAGTTAGAATTTTTATTATATAGAGAATATTTCTTTTTGTGTTTTCATTCTACCAATCTATACCATACCACACATTTCTTTAAGTAAAACAGCCTATATCCATGCATATATTTTTATATACTATGTTATAGTTCTGATGTTTAACATCTGCCAAACACCGCAAGATATCTCATCATTTATCTAGTTTTTGTACATAACAATTGTTCGTATTAGAAAGTAGACTCACGGCTCAGCTGTGGGTTAAAACTTGCAGTCGCCGTCCTCCCCATAAACGTAAAGTTTCTGGAGGACGGTTAGCTTTACAATTAAAATGTGTTTTAAATATTTTTAAACAATAAATAAAAAAAAAGTAAAATATATTTTAATAACTAAATAATATAGCTTATATTATTCCAAACGTCGCTTAAACCGAGGTTCGGCCTCACAGGAGGCGCCCTCAGGCAGACGTTCCCTTAGTTTCTTCGAGCCCTCCAAACAGCCCGGTTACGCTGTCGCAATCAAAAGGGGTAGCACAGCTAATAGTCAGTCCGAAAAAAAAAATTATAATAGCTTCTGTCCCATTATCACGTTTTCTGTGACTCGTGGGTCGTTACGTTGTGCATGATTTAACTTTGTGTGTACCAGGCGTGCAGCAGAACAAGGAGTGGGTGATGTCGGAGCGCGACAAGTTCGAGCACGAGATGGACATCAACAAAGACGGCGTGTTGGACGTGACGGAGGTGCATCGGTGGGTCATACCGGATAACAAGTGAGTTACAACGACTACCTATACAAATATTACTAGCTGTGTAAATATCTATGGTGTGCCTAGGATTAATCTTTTATTTTTCACGACAGATCTGCTTAAAATAAATAACACATAAGATAATAAACAAAATATAAGTCGGTTTTTTAATATATTTCTTTTACAAAATATAAAATTATACGAAGAAAGAACCATTTGTTTTTAACTCGCAATCATTCGCGTGTCCGTTCTTTCCACTGTCGTTTAAAAGTCTGCACGTACGGGAGTGCGTTAAAAATAAGAAGAATGTTAGCTTTCCGTATTCTCTGTTGAATATTAAAATACCTACATTGATCAGTTTCTATACAAATCAGGAATGGCTTTATCCATATAAACCTATTTACAGGCATCTATGAATCGTTCATATATATCACATTTTTCATTATTTCTATTAGTGAAGTGATGGTGATAACTACACTCGCCAACTTAAAACTAAAGCTAAGAGGGTTTAAATCGCGCTCAAGTCTATGAAGAAAGTGTTTTTAAACAGGTGCGTGACGCTTATAAATAAATCCATGTGAGCGGAGCATTGTCATATCATATTACCCTGAGAACCCGCCTGCTAGCGGAATTAAAATTAAGTTTACTTTATGTATGCTATTTACTATATCTGTCGCTGTGATTTTTCTGTTTCTGTATGTTTGTAGCTGTGATAGCCTAGTCGTTAGAACGTCCGCATCCTAATTAGAGGTCGGGAGTTCGATCTCGGATTTATGTGCGTTTTTAAGCCATAAAATTATCACTTGCTTCAACGGTGAAGGAAAACATCGTGAGGAAACCTGCACGCCTGAGAGTTCTCCACAATGTTCTCAAAGGCGTGTAAAGTCTGCTAATCTGCACATGGCCAGCGTGGTGGTCCATGGCCCAACCCTTCTCATATTGAGATAATGATGAAATATCAGCAACTACTTGGTGTTTTTCAATAAAATAAGCGGTTATATATACACATACAAACTGTAGTTGGGAGGTGTTGCATGCATATTTATTTGATGGCAGCGAGATAGCGGAAGAGGAGGTGGACCACCTGTTCGCGTCGGCGGACGACGACCACGACGACGTGCTGTCGTACGCCGAGGTGCTGGACCACCACGACGTGTTCGTGGGCAGCGAGGCCACCGACTACGGCCACGACTTCGACCGCTTCGACGACGAGCTGTGAGCGCGCACCCGCCTGCGCAACGCCTTTTAACATCGTCTACGATCAGCGCAGTCCACGCTACCTTACGTTACCTTCCTCCTACGTGACTCTGGACAAGGCGAAGCTACCAAAGCTTCCTACACTAATACATTGACCATATCACCAGCGGTTGTGTTGTCGCAATGCCTTCCCACGCTACCTTACGTTACCTTCCTCCTACGCGAACCTGGACAAGGCGCACCTACCCAAAGCTTCCTACACTAACACATTGACCATATCACCAGCGGTTGTGTTGTATGCAATATCGTCCCCTTTCTAATGCCGAATCGCTGATGCCAGAAAGATAGAGAAGCAATTCAAGATTCAATTGTTTCTAATCTAAAATGACAGCACAATATTATTGGTAATAAAAGTTTTCGTAACGATTTATTTGTCACGACTCACGCCATTGTAAGTTAATCACGATTTAGAATAACGCAGGATGCAGTTTACACATTATCTTTTACGCTTTGCTCTTTACGATTTATCGCAGTGTAGATCGCTGTGTTGTGTGCCATTGCCATCCCCAGTACCTACAGGAATTCCCAGCGCATAGTTTGGAAAATGACCCAAGGCTTGGGCGTGCCAGTTCACCTCTCCGGGGTTAATCCTGGGTTAATGTAACTGCCAACCAGAGAGATTTCAGTCAATAGCTCAACTTATAGTGTTGATAGATTGATACAACTAATTGTTAATTATGTAAGAACTGCCTTGTATGTCGTGTGCGTGTTATAGAATTGTATTATTGCTTTATAATTAAATGTTTGTATGTAAAATATATAATAAATGTTTGTACCAATGTTTGTACGTTGTGATGAAACTTTGGGAGGGTGAGCCTGCGAGGGTTCCTGGTCCAATAAATCTATACATGTTTCTTTGTCCAATGAATATAAATCGTACGCACGCAAGTGTGTACGTGATGTGAATTTGTAAGATTATCATTACAACTAGATTTATAGTATATTAAGTAAGTTATGTTAATCATAATGCGCACTTTTTTGTGTTACAATGGCGATCTGATTAATGTGGTCAATGTATACTATTGATTGATAAAGAAGTTTGTCAATAACTATAATACAATCGGGTGTGTAAGAAATAACCTACTACTACGTTAATAAATCATTTAATATTGTCTAGAAACACTTGAGGCCGCCTATGTGACACGATAAAAAATAGTGTTAAATGGTCTTTATTGAGATATCGTAAGTTTTATTCTATAGATCACTTGGACCATAAATAACTTTAGCCAAATCCTATACAACATTAAGTTTGTGTTATTTTCTTTTGTTGCATTTTTTTATTTTGTAGGTAATTAATTATTTAAAAAAAATGCACAAAATACTGTAGCGAGAATGTTTACATATTTTGGGTCCAGCTGAATATGATAATAGCTTCAATATGAAGGAAGGTGGATTTACTTCACGCTCTGTCACTGGACACTGGATGGTCTAGAATTTATTAGTTTGTAACCCTTAGAATATCCTGTGCGGGGATTAACAAAAACCGTATAAGTGCGTTATAGTGTTACACGTAGGATTTCGTACTAAGTTGCCATACAAAACCTGACACTGTACTAACGAAAAAGCGAAATTGAGCGAAAAACACATTTTATGGCTCAGCCCGCTGACAAGTAGTGGGACGTAAGGACAGCGTAGTCTTAGTAATAAGGTCCCGGCGCCCCCTCTTTTACGTCGGGAATTAAAAGCACTACATATGTTGTAATTAAATGAAAAATCATTACAGGCAATGCGTACCAAGATTTTGTATGTACCTATTAATTCTTGCCTTTAAACTGTTTATATTCGCATGCTTTAGTTGAATATGAAGGAATGTTATAATGTGATTGGTTCTTTAATCTACTTTACCTTTTTATTACGATTGAGCAAGAAACACAAACGAAAACAAGTGTGTATTTTTAATATTTGTAATAGAAATAAATATATAATTGCAGGCCTACATCGATCATTGATATAAAGTAAATTCATAAATTTCTATAAAATGCAATGTCACTAACAGCATTGGATTTTGCTAGTCATACAACAATACAATAAATCTATATTTACGATTGGTCTTTGTTTTTTTTATGGATCAAACATATAATGGATCAATTTATTGTTTTTATCAAAAAAAGGCGGGCTTTGGCTAGTTGTAAGTTGTGGTTGACTTGACGTACCAAACCATAATGGCGGCAATTTTTGGCATGGCGGTAAGGTACGGCAATATGGCGGCTTGGCATAGACAAATTGGCGCACTCGCTGATGTGTCATCCGTTACAATTGAAACATCTCTAAGCCTAACGCTATTAAAATATAAACATCGTCTAAAATGACAATAAGTGGGTTTTTTTAATAATTTATAGGTGTCGTTGGGTTAATAATTTTGGTTTTCTCTTTGTCACGTTATAGAACACCCGGTTCAGAAACTAGAGAATTGCCATATGGAGGTTGCCATTCGTTAATGAATATTAACAAATTCTCTTGAACTCATTAAGCCAAACTCAATTGACTAGTCTGGAAGTGGTACAATGAGCTGTAGAAGAGAATAGTTTTTTGGTCGATTTTTGGACACGTCTATATTGTTTAGTTTCGGTAGTTTGTACTACTTATTTGGCATCTGTATCTTTCCCTTGCCTTTCAACCGGCCAGTGGTTTGAGCTGTGTTGATATAGAGCAATCAAGTCACGTCACCTTTTCTCTGATAAATTCGTCGTTGCCAGAGTCACCTCCACCGTGATCACCTATCAAATTTTCGACTTTAGTTAACTTTGCGTACCCCGACAATTGCGGATGTTGCAATTTAACATAATAGATGAAAAATACCTATGTTACTTTAAAATCAAGAACTATTTTAATAAAAGTCTGCTCAGTGAGCATTATCTCTAACACAAACGTGGTATGGGGTGCTTATTTAATATGTACAAATAAAAAAACATTAGCACACTTCATTTACAATATTTTTTTATTCAATATAATAATCTTAATAAATCCAAAATATTTACACAATACAAAAACATACTATATGACCTTGATCAACGCCCCTCTTGCTGTTGTATTTACTTTACTCCATGATTACAAGAACAAAGTCTGATTTAACTTCTACACTATTCTTTACTGCAAGTTTAGATACTAACCGCTTTTGTTACTAAAATTAAACTGCCCACTGTACGAGACATGCGCACGCGCAATATTACGGCCGAAATTAATAATCAATCTAATCCAAATAACAGATCGATTTTCTCTGTCGATGTAGATGGTTCTACTAACTTAACATCATCTGAACTTTATGGATTAGATTGATTTAAGTATCGAAGTACGTTGAGTTAAAGGAACTTTATAAAACTTAATTTCGTCCACACTTCCAGAGGTAGCGCTTCTAGTGAATCGTTTGTAAAATAAAAACCTATAAAGTAGCTAGTACTTTTACAGAAACGATTCTTTTAACTTTGACGTTTCGACATTCGAAAAGAACTGTACGTACGCAAAATCTCGTACTATGGGTGTAGGTAACGTAGGATAAATTCGCCGCCTGCGGTTTATCTGTAATGTAAAATCAGCAGTACATATCGATAGCACAGAATACAAGAAAAAGATTGACGGGGAAGGGAAAAATGAAAAAAAAATCTTTCGATCTACCTTTTTAAGCTCAGTAAATCTTAAAACCAAGGACCCTGTAAATTTTCCCTTTAGTTTGCGTCCAAATTGTATTAAGATTTGAAAAAAAATGAAAAGGCTCATTTATTTGTTACATTACGCAATATATGAATTTTACACTAGTTGTAAGGAGTTTTCACTAGTAATGCTAACTCTCGCTTCTTGGTCATATATTAAAAGTGGCCATTTATTGAAAGCTTTATTGCACATTTTAAGTATTTTATGCGTAAAAATTTGAAAAAATTTAACATCTTCATTTAATATAATACCATAGCTACCATATATTATTATGCATATACGTTGAATTACCTGAGTAATGTATTTACAAAGCAGGGCAAGGAATTTCTGTCATTCGAATCCTGACACTCTTAATTATGACGTCAAACTCGACAGACATTAGCGCCGATAAGGTTTTACGCAATTGGTAAACTAAACTAGTAAGAATAAAATAACAGAAAGATTGTTACCTGTCTGTTTAAACATTCACAGCATTCCAAGATGGTATTTATTTCATGTCCCTAAAACATTTGTTCCATCAAACCTTTGACAGTGGCGCTAAATGATAAGTTTTACTAATAGTGTTTACTACAAATAACATAATGAACGAGATATAATACGTTCTAGAGATATTAGTTCCGGTATGGAACACACCAAAATCTTGCGTGTAATATTGTGTGGAACTGCAAGGTCATTTGGCCACCATATATAAACTTGAACCCATACTTATTAATTAACGTAATGTAATATAATGCGCGTCTGTCTCTGACGGCATATTTAGTTATACACATACCTGCCATGCCAAAAAGTGTTAACTAAGGATAGTCCTACATGGTTCCTTGCGGAGGAAGATAGATCGACAATGTTTTAAGCAAGGCCAAACAAAACACTTCCGTAATATTTTAAAATTCCCTTCAACCTGACAATACAATCGGGCAGTCCATCGATTGAAATTTACAGTAACGACCTTCAACAGTTCTGCCCACCCCCAAAAACCGATAGGCAGATTACAATACACAGTTTAAGCCACTGAGCACGAGTTCAACACGAAGAAGAAGAAGATGACAGAAAGTTTGGCGCAACCAACTTGCAAGTAACATAATTATAATTTAAAAGAAATAAAATGCTGGCAGCATAATTGATTTTATACATAATTTTGTCTATGATAAATAATCAAAATTGCATTCGTAAAGTTGATTTTTGATGAAACATTTACTTCAATTGTACATTTTTTTTTTTGTTGTTCGGACTGACTATTAGCTGTACTAACCCTATTGGTTGCGACAGCGTAATCGGGCTGGTTGGCGAGCTTCGGTGAGAAGCTCTTTTACCAATAAACCAGACAATAAATTTAATTTAAAAAAATGGACGTTCTTGTATACCAGAGAATAGACCTTAAGTAGGCAATCTCACCTAAGTGATGATGTAATCTAAGATGGAACGGGCTAACCTGTTAATTGGTATGATTAATCCATACTCTTGATTGGTTTCTAAGCGACATCGTGCGGGAATGCTAAATCGCTTGGTGACACTTTCTTCGATGGTGGGGTAGGGTAATAAGCCACGGCCAAAGTCTCCCACCGGAGTCTGGAGTCTGGTCCAACCCAGGACCTCCAACTTTATGATGCGACAGCGCACTTACTGCGCCACGGAGGTCTTCAAAAAATTATTGTAGTAAAACAGCCCACATAAAATGTATTAGAGCGTTCTTGCTACAGGTGTGGAGTTAAATCGATGGCTAACCAAACACTAAACGGGGAATATATAATATGCCAATAAACTGATCATATTATCAATACCTAAATCAGCTGATTCTTATAAAATGTGACAGTTTAAGTTTGAACAGTAGCACAAAATACATGTTAAATATCACGCAGAACCAGGGCTTCTGTGAGTTCGCTAACCAAGCAAAGAAGGGGTGCAGCCAAATCTCATACGGAATGCATTTTCAACGAAACTTATCAAGGAAATCCTTAACTGCCAGTTAAAACATACCGCAGACGGAGAAACCTAAATTATTGTGATAACTATGTAACAAATACCTCAACAAATTGAGCATTTGTTCCATTCTTGAAGATGGTTGAAAATAAAAGGGGCCATCTGTTCTGCTTAATTCGCTCATATACCTCAATTATTGGCAATGACTTCGACTATGAATTCGACTGAAGTTTCTCTGAACTTGAAAGTGACAGTATTCTGTAAAGGTTAGGGTGGTACCATTTTTAAAGGTGCCATATTAGTTTAGATTTTGTCTTGATACATATTAAAACGAAGGTCACGTACCTTCATTTGATTGGCTGTGAGATATAGTGACTGAATTAAGTGTCTAGGTTGTTATTCGTTATCACGTATTGCTGACCCTGCTTTAGTGATATTTGTCACTTTGCCAAAAACATGCGATAAATCGCTATACATAGGCATAAGTTTGTAATTCACAAACTCTGTGATTACGAAGAAGGCAGTTATCCCATAAACAATAAACAGCAAGTATAATTTGCTATATTCCGCCGACAACCGGGAGATTTGTATAATATAACACCACACAAAATCTAAATAATAAAAAAGCGCTTGTGAAGTCAACATCTCTTGAGGATGATCCGGTATCGGGTCGAAACGTGCGCAGAGGTTCTAGTGGAAGATTTTGTGTGGTGTTATATTATACAAATCTCCCGGTTGTCGGCGGAATATAGCAAATTATACTTGCTGTTTATTGTTTATCATGGACTTCCGCAAAGTAACGCCTGCTTCTATTCATTAGTTATCCCATAGTTAGACTTTTTCGTCTACGTATCAGACCACTTACAAATTATACACAGCTGAAACTAAATAATAATATTAATCAATTATTGCTATAAGTTGAATTTGTCCACTGAATTATTTATCGTGTTATTTAAAACTGTAAATGACTAAAAATATTAAACTAAAGCTCATTTTACCCTTTTAGCCCTTGACGGCATCTCACCTGATGGTAAGTAATAATGCGGTCTAAGGTGGTAGCGGGCTGATCTGTTAGGGATATGATAAACCCATACTCCTAATTGGTTTCTACATGACATCGTGCCGGAACGCTGAATCGTTTGGCGACACCTCTTTGTCGGTAGGTCACTAGCCACGGCCGAAGCCTCCCAAAGTCAGAATTCGCTGTATAGGTCTCGTCCAAAGGATGCCTTGTTAATAGATCATATCGTTTGACCATACGCAGAAATTGACAGACAGTTCTTAATCCATTTGTGATTGTACGCTCCGTATATTTTTCCCCTCTCGGTCTAAATGCGTGTAATATTTGAACTAAATGTTGAAACAGCCCGAACGTTCCACGGCACAAAAGGACGGTTAACAAAAATAGGTGAAACAAAACATTAGTTTAACTATAATATATTTACGGAATTCCTAGCGCTAATTTGGTTATTTATAACTCTTAACTGAAGAAACGCTGTTACATCCTTATCAACAGATAACAGTAAAAATATTATAGCACAACTTTAAAAGCACTGTCAATTATAGTTTAAAATTTACGTGCCGCCGCATTGGCATTAAAAGTCGTACAGTATTGACTTAATAGTCATAGCTCACTAAAGCGAGGCCAATGAGCGAAGGATGGGCAAACCACTTTTGACTGTAATTGCGTGCGAGAAGTTGTACCTAATATTCCTTGCCCCCGAAAGATATGAAGAATGAAAGAGATGTGTGGGGGGGTGGGGGGCTTTATTCTCATCCTTCATCTCGGCTTACAATCACTGGCTTATAATCGCAACCTTTATGTAGAGTACCCTTCATGTAAAACTGGTGATACGTGCGGGCGTTTGAAGCATACTTCCCGCCGCTGGTACAACTTACTTATGTTACCGTACGGTCATGTTATTCTACAAAGATATCACGAGTTTCTAGCGTTTTTTTTTTATTTCATTCAAGTCCGTTGCGTTTAAACAATAAACAGCAAGTATAATTTGCTATATTCCGCCGACAACCGGGAGATTAGTATAATATAACACCACACAAAATCTTCCACTAGAACCTAAGCCGAAAAGTAAAGGCTACTTTTCGCGCTTGTGATGTCAACATCTCCTGAGGATGATCCGGTGTCGGGTCGAAACGTGCGAAGAGGTTCTAGTGGAAGATTTTGTGTTTTGTTATATTATACAAATCTCCCGGTTGTCGGCGGAATATAGCAAATTATACTTGCTGTTTATTGTTTATCATGGACTTCCGCAAAGTAACTCCTGCTTCTATTCATTATCCGTTGCGTTTTTTTTTATCTTACTAGTATAGTATATAAAGCACTGATGTATTGCATTTTTAAATTATTATCACAACTGTTGATGATGTGATTTTTTTTTTTAATTACTTATTACCGTTTTTTATTTTTATTTTGCACAAATTATTAGTACGTTTTTTTTTCTTTATATAATAGACAGCGATTTAATTTACCCAACCGTAAAAACTATATTATATTATAATTATTATAATTATATTAACAACTAAATATTACTTTACTACAATGTTAAAACAATATATTTATGTGTTGATGATTTTCGTTTTATCATTTTAATTTACAACTTGTACACAAAATTTTAAATGCAATTTACACGATTTCGGGTTGTAACAGTCAAGAAAATATAGCGTTTCCCACAGCCAAAGTATTATTCTTTGATTTTTTATGACTGATATACTGTTATAATCTATTCTCATCAGAAACGAAAAGATACATAAAATAACCAGAACAACATAACTTTACATGTTTTTCATGACTGCTATACCTGGTGGTAAATGATGATGCAGTCAAGATGGTAGCGGGCTAGTATATTAAATCCTCACCCCTAAGTTGTGAGGACATAGCTCGGAGAGCCCACGGACGTTGATGTCCCAACTCCCAAGGTAGCAAGTACCGCAATAAAATCCAACTATTCGAACGGAACCGGTGGAAACAATATGAAAATAAAATGAAATATATTATTATAATAAATATAATTTCTTTATAATACAATTAACAATTTGTTTCATACAATCTCATTAAGTAAACTCATTAGAATTCACTGATTTCTCTTGATGTTACACTGAATTAGGAATGTCAGAATATTAATGGAAACCTGAAACGGAGTGAGCTCGATTCTTTCGCACAAGCCTGGACAAATTTACAATTGCCATATTATATAATGAGTTTTGCATGTGTTTGTGATATATCACTGATATTGGCGCCAATTGTGTTGAACACAAATCTAAAAACTAGATTGACAGGTCTTACTGTGATGCTATCCCTTACCACGGAGAAGATAACCTCTTTTACCTGTCACCTCTTTTAGATCTGTCTATTCAGCTGAGAGATTCGCAAACAACGCAACTGGCTCCATTGCGAAGTGTATTTTCTGTATATAGACCTATTGTATTCTAATGTGATGAAGTGATTTGTATTAAAATTGGAACCCGGCGCGATTTTAACCCGCATCTAGAGAGATTCGAGTTCAAACCCTGCCCATGCTCCACCATCATAACTGGAGCACTTTGCAAACACAACAACTCCGCTTAGCGATACAAAAATTACGAAAAGCATTATCAAAAGGCCAAACGTGTCTCTGATACCTCCCTTTTACACTCAAAACGTATGTCTCGTGAATTAATCCTATTACACAGCGCCGAGCAGGATCATTAAGGACGTTTTTTTTTTATTTCCATTACAAGTTAAGACGGCATCTCACCTGATGAGAAGTGATGATGCGGTCTAAAGTGGTAGCGGGCTAACCAGTTTGGGGTATGGTAAACCCATACTCCTATTTTGTTTCTACACGACATCGTGCCGGAACGCTAAATAGCTTGGCGACACGTCTTTGTCGGTAGGGTGGTAACTAGTCACGGCCGAAGCCTCCCACTAGATAAAACGTCTATAGAAGAATCAGAAATACCAGAATGACTGAACGAGCTGCGAAGCTAAAGGGGCAATGGGCACTTAGAAAGCAAGCAGGGTCTATGGACAAAAGGCGCCTAGGTGGACTGAGAAAACATCAAGCGAGTCGCAAGGAGGCTCGGGACACATGAACACAAAACCATGTGGAATTCCTGAACGTGCCATTTCCAGGACGTACAAGGGTAGAAATGATGATGTAGAAGTCAGTAGGGTTGTTTGTAAACCTCATGCATTGGGAAATTGTCTTGCGGCTAGGGATGAATTATATGAACGTCCTAGAGTATAATGGCCAATTAACAGTTTGGTCATTTTGACATTTTCATGTAAATCGATAGTTAAGTAGTAATCCGGTCCGGTAAACGCGACAACAATAGTTTAGGTAGGACATCTCAACGCAGTCAGCAGAACAAGTTAGCTGTAACCACTAATGTGTGTGTGTTAAATCGGTTTTGTACCATTTTCTGAACAATAGATGAATAGAACAATCTAACACACTTTACTGATGACTGGTCTCCCAAGGGAACAATGAAATAGTCAGTTGTGACCAATAATCTGCCGAAAGATCTGTCTTACACTCGTTTAATCCGTCACCAAAACAGCGTAGAACTATTCTGACGACTAATCTGTCAACAGAACAGTGTAACTCTGTTTTCTGACCACTGACCTGTCAACAGAACAGTGTGACTCCGTTTTTCTGACCACTAATCTGTCAACAGAACAGTGTAACTCTGTTTTTCTGACCACTAAACTGTCAACAGAACAGTGTGACTGTTTTCTGACCATTAATCTGTCAACAGAACAGTGTCACTCTGTTTTCTGACCACTAATCTGTCAACAGAACAGTGTAACGGTGTGTTCAGACTAATCTTTCGACAAAATTAAAATTTAAAACGGCGTTCTGACCATTAATTTCGTTAACAGAAATATGTAACACTCTGTTCTTATCACGAATCCGTCCCACTGTCTAAAACTCTTATCAAATCCACCACACCGTCACAAACAGTGCCATGAAATGGAAATTATAATCGTAAATGTCCTTAAGCTAATGAAAAAACAACGCCGATCGACTATATATATAACTTGATACAAATAAAATTTTAAAGTATTTATTAAATATTTATATTCTTTACTCGCTACATATCGACCCGGGCACATACGCGACACGCCACACTGCGTCACGCGTGTTGCGTGTAATGAAATCTTAGATGTTTGAGAGCACTTGGCGTTGCTATTTTGTTTATACGAGGCATACATATTTTATTAGACGCAACACGTGTGTCTTTGAATGGCGTGTTGCCAATATGTTCCCGTCTTTACAGTTACAAATAGGTTCATGTAATCCTAGTTATCGCATTATAATTAGCATGTATTTGTTTACACTTCACCGGCGCGCTCCTCTACTAATGGGCACTACACTATGTTAATAAGGGCGGAAACATACCTGTAACACGCCACCCCGTCCGATACCACGCGCAGTGTGTTGAGACTAAAAAAATCGTAGTATTTTCTCACACTTAATGACGCGCTCATGGTTTGCAGATGTAGCGGTTTGATTAGACAACGCGCGTGACTTTGGATCGAGAAGCGTGGCGTGTTAAAAGTGTGCCGGTATCTTACCAAGCGTAATATCACACTAGGGCTGTTTGGTTTAAAAATTATGTTCAACTACGGGTCTTTTACACGTTGATTTGTTAAGCCAACCAACCCTATTGAGATCTTATGATTACAATAATAATCAATAATTTGATACAAAACAATGTTTCATTAACACAATTAAAAGATAATGCATCCATATATTACAGATAATATATTATAAAAAGAAGCACAAAATTGCTCATACAACAAAACGTATGAATTCACGTTTGCCAATAAATTGTTTACAATCAGTATAATATTTTTAGTTCAATCAATATATTAATGAAACCAATAAATGAAAAAAAGATATAATTTTCGACGTCTAATTGTATTGATTACACGAAATATAATAGTAAAATCATCGTTTTATAAATTACAATTACCGCCCCATTCCCCTAATATTTTATCCTAAGAATTGTAAAAAAATAAATAAAAAAAATTTCATTGAAACAATAAAATATGATTGATGGTTATTATTATACGATCAAAATCTAGCGATTTTCAACAATTATAATATTATTTTTTATATTCACTTTACAGCGATGGAACAATTGGCCAATGTGTGCCCAATGCACTTATCGAATACTGGTCAGACCAATATGCGATAATTTTATGAGGCCACCGTAGGGCGTTATCACACTGGCGATTTGTGTATGCGTTCCCAGCAAGACTAGCGACCGCTCCTAGACACCTCGTAGTATTCTACTTTCACAATTAAGGCTAAGATGAGAGCCACGAGATAATTATATTTAACATCTCGCAATTTTTCCATGAAATTATGGTGATAGTAATCTCGTAGCACGCAAATAGCCTTACAGGGCGCGTTTGGAACTTTCAAGACTTTAGTTATAAGTTATAAAAAGCTATTCCCTTAATCTCAACTTCATGGAAAAAAATATGCTGTCATCAACAGTGCTTTTTAAGTCTATTTCAATGGTGAAAGCGTTGACTTTCAAACATTGAGTTATTGACAGACAGTGTTAACATTTAGATACCGCAACAAAGTTATATATCGGATGCTTTATCAGGAGTATCGAATGTAACAATGTACATTGACTGTAAAATACATGTAAAATTTGTATGGATGCACCTAAAAACTTGTACATGGGCACTGGAATGCTAAATATTAAGGACGTGAACCTGTAAAATGCGAACGCTAAAAAACCGCACCGTTTTTGATGGTTGTTGATGCAATAGTTTACTGGCACATTGCTCCGTGGTACAGCGGCGGTCACTCGTACCACCTAAGGTGTTACAATAAATGAAACAATTCATCATCACACACAAAGATGTTACGTTGTTTTGCATACACACAGGGCAATCGCTTACAAATCGCCAGTGTGATAAGGCCGCATACACACAGGGTAATCGCTCGCAAATCGCCAGTGTGATAAGGCCCTTACGAAAACTGGCGAAGTTATCCGAGCCAATGCACGCTTAAAACAAACAGCACCAACAACGTCCGCTGGTGCGTTGGTGCCAAGCGTGGGGCCAATGTGAGTCCGCCGGGTAGTGGGCGAGTGTCGGTACAGTATCTATTAGTATTGGGGCGCGCTCGTCGCCGGCGATAATTCATTATAAATAGCCTACCTCAGCCCCCGCGCGCGCCCGCACCTCGTTGCGATGTTGTCTGAAATATACCAGTTTTTTATATTACTATTAATAATATCAACAATAATATTAAAACACTTTTATTACGACTATTAAATGCTGTCACACTTGCTTAACGTGCGTTGCGTTTACCCCTCTAAAAAGGGAGATAAACGAATACAAACATATTAATAATATACTGAATTGCTCTATCTCCATAGGTACTAGAATTTATTATTCACTAGCTGGCGCCCGCGACTTCGTCCGCGTGGAATAAGTTTTTAAAATTCAGTCAAAATAAGTTGTTAAAATTCCTACGGGAACTCTCCTATGTCACTCTCCAGATCCTCAACTATACTTTAAAAAATCACATCGATTCAATGCTCTGTTGCGAAATGATTGAAGGACATACCAATATACAAACACACTTTCGCATTTTTAATTTACTATTCGGACTTTTACAAATTACTTTCTTAGCGATGTCTACGCTCTACGGTCTAACTTCCAAATTCCTTTTCATTATTTGTTTCTACTTTCAAGGTGTGATTTTGCAAAAGAGCTTATACCTACATGTATTATTACTGAAAAGTAATGCTCTAATTGCCGATTTTAATTTCTCTGATTGCAAAAACGCAAAACTTACCTACGAACCCCTCACCCCTCTCGCTCCTTTTGGGGTGTATTTTTTATAGGTTTTTATTATTTTAAACAAATAACCTAAATGTCAATTTTCATGTCCCTATCTTCGAAAACATAGAATCCTCATGAAAACTTCCAACCCCCATTTCACCCCCCTTGGAGTAAATTTTCGTAACATTGATTGAAAGAGATCTTTATTATTTATAATTAACAACTTAGTTACCAACTTTCATGTCTCTAACTTCAAAATATAGGACTTTCACACAAACTTCCAACCCCTGTTCTACCCCTTAGGGGTGGATTTTTCTAATATTGCGTATACAGGTTTTTACTTTTTAAAACAAATTACCTAAATGTCAATTTTCATGTCCCGTACTTCGAAAACAAAGAATCCTCATGAAAACTTCCAACCCCCATCTTACCCCCCTTGGTGTAGATTTTCATAACATTGATTATACAGATCTTTATCATTTATAATTAAAAACTTAATTGCCAATTTTCATGTCTCTAACTTCAAAAATATAGGACTTTCATACAAATTTCCAACCCCTATTTTACCCTCTTTGGGGTAGATTTTCGTAACATTGATTGATACAGATCTTTATTATTTATAATTAACAACTTAGTTACCAATTTTCATGTCTCTAACTTCTAAATATAGGGCTTTCACACAAACTTCCAACCCCTTTTCTACCCCTTAGGGGTGGATTTTTGTAATATTGCGTAAACAGGTTTTTTTTTATTTAAAACAAATTACCTAAATGCCAATTTTCATGTCCCTATCTTCGAAAACATAGAATCCTCATGAAAACTTCCAACCCCCATTTCACCCCCCGTTGAAGTAAATTTTCGTAACATTGATTAAACAAATCTTTGTTTTTTATAATTAACGACTTAGTTGCCAACTTTCATGTCTCTAACTTCAAAAATATAGGACTTTCATACAAACTTCCAACCCCCATTTCTACCCCTTAGGGGTGGATTTTTGTAATATTGCGTATAAAGGTTTTTATTATTTAAAACAAATTACCTAAATGCCAATTTTCATGTCCCTAACTTCGAAAACATAGAATCCTCATGAAAACTTCCAACCCCCATTTCACCCCCCTTGGGGTAGATTTTGCTAACATTGATTATTCTGATCTTTATTATTTGTAATTAAAAACTTAGTTGCCAATTTTCATGTCTCTAACTTCAAAGATATAGGACTTTCATACAAATTTCCAACCCCCATTTCAACCCCTTAGGGGTGGATTTTCTCAAAACAGTTTCTTAGCTGACCTCTACTTCATAAAAGGAATCTACCTTCAAAATTTTAAGTTCGTATGTTTTATAGTTCCTGAGATATCGTGATCATCAGTCAGTCAGTCAGTGGTATTTCGCTTTTATATATATAGATTATGTGAGATGGTGATAACGAAAAAAAAAAGTTTGTTGTGTTTGTTGTGGCTTCTTCTTAGGCCGGGGCGCGTTTGGAACCCTCATAGCTTTAGTTTTAAGTTTACGAATATAGTTATCACCATGAAATAACTACTTGTTTGTTTTTGAAATTTTGAATTTACTTTATTGCAATATAATAAATATAAATAAGTAATAAGATGTTACATATTTTTTAAACAGAGGTTTAACAATTTTTTTTTTTAATACACTACAAGATAGCCCTTGACATGAATCTCACCTGATAGTAAGTGACGTCGCAGTATAAAATGTTAACGGGCGAACCTGTTAGCATGGCAAGCCCATAACTCCTTATACTACATATATACATACTAATAATTACATACTATAAAAATATTATAAATTAATTATTTCTATAATATATATCTATATATATAAAAATCAACTGCTGTTCGTTAGTCTCGCTAAAACTCGAGAACGGCTGAACGAATTTATCTCATCTTGGTCTTAAAATGTTCGTGGAGGTCTACGGAAGGTTTAAAAAGTGAGAAAAATTCGAATAACCGGCCGGGAAACCCCTAAAAACAGCCCTTTTCATTTTTCCATATAAACGTTTTTTAAATAAAATATAGAGTCAATTTGATCTTTATTGCTATTCGATAAAGTTCATATTAAATTTTAATCGCTCACTGTTGTCTAAGAAATGTAGGTGTGTTCCTAACTACAATGAGTCAATTTGCAATTTATTACCGCTACACAAATTTCAAATTCAATCATGTCTAAATCACTTAATTTCAATTGTTTTATTTAACGCGGTAATCTCGAGAATTACGGGTCCGATGTGACAAACACTTCCAACTCAGGCAATATTATATCCCGGTTAATCCACAGAAATGGGATCTACGCGGGTTAAACCGCGGGTCACAGCTAGTACTTATATAAAAATATGGAAGGTTTTGGATAATGCTTCTTGACACGGGTTTTAAAAAACAGCTAATGATTGAGAGCGCCGAATTGACCAAGAGACTTAATGAGCGGTTTAGCGGGCAGCTTCAACCTGTGACTTTCGTGTTACAGAGATGAGCGCGCATCTTAAAATTTCACTCACATAACATTTTGATTAACCCATTGCCGGCTCACTACAGAGCGCGGGTTCTTCTCTCAATATGAGAAGGGTTTTGGCCATAATCCACTACGCTGGCCATGTGCGGATTGGCAGACTTCACACGCCTTCGAGAACATTATGGAGAACTCTCAGGCGTGCAGGTTTCCTCGCGATGTGTTCCTTCACCGTTGAAGCAAGTGTTATTTTGATTCCTTAAAAACGCACATAGCTCCGAAAAGTTGAAGGTGCGTGCCCCCGACCTCTGATTAGGAGGCGGACGTCCTAACCATTTAGGCTATCACAGCTTTTTCATACAGCCCGGTTACATTGTGGCAACCAATAGGGTTTGTATAGCTAATAGACAATCCGAAAAAAAAAATAGCTTTTTCATAACGCTTTTTTGATAACATAATTTTTTCATAATACGCCTAAAGAAGCATAGCTGAAGAAGGAATTAAGTAAAGGAGGAGGAGGTGTCACCTGCACGTATCACTTGCAGCAGGAGGAGGCGCGCGGCGCGTCCGCGTCGTTGAGCCGGCGCGCGCCGCCCGCCGCGCCGCCGCCCGCGCTCTCGCTCTTTGGTAACTTGTTCGCTGCAACCATTACAAGAATATCATTAGAAATGAACAACATCAACGCTTTAGCTTTTCACCTTACAGTACAATGTATAACAAGGATTTTATTTAAACAATAAACAGCAAGTATAATTTGCTATATTCCGCCGACAACCGGGAGATTTGTATAATATAACACCACACAAAATCTTCCACTAGAACCTCTACGCACGTTTCGACCCGACACCGGATCATCCTCAGAGATTGACTTCACAAGCACGAAAAGTAAATAGATTAGATAGATGATAGAGAAAGATTGCTTGAGCAGCCTAATATAAAAGTATAAATACTTATATAAAAATTGCCTAAATTTACATATTTATTAACATATAATCTAGGATGTAACTCTTGTGAGTTCAGTCAGATTGCAATTGAATAGGTCGAGGCTCGCTGCGACAACGTTGAGTGATAAGTGCGCGCGGCAGGAGCGCCTGGTTGAGCAGGTTGGTGCGTCCAGTCGCGTCGGCACTGCCAGCAGTTTACTATATTATACGGGAGCCATAGTCAGAGTGCAGAAAATCTGCCTCCGAAGCAGTGTTAAAACCCGGAAACTATTTGGTCTGACTTTTTTGTCTTGGAAGATGTGTATGGAAACTTCCATCCAGTGTGGCGCCATCTAGTATAGTGATTGGAAAACGGCCATACTATACAAAAACATTCCTAGCTTCTCTTGTCATCTACACCTCATCGCTGGTTTGATTTGGGTACATTTACTATCAGAATAAGTAGGCCTTGACGGCTATCTCAACCGGTGGTTAGCGATGATGTAGTCTACCATCTACCATCTTAGCTGGCTAACTTGTTATAGGTATGGTAAACCATCATCGTGCCGGAACGCTAAATCGCTTGGCAATGCATCTTCACCGGTAACTAGCCACAGCGAAAGCCTGGCAGACCAGATTCAAGGCGGGAATCATACCCAGGACCGAATTTATAATGCGACAGTGCACGCGTTGATCGGTCAACCGATCGTCGAAAATGGGTTATAATATATCTTCAAATTTTATTTTAAGGTGTTATAAATACGTTAAACGTAGCGTTGGTCGACCCCCACAAGGTGGACAGACGACATCAAACGAGTCGCAGGGAGCCACTGGATACAAGCGGCCCAGGACCGTGGCCATTGGAACTCCCTACAAAAGACCTATGTCCAGCAGTGGACGTCTATAGGTAATGATGAAATACGTTTTAGTTTTTTTTTATTTAAATAATTACTGTTCATTGTAATTCTAATGGTATTATTGTACAAATAATTTCATTGAACTCGCGCGTGTGTTGCGTGCGTGATGCAGAGCTTAACTACTGTTTCGGTGGGCCTTGCGTGCCCGGCGACAAGGCTTAGATAAGCCAACTCGCGGAAAACTGGCGCCATAGCCGACCACTTTAATGGGTATTTATGCCAAGATTATAAGTTTACCAATGTAGTTATCACCATCAACTCATCATCATCATCATCATGATGAACCCATTGCCGGCTCACTACAGAGCGCGGGTCTCCTCTCAATATGAGAAGGGTTTGGCCATAGTCCACCACGCTGGCCATGTGCGGATTGGCAGACTTCACACGCCTTTGAGAACATTAGAACATTAGAACATTAGAACTCTCAGGCGTGCAGGTTTCCTCACGATGTTTTCCTTCACCGTTGAAGCAAGTGATATTTTAATAGTTTAAAATCGCACATAACTCATAAAAGTTAGAGGTGCGTGCCCGGATTCGAACCGCCGACCTCTGATCATCAACTCACTACTATGTAAATTATTGACGCGACAAAAGCGCATTTGAAATGATTATTTGAATTAATATTATGACCGATTTATTGCACACATGTTCTCGCTAATTTTGGATGGCTGATAACACTGTCCAAGTGTAGGTTATATCTTTCGAAGGACCATAAAGAAAAAGGACTCGAAGGAAGAAGATTGTTCAGATTCAGCCCAGATTGCACGAAATTGGAAACCGGAAATAAAATAACTACTCACAGTTACTGGAACGTCCAGGACAATGGTTGGTTCATAAGGAAGTAATAGACTAGTAGTAGAAGTAATAAAGAGACGTCATGGTCGCCATCGTTAAAAACGAGCGTTATTCCAAAATCTTACCATTGATTAATGGCGGACTCGGTGGCCAATTTATGTTAAGTCCAACTGCAATGATATCTAAAACTACATTGTACATAACTGTAGTATAGCGAGGTAATTCATCTTTAACGTTTTGAAGATATAGCTTATCTAATTCGCCATGATGTGTAAACATAACAACTTACCGAACAACCAACTCAGCGATAGCTAGGAATTTATCGTCATTGTTTAGCCGTCTAGCTGAACGAGGAAGGGCTGAATCACCGATAACTAGGAAGTAATCGTTACAGTTTTAACTCTTCGGCGGAAAAGCATAACTAGTTGGCTAGGGCGTGTAAATGTTTTATCGCACTGATCAACCAACTCACCGATAGCTAGGAATATGTCGTTAACGTTCATTGCTGTCTTGGCGCTGGTCTCCATGAAGAGCAGGCCGTTCTCATCCGCATACGCTTGCGCCTCCTCGAACTCGACCATGCGCTTGGCGGCCAGGTCGCTCTTGTTGCCCGCGAGAGCGATCACGATGGACGGGGACGCCTGCCTCTGCAGCTCCTTCACCCAGTTCTTTGCACGGCCAAATGTGTCCTGGAATGCAATTAAAACTAATAAACCCAAAAAAGTTTCTCAATCACTCCAAAATAAGACCTGTAACCAAGTGCTGTAACACTTCCTGAATGACATACAAAAGTAAATCAATTCAAATCTATATATATAAAATCGAAAGGTCACTTACATACTTACATACTGTACTATTGTACGTATAAAGCTATAATTTAACAAGTAGGTAGTTGATAGTTAAGAGATGTCAGCTAAGAAAGGATATTTGAAAATTCAACCCCTAAGAGGGTAAAAGGGGTGTTGGAAGTTTGTATGAAAGTCCTATGTTTTTTAATTTAGAAACACGAAAATTGACAAACGCAATTTGATATTTGCCTGTAGCTTACTTTCTGAAGCAGGGCATTGGCCGCACGGGTAACCTCAATCTCAAGGGAAATCAGCAATTCTACGCAGACGAAGTCGCGGGCAACAGCTAGTATATTATAATTGGGAAATTATATAAAACTTTTCCAATAATAACAATTATATATTTACTATTCAATTTATTGTTTTGGATGAGTAATCATCCAAGTCTCCCTGTGACATATATAGTCCTATTACTTAATGGAAATGGATTTAATTTCTAAATGGGGTGAAATGGTCGTATCAATATTTGACAGCTCCGTACAATCAGACACACACTTTAATTTGTGTTGTGTTTTTATAATTTAATTTAAACAATTCTTAATAAACATCACTTGCTTTAACTGCGTAGAAAAAATCGAGATGCATTGCTAAGTTTCTCCATAATGTTCTCAAAGGCATACGAGTTAACTAATCCGCACTTGGCCAGAGTGTTGGACTACGCCCGCAAACCCTTCTCATGCAGAGAGGAAACCTGCACTCTGCAGTGGACTGGTAATGGGTCAATTATGATGGTTATAATATAATAATGTGATATCCTTAGACTTTTTGTTAGAACAAGGACTCAAAAAGCAGCAGTCAAGTCCGAGCACACAAATTGCTCAAAGAACGACCCCAAATCGGAAAACACACACAGCTTTCGGAGACCCCCAAGCAAGTATAGACACAAGCAGCACAAATGCGTTTTGGAATCACAATAAAACAAATAGAAATATAAGATAATGGTGGTAAGGAATATTTGTATTGTTCAGCCAAATATCCTCCTTATAGTCCTTAGTGAAAATGCCTCTATAGTTTTTATGCGCGGCGTAAATGATCTCGGAAAGAAATAGACGTGAGTGTTATTGATCTATAAGCGGGCTTTGCCCTTCCAAGAATATATGAACTATCAGCGAATGTTAGTTATGTAGCAGATAACATATCAATGTCGGTCTGGCTGTAATTATAAAAACAACCGAGTGAAAATAGTAAACATTTTAAATGCTTTGTTGCAATCTGCACCAGCTTCCTTGGTCAAGTTTTCTACTGTAGATCTCAAGGCGAAAAGATGTATGAAATATACAAACGGTATAATTTTTGCCCTCAAAAACCACTGTTGCCACAACATATAGGCATACTGAAAATATTTCAAGTCAACCGTCGTAATCCGACGAATTTTGACCACCACCGTGGCGCAGTGCGTGCGCTGTTGCATTAAAATATTGGAGGTCCTGGGTTCGATTCCCGGCTCGAGTCTGGTCTGGTGGGAGGCTTCAGCCGTGGCTAGTTACCACCCTACCGACAAAGACGTGTCGCAAAGCGATTTAGCGTTCCGGCACGATGTCGCGTAGAAACCAATTAGGAGTGTGTTTACCATACCCCTGACCGGTTAGCCCGCTACCATCCTAGACTGCATCATCACCAGGTGAGATAGCCGTCAAGGGCTAATTTGTAGTGTATAAAAAAAAATCCAATGGGTCCTTCTTGCATAACTACTTCTAATTAATCCTAGATAATTCTTAGGAAAGGGACCGTCCTCACTAGAAGTTTGACATAAAAAACAAGTCAGACATTATGCTCGTTGAAATGCTGTAGTAAGTGACGCGAATCGATGCTACTTTAACCAGCGACGGTAGAAAGTAATGTTTATTGCGACCCAGTCGGTGCGCCGCCCTTGAACTCGCGAAGACTTACGCATGTCGGTAATACGATTGTGAGGCTCGCGCCACCCGCCGCCGGCCGGGGGCGGCGACCAAAATAATATCGCTTATCGGTACCACATGAACAATGAGACATTTCCCCGCACGTTATCAACAACGCAGGTTCTTGTAAAGGAGATGGCGTTAGTTGAGTCCATAACCATCAATACCATACCACTCGTGACTGCACAACGCATAGTTGCTAAATTATTTATTTCCTGCTTTAAAAGCGGTGATAGCCTAGTGGTTAGGGCGTCAGCCTCCTAATCAGAAGTCGGCGGTTCGAATCCGGACACGAACCTCTAACTTTTCGGAGTTATGTGCGTTTTAAGCAATTAAAATTTCACTTGCTTCAAACGGTGAAGGAAGACATCATGAGGAAACATGCACGCCTGAGAGTTCTCCATAATGTTCTCAAAGGCATATGAAGTCTGCCAATCCGCACATGGCCCGCGTGGTGGACTATGGCCAAAAACCTACTCATATTGAGAGGAGACCCGTGTTCTGTAGCCGGTAATGGGTTGATCATGAATCTAAAATGTTTATATTAAACCAAATGCGATATGTTTATTAATCGTTGCTGCAACCAATGACCTTTTTAGGGCCCTCACGCGTGAGAAACCCAACCCCAAGCTAACCCTATAGCCATGCGGATGAGAAAAGACAGTTGTAAAATGGTAAAAGTGGAACAAGATGGAGTAAATCCAGAACTGAGTATTTAAACTCTTTACAGCTTTATAATAAAGTACCAATAGATTAACCACTAGGTAACAAATAACTAACGGTCGCGCATGACAGATCAAAGAATCGCCGCTTGCGCACACTACAAAATGTACCTAATGCGATGTAATGACAAATTGTATTGCAAATCAAGTGTCACCATCAATTACCTACAGCCGAGTGGAAGGTCACGGACGATGTTCTTTACGTTTCCGAGCTCGATGACTACAATGGAACGCAATTTACCTATATCAGCCAAAATGTAGTGCTTAAGTGACAGGTTGGAATATATCATAGCTTGAAGAAGAAAACTTGGGTATCGAAGTGCTGCGACCTTGTAATGGAAACCCAGTTTTGGAAGCACCTCACTTGTAAGTGATGATGCAGTCTAAGGTGGAATAAAGGCATTCAAAAAATTTATCTCAAAATATTAACCCTACCTAGCTTATATATTTTCGAGTCAATATTATTTGCTAAAAAGCATATAAATATGTATAGAAATATAAGGAGTATGAGACATAAGAACAAGCTAAGTATTCCACCGTTCAGAACTGTACACTTTAGTAACAGCTCTTACATCATTTTACCAAAACTTTATAACCGTTTACCGACCGAGTTCCATAAAATAGACGATTTTTTCAAGTTTAAGAGCAAGTTAAAAGAGCATCTCATACAAAAATGCTATTACGGAATTACCGAATACCTTCAGTAAGTAGGTTATGAGTTTCTGCAGGATAACGGTTTTGTTCAGGTACTGTTTGCGATTTTGGTTATGACATTGCGATTCAATATACAATTAATTTTTACCTAAATTAATATTTAAATTTTTATTTCTATTTAATTTCATTTTATTAATTGATTTCATAACTCTTATTTTAAATTGAAATTATTGTTTTTTTCGTTGTAAGATTTTTGTTGCACGCCTTTTAGGCAGAATGTGTTAGGCTACCCTTTTATCTTAAGATCTTGATATGAATGTACCACTTTCATGCAATAAACGAATTTGAATTTGAATTCAAGGTCAAGGTTTAAGTCAGTGTTGTCAGAAACCCCAAGCAAAGCGATTCGTACGTGTTCATCTCTATAAACTACTTGAGCAGTGCAGATGCTTACGATACCTCGCAGATCGATGGTAACAAAGTGATGGGAGAACTAGACCACAGTGGTTGAGTAGTGTACTCAACGACTATATTCGCTAGATAGACAGGCAACTTTTGACCATTGACATTTAATTCTATTGAGTATTTATAGCCTCTTTACCGATCCTTGCAAAAGGATTCACCGAAAAAAGGATTCACCGAATCCAAAGCAGTGCTGCTGGCATTTCTTAGAGCAATCCTTTAAAAGGTTGCAGTACTCCTTGCAGCACCGTGCTGGTTGGTGTGTACAGATTTATATTCATGGATATATTATATATATATATATATATATATATATATATATATATATATATATGGTGCACAGATTATAATCATGGATTAAATGGATGAATGGCATAAAATACAGCTTGAATTATATAAGCAAGAGTTACTTTGCGGAAGTCCATGGTGTACAATCAACATTAATTTGCTGTAAAATTGATAAATCTGCACGGAGCAATTTATATTCCATATTTTATACCACACAATACTAATCTGTATGGTGTGGTGTCTGATTCATGCAATTAATTGATTAGCGAAGTTTAAAAGGATCGCAGCAAATTAAACAGTAAGTTTTACTGTTCCTTGTTTACACCTCGAATTCTTTCAGAATGCCAAGAATGTTTTGCCATAAGTTGCAGCCAGTCGAAATATTGATCGGTATTCGGTATATCGGATCGGTATCAGATGACATTTTGGAAGCCTCAGTCAGGTCAGTCCATGGCACAGTAATGCATTGGTGCCTGCGCTATTGAGACTCTTTAAAACTCTGTATTATGTATTGACGTACTCGCCGTGTAAGTACCGAGAGTGGTGACGTCACGTCGCATTACTGTCATAAGTAGGATTATTACGTGGCCGAGAATACTTATTGCTTTACTTATAAGCATTCGCAGAAATGTGTCCATAGCTGTCCAAGTCATTAACGTCATGCTACACTGCTGGGCACATGTCTCTTTTCTCACAGAGGGAGTCAAGAGTATCACCCGCCAAGCATAGAAGCACGCATTCTATGCTTATAGAAGCACATTTGGAAAAATATAGATGAACTTAACTAATGGAGATAGGCAATGCTTTTAATGTTAATTATGTATGAAGTTAACTCCACTGCTTAGCATAATTATAAAGAAATGATAGAAATAAAATATCTCAAGATCATAATTGTTGTTGCTAGCGACTTGTTGCGTGGATATGTTGACGTATTTCTATTTGTGTATGGTTTAAAGGCTTGATCAAAAGATCCATCCCGCGGGAAACGATAATTATCTTGGGATAAGAAATAGCATAATATGTGATATTCCAGACCATAATATCCGCGGTAAACTTCATCCAGATCCGTACAGCCGATCTGGTGTCATTAAATAAGTAACAAACATCGGTCAATCCAAACATTCGCATTATTAAATAGTAGTAAGATTCGACATAATATAATTTACACTTGTCTAAATAAACCGTCAGCAAACGGAAGATAAACTACCCGACCGGTTGCATATGTTATCTGTAACAATTTACAACTATAGTATATGTCGAATAAAGGCCGTCGACATATACAAGTATAGTCAAGAAAATAGTAAATCATTACACCCACACTAAGTATCTACTACGTAATTGAAGCAAAGATTAAGTTCAATAGATGAAAATCAACTTGATCCTTATAAAAATTTAATACTGGCATACTACTCTTCGGATAAGATTTGCACACTCACAAACGAGGAGTCGCTTTCGATTATCGAAGTACTATAATGTCAAAGTAAAAGTGTTCTTATGTTCTGGTATTAGAGTCGCAATTTACGTACTACTAATTAATATTTTCAAAAAACTTGTGCTGTGGTAGTGTAACCCTAGGTTAATAATCAAAAAACTGGAGAAACCAGATTGAAGTAAGTTGCACCATCCATAGCAGCGAAGAGTAGGGAAAGTATGCCACTACTAATATCAATCTGCAATCTGAAGATTTGGATTACTATCCAAGATTTGGATTGATTATTTATTTCGTAAGACGTTGGTGTTTCGATATTCGAAAACATCTCTAAAAATGTGAGCTCAAAATCCTGTAAGAACGATGCAGGGCACGATTCCCATGAGCATTCACCATGAGGAGGATTTTACCCGTAGTGGTTAAGCAATGTTCGGATTTCACTAACATTATAGAGAACTCTCAGGCATACAGACTGTTTACCTAGATAAAACCAGTAACAGAAAGCGATATTTAATGGCTCTTAACGCATATAACTCTAATAAGTTAGATGTGCGTGCCGGGTATTGAAGTTGCTTCTAAAGAAACGGAGGCCGTAATCTTATCCACTAGGCTATCACCGCACAATCTACTTAATTATCACAAATTAAAAATGTCATTAATAATATGTTTTATCTCGCCTAGTTATAGACAGATTGGAATCGATTTATATTCCTATCATATATTAGGTGTATAATTGTGCCTCAATAGTCTACGTTCGATTCCTGGTTCGAATGAAGAAAAATTATTTTCTGTGTAAATAAAATTTCTTTTTGGAAAACTTTGTTTGGTTAAAAAGTTGGTTGGTTCTATTTCCCCGTGCTTCGAAGCGCTCGTTAAACCTGGTGATAACTAACGTGAAGATAAATGAGTTAGTTTAGTCTACTTCTCATTTACTTTGTGAGATGGTAATAACAAAAACAACCGGCTAAGTTTGTTATGGCCTTGTTCTTAGACCTGGGCGCGTTTGGTACCCTCCCTTAGTTTTAAGTTGGAAAGTTTAGTTATAACGAACAACTTCACAAGTTAAAAGTATATAATATAAGAACGCTTCATAGATGCCTGTAATTAGTTTACATGAAGAAAGCTATTTAGTTTTTTTTTTTTAATTTCTACAATACGTCAGTGCAATAACACGAAACTAACACGTAATATTTGAACAACGTTTCGCCCCTGACCGTTAAACGTGTTGATGCATGATACACGAACGAGGTGTGCAAGGGTTAGATAACCATGTTTTCGATAATCAAATCAATTCCCTGGCTAATTTCCTTCCCCGGCTAAGTTTGTTGTGGGCTTCTTCTTAGACCGGGGCGCGTTTGGAACCCTCATAGCTTTAGTTTTAAGTTTACGAATATAGTTATCACCATGAAATAACTACTATGTAAATTAGTGACGCGTCAAAAGTGCCTTTTTAAGGACTATTTGAATAAAGATTATTTTGAATTTTGAATTTGAATTGCCGACCCTCTGCGAGTGTGCGACTCGAATACCAACTTACAATGATAACCGTCATTTATAAAACGTAAGTTTGTAGAAAAGTCCTATTATAGTGTAAATGATAAACAAGTTTGGGTATGAAATATTGCTCCAATAAGATGGCTCTTAAATAATTTTAAGTGGCAGGTGAGATGGTGATAACAAACAAAAATTACCTTTAGTTTTAAGTTTACGAATATAGTTCCATCACCATGTAAAGTATTGACGCGAAAAGTGTCTTTTAAAGATTATGAATGTATGATTGACCAATAAACAAAATAATATAATAGTATAATAAACTAAAGAAACGCAGATTGCAGATAACGCAAAAAAAATTAGGAACTGTGTCTTTGCATTTAAATATTCGCTAATCCTGGAGATTCTATTTCAAATAATGGCACCCACTTTTTAAATGGACATCTTTTGTAAAGTTTCAAATTAATTCGAAGTTATGAGGGTGAGAAATCACGTTCAACGTTTCCATTATATACATACTAATATAATAAAGGCTTATTTATAAAACCCACTTTTTAAGCCAGTTTAACTGGGAATGATGAATGAATGAATAGTCCACGAAGAAGATAACATAAAAAACCTACAATGCAAAACCTACTGGGTGCAAGTAAGAAGCAACAATGAGGCGGCCTCCACCCTACATATCAATCGCTTCCAAGCTACCCAAGGCATAAGTGAAAATTTTACAAATACCTAGGTGGTATAACTATCCAGAACAATACAAAAAAGTTAAATGGGCATTGGAATTTTTTTTTTTTTTTTATCCACTACAAGTTAGCCCTTGACGGCAATCTCACCTGATTGTAAGTGATAATGCAGTCTAAGATGGTAGCGGGCTAACCTGTTAGAGGTATGGTAAACCCACACTCCTAATTGGTTTCTACGCGACATCGTGCCGGAACGCTTAATCGCTTGGCGACACGTCTTTGTCGGTAACTACGGTGGTAACTAGCCACGGCCAAAGCCTCCCACCAGACCAGACTCGAGCCGGGAATCGAACCCAGGACCTCCAACTTCATAATGTGACAGGGCGCACACTGCGCCACGGCGGTCTTCAAAAATAATTATTTATAATTAATTATTAATATTAATTAATTATAATTATTTCGTATTTTTAAAAAGGCCTACGTAAATGTGAATTAAAATGATTTTCTATTTTTTTTAACTTGTCTTTTCCGTGACTTCAGCCATTACGAAACGCAACCCGGAAAAATATAGACAACGAAAACGTATGCTATCTAGTGTACAAAGCGCTAGTAGCTATCTCCCTATCACAGGCATACACTCAAGTTTTATTAATTACAAGTATCTATTTATTGACATAGATAATGGTTAACCCGCAGATAAACGTAAACAAACAGACCTCGCTTAAATTGTTTTATTCAAAACCAAAGGTCACTAACACAGAAATGTCGGAGTCAAATGTACCGCTATAAATAAAATAAACGCCTGCAATAAAAAAGCTAACCACTGCGGCACAAAATTTACAGAAATATGCTACTAATACCCTTCTAACCGTCTCCTTCAAATAATTTCACTTGAAAAAGAAAACTTATGTTGGTACCCACTTAAATCATACTGTAAAAGCTCGGTATTATCTACCTATTTAGTAAAATTAAGGGGTCCAAATTCGTGTTTCAAAGGATACACTAAATCGCTAGACATGTATGGCATTTCAGACTATCCATCATTAATTGATCTAGGTTATATTTTGAGACGCACGCGCATATTGCGTGTGCGCATTGTGTTGTCTACGCTCCAGGGGGATTCCGTTTGTGTTAAGATTCTTACGTGTATTTATTTTAAATTATTGGATCAATATAGTGCAGATCCAGCGCTGGTTAAGCCATAAGATGCCTTTTATCTCATTGCTTATTTTGGAAATTAACTAAAAATGGCGAACGAGTAGATAAGCCATAATATTATAACTTCTCCTTTTAATAGATTAAGTTGACAGCGTGCGACAAACATACAAAACAGTTTATAAGGTATATAAATTCTAATACTTTTTAATCACGCCAGGGAATTGAAAATTATGTTAATGAAACTACAGTAAAGAGGTTAACGGACATAGACATGAAACAGCGTTTCGAGCCTCGGCCGCGTCTATGTGACTTCCGTACGATATTTTTCTATACAGCACAAGTTAGCTCTTGACGGCAATCTCACCTGATGGTGAGTGTGATGCAGTCTAAGGATAGTATCGGACTAACGTGTTAGGGGTATGCTAAAATCTACACTCCTACTTGGTTTCTACGTAACTTCGTGCCTGAACGCTAAATCGCTTGGCCAAAAGTATTATATAGTATTAAAAGTATATATACTATAAGAAATATAAGTTTGTTTTTTTGTTTGTTTCATTATCACCATCATGATCAAACCATTGCCGGTTCACGGGTCTCCTCTTAAAACGAGAAGGGTTTGGCATGTAATTTTATAATCAAGACAATGAAGATATTATACCTTGCCCTATACAGCTGTTATTTGGCCGAATAGCATAGACAATATTGAAAAAAAAAACGAATTAAAATACGTGCGGGAAGAGAGTTAATGCTAAAGTGCAAGGTACGCGGCTCATTTTATGTTTAATCAAATTAGATTACAACTTTTAGTTAACGCGGGTATAGCCAAGGGGAATAGTTATATAACTTGCCTAGCTACTTTGACATCGTGGGAAAGCGAGCAGATGGGTCACCTGATGGTAAGGGGCTACCACCACCCATGCATATTGTAGCACCAGACCAAACACCGATGCGATTTCTACGAGGCATCATGGCATCATGGCTTGGCAGTATGTCTGTATATCGACCACTAATCCCCCCTATCTCCCCCTTTCAAATAAGCTTACATAATTTCATAATAATGCATTGTTTTTACCTGATTGGTAATGTCGTAAACTACGATGGCCGCTTGCGCCCCTCTGTAGTACATGGGCGCTAAACTGTGATACCTGCAAACATTTACAACTATAAACAATAGGGAAAGGTGAATGACTGATCTATGAACGCACAACGCATCTGCACTGGACGCATCGGGTTAAAATAACACATACAAAACTGTTTTAACTTACAAGTTACGTAAGCTTACGTAAGCTGCTAAGAGAGATTTTTATTGAAAATTCATCTCCTAATATATAATACAGTATTATATCTTATACCATGAAAAACGTTACATCCGGTATGCATTTCATGTAGGTCAAAGTTGCCCTTCACAGCATATCATTAAAATAAATTATACGAGTATCAGAGATTTAATAAAATGCGGGGCCACCAATTATTGCGCATACGCAGCAAAATTTCCAAACGCCACGTGTTACACTAATGGATGGCGTTCTTTCGATTTTTTTTTTTATTTTTATACTCTACAAGTTAACCCTTGACGACAATCTCACCTGATGGTAAGTGATGATGCAGTCTAAGATGTGAGCGGGCTAACCTATTAGGGGTATGGTAAATCTATACTTTCAAGTGTTTTTTTATACACTATTACTACGGCTATCGCACCTTATGGTAAGTGATGATGCTGTCTAGGATGGTGTCGGGTTAACCTGTTAGGGATATGGTAAATCAATACTCCTAAGTGGTTCCTACTCGACTTCGTGCCGGAACGCGAAATCGCTTGGCGACACGTCTTTATCGGTATGGTGGTCACACGCCACGGACAAAGTCTCCGAACAGATCAGACTCGAGATGGGAATCGAACCCAAGGAAAACTTTAAAATCTCGCGCTCGGCACTACGGTTTATGAATAAATAGGTAAATACTTGTAGGAGCATTATTTAAATCGCGCGCCGTTCAAAGTCAGAGCGTGGATGGTTTGGCCGTGATTCACAGTTAACACAGGTTCTCACTGTATGGCAAATTGAATACATGTTATTGTTACATTAGGCCTCCATGCTACATAGCAGCGGAATATGATATTTTTTAATCTTTTGAATCGTTCAATATATTAATAATAATTACTATGGTGTGTATATTTGAACGCTCTAATGAAAAATCCGTCTGATTAAGAGAAATCTTTTGCTTGCTTTTTTTTCTGACTGTCTATTAGCTGTGCTAACCCTGTTGGTTGCCACAGCGAAACCGGGCTGTTTGGCAAGCTTCGGAAAGAAGCTCTGCCAGAAATTTTGAACCCTAGAGCTCGTAAAAACTAAGGGAACGTCTGCCTAGAAGCGCCTCCTTTGAGGCCGAACCTCGGCTTAGGCGACGTTAGGGATAACAGGGGGTCGGACGGTGAGTGGTCCGTACGTCTCCGTGGCCGTGGATCGAGCCCACGTCCGGATGACGTAAGATAGCGGGGACCTCGTCTTCGCCGGCGAAGACGGTGTGTAGCGTATGATTGTGTGGTAGATGGTACGAGTATGTTGTCAGTAGTCATCTGATCGTAAGGGTCATGAAGGATATGTTTAGGTCTCCTCTTTCGGAGAGGAGCGCTAAGATCGGGGGAGTTTTTGTTGCATTGGTAGCCTCCGGTACGGCAATGGAGTGTAGTAAAGGGTGTGGAGTGATGCGACGCGGTGAGTTGTAGAATGGAAGAGATTAGGATCTTCTCAGCCCGGCTTACCTACTTATACACCTTTATTTATAATTGAGGCCACTCATAAAACCTGTATTAATCAATAACTGGTATAATCACAAATAAGTTTTATACAAGAGTATTCGTCTAAAGTGTCAGGTTTCAGAGATATAAAGTTTTGATTGCTTTGAAAATGTTGTTGATAGCTAGGACTTTACTTATCACTTTGTTGTAGGCGGGGGAACTGTCTATACATAATGAAAGGGAGAACAAATTACAAAATAACTTGGCAACGGAATCTCAGAAGCTGTTCAGTGCTTCAATTTTGTGAATCTTAGGCAACTTCTAAGGCGTATGCATCCACTAAAAATGCATGAAAATCAAACCAAGTCTTTACAATTATTTATTTATTCATTTCGTTGCATATTGTTGACACATACCCAGTTTGGGTGTTGCAACTTGTTCTGGAATCGACCGCAGTAGGGAGGGAGACCGATCTCATTTATTTTTAATTGCATCGTTTAAAAAATCGATTACTGAGTAATAACACTTCTCCAATAAAAAATTCGGGGAATAAACGGCGTTACATTGGTAAGAAGCTTGTATGAAAGTTACATTATGTCACAATAACGTAAGGAAGCAGCGGAGGGTTATTTAAATGTATTTTTTTAAATAAGTTACATAAAAATACCCTACAATGAAAGATTGTTTTTCTGACGCGTCTCGAGAAAACACGACACTGATGTGAACGAGGCATTAAGCGGGACCAATTACCACAGAGCACGAGTTACCTAGCTAGATATAGACTGCACACGCCTCAGCCAGGCTCACATTACCGGTGCGTGTCACAGTGGCGTGCACTGCATTTAGGCATTAAAGCAATGCCTACCCTAAATTGTTATTCTGATTTTTCACCCTGAGCAAGCTACTGAATAAACTAATAACTGATAGGTATGGCGACATTTCTGCTGTGAAAGTTAATAACTCGTTTTAAAGAGTCATTGATTTTCAAATTAGACTGATGACTAGGTATGAGTCTACTATTATCTATTACTATAAAGGGGCTTATTAATCGAATTTTTTTTCAAAACACTAACCTTTCTTGCCCCGCTGTGTCCCATATTTCGAACTTTACAGTGGTGTCGTCGAGACAGAGGGTCTGCGTGAGGAAGGCGGCTCCGATGGTGCTCTCCTGGTACTCGTGGAACTGTCCCTTGACGAAGCGCAGCACAAGCGAAGACTTGCCCACCGCAGACTCGCCCAGTAGCACTAGTTTGAACTGGCACACTTTGGTCTGTGGCGCACCGTTCGGCCTCTGGGCCGCTGCATTTCTGTTTGTTGCCATGTCCTACAAACAAAATATTTGCTATTCAACTGCTATCAGGGGCAATTTTGCCTACAACGGCAATAGGAATCTTAACTTATAAAGGTTTTAATAAGATAATAATAAGATAATAACTTTATTTCCAAACAGTTTAAAATAATAACAAATTCCAGTGGCCTCCACACTAGGTGACCTGTATCGTGGAGACCATAACCCAAACAACACCAGAACTTGGTTTTACTTGTAACAACAGAAATACTGTTGTACACACCAGTGCTGTTGTTTAGACAATGGTTCCCCTGGAATAGGATAGCACAATTTATGAACTTGTCAATTTTGTTTTGTTAAGAGATATATGTACAACAGAATTAGCAACAATATAATGTTCAATAATAAATTTCACTCATGAAGACTGCAGACAGAAGTGAAATTAGCAACAGATTGGAACAGTGAAGCAGTGATAGCCTAGTGGTTAGGGCATCAGCCTCCTAATCAGAGGTCGGCGGTTCGAATCCGGGCACGCACCTCTAACTTTTTGGAGTTATGTACGTTAAAAAATTACAATATCACTTGCTTCAACCGTGAAGGAAAACATCATGAGGAAACCTGCAAGCCTGATAGTTCTCTCGAAGGTGTGTGAAGTCTGCCAATCCGCACTTGGCCAGCGTGGTGGACTATGGCCAAACCCTTCTCATATTGAGAGGGGACCCATGCTCTGTAGTGAGCTGGTAATGGGTTGATCATTATGATGATGATGATGATGGAATAGATGGCAAATGCTGGACCTAGAAGAAGCATTACATGGTAATGTGCAACTTTTATAAATATTCTTTGTTGTTCAAACCTCTATCATTAGCTCATTGCCTTGACCATGTCATTGGGATCAGTTGAAGCAAAACAGAGAAAATTCAAATCATTCAGCATTTGTTTACAAAATAGTACAGTTACAGCAAGGTGTTCTCGTGAATCAACATTTTATGAGTGTAATAAAATTTTATCATTAAATCTAATAAGTCTACCACTATGTTATTATATACTTAACAAAGAAATCACATGACCATGTTATTTGCATGTTTTACTCTAATTCCTAGTCATTAGACAAGTAATATTTTTCAGAATATTTATGAGCAGGTACCAATTTTATATAACAATTTTTTAGGCTTTGTGTAAATTGACTCTGATTGAAACTCTTGACTCCTAGTTTGGGTTTAATTTTGTTAGATTCATAGTTAGCCTGGATTGCATTATGTGATTTCCAGGGAAAGCTAAATTGCCACAAAATTCTCCAAACCATTCAGGAGGTATGAAATTAGTATTGGTCAACACTGACTCTCTAACAAATGTTTTAAACTAAATCAACAGCTCTAAATGTAGTGCTATTTTATCAAGAAAAACATAAAAGTGTACCATATAGCAAGATACATCAAATGTTATTAATGTTGCCCTCATTCTAGTATGCAAAACTCAAGTAAGTTAGGTTTTTAGGCTAGAAGTGATTCATAATATAACAAATTGACACCACTACAAACTTCTACTTCATGTGAATCCACTATAAAAAACTTGAAAGACAATATAGTTTGTTTTGATCTTCATAAGTTTTTTTATTGTATTTTTAAATTTTTCCAGGTTAAATCACAAAGTCTGTATTTCAAAACTTAATGCAAACCAAGGGCCTCTAGTTATTATTTGCTACAGGCCACCCACTTGCATGCCACATGGCACTCAATTTATACAATACAAATTCTTGAAATTGTAATTATATAATTGACATTCTTAATTTTTTTTTGTGTACCTTGTTCATTGTGGTATTCAACTTTTTGATAATAAAACTCCCACTGTTTGATAATGCTTAAATCATAATAAAATCCCACATTTTAGCACTAGGAACTTTATTAGGAATGTTTTCTTATTTTTTCCTGTTGAAAGCAGTGCAACTGCTTTCTAAGCTACCAATTTAGCTTAGCTTGAAGATCCCACTGTTTGATAGTGCTTAAATCATAATAAAATCCCACATTTTAGCACTAGGAACTTTATTAGGAATGTTTTCTTATTGTTTCCTCTTGAAAGCAGTGCAACTGCTTTCTAAGCTACCAATTTAGCTTAGCTTGAAGATTTGAGTACAACTGAATTAGCACCACCTACTAATTCCTGCTCAAAATAGTAGAACCCTAATTCTAGTAGTAATTAGAAATTTATTTACCATCAGCACACATTCAATTGGTTTCAAATAAGAAGATCAGTCAACATTTTTCTGAGCAAAATCATCTATAAGTGTTTGTTATCCAATAATTATAGTTTAAAAATGTTATTGGGGCTAAACTTACCATCTTATTATCAGGGAACAAAAATAAAGTTTGACACTATTAATGACACGTAAACCGTAGGACCCGAAACGCCCATCAAAACATCACGATTTCAGCGTTTTCAATGTAAACAACAAAACTCGCGTAACCAAACAAATGATAGAAATAATTTAACAAAAAAGACTGTTATCTCTAATCGCGTATCTTTAGAATCACAAAGGAAACTGAACAATGGATTTCTATCGGTGATCATTTGACGCAGTTGCGGAACGAGTAAGATTTTTCCACAAAACTGTCGGATGCCGTCGAAAATCGCTGTCTCCTACTGATGACTAACCGTGCCAGTCCGTATCAATCATTTCCTTCGACCTGTCGCGACTGTCGACTCCACGAATCAGCTGTGCTTCCCGACACAAGACAGCCACAAACCAACCACACCAACTTTCCAACACACGAAAGAAACCAACACAAAAATACTCAGCGTAATACTGCAGTATTCAGTAATTCGTTCATACTACATATTATTTGATAAAATGACGCATTTACTAGATTAAAAGGACATGAAAGACGTACCCTCCCAGTTATTAAATCGCCGTTGTACACTTTTTAGTGGGCGACTGATCCTCGCAAGGTCGCCGTAATTCCAATAATATCATTAATTACACACTTTAAAAGGATGAAATCATTAATTTAAATGCTAAGCTGGAAAATCTAGCACAGAAATGCGAAATGACCACGAACAAACATGGAAGCGAGAGAGCAAGCAAGACAATTCACAAGAATCTTGTCTATGGTTTAACTTTCTTAACAGCTTGCTCTGCAGATTATAATTTGAAACTCTAATGAAAATCTATTTAGGTTGAATGTACAATAATAAAATCATTTTTAATTTTGAAGTTGAAAAAATATATGACGTAATTGAAAAATAAATCCAAAAGCAATTTAAGTCTTGCTTTTTTTTTATATATTTTATGTGAATGATATTGTACATAACCTTTAGCGTCTGGTTAACATAACATATTTTGGGATAACAATTAATGATATCTTATATTATTATTACTTATCAATGTTTTTGTTATTAACAGCTAAAATGGAACGTATTTTGCTAATGAAGTGATGACTTTTTCTCCTCAGAGGAATTCCTGCAGAAAATAAAAAATGTGTAGACACCATTGTTTACTTTATAATTTTGCCTCAAACAAAAGGCACTTTTAACTTCTTTGAAGAATATTGTCTTTTCATAGATAGTCAAGTAGGTAATAGTTTTCCAAAAATAATAGGTTGTTCAGTTTCTAGAAACTTTTAGCTTCTAGAAGCTTAAAACTAAGCTAAGCCAAAATGCCTGCGTAGATTTATCACCAGTAGGTAATCTGTGACTTGTTTTGTCTGTAATATCTCAAACTGCCTTAATTGTTATCTGTCATTTTAAACCAAGATGGATGCATCAAGTGATGTGTTTATGAATTTCTTCACGTGAAACTTCCCATTTTCAAGTAGAACCAAAATATTGTCTTCTAAATAAAAAAATATTGATAAACCTATTCGCTAGGCTTACTTTTCTATACTATTGCTTCGATTGTGTTTAGCAATGGATTCTAATAATGAAAGTAAACGTAAAAAGGATAAACATAGTGATAGTGAAGATTTTAGATCAGAAAGAAGATCGAAAAGGCGTCGATCGAGCTCGCGATCTCCAAATCAGGTACGGGATAAGGACTCCAGACGGAAGAGGAGACATTCTAAATCAAAATCTCCAGTCAAGCAAGAAAGAAAACGTCGTGATGGGGAATTTAAAGAGCCTGAACCTAAATCTGTGGCTCCAGCAAGAAAACCCAAAGAAACAGATATGCTTAACACAAGGACAGGTGGCGCATACATTCCGCCAGCTCGACTACGAATGATGCAAGCACAAATTACTGACAAATCGTCGGCAGCGTATCAGAGACTCGCCTGGGAAGCATTAAAAAAGTCTATCCACGGCCACATTAACAAAATCAACGTGGGAAACATTGGTATCATAATCAAACAGCTTTTAAAAGAGAACATAGTGCGAGGTCGTGGTTTGCTATGTAGATCTGTGATCCAAGCGCAGGCTGCCTCGCCAACATTTACTAATGTGTATGCAGCGCTGGTAGCCGCTGTCAACTCTCGATTTCCAAACATTGGAGAGTTGTTACTAAAACGTTTAGTAATACAGTTTAAAAGGGGTTTTAAGAGGAATGATAAACCTATTTGTATATCCTCTGCATCATTTATAGCCCATTTAGTTAATCAGAGGGTTGCTCATGAAATTCTTGCACTAGAACTACTAACATTACTTGTAGAGACACCTACAGATGATTCAGTGGAGGTTGCAATTGCTTTTTTAAAGGAGTGTGGCCAGAAGCTTACTGAGGTTTCGTCAAAAGGTGTTAATGCAATTTTTGAAATGTTAAGGAATATTTTACACGAAGGTCACCTCGACAAACGGGTCCAGTATATGATAGAGGTGATGTTTCAAGTGTGGAAGGATGGTTTCAAGGATCATCCAGCTGTAATTGAGGAGCTGGAACTGGTGCCGGAGGAAGATCAATTCACTCATTTGCTGATGTTGGATGATGCTACAGACTCCCAGGATATTCTGAGTTTGTGTTTACTTTTAATTACGTCATTATAATATTGTAAAGAAATATTAACTTTAATATGAGAAGTGTAATTCATTGCATAATTTTTGTTAGTTGTCAATTGATGTCATTATACTGCTAAACATAGTACTAACAGAAAAAAAAAAAAAAATTTAATGCATTATAATCAAATAAGCCAAATTATGTTTTGCGTCTTAAAATGTTGTGTAGTGAAAGTCTATTGTTATATATTCGCAATACAACTATTTTTATTTAAATATGCTACATTAGGTCCCCACTTCTCTGCAGTCTGCACTGGGGTTCTTTCTTGTTATAAAAATCAAAAATACTCAATTATTTTTGATTTTTATATTCTTGTTATAAAAATACTCAATTTTTATATATTTTATGCTTGTTTAAACTAAAAATACCTTTAATCTTTCCATATTATGTGAATAAAAGAAACAATTATATCAAACCCTGTACCCTCTAATTATTAGGATTATATATCTGTATGTAATGCTAAGTGCCTGCAAAATTTTTTAGCAGACTAATCTAAAGGTATGCCAGTTGTATTAGACTAGACTAATGTGATAAAACAAAATAAAATGTGTCTTAAATATTTTTATTACCAAATATCAGGACTAATATAATTTTCTTTATTACAGATGTATTTAAATTTGATGATAAATATGAGGAGAATGAACAAAAATACAAAGCATTGAGCAATGAAATCCTTGGGTCTGATGCTGAATCTGGAGAGGAAGATGGCTCTGGGGAATCTGGCAGCGAAGAATCAGATGAAGATGAAGAAGCAAAAGAGAAAGCTGTAACAATAATAGATAATACAGAAACTAATTTAGTTGCTTTACGACGTACTATCTACTTGACTATAAACTCAAGTTTGGACTTTGAGGAATGCGCTCACAAACTAATGAAGATGCAGCTCAAACCTGGGCAAGAAATAGAGTTATGTCATATGTTCTTAGATTGCTGTGCTGAACAAAGAACATATGAGAAGTTCTATGGACTTCTAGCTCAACGTTTTTGCAATATAAATCGTATTTATATAAGCCCATTTGAGGAAATATTTAAAGATTCATACTCAACTGCTCACAGGCTGGACACTAATCGTCTGAGAAATGTCAGCAAATTTTTCGCTCATCTATTATTCACTGATTCGATAAGCTGGGAATCACTGGAATGTGTTAAGCTCAATGAAGAGGACACCACAAGTTCTAGTAGAATTTACATAAAGATACTGTTTCAAGAATTGGCAGAGTACATGGGATTGAAGAAACTCAATGATCGCCTTCAAGACCCGTAAGTCTTGATCGGAGATGGTTCACAGTAATTTTTTACCTCACAAATCTTTTAAAGTCAAATTATATACTTGTAATTTTTAAGTTGTCAGTAGACTGTTTTCATGCAAGTATTGTAAATTCAATTTAAGTAGACTTTAATGAACATGTATGTTAGTGTGTAAGTTTATTCATCAACAATATGTGAACCATCTCTTAAATATGATTTTTGATAAATTAATTTTCTTGATATCTTATTAGGTTGCAAATCTAATGTTCTTCATTTTGTTTTTCAGAACATTACAGACAGCATTTGCTGGAATATTCCCACGGGACAATCCTAAGAATACCAGATTCTCAATCAACTTCTTCACGTCAATCGGTTTGGGAGGCTTGACTGATGCATTGCGGGAGCATTTAAAACAAATGCCAAAGGTATGCTGTTATTAATTTAGATACATATCAAGCCACTCTATCACATAACCACATGAAATGTTTATAGCATTGTTTATTGAATAGAATTGTGAATGAACCTTATATGTCAAATGGTCTATCTTCCCCTGTCCAATAAGATACTTCATCATGATCAACCCATTACTGGCTCACTACAGAGCACAGGTCTCCTCTCAATATGAGAAGGGTTTGGCCATGTGCGGATTGGCAGACTTCACACGCCTTTGAGAACATTATGGAGAACTCTCAGGCGTGCAGGTTTCCTCAATGTTTTCCTTCACAGTTGAAGCAAGTGATATTTTTTTTTTTTTTTTAAACGCACATTACTCTGAAAAGTTAGAGGTGCGTGCCCGGATTCGAACCGCCGACCTCTGATTAGGAGGCTGACGCCCTAACCACTAGGCTATCACTGCTTCATAAGATACTTAAGCTTAAATATTTAAATGAGTATTGGTTGGTGGTTTACTAGATGCAAAACACTTAATACCCATTAAGGCGGGTAAAATAAAGCAAGTATTCTGATTATGAACAACTTTATGGCCCAGAGCAGAAAGATATGCTTGATATTCAGTTGACCATAGTGTAAATTTTTATTGTTCTTGTGCCAGAAGTGCTTTCATGCCTTCAATCACTATGGTCTGTATTTGCTTCTACAAATAACTTGTGTGGGAAAGAATGTAAAGGTATATTAAAGGAAAGCATCAACCTACAGGCTTGATTGTCTTCAAGTGCAAGTTTACTTGGTATATAAAAATCTGCTTAGTGCAAAATGAAAAATTGCTTTATATATAAAAAGCAAAAAAAGTTGAGTCACACATTCTGTCATAATTGTAACACTTCCTGTTCCTCCTTTCCTGGCTGTGTGGACAGCAGTCTTAGTAATAGGGCCTGACCATAAAATTAGGTTTTTTCTAAATTCGGAATTTAGAAACAGATTTTTTTTTATTCTAGAATGTTCCAGCTGCTATAACAGAGATCAAGGTGGAAAGCGATTCTAGTTCAGACTCCAGTTCAGACAGCTCTTCATCTAGTGATTCTAGTTCTAGTGGTGAGTTCCAGTTACTTGATAGATGTCTTGAATATGAATGATATTTGTTTAACTGTATTCTAAACTTAATTCTAAAGTTAAAAACACTAAAAAACACAATAAATAAAGAATTCAAATTTTACCAATAAATTTTAATTTCTCAATTCAATTAAGCATTACAATAATTGCTTGAAATCATATATGAATCTTTTTTTTTAGATTCAGAAGAAGAAAGTGAGGTAAAAGAGAAAATAGGAAAGAATGATAAAAATAAAAAGGATAAAAAAACACCAAAGACTTCTGACATAGAAGATTCTTCTAAGCAAAGTGGCAAAGTTATTAAGTGGGGACATGATGGGTTTTATGACACATATGGCCCAGATGCGAGAAGAAATCAATCAAGACCTAACAAAGACAGAGAAAACTTTTCAAGAGATATGCAAGCTCCAAGGCATGATAATGAAGACAGATCCAGGCATAATGAAGGCAATAGAATTGAAAAAGATAGAGATAGAAGAGATGATCGTAGAAAAGATCCACAAGAGTATAGAAGAGAGACCGATTTTAGAAATCGCTCTTATGATGATAGGAGAACGAATAATGAAGAATCGGACAAAAGGCATGATGATCGAGATTCGAGGACTGAAAAAAGTGGTAATAATAAAAAATACGAACCTACCAAAAGTCGTGACATGAGAAACGAAAAGGAGGACAGACATAACAGCAGAGATTTCAGGAACAGAGACGAACGGGATGTAAATGTTAGAGATCAACGAATCGAACGCGATCTTGAGCAATCGGAAAGACGAAACGATGATCGAGATTCTCGAAAAGAACGAAGTAGCAATAATAAAAAAAATGAACGCGAAGAACCTTCTAATAATCGCGATGTTCGGGATGATAATCATCGAAGAGCTCGTGAACGTGATCTGGAAAGATCAGAAAAGAATGATAATCGAGATCTTAAAAAAGAAAACAGTGGCAACAATAAGGGATATGAACGTGAGGAACCCACTAATTATCGTGATGTCAGAAAAGATACTGACGATCATCGAAAAGGTCGTGAACGCAAAGATGAACAAACAGGTACAAACAGAAATGATGATCGAGATTCTAGGAAAGAAAAAAATGACCGCTCTTACAAAGGATATGAACGCGAGGATTCCAGAAATAATCGTGATGGTCGCAACAACGATGAAAGATATAATCAAGAATCCGGCCATAGGTACGATAAGCGAGATTTAAGATTAGAAAAAAATGGTAGTAACGAATATGAAAGAGAAGAAACCAGAATTAATCAGGATATTAGAAACAATGTTGAAGACAGGTACCATAAAGATTCGAGAAATTATAATAACGAAACATCAGACCGTTGTAATGATTCTAAAAAGAAACCCATTAAAACGAGTGATAGTAAACCGAATAGAGATGAGGATATTCCTAAAAATAAAAGCGATTCTGTTGCAGATAGAAATAAAAATAGTTCTGACGATGACAAAAGAAAAACAGAAAGCAATAGAAATAATAAAGACGAGACACGCAAGAAAGTTCGACTTGTGGATAATAATGATAGTAGCGATGAAAATGATAGGGAAAAAAGTAAAAAATCAACTAAAAAGGACAAGGTTCAAAATGATCGAAAAGGTAAGAAAAAAGAAAAAAAGAAAGACAGAAAAGACCACAAAAGAGATAGCAGTGATGACAGCGATGATTCTAGCCAGCGAAAGCATGCAGAATATAAAAAAAGTAAAAATAAAGAAAAAGGATACAAAAAATCAGAAGATAATAAATCTAAGAAAGAAAAACAAAACAAACGCGATCATAGAAAAGGTAAAGAAAACTTGAGTGATGACAGTGATGATTCAGACACTGCAATCTCCTCAGACGATCCCGAAGATCCTGCAAACACGGGCGGGCGCTACTGGGACACGTTTGATATCTCAGGCAAAGTAAGCTCCGAACTAGTTTTTGATGGCAGTACACCCGATAAAAATGATAAATATTATGAACGAAAACGGCAACGTTAAATATTTGTTAATGTGATGTTATTTTCGTATGACATAACATGAAGAACTTGTATGTGGTTTTTTTTTCAAAGCTGTAAAAATAATACATTCTTATTTAGCATAAGTATAAAGGACATAAATGATTTAAAAAAAGTTTTTACTGCCATTTTTGATTTATGGTATAAATCCATTTTTTTATGCTTTATAGCGCTCTGCGATCAAAATATTGATAATTCAGGAAAATTTCGGAATATGAGCAAGACTGAAGTTATGAAAAAAGGTGAGTAAGTGCCAGCTGGACTCAAGCTAGATTCATATTACTGCGTCGGGGTGTGTCGTGGCGCGACAGAATGCAATCAGTCTCATAGAATAAAGCTGGGTTCAGATTGTTGTGTCGTGATGTGTTGGGGCGCTATGTGTCGTGACGCGTAGTGTTCATACTGGTGTGTCGTGTTGTGTTGCAATATGGCACAATTTTACATCATTACACATTTGTGAGCTGTGCGGTGTATACGTGTAAAATGTTTTTCTTGGAATCATCTGATACTGACAGTGATTTTTACGAAGATATACAATTTCTCACCATGGCAACTCTTCTTAAAAAAAAAGAAGAAGAAACGGAGATATTGGTTAATCTTTAGCTTTTGTGTCATAAAGTATTTTATATTGGCGTACTAACTCAATAAGTTCTTCAGACATTTTTGCAAAATAAAATGACGGGAAACAACTACATTCATCGCGGTAACACCAGTATGAACACTACGCGTCACGACACATAGCGCCCCAACACATCACGACACAACAATCTGAACCCAGCTTCACACAGGGTACCGTACCAAGAGGCAATACGAATCACCGTATAGTACTAGTGTGTAGTATTTAATATATTCTACTTTCTCTTGCCCTTATCCCACATTATGCGGGGTCGGCAGAACACGTCTTCTTCTTCCGCTCACTTCTATCAGCTGTGACCGCAATACCCGCACCTTTTACCCGCATGTCCTCTTTTACACAATCCATCCACCTCTTCTTTGGTCTTCCTCTACTCTTTTGCCTTCCACGTTCATATATAACATTCTTTTGGTGACATCATTTTCTTTCCTCCGCATTATATGACCATACCATGCTAGCCTGTTACTCCATTATTGAAATCAAAACATATGAAGACCTATGAATTTCCAACTGTATTTTTATGTGAAAATTTAAACGTCCACCCATTATTTCGAGTTTGGTCTGGCGGAAGTTTCGATCTTTGTTAGTTACTTCACTACCGACAAAGTCGTTTTGACAACCGATTTAGCGTATCGCTCGTGTACGTGTAAAAACCATTTAGGAGTATGGGCTTACTTTACCCCTACCATATTCCATCTTCTGTGTTCCCTAATGGCTATAATATGGGGATCTTCAAAGGGCGGATTAACAAATTGCTCAAGGGCCAGCAACGCAATGGCGGTTCCTATGGTGCTGCAAATGTTCATGGGCGGCGGTAATCACTTTCCATCAGGTGACCCGCCTGCTCGTTAGCTCGCTTTGTATATAAAAAAAAATATATATATATTAAGACTGGATCATCACTCAGCACCAGGTGAGATTGCCGTCAAAGGCCGAATAGTAATGGACTAAATAAAAAAACTCAGGCATGCAGGTTTCCTCACGATGTTTTCCTTCATCGTCACATAACTCCGAAAAGTTTTAGTCGCGTGCCCGAGTACGAACCTCGACCTCGATCGATTTGGAGGCGGACGTCCTAACCACTAGGCTACACGCACGCTAGCATAGCTTACATGCCTGTGTGTTCTCCATAATGTTCTCAAAGGCGTGTGAAGTCTGCCAATCCGCACATGGCTAGCGTGGTGGACCATATGGCCAAACCCTTTTCATATTGAGAGGAGACCCGTGCTCTGTAGTGTAGCAACCCACAATGGGTTGATCATGATGATGATTTAAAGAAAAACCGCTATTTGACAGAATAAGGGTTCTTCGGGTATTGAATCTTATTAAGCAAGTTAAATAAGACGGGCAGGCAAACATCGGCGAAGATACTTTTTTCATAACGACATTAAAGTGACGGACACCGTCATTTAATTGAAGGGTATCAATCTTTATTTTATACTTATTATTTTGATGCCATTGTTAAAATGAGCGAGAACAGTGATGAATGGGACTCAAAATTAGACAGCATAATGTGTAACATAAAAGCAGTATCTGTACCAATAGTGCAGAAACCTTCAGGGTCGCCGCTCAAAGAGCAGGTTTCAGCCCCGTCGTACCTCCACTCGCTGAAAGAGAACGAGGCGCCACCTTTCAAGAAGCCGGGAAAGGAGGCGAGACCCCGTCTCTTAATTGGTACCTTGATAGAAGAAGACGATGTGGTGGAAATGGTAGCTGCTATGGATATCAACAATTCTAACATTGAATTTAAAAAACAGCTAGGTAGTAGCAAAGTTTCTATATATAATATTTCTATATAAAAGCGGTGATAGCCTAGTCAGCCTCCTAATCAGAGGTCGGCGGTTCGCATCCGGGCACGCAGAACTAGAGTTATGTGCGTTTAAAAAAAATTAAAATATCACTTGCTTCAACGGTGAAGGAAAACATCGTGAGGAAACCTGCACGCCTGAGTTGTCCATAATTTTCTGAAAGGCGTGTGAAGTCTGCCAATCCGCACATGGCCAGCGTGGTGGACTATGGCCAAACCCTTCTCATATTGAGAGGAGACCAGCGCTCTGTAGTGAGCCGGTAATGTGTTGATCATGACGATTAAATATTTTAGTAGTACACATATCCTACTCGCGTATTCTAAAACTATTTCTGCAGGTTGATAAGAGCTTACTTTATCATCATCATGTCCTAAAGCTTACTTAAACGTACAAATTGCGACTTTTTGACATAGGGTTGTTTGAACATCGTGTATGGAGGTTATCTACATGATTGACTACATCAGCCGCCATGGGTATCAACTTTGCGAGATCTACTTATTCGATCGCGTGAAAGTTAACTTCAATTAGTGTAGAATCGAAAGAACGCCATCTATTGCGTAACTGTGGGTGCACTCAAATTGAAAGTAATTTATTGAATAGTTAGATAATGTCGCAATTGGTACAATCACGATGGTATTTAGAAAACACCAATAGCATTTTCGGCGACAACGACCTTTGTGACGCAGTGCGTGCACTGTGCATTATAAAGTTGGAGGTCCTGGGTTCGGGCCGTGTCTAGTCACCATCCTACCGACAAAGACGTGTCGCTAAGCAATTTAGCGTTCCGGCACGATGTCGTGTAGAAACCAATTGGGTATACTAACGTTTTGTAACAAAATAAATAGAAATTCGCCAGTTTATCGACTAAGAGTTACTTTTTCTTTTCTTTCATGATCAACCCATTACCGGCTCACTACAGATCTCACACGGGTCTCCTCTCAATATGAGAAGGGTTTGGCCATAGTCCACCACGCTGGCCATGTGCGGATTGGCAGACTTCACACGCCTTTGAGAACATTATGGAGAACTCTCAGGCGAGCAGGTTTCCTCACCGTTGAAGCAAATGATATTTTAATTTTCAAAAAACGCACATAACTGCGAAAAGTTACGAGGTGCGTGCCCGGATTCGAACCGCCGACCTCTGATTAGGAGCTGACGCCCTAACCACTAGGCTATCACTGCTTCTTCTTTTCTCTATTCTAGCTGAAATGCTTGTGAGAAAGAACATAGTGGCGAATTACCAAATATCTGAGAAGTATTTCCTTGTTATTTTTCTCACGGAGACCATATGCTATGCGGCGATGAGAAATTTCAATAAGTTCAAACTGGCTTGCCTGCTGTCTATATATTTAGATGCTCACTTATACTTCAAGTGGTATTATTGGATATCGCCTGCAACTGTTTGGCATTACTTTAAAGATCTCATGATAAAACATACCATCGAGGTAATTTTTTTATTTTATTTCGAGAACTATGAATATCAACATCGAAAAAATTTGGTCAGAACTCTTGTTTTATTTAGATGAAAACTACTTATATTTTAACTACGTTAAAGTAGATAAGACTCGTTTTTCACTACGAGCCACGCAATCCAAGTCCTGAATGCAATGAAAGGGTCTAAAACTGTTAGGTAACTTTGGTATTCCGTTGGTCGGTTTAGAAATTAACAGTACCAACCAAGACCATACTGACGCTGTCTACCCTCGTTCCTCGAAGAGCAAGGTGAGCAGTCAGCTCCGGATACTGTCACTAACATGTTATCCTACAACCCATCTACGTTGGTGGGCTGATTCGGATGAATTGTAAACATTAGTGATACTGTTTTTAAAACAATCTTATTGCTAGCTCTTTCAGATATTTTGTTGGGTCTCTTCTAATAAATTTAAATAAGAATAATGTTGAAAAATGTTTTTAGGACTCGCCATATGGCCAAGAAGTGTTCGATCCAGAAGAGTGCTACGACATACTGTCACATTTTCATACAAATTACATCAATAACTTGCCGCTTGTACATATCCTTACATTTGGTGTACATCGAATTAAGCTTTTATGGCCTTTTAAGAACAAATAATAGAGCTATAGTGTAATGTAATCAAAATATTTGTTACTTTTATAATTAAATATGTATGTGTTTTAGAAATAATAAAAACATACAAAACAACAGATTGTTTGCATTTTAAGACACTGTATAAGAAATATTTTAATTTAGGGTTTCAATTTCAATATTGAAAATCGAATCTGAGTAGGATCTTTTTGTCTATCTGTCCATTGATCATTTTTTTATTTTGGTAAATAACTGCATTATAAATGAAAGTAGTCCTAAAATACATTACATAGGTTTATTAATGAATAAAAGATTACAGCAAAACATTTTTGTGTTTTGATTTCTTTCTTTTTCTCACCCTACCCTCAATTACTTTATCTTTCTTCTCTTCTTGCTTAAAGCCCGGTTTTTTCTTTTTCTTCTTACAAGACAAAGGATTTGGGTTTTTGTGTTTTTTCTTCTTGGGTACTTTATTAATTTCTTCATTTTCTTCTACACCAAGAGATTTTTTCATGGTTTTTAATGCCTCATTTTGAGTTTCGCTTATAAACATGAATGGATTTGCTTCTAATGTTTGACCAGCTTTATTGTAACTAGTTGGCGAAGGTTTTTCAAGAGTAGGGGACTTATTATGAAGGTAAAGAAGCGGTACACCAGGTTTTAATCGCATTTTATCTTGCATATCCCTATCCTGTGTTGCCAGTATATAGTGTTTATCATTTTTCTTACCAATCATAGACAAAATACATTGAGAGCCAGACACAGGTTCTTTATGATTACATTCATGAATACCAAATTGTTTCAATATAGTTAATGCCCCATGAGTCTTTTTAGCAATTTTTTCTGTTTCCTTTATAATACATCTTGTTGTAAGTAGTTTTACATTTCCGTTTAAATACTTCGTAAGTTGCTCTCTAATTGCTATGTGTTCCTGTAAGAAATTAATATAGGTTTTAAATTACAGCTTCCTTTAAATATAAAGTAATCTAATTACAATTAGCCAATAAACAATAGTGTAGTTTAATTGAGAAGTAGGAAATAAATGAACCCAAATCTACAATGTACATTTGCACCATGAAGAATTCAAAAATCAACTTACGATACCTTATTGCTATTGCTTACAACTACAACCTGATTTTAGCTTAACCTCAATCAACTTTTATTTACTTTTATATATATTAACTTTTATATAATTTTTAATCTCTTTCTTAACAACTAATGAAATAGAACATTTTGTATTGAACTATTTCAATCTTATTCTAGGCCTATCACAATCACCCACAAAGCATTCAAATAACTTTTTTTCTAAGTTCTGGTAGGTTTACATTTACCCATCCTGCAAGTTGAATTAAGATTCAAGCTATAAATTATATCTCACTAGAATATTGCATTACCCATTGCAATTAAGGTTATCTGAGACGCACATTTTTGGACACTCTCACTTGGTTGTATGAGTACTCTCCTGAATGCTATAAGGTGAAAAATTATAATTGATGATACCTTACAGAAAATAGCTCCAACACAACTCAATTAAAATTTTTCTAGAGAAAAATAACTGACAGAGTATGTTACAAATTATGCATTTTATACTAAAAATAAATTCTAGTATATCTAGAGGTCAGATCAATGGATTTCATAATATTATGCTGAGAATAATATTAAATAGCTAGGAATTTTCTTCGTTTTTAGTCTCATGGTTCCAAAATGCAACAGGATTAATCATACAAGTAGTATCATTATTATCGTCAATGAGGAAGCTCTAAAGGAATAAATAGTTAAGACACCTACAGTAAAACAAACATGCTTTAGTCTAAGATTAGGTTAATATTATAATGTCAGCCAGGTACTATTAATAGCACCTTAAAAACTATTAATCTATCTACATAGCATCAATTTAATAGCTTAAAAGTACTAAAAAATACCTAGTTTTGATTACTGCTCGCTGGTTCTGGGAAGTTTTCCTGCCAGCGCATGCTCTGCTCTTTTAGAGTCAAGTGGGAATCGGCGTTGTCCGCCTCGGGGTCTGGCAATTCCTCCAAGGGTACCTGGATGTCTTCATCAGGCAATTTTTCGGCTTTCCACTCTTCATCTACTATATCTATCAAACGTCCGTTACGGCGATATTTACTATCCATTTTCTGGAAACGTATTATTTTTCTACCGCAGAATGGACACGAGCAGTAACCCAAACTAGGTCTGAAAAAACAAAAACTCACTTTAAAAGCTGAAAAGCAGAAGGTACCGTCGATCAACACTTGATATGGTTGGTGGAAACCAAAGTTATTGTAGTAAAATTTGAGATATTTCTGCACTTTCTTGTATCTTGTTATTTTCATTCTTAATTAGTTACCTTGATAGCTTATATATAAAATTCAGAACTACTGGTTTTAATGAATAAGTATTAAAATAGAACCACGAAAATTCACGTTTACGTTTTGACCACAGAATAAAGCACAGAGTACATTATATATATATAGAGTAAAGTTTAGGTTTAGCAGCAAAGAGCAAAGATGTTCACGGATGCATCTAAATATGAAAATAAGAGTTGCGTGGGCGTTGGGGTCTACCATTTACAATATAAATGTATACAACAAATTAAACTTCCACCTGAAACTTCCGTTTACACCGGCGAATGTTATGGGTTACTTAAGGCAATAGAATATGTTTTAATTTTGAAGATTCCAAAAACAATAATATTTTCAGATTCCCGTAGTGCTTTAGAAGCTGTTATGAGATTTCCATTTAGGTCCCATAAGCAATCTTCAATCGTTTACAACATTAGAAATCTTTTGTATAAGTGCTCACAAAAGAATTGTGATGTAGTGCTGGCGTGGGTTCCAAGCCATGCGGGCATTCCTGGAAATGAAAGAGCTGACCAATTGGCAAATGAGGCTATACGTGTAGGAGATATTGTCACATACACTAATTATTGTTCCGATTTAATAAGTACAGCTAAAGTATATTTGGATAAAGAGTGGTATAGGATTTGGAATAACGATAGTTCCGTAGGAAAACATTATCGAAAAATTCAGCCATCCATTCCGAGGAAACCCTGGTTTAGCCAATTTTTATTTAGTAAAACTGTCACCTCCGTTCTGTGTAGAATGCGTCTGGGTCATGTTTGTACCCCAGCGCACTTGTACAGAATGAAAATTGTTCCTGATCCTCGCTGTTCCTTTGGGGAGTATGGGGACTTAAACCATGTTTTCTTTCGATGCACCCTATATGATCGCTCTTCCTTTCTAGCTCATCTCGAATCATTACGCATTCCATTTCCTACCTCAATTATTTGTTTATTATATAGTAATTGTTATAATGTATATAAAATAATTAGCTTGTTTCTAGAAAAAAATGATATTAAACTATAGTTATATATGTATATAAAAAAAAAACCTAATCCTTTTCCTATCCGAATATTTAAATTCCTGACAGTTCATCTTAAAAAATGGTTTCCCTAACTTCAATTTTCCATTGCTAAACCATAAACCTGACATTGGCTAATCTGTGTAAAGCCATAAAACGAGAAAAAAAAAAGAGTTGTATAAAATTATTTTAAATTTTATACAACTCTGAGGTTACAGAGTAATAGTTTACTGCTGCCATATCATATATTTTACTCTGAATCTTAGAATGCAGACTTTCAATCTTATTAGCAGCAACGTTCTGTTACTACTAAATAAATTGCACGATTAAAAATTTTAATAAAGAAACAGGTTAAAGTAATTACTTTTGATAAGACTTTTGTGTAAATCGGGGAGGGTTTACTCAGAACTATGTTTCATTGTTCATTGTATGGATCTTTGTTCTAATAGTATTAATGTGCTTCAAGCTACTTATTTGTTTGTCGATTAGTTTTATTCTTTGTTAGTTTTTCGATTGCACGTTTATTCTTTTTGCAAGGTATAATACTTATGTCACATAAATTATGACCCTTTAAAGTATATTCTAGTTATTCGGATTCACTCACGATATATTATACAGCGAAAAGATTTATTATTTATTTGCAATATGAAAACTCCTAAACAAACTTTGCCTCTATAATTTGTAGGTCGTGCATAAAATACGGCCTTTAAAGAATTCTCCTTGCTATTATTATCTATATTTACCTATATACAAAACCGGCTAAGTTCTAATTGGACTTGCATACTCTTTGACGACCTTTGTGGCACAGCGCGTGCTCTATCGCATAATAAAGTTCGAGGTCTTGGGTTCGATTACCAGTATAGTCTGTCGCGAAGCTTCGGTCGTTGCTAGTTACCACCCACAAAGACGTGTCGGCCAGCGATTTAGCGTTCCGGCACGATGTCGCGTAGAAACCAAATGGGATTATGAGTTTACCATACTCCTTACAGGTTAGCCCGCTACCATCTTAGACAGCATTATCACCTATCATTAGGTGAGATTACCGTCAAGGGCTAACTTGTAGTGTAAAAAAACACTAAGGGTTCCTTGCCACGCTACAAGATTAAACACTACGAGCATCTCACGTATGAACATATGATCGAGCAAAACACGTTCCTGGTGGATAAATTGGAGCCAACTCCACCAACTTTTTAAGTATCCAATCTTATTTATTGTGTTGTTATAGCGCCAATAAAAATAACCTATTGTGGAAGGAAATAAGATATCTATAAGGATCATCTATGTAAATCTAGAGATGTGATAGCCTAGTGGTTAGGACGTCAGCCGAACCCGGGCATGCACCTATAAATTTTCGGAGTAATGTGCGTTTTTAAGCAATTAAAATATCACTTGCTCACCGGTGAAGGAAAACATCGCGAGGAAAACTGCATGCCTGAGAGTACTCCATGTTCTCAAAGGCGTGTGCCAATCCACACACTGCCAATGCGGCGGATTATGGCCAAAACCTTCTCATATTGTGAGGAGACCCGTGCTCTGTTGTGAGCCCGCAATCATGATGATTACATTAAAAAAAAAAACCGTTACCTGACAGACAGGCGGACAGCGAGAGTATCAGAGTAATAAGGGTTCTTCGAGTATTGAATCTTATTAAGCAAGTTAAATAATAAAGACAGGCAGGCAAACATCAGCGAAGATAGTTTCATCATAACGACATTAAAGTGATGGACACCGCCATTTAATTGAAGTGAGAAAATCAATCTTTAAATATCTTATTTTGATGCCATTGTTAAAATGAGCCAGAAGAGTGATGTAACTCTGAATCTAATTTTGTTTGGCATTTTGATTGCCCATTAATAAATCAGACTTAATCTTCCTACTCCACACAGAATATTGTCATTGAATTCACGCGTGCAGTTCCTTGCCATCTAATTTTGAACGAGTGACATGATGGGGACAAAATAAAACACACTATTTATTAGTATTTATGACTTTATTCAATACGACAATGAAACTACAAAAGTTGCCTGCACTTCAAACAGCAATTTCATATTATTACCTCACAAACTGAAGCATATCATTAATATTAAGTAATATAATAGTTGCGTAAAACATAAAATTAACGTACATCTTAACACCGTAGAAGACAAAGAGTGACTAACTATAATTATAAAATATAAGAACATAAAATAAAATAAAAACATTAGTAATATTATTATCTGACACCCCAATGTAACTTTTTAGATGAATCAAGTTTGCATTAACCTGTAGAGAAGGCGGCATAGTAATACCTTTTTTTTTTATCCACTACAAGTTAGCCCTTGACGGCAATCTCACTTGATGGTAAGTGATGATGCAGTCTAAGATGGTAGCGGGCTAACCTGTTAGGGGTATAGTAAACCCATACTCCTAATTGGTTTCTACACGACATCGTGCCGGAACGCTAAATCGCTTGGCGACACGCCTTTGTCGGTAGGGTGGTAACTAGCCACGTCCGCAGCCTCCCACCAGACCAGACTCGAGCCGGGAATCGAACCCAGGACCTCCAACTTTATAATGCGTCAAAAACCTAACCTCTCGTCCAATCAGTTGTCATACAATCTATTTTTTCGCGCATGTTATTTTGTCTCTACAAGTCTCGAAGTCGCCCTCGAAACGAGTTTATCAAATTCCAAATTATCTTAGCTAACTTATGCTGATTGCAATGTTCATTAGTTTTATCCAAAAAGTTACATTGGGGTATCTGAAAGCTAAAGTTGGCGTCGCTATACATGATTTGTCTCGATCTTTGAGTCTAAAAGGCTACACAATATCCAAGGCAAATTGGTCAGAGGTTTTCACATCTTCACCGCTATAGAAACAAGCTAGTAACTTACACCTAGTTTTCTTACGTAGCGTTAGTAACATAGTGAAGCAGGCAAGCTCGCCAGTCGCCCCGCCAAGCGAGATAGTATCATCCCTTAAACATTTACGTCTCTTTCACATACGAAGCATATTTTGGTACATTGAATACAGGTTTCGTTATCAAATGATGATATCACCACGTACTTCAAAATCGATAAGCGAATGCATTGTTTGATGAAGTGTAATCGACATAATTACGAGGAAAGAAAAGTGCGTGCAAACCATCGCCAAGATGCTACAATTGTCTGTGTATAGTTTTTTTTTTATCCACTACAAGTTAGCCCTTGACGGCAATCTTATCTGATGGTAAGTGATGATGCAGTCTAAGATGGTAGCGGGCTAACCTGTTAGGGGTATGGTAAACCCATACCTAATCAGTTTCTACGCGACATCATGCCGGAACGCTAAATCGCTTAGCGACACGCCTTTGTCGGTAGGGTGGTAACTAGCCACGGCCGAAGCCTCCCACCAGACCAGACTCGAGCCGGGAATCGAACCCAGGACCTCAAACTTTATAATGCGAGAGCGCGCGCTGCGCCACGGAGGTCGTCAAAACAACGTTTCGTGACAAAAGTGCCGAAACATGCTTGGTATGTGAAAAAAGACGTTGAGTATATATACAATGATTATCATATCATATCATCGACGACAAAACAGACATTATTTATTTTTATTAAATTGGAAAAAAATGTACTATAAAAATTACTTTACCACCGCTCCTCTAACTAATCCATTACCTTTAACTCCCCATCCCGCTCTACTAGCCAAAACTAAGTCCCGCTATCTGCGACTATTGGTTTAAATTGTAATAATGATTGATTTCTATTAATTATGAGAATTAAAAAAACTTCGTATTATTTAAATCGACTGTGATTCTGTAATGGTAAAACTCATTCAACTATTACCGCGTGGAATTTATTGGATCGTAATCGATTTTATGTGTCGCAGTATACGCGGGAATTTTAAACGCGAATAACTATTGTCACAGCTTAGCAATCGTACAGATCTGATGTGGTCATACGTCGTTGGCGAACGACCACGATGTTGTTTTATAATCAATCAAGTCAATGCATTGTATACTCCACCTAAACTGACATGGAAGAATCATTCTGTGTTTAAATGCTTCATTTCGTATGAAAGAAGACAGTTAGTTAAGCAGTAATCTGATACACAATAAGAAAAACCTTAACATTTTAATTTAACAAAGCTTGCGACAGCATCCATTAAACTCTACGCAATCCGGTGACATTTCCTTCATTTGCCTCTCGCAGTATCGCTGATGAGCGAGATGCAGGCAAAAGTGACGCCATTCTATAACCATTCTTAGTGTATTACTGGTCCGTTTCCAAGCTGTACACTCGCTAAGCTGTGCTACTAAGTATGTATCGTTATAATTTGTGCCTAGCTGAATAATCGATACGTTATCACTACAGCGAAACATCACAGAAGCAGTTTGTGTCCAACACCAACCCGCGGCCCGGTGCCTCACGGCCAACGCTGACCAACGCCGCACCGCTCGCGTACAACCAACAGCTCGATTCAAACGTAGGCTTTCAGTTGCAGTCTGTAGATTTAGCTATAGGCGATGTTACATTATTCTGGGAGTTTCATGTTAGTCATAAAATCCTAATCCAGTATAATGTGATATCGTTATACTAATTCATGAGCAAGGAGTCATTGATAAACTCACTTTGTTACACTTGAATCAGCCAAGGCCAATTCAATATAGTAAATCCAATTGACTTTTTTGTTTCCAACATGCCTGTAGTATCTTGTCATTGAAAATTTAATCCACAGGACATGACTCAACGTCCACATTCGATTGCCGAGCTGTGTGCTGTGGGCCACCGGCGCGACGCACGTCAGTAAGGGCCATCATTCTCCTACGTTTAAAAAAATATAAAACGCTATAAAGGCAGTTTTATACGTTACATACATTTAGTGATATTGTCCATGCGCGATACACGAACTTCGAGGCACTTTAGCTACCGACCCTAACTATTGTTGTGTTCGATTTTGAGATCACATTATCGTCATTGTGCTTGCTTTTGAGATCATGATAAGTGACGTGTGTGTGACTTAAAACTTAAACGTGGACTAGATCTGACGATAGGCAAGCATGGCTTTAGCACCACAACACCTTTATGTGCTTGAGTCCTCTCAACGAATAGTAGTGAAGTGTTACTTAGGAGTACTTCCTAATACTAGTATAGATAATACAGGTAATTGGTCAATTAGCTTCATGCTTATAAATGACACTGCCTTTTATAAGCATGAAGCTCAGCGTATTCTGAGAGCGTCAACAATTTTGTTAGGTACAAATAAGGACAGAACTGTGCCGCCAGAGGTATCCTTGTGTCAGACCTGTTGGCCTGTTGGCCATCGACTGCCCTTCGGTAATTAATTGTACTGCGTCGCCTGGGTCTCAGTTTACGCTCAGTGATTATTATCACGACGTACAGATATCGGTAATCACTATGGCCATAAACAACAATATTGGTAATTATTGTTGTAACTATACACAAACCTTGGCAACAACTGTTGCCAATAACAGTAGATGATTAGTGCCTTGGTGTAACAACATTTGTATTACTGTATTATAACTTATGCCATGACAGAGAAATTTTAGCTGCCTATAGACAAGGACATTGGTAATTAACTGTTGTCATTAAACAACAAAAATGGTAAGTGTTGTTGTCAAATAACAACAACATTAGTAGTCACTGAACACAAGGCATTTGTAGTGCTAAGCTTGCTGATAACCGGGCAAAGCATCCATCGACTGAACAATACCGACGCAACCACAAACGACTCGCAACAAACCTATCCTATCGAAATATTTTATAAAAGAAAATAGTTCAAAATACATGTACCGACAGTCTATAGCGTGATGATTCTATGAGAGAACTTAAATTTAGATTATACTTCCCTAAAATACTGTTGCGTTATGTTAAACATTAAAAATAATGATATTAGACTATAACTAACGATTAGGAATAATTAATTCCTTAAACCTTCCCTCACGTAGTAAAAAAATACACTTCGAACGGGGTTCCAGCTTATTAGAAATGTTAGTATAGTAGTGTTAGTGTTTCCATCTGTTATACGGAACCCCCAAGCCCTACAACACCTCAATCTCAACTATTGCAATTCGCAACACCATTCCTTAGACCAATTACATTTCATTCTTTTCATCTAATGATAGGCCATAATGAGTGAATTTTAGCCAATGATTTAAGTGAAAGAAATTAATCAAACAAAACATTTTGAAGCTTGAGGGGGATTTTTGTTGTTTTTCACAAAACTCAGCAGCGACATGTAACACTGACGTAAGCGTTACTTTTTTTTCTCCTTAATATAGATGTTGATAGTTTTGTAACATCGGTGTTTTTTATTTGGTGTCACAACACCCCCTTTCTACCTGCGCCGCACATTAAACTGCCGAACTGAAACCCGCCGTGAGTATAGACGATTTGCATAATCTTAAAACTAATGAGAACCGTGGTGACCTTCAAGGTTACTCTGCATTGCAAAATATCAGCTTTTGGAAATATTTCAATGCTGTTCTTTGTTCCTACTATCCAAACATACCTCCACGCTTAATTGCCTACAATAACAACATTTGCAATCTGTATCGACACGTCGCATGCTGCCATGATTCAACGTGTAAGTCACTAATGCCACGTCATAACAACAGTGTTGTCACGAAACAACAATTAGTACTGCCACGACGCGTCACTGTTGTTTTGATACATTACGACAGTAATCATCGTTGCTGCGACAAAACAACATTGGTAATCATTGTTTTTTTACAATTTAACATTTGTCGTCCTGACTTCAACTTGCTGCTGTTCAAAAAACCACTACGCTCTTTATTTGAGATCATTCTTTATGGCAAGGTGTTAGTGCGTAGTCGGCATAGACAAGGAAACCTATAGAATTCAAAAATACACATTAAAAACTGAGACTAGCTTACGTCGATTAATTCGAAAAGGGTTGATAATATCGACAATTACATACAACTTTGAACCTTTATCTTGTGCCCACAAATTTGTCACATATTGCTACCCCTCGCACGGTTACGTCTTGTTTGGTGTTTCGACGATTCGATTGGGGGAACCTACAGTGTTTTTTATTTTTGTGAATATAGATATTTTAACTCCCATTTCATTCCCAAACAAACCATCCGGTATCGTCACGCGTTTTACGTATGTACCTTTTCAATGTTTTACTTTGTATTCGTTAGTAGTGTACAGGTTCCTTCGTCGGTGTGTTAGCGTGCTAGTGTTCGGCGGAGCGTGCGGCGTGGCCGGCGCGTGCGGGGGCGGTCTAACCGGAGGTGGGCGCCTCGCTCTCGGCGCGTGCGCTCTTGTTCTGTCGCACTATCTCAGCGCGTCGCTCCTGGAACACAATATTAAAATTACCAAACCAAAATTCACCACTTTTATAAAAATCCATCAGTGTACAACAGACTATCTGTCTGTTTGTTTGTCTGGTGGAAGGCTTTGGCCGTGGCTAGGTACCCTACCCTACCGATAAAGACGGCCAAGCGATTTAGCGTTCCAGCTCGATGTCGCGTAGTAGCCAATTAGGAGTGTGGATTTACCATACCCCTAACAGGTTAGCCCGCTACCATCCTAGATTGCATCATCACTTACTATCGGATGAGATAGCCGTCAAAGGCTTACTTGTAGAGTATTAAAAAAAAAGATTACACAGACACATTAGAAATTGAATTTATAGACAGTAGTGTCTTTTTTCTCCCAAAATGAGTTTTCATTCACACAACTGGAATTGGAAGGAATATAAACTGAAATGACGAGATTATTATTCGAGACACGCATATATGTTAAAAGATAAGCTCTACATATAACTTATATTAGATAGGTTGCAGTACATTCAATGAGTAATGATAATCATACAAACTAGTGAAGCGGTGATAGCCTAGTGGTTAGGGCGTCAGCCTCCTAATCAGAGGTCGGCGGTTCGAAACACACACCTCTAACTTTTCTGAGTTATGTGCGTTTTTAAAAATTAAAATATCACTTGCTTCAACGGTGAAGGAAAAACATCGTGAGGAAACCTGCACGCCTGAGAGTTCTCCACAATGTTCTCAGGCGTGTGAAGTCTGCCAATCCGCACATGGCCAGCGTGGTGGACTACGGCCAAACCCTTCTCATATTGAGAGGAGACCCGTGCTCTGTAGTGAGCCGGTAATGGGTTGATAGTAGTAGTAGTAGTAGTAATCATACAAAGATTCAAACGGAGCCAAACTGACAAAACAACAGTGTCTTTAGTAGGGGCAAGAAACATAAGAGGTCAAATGTTCACTCAGACTAGACGCTAAGAAAATCATAAGTATGAACAACATGATGTGGTTGCACCCTATAGATATGAGCTTAAGAAATTAGGCTACGAAGTCACATAGACACAAAGACGATAAAACTTTGCGCTGGGTTTAAATTATTTCGCTTTATCACATAGAGCTTTAGGTAAAGGTTCACGAATTGGTATAACACTATTTACAACAAAAATTATGCTAATACAAACATTAATCAGAACTAAAATAATGTAATTTTTTTTTTTCGGACTGTCTATTGGGAGCCACGGCGTAACCGGGCTGTTTGACGAGCTTCGGAAAGGAGCTTTGCCAGAAACTCGAAGAAACTAAGGGAACATCTGCCTGAGACCGCCTCCTTTGAGGCCGAACCTCGGCTTAGGCGACGTTTAGGATAACGGGGGTGTCGGACGGTGAGTGGTCCGTACGTCTCCGAGGCCGTGGATGGAGCCCACGTCCGGATGACGTAATAATAGTTTTGCTTGTCAACCCTAGCCTTTTGACATCAGTCGGCATTTACCGCGAGATCAAAGGCACCAAAGGCTTTGGTATAACCAAAGGCATACACAGTAAAGTATACTAATTATGTAAAGAATTAGAAAATATTTTAGATCGCCCTTTTCCTACGGATATAGTTATAATTTCAGTTTTCTTTGTGTTGCTTTATTATTTCCGTTCTCGAATATATTTTTATGTAACCGACCTCTTTCTTAACAAAGTCCAATTTCTTTTGTATCTCTTTTTCCCTCTTCTGCTCCGCGGCGGTGAGTTTGGTCTCAATACTCGTCGTGATCTCGTCCACCTTGGCCGACAGCGTGGACCTCACCTCCAGGAGCTTATTGTTCTGTTTTGTGATGGTAAACAAAAATAACATGATGCGGGATGCTAACAAAAATAACTCGGGATTCATGAGCACATGCGAGGTTATCAGCGGGGAAGGTATGATTTTTTATTGACAGTTGCTAGTCGCGGTCTTTTTTTATTTTTTTTATAGTGAAAAGCTTTGACTACCCCCGTTTGTTGGGCAGGACGGAGGTTATGTGGGACTCCCCCCCCCACTCTCATCGTTGGGGTATACGATATGGGATCTAAAAACCACTACGGCATGTCCCACTCGCTGGATTTGTTGAAAGCACTTGGCTTGACAGTTGAGAGTATGAGATATTTACGCTCTCTAATGTAAGAGTAAAATAGACCAAGATTGCAACTTGAGTTAGAAATATAAGGTCTTTTATTCTTTGGACGTTATCGTTTTTGAGCGAGTGACTACTACTAGTAGTACTGGGGTACATAAGTCTTCGATGTCGACGCTTGGGCAGGTTTAAAATTCATGGCGCATACCATAAAATAAAAAACACATAATTGACGATGATCAAATAATAAACGGTAAATCATAAAAAAAACTATGGGACAGTAAAAAAAGTCAAATTTAAATAATATCAATGATAATGATGCATGACATGCTGGGTGCAATAACAAACCTTTTTACGGGCGATCGCTCGACGTCACGGCGGCTGAACTCTTAGGAATCCATTTTGTCAAGTCCTAAACCCTACACTACCCTACCCTAAAGCATTATTTTTTTTGGTGGTTAGGTGTACGACTTTGAAGATAAGAATTTTTCCTTTATTGTCGCTGTTTTGATACAACATGTTAGTTTGTTGATCGCCTCTCAGCTCCGATAGCTACAGCTAAATGTAAATAGATAAAGAGACAAAGGTCGGACATCTTTTTGGGCAAAGACATAGTGCTAAGCTTCTTAGCCGGTAAGATGCTGCGTAGAAACGATTAGGAGGATGGGTTCAGCGAGCAACACACGTAATAACTACGGTAATCACTTATTATTACCCGTCTGCACGATGACCCGCTATATAAAAATGAAAAGAAAAACAACATAAAACAGCAATATAGAACTACATTTCTGTTAATATGCCCAATTTTCCCCAAATATGAGTAGAAACCGGAAAAAAATACGAATTGCTGAAACTGAACCGAACTGACTGGCTTTTTTATTGGATCATTAAAATTATGATATAAACCTAGTTGCGGGAATTTACAAGAGATAATAGATTGTATCATATAAGAGATCAGAGAGTAAAGTCAAATTTTCAGTGACAGATTTAACAGTACTTAGATTGGCGAACTTTTGAAGCGACACCAGGCGAACACATACAAGATGTACGAAACGGAAGATAAGATGCAACTTTTTATGGTTACATCTACTTAATCTGAGCTCCTCAGCAATTGGAATAGTTGCCTACTATAAAAAAGGCTTTTTTTATAATTTTACTCTTAATAGACTGGTGATCATTATGTTGAGGGTTGAACAACGTAAACTTAACCTCCAGCCCAAATTGGAACACCTTGTCTAAGCTTGTCTAAGGTCTAAGCTGTAAATCACTTACTATTTCATAGATAGCAGGTCTATGGCCAGCAATGTTGCCTTAGAGATAAGGGGACCTTGTATTTAATTGACCTTAAATTCAAGGTCAATTATAATGTACTAAGTCTATATACTTATAACACGTCAATATATGTACACAAGGGTTCATAATGTACTTTGTACGTAATACCCTAGTCCTCTTTAATATATGCAATGTGAGAAAACATATTCGAACTATGTAATTTTCGTCAAGATACGGGCACGTTTTTCAGAATTGAATAAAGCCTGCCTGAAGAGAGGTCGAGTAGAGGAGCAAACAAAGCCGGAGCGATGTTTTTTTAATCATTCAGCGAAGGGCGCAAGGGTTATCACGTCTGACCTTTAGGTGCGACGAGTGGGGAGGGTATTGTCGTAGAGAGGTCCACACCGACTGATATTGTTACGTCCCACCTAAGTACAGTGTTGCTATGCCGAATTATAAATGAACTTGTTTTTGTTGAGCTCCCTTTGTTCCCCTTCAAAGTTGATGATCTTATTTAAAAGTTTGTTCGTAAATTACACGGTCCTGGATGTAACAAAAATACTTTAAAAGAATTGTAGACGATAGGTATTGTTCCCGTCTATTTTGTTATCTTTGAAATGAATTGAGATAATAAGAGAATAAGAACTTGGAATTAGGTTAAAGTATTTTATTAGTGGAATAGTTTATTAGGTTAAACTATTCCACTTTAAAAATTCATCTTACTCACATCTAAGGGTAGCTGGAAGAGATCTCTTATAGAGATAAGCTTTCCTTTGCATACTTCTTTTGTAAGTGTTTGATATCACAAATTTGGTACAAAAATAATAAAAATAAATAAATAAATAAAGATAGTCTGCCATCTAGGGTTTTAAAGCAACAGAGATAATATTATAGAAATTGTGAAATTTATTGTTCTATAGTTATCCAAGAACCTGTTCTAACAAAAATAATAACTTCGTGAATGTGAAACTAATAGTTATTTCGTTTTAAATGTTGATACCTGCTAACCGATAGAATAACCGGCTAAGTTCTTGTTGGCTTTACCGTCGAAAATTTTCTATCCTTATAGATTAGGTTATATGTTTAAAAAAGTAGGTATTTATCATCACTTCGTAAGAATGTAAAAAATATGTAGGAACGATTCAAAGGAGTCTATGATAGGTTATTTTTGAGGCCCTTTCGATAAAAAAAAAAAACATTGTAATTTGACTCCGAAGAGTTACTTCTTTGTAAGCAATACTCACATGATTGCGCAAGCTCGGGTCACCATATCTTAATTCTCTTAATTCCTGAATGATGTGTAACCTAATTTAAGATTTAACAAGAATTGACTGGAATCCAGTATTTTCTATGGAACTCACGTGGTTGCGCAACTTCTCCCTCTGCTCGGCCTCCAGTTGCAGACGACGGTCGGCGGCCTGCTGCAACTTGTCCTGGATGGAGGTTTCCAGCTGTAGGAATTTCTCCTGGTTGCCCGCTCGCACTTTGCGCACTTGCTCCTCCTGGGAACCAGCGACATCATTAATTCTGTACCCTAACAATTGGCAAATCTAATTAATAATTTTTGACGACCTCCGTGGCGCAGTGCGTGCACTGTCGCATTATAAAGTTGGAGGTCCTGGGTTCGATTCCCGGCTCGAGTCTGGTCTGGTGGGAGGCTTCGGCCGTGGCTAGTTACCACCCTACCGACAAAGACGTGTCGCCAAGCGATTTTAGCGTTCCGGCACGATGTCGCGTAGAAACCAATTAGGAGCGTGGGATTACCATACACCTAACAGGTTTGCCCGCTACCATCCTAGACTGTATCATCACTTACCACCAGGTGAGATAGCCGTCAAGGGCTAACTATTAGTGTATAAAAAAAAAATATCTTCTGGATATAGATCCACATCCGCTTTGGTGAGGCACAGCACTCTTCAAGTTTTTGTAATTAACAACTCCCAGAGTGCTTATAGCAAAGCGACACTCATTGGGCGCTGAAGATACCTCTGTTCAGCTTATGGTTTTTTTTTACACACTATAAGTTAGCCCTTGACTGCTATTTCACCTGGTGGTAAGTGATGATGCTGTCTAGGATGGTAGCGGGCTGACCTGTTAGGACTATGGTAAGCCCACGCCCCTAATTGGTTTCTACGCGACATCGTGCCGGAACGCTAAATAGCTTGGCGACACGTCTTTGTCGGTAGGGTGGTAACTAGCCACGGCCGTAGCCTCCCACCAGACCAGACTCGAGCTGGGAATCGAACCCGGGAACTCCAACTTTGAAATGCGACAGCGCGCGCGCTGCGCCACGGAGGACGTCAAAAAATGGTATCAAGGAAATCAAGTGGTCGCAAAGCTATCAAAGTGACAGAAATGCTCGAATACGAGAATGGTTAAAAGATTTAACACGAGTAGCTTCAACATAGTATGTAGGTTTACTTACATGTTCCCGGAGGCGTTCCAGCATCTTCTTGATGTTCTCGTCACGTTTGTCGGCCGCCGTGTTCATTTTGTCCTCGATCGCCTTGTATACTTCAGACGTTTGCTGCTCCAGGGTCAACCTAGCACACGAGGTTTATTCGATAAAATCCTTGACCAATATTCACATGCAATATACAAGATATTAAAAACAAAAACGCAAACAGAATCTACACTTTGACCATAATCGTTTTCTATCGAAGGGTATATTTTATTGTGATATTGCACTGATCGGGAATACTTTGTAGAGCTTCATCTCTGAATAAGTTTACTGGATATTTAACATACTAAAAGGGAGAACGACTACTGCGATATTTATTGTCTTTCAAATTTAAAAAGAGCAGTCAATAATCTGACGGAATTAAAATCCGACCTGGTCTTTTCGACTCCCTCAAGATGATCCTTCAGACGCGCGCGCAGCTCGTTGATGTACGCCTCGCGCTTCTCCTCGTGGGAGTCCATCTTGGCATCGAGCGCCTCCTTTGTCGCCACAATGAAGTTGTTGGTCTGCTCGCTCCTGATGCGTGACGCCTCCTCTATCTTCTGCATCTTCTGAGCGATCGCCGCCATTCTGCTGGCCTCCAGACTCTGCAACAGAAGCTTGGTCTGTTATCTACCTTGATTTCGACAAGCTTTAACAATGTAACTTACGACTTTAAACAGTAAGCTGGTTTAGGAAATAAGTCTGGAGTAAGGCAGAGTTTAGGAAATAAGTCTGGATGAACAATTTGTTGGCAATTAAATGATAATTCATTAAACACACCGGTCTTTCACTCAAACCATACTTACTAGTAAGTTACGCATTGCCTATATTGGAATTTAATTTTAAGTATTAGGTCGGGATCATAAAGTGAACTGAATCTTGCCTCTGACTTAAAATATAGTTAAAACGAAACAGACTATGTCTTAAACTCTATTCTATCTCGTTTTAACTTTTTCATACGACAGAGATACGGCTTAGCTAGCTTTATAGATCTCGGCCTTAGAGTTCAGTATTTCACCCTTATCCTCGGATATGCGTGAAACACACATGATCTATACACATGTTTTATAAAGATCAAAGGATAGAATAAGACTGAAGCTGTCTTAAAACGGCAGGGTGGAAACTTTTCATTAAACCTTATGTTGGAATGTAACTTTTTATAAGGCCCAAAGAATCCCTTTGTGGGCTTAAAGTAGGGGCATTAGTTTTACGAGCGGCCGCGCGCCCTTTATGAGCAGGGCAGGGATACGTGGTGGCCGTAGTCGCGCAAGGTGAATCTACGCCATTATAGCCATACGGAGACTGAAAGAAAAAGTAATGTATCGTATCGCACACTTAAAAGACTAGGGCTTATAAAACGATATTGCCTTACTCCGGTTTTGTTTAAAGATTATTTTCTTTTTTTATTTCCTGTATAAGCCTTACGGCACCTTTACGGGTGAAAAAGGGGATGGAAAGTTTAGCTCATAGAAATATTATAAATGCGAATTTAGGAATAAATCGGACAAAGTATAACTGCTATTTATAATATTAATTATTAAGAATTACTAATTAAACGAAGTGTAGGTCAAAAGTTCTACAAAAGTTTCGAGGGTTCTGTTTTATTCCATATAACAATCGATCAGTTTTAGTTAGACAGCTCGTTTTGCTAATAGGTCACACAGATGACAGACATGTGTATTATCAATCAATTGGTGATATACTCGTATATCGCAAGTCAACAAAGAAATTAGCTTTGGACATATTTACGAGACTGCTATCGATTCTATTGGAACAAAACAATAATTCACTGCTTCAACCTTTGGTGCCTTCGGGCCGGGTCAATAAAACTATAAGCACAGCGGTCGAATCTATTTTTAGGACAACTGAACGACTGCAGTACTGGTTCCATATATTATCCAGTTATTTACCAATTTATTGTGATAAAATTAATTACCACATTACCAATTGGAGTCAGACGTTTCTCAGAACGACTTTATTTATCGGTACGCGTACTACCGCTGTACAAATTCAAAATGGTTGCTGTAATATCGAATAACGTTGCTCGAGCGATTATTTTAAACTAATGATGAGGATAGGGATCACAATTGTAGAAACTGACTTAACTAAGATATACTAATGTCGTAACATAGGTGTCCCTATATGAAGCGATGTTATGACATTAGTGTACGTATTGTAATTATGACATCTTGGACGAAATATAATCCCTGTCCTAAAACTTGCATCTTCTGATATCTTCGACGGCTCTCTCGTGTTCTTCACGCCTTTATACAACTCTTGGATGCGGCAACAATGAAAAGATCTATTATTCTCATCATCATCATCATGAACAACCCATTACTGGCTCACTACAGAGCACGGGTCTCCTCTCAATATGAGAAGGGTTTGGCCATAGTCCACCACGCTGACCATGTGCGGATTGACCGACTTCACACGCCTTTGAGAACATTATGGAGAACTCTCAGGTGTGCAGGTTTCCTCACGCTGTTTTCCTTCACCGTTGAAGCAAGTGATATTTTTTTTAAAACGCACATAACTCCGGAAAGTTCCGACCTCTGATTAGGAGGCTGACGCCCTAACCACTAGTCTATCACCGCTACCTATTATTCTATTTATTAATCCTCTTAAATAGGTGGTTGCTAAAATAGAGGTTCTCCAGTTATTTTCGTAAAAGTTAATTCGCTGGACTGTGGAAAGATCTCTTCGTGCGTCAGGGTGCCCTTCGAAATCATAACGTAAAATGAAAATGCTACATACACGTCTCCTCTCCTCGGCCGCCTTCAGCTTCTCCTGGATCTCCTCGACGGAGGGCGTCTTCTCGGGCGAGTCGGCGCGGCGCGGTGCCGGCACGCCAACCGGCTCAGCCAGGATCACCTCGTACGCTAGTCCACCCTTCGACATCTCCTGGCAGCGGATTTCAGTAGCTGTTGACAACATACGTTTTATATAAGCATGGTTTTAACATTTTGAATTGTTTTCCTTCAATTATTTTCCCCGATGTTATAGTTTTCAGACACTTTTTTTCCTTCGATATTTCGAATCCCATCGTAAAATTACTGACCAACAAGGGTAGGCTGATTATGGACAATATTCCAGTCTCATCGTATTTAAAGGAAAAGATTATTCAATCTGCAATAATGAGTCTCTCAAATAATTTATATAAACAATTACTTACACGCAGACTGAGGTCAGTAAGCAAACTTAAAAAAAGTGTTTTTTTTTTTAAGTTTTGGTTGGAGTTTGTTTGAAAAAGATTTACATACTAAGTAACTGAATGCTCGACTACCGAACACTAATTACTTATTTCACAGAACAATCCAGAGCAAAATTCAACCATGCGTTGCGAAGTCAACATCAGCTGAAGATGCCCGTTATGGCATCGAAACTTGCATAAAGAGTATTTTGAAGAATCTGTGTAGTGGTTGCTTACGGCAAAATATATAAATAAATCTTACTAATTGGTACGGTGCGTGGTCGCAATTAGTAAAGCTTTCATTGTATATCTACCAGGCCAATTTGTCTGTGTGGCGATTAAATGTGATTTATCAAACCCATAAATAGGTTTCGAGGTGTTGGTATCAAAATGAATCGGAATGATAATTAAATACATATTTCCACCTCAGCAATACACACAAAGTCCATTACAGCACGCAAATGTGGTGCGATGCGTTAAATTATGACTACACAGCAATTAACACCCCGGGCGCCGGGCGACACAAAAGCCAAAAAACATAGCGTCTCCCCCCCAACCGGGAGACTATGCTTGCAGTGTCTGCCAAAATACCGGACCATTGGGTCCAATAAATATATAAAACTGGGTATGAACTGTTGATGAGTGTTAAATTATCATTTTATCGTATATGAATACAACGGTGTTCATTCTGTTACATATCTGTAAAAAAACTTAATTGACAAGTCAGAAAGAGAAGTGAAATAAAGGATAAGCACTATATTTACACCTGTTTAGTTAAGATTAATTTTGATTATTAGATTTGTATGCTTCGTAGCGATGGCTAGTCACATAAAAACCTACTGACAGGCAATGAAACATTGTCCTGGTATTGTGTGCAAAGGTAACTTAGATATTTACCATTTGTTGTAGAAATTTTTGTTGTTAGCATCAGACGAAAACTATATCCTCTTTAATCTGTTGGTTAATGACAAAAGTCATTAATTCCCTTTCTATATAAATTGCGAGTTGATATTTTCAAAAGGCTTCGTAACGAGAGCCCTCGAACCGCGTTTTTTTGCAATTAATACGAAATTTCAAAGGTTCGCAGTATAGTGCCTACAATCCTTTACAGATTAAAAAACGAGTTGAGAGTTGTTCCAACAGACGTGCAGGTATCCAAACAAACTATCAATTTCCAAACACAGTTTTCAATCTCCAAATTTTTTATTTCACTACGGCCAGTTCCTGGACTATATATTTATCAAGTTCGAAAGCCGGCCATTTATCGTCGATCAATGTACTGTGTTTCCAAAAGAACGGTTTATTTGTTGAAAAAGTAAAGGAATTTAGCTACATTTTTGAATCCACACTCCTATAAACAACGTTTATTGGGGTAGAGTAAATGTTGGCGGCCTATTTGCCAACAATTTACGGTAGCACAATCAATATCCTTGCAATAAAAAAAAAGTGTTTAGCTTAAACAACGTGAACACATTTACAAACAATTTGAAGATCCTTTCAATTAGGATTACTTACTACAAGGGACTGGTACGGTATGATATGGTACCAGCAATCGACTTTTTGGCCCGTATGTATGAGTTATAGATGGATTATATTTCAAGGGGGTAAGATGGGGTGAGTCTCGGTAGGCAGTGACTCATAGTAACCGTGCACTAGCACACTTATTGTATGTGTATATATAAACGTTTTCATATACAATTGGACGTGAATAACTTTCGCCGTGAATCGTATTGTTATCGCGAACTCCACCTACAGCGATGAACCCGAACGCTCCTTTCATTCGAAACAATGCCAGTGTGAAAATAAAAGATTAAAAGCGCTTTAAAAAAAATTATATGAACAACAAACAATGGTGCTACCAATAGTAATAAAAAGATTTTAATTGGAAACGGTATACTTGATTACTGAATCTTACACGCGGACGTGTATTTCGTCTTATATCGTCCGAGGTAGTTCTATGTATTGTTCGAAATGTGTATAGCATACTAATTAAAAATAAAACAATTGCAGTTGTATTGAAACATCTAATTTAATAAAGATTCTGTTCGTTTATTGATTTCGTTGAGATGGCGCTGCCGCACTGCGTCGCACGCCTTTGCTATAGGGTATTTCTTAAACTAAAGCACGGTAATATTATGTATACAGTATAATTACCTACAGCCGCGTGGCATCTAAACATGCGCTAGGGCTACCCGCCTCCAGCATTTTGATTACATTTGCCTACTTTGTGTTCAAATTTCAACTATCTAGTGACAGACAGACGGTCAAATTTATTTTTTCTGGTATTATTCATACAAACAGTACAATAAACAATTATTGTTAATGCAACTAAAAAGTGCACAATATATCTTACTCGTCATATTAAAAATATACTTAAAGTAATTTTAAGTGAAAAAATACGCGGTTATTGTTTAAAAAAACAAAACACCGTCCGTTCGTCACTGCGGCACAGTCGCGACTGTTTGCATCCCGAGCGCACCCTGAGATCGAGGCGTGCGTAGCCCTCGTATCGTCCGTTTGTATGAAGTTGGAATAATGTATACATAATACTACCGTGACTAAAGTTTTAAAACGTTACTAAAAATCTCTACCCAAATCATAGGTAATTAATGGATGGTCACTTATATAAGTTTTTGTTTTAAAAATATATCATAGAATATTACAAAAATCTTATAAAATACACTTGACCGGGTCCTTCATTCCACCGTTATATGCCGGAAGTAATACTTACTGATAAATTTAACCTTCTTGGGTTGCTTGGTTCGCGGTTTCCCAACTGGTTTCTTGACTGGCGCAGACCGTCGGTGGGCTAAACAACAAGAGCGAATGAGAGGGGCTCCGTGCACCGGACGGTACCGGCGCTCCCTCGAGGATAATACACCCACTGGCTTGCTTGTAACTTGCGCGGAATGGTACCCCAAACTGCTGTTATTCTTAATTGAACCGATACAACCTCACTCAAATGTCGCTTTGGAAAGTTGTCGCATTTTTTTTTAAATAACCAGATTTTTAAATTAGCGATAAACTATCGCTTATTTCGCGAATATAATTGTTGAAAAATATATCGTAGGTACATATTTTTTTATCATCTACAAGTTAGTCACGGCAATCTGTAAGATAGCCGCATATGTAAGGTAGCGGGCTAGCCGGTTAGGGGTTAGGGATTATGGTAAACCCATAATCCTAATTGGTTTCCATGCGACTTCGTGCCGGAACCCTAAAACGCTTGACGACACTTCTTTGATGGTAAGGTGGTAACTAGCCACAGCTTAAGTCTCCCACTGGACTGGACCTATCTCGTAACGGTAATCGAACTTTATAATGGGACAGCGCACGCGCTGCACCATGGAGGTCCTTAGATATGGTAGGGATACTAGCTAGGTTCTTAGATACATATTTAAACTTCGATCAATGATATCTACATACATGTAGTCGTATCAAAATGTAACAGAAAAATCTTTTGTTGATACTTGGGTTAAAATAATATTTAATGTGACTTTTCTGCAGTCCTTTGAAAATCACATACATACTACTTATACTAGACAACCAACACAAGAAAGGATTTTTTTGATAACTGACAGCATAGCTAGTATGTTTTGGATACAAAGTGTATTAAGGTTTTAATATCTATTGAGGATTTTCCTCCTCAACAAGACACATTTTTATAAGACATGTAGCAGACGGGTTATGCCCTACGCTTGTATTTTGCTCAACTCTTACAAGAGTTTACGAGTCCTACAAAACAAATTCATGCATATGATTAAAGGCTAATTCATATATACTGGCGTTATAATGCGTTGCACAGCTAGTTTCTAGATATATGTGGCTCATGGAACTAAACAATAGATAGTTAAGTTGAGCGTGCCATGAACAAAAGGCAGGGAAGAAATGGGACCGTCTTTCCGCAATCGTACGAGAAATGGAGTGGCATTCTTACCGAACGTTAAATACTCTCCAACCGTATGCTGATATAACGATGACTGTTAGTTGCTTGTGCAGATGATGACGCCCTCTGTGGTACAATTGCCTAGTTCGATTCCCAGATCGAGTCTTGTACCGGTACCGATTCAGCGTTTCGGTATGATGCCGTGTAGAAACCGATATGGAGAAGAGGTTCAGCCGACAACGCAATGGTGCTGCAGATATTCATGGTAAAGTGAAGTGCACTTTACCCGCGAGGTATATAGGAAAAAAAAAGTATCCTGTTGGCGAACCACAGGGCAGACAAGTAAATATATATACAAGGTAGGCAAAACGTGATGAGATATATCTATCAAGGATGAAAATAATATAAGGAACAACCACAATTTTTTTTTTTTTTTTTGGTGTAAGTAAAGGCAAGACCAAACTGCGGCGCCCAACATGAGTAACCTAAGCGGTTTTTGCGTGTCTTAGCGTTCCACGTGCCACCAAACAAAAGACACGCCGTTTGAGCAAGTTGCCACCGTTGCGAAGCTTGATTGGTTTGACTAATGAGGCAAACACAAGCACTGATTAATAACCGACACAGGTTTAACGTAGCGGTGTGGCCTTCTCTTAAGAGACAGCTGCAGATAAAAATCCCTAAATATCGGAAACTAAAAAAAATTCAAGATGCCTGTTTCCTACACTGATAGAATATTGCAAATGGAAATTCAACTCTCAGATTCCATTGAGTTAAGTATATAGCGAAAGGAAAGTAGGAATGTACCGTGAAGTAGCAATGTTGCAGTTCTAACAGGTTAATCCATCTATGGGCAAGTTTCTTAATTGACGGAGCAGCCTCCAAAACCCTCTAAGTCTTAAATAAACAAAGCACTAGAATGTTCGATAAAAGTAGACGGGCAAATGTGATAGGTATCAGCAACGGAACCCTCAATCACCATTATTTCCCCCTTCAGCCACGACAATCCAATAGCAATTACGGGCAATTCGGTCAGCTAATGTTTATTCGAAGAGCATTCGGTTTCGTATTAATGAAGGAAATCGATACCACTCGCGTGACAAAACTGAAAAGTACCTCAGAAGAACGAAATACTGAAACGACGTTCCGACATAAAAGCTACTTACCAGAACCAGTAGTAATTATAGTAACTAACTGTATCATCATGATCAGCCCATTACTGGCTCACTACAGAGCACGGGTCTCCTCTCAATATGAGAAGGGTTTGGCCATAGTCCACCACGCTGGCCATGTGCGGATTGGCAGACTTCACACGCCTTTGAGAACATTATGGAGAACTTTCAGGCGTGCAGGTTTCTTCACGATGTTTTCCTTCACCGTTGAAGCAAGTGATATTTTAATTTTTTTAAAACGCACGTAACTCCGAAAAGTTGGGGGTGCGTGCTTGGATTCAACTATATATCGATATACAATGTTGAAAAACAGTAAGTGGACGTTACTTTTAGCGAGACTGGAACAAGCCATATCATAAAAATATATATTGCTCATCACACACTACATAATCGTTCTTGCATGTTTCAGTTAAATCAAAGAAATAGCACTTAACAAGTGTATTATCGAAACCATAGCGAGTTACCGACATAGCTCAGAGGATTGCGAAGTTGAAGTGGCAATGGGCGGGGCACATAGCTCGGAGAACCGATGGACGTTGGGGTCCCAAGGTGCTGGAATGGCGACCTCGCACCGGTAAACGTAGCGTTGGTCGACCCCCAACTAGGTGGACAGACGACATCAGACGAGTCGCAGGGAGCCGCTGGAAGCAAGCGGCCCAAGACCGTGAGCATTGGAACTCCCTACAAAAGACCTATGTCCAGCAGTGGACGTCAATCAGTTGATAATGATGATGATGATCGAAACCAAAGGAGTAACTTTAACCTCTAACATGAGTGTTACCTTTAATCATTCTTACAATGCTATCAGTAGCCTAAGTTAAAGCATCAAATCAGAATTTCCATTTTATTACAGTATAAATTTTATTTGCAAGTAAAATTTTCGAAACATCAGTTAAGGGTAAGAGAACGCAAAAGCTATATACATGAACATCGATCAAACGGTCTATCTAAAATCTACATAGATAAGGATCTAGTCGAGAACCTTGAGGGCTAACAAAACGGAGTGATCCAGTACACGAGAACGACAGTTATTTCAGTAATAACGAAAAACTTATTACAAATGTGTTACAGGTTCACGAGACCGTAAAGCAATTCTCGGAAGGTAATAGAAGGACAAGACGACAGCGCGAGATGAGAGGCCTCTACGTGATGGGAATATCGAATATAAGAAAAGAATGGTCGAGAAAATACGGGTAATGTTTTTTTCCCTTAAAGTAAGAAACATTCAACACGATTAACGACCCTAGATTTGATAGAAGCTTCTAGAAAGTTTCATATTAGCAGAAATTAATATATAAAATATTAAAAAAAAATCTAATCGAATCAGATGTGAGTTTTCATTTTATTGTTATATATCTAAGTTATCAGCAGAAAATTATATAGTCTATACGTAAGCCTAATATAATTTTAGATTTAGATTGGACTGTAAATATAAATTTAGAGAATATATTTCGCAGAATCGGTAATAATTAGTAGAAATAGAGAATAGATAGATTAGGATTGTAAAAATAAAGATAAAAATTGCTAGGTAGCACAGTAACTATGTGTGCCCTTTTTTTTAAAGTTAACCGATATAAATAAATCCGTTCGAATAGCTTAATGCAGCACAACCAAAATACTCGCAGCAGTAATATATTACACGGTTGGTAAGACTAAGGGAGTGATAAAATTAGATATTGAAGTCAATGGCATGTGAGAAAGTGATTCGACAGATATAGAAAACGTGTGCGAATCCCCTACTTGGTAATAAAACAGATGAGACAGCATTCTACTTATGGTTAGAGTGATAGTTAGTTTTTTTTCATAGAAAGTTACAAGATACCAAATACGTATATTTCTAGAAATCTAAATTTTAATTATGATCAAAATAGTTATTATAATGAATCAACAACAGGTTTAATGTGACCTCATATATAATACATTGAACACATTAAAATAACCTAAACAAATCAATTGCCTTCCTTGCTTAATCTTTATTCATTAGCCATGGTCTCCAGAACTGCTCTTCAAAACTTTGAGCCCACATATGACATTCAGTCGGAGTTACTTTTTTGTTGTACTGTTATTATTATTACTTAGTTCACCAATTTTTATTTAATTCGGCACATGAAAGTTAATCCATATAGCACCAAAGTTAAGAACTATTATGACGACATAAGAATAAAATTTGATCTGAAGCAAATCAGCCCTTTGATGGCAGCCATACACACAGAGAGAGACAAAAGAGTCAAAGTTTTATATTTCTTCCAACATAAGTGTTGTAAGAAAAATAAATAGTAAAACAAAACAGAAAAAGTTGAAATGAAAGTACAGTACGTGACGAACGTTAAAATGCAATGTTTCAACACACGTAAATGACAATGCAGCTGAAAACTTACGTCACACGGGCCACGACCCCACTAATGCGGACTGATGCTGCCATATTGCGGTTTTTCGCCGAAGGAATCACTAATCCTACTTTATATAACCGTACGAACATCGCCGATCGATAATATGACATGGAATCAAATGACGAAATTTCTGTTAAAGCTTTGTGCTGTAAAATCAAAACCCTACTTGTGTAATAGCTATACTTACAAAGGTCGGTATTTGATTTGACTTTTCAAATTTTTTGACGGCTATTTCACCTGGTGGTAAGTGATGATGCAGTCTAGGATGGTAGCGGACTAACCTGTTAGGGGTATGGTAAACCCATACTCCTAATTGGTTACTACACGACATCGTGGCGGAACGCTAAATCGCTTGGCGACACGTCTTTGTCCGTAGGGTGGTAACTAGCCACGGTCAGCTAGCCAAAACTAAATTAAAAACGTTTACAAACAATATTGGATGGTTAAAATGGGGTTAAGAACATGAACAACTACTTAAGTTAATAAATAGGTTTTGTGTAAAGTAAGATTCAAGTTTTAAGATATTGAAAATATTGATAATTGCCAATTGCCTGAACATATGTAGGAAAAGACTAACTAGATTAACATGGATTTGATTGATTGATTTCTAGATTTGTCAATCCGCAAGATACCTATATAGACCTACGTAACATGATCAATAATGACTCACATAAAACGATAAAACATTAAAGAGGGGGTAGTATTGGAAAATAAAAGATGTATAAAATATTAGAGAGAACTAAGTGAAACAACGTTAAAAAATCGAGCGGATCGAAGCATAAATATTTTATGGAGTAGTTACAAATGAAAGGGCAGCCCGCCCCTCCGGCGCCACACGATAGGACATGAAAACTGATAATATATTTAAAACAGGCTTTAAAACCCGCGAGGGGAAAACGAAAAGCGAATTTACAACCTTTGGGATTACAAGTGTTACTTGGCGGAGGAGTGTGTTTGAAACTTTGAAGGGGCGCGAATGGAATTGGTTTATATAAGCTAAGAGCTGCAAGAGGATGGTTTTAAAAATATTCTCGCATGTCAAAATAGTTTGTTAAATTTTTAAGTGTATTTTATGAATTAAAGATGAGAATTTTAATAAGGAACTCGTAGTTATGTGATTAAAGAAGTGTCAACGAAGTTATCCTGCTCCAAAACCATGTTACGTATGAAACCCATGTAGCTTTACACACATTTATAAATGTAGAAAATAATTTGATAATCAAAGTCGGTATTAACTAAAATTAGTATTAATAAACACAGGGTAAGAAAAAAGTAAGCTTAGAAAGATCTACTCTCGAAATCTTAACTCTTGAGTCGACATAGTGTAACGACATTTACACGAGTACACCCCACACTTGTAAATTAATGAATTCTTAAGTTTTTGACCCAAGTAATTGTTTGACAAGCAAAAAAGATGGACGCAGATAGCGCTTTTCTATTGCGCAGATTGACTACAATATGCCCTGCAGAAAAACGCAAAATTGACGTTAGATACTCCTATGCTATTATTCCTCCTAGCGCCATCTATTGTTAGCAATCTGTACTATTACCATCACAAATGCCATCTTTTGAACGTTATATGATATAGCATTACCAACAAAAAAGGTAATTTTTTTAAGTTGATTTATATCCATATCTTGTCAATATGATGAAATGAAAAAAGTCTTTATTTTCATTGATTGTTTTATAAAAATAATTTTGTTTCTTTCACAAAACGTGACTAGACGTATGCGTACGTAACATTATATCCTCTTAGTGGCGACTTGATGAAGTGACACGAATCATGCTACTTTAGTCGACCTAAAAATCAGGACCTAAGTGCTGACTGGTTTCTAGGTCGAGTAAATCTCGAGCCACTAGTTACGACACAATTTCAGGCAATCAAAAAGACACCACGGTAGATCAAATGAAATAGTCATAAAATCCCTTTTAAAATGTATAAAAAGTTATTACATTTCCAATTGGCATTTTATCTAGAAGGCAGTGTCATCACATGGGACCCCAAAACCACATACGCAAATTTAATTGGCAATTTGCAAAGGTGAATGTGGCCCGTAACTTCGTGTCACATTAGCTGAACATCAGAAGGGGTGCCGAACTTGTTGAGTCAATTAAACTCAGCTCTAATGATCCCACCCTAAACAATTGTCATCTCCAGCCCCGTAATGTCTCTTTACTAGAGGGTACATTAGCAATTTGTGTACAAACATATTAACCTTTTATGCAAATGGATCTCATTTGTAGGCAGTAGGTGCCCTTGAAGGGACGCCAATTAAGGCTTAGCAAATAAAGAATGCATTCACCAATAAATTACTGAAAGGGCTGAGTAATGATTACGCGACGTTTGCGTGTGCGGCGTTAAAAAGGGTCATTAGGCGATAAAAAGGGTTATTATTTGAGAGGACAATATATTACAACTAATGAAATACAAGAGGGTGCAGGTCAGATGTGGGGATAGATATCGGGGACATAAATAGTCTTTAAATTATTGAAGCTGTTAATTTAATAACTATATTACAAACAGCTTATTTTAAAAGATCTATTTTGAATTAATTGTAAAGGCTTGCACAGGAAAACGGAAAAGAAAGATTCTATTGCGCAGAATGGTGGACGCATGTGGTAGTTTTAGCCAACAGTACAAAATGGTTGACATTATGCAGTAATGTTTAATCAATATGTCTAGCGACGTCGATACGCAGACAGACGCATTGACTGTATCTGTAACAAAATTACGAGACTGTAAACATTTTTTCAAGACAATAAATATAAAATTAAGACGCAGTATAAGTTATCTAGACACGAAATAAATTTTCCTTATATAAATGGTGTGATTAAATACGCCATACCTTTCCCCTACTAGGCTAGCTTGTTATCATCTGAATTTGAATTATCACTTTTTTGCAGGGATTGCAGTCAGTGGCTCATGAAAAGAGCAAAACGCCGCCTATTCCTTCATCCGTGAATGATACAGGTAATGAAAACTTATTACCGGTATCGGCGCACGACGTAGAAGCCGGCCGGTGTTCGCTGTGAGGTTAAGTCAACTTTAAAATTAAAAAATAGTTTTTATATAATCAATGAAAACAATGGTGTATAGAGATTTCTTCAGTTCTGCGCTTTTCTTTGCCAGGTGTTAGATTATGTGGCTCTTCACTATATTATACTAATTTCTCATGCCGAATATGGTGACAAAATTAATAACACAGAAAAATATGCAATGGTTTAGTTAAGTTTTCTAAAAAAATAATCAGCGTTAGTTATAGAAGAATAAAAGCAATTTGGGTACCTTCTTATCCACGTATTAATGAAATGCAATCATTTTTGTATGGAATCTTTTAAAAATATTGCAGATTCGTTATTTTACGTAAACGAAATGAAAATCATTATAGTGTCGTTAAAATCACAAGCTTTTTTGTGGGCGTTTTATCCTCACTCCGAGCATGCCGGTACCGGCTTAGCCGGTGACAGCGCAGTATCCAGTAAAAGAACTTCTTCGCAGCTGCTCAAACCTGCTGGCAATACGGGCGCGCGGCATGAGTGGCAGAAGCACTGCATCACCGAATCCCGAACTAGTCCTATCAGCATGGTGGTAGCTTGAAATTGACTATCTATCTAACGTGTGACGGAGTCGCGTCGCGGCGCGGGCGGACTGCGCGACTCTCGTCCGGAAACTGAGCCACGCTGGGGGGAGGGTAGTCGGTCGATAGCGGCACTGCGCCCCGCACCCCCGTCCTGCGGACTCACCCCGTCCCCACCCCAGCCCGCCGTCCCTAACTTGATAACCCCGCGCAACAAAATAAGCCTACCGAATGGAAAAATAATGTCATCCGCGATTGTATTAGCTTCTTTGAGATTTACGAGACAACATATCAACTTAATATTCTGACATGTATTTTTGCTACCATTACGTATATTCCATTTTCTTGAACAAATGCTACAGGGTTTTAAGAGATCTCGCTCTAATACGACTTATACGAGTTTTTTTTTATCTTTTAACGGAAGCTTCAAATTAGAAAAGGCGTACCTATTATAGCGTGACGGAAGATAACACAGATAGACCTTCTAATGAAGGGGTCCAGGGACAGGTGAGACAAACTAATTTAAGAGCTCAGACTCGTTCGGGTCCCGGTGGGCTTCTCGCTCATAAAAACTCCGAATCCAGGGAGGTCGGGTGGCCGTATAGAGTGAGCGAGGGGGCACCATGCGGCGGTTCCGCCGCCGTCTCGGCGCCGCCACCCGCAGCCAATTAACAGCCAGCAAAGCAACGTTGAATTTGTTTCACCACTCGGGATTGCTTCCGATTGATTTCCCGTTACTTCAAATCTATTAGCGCTGCATAATCAAGGATCTCACGAGTTCCCGTACTTACGTTACTTAAGAATTACAAACTAACGTCCATTTTGTATTACATGCTATTGCATAAATGCATCCAACTGATACGTATATTTAAGCGTTCTCAAGAATGGCCCAATGGAGACATTTTATTGGGAATCAACATAAAATTACAATGCGATAAGTTGATAATGACAATTGCGATGGTCACAAGTCGCAACGGAGTATTCACGCACGCATACAAGTTCAACCAGGGATGATTTGCTATTGAACATTATTCAAGCCAAATACGAAAACATGAGGCCCGACTCGACATCAATAGTTGTTTATTTGCTTTGAGTCGCAATTAATAGGTATATTTTGCCCTTAAATGCAATTTTCAGTCGGTGTATGTAAAACTGAAATGGTTGGTTACTTTGACTGCATCGCCGGTGATGTCGTAACCTCGTGCACCGGTAACACCGGCCGGCGCGCCGATCGATCACGGCCAACAACCCCTACGCCGCGCCCCCTGCGGTAATAACTGGGAATTCCAGGAGTGAGCACCACACTCCACTCGACCCTCGAATACACTAAGGAACTGTGGAAATACCACTGACGGCGTCCGACATCCGTGCGCCCCTCGATATAATTGATACCTATAGACAGTAATTGTCTATCACAACCCACAACTGCAAGTTTACTATTTGATAAAATGCAAGAACTTTCGAGAACTTAAGAAGTCGGTACACAAAGTGTAGTATCTTCAATTATGTTACACTATCCATTTTATGATTGCATTTTTTTTTAAGATTCGTTGAGTGACAAATAAACTATTTTAATCAGCTTATATTTTATTCGAAAATTTAGTAATGACTTGATGATGGCAACAATGATGCTAATGCATTTCTCTAATTGCAATGAAAATTTTGCAACTTGAGATAAGTGATATTGACGGTACTTTCACAGATAGGTATAGGACTTTATTAACATTAGAAGAACCGAATCCTTTTGCACGGAACTTTTTCATTCAGATGAAAATAGAACGTTAGGTTAAAAGTGTCCTAGAATTCTTTATATCAAGAAATATGGGGAAACAGGAAATGTTGGCAAAAGCTTTAAAGCAATAAAATGAAACGACATAAAAAATTAAAGCTTAAAAATGTTAAATCAACTTAAAAATTAAACTTCCTTAATAGTTTTATAATACGAACAATTTCATTAAAGCGAAGGTATGGCGCCCAACATGGGGCCACCAGGATTAATATAATTCGTACTAAGGAACCGGTCCCACCGCAAACGAGGAGCGAAATGCGAATATAGATAGAATCTTTAAAAGACCTAATATATTGTGTGTAGTTCCCATAGTCTTGTCGTTAGCACATAAGCGACTGCTACACCTTTTTTTTTATCCACTACAAGTTAGCCCTTGACGGCAATCTCACCTGATGGTAAGTGATGATGCAGTCTAAGATAGTAGCGGGCTAACCTGTTAGGGGTATGGTACTCCTAATTGGTTTCTACACGTCTTTGTCAGTAGGTTGGTAACTAGCCACGGCCGAAGCCTCCCACCAAACCAAAACGTCTGTAAAACGTATTGCTCATGTGATGACAATCCTTCCGGCATCTATATTTCCTACCACGTAAAACCTTAAAGACAAAAGTGATTAGCATTTTCTAGGTAAGCGTAGCGGTAAACTTACCAGAAATTGTTGTCGATAAGCGCAAACTTATCGATTATAAAAAAGTGCGAATGCGACGGACGGTATTTGAATGCTAAGCGGTCTCTCGGCCAGAGTTATGTACTGCCAAGAGAGTAAGCATTTTTTATCATTGATAGTGCTTTTCTCGTCGACATCACAGTGTTAACTTAAAGCGATCAAACATTCAAATATAAAAAATGCGGCATCTATATCTATATTATCTACGTTTTTCGAGCGAAAAATTAGTCGCTTGATCTTCCGTGGTGGGACAAGTGCCTTACCCGGCTTTTTATACTTCAGACTCGCAATATAAAGCCGTAATCATACTTGAAGGGCAAGATATATTGCCCTTTATTAAAGCTAAAAACAACCTATCTCACACAAATTATCGTTCTAACTTATCCACTAAAATAAAATGTTAACACTTATGACCATTAACACCTATTGTAGATCGACAGTCTATGTCCAGCGCTTGTAGAACCGGACTTAGACGTAATTAACTTAAGTGTACATAGAATACCAAGTTCCATGTTATAAATGCAACAGTAATACTATTAGGATGGATTAAATACCGGAGGTTGAACGTTTTATTTGCTATTGGATAGATTATCACTATTATCAAACCAAGACTAGCTCACTGCAGGCCAAGAGTCTCCTCTCAGCATGATGTGGTTTAACGGTATTACAAAACGCTTGCCACGTGCGGATTACTCTTAAGAACAGTGTAGAGAACTTTCAGGCATACAGTTTTGCTCACGATATTCTCTTCCATGATTGGTATTTAATTTAGACTTGCTTAACGACGAATTTAATTTTGACGACCTCCGTGGCGCAGTGCGTGCGCTGTTGTATTATAAAGTCGGAGGTTCTGGGTTCAATTCCCAGCTCGGCTTCGGCCGTGGCTAGTTACCACACTTCCGACAAAGACGTGTTTCTTTAGCTTTCCGGCACGATGCGATGTCTCTTAGAAACCAATTAGGAGTGTGAGTTTACCACACCCCTAACAGGTTAGCCCGCTACCATCCTAGACTGCATCATCGCATCATCACTTACGACCAGGTGAGATAGCAGTCAAGGGCCAACTTGAAGTGTATAAAAAAATGTATCTGCTGGCTTCTCGAACACGACACGAACATATATACATCATCATCATCATGATCAACCCATTACCGGCTCGGGTCTCCTCTCAATATGGGAAGGGTTTGGCCATATTCCACCACGCGGGCCATGTGCGGTTTGGCAGACTTCATACGCCTTTGAGAACATTACGGAGAACTCTCAGGCGTGCAGGTTTCCTCACGATGTTTTCCTTCACCGTTGAAGCAAGTGATATTTTAATTACATATAGGTACATAGATACAGCCTAAATAGAGTTTGTAACTGTATTATTCGTGACCGGCGCGGCGCGGCAACAAGTTGAGTCACGTGCTAGCCGGCTTCGGCAAAGAATATTAAGGAGCAGCGGCGCGCGTCCGCCTGCGAGACGGTATCGATTTTGCCTTGTTTCAGACATTTCAGGGTTTGTTTGAAGATCGCAATCTGACTACATACATATCACGACTGTAATTCAATCATACCTTACATCTGTATCACTGGACTAATCCCAGTGTGTATTTTTATTTGTATCGAACTGTGATGTACTCCTACTCTAAATTAAATTCCCAACAAACTATGGAGGTTTGTTGGGAATTTAATTTATAATTGCTTAACGGCGAATTAAATTTCGACGACCTCCTTGGCGCAGTGCGTGCGCTGTTGTATTATAAAGTCGGAGGTTCTGGTTTCGATTCTCAGCTCGCTGGTGGGAGGTTTTGGCCGTGGCTAGTTACCGACAAAGACGTGTCGCCAAGCGATATAGCTGTCCGGCACGATGTCGCTTAGAGAGAAGACTATTTTGAATGAACAGTGAATATTTTTATTTGTATCTAACTGTGAAGCAAAATAAAAAATTACTTATGTTAAGTAGGGTTAGTTTAAGTATTTTTAAAACGTGTTCCTGTGGGACTACGGAGGAAACGTCGACAAGTTCCGAGTTAGAAGGTGCTTTTTTATAATATCTTGTATATAAAAATGTAATTAAATTCATGTCTTTGAAATAAGGGCATTAGAATCTGAACTTGTACTAACTAGCTTTAGCTGAAAGGCTAAACATTTGCTTTTAAAACTTTTACAATTTGTAATTTATATGTTTATTTAAGTCTTAATTTATTTGTCTCTTCATCCGAGTTTCAACTGTAAACATAAATTGTTAATAGCGGTGAATTAGGCCCCACGATACAGGATTAAATAGTGTGGGTCTCAACGGATGTACTAAAGTTTGTAAAGTTTTTGGCAAATGTTTTTAATTTATTTATTTTTTTCTAATGTACCCTCTTTACCAAATTTATATAACCATTACGATTGAACTTCTGTCACTGTTAGTAATTAAAGTATAAAATGACATAATTAATTTAATTATGTCATTTTATAATCATAAAGCGGTGATAGCCTAGTGGTTAGGGCGTCAGCCTCCTAATCAGTTCGAATCTGGGCACGCACCTCTTACTTTTCGGAGTTGTGCGTTTTTAAAAATTAAAATATCACTTGCTTCAACGGTGAAGGAAAACATCGTGAGAAAACCTGCACGTCTGAGAGTTCTCTATAATGTTCTCAAAGGCGTGTGAAGTCTACCAATCCGCACTTGGCCAGCGTGGTGGACTATGGCCGAACCCTTCTCATATTGAGAGAAGACCCGTGCCGTGCTGTAGCGAGCCGGTAATGGGTTGATCATGATGATGATAATCATAAAATTGGGCCTCTTCTCAGACCTACGCAGAATCTACGCAATCAGGGTTTGATTGCGTAGATTAATTTTTGTAAGTTAACGCATGTATTCCGTTATCACAATCGCAAAATGATGCAATAATTAAGACGTATGAACGCTTCATGGGTGTTTAAAAAATTCTCGTGGTTTAAGAAAACGAAACGGTTTATCTAACGGTGCACGTGGCTGCCAATTATTGTTACACAGACTGACTCATACACTTGTATTTCGGTAACTTTATCATATTCGATTTCATTTACGTCAATTGATAAATAATAGTTCTCGACGTGATTCTAGTCCTGCAGGTAATTCAGAAATGTTAGTTCAGATTCTCAGTACCTGATGATAAGATCTTATGTAGCCTAAGGTGGAGCATGCTCGTTTTTTTTCGGACTGTCTATTAGCTGTACTAACCCTTTTGGTTGCGAAAGCGTAACCGGGTGGCTTCGGAAAGAAGCTCTGCCAGAAGAAATTTTGAGCCCTAGGGCTCGAAGAAACTAAGGGAACGTCTGCCTAAGGGCGCCTCCTTTGAGGCCGAACCTCGTCTTAGGCGACGTTTGGGGTAACGGGGGGGTCGGACGGTGAGTGGTCACCACGCCGCTGGTAGAGCCCACGTCCTGATGACGTATGATAGCGGGGACCTCGTCGTCGCCGGCGAAGACGATGTACCTAGACTATGGCTATAGACTCTTGACTACTTTTATTATAGGTGGTGGGCATAACAAATAACGCAAAACGTTCCGGAACTTAGCATTGCTTTTTAAAAACGAGCAAACCAAGCGCTTCGTATTGGACCATGGGATATTATTTATTAACTACATAAGGGTGAAGAGGCCTAGCGATGGTAAAAAGGTAAGGTAAAAGATAATTTATGTCTCAAAGCAAAAATGCACCACTTTTATCATAATATAAAATGTTTATGCTAATTATTTAATGTGAGACTCTTTCGTAATAACTCGGGTCAATTCTGTCAAGACCCTTTAGAACGTATGTATTTTATTAACACGCAATTTGCTTTAATTTGCTACTCAAGGCAAAAATTACACATGAATTGAACAAAGGCCACTGGAAATCAAATAAAGTCAGAATTGAAATAATTTTGGAATTACGGTAACGGTACTTTGTAATTGAAATATTTGATTTCTATACTGCTTTATACCTTTTTTAAATACACTCATACAAGTCTTACAGCCTTTTTAAAACGTCTTGTCTGTTAAGCACTTAATTGTGAATCTACTATGAGTTTTTGTGTTGAATGATTTAAATTTTTAATCTTCATCTTCCTAACATGGTACTGGTATTTATAGATAATTCATCTTTACTTATGATAGTAACAAAGGATGCTTCTTCAAACCTAGTAAGTTGCTCATCCATCCATTTACTAACTCCAGTCACCACCGTGCATATTTCTACAGGATAATTTTAACATTAATCTATAAGGACGAAGTCGCATCAGCTAGTTCACAATATGAGTCTGAAAATTCCGTAAAAGGAACTTTATTTGGATACACTATAATTGTCAAAGTGTTAATTTTACCACCATGGAACTATGTGCTTTAATTGCAGGGGATACAGTCTTAAATTCCTCGCACAGTGTGGAGAATTGATGGCAACCAGTACGCACAGCTCATGCCAAGTCCCGAGGGTTGTTAATTTATTATAATGATTCACATGTTGTGGAAATTCAGCGCCTTTTTAGTCTTTTTTGCGAATAGGTTCCGTTTCCAAAAGCAATTACCAAGTTAAAGCTTTCAGCTTTGGCGACTCTACAGCTATGACGTCTAGACTGTGCGTAACAGAAACGGAGTTTTTTTATTTCATTCGCACTTTTGGTGCGTTTCAACATAGTCTTTCCGGTGTTGGGTGCTGAGAGAGTAGGAATTAACTGATAATCTATTGTAAAGTGTAACTTTTCGGACGGACGGTACAGCCAGAAGTTGCCCACTCGTCCCAAACTTAAATAAGTTAATGTCTGTGACACAGTTTTTTCAACTAATACTGATGTTATTAAATTTATGATTCCTCTGTAAATATGAGACACAATAAAGAATTTTTTCATTTTTTTTCAACTTTTAAGGACGACAATATATTATACTATACCTGTGACTAGATAGTTGTAATGATTGAATAAAGTCTTAAAAATAAAATAAGTCTGCTATGAAAATATGAGCGAGACGAATATAGAATAACTCTTGTCCGAGAGCAGCATACTGTGACGTCATAAATCAGATTACAGTCAGACACCAGCGGCCCATCTGTTCCCGGAAAAGTTTGCACAGTTTGGCAAAGGAAAGGAATATCTTTGAACGAATTATTACAAAGTTGTAACAGCTCCATTACAGTTTTATTGTATGAGACCGTTTACATACTTCACGCAAACATATCCCTCCGGGGAACATGTTTGCGTGAAAAGTGCTCATTACAATAAGTGAGAAATATCCAAAGTGTTAACTTATTCTGCTTTCATGCCATACACATGTCATCAAATCAGAAATGACTAATGTGCTAAAATAGTAATCACACAACCTAGCCGGGTAAGTATAGACTGCAGGAACCCCAGCGAGTCGCTGGTATAAAAGATGTATACCTCATCATCATCATCATGATCAACCCATTACAGGCTCATTACAGAGCACGGGTCTCTCCTCTCAATATGATAGTCCACCACGCTGGCCATGTGCGGATTGGCAGACTTCACACGCCTTTGAGAACATTATGGAGGACTCTCAGGCGTGCAGGTTTCCTCACGATGTTTTCCTTCACCGTTGAAGCAAGTGATATTTTAATTGTTTTAAAAACGCACATAACTCCGAAAAGTTAGAGGTGTGTGCCCGGATTCGAACCGCCGACCTCTGATTAGGAGGCTGACGCCCTAACCACTAGGCTATCACCGCTTCACATACCTATCCATCATGAATGTCCAATGCAAGTAAACGAAGATGAGCTAATCAAAGTAATCTATTTCAAAATCATTTCATTCGGCCATCCATGCAAATGTACGAATTAACTTAAACCCCAGTTTGCTTTACTGAATAGAAAGAGTAAGTTAAAAATGTTGTCTCAAGGATCATAATGTTTTTGCTTGTAGGTTCATTTTGAAATTTTTCGTCATCTAAATGTAAATTTGTGGCACCAATTCATAATAACAGAGATTTATTCGGCGTGGAAGGCATGCAAATAATTTGTAAATGAAATTTCTGGAACGTCTCGCTGCGGATGAACTTAACAAATGAATGAGTTTTAATGTATATTTTTTCGAAGAACGTAATATTTATACGTAATATTTTCCTTTCGCTTTCATTAATTGAACATATACATTTCCATCATTGCAAGTTTACTGGATGTACTGAAAAATTTTAATGGATGCATGAAGCAGAGATCATAATATAACTATATACGGATTAAGAAATATATAACTTCAAATCATGGTATTTTCTGTATCAGAAAGCTAGCTAGATTCCCACTTGTACTACTGTACTCTACCTTAAAACTAAGACTCCTTTAAATATTGAAGATTTTGGATTAGGTTGATTATTAAAACAGGGTGTAAACCGGATTATCTTCTAACGAAAAATCTTGTCTGCAACTGTTTCTTATAAATTACTAGCTGGCGCCCGCGACTTCGTCCGCGTGGAATAAGTCTTTAAAATTCAGTCAGAATAAGTTGTAAAATTTCCTACAGGAACTCTTATATGTCACTCTCCAGGTCCTCAACGATACTTTCAAAAAACACGTCGATCCATTGCTCTATTGCGACGTGATTGAAGGACAAACCAACATACAAACACACTTTAGCATTTATAATATTACTATGATTTTGTCTGGATAGTAAGGATTTCTTAGTACGAAGTATTTCAGTGTTATCTAATTATACCTCGAGTGGATTCAAAGAAGTAAAACTTTATAAGATTTTCATTCAACATGAACCCCGTTATTAACCTCTGCGGCGGATTTTCACAAATGATTTTCTTAGCGATGTCTACGCCTAAGCAGGGCCTAACTTCCAAATTCCTTTTCATTCTTTATGTTTCCACTTGCAAAAGAGCTTATACCTACATGTCGTTATTACTGAAAAGTAATTCTCTAATTACCGATTTTTATTATTTCTCTAATTCCAGAAACGCAGAACTTACATGTAACCTTCGAACCCCTAACCCCTCTCACTCCTTAGGGGTGGATTTTTGTAATATTGTGTATAAACGTTTTTATTATTAAAACAAATAACCTAAATGTCATTTTCATGTCCCTAGCTTCGAAAACTTAGAATCCTCATGAAAACTTCCTACCCCCATTTCACCCCCCTTAGGGTAGATTTTCGTAACATTGATTAAACCAATATTTATTATTTATATTATAATTAACAACTTAGTTCCCCACTTTCATGTCTCTAACTTCAATAATTTAGGACTTTCAAACAAACTTCCAACCCCCATTTCTACCCCTCAGGGGTGGAATTTGTAATATTGCGCATACAGGTTTTTATTATTTAAAACAATTTACCTAAATGTCAATTTTCATGTCCCTAACTTCGAAAACTTAGAATCCTCATGAAAACTTCCTACCCCCATTTCACCCCCCCTAGGGTAGATTTTCGTAACATTGATTAAACAAATATTTATTATTTATAATTAACAACTTAGTTCCCCACTTTCATGTCTCTAACTTCAATAATATAGGACTTTCATACAAACTTCCAACCCCCATTCCTACTCTTTAGGGGTGGATTTTTGTAATATTGCGCATACAGGTTTTTATTATTTAAAACAATTTACCTAAATGTCAATTTTCATGTCCCTAACTTTGAAAACATAGAATCCTCATGAAAACTTACAACCCCCATTTCACCCCCCTTGGGGTAGATTTTCGTAACATTGATTATACAGATCTTTATCATTAATAATTAAAAACTTAGTTGCCAACTTTCATGTCTCTAACTTCAAAAATAAAGGACTTTCATACAAACTTCCAACCCCCATTTCAACCCTTTAGGGGTGGATTTTCTCAAAACCGGTTCTTAGCTGACCTCTACTTTATAAAAGAAATCTACCTTCCAAATTTCAAGTTCGTTCGTTCTATAGTTCCTGAGATATCGTGATCATCAGTCAGTCAGTCAGTCAGTGGTATTTCGCTTTTATATATATAGATTACTTGGGCTACACATTTCTGTTATTTTATATTACTATTTGAATAAAGAAAAAGCAGACAGTTTCTTTAACCAGTAAGAAAACCAACACCAATTTTGTTAACAAAATTTGTTTGCTATCCCAGTGGAATTTAGATGATGTATAAAAAATTTATCACACATAATGACAAGTTTTATGATGAAGAGCATATTTTGAGGCAATAAGTGATTCACATTATTCGTAGCAGACAAACATCATTTCGATCCTCTAGATTGTGATATCGAGTGGGGTCGGCTGGGGCGATGTTATAATGACCCCCGCTTTGTATAACATCTTCATTTCCTTTCCATCTATCGTCAGTTTTATTTTACGGTTCACTTCATTGGCTTTGATTGATCGCTACATTGCCATGATATTTTGTTTTCCCTTCTCGATTCTTGGGGGTATCTGGAATTACTTTATATTCTGATGTTTTATCAATGTAAAACACTAGCTTGTAGAAAAGTCCTACTATAGTGTAAAGGATTATGTAAATGATAAACAAGCATGGGTGTGATTATTGCTCTAATAAGATAGTTCTTAATATAATTTTAAGCGGCATGTGAGATGGTGATACCAAAAAGAAAATTTACCTGGCTAAGTTTGTTGTGGGCTTCTTTTTAGACCGGGGCGCGTTGGGAACCCTCGTAGCTTTAGTTTTAAGTTTACGAATGTAGTTATCACCATCAAATCACTGCTATGTAAATTATTGACGCGTCAAAAGCGCCTTTTAAAGGACTATTTGAATAAAAATTATTTGAATTTGAATGTACGTATATAGACCATCTAAATGGATTACTAGTTGATGCCAAATACTTCTTCCGTGTAGATAAAGGGTTTATAGAAATTCGTGTAGCCGTGCAACGTTTGTAATGAAAGGTGATAATGCCTAATTAAGAAGCGGTGATAGCCTAGTGGTTAGGGCGTCAGCCTCCTAATCAGAGGTCGACGGTTCGAATCCGGGCACGCACCTCTAACTTTTCGGAGTTATGTGCGTTTTAAAAACTTCACTTGCTTCAACGGTGAAGGAAAACATCGTGAAAAAACCTGCACGCCGAAGAGTAATGTTCCTCCGTAATGTTCTCAAAGGCGTATGGCCTGCCAATCCGCACATGGCCAGCGTGGTGGACTATGGCCGAACCCTTCTCATATTGACCCGTGCTTTGTAGTGAGCCGGCAATGTGTTGATCATGATGATGATGATGAATGCCTAATTTGTTAAAGATGTCAATAGAATTAAATAAAAGGGAGATTTTAGGACCATCTTACTTAAGGAAAATGTTTATCTCAAAATCAATCAACCTAAAATCATTGATCACAAGAGGCAATAGAGTTTTTAAATTCCCACAGAGACATAGGCCCAGCAGAGCAAATCTATCAGTTTTTTTTATCCACTACAAGTTAGCCCTTGACGGCAATCTCACCTGATGGTAAGTGATGATGCAGCCTAAGATGGTAGCGGGCTAACCATACTCCTAATTGGTTTCTACGACATCGTGCCGGAACGCTGAATCGCTTGGCGACACGTCTTTGTCGGTAGGGTGGTAACTAGCCACGGCCGCAGCCTCCCACCAGACCAGACTGGAGCCGGAAATCGAACCCAGGACCTCCAACTTTATAAAGCGACAGCGCGCGCGCTGCGCCACGGAGGTCGTCAAAAATCGTTGAATAAAATCATAGGAACCATTCGAACTCCATTGCATGGCTTAGTGAATGACAAAAGCAAACTTTTAACTAAGATCACGTATATATAAACGACATGTTTAATAGTGGCTGACTCCATAACAACAAATTAAATAAATTTCACACGATTATAAATACGAAACACATGGATGGAACTGGTCCCCGATGCAGATGGCGTGCCTACGATATCAAAAAAAAACAACCCCGTGAATGTGGCAACGTCTGGTTCACGTCTTAACATTTCGTCGCATAGTAATCCATACTTAAGAGGTCGTGTAGCGAAACTACTCGTAATGCCATAAAGAGGGCTCCAACCATTGATATGCACAAGGTTAGCGATGTATACGAGTATTTACAAGGTTACCTCGCAAAAATTTTACTTTGTATTGCATGTCTTTTATAAAAGCCTAATTTTGAGGTTAGTATTGTATTGAGATAAATCCAATAAATCAGTAAGTACTCTTGAAAAATTCTTAGGTTTCAGATACATATAAAAAAGTCAATAGTGTATTGCTATACCTTAATAAAAATATATATGTAAACCTATACGCATATATAATATATATATTCTGTAGTAGAAGTCTCTTATGGTACGGTTGTGGTAGAAAGTCTCCTCTCTGGCTCAGGCCTCTCAGCTCTTCACACGTAGTCTACGTATAGACTATATATAATATACTACCGCTTTATATAAACCTTAACCTGATGAACCTTTTTAAAAATTAAAATATCATTTGCTTCAACGGTGAAGGAAAACATCGTGAGGAAACCTGCACGCCTGAAAGTTCTCCATAATGATCTCAAAGGCGTGTGAAGTCTGCCTATCCGCACATGGCCAGCGTGGTGGACTATGGCCAAACCCTTCTCATATTGAGAGGAGACCCGTGCTCTGTAGTGAGCTGGTAATGGGTTGATCATGATATCAAACCTGAGAGTTAAGGGCGCGCTGTAGATATTAAGTGCGCTTGCCTAAATGATACCTATTCGCTCCTGATTTGATCGCTGTCAGTTAGGCTGCATCATCACTTAGCTACCTGGCGATTACAGTAAAGGGCTAATCTGTTTACGAGTGAGTTTTTTTTTTATACACTACAAGTTGACCCTTGACGGCTATCTCACCTGGTTGTAAGTGATGATGCAGTCTAGGATAGTGACGGGCTAACCTGTTAGGGGCATGGTAAACCCACTCTTCTAATCGGTTTCTACGCGATATCATGCCGGAACGCTAAATCGCTTGGCGACACGTCTTTGTCGGTAGGGTGTTAACGGCCGAAGCCTCCCACCAAACAAAAGAGTTATCGTTACGTTCTAAAGGTATAAGAATGTTTTCGTGAGTATATACTGATATGTATTGTGGTCTATTCGCATTTAGCACACAACTCTGTACAATACAAACACTAGTGCAGTTACAAGTGTGATGTTAACGTGCACCATATGTAATATTGTAAATTACTTTTGCGGTTCACTTCAACGGCCGTGTATCTAGGCGATGCCGAGCCTGCATCATTGTTCGGGCACGGAAAGCCGTGGAGAATGATACACGCACGGGCGGATCGATGAAGGCCAGACGCCTACGTTAGCGCGAATGTCTCCCCGACACGCCGTGTGTGCTCTTTCGCTCCACTCCGGCCGAGCCCAGCTTAGCTTAGCTTTCTACTTATTAAACGCTACGGATGTGACTATCGTATTTGAACTCGTAAAACACACGTGTACACATGAGCTTCGCGCTTTATTCTGCCAAAACTTTTTTTTTCTTTTATACACTACAAGTTAGCCTTCGACAGCTATCTCGCCTGGTGGTAAGTGATGATACAGTCTAGGATGGTAGCGGATTAATATTGTAAATCCATACTCCTAATTGGTTTCAACGCGACATCGTGCCGGAACGCTAAATTGCTCTGCGACACGTCTTTTGTCATTAGGGTGGTAACTAGCCACGGCCGAAGCCTCCCACCAGACCAGACTCGAACCCAGAACCTCCAACTTTATTATGAGACAGCGCACACACTGTGCCACGTAGGTCGTCAAAAACTTTATGAGAAATTTCGCCAATGTCTCTGGCGTTTCATATTTTAATGCTAATCGACGCCCGTTTCTAAGCTTAGGTTTTAAATTAATAACACGAAATATATTGAGAGCTTTACAAAGGCTTTAAAAAGTATTATTACATATTTTTCAACAGCTATACTATGTCCTGACTGTGTGATGAGTAGTAAAAATTTCTTCACAGTAAAATTATCCACCCAATTATCGAGATTCGTTCCCAGGATCTCGTGTAACAAAAATAACAGACAAACAGTTGCATTTCCGTATTAAATTCAAGGCGAGCCGAAATCAATGAGTAACAGCCTCGGTCTCAAGGATGAAAACGATGCAAAACCGAACAACAGAACAGATAGTTTATTGAGCGTTCCATAAAATAAAAAAATGAGAACGAGGCAGTTCGACGACCCCGCGCACATGATACAATGGGATGACTTACTCATTGCGGAGACAAAAAAGTGTAGACTTGAATAGACGTAAACATAATGAAATGAAAAAAGTTTTGTATTGCACACTAGCGATCATTCGCGACTTTCACGGCGCGACTAAAGTATTCCGGTAGCTACTCACAAATTATACTAAGTATCAAAGATCATTCCCTAGAACAGTGATATTATCTTTGATACCCCGACTAAGCAGTTTATACAAACATTTCGTTTCTAAAGATAATTCAATTGATATTTTTCATGACAAACTAAACAATTTCAAAAATAAAATAATAAAAACACTAGCCTAGTTAGATCTTGCATAGTGCGTATATACCTGTATATATTCCTTATTTTCTATTATAAAAACAAGGTTACTTTTCTATTCTTTTGTTATAAGTTCCTTTTTCTGTTATTTGCTCTTTGTTAATCGAAAATTTTTGCATACGATATTATTAGCGACATATTAGCGTCGACTTAAGTTATTTGGCATGCTGTAGTTACCTCTAAATTGATTTATATGTATATCCTAGCACTTAAGGTTTTTAAAATGCTTATTTTTTTGCATATAAATCTGTTGGTGGCGCTTTGAATAAATAAATAAACAATGCGAGTACATCGTTTCTGGGGTAAATGACATTTGAAACAGAAACAAAGAGAGGGATGGGAAAGTTCTGCTTTCAACTACTGATGATTCTTTAAGATCAAGTACATTCAACAAAAGAATTTAGGAACGCAAAAGGTAAATTGAAATAGTCTAACATAACCTCAGTTGACCTGTCAAATTAGTGGTGTATTTGTTTAGTTTCGTTTAGAAACTTGGATAAAACAGAATTGGCACCATTGTAAGGTGAGCACCATCGATTAAAAAACTTATGCGAGGAGCGATCTAGTTTTCTGTCATCATATAAAATTGGCAATGAGTATACACACAACGTGTATCGCTATTTTGTGTGTTTCAACTGGACAGCTGGTCTTAGACTCTATTAGTCGTTAACAAACTTAGGCCCGATGTTAATTCATTCGTTAGTAGCGCCATCCTTATCGACAAGGCAGAGTAGAAAAGGGATAGTTACCTACAACAAAATTCAATCTGCTATCTGAAGTTTTTGAATTAGATTGACTATTAACTTCGGGCTTTAGTCGGATATTCTTATAGCATAGTCTAAGTGACTTGCCAAGTTGTTTGTGTGCTTGCCAACTTAAGTGAAAATTATGAATCAGTTTGTATAATTAACTCGAGTTCAACGTACCTGAGGCTGTGCTGAAGTCGTCGCACACGGAAAAAAGTATAAACGATGATGTGTCGTTTGTTATTTTGATGATCGGTAGATTGTGGCAGCCACGGCACGGCATACTGTGTTCTGATTCCACTAAGACCTGACCACGACTGACTGTAAGCTCAGTGTGTTAAATTTGGATGGGAAAGGAAACACAGAAAAGCAGCTGTCTTAAGTCACATTTGCTTGAGTTCCCACATTTGCATGTAAATGGAGTTTTTTTACTACTACAAGTTGTTTCTTTATCAAACTTCGTTGTAATTTGGAAACTTATACTTTTTAAAGATTAGATAATTGTTGCCAGGGTTCAATCAATCAGGCAAGAAGAAGCTTGCATCTTGCTTGATTAGGCTCTTAAATAACCCTTCTACATACTACTATTATCTATTTCGATTTCTGTTGCTTATTTATTGGTATAAATGAGCCATAGTATAAACACCCAAGGCGCAGCGTCAAAGCTAAGTCGGAGCATAAAAAATATTGACTTGTACCAAATAATTCAATAATAGAGTGATAGTTGAGAATGTTAAATTGTTTATAGAATTTCAAATTATTAAAACAAAAACTTAGTCTTTAAGTTATAAGAAATTCAAAGCATCTATTAAAAAAAAGTTTTTATTAAAGATAAATGATTTGATATTATTTTATTACTAGTTATTTCTGTTATTGAACGTTTTCAAGAGACTCAACCACATCAAAGCTCCCTGAAAATCTAAGAATAAAGAGCTTGCTATTCATTAATAGTAGAAAACGATAATGGTATTTGATAGGGTAAATTTTTACACAAAGTTACCCTGGACATCTTAATTGAGATAATCCACGCCTTAGCTGTTTTATACTCCCCAAATTTACTATTGGTTGAATTAACAAAAGGTGAAAAATTAATAAGAATAAATTTTATATTGAAATTACAATCTATGAAAAATTCAACCAGCTTGTTCTGTGTTTCCTTTGATGAAGATTTTTGATATTATTCTAAACAAATAACACACACTGTATGTTGAAGACTTTCCCCACTTAAGAATATAGAAGGACTGAATATAATGAGTACCTAGTTTCAAATAGATACACAGACTAAATTGGATCATAGCCGACACTGAGTGGCCGAAAACCGCAGCGTAGGGTCAACTGGCAAACGAAACTGGATCAGGAAGCCCCACGGAACAGACGCGGTAATACGGTGAGTTTCGCGAACGACGGATTGTTTACACGATGTACATTGTACCATGAAACCTATTCTTGTTAATTTGATTAATCATTAATGGTATCGCTTTCATCTTTTATGCGCATGTCCGTATTACGCTCGACTAAGTTTTCACCGCAAGTGTAAGTAATAATGCAGAATTAAGATGGAACGTTGTAACACGATTATAAAACATGTTACGGGAATTATGTCCAACACTTTCATATAACAGGACCCCGATTATTGTCTATCACACACATTTTAACGGTAAGTGGTCCTTATCTCTACGTGGTATCTGATAACAAAACTTTCGTTAGTACATTACTCACGACCTTAAATAACTGTGTCTTCAGTCAGTACAAGACTAGCTCATTTATATGCGCCAGAACTGAGAAAAATTTAATATAAATTTTAGCAAACAGAGAGCAGCGTGCTTTGTAAGTAATGAAATTCCATGTGATGTCCGTTTATTTTTTCACCTGAAAATGATACGCTTTCAAAACGCTCTCAAACATACATCATCATTTGATGTAATTCTGAGTTGAATTGAGATGTCGCCATCCATCATATAAGGCCGCCGCGGATGCTTCCGCTGAACTAAAGCCCCTTTCATATTTATAGACTACCCTCAATCGATTTAAACAGGATATTGCATTCTATGTTGACAACTGTGCGATACATAAAGGTATGCAATACTCTCAAGACATTTCTCGTTATTAATCTATGTATATCGATGGGCAGAGATATTTACTTTTGTGTACAACCTTTCAATTGAGTATGAGAAGGCTCAATCCGGTTCCAACTGGGCGTCCTTGAATGATCTGGAAGCGATCACTGAATACAGATATAAGTTTGAAAATCGAGAAACACCTTTTCATATGTCAGCGACAGCTCCCAACGTAGAGCATACATAAAGGAGAACGAAACACCGAACGAGGACCAACTTAAAACAACCAGATAGGTTCAACTCAAAAACGCTGGAGATAATTGCAACCTCGGCAGTCTGCTTGATTTATAGAACAAGCTTAGATGACTTGGAAGCACACTCGAACGACTGAAGGTAAAGAAAAGGGTTCGAAAATAGACAAATATCTAAATAAAAGTAGGTAACTTAATATAAGCCACAGGATCCGATAGTAAAATAAAGGCAACAAGAAATGAAACAATACAAGAGATTGGGCCCGATGCCCGGCGTATATTACGCGACACATGTTCCAGACATGCAGAGTCCTTGGTTCTTGAATCATTCATTTTAACAGACTTTCAGATTTTTTTTACTACATCTGTTTTTGAATACAACAAGGGTTATGGATAGTATATTAAGTACCTATGATTTTAGCTTCAAAATGTAGTTTTGTTTGGTGGGAGGCTTTACCGTGGCTAGTTACCACCCCACCGACAAAGACGTGTCGCTAAGCGATTTAGCGTTCCGGCACGATGTCGCGTAGAAACCAATTAGAAGTGTGGGTTTACCATGCCCCTAACAGGTTAGCCCGTTTCCATCCTAGACTGCATCATCACTTACTACCAGGTGAGATAGCAGTCAAGGACTAACTTGTAGTGTAAAAAAAAAAAAGTTAAGACGGATTTATTTCTTATGCCTTTTCTGGTAACTTTTGGCAAAAAGTATTTCATGACTCAGTTAGTTTAAACGACCAAAAACGAATTTACGCTTAAGACCCAATCAACGTTAACGTCGTCGACAAATATGTCTCAGTGACATTTTCAATATTGGGACTGAAATATATTATAAATGAAAATGAATCATTTGAATAAAAACTTTTGGTGCTAGGCCTTATTTTTAAAGTTAATAAACGTTTCTTTTTGTAAAAAAAACATAATTCCAATAATATACTTGGTCTCCTGATTACGCTCACTCTGAACATTACCACGATATATTTCATGAACTACAGTGTCAATGTTATCTAGAAAGCTGATCCTTAATAAATTCCACTATATTAATTTAGCTCACTTGATCTCCCAAAAATTGTAAAAACAACTTATTACACCGCATAATAAACAATGAAACCACTAAGGCCCATTTCAAGCGGCGTGTCTTGACAAATTGTCTGGCAATTTATCTCGAAAACAAATTATATGTTCCCTCTCCCCAGTTTGCAATTACCGTTAGCTGGCACCGCTAGACACTACGTATTGTAGGAATCGCCATACAAAATTATTCTGCATTTATCTGTTTTCGCTATTTAAAGAAACGTTCCATTTAAAGAATTTCGCATATTAAGACGTAAAAGCTGTCATTGTCAGGTTTCCGCTCTTCTGTGAGAGAGGACGCCTGTGCCCAGTAACTACTGGCCGAGATTGAAAACTGATGAAGAATAATACAAAAAGATAATCCTAATCTTTTTATTTTCATCCTCTTAACTAAAACACGAGTATATTTCCTTTGATTTGATATTACTTTCAACGAGCCCTTTTTAGATTCTGGAAATATAAAAAAAAATACGAAGAGCGTGTCTGGCAACGCATAGTGTAGGTTTTCGTGGGTGTCCTTAAAAATATATTGATTATAAGAGACGTCCAACTGCATTTTAAGTTTATCGGTTAATACTCGTAAACTTGTAAAGCCTTTAGCTGTGATAGTTTTCATTTTTACTTCATTATTGCAACTTTTAAGTATATATATAAATATTACCATTTAGCTGGTAGGTATGAGAAACACTTGACGAACAAAAATAGTACTTAACGGTAAGTTTAAAGTACCTAGAAGTTTAAGGCTTAGCCGCGGACGGGCGGGGGACGTGACGAAAATAAGTACAAGTACGATTACGAACCCTTAAAACGAAACAAGGACAAACTGTAGATATTTGCGAAACAAACTCATCCTGAAACTCTCATAGATTTTAATCAGAGGAGCAAGATTTTTTGGCATAACAATGTACAAACTTTGCCGTACTGGATGGGCATAGAAAGAATTGGGCCGGAACATTATATTAGGAAAGTCACGCTCGAGCAGCTTCTCCCATTGTCTTGCGCGAATAAAGTAAAGTACAATCATGAAACTAATTAATCAAATGTGACATAGTAATATATTTTTAAACAAAATTTAAATAATCCTAAAAAATAACTATAAAAGCGATAACAAACATCTACCTACGCCGCCGCAAATGTCGGACAAAGTAACGGAAAATAGCTAGTCAAATAGAAGGTACTAGATATATATACTATACGGTAGATAAAAAAGCACGCTTGAATGAATACAGATTAAATATCCTAGAGGGGGATTTGGGAAGTAATAAAATTAGCTCGTTCCTACATTATTATAAAGGGAAAATCCGCCTTGTTGTATAACCCTCCACCATAAGGTCGTAAATTCAGAATAGTAGCCAATTTAAGTAGATTTTTATTGTTCTTGGATCCCGCAACCTAGTGATGTAGGATCGTTAAATCCCAAAACGGTTAGATATAACTTTGTGCTTAGATATTTCATATAGCTATGCAAATAAGTTCAAAGTTTATATAAAACGTAAGCTTGTAGAAAAGTCCAACTATAGTGTAAAGGATTACGTAAATGATAAACAAGCATGGGTTTGAAATATTGCTCTAATAAGATAGCTCTTAATATAATTTTAAGTGGCATGTGAGATGGTGATAACAAAAATAAAATTTACCTGGCTAAGTTTGTTGTGGGCTTCTTCTTAGACCGGGGCGCGTTTAGAACCATCATAGCTTTAGTTTTAAGTTTACGAATCTAGTTATCACCATCAAACCACTACTATGTAAATTATTGACACATCAAAAGCGCCTTTTAAAGGACTATTTGAATAAAGATTATTTTGAATTTGGATTTGAATACTACAGTTATAAGACAGGTAGAGGAGTGGGGACGTATGTATTGAAAACATTTTCCATTTAACACTATCGTAGTATCAAACTATAATTTCAAAAGAAAGAAAATGTATTTATTCTTGTTTAGTGACAAACCGAGCATCTAATCCACGCCAATGTCCATACAATACACCGGTTCTCGTCCGATCACCGAAGTTAAGCAACATTGGGCGCGGTCAGTACTTGAGCCTACAACCCTAGAGCTCGAAATTTCTTCTGGCAGAGCTTCTCTCCGAAGCTCGCCAGACAGCCCGGTTACGCTGTGGCAAACAATAGGGTAAGCACAGCTAATACAGTCCGAAAAAAAAAACATCTAATCCTAATGCAGAAACATTGTCTGTCTGTAACACCATTCAGAACGAGTGTACTGCATATGCCGCGCATTATTAACAATCATAATACACGTCGATAATTGTCAGCCATGACTCAAGTGAATTCGCAGGGAAAATAATCAATAACTAAGTAAACCGTTTCGTACCGTACGTGCTGAAAATATCGTTATGATATATTTATGAAAATATAATTATGTTATATAAAAAATTAAATAAGAAATAACTATTTTATTAACTTGTGTTTTATTAAATAACAGCATACCAAACGAATTGTTTAAATGGTTTCTTTGACTACTTAATAGTCCCGCTGTCGCAGGCAGCTAGAAGGGACTTTACCAGAACATTTCGAAGCAGTTTTATATTGCGAACGAAATATTTTATTAACATAACCTTGGTAGAAGCTTTTTGACGACCTCCGTGGTCCGCTGTCGCATTGTAAAGTTGGAGGTTCTGGGTTCGATTCCCGTTTCGAGTCTGGTCTGGTGGGGCTTCGGCCGTGGCTAGTTACCCCACTACCGACAAAGACGTGTCGCCAAACGATTTGGCGTTGCCGCACGATGTCGTGTAGAAACCAATTAGGAGTTTGGGTTTAACATACCCCGAACAGATTAGCCTGCTACCATCTTAAACCGCATCATCACCTACCATCAGGTGAAATGCCGTCAAGGGCTAACTAGTGGTGTATAAAAAAAAGCTACTACTTTTTTATGGGTGTCTATACTTTTTGGCGTTAATTTTAACGTTTATCACCAAAATAAACATGGTTGTAAAAGAAGATCAAGACAAAAAACTGGATTTAAATTTATTCCTTTTATTATAAAATCTAGTCAATAGGCATAGGCTTTCTAATAATTACTTGTCATCATCAGCCTAATTACACCCATAATTATTGGTTATATCAATATACGCTATATCTATATCGTTAAGTGGGACGTCTTTGTCGGTCGGGGTTCTGAAATGTCCCTGCAGGGGATTGAACCTTGGATCTCCCACTTATAAGACAGCGCTCAAAACTACGCCAGGGTCGTCGACAAAACGCCGGTATGATGTTCAAGTTACATTTGGCTCAAGCGTTGCCTAGGTAATCATAACGGATATATATAAAGCAATCCTCCAAGCAATTTGACGACCTCCGTGGCGCAGTGCGTGGTCTGGTGGGAGGCTTCGGCCGTGGCTAGTTACCACCCTACCGACAAAGACGTGTCACAAAGCGATTTAGCGCTCCGGCACGATGTCGCGTAGAAACCAATTAGGAGTGTGTTTACCATACCCCTAACAGATTAGCCCGCTACCATCCTAGACTGCATCATCACCTACCACCAGGTGAGATAGCCGTCAAGGGCTAATTTGTAGTGTATAAAAAAAAAATCTCGTAGCAACTGATATCAAAGTATCATTATCAACGTTGACAAATACGCATCTTAGTGACAGATGTACAAATTCCTTCACTGTACTCAATAAGTGAACATTATGTTTGCGTTTATCGCTCGAGCATGCGAGGTGTTTTGTGGTGTAATGAAGGATGGCTCTTTGAACGTGACTGTAATGAGGGGGGGCAGACAATCATTGTCTAAAAACCTAGGCACAGCCAGACGATCCCTTTGTTCGCGGCTGAGTATATCCCCTCATTGTTTTTTATTGCGGAAATGTAGTGTACGCGGGTACACATATAATACATTGTAGAAGGTACGAACAAAAGACGAGCCCTTAGGTGCAGCGGTGTGCACTAGCAGACCTCTTTGACTGCAAGCTTGGGCATGTTTCAACTGCCTACCAGCTCATGAGCAGTAGCAGACAGGGTTAACAAATCGGCCAGAGCAAGGCTTTCATTAAAGACACAACTTGCTTAACGTAACACAATTTTTTAAGCTGCCAATTCAGGTAAGAGGGTTTTGTTTAATGTGTGTGTTTTTAGCTGTTATAGGTATAAACAACAGACCATTTACCTTTAAGTAAATTGACGACCTCCGTGGCGCAGCGCGTGCCCTGTCACATTATAAAGTTTGAGGTTATGGGTTCGATTCCCGGCTCAAGTCTGGTCTAGTGGGAGGCTTCGGCCGTAGCTAGTTACCACCCTTGCTACAAAGACGTGTCGCCAAGCGATTTAGCGTTCCGGCACGATGTCGCGTAGAAATCAATTAGGAGCGTGGGTTTACCATGCTCCTAACAGATTAGCCCGCTACCATCCTAGACTGCATCATCACTTACCATCAGGTGAGATAGCCGTCAAGGGCTAACTTGTAGTGTTAAAAAAAAGTAGGTTTACCATACTCATAACAGGTTAGCCTGCTACCATCACTCAACACCAGGTGAGATAGCCGTCAAGGGCTAACTTGTAGTGTATAAAAAAAAATATTTGGTTTAGTGCTCGGTATCTAGATCTTCAGTCTATTGGAATACTAAGTTAATAAATATATCGTCGTTGCAGTTTATAGTTACATCGATCGTATCTAGTATCCTGTACTAACTCTCGTCGTGTATACTAATTATGTGTCTCAATCTTACACTGTCAACAATCCTCTTTGTGGATCATCCATTAAAAACATGTGACATTGACGAAGTGACAGTTTTTCATTAACCATATCTAAAAAAATGAAAGAAATAAAACTGAACCACGGTAATATTATATACAGTATTCCAACTTCATACAAACGGCCGCTATGTCTACGCGCCTCGATCTCGGGGTGCATTCGGCATGCAGATAGTCGCGACTGTGCCGCAGTGACGAACAGACGGTGTTTTATTTTTTTTTAAACAATAACCGCGCGATTTTTTCACTTAAAATTACTTCAACTATATATTTAATATGACGAGTAGGATATATTGTGCACTTTTTGGTTGCATTCATAATAGTTGTTTATTGTACTGTTTGTATGAATATATACCAGAAAAAATAAATTTGACCGTCTGTCTGTCATTAGATAGTTAAAATTTGAACACAAAGTAGGCAAATGTAATTATAATGTTGGAGGCGGGTAGCCCTATCGCATGTTTAGGTACCGAGCGGCTGTAGGTATTTATTTCAAAGATAAGCCCGAGTTACAATACTGTACACATTTTATTAGCGTGACTGAACTATTACCTGTCGAGTTTGTATCAACAACCTTCCCAACCACTATAGCTTATCATTCATGTCCTAGGGAAGGAAAGACGTCTGTATATTTTGGCAAGTGCGCTCTTAATTAGGATTTGGCTTAATTGAGCCAATTAAACGTAGACGATCAGCAAATTAATTAAAAGGATTGAAATGTTCGTTCTTATTGGATCACTGTCATAAGTCGTATTATATGGGTCGATAATAGCCCGTGTCCTTGGCTTATAAGAAACGATGAGGTATGCCCGACAATCTAAAAAACCTATAATATGTTATATTCTGTGATAGAGACAGTTTGCTCCCAGCAAAGAAATAAAATGGCCTGTTGACGATCATGGTAAATTAGTTAAAATCAGTATCATGTATTGAATATAAAATAATGACAATGCATAACCAATGTATATATGAAAATTTAATGTAAGTCCATAAAAATATAGCAAAATAAAATAAGGAATGTAACGCACAGAACAGTAGAACCAAAAGTAAAATTGTAGTTTTTGTTTTTTTATACACTACAGGTTAGCCCTTGACGGCTATCTCACCTGGTGGTAAGTGATGATGCTGTCTAGGATGGTAGCGGGCTAACCTGTTACGAGTATGGTAATCCCACGCTCCTAATTGGTTTCTACGTGACATCGTGCCGGAACGCTAAAATCGCTTGGCGACACGTCTTTGTCGGTAGGGTGGTAACTAGCCACGGCCGAAGCCTCCCACCAGACCAGACTTGAGCCGGGAATCGAACCCAGGACCTCCTCAGGAACTTTATAATGCGACAGCGCACGCGCTGCGCCACGGAGGTGTAGTGCCGTTAAGAAGCTGCACAAAACTAGAAACTCATTTAAAGGAAATTGTATTTCATTTTATAATAAATTAACTATATCTCGGAGATGTCTATCAATAAGTTCGAAGTTTTTATAAAACGAAAGCTTCTTAAAAATCCTATCACGATAATAAGGATTATATAAACGATAAAACAGCTTAGGTGTGAATTAGATTAGCTTATTATAATTTATTATTGACTATGTAAGATGGTGATAACAAAAAAAACCGGCTAAGTTTGGGGTAGGGTTCTTCTTAAACCTGGGCGCGATATGAACCCTCATCGCTTTAGTTATAAGTTGGCGAGTGTATATAACTTCATGAATTAAAATAATGAAAAATTAATTATATATGAACTCTTCATAGATGCCTGTAAATAGATAAAGCTATTTAGAATTTAGAATTTTATCTGATACCCGCGGCTTTAATTAAATTGTATTGAAAAATTAATTGCATTGCATTGAAACTCACGCATTGGTTAAAGACTTATTAAGAAGGCTTTTTGGGATAAAAAGTATCATATTTGATCATCCAGTATTCAAATTATTTCTACGCAACTTTCTCTTTATCAGGTAACCTGGCCATATACAGGTAACCAAAAGTTATTTCTTAATTTCTACTGGAACGGTTTCTGGGTTTTTATCACGGAAAAGTTTCCGTGATAAAAATTACCCTTACGTCCACCTTAATGATATAAACTATCTCTTTGCTAAATTTTAGCAGTTCTAGCGTGAATGCTTTCAGACACGACCCATTAGTGGTGTTTATGTATACATTTATTTGTGCAAAATAATAAAATAGTTTTAAAGTTGTCATAATGGTAATATAGTCTTTATTTTAATGTCAATTTTGAGTGAGCGAGGCTTAGTCGCTCTCACTATTCAACAAAAGTTGAAGTTAACTTCGCACTCGGCAAAAACGCAAACCTCTACGTCACAACTTACATTGCACCATTTGTTTTCCGAATCTCGTCCCCAAAGCTATAATTTCGCCCACAAATTGGATATACAACATGAAGCTAATAATCATCTGGGGAGGAAACTTTGGTCGATGAATGTCCCCTCTAGTTCGCTCGTAACTTGATTATACCTTGCTTAGTGCGAGACTGAGTTAATAAAAAAGAACGAACTGTTGCCGTTCTATAGGATTAGGTACATAATAAAGATAATAGACAACTAAACTTTTGTTTCAAATAATAAGAATAAATGAAGAATGAAGCGGTGATAGCCTAGTGGTAAGCCCTAACAACCACTAGGCTATCACCGCTTCTAGTACGCTACATACGAGTATAATAGCCCTGGCATTGAATTGGCATGGTGGTTCCGGAAAGCCTCTTCCGGTGACATGGGCGAGGAACCCGCGATGGGTATACTTCAACGGACATCCGCTGGCCGAGTCGCGGTCGATTGCAGAAGCACACTCACGTAACTCGTGAAATGGAACACCGTGAGATTAGCCTTGTATTAATTCATGTAATGTTTCACGTTAGATAAAAAAAAAACAAAGAAAAAGTATTTAGAAGACGCTACCTATGTAAAACGTGTCGTATCAACATTATGAATTTAATTAAAACAAAGCAACTTTTCAGAAACCGATTAAACGACGCGACGGCAAGTACGTGAACGAACTTTAGCAATATCATGCTGTAAATGGTAACGCGAAAAAAAAGCACAACTGCCTTGTCAGCCATAAGACTATTTCAGTTATATTAGCTATTATATTTATAGCTTTATTATATTTATTTATAGTTATAGCTATTATATAAAGAGACGACATATGTTTTTGCTCTCAGGGCGAAATCTAGGAAGCGTTACTTACCTGTGACTAAAGATACAGTTGAAAAGAGACAAAGTTATGTGTCCGACTTAAATCTATTGTTTTAACTTTGGCTGAGCAAAGTCAATGTACGCTCTATACATTAGCTTTAGAGCAGTGGTATATGTGACTCATCATGTATGTACACGCTTTGTCTGATGTTTAAGGTTACTTACTCTAGATAAGGTAATTTATAAGCTAGGCTACTGCTTACGTGCGCAATCTAATTAACTCATAATACGCGTTTTAGGAAATTATTTGCATGAGGAAACGATCTTAGGTGTGGAACTATGTTACCACACATTGTTTTAATCTAACCCTCAAGTAATACTAATTCACGTGTGGATTACGAGACAGTGGGTTCACTTAGGCTCGAACTTTTTTTTTATATACCACAAGTTGGCCCTTGACGACATCTCACCTGATCGTAAGTAATGATGCAGTCAAGGATGGCAGCGGGCTAACCTGTTAGGGGTATAGTAAACCAATCCTCCTAATTGGTTTCTACGCGACATCGCGCCGGAATACTAAATCGCTTGGAGACGTCTTTGTCGGTAGGGTGGACGCGACTCGAGCCGGGAATCGAACCTAGGACCTCCAACTTTATAATTCGACAGCGCGCGCACTGCGCCACGGAGGTGTTCAAAAAATATATAATAAACTTAGCAAATATGTACTCCACTGTCATATAATATGTAATATGACAGTGGAGATTTGGCCTCTAGCAGCCTAACATACACATCTGCAAATTATGATGATGCTGAAGACCGTAACAATGACGTCGATATAACCACAGCATAAGTAACAGGTGCCAATGTATATTTTTCTATAAAAGGTAAAATTTTAGTCCTTTTTAGCGTTCGTTCGTATCATTACTGAAAGATTGTTTACACGCCACTTTCAGCCTTCGCGCCTACTTCATGAATATTGGGCATCTATCTAAAATTGGATCTAACACGCGTAAATTCTAACAAACTGTGCCCTATCGCGAAATAGTTGCTAATAAATCTGGAATATTTCAAATAAGTTCCCGCTCCACTCAATATACAAACAAATAAACCGAATACGTTGATCTTGAATTATATATAATAAACGGCCCACTGCGTCCATCCGGCGTCCTAGGCCGCCGGTGACCGGCAATCGAGTTGGCGTCCTAACTGCGTCCAATCACAACACGCACCTAGTTTGCATTTTAGATCTATCGCATAGGAAAAAGGCCCATACAGGACTCCATAAACAGTGTCTATAACAGAAAAAAATAACGCCAATCGGTTACTATATGATCAACCCATTACCGGCTCACTACAGAGCACGGGTCTCCTCTCAATATGAGAAGGGTTTGGCCATAGTCCACCACGCTGCCATGTTCGGATTGGCAGACTACACACGCCTTTGAGAACATTATGGAGAACTCAGGCGTGCAGGTTTCCTCACGATGTTTTCCTTCAACGTTGAATCAAATGATATTTAAATTTTTTTAAACTTATTTTTCTAGGCCTCCAGTACCATCTCATCTGGTGATAAGTAATGACAGATAATGTGGTTTTAGATGCTAACGGGTTAATCTGTAAAGTTTCGACGCGGCATCATTGTAACGAATATCTTGGTTGGGTCTTTATATGTTATGTATATGTGTCAAGCTTTAAGCCGTCAGATTCAAAATGTACCTTTACCTCACATATTTCAGTTTACGGAATCTGAGAGTACGAAAAATATACATACGTTCAAATTGTATGAATATAGTTGAGTAACGAATATCTTGGCTGAAAGTCTTTATCTTTAATCCAAAAATATGTGTCAAGCTTTAAACGGCCAGATTCAAAATGTACTTTTCCCTTAAATGTTTCAGTTAACAGAATCTCACGGTGCGAAAAATATAAGTACATACGTTCATATTGTATGAACATAGCTGAGTCTGCAAATAATAAAGTAAGTGTATCCTTATACGGTAAAGGAATTCCCTTGCAACTAAATTTGCGGGTCGAGTACATTGGGTAAATATGGAGAGTGGGCGCCGGAGAGCCGCCTACGTCTCGCCTTATTGGGAGCCGCCAGACCAGCTTTCCATGCACCGAGAGCCTGCATTAACACAGACTATAGGCAAAAAATCAAGGTAAATCTATGGGTGTTTTGTTTCAGAACGCGGCATTCCCCATGGGAATTTCAGAAATGATTTTTAAGAGGACACCCCGAGATTATTCCTCTTTATGGATGTTAGAAGAAGTACATGCAGTTGTGGAGAGTTGATTTTTTTATTTGCAGAGTATAATCTATTACTGCTTTATGCTGGTAAGCAACTGCTCGATCACACGAATGGCAGATTTGATTGAATTTCAGTTCACTGTTCAAAACAGAAGCACTTTGTACCTGTAATATATAGGTAATATAATCTGGACGCATTTATAATTTAGGCTAAATACTTGTGTTCTGTTCGATGACAAAAAGCATTTTTCGTGTCGTGCTATATTTTTTTTTTCTTTACCATGTAAAAGGGACAGGGACAGCTTGTATTACATTTAATCTGCCGTCTCAAGATTCGGATGTAAGATCACTAGACACTGAGGGTTACAATGAGGGTTCTGTCCGGAAACGTCCTCGAATAAATTCAAATATCTTACGGGCAAAGGCCACTCCTAATTACCCTGATAATGACTTAATGTTATCGGGGACAAGCTCCTTAAATAAAGATTTAAGAAAAAAAAAAGTAAATATTCAGGGTAGGTATGTTATGATTTACTTTCTTTTATTAGGTATGATAAAAAACTTGTCGAAAGCCGTGTGGGTAGGACTGAACAGCTATTTCGATTGTACTCCAATTTCTAGTTGATATGTGACAGATAAATCCGTCTCAATTAATTGATTAATGTCGATAGTATTTTAACATCCCACACGCAGTAACGGTAACTTTCGAGGAGTCTACTTTCGTTTGTCCTTTTAAGAACAAACCACTAGATATAATAAAATCAAATGTAGATAATACTTTACGAATACATTTTTTGGTACAGGTACAGAGTTCCGTACTAGAACGGTGCCAACTGTACCTACATTATCCATCTGTCTATCAGAAGATTTTATCTCCTAAACCGCACTGCTATTGCCGCCATAACAACGAAATTTAAAATATTGAAAATCTCCAATACATGTTTTTTTCGAGCTGAATAATATAAATATTTAAATATTACTGTCTCCATTAGCCGGCCATTTTTCTCTGTTAAGCCAATGTTATAAGAAATAATTTCGTCAAGGGAGGAAATTTTGCAGCCGGAGTAAATCAGGTTTACTGTCGACTGCTGCAAAGACGGAGTCCCCTTTATTGAATCAATTATCTCGGGATTGGAGAGAGAGGCAAAAAGTTAACCTGTTAAAACGGTAGATGCAAGACGCTTTAACTAAGGAAATCAAGAGACGTGCTCACAGTTTCGCGCGAACTGTACCTACAAAGTAAGTTGGATAAGATTTATAATATGTATAATTTACCAGAGAATATCCTTCCGCACTGTTTCACCGTCAAGTTTTAAAAGCGTTGTAAGATTCACCATTACGAAGCTCGTAAGCAACGGACTCGTACGCTGCCTACCTCGTTTATAATTGTACCGCAAAGTTCTGGAAAGGTCTTCAGCTTCCGTTTACCTTTGTGTCTGTCCATGTGGGTGCTTTCTTATTGAGTAAATTAGGCTCCACCTTAAACTGCATCATTATATACTGATAGATTTTATTGTAGCCAACTTACAAAAAAGTAAGTTGGCTATAATACCTAGTGTAATAATGATTTTCTTGGACAACTTACAGAAAATGTTTTTGTGTGCGCGCTCTTTAGCTGGATTTTTCAAAAAAAGTTTTAGATACACACTAATTGCAAGGCACTGCTAAAGTCTGTTTTAGTTATGAATTGCGGAATTATATTAAGAGCTCAATATATGAATTATGAAACTGAAAGTAATTGGATTAGGGTGGATTTCATGGAATTCGGGACATAGAGAAAATTAAACGTTTATTAATTAGAGTTAAAATAATTTTCGCTCCGTGGAATTTAACGATTTTGCGAACGAACAAAGTTCCGCCGCGAACGGCCCCATTAAACACCGGGGAAATTGCATTGCCTCCTTTGATTGTATCACAATTATTTCAACTTGAGGGTAGTCCTGCAACGAATAAATATTAAGTATCTACCTACCTACCGTAGAAAAATTAACGATTTACAAGACCAAAACCTACATTGAATTTAAAATAATATTTGAAAGTTTTACATATCAAACGCGCATATCACAAAAAAATATTTGTGAACAAGCTACCTAGAAGAATATGTGTAGAACCATACAGGTTGATTCAATAACTGGCAATATTGAACTGGCATAATTAGAAATAAAAATTAAAAAAGAACAATATCGGCGAAAGTGTTCGGTTTTCGAGATACTCTTATCTCGAAAACTACATATACATATTCTTTGAGAGATGACACACGCAAAAACAAACGTCTCGGCGCGTCGTAGGTACTGATAAATTGTATCCAGTTTCTTTAACGGTCAATAATGTGACCAATCCTTTAACGAACCTTTGTTTAAATGTTGATTTACCACATGATTATAACATTTTTGGAAATTTTAATTTGTAGGTACCTACTTACTGCTTTGTCGGAATTTAACGTTGTAAGCAGGCACTGTTTGAAGCAAATATACTACGCTATAGATTTAAAAATACTTTAATGAAAATATTATTTACATCAGTAACTTATGCGTAACTTAAGATCCTACTAATTTTTTTTATTTTTTTATCCACTACAAGTTAGCCCTTGACGGCAATCTCACCTGATGGTAAGTGATGATACAGTCCAAGATGGTAGCGGGCTAACCTGTAAGGGGTATGGTAAACCCATACTCTCTTCGGTTTCTACGCGACATCATGCCGGAACGCTAAATCGCTTGGCGACACGTCTCTGTCCCAACCACTATAGCTTATCATTCATGTCCTAGGGAAGGAAAGACGTCTGTATATTTTGGCAAGTGCGCTCTTAATTAGGATTTGGCTTAATTGAGCCAATTAAACGTAGACGATCAGCAAATTAATTAAAAGGATTGAAATGTTCGTTCTTATTGGATCACTGTCATAAGTCGTATTATATGGGTCGATAATAGCCCGTGTCCTTGGCTTATAAGAAACGATGAGGTATGCCCGACAATCTAAAAAACCTATAATATGTTATATTCTGTGATAGAGACAGTTTGCTCCCAGCAAAGAAATAAAATGGCCTGTTGACGATCATGGTAAATTAGTTAAAATCAGTATCATGTATTGAATATAAAATAATGACAATGCATAACCAATGTATATATGAAAATTTAATGTAAGTCCATAAAAATATAGCAAAATAAAATAAGGAATGTAACGCACAGAACAGTAGAACCAAAAGTAAAATTGTAGTTTTTGTTTTTTTATACACTACAGGTTAGCCCTTGACGGCTATCTCACCTGGTGGTAAGTGATGATGCTGTCTAGGATGGTAGCGGGCTAACCTGTTACGAGTATGGTAATCCCACGCTCCTAATTGGTTTCTACGTGACATCGTGCCGGAACGCTAAAATCGCTTGGCGACACGTCTTTGTCGGTAGGGTGGTAACTAGCCACGGCCGAAGCCTCCCACCAGACCAGACTTGAGCCGGGAATCGAACCCAGGACCTCCTCAGGAACTTTATAATGCGACAGCGCACGCGCTGCGCCACGGAGGTGTAGTGCCGTTAAGAAGCTGCACAAAACTAGAAACTCATTTAAAGGAAATTGTATTTCATTTTATAATAAATTAACTATATCTCGGAGATGTCTATCAATAAGTTCGAAGTTTTTATAAAACGAAAGCTTCTTAAAAATCCTATCACGATAATAAGGATTATATAAACGATAAAACAGCTTAGGTGTGAATTAGATTAGCTTATTATAATTTATTATTGACTATGTAAGATGGTGATAACAAAAAAAACCGGCTAAGTTTGGGGTAGGGTTCTTCTTAAACCTGGGCGCGATATGAACCCTCATCGCTTTAGTTATAAGTTGGCGAGTGTATATAACTTCATGAATTAAAATAATGAAAAATTAATTATATATGAACTCTTCATAGATGCCTGTAAATAGATAAAGCTATTTAGAATTTAGAATTTTATCTGATACCCGCGGCTTTAATTAAATTGTATTGAAAAATTAATTGCATTGCATTGAAACTCACGCATTGGTTAAAGACTTATTAAGAAGGCTTTTTGGGATAAAAAGTATCATATTTGATCATCCAGTATTCAAATTATTTCTACGCAACTTTCTCTTTATCAGGTAACCTGGCCATATACAGGTAACCAAAAGTTATTTCTTAATTTCTACTGGAACGGTTTCTGGGTTTTTATCACGGAAAAGTTTCCGTGATAAAAATTACCCTTACGTCCACCTTAATGATATAAACTATCTCTTTGCTAAATTTTAGCAGTTCTAGCGTGAATGCTTTCAGACACGACCCATTAGTGGTGTTTATGTATACATTTATTTGTGCAAAATAATAAAATAGTTTTAAAGTTGTCATAATGGTAATATAGTCTTTATTTTAATGTCAATTTTGAGTGAGCGAGGCTTAGTCGCTCTCACTATTCAACAAAAGTTGAAGTTAACTTCGCACTCGGCAAAAACGCAAACCTCTACGTCACAACTTACATTGCACCATTTGTTTTCCGAATCTCGTCCCCAAAGCTATAATTTCGCCCACAAATTGGATATACAACATGAAGCTAATAATCATCTGGGGAGGAAACTTTGGTCGATGAATGTCCCCTCTAGTTCGCTCGTAACTTGATTATACCTTGCTTAGTGCGAGACTGAGTTAATAAAAAAGAACGAACTGTTGCCGTTCTATAGGATTAGGTACATAATAAAGATAATAGACAACTAAACTTTTGTTTCAAATAATAAGAATAAATGAAGAATGAAGCGGTGATAGCCTAGTGGTAAGCCCTAACAACCACTAGGCTATCACCGCTTCTAGTACGCTACATACGAGTATAATAGCCCTGGCATTGAATTGGCATGGTGGTTCCGGAAAGCCTCTTCCGGTGACATGGGCGAGGAACCCGCGATGGGTATACTTCAACGGACATCCGCTGGCCGAGTCGCGGTCGATTGCAGAAGCACACTCACGTAACTCGTGAAATGGAACACCGTGAGATTAGCCTTGTATTAATTCATGTAATGTTTCACGTTAGATAAAAAAAAAACAAAGAAAAAGTATTTAGAAGACGCTACCTATGTAAAACGTGTCGTATCAACATTATGAATTTAATTAAAACAAAGCAACTTTTCAGAAACCGATTAAACGACGCGACGGCAAGTACGTGAACGAACTTTAGCAATATCATGCTGTAAATGGTAACGCGAAAAAAAAGCACAACTGCCTTGTCAGCCATAAGACTATTTCAGTTATATTAGCTATTATATTTATAGCTTTATTATATTTATTTATAGTTATAGCTATTATATAAAGAGACGACATATGTATTTGCTTTCAGGACGAAATCTGGGAAGCGTTACTTACCTGTGACTAAAGATACAGTTGAAAAGAGACAAAGTTATGTGTCCGACTTAAATCTATTGTTTAACTTTGGCTGAGCAAAGTCAATGTACGCTCTATAGATTAGCCTTAGAGCAGTGGTATATGTGACTCATCATGTATGTACACGCTTTGTCTGATGTTTAAGGTTACTTACTCTAGATAAGGTAATTTATAAAAGGCTACTGCTTAAGTGCGCAATTTAATTAACTCATAATATGCGTTTTAGGAAATTATTTGCATGAGGAAACGATCTTAGGTGTAGAACTATGTTACCACATATTGTTTTAATCTAACCCTCAAGTAATACTAATTCACGTGTGGATTACGAGACAGTGGGTTCGATTCGGCTCACACTTTTTTTTTATACACTACAAGTTGGCCCTTGACGGCATCTCACCTGATGGTAAGTTATGATGCGGTCTAAGATGGTAGTGGGCTAACCTGTTACGGGTATGGTAAACCCATACTCCTAATTGGTGTCTACGCGACATTGTTCCGGAACGCTAAATCGCTTGGCGACGTCTTTGTCGGTAGGGTGGTAACTAGCCACGGCCGAAGCCTATCACCAGACCAGACTCGAGCCGGGAATCGAACCCAGGTCCTCCAACTTTATAATGCGTCAAAAAATATATAATAAACTTAATAAATATGTGTAGGTATACACACATATGACAGCAGAGCTTTGGCCACTAGCAGCCGAACATACACATCTGCAAATTAAGATGATGCTGAAGACCGTAACAATGACGTCGATATAGACAACAGCATAAGTAACAGGTGCCAATGTATATTTTTCTATAGAAGGTAAAATTTTAGTCCTTTTTAGCGTTTGTTCGTATCATTACTGAAAGATTGTTTACACACACTTTCAGCCTTCGCGCCTACTTCATGAATATTGGGCATCTATCTAAAATTGGATCTAACACGCGTAAATTCCAACAAACTGTGCCCTATCGCGAAATAGTTGCTAATAAATCTGGAATATTTCAAATAAGTTCCCGCTCCACTCAATATACAAACAAATAAACCAAATATGTTGATCTTGAATTATATATAATAAACGGCCCACTGCGTCCATCCGGCGTCCTAGGCCGCCGGTGACCGGCAATCGAGTTGGCGTCCTAACTGCGTCCAATCACAACACGCACCTAGTTTGCATTTTAGATCTATCGCATAGGAAAAAGGCCCATACAGGACTCCATAAACAGTCTCTATAACAGAAAAAAATAACGTCAACCCGTTACTATTCATGATCAACCCATTACCGGCTCACTACAGAGCACGGGTCCCCTCTCAATATAAGAAGGGTTTGGCCTTGGTCCACCACGCTGCCATGTTCGGATTGGCAGACTTCACACGCCTTTGAAAACATTATGGAGAACTCAGGCGTGCAGGTTTCCTCACGATGTTTTCCTTCACCGTTGAATCAAATGATATTTAAATTTTTTTAAACTTATTTTTCTAGGCCTCCAGTACCATCTCATCTGGAGGTAAGTAATGACAGAAAATGCTGTATTAAATGCTAGCGGGTTAATCTGTAAAGTAAAGTTTCGACGCGGCATCATCGTAACGAATACCTTGGCTGAAAGTCTTTATCTGTAATCCAAAAATATGTGTCAAGCTTTAAACCGCCAGATTCAAAATGTTGCTTTTACCTTACATGTTTCAGTTAACAGAATCTCACAGTGCGAAAAATATCAGTACATACGTTCATATTGTATGTACATAGTTGAGTCTGCAAATAATAAAGTAAGTGTATCCTTATACGGTCAAGGAATTCCCTTGCAACTAAATTTTGCGGGTCGAGTACATTGGGTAAATATGGAGTGGGCGCCGGAGTGCCGCCTACGTCTCGCCTTATTGGGAGACGCCAGACCAGCTTTCCATGCACCGAGAGCCTGCATTAACGCAGACTATAGGCAAATAATAATAGTTTAAAAAACTAAAAAAACACGCTACTGCACGTAGTTCGCGCACTAGCTCTGTCTCTCTTACTCGCATGCAAAGGATGCGGAAAGAAATTAATTAATCCTGGCGAATCTAATTAGGATAATCGGATATTTTGATCGGATTATTGCATTGTCATCGACCTTTGACAGGTGTGCAAAGTTTGAATCAAATCTGATCGTTCAAAGTAGGGCAAAATCGAGCTCTAAGGAGTCGGTTACAAACAAACAAACAAACATACATACATACAGGTGAAGCTAATAAAAGCGTGTTAAAAATCAAGGTCAATCTATGGGTTTTTTGTTTCATTCCCCATGGGAATTTTAGAAATGATTTTTATGAAGACACCCCGAGATTATTCCTCTTTATGGATGTTAGAAGTACATGCAGTTGTGGAGAATTGATTTTTTTATTTGCAGAGAATATTCTGTTACTGCTTTATCACTGTTGGTAAGCAACTGCTCGATAACACGAATGGCAGATTGGATTGAATTTCAGTTCACTAGTTCAGAAAACTGAAGCATTTTGTACCTGTAATAGGCAATATAATCAGGACGAATTTATTATTTAGGCTAAATACTTGTGTTCTGTTCGATGACAAAAACCATTTTTCGTGTCGTGATAGTAGTGCTATATTTTTCTTTACCATGTACAAGGGACAGGGACAGCTTGTATTACATTTAATCTGCCGTCTCAAGATTTTGGATAAGATCGATTCGGGTGTAAGATCACTAGACACTAAGGGTTTACAATGAGGGCTCTGTCCGGAAACGTCCTCGAATAAATTCAAATATCTTACGGGCAAAGGCCACTCCTAATTACCCTGATAATGACTTAATGTTATCGGGGACAAGCTCCTTAAATAAAGATTTAAGAAAAAAAAAGTAAATATTCAGGGTAGGCATGTTATGATTTACTTTCTTTTATTAGGTATGATGAAAAAACTTGTCGAAAGCCGTGTGGGTAGGACTGAACAGCTATTTCGATTGTACACCAATTTCTAGTTGATATGTGACAGATAAATCCGTCTCAATTAATTGATTAATGTCGATATTTTAACATCCCACACGCAGTAACGGTAACTTTCGAGGAGTCTACTTTCGTTTGTCCTTTTTAGGACAAACCACTAGATATAATACATCAAATGTAAATAATACTTAACGAATACATTGTTTGGTACAGGTACAGAGTTCCGTACTAGAACGGTGCCAACTGTACCTACATTATCCATCTGTCTATCAGAAGATTTTATCTCCTAAACAGCACTGCTATTGCCGCCATAACAACGAAATTTAAAATTAATGGAAATCTCCAATACATGCGCACTTATCACTCTGAACGATGTCGCAGAGAGGCTGGACTTATTCAGTTGCAATCTGAGTGAACTCACAAGAGTGTCATCATGGATGATATGTTACCGGATTTAAATTCAGGCAATTTTTATATATATATATACTTTTATATTAGGCTACTCTAGCAAATTAGGTTTTTATCCTGTTAAGCTAGATTAAGAGGAGATAAATAAATAAATAAATAAATAATAAAATAAATAAATGTTTTTTTCGAGCTGAATAATATGAATATTACTATCTCCGTTAGCCGGCCATTTTTCTCTGTTAAACCAATGTTATAAGAAATAATTTCGTCAAGGGAGGAAATTTTGCAGCCGGAGTAAATCAGGTTTACTGTCGACTGCTGCAAAGACGGAGTCCCCTTTATTGAATCAATTATCTCGGGATTGGAGAGAGAGAGGCAAAAAGTTAACCTGTTAAAACGGTAGATGCAAGACGCTTTAACTAAGGAAATCAAGAGACGTGCTCACAGTTTCGCGCGATCTGTACCTACCAAGTAACTTGGATAGGATTTATCTTCTCTCTAATATATAAAATTCTCGTGTCACAGTTTTCGTTGCCATACTCCTCCGAAACGGCTTGACCAATTTTGATGAAATTTTTTGTGCTTATCCGGTATCTATGAGAATCGGTCAACATCTATTTTTCATCCCCCTAAATGTTAGGGGGTAGTCCACCCCTAAATTTTATTTTTTTGACAAAATTTTTTATTTCTATTTTTTTATGGTACAACATACAAAAATACATATAATCCTCAATTTTCTCAATCTTATTTTTTAATAGCCATTTTAGTTATTTAATCATTTTTCCTCTCCCGTCGAAAACTGAACAATTTTCGTCTTTATTGTGAATGTTTTTCACTCTAAAATTAGAAATAATGTATGGCAAAACAACGTTTGCCGGGTCAACTAGTAATATGTATAATTTACCAGAGAATATCCTTCCGCACTGTATTACCATCAAGTTTTAAAAGCGTCGTAAGATTCACCGTTACGAAGCTCGTAAGCAACGGACTCGTACGCTGCGTACCTCGTTTATACATAATTATTGTACCGCAAAGTTCTGGAAAGGTCTTCAGCTTTCTTTACCTTTGTGTCTGTCCATGTGGCTGCTTTCTTTTTGAGTAAATTAGGCTCCACCTTAAACTGCATAATTATATACTGATAGATTTTATTGTAGTCAACTTACAAAAAAGTAAGTTGGCAAAAAAAACTAGTGTAATAATGATTTTCTTGGACAACTTTCAGAAACTGTTTTTTGTGTGCGCGATCATTAGCTAGGTTTTTAAAAAAGTTTTAGATACACACTAACTGCAAGGTACTGCCAAAGTTTGTTTTATTTATGAATTGCGGAATTATATTAAGAGCTTATATCAATATATGAATTATGAAACTGAAAGTAATTGGATTAGGGTGGATTTAATGGAATTCGGGTACATAGAGAAAATTAAACGTTTATTAATTAGAGTTAAAATAATTTTCGCCCCGTGGAATTTAACGATTTTGTGAATGAACAAAGTTCCGCCGCGAACGGCCCCATTAAACACCGGGGAAATTGCAGTGCCTCCTTTGATTGTATCACAGTTATTTCAACTTGAGGGTAGTCCTGAAATGAATAAATATTAAGTGCCTACCTACCGGAGAAAAATTAACGATTTACGAGACCAAAACCTACATTGAATTTAAAGTAATATTTGAAAGTTATAAATATCAAACTCGGATATCCCAAAAAAATATTTGAGAACAATCTACAAAGAAGAATATGTTTAAAACCATACAGGTTGAATCAATAACTGGAAATATTGAACTGGCATAATTACAAATAAAAATTATAAAAGAACAATATCATCGAAAGAGTTCGGTTTCCGAGATATGAGCGGTCAAAGCTTAAACCTAGTCTTAGTATGCAAATAATTTATAGACTGAAGACTAAACATGAAGATACAGATAAATACCTAGATCACTACGCAGCGATAAGCCGGCCAATATGTAAACTATTTTGTATTAGTTTTTCAGTTTTCAGTACTTTGGTGTGATGTACAATAAACATGTATTCATTTTCAAGTAAATAAGTATTAAAATAAAATAACATATTTAGCATTTATATCTCAAATACTGTTTAATGGTAATCCAAGTCTAGATAGAGTTTATCGGTTAAAATCAATCTACATGGTATTATGGATTTATTTTATTACATTTTTCTGTCCTGCCCTTAGGCGACAGTAAATCTTGATCAAAATAAACGAAAGCAATTTTTACGATTATTACTTGTAGTTTTCATTATTTACTGTTAAAGCAAACAACAACATACAAGTAAATAAAAGTAAATATTTTAAAACTGGTATTAGATAATTTTGTTTTGATATAAAACAAATTTGTATCATGCTACGTTAAAAAACACAAAAATAAAATGATCATAAATTTCACACCAATTCATAGAATGAAGGTGCAGTTGATTGATTACAAACGAAGAAACTCTGAAAATACGATTTCTGGTCCCCGTAAAGAGTCATGCGACTCTACGGAAATTACACAAAGAGAGGTTTTAAAAAAAAATAAAATAAACTGCAGTTATAAGTAAAAATTTATAATTTTTATTTATTGTTTTTTCCAACATCTATTTCTGTATTATCTGCATTCCTAGTGTCCATTGGTTATAATGTTAAACCATAGATAGAACGTTGATTAGCGAAAATCTGGCACCCCCACCCCTGCATAAAGATGAAGTAGAATTAAAGAAGACATTAATTTTATTTGAATCGCTCACTTACTTAATTGAGTCATAATTCAAAACAATCTCGTTAAAAACGGACACAGTATACTAAGAACGGAACAAATAAAAAAAACAAGAACGCGTGGGCGCGTATAAACTGCGGATGAGTCAAGCGTGAAACACACTTTAGCTTTGTTCATGTTATCGTACCGTTCTTTCTCGGTACACTCATGCTTTACTGTATTTTTTTTCTTGACTACAAATAAGAGCATTATTGGTATCTATACGTAAGAAAAATATTTATATATATTTAGCTAACCATATAAGCTGTGATTAACATTATTAGCCTAGTGTTTAGGACGTTCGCCTCCTAATTAGAGGTCGGAGGTTCGAACCCGGGCACGCACCTCTAGCTTTTCGGAGTAATTTGCTTTTTTAAGCAATTAAAATATCAGTTGCTTCAACGGTGAAGGAAAACATCGTGAGGAAACCTGCATGCCTGAGAGTTATCCATAATGTTCTCAAAGGCATGAATGTAGACAAAGGAAGAAAGGCAGGATGTCTGTAAATCCGCACAAGGCCAGCGTCGTGGACTATGGTTAAGCCCTTCTCATGTTGAGAGGAGACCCGTGCTCTGTAATGAGCCGGCATGGGTTGATCATGATGAACTATATATGCGTATTTTTGGAGGTCGTGGCCCACTTGCGGTAGTATTCAGAACTCCCTATCAAAGTTGTGGCACAATCTAATCAAAGTGAATTAAGATGTTTCAAAGTCTTTAATGGACAATGTTGAAAACAATGTTTGTGTTTTATGGTTTTTTATCAATATTATGTTCCGTATAGAAACATGTTACGGAACTCTAAAGAATGCTTCGTGCGAGTCTAGCTCGCACTTGACCAGTTTTTTTCTTTATCAATACGCGACGTTTACTGGCGCGAAGTCGCTGTATTAATTATGTATTTGTATTAGATTAAGTTACATTAAAATTAATTATTAATAAATAACATTTGGTTCGATAAGAGTAGTTAAGCTGAATATAGTGACAATTGTTTCGGTATATACAGAATTATAATATTCAAATTTAAATTTCAATTATTGCCAAAAAACTTATAGGGACATAATTACCTACATTAATAATACATGTAGGTAGTTTTATTTACTTCGGGTAACCCAATACTTTTTAGAAAAAATACAAAGAAAAAATCAAAAATCGATATTGTTAATTTTACATGTGAAATTTTTGTCGTTTGTCTAGGGATCTAAGTTCCCAGCTAGATTCGATTATCGAGCCGCGCGATATAAGTACATATTTTGTATATATTATGTAACCTCTTTGGCCTTATCTTATAATTTTCTTAATTGTATACCAATGAGACGTAACGCTGTTAATTACTTTCAAATAAATAAATAAAGGATAAGGTTAATGTTCAACTTTTAAATGTAAATATTGTACAATGGGCAAATTAACGAAAAGACGGTTGAAGATTCCATAGTAAATACCTACTTTGAGAGATGACACACGCAAAAACAAACGTCTCGGCGCGTCGTAGGTACTGATAAATTGTATCCAGTTTCTTTAACGGTCAATAAGGTGACCAATCCTTTAACGAACCTTTGTTTAAATGTTGATTTACCACATGATTACAACATTTTAGGAAATTTCACTTTGTAGGTAGGTACCCACTTACTGCTTCGTCGGAATTTAACGTTGTAAGCTGGCAATTTTTGAAGCAAATATACTACGCTATAGATTTAAAAATACTTTAATGAATATATTATTTACATCAGTGACTTATGCGTAACTTAAGATCCTACCTACTCATTTTATTTTTATCCACTACAAGTTAGCCCTTGGCGGCAATCTCACCTGATGGTAAGTGATGATACAGTCTAAGATGGTAGCGGGCTAACCTGTAAGGGGTATGGTAAACCCATACTCTCGTCGATTTCTACGCGACATCGTGCCGGAACGCTAAATCGCTTGGCGACACGTCTGTCGGTAGGGTGGTAGCTAGCCACGGCCGAAGCCTCCCACCAGACTCGAGCCGGGAATCGAACCCAGGACCTCCAACTTTTCTTTATAATCCGACAGCGCGCGCGCTGCGCCACGGAGGTCGTCTTATATTGACAAGAATTGTCCGGACACCATTATATAGCTCAAAAATAGTTATGCCAGGACCTGGTTCTGAGCTGCCATTCGTGACAAAGGCCCGTCTGGCCGACAGCAGACTAAACTTCTTGCTTAGGATGAGTCAAGTCGAGGAAACCATGAGGTTAGAACTTAGAATATGGGTGTAAAATACTCTTATTTTACGTTTTGTACCTACCTACATTTATAGCCGAAAGTGTTCCCATTTTTATGTACCTATAACACGGTATACCGTTAACTATTCAGTGGACTGTGGATATTTCAAAACGATTTCTGTTCGGGTTGCATACTGAATACTCTATTGCTTGAAATGTGATATGGTAGGTACATTTATAATGAAAGACTAGAACAATCATTTGTGATTTAATATTACCTTGTGTAGGTAGGCCTTATAGCACCCAAATAAAGCATCCAACGAATATAGGCCTCCGGTCAGCATTTTACTATACTATATACTACCTCACGACGAACACTTTCCTAGTGACCTTAGACTTATAATCTCGAAATATGTCAACTAATCCAAAAACTGTATTAAAAACGGCCCACTAGATTAAAAAAATATATACCTGTATAAACCTGCCTGAACATTATTCTAATGTAATACAATAACCGCATTGATATCAGTCAATCGGTTTAAGCGAGGCTATAACAAAAACAGATAAACAAAGCTCTTTTTGCATTGTTGTTAAATGGTAGGACGACAGTTAAGCTGCAATAAAAGAACGCGAAAAAAAAAAGAACACCCCTCTTTTTGCATTGTTGTTAAATGGTAGGACGACAGTTAAGCTGCAATAAAAGAACGCGAGTTTTCCGCATTAACTCTGAATTCTTTTACAACGGTAAAATTAGGAGGGTGCGCCTGCGCATTGTTCATTCAATGATATGAAAAACACCAAAAATTGATTTAATTGTACCCATCTATGTTTTTAAGACACCGTTAATCGAATTAAATATTGTAACATATCTTTATGAAACCCAAACCAAAAGGAACAATCTTTAACATGATAATAGGAGTATAATTGAAAAAGAGATAAAATCTACTCACATTTGTTTTGAACCTCCATAGCTGGTCGTGCACTTGGTCCTCAAACAAAGAAAATCTGAATACAAAATGCAATAGGATGCACTCGCGTTCACCGTCCGTTAAACACAAATGTCAGAAGGATTCTAAAGTGTTTTTGGCTCACGCCCGCTTTTAAGTTAACTAGTTTCACCGTTGAAACAGTTACAAATTGAATTTGAACTAAAGAAACGCAGGTTACGAATTGCGGAAATACATAGATCTTCAAGAACAACAAAGATTTTATTGGTTTACAAACGATAATGAACTTTCAGTGCCACCGATTGACATAACAGCCAAGATGAGATTGCTATTGGTTAAACTTAAAATTGCCGCTTTCATGTCTACGTTTATCGACCAAAGATCTAGCTGCGTTCAGAATATTATTTAAACAACTGTGTTTTGTAGTTGATGGAAAAATAAATAATTTTAAGTATAAAAATATATCGCTCATTTGGTACAACAATGACGTAATTACACTTTTTTTCAAAAACAAGTTGAATATGTCAAAATGTGCGGAAAGACTATTTACGTCGGGAGAAACATCGACAGAATTGAATTTGTAGTGATTTGCCGCGAGATGGCGCGAATGTCATTGTAGGATTGAGTAAAATGGCGCCATTTCTGCTGCTACAACGTCTGGATGGCCAGTTGCGCGGGGCGCCCCGCTGAGTGTGATTGTGTTTTGGAGCTACAACGACGTAAAGGTATTTATGACATTTAATCCGATACTTTTTGGTGCAACAATGCCGTAATTGAGCAATTGCGGCGTTGTTGCTCCAAAAAATATTTAGTTCTTGGTAAAATAATGACAAAATTGCGTAATTACGTCAGTGTTTGTCCAAGTAAAGTATCTTTCTGGTGAAACAACGACGGAATTTTGTAAATATGTCGCTGTAGCTCCAAATATGGTATTTTTTGATAGTTCAGTGACAAAATTGAGTAATTACGTCGTTTTTTCTCCAGATAAATTATTAATCTGTTGAAACGATGTTAGAATTGTGTAATTACGTCGTTATTGCTGTAAATAAAGGATGTTCTTTTTTTTTAAATAGACGAAATTACAGAACTGTGTCATTGTTACTCCAGTACTTTTACGTGTATTGTGTGTATAAGGCTGATTTACAACTCAGCCTAAATAATTATAATTTTTATGAGTGAGAAAAATGATGACTAGGCATCGATCACTAATAAAAAACTAGATAGGTACACAATCCCATACAAAAGTTCTCTAAAAACTGTCGCCAAATGTTTACACGTGATTCGAGTTGAAATAAATATACATTAATGTAAATTCAACCTTAAATACATTGCCTAAAGTTGTATTCACAAAGCTACGTACAAAAAGCAATACATTTTTACGACCGGTACGTATCTAGTTTTTTATTAGTGATCGATGTGACTAGGAGATAGTTAAATACATTAAAGAATTTATGCCTATAACAGCCAATACATCTAGGACTATATTAATTTAAACTTTCAGAGAATATTATTAATGATGGAAAACCGTGCAAGGAGATTGGTGAATTATTGTCTAATGGAAAGGAAAGTACCACCATTTGCAAAACCGAATGCTTCCGAAGCTAGTAAACGATGCAAAGATGGTAAGTATGTAGTATTTAACTTAATTCTTATTTAATAAATCACAATTAAAAGTACCTATCTCATTCATCTATTAAAAGTAAGTAGTAATCGATTGAGATAGACAATACTTTCGAATATGATTTATTTAACACATAAGTATTATTATATATTTTTGTTGCAGAAAATGATAAAGATACATTTACACCAAAAAAAAAAGTAATTCATTATGAAAATAATATGCATACATCAAACTTTCAAGCTCCAATTGAGTCACCAACTTCTGTTAACCAAGCTATGGATTCTGATATTATGACCTTGGAAACAAAGTCAAAGTCACTGACTTATCATGATGTACCGGAAATGAATACACGAGATGATGCAGATTTTTCTCCACACGACGGTGGAGATGAATACCGTCCTGAAAAAGTTAATAATATGCCACGAAATGATGTGCCTGACTTAGACATGCATACATCAAACTTTCAAACTCCAATTGAGTCACAAACTTCTGTTAACCAATTGGAAACAAAGTCATTGACTTATGATGATGTACCAGAAATGGATACACGAGATGATGCAGATTTTTCTCCAGATGACAGTGGAGACGAATATTGTCCTGAAAAAGTTAAACGTACATGTCCAGTAATAGGTAGTAGACGAAGATCATTATCATCAAGTTCTTCTTCTTCAAGCTCTTCCTCATCATCGAGCTCTTCCTCATCATCGAACTCTTCCTCATTATCAATTTTGTCGCAGAATCAACCTTTAACTTCAAACCATGAAAACAACCCCAGTACTGTTAAAGATAGTCAAGATCCACCGGAAGACAATAGTATTCAAAACCATAAATCTACTGACATTAATCAAAATCTAGAATCAACTAATAAAAAAACAAAAAAAAGGTTAAGAAATCCAGCGGCTTGGAAGAAAAATCAACGTGCTCAGCTGAAGAATTCAGGTCATGAGTATACTTCTCGGACGGGCAAGATCATTCCTGCAAAAGAGATTAAGCCTCCTTGCTCTAACAAATGCAAACATAAATGTTCAGAACACATCTCAGAGGAGCAAAGATATAATATTTTCAAAATGTATTGGGGTTTATCGTCTCTTCAAAGACAGCGTGATTTTTTGAATTCATCAATAACTGTGCTACAATTGGCACATCGTCGTTTGAAAACTGGTGTAGAAAAGAACAGAAAACCTAATACTTATTGTTCCTTGATGAGTAATGGTAGGAGTTTCAGGGTATGCAAATTATTTTTGTTAAATACATTGGGGATTTCCGAACGTACTTTACGTACTGTAATCGAGGCCAAGACAAGAAATGAATCTAACGGCGTAGCACCAATTGACAAACGTGGCTGCCATGGAAATCATAGAAAGACTAGTTCTGAGCTACAAGAGTCTGTTCGGAATCATATAAATTCAATTAGTAGAATTGAGAGCCATTATCTCCGGGCAAACACCACTAGAGAATATATTGATGGTGGCCTAACAATAGCTCATCTACATCGCGATTATAAGAGATTAAGAGAATCCGAAAACAAAGAGGCTGCAAATTACGATTCATACTTTCGCATATTTAATACGGAATTTAATATTTCTTTTTTTGTTCCAAAAAAAGACCAATGCGATATCTGTGAACAATATAAAAATGCTGTTGGAGAGGCAAAAGAAAAAATAGAGACTGACTACGCAGAACATTGCCGGCAGAAAGTACTTAGTCGAATGGAAAAGAAGACTGACATAGAAACATGTAAGAATACAGATAGTAACGAAATAGTCGCAATTTATGATCTTCAAGCAGTTATGCCAGTGCCAGTCGGCGAGTCCTCGTCTTTTTACTATAAATCAAAATTGAACTGCTTAAACTTTACAGTACGTACCTATTATAGCTCAAAATATTCGTTTATTCTCTTTTTTTTGACAATAGTTTGAAAACTGTCTTTTTTTATAGGTATCAGATGTAAAGGACCAACAAACCTATTGTTACTTTTGGCATGAGGCTCTAGGAGGTAGAGGACCAGTTGAGATTGGTTCTTGTGTCTTTAAGTACCTGCAACGTGTAGCTGATAATCACCCTGGTTGTAACATCACATTTTATAGTGACAATTGTGGCGGGCAGCAAAAAAACAGGTTAGTTTCATTTGTTAAGAACTGTTTTTGTAGTAGTGTTGTCACGTGTCTAATATTTTGTAAATTTTTTTCAGGTTTATTTTTTCCATGTACTTGTATGCAGTCAAAACTCTACGAATTAATAAAATCACACATAAATTTTTGATAAGGGGGCATACCCAAAATGAGGGAGATGCAGCCCACTCCATTATTGAAAAGGCTATAAAAAGAGCCAAAAAGTCGGGCGCTATTTATGTACCAGATCAGTATGTCCAAATAATAAGATCTGCAAAGGTAAAAGGCAACCAGTTTAATATTGAAGAACTAAATTTCGATGATTTTTATGATTTGAAAAAATTATCTGACGAAATCGAACTTAATACTGTCAAAGATGTGGATGGGAACACCATTAAAACCTCAGATATCAAAGCAATAGAATTTACGAAAGACAACGATGCAGTATACAAGTACAAACTCAAATTCGACGATAACTGGAGTGAAGCTGAAATAAAAAAAAAGAAACAAAGATCTACTAGTCAACGAATAACTAAGGCTATAGAAGATATTAATTTGGTTCCAGCGTATACTTCAAAACGAGAAATTTCTGCTAACAAGAAAATTGATCTAAAAGAACTGTTACAAAAAAACATTATTCCTCGCTATTACTCAGCTTTTTATGAAAGTATTTTTTAAATGTTAATTTTTTAACTTTAGAAGTGTTTTTGAGTTTTTAAATATTTAATTAATATTCATAAATAAATGTTTACGTTGATTAATTCAATTATTTAGTTTTATTTTGTCACAAATGCAAAATTTCCTAGTGAACGCGTTATTTTTTATTCTGAATTCTGAAGCAACAGTGACGTATTTACAGGTACCTTTTTTATTTATGTCTATAATTTAGGTTGTGTACAATGTACCGAGTAGATTGGGACTATAATAGAAACTACACATATTGAACTTACTTTTAAAATCACGACGATTATAATAAGTCCCTTAAACATCCCATACCTTTAATAGAAATCTTTGATTGGCTCTCCTGTAAATTTTCTAAAAGTGTAATTTCGTCATTGTTGCACCAAATGAGCGATATATGATAATTATTTTAAAGTACATATTTATATAAACAATGAAATAATGATTTAATCAATTAAATTTATTTTAAAGGGTTTATACACTAGGATATTTTGCAATATTTTTTTCTTTAAAAAAATGTATGATTGCTCTTATGGGCCGACCAAAGAGGATACAAACCAAACCCCCCCCCCCCCCACATAGATGGGCAGAAAAACACAACGCCCTCTCTCGGCTTTAGGGAAAACATAAACGTAAAAAAAGGGTTCCACGCTCAGCGCTGCACCCGTATTCGTATTCATTAATTTTTAGAATGTCGCTAACTGATACTACTTGTATTACTTGTTTTGCCTAAAGACGGACAATTAACTTGTTGAAAGCTATTGAATCGGCCTGCAAGATCCGTGTTTACAGAGTGGATATGAATAAGAATTATCCATGATCTTTACCAACTGCATAATCGTGCATCTTTTCTTTTCAAATCACACAAAAAGTATTCCACAGAATAAATAGTTATAGTTCAAGTAATACACTTAACAGTTATTATTATGAGAATATCTGCAACTGTAGAGTTTTGCTACTTATTTGGTGGCCTTTTCAACATAAATTAATTCATATTCAAGGAATTCAAATAAAACCGAAATGAATTTCTTTGTAATAAATTTATATCAATAAGCATTGTATAACTTTATATGTTTATTGTTTTTAAACATTTATTTGGTAAAAGGGTGTAGTATAAAACAACTACAGATTAAGACAAATACTTATTATGAAGACTATTAAAACTATTCTAACAATTAATATAAGTAAGATCATAGTATGATTTAATATCTGTGCCATGAAAAGAGTGGGAAGTATTTTTTGAAATATTTGCGTTATTAGCCAAAAAGCAGACCGGCGGGTCAGACAGCACCAGAGAAGCCAACGATGTGTTACCGACTGAACCTATTCTTCTTTTAGATATATATAAGACCTGAATATTTTTAACATCAATAATGTGTTACCACAAACAATGTTTTGAAATGAATATTTTACCACCAGCAATCTTTTCATAGCAAACACATACTATAATATGATAAATGTAAAATACATTTTTGTCAGTATTCCAATTTAATATTTTCCGTATAAGCAGGATAAGGTAATGAGTTGCATCTTGAATGCATTTTATGCAATTATAGTGGAATGCTTCATTATGATTTTTCATTCAAGCATACTGGAAAAAACACATTATAAATCATTTATCATTTTATATATTAGGTATATATCTTTCATAAATATAGTACCTATCCATAGTACAAAAGGGTAGGTAAATTATTAGCCTTGTCAGAGAATTTCCTACATGATGTCATAAAATAAGACAAAAAATATGTTAAAATATAACAAATGTAGCTATATAAAATCTATAACTATACTTTTATAAAAAATACAACAAAATCCTAATGTTACAACTATAGTTTCTTGGCCGCTCGGTTTAAGTATTCGTTGATTATCTCATTAAATATATAATCAATAATATTCAGTTTATTAAATTAATTTATAACTAAGGTGATGTATTTAATTATAATTAAAACAATTACTAATGTATACTACAAAAATTGAACACAAATTCTAGGCTCACATTCACACAACAGTGTCATCACTAAGACTGCAACTGTCTGGTTGTGAACAAATTTGTGTAGATCTTGATGTACTACTGTTTATATGCACTTTGTCATACACAATAATTAATTTCTTGTCAACATCTAAAATTGTAACGGTTTAAAATTAATATAAATAATTAAATAAGCCTAAAATTAACTATGGAGAATGTTTTGAGTATTTAAATAAATTATTTAATACAATATTTATAAAATAATGACTATCTTGAAAATATCAAGTCGCTGTGATCATTTATGAGAAAATGATAAACAAACTGGGCTTTTTTTTTGTCAATAACTTGCTTGTTTATTCGAGACTGGGGTTCCTGAATCAAATTGGGATTGTCTCTTAAAAATATTGCTCCAAAAAGTGTTGATAATGTTTTTGCATCCAAGCCATTTTCTGCACTGTGCTGTAAAGCTTCTTGTAAAAATTCACACAAATATAGAAAAACATTCTTTCTAAACTCAGGTAACTCCATAACTATTTGTTTGCATTGTAAATAATTAACCGAAGCTCGGAGGCAAACTGATTGAAGATTATAAGGAATAATAGGATCAGCTGTACTCTCTAATAAGAGCAGCAATGCCTCAGCTACTGAATGTATACTTCCAGGTATTGGGTCAATTGACCCACTATCCAACCAGTCTCTTATTTGCAATACTTCTGAGTGTAATCCTGGTTGCTCAAATAAATTTGGTTCTTTAAGGCCATGTAGATATATGTGGTCAACCAAAAACCATATTTCCTTTGGAATAGAATAAGTTGATTGATTTGAAATACACTGATCTCTCTTACTTTCAAGCTCTATGAGTTTCCCAACAGGCACTTCTCTTATTGGCATGTTAAGATTTACTAGAACTTCAATAGAACATCCAAAAGAACTTCTCTGATATGTCCCATTAACTGTGATGAAAATATCTTTACCACCATATAAGTGTAGTACTAAAATATCATATAATTTATCAGTTCCAGCATTCATCTTGCAAGCAGAAGTCTTATTAATAAGTACCTTAAGTTGAATTTCACACGATTCATCGGAACATATACATTTCTTATATGGTTCAACTATTAGCCATTCTTTGCAAAAGTTTGACTCATCAAGTTTCTTTATAAATTCAAATTCTACTGGCAACTTGCCAGTATTTTTAATTGTTATTGTTTTTACTTGTAACTCTAAATACCTAACTGTCCCAAAATCTATTTCTGTGACATCAACCTTAACTTGCGGTATAAGTTCATTTTCAAGTTTGTCTAATTGTTTTATAACTTCTTCATACACTTTCCTGTATTTTTCATCATCAATTATTTTGATTTCAGAGATGAATGTGGCAGACACTGGTTTATGATCACTTATATTTAATGATGGGTGAGATCTGTATGCTACCTGTATAATGTTATTGCCCTTCCAAAATATACGATCACACCAGGCTGGTGCTCTGTTTTTCTCACTGGAATCCCAGTTATCTGTGCCTGGATCATATTTATAGGTTGGTTTGAAATTAATTACACCTTCAATATACCCAGCAAATACATTATTGTTTTTATGCTGTTGCTTTAACTGGTCCCATTCTAATACAGGGGCAAAGTTATTTTCATTAACTAAATTTTTAACACTCTGAGGGTCCAACTCTGTGATTCGGTAGTTAAGGTCGCCTATCCAATAAATGTGATCATGATCTTTAATACCTTTGGCTTGTTGGTTTGGCTGCGCAAATCTTGTTCTGTTGCAAATATCTCTAAAATCTTGATTCCGCCTTTCATACTCTTCAACATGAGCAGCCAAGTGAGAGTTGACAAAGCAAATGGAAGTGTTGTGTAAGTCAAACCTTATTGATACACCACCTTTGTTACCCATCTTCCCCATTATTCCAGTTCCAACTGTATCACATATAATATTTCGTACATGAGAATAGTGTTTTTCCTTGATAAGAATAATAAGCATCATGCCTACCAATCTCACTCTCTCTATTTTAACATACTTTGCTCTTTTATCCACATAATGGACCACAGCATTGTACCACTCTTCTTCTCTAAAAGTCTGATCAAATAGAAATGTTTCCTTGGATAAATCTAGCTCTTGGAAACCAACCGCATATATATCTGGTGGTTCTTTGTCTACACACAACCAGTCCTTGAGAGGTATCATAGGTGATTTATCATTGACATTCCAAGTGCCGCAAAATACTGTAAACTTCTTTGTAAATGTGTAGTCATACTCTTTGTCACACATCTTACGTTTAATTAGACTTTCTCTGATAGCCACTGGGGCCGAATTCTGGGTATGTGTCACCTCACTTCTAGGAACTACCATGCTTTGAACTATAATGTCATCTTCGCTTTTCCCATTGTATTTCTTAAGCCAAAGAAATTCGGGCTGAATTTGTAATTTGTTAACAGCTTCAATTCCTCTGAAAAGATCGTCTACAAAATTGTCCACCCGGGTAGTCATTTGAATTTCAAACTTAAACTTATTATTACGAGATTGTAAATTCAGGTACAAAATTGCTTCAGGATCAGATGGCTTGTTGTCGATTTCGCATTTAAAACTATTGTCAATTGGCAGTACTATTTCTATGGATAAGTCGGTGAAGGACTTTGGTGGGTAGCATGATGTAAATAAACAAAACACAGCTTTCTCATCTCCATATTCCACGATCGCTAAGAGTCTGTCCTTTTTGACCCATTCTGGGTGGAGCACTTTTGCGTCACATAGGAACGCCGTAACTCTTTCACTGGACAGAAACTTCTCCTGTACCACTAGTTTTATTTCTTCATGATTCATTTTGCGTAAATTATTCAATGAATTCGTTTTAAATATAAAAGTCTGACATAACTCTTCATTGCATCGCGCAAATTCTTTCGTAAATTAGTTTTGACAAATGTCACTTGACAACATACCTAAAGTTAAGATTGACATTTCGTTCATAAGTTATCGATTTTTGAAGTTCTAGATTTAATGCACATGTTATATATCCATATATATATAATTTTCCAGTTACTGATAATAAAATAAAAGTCCATTTTGTTTATTGGACAATCGCCAATTGGAATTTCCTATTTTTGACGGTGAAACAATTTTCAACCTGTGGACTTTTTAATTTTAATCAATGTCATTTTGTTGACATTGGTCAATTTTTCAGGGAAAATATTTATATCGTTACCCAGTGACAAATAACGAAATATTATAAAGTTCCTCGATAGCTCCTAGGATTATTGTGACTATTTACACTTAAATATTGAAACAAAATGGCAGCAACACCTACGGATTGGCAGCTCGAATGTACAGAACTGAAGCAAAGGGGTGCTTACCTTTTACAAACCGGCCAGTGGTCGGACTGCAACTTCTTGGTGGGCACAGAGCCTAACCAAGTGGTCTTAGCAGGTCATAAGCTCATCCTTGCCATGGCTTCGCCTGTGTTCGAAGCCATGTTTTATGGCGGGATGGCGGAACGGAATGAGCCAATACCGATTGTTGATGTACAGATAGATGCTTTCAAGGCTCTTTTGGAGTAAGTACCTGAGTAACGACTTTAATTAATAAAGATTGTAAAGGGTAGCAGCACAATATATAAATAATAGGTACATCAAAAAAGGATACAGGTGTTGATTATTATTCACAAATATAAATACAATAGAGAAAATATCAACTATTATTATTATTAGACATTGAAAACTTACTGCTAAGAGTTCATGAAACTCCCATTTTATGACTAAGCCTGTATTTTAGTTAGGTTATAAAAACATTCTAAACTATAAACAAAATGGTTGATGTATGAAAATTTAAGATTTCTCAGCACAGAGTTTTCCAGTACACTGTATGTCGGACTTAATACAAAATTTAGATGAATGAAATTATAATTAATTCAACTGGATTTTAAAAACAAGATTATTACTTTTCTCGGCAAAAACTCTTTCTTTTACATTATACCCAATATCCATCGTATGGTGCATTAACATAATGGTCATATTAGGTGTAAAATGATGTTACATACCATTGTTTAGGAATTATGATTAACTGATTTCTAATTCTGTTGCAAGTGTAGGCCACACATACAAACTAGAGAATAGCACCTTAAAAAAAGCATGGCAAGTTAAATTTAACTCACAACAGTTTTATTTCTAAATAATTTTTTTTAATGCTGTGACAAATATTTTTTTCAGATATATTTACACTGGCAACATCAACATAAGTTCATTTGACAAGGCCTGTGAACTGTGCTACGGTGCCAAGAAATACATGCTGCCCCATCTAGTGAAAGAATGCACTAAATATCTCTGGTCAGATCTTTATCCAAGGAATGCCTGTAGAGCATATGAATTTGCAAGGTTGTTTGAGGAGAATGTCTTAATGGAGAAATGCCTGCAGGTTATTAGATTATATATTATACTATATTCTGCTCTTATATAATCAGCTTTCTAGTTAATGAATGTTGATGGTAAACACAAAGCAACTGATTTAAAAAATATGCAGATAAAATCCAGGTAAAAAACAGTTCTTGAATGGGTTCTTTTATTTTTATATACATTATACATGTTTTTATATATAACAACATTTTAGATTGGCTTATAGTATATATAGTTATATTAGATTGGAGTTATAAACCATAACAATAATACAATTTTGTTTAGATTTTTTTAATATATTTACATCTTATGATCCCAATGCCTGCCTGTACAAAAATTCAGTCAGTTATCACTAATTGTAAGTTATGCATATAATTTTTTTCTATCACATTTTACCAAACCATAATCTATATATATGAAAGCTAAATACCACTCACTGACTGACATATGATCACGATATCTCAGGAACTATAAAACATACAAACTTTAAATTTGAAAGGTAGATTAATTTTATGAAGTAGAGATCAGCTAAGAAACGGTTTTGAGAAAATCTACCCCTAAGGGGTTTAAATGGGGGTTGGAAGTTTGTATAGTATACTAGTCAAGCCAGCAGTCTAATGAGTAATTAAGTTAGTTTAGAGTGAAATTAAATTTGTAAAGATATAAAAATATAATGTCAATTACAAAGTGAAATAAATTCAATAAAAATATGTGTATGTTATTCTGTTTCAGATAATAAGTATGAACACAAAAGAAGTGTTAAATGACTGTAGTTTTGAAGATGTTGAGATAAACACTGTTATAACCGTGTTTTCTCTAGATCACCTGAATGTGGATAGTGAACTTGATTTATTCGAAGCTGCAGTGAGGTGAGATTGACTTATTCTAAAGAGACAAAGAATGTGTAGGTTTCACTTTGTGCATTTTAGGTTTATCGTTTTTGTTCAACAAATATATGTAGAAACGTTTTAATATAAATATATATGAAAATTTAATGTATATTCATAAAAATATTGATTAATTCAATAAAAAAATGGACTGTAACACACTGAACATCAGAAGTAAAAGTAAACTTGTAGTACCATTTAGTAGGCTGCACAAAATTAGTAACTCATTCAAAGGAAATTGTATTTTATTTTGTAATAAATTACCTATATCTTGGAGATGTCTATCAATAAGTTCAAAGTTTTTATAAAACGAAAGCTTGTAGAAAAATCATATTACGATATTAAGGATTATATAAACAATAAAAAAGCTTGGGTGTAAATTGCTCTATCTCCATAGGTACTATAGTTTATTATTAACTATGTGAGATGGTGATAACGAAAAAAAAACCCCGGCTAAGTTTGTTGTGGGCTTCTTCTTAGACCGGGGCGCGTTTGGAACCCTCATAGCTTTAGTTTTAAGTTTACGAATATAGTTATCACCATGAAATAACTACTATGTAAATTATTGACGCGTCAAAAGTGCCTTTTTAAGGACTATTTGAATAAAGATTATTTTGAATTTGAATTTGAATTTTTATACTTGTGTCTTTTAGAATTAATTGCTTTTACTAGTAGTGGTTTATTGTGCAATATGCTTATTGATGTGGTTTTTTAAGCTCTCATCCATCTTGATGAACATTTGTACATACATTTTGTACTATTTACTTGGTTCAACTTGGTTTTGAAAGTTGATGGTGGAATATATCGAAAACAGTTACATGCTAGGGTATACTGATAAATTTAGTTATGGAATATTTTTTTCAAACCAAAGTTGAGTGGATTATCTGATGGCATAAGGTATGGCACTTTTTTTGCTCAAAGGAAAAACCTAGTAGTAAGCACCACTGTTATTGTATATATCAGTACATTTAGTTTAAATTACTTAAAAGTATTTTGTAAACACTGTCCCCAGATATGCAAAGACTCTAGAGAGGAGAGCCTCACTACTCCCCATCGCAGAAGACCCATCCCCATTAGAGAAACGAAAGAGCCCCACACCCTCCACTTCCCACGAAAAGGAACAGGTATGTTCATCAGTAGCGTATTAGCTTCTCACTGCTATTTAAACAATAAACAGCAAGTATAATTTGCTATATTCCGCTGACAACCGGGAGATTAGTATAATATAACACCACACAAAATCCTCGACCGTTTCGACCCGACACCCGATCATCCTCACGAGATGTTGACTTCACAAGCGCGAAAAGTAACATCTCCTGAGGATGATCCGGTGTCGGGTCGAAACGTGCGTAGAGGTTCTAGTGGAAGATTTTGTGTGGTGTTATATTATACAAATCTCCCGGTTGTCGGCGGAATATAGCAAATTATACTTGCTGTTTATTGTTTATCATGGACTTCCGCAAAGTAAAACCTGCTTCTATTCATCACTGCTATTTATATTGTTGCCTAGATACAACATCAAACTATTATATCAAAGTGACTCAACCGAGTCAGTAACTGAATGTTATTATTTTTTTTTTTCAAGAAAGCTCATGACTGCAATCTCCCCAGGTAATTAATTCAATCTAAGATGACAGTGGGCAAACATGTTCATCGGCAACGTAATGCTTAATCGCTTGGTGCCACATCTCAGTCGAAAGTGTCTAGCTAGGGTGGAAGTCATCATGATCAACCCATTCTCGGCTCACTACAGAGCACGGGTCTCCTCCCAATATGAGAAGGGTGCACAGGCCACATGGCCATAGTTCACCACGCTGGCCATGTGCGGATTGGCAGACTTCACACGCCTTTGTGAATAGATATTTCTTTATTTAGGTCTAGGGCCCATTTTTGTTTGTACAGCTTAAATTTTAGTATAATAATTAACAAATTAATTTAAATAATTTTTAACAAATAAAATTAAATCTAATCAAATTACAATAAGTTACATGGAGAACTTTCATGCGTGCAGGTTTCTTCACGATGTTTTCCTTCACCGTTGACGCAAGTAATATTTTAATTGATAAAAACGCACATAACTCCGAAAAGTAATAGGTGCGTGCCCGGGTTCGAACCCCCGACCTCAAAAATGTATTGATTTAATTTTACAATAAAGCAAAACAAGGTCTCTTTTCATGAAAGGGGTAGACCAGAAAAAATCTAGAAATTCCCAAATACCCAGTCAGCCGGGACTGGGTCTTATTTCAAAACCACACTGTTCACCACTGTGACAGAGAGGACGTCAAATTTAGCCTTCCTCTGAGGTCCTCGACTGTACAACACCAGAGTACCAAAAATTTTATGATTTTAACCTGTCGGGCTAAGATTCGCACCATGAGTTTATTATGTCTATAATTTTCTCGTCTTGTTTGAAATTTCTTTTATGTTTTTTTTTTTAATCCACTACAATAACCCTTGACGGCAATCTCACCTTATGGTAAGTGATGATGCAGTCTAAGATGGTAGCGGGCTAACCTGTTAGGGGTATGGTAAATCCACACTCCTAATTGGTTTCTACACGACATCGTGCCGGAACGCTAAATCGCTTGGCGACACGTCTTTATCGGTAGGGTAACTAGCCACGGCCGCAACCTCCCACCAGACCAGACTCGAGCCGGGAATCGAACCCAGGACCTCCAACTTTATAAAGTGACAGCGCGCGCGCTGCGCCACGGAGATCGTCAAAATGTTGCTCCAATGATTGCCTTAATATGTCATATTCGCAGGTGGTGAATGTGGAGAGCAGCGCGGAGAGCAGCCCCGAAGCCGTGATGGAAACCAGTCGGGAGCCCGAGCACACCGCATCATCCAGTGAACCTGCCAAGAAGTCTGCCAGCGACAGTAGGGGTACACTCTTAACGTCTTATTACTCAGAAGGCGCCATCAATCAATTACTTTATGTTTTTTTTTGTCAGCAGCAGAAAAACGGCAAAAAATTATTAACTGAAAATTAGTTGTTTCTAATTAAATTATCGAATATTATACAAATTAATTAATTAGCTTGCCCATTTATTTCATCATATTTGTATTCAAATTTTTTTTTAAATAAAATATCACTTGCTTCAACGGTGAAGGAAAATATCGTGAGGAAACCTGCACGCCTGAGAGTTCTCCATAATGTTCTCAAAGGCGTGTGAAGTCTGCCAATCCGCACATGGCCAGCGTGGTGGACTATGGCCAAACCCTTCTCATATTGAGAGGAGACCCGTGCTCTGTAGTGAGCCGGTAATGGGTTGATCATGATGATGTATTCTAATTGTGCGGAAACTTCTATTATGTATTTCCGGTCCACAGATAATAAAGAGAAAGTGACAATACGTAAAGCGGTAGAGAAGATCCGTTTCCTCACTCTGTCGCCGCAGCAGTTCGCGGCCGGCCCCGCGAGGTCCCCGCTACTGAGCGAGTCGGAAGCTTTCGCGGTGCTAATGAACATTTTGTCTTCAACGACTGACGTGGCGATGCCCGCTGGCTTCTCCATGTCCAGGGAGCCCAGAAAACAGCTGTTTGGCGGCGGCTCTTCCAGTAACGTGAGTCATCATCAAGCCACAAGTTTTCTGACGACTTTCGTGGTGCAGTTTGTGCGGTGTCGCATTATAAATTTGGAAGGTCTTGGGTTCGATACCCGGCTCGAGTCTGGTCTGGAACGATTCTTCGGCCGTGGCTAAATTACTACACGAGGTCGTGTAGAAACCAATTGGGAGTATGAGTTTAACACACCACTTTCTAAAAAGTTACGACCTCCGTGGCGCAGTGCGTGCTCTGTCGCATTATAAAAGTTGGAGGTCCTGGGTTCGATTCCCGGCTCGAGTCTGGTCTGGAACGATTTTTCGGCCGTGGCTCATTACTACACGAGGTCGTGTAGAAACCAATTGGGAGTATGAGTTTAACACACCACTTTCTAAAAAGTTACGACCTCCGTGGCGCAGTGCGTGCTCTGTCGCATTATAAAAGTTGGAGGTCCAGGGTTCGATTCCCGGCTCGAGTCTGGTCTGGAACGATTTTTCGGCCGTGGCTCATTACTACACGAGGTCGTGTAGAAACCAATTGGGAGTATGAGTTTAACACACCACTTTCTAAAAAGTTACGACCTCCGTGGCGCAGTGCGTGCTCTGTCGCATTATAAAAGTTGGAGGTCCTGGGTTCGATTCCCGGCTCGAGTCTGGTCTGGTGGGAGGCTTCGGCCGTGGCTAGTTACCACCCTACCGACAAAGACGTGTCGCCAAGTGATTTAACGTTACGATGTCGCGTAGAAACCAATTAGTAGTATGGGTTTACCATACCCCTAACAGGTTAGCCCGCTACCATCTTGCTGCATCATCACTTACCATCAGGTGAGACTGCTGTCAAGGGCTAACTTGTAGTGTATATAAAAAAAAAAGTTAGCTCGCTACCTTCTAATAGACTATCATCACCTGTTGAGATAGCGGTCAAGGGCTATTTTGTAGTGTATAAAATAATTAAAAGGCATAGTAAAATTAAAAACCTTATTTTAACATATTAGTAGCGCAATTTGCCTACTATCAATGTTTATTAAAATATTGTATTTTTAATCTGTGGAAGTGTAAACGAATTTGATTTTGACTCGTAAATAGGGTTTCTAAACTTGACATTGGCTAATCTGTGTAAAGTCATAAAACGAGAAAAAAAAAGCAGGGTTTATTCACGCTTCTCTTGAATTAATGTTTGTTGGCTAATTTTGAAAAGGATTGGTGTTGGTTGTGTCGTGGACATTATAGTTTTGGTGTCGTTTGTGTAGTGGCTAGTTTTTTGAATGGTTCGTCATCATCATCATCATGAACAACCCATTACTGGCTCACTACAGAGCACGGGTCTCCTCTCTATATGAGAAGTGTTTGGCCATAGTCCACCACGCTGGCCATGTGCGGATTGGCAGACTTCACACGCCTTTGAGAACATTATGGAGAACTCTGAGGTGTGCAGGTTTCCTCACGATGTTTTTCTTCACCGTTGAAGCAGGTGATATTTAAATGTTAATTTAATTTTTTTTTAAAACGCACATAACTTCGAAAAGCTAGAGGTGCGTGCCCGGATTCGAACCGCCGACCTCTGTTTAGGAGGCTGACGCCCTAACCACTATGGTTTGAATGGTTAACATGTATTTATTTGGGAAAGGTTTCAGGGAGCCGCTCCCGCCCAGTGCGAAGTTTTCCGCCATTTTTCCCTAACTTCAAATCTACATTGCTATCAACTTGACATTTGTCATAAAAAGAGATAAATAAAAGGTGTGCGTCAATTTACCATAACGTCAGTGAACAAACGAACCTACAGTTGAGAGCAAACAAATATACTGTATGTACTGTACTAACGGTACAAGTGTATGTATTTGGTTTTAGATGCCAACGTTCACAGTGGACACCCCCAGCCCGGTGACGGTGGACCAGTGCGAGGTGTCGCGCTTGCCTCAGCCCTGCGTCTCCTCCACCTATCCGCGACCCACGAGGCAAGAGGGTGAGTCATTGAAACACCAAACCATCGATACGGGCATAGACTATCATTTCAACGGTCCAGAAATTGGGTTAGCGCCATATTGCTATTTCTCAAAGACAGGCGTTATAGGCTTTGTAAATATTAATATTCTTAATAAAACCTGTATTCACTTTCGGTCCCTCTTTAAAGCAGACATGCCTTTTTGAATGAAAAGAAACTATTCGTAAACTGTCAAATCAATCTGATTCAATACTTACACTTTGACTGTAGATAAGAGATTAAACGTTTGTATCAATATGTAAGCAAATATACAAATACGGTAACCCATTGCTTATAGATGTATCATAGGATATAGTGATTTATAATATGAAAACTCTACAAAAGCGGTTTGGTAAGTATTAACCTCAACAACTAATAATTTCAAATCGATCCCGGTACCTTAATCTGCGACTTTCTACCACGCTAATAGTAACTAAAGAAGCGGATAAAGTCTACTAAAAAAAAAAGTAAAAAAAAATAAAAAAAAAAAGTACGGCTCGTGAGGGATTTGAACCCCCGACCTCCTCTATTAAATTTTAAATGGGTGCTCTAACCGCTAAGCTAACGAGCCGATGCTCTGTATTGCGAAAATATGCTTCTATATCTAACAGTAACGTCACTGAATACGTTATTAAGGCCATTTCAGATACCTACCAATAGCCATGATCCGTTATGATTATGCCACGTCACCTTATAGCAATAGCGTTTTTATACTAGGTATTTAACCTGCTTTCTAGTACGGAATAATCTTTGCCAATAAAGACGAATTACCATTTTTTTTTAATTTTTACAAATATATTTTTTTTTGTTTTTGCTCTCGTTAAATAGATTATATTTTTAATGTCAGTCCAGTTATGAGCCCTTTTGGAGATACGGGGGATAAAGAAATACATTTTACTGCGAAATTTAATGATTATGTAGCACTATATATATAAAAAAAATAAAATATTCAAAGCAATATTTTTATGTAAGCTTACGTTACAACGCCATCTCGGTAAGCTTTGAGGCATTAATCTTACATTTACTTGAGACATAATTGCTCATTACAATTTATACTCGTTAATAGGCAGCCTTTGTGACATGAATTCGTTGGTTGGAGAAGTGGTGGCGCTGTACTGGACAGTACTTGGACATTGCAGCATCACTTTATTTTTCTAAAACAAATGAACCTAAGTTACTCCTTAAAACATCAGCTATCTGTCCATAAAAGTCCCATCAAAATCGGTCTAGCCATTTTAGAGCCGAAACAAACAGACAGACATACAGACAGGCAAAAATTGTGAAAAATGTAATTTTTACCAGATCTTAGGCGAACCCTTCAACTTATTCAGTGCTTGGCAACGAATTGTTTCAACTGATCACACAACACATTTAAACCAAAATTGAATAATGTTAAGTCACGCATTTTTTGACAACCTCCGTGGCGCAGCGCGTGCGCTGTTGAATTTTAAAGTCGGAGGTCCTGGGTTCGATTCCCGGCTCGAGTCTGGTCTGGTGGGAGGCTTCGGCCGTGGCTGGTTACTACCCTACCGACAAAGACGTGTCGCCAAGCAATTTAGCGTTCCGGCATGATGTCGTGTAGAAACCAATTAGGAGTATGAGTTTACCATACCCCTAACAGGTTAGCCCGCTACCATCTTAGACCGCATCATCACTTACCATCAGGTGAGATGCAGTCAAGGGCTAACTTGTGGAGAATAATAATAAAAAAAAAAAAGTAGTCTTTCTAAGTGCGTATAATAGGTCTAGGTATAGGGTCAAAATTGTTCAATGTACTTAAAATCTCTGTAACTTAAAGATATAACTCGTATATTTTCTATTTGAAATGTGTTATTGCAGTATCTTTCTCCGTCTTGTTTTGGGTAGGCTCTTTGGATAATCAGAATTCCTTGAGCGAGACGTGATAAAATAATGGAAGGTTATTGAGGAATACTGCATGATGAAAGTCACATTGGATTGCGAACGCTTCAGCTATAGATGCGGGAGACGAGCTTGGATCTTTAAGTGAACGAGATGTTCTTTAAGGGCAAGCGGCGACCTCCGTGGCGCAGCGCGCGCGCTGTTGCATTATAAAGTTGGAGGTCCTGGGTTCGATTCCCGGCTCGAGTCTGGTCTGGTGGGAGGCTGCGGCCGTGGCTAGTTACCACCCTACCGACAAAGGCGTGTCGCCAAGCGATTTAGCGTTCCGGCACGATGTCGTGTAGAAACCATTTAGGAGTATGGCTTTACCATACCCCTAACAGGTTAGCCCGCTACCATCTTAGACTGCATCATCACTTACCATCAGGTGAGATTGCCCTCACGGGCTAACTTGTAGTGGATAAAAAAAAAAAAAGCGGTCTTCATCAATTGTATACACTTAAGTTAGCGAAATGTTCTTTTAGAGCGATCAACATACACATCTGTCTGTCATGGTATGCTGGTAGTATTGTCTAAGGTTGTGAATGTGGTCGGTCCGCAGGTGTCCGCCTGCCGTCCTCGATCCACAATCCGGCATCGGGGATGGGCGTGCTGGAGCACATGGAGCGGCACGGCGACCAGCACAAGATCTACTGCCAACGTGCCATCGTGCAGCACACAGACTGCCTCAACACCAGCGGGCTCGACTGCTCCGTCACCTTCATGGTGGACAAGAACATCTGCCTGCTGGGCGTGCAGGTACCTTCACTGCCACACACCTCACGCTTTGAGCTACCACCAATATTATACTTAACATTCATTTGTTATTATTAGTTTCCTTTTTATATATATATATTTTTATTATATATATTATATTTTAAGTATGTTTATTTATTTATTATTTATATATATTATATCATATCATATATATAAATATGTGTATTTATTTTATTATTTTTTTTTTCTTTTATTCAAATTATCTAAGTATATTTTTGTATGTAGTTTAAAATACCTTGTTTGACCTATTCCACTTTATAAATTCACCTTACTCACATCTAAGGGTAGCTGGAAGAGATCTCTTATAGAGATAAGCTTTCCTTTGCATACTTTTATACTTGTGTTTGATATCACAAATTTGGTACATAAATAATAAAAATAAATAAAATAAATGTGGTACGGTGATGTGTACTACCAACATGGCTCAATAGCGTTTGGGATATGATATGAACATTTGGTTGCGTTTGAACATACACGTCACTTAGGGATTGGAATAACACATATTATACTACAGTGATAATATTAATGGGTTTGCTTGACTACCCTCGCCTTTCGAACACGTAACGCCACATCAAAGGCGTTGGACTACTATATTATTTACTATACTATTCTACTATATTATTATTGCTGTCCGTCGCGTATATCGCGTAGTAACCAATTAGGATTGTGGGTTTACCATATCCCTAACTGGTTAGCCCGTAACCATCTTAGACAGCATCATCACTTTCCATCAGGGGAGATTGCCGTCAAGAGCTTACTAGTAGTGGAAAAAAAAAATAAAAAAATATTAAGCGTGGAGGGTTCTAAACGCGGCCTGGTCTAAGAAGAAGCCCACAACAAACTTAATGGATGAGGTGAGATAGCCGTTAGGACCTGAATTGTTTTTTTTTTGTTTTATACACTATAAGTTAGCCCTTGACAGCAATCTCACCTGTTGGTAAGTGATGATGCAGTCTACGATGGTAGCGGGCTAACCTGTTAGGGGTATAGTAAACCCACACTCCTACTTGGTTTCTACGCGACATCGTGCCGGAACGCTAAATCGCTTTGCGACACGTCTTTGTCGGTAGGGTGGTAACTAGCCACGGCCGAAGCCTCCCACCAGACCAGACTCGAGCCGGGAATCGAACCCAGGACCTCCAACTTTTATAATGCGACAGCGCACGCACTGCGCCACGGAGGTCGTCAAAATATTGTCTTGTATTGCATAAAAAACAATATGTTGCATCTGGCATTCCTCGCGAGCCAGTGCAGCGAGCAATTGGCCGGTTTTCCAGCGCGTGCTTCCCGCAGGTGCCGACGCAGGCGCCGAGCCTGGAGAACGGCGGCAACGCGGGCGGCTCGGGCTACTCGGAGCTCCTGTACGCGCACCTGCTGGACGCGGACGGCGCGCGCCTCACCTACACGCACTACACCAACCGCGTGCCCTACCGCCACCTGCTCGACATCATGTTCAACCGGCCCGTCTACATCCAGCGCAACAAGGTAGACCACTGGACATAACTCCTGTAGAGAGTGCCTAGATTCACAGTCGCGAGCCGCTTGTTTCCGGTGGCACTTTGTGACTGTCCAGAAATTACGAGTCGCACAACGCTGCTTTAACAGATCATCATCATCATGATCAACCCATTACCGGCTCACTACAGAGTACGTGTCTCCTCTCAATATGAGAAGGGTTTGGCCATAGTCTACCACGCTGGCCATGAGCGGATTGGCAGACTTCACACGCCTTTGAGAACATTATGGAGAACTCTCAGGCGTGCAGGTTTCCTCACGATGTTTTCCTTCACCGTTGAAGCAGTGATATTTTAATTGTATAAAAATGCACATAACTCCGAAAAGTTAGAGGTGCACGCCCGGATTTGAACCGCCGACTTCTGATTAGGAGGCTGGCGCCCTAACCACTAGGCTATGACAGCTTGTCTTTAACAGATGCTGGGTCGCAATTCAGGTTCTGTCGAGTTAAGTGGCCTGCACATTTTTTTTTTTTTTTTTTTATTGTAGGAGGAAATCTTCATGGATGTCACTTGGCTTCAACCAACTGACATGCCCGACTTCACGAAGAGTACAAGGAAGCCTCTTAGTGCCCTACGGACTAAAACCTCCTACATTCACTGGCCGTCCTTCCCGGAACCGCAATACGCATGACTTCAGGAAGGGGGCTGTCTGCTCAGGCTTCGTTCACTCTTTGCCGATCCCATTCATCCTTTACGCGTCTTTTCATTATGGTTTGGAGCAGTGTTGCACCCCTTGTCCACCCCTCTTTGCTCTTCAACATCTGAGGCACCAAATTTCCCTTTGTCAAACGCTCTCCGTTTTCGCAAGCTTTGCTTCTCTCTTCTTCAAACTCCATGCACTCGAAAATCGCATGGTTAGGCGTATCCTCCTCACCACAATAAGGGCAGTTTTCACTGGCTGCTTTACCTATTGCGTGCAGGTAGGTATTGAAAACTCCATGCCCACTCAATGCCTGTGTTATTAGTCTATCCACCTCGCCATGCTTCCTGTCAAGCCATTTTTCAAGGTCTGGTATAAGGTCCCTTGTACCACATGGCCTGCACATTGCCAATTCAGGTTCGAGACTTATTGAGCTTAGTCGGTAACTGTGGTTCTTCTATAGATCTTCTTTTTCCCCCTATGAATGCTAGCAATCTAACCTGATGATAAGCGATTATAAAGTCTCACGTAGCAGTGGACTAATCTCTTCTAATCGGTTTCGATTGTTTTTTCGTTATTGAACGGATTTATATCAGGGAAGGCTCAGGATGAGAAAGCGTTTTAACTGTACCTTACCTGTTACTTAAGATACAGTTAAAACGACAAAGCTAAGTCTGACATTAATCTGCCTTGTTTTAACATTAACTTTGGCTGGGCAAAGTCGAAGTACGCTCTATGGATTTTGCCATAGTCTCTCAGCAGGAGGTGGAGAAAGTTATGGGATTAGACGTACCGGTACCGACGTCCCTGGCGAATATTGGGCGCTGTGGTTATACAAGTGGGATATCCACCCTACAGACAAATAGCTGCTGCCAAGCGATTAAACTTACACGATGTCATGTAGAAATCAATCATGGGTTTACCATTCTCATAACGGGCTAACTGGCTAGCCGGTACCAACTTAGAATGCATCATAAGACCAAGGTAAACAACAAACAGCAAGTATAATTTGCTATATTCCGCCGGCAACCGGGAGATTTGTATAATATAACACCACACAAAATCTTCTACTAGAACCTCTACGCACGTTTCGACCCGACACCGGATCATCCTCAGGAGATGTTGACTTCGCAAGCGCGAAAAGTAAAGTTTGTAGTGGATAAAAATGTGTGTGTTGTGGGTGCAGGTGTACAAGGTGGGCATCGTGTTCAACAAGGTGGGCTGGTACCCCATGGGCTCGTGCGCGCAGCAGGTCGCCGCCGAGTCCGTGTTCTTCAACTTCAGCATCGGCCACAGCAGCGACTCCGTGCGCGACGGCCTCATACGCTCCATCATATTCACGTACTAGGACCACCACAGATACGTGATGGCACCTCGACAAACTCCGCAGTGGGTTTTTATTTTGTTAATTTTAAGCATTTTTAATAGATTTGTTATCATCATCATCATCATGATCAACCCATTACCGGCTCACTACAGAGCACGGGTCTCCTCTCAATATGAGAAGGGTTTGGCCATAGTCCACCACGCTGGCCATATGCGGATTGGCAGACTTCACACGCCTTTGAGAACATTATGGAGAACTCTCAGGCGTGCAGGTTTCCTCACGATGTTTTCCTTCACCGTTGAAGCAAGTGATATTTTATTTGTTTAAAAAAACGCACATAACTCCGAAAAGTTAGAGGTGCGGGCCCGGATTCGAACCGCCGACCTCTGATTAGGAGGCTGACGCCCGAACCACTAGGCTATCACCGCTTCATTGAGATGATTGGATTTGTTATGCGTTAAGAAAATAGAAAGGATCAATGACATCATGCAATGTAATAAAATCAAAATGAAAAAGAAACGTTTATTGACAATAATTTGGTTGCGTAATAAATATAAATAGTTTCCGAATGAAAAGTAAAAACAATCTAAATAGATCAAGCTACGATACAAACTGATGGAGGGTACTGGGGTAATGGGAATTATCTTCATAGAAAAATTGTTTAATGAACGTTTCTTTATGTCATTTTATTAGTACTATCATAATTAAGCCACAATTGTAAACTAGTCACTTTTGTCGCCCTTCATAAAAAATAATCACTTGGAAAATTACTTCTGGACTATAAGCTTCTGATACATCAAAAGACGGAACTCACTGTTTTCTTAACGCGAAAGAATTTATAAACTCTATAAATGAAGGAAGCTGCTCCTGAAAGAATCATGAATTCCTAAACGTCGGGTTAAAATTATATTGACAAAACCTGTACCATGACATCTGTCTTTAAATAATATTGTTTTTTTTTAATCATCTTACGTTAAGTTAAGCGCAAAATTATGTACTTATATTTCTTTGTAAGTTTGAATTTATTTTATAAACGACTGACAATTAACAGTAAAGCTAATCATTGGAAAGAAGCAGGCTACTTTGCGTAAATGCAATATGCAATAAATATGAAACTTAATTTGCCATATAGCCAGAAAAATCTGTATAGACTATTTTTGTACACAAATTCTTTTTACATACACGTCTTTCTACCATTTGGATTAACGTAACCTTAGATGTCTCGGACAAATCAGTTGATAGCGGTTGGAAATATAGCAGAAAAAGGACCAAATTCAAAGAATTCAAATTCAAATAATCTTTATTCAAATAGTCCTTTAAAAGGCATTTTCCACGCGTCAATCATAATAGTGATTTAATGGTGATAACTACATTGGTAAATTTAAAACTAAAGCTATGAGGGTTCCAAACACGCCCCGGTCTTAGAAGAAGCCCACAACAAACTTAGCCAGGTAGATTTTCGTTTTGATATCACCATCTCACATGCCACTTAAAATTATGTTAAGAGCTATCTTATTAGAGCAATATTTCATACCCATGCTTGTTTAGTATTTACAGTTACATTTTAGTAGGACTTGCGGCAGGCCTACCTGGACGGACTATCTTAGCGAAACCGGTGCCCATATCTTCCATAATATCACAAGATTACTCGTCTTAGTAGTGATCACGATCCATTCCTGGGGAACCTACGCAAGACAGACAAACCATATTATATACCAATTACTCTCTATAGAATATTCTGCAAAACACTTCAGCTGTTCATCATGGATTTATTTATTATTTATTTATTTATATAACTTTATTGCAATATATAGGACATAACATAGATAAAGACAAAAACAATTAGCAACTGGCGACCTTATCACTAATAGTGATCTCTCCCAGGTAACCATTTCGTCGAAGCTGATGTACAATATTATTATGATGTATTAAAAATTACACGGAAGTTGCAAAAAACAAAAAAAAAAAAAAACAAGAAAAGCTAGAAAAAGCTATATATACATACACACTAATAACTACATGCTACTACATATATATAATAATAACAATACAAAATAATACATATCTAAAGTATAATATATACATGCAATAAATATACAAATAATTACGTTAATAAATATTTACAGAATATTTACAGAGTTAGAAAATGTTGTCTCACACGGGCTTTAAATGTAGCCAATGCTATGTTTCTATCCAATAGTGACCTGAACCCCAATATCGTACCATCAATCTTTCTATAATTTTAATATTTCTTTTATATATTATCTACAAGTATACATATATTAGTATCGTGTGACATAGAAGTAAGACCAAATGTTTGTAATGATACGAAACAATATTGCAACGTTTAATTTATTACTGTTTATGTTCACTTCATGTTATTTCGACAACCTCCGTGGTGTAGTGACTGCGTATTCGCATTAAAAAGTTGGAGGTCCTGGGTTTGATTCCTGGTCTACCGACAATGACGTGTCGCCAAGCGATTCAGCGTTCCGGAACTATGTCGCGTAGAAGTCAGGCTATACTGCTAATTTTCTAACCGCTAACTTGTTAGGAGTATGGTAACTTGTTAGGAGCATGGTAAAGCTATGTTTACCATACCCCTAACAAGTTAGCGGTTGGTATGTAAAAAAACCGTTATACAAAAAACATGATTTTCGTGGTCATCCATTTCACACAGACGTCAAAAATGACTATAAAATTCAGTGTGATGAGTGATTCCACTTCAGTGATACTGCAATTAATTCTGTTATATATAGAACAAGACTGAACTCAAATACAAGTAAAATCTTTTTACTATATGATGTTATCGTCACTTTTTTAGAATTTTAATCATGACATTACCTTCCTAATTTCACATTTAGCTTTCATGCTAATTTCGCACACAATCTAAGAGACGCTCTAAACTCTGGTCATTTTAATGGTCCCAGCATACCGTATCGACTCAAAACCTTGGCTGAGAAATTAATACTTCATCTTATAATGTGATTAACATTAGATAAACTATCGAAATATTTTGCTGGTCAGTATTATACAGAGACTTCATTCATTGCCATAACATTTTATGTCAGATGATAAAAAAGCCAGTTGGGTAAAAAGTTTCTTCGCTTTATTTTATTCGAACATTTCCATTACAGTAGGAATAAATGTGCCATTTTTTATGATGACTTTTTTATGTATGTATGCGTTTTAGAAATTTATGATCGAATAATTTCAAGGTTTAAAAGAGGTGAAGTTAACGTAGAATAGATTCCGTTGCATACATTCATAAATACATACATAAGCAAGCGACAAGCGTGTTTAAATCGCGAATATTGATTCTGGCAGTCATTTCTTGACGTTAACTTGATACTGCCTAAATAATTCAGAGGAGACTTAAACATTTTACCCGACTTAATAGAATCTTTTGAATGATTTTATTTATGTCTTATTTATGCCATTGAGTTGACATGGTATGCAAAAATCACAGTACCGCCCAAAAGTGTGCACTGGACATTAAACGTATTAATATATAATACTGACGATTTAAAGCGTACCCCAAACTTCGACATTGCCGTTATAACATGTGAGGTTATAGTATATGGGGAAACTTCAACAACATTTGTACTGTATTTCGTTCATCGCACCACAAAGTAAAATGGAATTCATTTAATTAAAGTTCAACTTCGCGTGTAGTTATTTAGCTACACAACACAACAAGCGAAGAGCTTGTTAAATTAAAATCCCTAATCAACCTTCCAAAGATCCATTTTACTTTCGTATTATAGTTTCGATAATATACGATTGTAAATGCTAGTTCAAATCTTGTGCCTGTAATGGAAACGCGGTCTATAGACAGTATTATAAGTGTTGGTGTTATTAAGTTATTTTTATAAGAAACCAAGGATTAAAACAAATTGCTATATTTCGCTTTTTAATTATTATTATTTCCCTTCACCATTATAACAAGATATTTGAGTAAATTAATACCACTAAGGCAGGTACGTATCTTACAAGATTTAAAAAGAGTGCAAAGAATGCAATTGATATCTGTGAATCAAACTGATAAATGTATACATCCTCTTTGTATTTGCATTTATAACGAAAATAGTTTACCATATTGCCCACGTTCGTCAACTAAAGATATAATGTAGTGTTTGTATTCTCATTGAAAAATAACAAATAAGAAGATTCAAGTATCAATTATTGCCTATACGATCAATACTTTCTAAACGAAGCTGTCAGTTTGACTTTTGTCATGTTGGAAGTAGCAAATTCTGAAGGGCCCAGTCAGTTGTTTAGATTTGTGTGGTCTTTGTTTAACACATATTTTTTAATTATTAATGGTGTTTAATTAAGCAATGGACTAATGTGGTTATATTTGGCCCCGAGGCATTGATTCCCAATCTGTATCGACGTGTAAAGTGCGAAAAATATATGGTATAAGTGAAGATGTCTCCGAGTCAGAATAGAGGCGATGGGTTACTGGCGAAGGTGGATTTTCCACTCTACACACTTCAGACCCTCACTAATCGACACGTTCTTGTCGCCGGAGGTGGAGGAGCATCGAATACGGGCGTAGCTAATGGATTTGTAAGTTTGAAACATTGATTTCGTGAACAAAACATGACTGCGTAAGTTAGCAATTTGTATTTCGACACGCGTCAGCAGTTTGTAATAAACAACTTCCTCCAGTGTGCACTTTACATAATACGTTAATGTGTTTGCAATCGCGTATTTTTAGATATTTTCAATAATTTCCAGGAAATATTCGAACTATCTCACAATGGAACCAGATTTGTCGCCGAAGAGGTGATGCGTTATGAAACAGGGCCAAACGTAGTCATGACATGCTCAGTACAACACGTTCAGAACCGTATCTATTTAGCTGCGGGTCAAGAAAGCCACTGTCAGTTATATAGAGTCAATGTAAAGATGGTTGATCCTGCGGAGATGCGACGAGGGAGTTTTAGAGCTGAGAACGGCTTGGTGCGCCGTCGGCGTACAGTGTCTGAGAATGACAACATATCAAAGATGGAGAAGGAAAAGAGTAATCATACAACGGACAAGAGGATGTCATTCGAAATTAGGCCATGTGATAGTGTGCAGACAGATTTTGCGTTAGTATATTATATTTATGCTGTGTATTTAAATATATTCATATCATCATCATCATCATCATCATGATCAACCCATTGCCGGCTCACTACAGAGGAAGGGTCTCCTCTCAATATGAGAAGGGTTTGGCCATAGTCCAGCACGCTGGCCATGTGCGGATTTGCAGACTTCACACATCTTTGAGAACATTATGAAGAACTCTCAGGCGTGCCGGTTTCCGCATGATGTTTTTCTTCACCGTTGAAGGAAGTGATATTTTAATTTTTTTAAATGCACATAACTCCGAAAAGTTAAGAGGTGGGTGCCCGGATTCGAACCACCAACCTCTGATTAGGAGGCTGACGCCCTGTCCACTAGGCTATCACCTATAATAATTATAATATAAACAAAGAACTGTCAGAATCTGTAATGCAATGATTTGCTGGATTTTTGTCAGCATCTCCTAAATAGTCATAAATAGGTACTCTTACCTTTTTCAGAAATGACCCCTTGCAGAGGGTAGTATTAATAAGTCACAATGGTAAGTTGATGGCCACTGGTGGTATTGATGGTGTTGTCAGGCTATGGTCATTCCCTAAAATGCAGCTCCTGTTTGAACTACAAGGACACACTAAAGAGGTAAATTATTTTAATCAACATCAATGCAATGTTATATTCTTTTTATAGTATCATTATTTTAGTTACCATTATCCGCTCACAGGAGATATCGCCGTCACTGCAACCACCTAACCCACAAAACCTTTTATGTACCCCCGGCTAAAACACACCTCGGCAACCAAGCTCCCATGGTTCGCATTTGTGCTGGTTATAATAAAGCATCCCGGACTGTACCTGGCATTGACATATTCCACGATATATTTGCGGTGTTTAGAAAGAAACTCATTGATCATCTATTGCCTCCCATCTGAAAGAATATGTAGCTTGTTCAGTTAATTTCTTTTAATTAGTTTGTAGTTGTGATTAATCTGTCTTAATTGTTTGCTTGTGGCCGTTTACATGTAACTTTTGCTGCCAATGTCATGTACACTTGTAACCGATATGCATACTGGTGAATGTGCCACTTTTGTTTGCTGCAATGTAGTTTTTTTTTTAATGTATATTGTAAGTGTATCAATAATAATAAATATCTACATTTTGAATGTGGCTCTGTATTATAACTTATGTTCTAGGTCAGAAGTAGTATGCACACAGTTATATTGATACTAGCTAAGGTTTTATGCTGACCTTAGCCATGTCCTTACAAATAGATTGCTTTTAAAAGGTTGCAATTATATCCTTACATATTGCTTTATTTTCATAAATATAAACCACTTATATTATACTTAACTTATATTGTTTAACATATATTGAGTACCCTCTTGCAATAGAGAATATCTATATATTGCAGTAATTTACCAAATGGTTAAGGTATATAAATAAATAAGAGTGACAAGATTTGAAGAGCAAATTAAACTATCAACAATGATCTTTATAACACCTGATATCAAATAATCATTAGCTAAGTGGTGGTCTAATTTCTACATCATTCTCTGCGGTGAGAGAAGTGGCCTGTTTTGTAAGAAGTAGGAGATAAGTTAGGCAATTTTTTTTAAGCTCCTGTTCACAATACTTGTCTATTAGATTTTTATGTCCACGATTTATAATGGAATAGAATATAAGGATAAAGCGCTTAAAGAATAGTGTAGAAAATTTATCATCAGCTTATTAATAAGTCAATGCCAGGTACAGATCTCTCAAAGGAAAGAGGATTTTAGAACATTGGCCCTCACCTGCACTCTTGATCTATAGATTGTCATAACCAAGACCTTAGACCTACAAGGTAGTCTGTTTCGCTGATCTCAACTGTCAAGGTCACATGTTAAACAATAAACAGCAAGTATAATTTGCTGTTTATTGTTAAACATGTAAAGTAAAGCGAAAAGTAAGAATTTTACTTTTCGCGCTTGTGAAGTCAACATCTCCTGAGGATGATCCGGTGTCGGGTTGAAACGTGCGTAGAGGTTCTAGTGGAAGATTTTGTGTGGTGTTATATTATACAAATCTCCCGGTTGTCGGCGGAATATAGCAAATTATACTTGCTGTTTATTGTTTATCATGGACTTCCGCAAAGTAGCGCCTGCTTCTATTCATTAAGGTCACATGTGTTGTTGCAGCTCGACGACTTGGACTTCAGCCCGTGCGACCAACGACTGGTCAGCATAGCGAAGGATGGCCAGGCGCTGGTGTGGAACACCCTCGCCAAGGGGAAGCCGCTGCTCAGTCTCACGTGCCAGCCGCCCAACGGTACCAAGTACCTGTTCCGACGGTGCAAGTGAGAGCATAATGTTGATTGACCCTTTTCAGTACTACAAGGAATACGCTTGTACTAAAACTCTCCGGTAACTTGTATTATTGTCGTATTGGAGATACGCGCTCATAATAGAAATCGCTAGACAGTTTAATCTGTTTTTTATTTAAAAAGGTTATAACATTTAGATAAAATGGCAAATATTTTATCTTAATGTTATAAAAAAAGGAAACAGGCCCACACGCATATCTTTACTGCGAGCATCTACAGTAGGGAACGCAATTTAGATGTAAAAGATTTCTAAAATGTACTTTGTTGATAGCCAACTACCATGCATCTTCTTTTTTGGCCTTTAATTTCCTGGAAGAGGCTTACTGCTATGTAGCGATAAGGCGACCACGTGGTACTTATCACTTTATTGTATTTGAATTTTAGTATCTATTATTTTCTGTGTAAATGTAATTCTCTTTCTCTTTTTTCATTCATTAACTGTTGTATTTTTTTTCTCCACAAATGTTTTTTTTTTTGACATTTTTTACAACTAAAATAAAAGCGGAGATAAAAATCTACTGTCGGCTGCCACTAACAGAGACTTAATCACATTTATTATAGAAGAGTTTCATGAATTCTAGTGGATAATGTATCGTAAAAGTAGTAAAAACGTTTTGTTTACAGATTCGGCGAAATAGAAGGCAGAGTCAATCAATACCGAATGTTCACGATCGCCAACCCCCTCTCGCGGACGGGCAAGCAGAGGGGGCTGATCCAGCTGTGGGAACCCAACACTGGGGAATTGAAACGTTCCATACTGGTACCTGAGTCGCTGTCCGCGCTGGCGGTGCGCGACGACGGCCGCTTCCTGGGCGTGGGCACCATGTTCAGCGGCACCGTCGACATCTACATCGCGTTCAGCTTGCAGGTGAGTGCGTTGAGGAGATAGAAGACGAAATGTTTAACAACCCTGAGTCTTTGTGTCGGTTGCCAGGCCGGTCTTGAAAGCCGGAAAAAAAATTTCTTCTCTCAAACTTGTTTCTACGACATCCTGTTATCGGAAGCATTTCTGTTATGTGGTTTTGTTTATTTAAGGTAATTGACACGCAGTTTTTTGTTTTATTATACATTAGACCAATTTTCACCCACTGCGATTTTTAGAAGTAAAATAAAATTAGTGCCACATATCTAACAATTAACTAAAGCACCAGTATGCTCTGTAGATGTCCATGTCTTACTGACACCCAACGTCTCCCTTTCGGAGGGGCAGAATTCGATCCCCGGTCTTGAGTGTGCCCTCGTTTTTACGCATATTTAAAATGTTGCTTGAACTAATGCTTGCAAATTGAAGCGGTGATAGCCTAGTGGTTAAGGCGTCAGCCTCCTAATCACAGGTCGCCGATTCGAATCCGATCACGCACCTCTAACTTATAACAATTAAAATATCACTGTCTTCAACGGTGAAGGAAAACATCGTGAGGAAACCTGCACGCCTGAGAGTTCTCCATAATGTTCTCAAAGGCGTGTGAAGTCTGCCAATCCGCACATGGCCAGCGTGGTGGATTTTGGCCAAACCCTACTCATATTGAGAGGAGACCCGTGCTCTGTAGGGAGCCGGTAATGGGTTGATCATGATGACGAAAATGTTGCTTCAACGGTGAAATAAAACATTGTGAGCAAATCTGCGTGGCCCGGTGTCTTAATAATGATGAGTATATTAGTCCAATTCTTGCCGTGTCAATACTCCGCGAGGTAGCTGCAAGCAGCATGCTAGATGTGGTTGCGGTAAGGGTGCTGTGTGTCCACAGCGCGTGCTGCACGTGTCGTGCGCGCACGGCATGTTCGTGACGGGGCTGCAGTGGGTAGGCGTTAAGGGAGGCCCGGGCGGCGCCCTGCAAGGCCGCAGCGAAGCCGCGCTGCTGTCCATCTCGGTGGACAACCGTCTCGTCGTGCACACGCTGCCGTACCCAGGTCAGTATCCGCGCTTACTAATAATGCTAATATCCTTAAGCCTTCTTGCAACATTCATTATAATATATGCTTAAAGTAGACACTTAACTATATAGATCGACTAAATTCAGCTCAGAGTATATAAGCCGTTACCACATAGTATTTGTATCTATCCTCATGATCCCATCCAGTGTCAAATTCAACAAAGCTGATTTTTTACTACGCTACAAGTTAGCCCTTGGCGGTAATCTCACCTGGTGGTTAGCAATGATGCAGTAGATGGTAGAGAGATAACCTGTTATTTTATATTTTATTTATTAATTATTAAACTTCTATAATATACATTATTATAGTTATTTTCAATGCCACAAAAAACTTCGTCGTCGTCGTCGTCTATACTTATTATATACTAAACCATAAAACTATGAAAAATTGGTAAGGTATATATATAGCAATAATACTTTAGCTAGTGGGTAGGTACGAAAAATGTGCATTTGGACGGGAGCATGGTAAACCCATTCTACTATTGATGTTCTCAATGGCGTATGAAGTCTACCAATCCGCAGTTGGCTAGAGAGGTGGCCTGAAGCCACGACCCTTTGCATGTTTGCAGATGATGGTGATGATAATTGTCGCCGTCATTCTTTCTAATTAAAATTCGTTTTATGCAGCAAATGGGTTTCTTAAGTATTTATAGGTTAAAGTGAAATGATTTTTTCAGTACTGACGTAATATACTTGGCATGTTGATATAAACCAACTTATACTTCACAAGTATTTATTGGTGCATTTCGTCACGTGCCTACATTCCGTCTTTCACCTGGGACAGAGTTACACCTTCACCTAGATCGCCCGGGGAGGCGCGATGGTTATGTCGGACTCTTACCGACTTAACCCACACGGTGTATCCTTCCCCGCCTGGGGGCCGGGCCACGGTGTCCGTCGTGAGACTCGGGGGGGCAATTTTCACCTAGGTTACCTAGGGTGCAAGTTTGCTTACTATTTCTACTCATTCGATCGTTCGTGTAATAAAAGAGTATTTCTCTAATTTCCAGGTACATTTCCCGCGTGGTTTGCCATCCTGCTAATATTCTTTGTAATGTTCTTTACTTTCAGTTTATGTTCATGTCTAGGTATATAATGGATATATTGTATTTTATATGTCGTAATTTAATTATATTATAATTGTCAATGAATATATTTGCTTGTAAGAATGTCGGGGGCGCGTAGATTAAACAAAATAGATAAATGGTGAACATCATGTTAGTGAAATTGTTGTTGTGTATGTCTGTATAAATAGAATCAATTAAAGGATGGTTTTGATGGTGCTTTCGGGTGTTTTATTTCGAACTATCATATGAGTGCTTTATCGGTACTCATCGGTAAAGTTGTAACAGGTTCAATCCTGTGTATTGAAGATATTTTGATATTATTGGAGGGTGTATAATTGGTACTGAAGAAATTTGAATATTATTTTTTTAAGTTTTATTAGTCTGTTTTTCCTCCTTTTCTACGACTGCACATTACGCCGAAACTATATAATGAATTGAAATGAGATATGGTACAATTTGAGTAATGAATGGCAAATTTTCTATTTAGCTGTAATTCGTTAACGCGTTGTGCTCTTTCACTACATATTTTTGTGTTAAAATGATTGTTCCGTAAATATTCAAGGCCGTCTGTTTTATAGTTCACAAGTTACAGACATTAATATGTATATTATGTACTAATACTTCGTAACTCGTAACTTCCAAGCAATTTGAAACACGTAATTTACGGCAACCTTTGACCGTGCGGTTCATCTTTCCTTTAGGCGTAATAAAGATCCTTTTCATATAGGCGTAATAATGTTTTTTTATGACGAGACCTTCGATATAATAGCAGGTAACCTTTAATCGTCTAAGGGTACCTAAATCATATTTTCATTAATTTAGACATTTGGAGTTCTCATATCATCAGAAGTGGGATATTCATATTCTTAAATTGTTCTTGATTTTTAATTTTTTTTCTCCTTTTTACTTGCTGGAACGCTTTCACGTAACCGACCAGTTGGTTAATTTGTGTGTCTGTGAAGGATCTGGAAATGTCCTCTTATAACGTTATTTTCCTCTCTAAGTCAGTGTCTGTGATTCTAAAATTCGTAACCAGAATCAGTAGATGTTATTCTTTCTGTGACTAAATGTTTTTAAGTAGAGCCAAAATGGAGCGCTATCTCTTATATGTATGATTATTTAGAAGTATATTCTATATTGTTTACTTTATTCGATAGTTTAATATATTAGTACATATAATCTAAAGTTAATGTATTAATATTATTGTGTGTATTTGTATGTATGATTGTACGTACCCACCTACCAGCTTGCTATGTCATTTTTTTTTATATATTTGGGGGATTCTGGAAGACATCTATCTAGAGATAAGTTTTTCTTGTATATTTAGGTGATGTCCTTTGTATGTTTGTCTTATGTTAGTGGAACAGAATAAATTAATAAATAAACTATTTGTCTTTTACCACACACATTCCGTAGACGGTGAAACTGTCTTATTATTCCTTTCTTCATTCCATCACCAAACCTCTTCAGCTTCGGCGAAAATACATGGTTTATTATAGAAATTCCAAATACTTTCATCTGCACTTCTTTACCTACATTGTATAATAACTGTTTTCTTACAAATAGGGTTGTTCTAAAAGGATAGTCGAATAAATTCAGCTTAATCATTTTGTTTCATGAGGAGGTAATAGTGAAGAAATTAAATAATACTTATTATTTAAAAAAAAAACGATTAGTGTACACTATCATTGAAATATTCTTCACAACTTTTAATAAATTTTATAATTACGACAGTTTCTGCCATATGTATACAATTTATACCACTACACCCAGGTGACTCTAATGTTCATCTAAATGGTCACAGGACCTCTTAAATTTCGGTAAACGGGTAGATTTTACGGTTACGGTCAAATCCCTATTAAGTTTTTTATACGAATTTTACTGCATTGCTAGATATACTGACTTCGATTACGAAGTAGGCAGTACAGAAGCACGCACTAATTCTACTTAAAAATTAAAGGATTCCAGTGGGATATTTATAAATCGTCTATCATCATTATATCATTGACATATTTACTTGTGTACCTTAATACCATGAATCCATACAATAATGTGTGGAGTTTTGCAATACCTAGTTTTTTGTAGCTAGGTTGGAATTAATCGTAATCACAATAATATTTCTTGCTTGGCGGAATCAATCTGAATTGTCACAGGATATAAATCTTGGATATTATCTGTGCAAAGTATTTCTTGAGTATATCTTTACTCTGTTGCCCGCGTAGTAGTCTACGTTTTTTCGGGGGTGTATTAATCCCGAGGGAACTGCATAATTTAATGATGTGTACAAACCAGCTTGCCCAACTGCATTAATCTGTGTTCACGTTTTTTTTTTTGAGATAGGTTTGCGCTTGACGACAATCAGTACCAGAAGACACTGATGAGGTCTAGGTTGGAGCGCGCTTACCTAGAAAATGCTTATTCACTCTTCCCTTGAAGGAACTAAGGTTATACGTGGCTCGAAACACAGGTGCTGGAAGAGAGTTCCACACCTTAAACGTTTCGTCCGAGTAGGTTGGATTTTAACCACGTAAGGGTGCCAGCGCTCACGATTCCGCGAAGTTATTGGCAGAGAAATATATTTGTAGGGCGGTTGTAGGAGGAGGTAAATGAAAGTACATTCATTATTTTTTATAACATTTAATCAATTACATCAAAACAAATAACATATAGATGATAATCGTGACCCTCGGCAAGTTGCATTGAATCAAGACCGACTAGAGATCTATGCTACGTCGCACACATCAAAATATCTTTCGCAAAACGTCCATGCAATAGTAAGCTTAACTGTTTAGTTCGAAGTTCGCTCATCTGTTAGAATCGCTCGCACTAATCCTTTACGTTTCACACAATATTTTAGTCAGCACACTGCACCATTTCATCGCTACTAAAACGTTTCGCATTTTTAAAGTCCACAGCACGCTTCAGTTCTTCGTTACACCAAATGCATTGCAGTAGTGCTTTGTTTGCTTAAAAATAATGTTAAAAAAAATATATGGAAGACTGATGGTTCGACCGTCACATTAGGAATGAGCCCAGTAACATGCGTGTCATGTTTTTTTATTTATTTGGATTAATTTCTGGTACTTTCTGTGATGATACCATCTGGTATCATGTTAAATTTTAATTTTGTCATATAAAAGTTATTTATATTCATATATAACTATTATGTTACTATATAGTTATAAAATAGTATATTATTATAAAGTACATTAAATTAAATTAAATACAATTATGGATGCCTTTAATTATTATTATACAGATATCAGATGATTTGAAACTGTTATCTTTAATCTTCCTTAACTGTGGAGTTTGTTAAATATTGCAATTAATAAAATTAGCCTTGCTCTCCGATTCAGTAACTTTTCCAAAAGTTTCCAACCGGCGATGTTCATACAAAACTCATAATTTGACAGCGATATTTGTATACTCATAGCATTATTTAGCATAAATTTGCATGGAGACAAAAAGTGGTCAGCGGCTTAAAACCATCATAAATGTAAGGACTGGTGACTCAACCTAAGTGACGGGTTTTGTTGTACATTAGAAAATATATTGTAATAATGTGATGCTTTTGACTTCTGCGGCTCGTGTAAATATTTTTAATCTATATCTTTTAATAAAATCGCCTTGCTTTGGCCGCGCGGGATTCGACGACATTATTATACATATACAAATTTAGAAAACAAACTTTTCAATAAAATACAACACAATAAATATTTAATAAGTAACTCAATAGATTCAATTTTAATAACAATATATATTATATTATGATAACGAATATATGTGTTAATATTATAAATATTCGTTGTTACGTCACACTTTAAATTTAAAATTGGTGTAAGAACTTGTTCAATTCAACTATAAATGGCATTATTACGTGATTTTCAGAAATTTGACTACTTGCTAAGGGGGGACCTCTGACATTTTAATCTATTATTTATTTACTAATTATTATACTGTGATGTCAGGTTTATTCTCATAAAGGAATACAGAGGTTAGGCCGAAAACGTAAAGTGGTAACTCTTGGTGATAATGTGCAGGAATGAAACCCGCGGGTCACGAGAGAAAATTTCATTATTTAAAAAAAATTAACTAGTCTTACTTATACACCCTTTGGCTTTACGAGAATTTTCTAGAATGATTTCAGGAATGTATAGAGCCTTCATTTTTATGCCTTAATTGGTAGTGGGATTATAATATATTTTGGTTTATTAATATCACTTCCATTTAATTTTTTGCGATGAAGAAAAATATTTTCATAATATGAGGCACTGATACATATAGGTAGAAAAATACATACCGAATACCTTATTTATATGTTTTCAGACCTTCAGTTGTATTATTACTTACTATTTGCTATTAAATCTAATCTTTTTATGTTTTAACAAAATACACGTCATTTGCTATACTAAAAATATATCGAAGACATTTTTAAGGAAACGTTTATAAATATATAGCTATTTTACGTACAAATATAGCTATTTTGTGATTCTATGATATAATGTACTTAAAAAAGTGCACCGTAAAAATTAAAATAATTTACTAATTTAGGAAGCTAAATTTTCTTTTCCCATTTGCGAAATCACAGTATTATTTATATAATCAATTTGAACAAGTTACAAAAACCGTATATTGTTAAAAATTATTGAGCTTTAAATCTTGAATGATAACAGCGTATTGACGCTTGAATATAAAAATTTAAAAATTCATTCATAAATATATCATTTTTTGTATAAATATAAAATTCTAATTTGTCTCCTTTGTACATGAGCTGTAGACCCGATTGAAGAGATTCAACGGTGATGTACGCGGCGTTATTTTGCTTATTACGTAGTAAAACTTTGTATACGAAATGTTTGTATAAAAAGTAGCTTTTACATCTATAAACTTTTTTTTTTTTACTAAAAGTGTACATTATAACAACTGTTGTATACTTAATCAATATTTGTGTATTATTTGTATAACATGGTATATTGTTTGAGTGGTCCCTACCGCTTACTAATGCCAGTGTATAAGTATAAAATAGAACGGGTAATTCTCAAAACTGTACCACAATCATTCCCTTCAACCATTTTAATTACAAATAAGAAGAAATCAGACAGAGTTTATACCGTTGCTACTCTCTTAATTAATAGTATCAAATTATAACACGTGTATTGTATAGGTCGAGGCTATGAGTTAGGTATGGAAATAATTTTACACTGTGATGATTAAAAATAACTTAATTAAACGTGACTTAATGTATACTATTGGCATCGAGTAATATTAAGTTTATATTACTATAATTTATGACAGCGTTTTTTTTTTAATGAAAATTACCCGTCGGTTAAACGTGAATTAAAAGAGACACGATCGGAAGTAAAATTGCGAATTCCACATAGACCTTTTGATATAGTTTTTTTTTCAACTTCTAATATAATTGTAACGTGCCGACCGGGTTCTTATCGAACGGTTTTATCGTACGATTCAAGGTAGTTCACAGTTTGTGCATATGCTAAACCATTACCCGGTAACATCAAATTCGCATATACGTTTACACATAACACTACAGGTACACTAAGCTTACATATTGTAAATGGCACATTATATATGTAGCATTCGATTGTATTTATAAAAAAAAATTAACTTCGTAATATTTAATCTAGCTTATTGATAATTAATTAATAATTAATAATAATATATAATCTTTGCTCTATTACATCAGTACTGTAGTCCTTAGGCTGAGGGTACATTACACAACGATTTTCAGTGCAAACGAAAAAATATAACATACATTATTTAATGTGTGAGCTGGGTTGCTTTTGTAAAAAAATATATACAATATAAGTGTAATTATTAATTATTAATAATAAATTACCGCGGAAAATTTTATAAAATTATTTAAAAATATATACGTACATAATACTAATGGACACGTTTTAATTCATAATATAATTGGTAAAATTCTAGAAACCATACTCCATATTTTTTTTCCAAAAAGGATTTTAAATATCAATTTAGTTCAGCTTTCATGTTTTAATATTTTATATAATTAAAATCACCAGTTGTGGGATCACATTCCAAAATCGTAAAGTGTAATGACTCTTTTCTAAATATTTAAAAATATAGGTATAATAATATTTCAAAAATATCCGTATTTTCAAAAGCAATAATATATGACTATTTAAATAAGAAAAAATTTCCTACACCAATATTTTTCACGATACTACTGATATTAGAGTAATCACCTAAATATCCATAAACAAATTTAGTTAAAATAACAAATTGGTGAATTATAATAAGTTAAAATAAAGAATTACCTATAATTTGGTCGTTTACAGAATGCGTTACTTACAGATTGTAATCGAATGGACGTCGTAAATTTCGATTTGCGTTGAATCTACGATTAGAAGATTTTTACTGTTTATTTGCCTTGCTAACAAGTGATATTTCATCATATCATCATAAAAAACTGTATAATGATATGATGAAATAAAAAATAAATGGATAAAACACAGTATTTTTCTAAATTTATTCGCCGCTGTTACGTCATCTGTTTTTATTATTTTTTAACCAAATGAAGTCTGTCAGTTACGCAGTCTTTCAACGGCCGGAGGGTAGATGCATATAATAGATACATTGAATTATATACATTGCTCGAAACATGATACATCGCCATGTAATGTCGCCTTGGTCTCACGAATGAACAATTATCTAATGTTAAAACTATAAATTTAGTTTTACTATCCACTGATATGAATTAGTGTGATTCGATAAACATACTCGTATCTAACATAAATGCATATTTACGGTCAAACCGACCAACCAACCGCTGTAATATTCAACTTCTACTTTGCTTGTAATAAATCGATATACTGTTACTTGTATATCGGTATAATACTACTAAGTTAAGTATACTCAATCCACTCTATGATAAATAAACGGTTAGATTGGAGGTGTATTATTTAAATCCCGTTAAAATATTACGTAATACAAAATTAATTAATTGTATGTCTGTAGTGAGTCGGTAATGGGTTGATCATGATGATGATGATGATGATGTCTGAATGTTATAGTGCTGACTTGTAGATTTTCTTGTGTGATGAGGGTATGACTATTTATACTTAAAATCAGTCGTCAGCTGTCCTCCTGATCAACCCATTACCGGCTCACTACAGAGCACGGGTCTCAGTATGAGAAGGATTCGGCCATAGTCCACCACGCTGGCCGTGTGCGGATTGGCAGACTTCACACGCCTTTGAGAACATTATGAAGAACTCTCAGGCGAGCAGGTTTGCTCACGATGTTTTCCTTCACCGTTGAAGCAAGTGATATTTTAATCATTTAAAAACGCACATAACTCCGAAAAGTTAGAGGTGCGTGCCCGGATTCGAACCGCCGACCTCTGATTAGGAGGCCGACGCCCTAACCACTAGGCTATCACAGCTTCAAAGCTGTAAATCATCGTCAGCTGTAAATGGTACGATATATTAAAACTTACTCTTCAGTGGATATTACGACTAAGTTTTAAAAAGCCCGTTGTCTGCATCGCCATGACTATGTTTTTTTTTTTTGGAATCGATAATCGCAGATTGCACTAATTAGGGACATTTTTAAGTCACCAATATTATTAAAAGCATAGCATTTATTTTTTTATCAATAATAATCAAATTTTATGGCGTATGCAGACAACAGGCTTAAGATTACCTATTTATTTAATACATTGGCGATGTGTCGAAAATCTTCAAAATCACTTTTTACACTATTCATTACTTACTGGCAGTTAATTGTATAACGTAATGTAAAAGTAGTTTATAAATATAAAAAAATAAAACATCGTCAGTTTTAAAATGGACAGATTACGTTAATATAGTTATGAAATTACACAAGTATTTTTTTATTAATGTATAAATAGAGTATAACTGAAAAAAGATTTTCAAGATGGCCGCCACATCTAACCTAAACAACATAACAACATAAATACAAAGCTATCCATTATTTACACGATAATTCGAAAATAAAACCTTAAACAGTCATGCACATCAACACTTATACGTTTAAAGTTTAAACTCACAAAAATACGTACAGTAATCTTTTTTTAGGACTTTTCTACAACGTTTAACAAAGCACCAATGGAACTTTCTAGAAGCGGTATAATTAAATAGGTCAACTCTATGTAAGATATATGAGATTTACTATTAGATTACATGCAACAGTCTCGATAATAATGTCCAAAGAAATGCAATATTGTAAAATCCCTTCGTCTTAGATATAATAGTCCAAGAGACTACGACACAAAATGTTTCCTGACAAATCATTTATATAACTTATAATAATCATCATATAAAAAATGTTTTAAACTAGAATAGATTATCAAAAAAGCCTAATATTACGGATTAGCGTAATTTTTAAAAGGTTTTAGTAAAACCCGTATCCACTATAATGTATACAAAATTATGCATGCATCAAAAGTGCCACTTAAAGGCCAATTTGAATAAAGATTATATTGAATTTCGAAAAACACGTCTTTTTAAAATATTGTTTATATGAACATGTCTGGAGCGAGTGGTGGCTTCACCACACATTATGTGTACAGTTCCAAAAAGGTTTTAATTTTCGCCGAAATTAATTTAATAGTAACAAAAATGTGAATTAATACTTTATTTCGCAATATAAAATATTAATTTCCTATTTTAATTTAATCAACAGCATATAAGAGTATGTGTTTTTGTGTTAATAAACGAATTTAAAACAGTTTTGTGTTGAGGCCTGTCGGCATTATATGAGAAAATATCCGCTGGTGGTTTGCAGCTTTCGCCGTATAATTTCCTTCAATCATTTGCCCTGTAATACTGTCACATGTATTAATTGACCCACTCTTTACTACATAATGTTACGGATGCCCGACGAGCTGTTCTTTTTGTGGTGAACTCTTAGACTAGGGCGGTATTCAGAGCGGATATATGACAATCCAAAGTTACACAATTCTCTGAATAACTTTGACAGGTCTTGAATAAGGGATAACGAACCTACTATTGAAGACCTGGGCCCTATTATCTACCACATTCTGACACTTCTTGTATCAAACGTTAGCCACAATTTGTGACGTTAAAATGATCAGTCCTTAACTTACGTCACAAAAGGTTATACTACACACAATAAGGACCAGAGCGGATTATCACCACATTAGCAGTATCGGGTCACATACTACCACTTTTCGACACTTCATCGGGCATCGGAACGTAAAGACAAACACACGCGGGCACACATAGAGATTATATTGGCTTAAGCACTAGGCACTCGGGAGACGGCTGGCGGCGAGTGGGATCACATTTCTCATGGATTAAAGAAATATCGCCCCGATATTCCGGGCCTCAATTCTCTATAACATTAAATTCATAACACACTCATAATTTGTGACGCCAAACATGACAGATCTGGTAACACCAGATCTAAAAGTAGACATACAATGTCGACGACTAAAAATGTTTCAAATTTTACGTCACAAAATATTTTTGTATTTAAATAATTTCAATGTAATTTTTTGACATTGAAATTTTAGATATGCAGTTTTTTTTTATACTAGTGTGTTTGACATGCCCGGATAATGCCCGGAACGCCGCCGCCCCGCCTCCACAGTGCCGAGTGCGAGATTCGTACTTATTCTATCGCGTTAGTGTTTTGATAGAGCGCCATCTATCGTGCAACTCTGTGATTCTATGCAAATTAAAGTTAACTTTAACGCGATCGAATAAGTGAGAGTGTCGCACTCGGCGCTCTGTACGTGTCTGAACTACACTAGTGACACCTATTAATAAGTTATATAAAAACTGCTTTGAGCCCGGTACTCGCTACAAATGCATCGGTGCGGCCGCCGCTTACACTGGAAAAGATGCAATAGTTAGATTACACACAGCAATAATATGGACTAGATAAGGTGTTAAAAAATAATTGTCGAAACACTCCACGCTCTCTTACGTATCTACGCAAGTACGTCAAATGAATGTTATTATTACGGGTACTCACGGTAACTTTAAAATCAAACAAACCACATTATCATAATGGTAAAGATTAAAGTGCTCAGTTAACTAAAAAATAAATTATTATTTAATTATTAATAATTTTAAAGATTAAAAAAATGCACGCATTCGTGTCCGTATATTCAAGAAAACATAAGTGGCACAAAATTAAATTTTTAATAACCCCCTTTTTTTCTCGTTTTTTTAGTATAATATTTAAATTTATAGTGTTTTACGTTTGTTATCGTTTATGAGAGTAAAACATCAATAGTGCGGCCGACAAAATCGGCCCGCAAGATAGATACGATAATATCTTTCGGTCGGTCCGTCGTTTCGTCTAGAAGGAGATGTTGTTACGCTCAGAGCCATGTCCGTGTGGACTAGTAGTAGCAGTGCAGGCGGCACTCACCCTGGTCGAAGGTGCTGGGGTTGATGTAGGACAGCAGGTCCTGGTCGCTCATGCCCGTGAGCCCCGCGGGCGCCGCCATCTCCTGCGACACGGCCTGCGACACGGCGTGCGACACGGCCTGCGACACGGCCTGCGTGACGGCCGCCGACACGGCCTGCGACATGGCGGCCGGCTCGGCGGGCGGCGACGCGTCGGCGCGCCCGCAGCCGCCGCCGCTCTCCGTCGACAGGATGTTGGCCGTGTTGATGGCCGACGTGACCAGCGCGTTCATGGTGGAGTCGGACGTGAGGATCTCGGCCGCCGCGTTCAGGATCATCGACTTGACGGCGGCGGGCGGCGTCTTCACGGAGGCCGGCATGTCAGGCAGCAGCATGAGGTCGTCGGGCGCGGCGGCGGGGCTGAGCAGCAGCTCGCGCGGCGCGGGCGGCGAGTTGGAGCCCGACAGGTGGTCCTCGGCGCGCGAGTTCACCAGCTCGTCCAGCTTGGCGGCGTCGGCGGGCAGCATGGCGGCCGTGGCCTTCATGGCGTCCTCCACCAGCGCCTCCATGTGCGCGCTCTGCCGCGCCAGCCGCTGCGAGATGTGCGACGCCTCCATCTTGGTCATGGCGCCGAAGGGGTTGAAGCTGTCGGCGCCGGGCGCCGGCTCGTACGCCATGAGGCGCTGCTCGCTGGCGCGCAGCACGTCGGACTGCATGGCGTCCGCCATCATGAGCTCGGGGTTGAGCGCCTTCATGTCCGTGTCCATGGTCTTGGAGGACATGAGCTGGCGCATGGGGTCCATGGGGCTCATGATGGGCGGGTCGACGTAGATCTGCGCGCCGGGGTCGGTGTTGAAGATGGCGGCGGTGACGGACTCCACCATCTTGTCGGTCTGCACCTGGTTCTGGATGGCCTGCAGCGTCTGCGTGAAGGACGCCAGCGGCGACGGCGACTCGCTCTGCGCCGGCGTGCCGGGCGACAGCTTCATGGCGTCGTAGCCGCCCGCCAGCGCCGCCTGCCCACGAGCGTCACGTTACGTTTATGACGAAGCTAATTCATTTCAAGATACTATCGTGCTTTCATTTAATTGTGCATAAAGTGTGCTCACAGTTAACTTAGGAAAGATACTTGAGTAGATTTTGTGTGCTCAGCAAATTTTATAGTGACAGAAGTAGTTTAGCCGCATTATTAGGTAACTAAAGTCCAAGCGAACCTGCTGCGCGTCGCGGGAGATGGCCTCCGACTTGAGCCGCAGGTCCATGACGCGCAGGTCGTCCGCCAGCGGCTTGTCCTCGCTGCAGCCCTCCGCGCCCTCGATCAGCGAGTGCTGGCTCGATTCATCCGCCACCTGGCAATGCAATCAAATAATCTTTCATAATCTTTTGAATGATCAATTCATTAATGGAATACATTTTAGTAAAATTTCGACTCTTTCGACTCTGTCTTTGAAACTGCACCACACATAGCCTGAAACAACTTAATGAAAGCAGTACCCAGAATATATTTAAAATTTGCATCTCCTTCACATAACTTAATAAAAATGTTACGATTTCTATGTTTCACATGATCAAAAGCTTTTGGGAAATCAAAATAAAATTATATATGTTGTCCGCTATGCGAAATGAATATATTCGGGGGTTTTAACACTACAAAAAATGTTAATAATAGAATTTGCTTAAAGTCGAAAGTGTAATTTAAATGAGTCATGAACAAGGTTAACTTACCTCACTTTTGAGTCCGAGGGGCGAGTGAGGATCGGGCACGATGATGGAGGGTCGCCTGGCGGCCGTCTGCGGCGGCGGCATGAGCGCGCCCATGCCGCCCACGCCCCAGCACGCGGGCAGAGCTCGCTCGTCACCTGCGCACGCGGCGAGTTACTGGCATCCGCAATACGACCTGAGACCACCTAGCTGCGTGCCCGACTACCACTCCGGTGTCCATATCAAACGGTGCGAACCATACAAGTCGCAATTCACATCAATTGTAAATAAACAAATCTATTCATTATTCATTACTTGTAAGTCCAGACAGACAATCCGTAATACTGTTAAAGTATCAGACAAACTTGCTCGAGATTTCATTACCAGTGATCAATTATCTCATAAATAATTTCGTTGATTTTGTTGTCAGTTCTCATCTTTGTATCAGTTCTTGGTTCACTTGCCTATCTGATATTTCATTGAAGATCATTTTGTCAAATGGCATATAACTAGTAGACAGCGAGTAAAATGTTCTTTTTTTTTTAAAAAAGCTGGTTCAAGGTTATTGTCTTTTTATACAACGTCTCGCATTTCATCGCTATCCCCTTCGGTTATAGTAGTTTTTAATAAACGCATGCAATTATATGTGGTATCGAACATGTTAGCATAGAGCCCGCTCAGCTTTGGTCGTTTGATATGGACGCAGGAGCAACACTTTTATAAATACATCTTTTTTTGGCACGGTTAACAACTAGCTACGTGTGGGGAGTGTGGACCTAGGTTGTGTCACTGAATTGTGAGTACTATGTGCAGTGATGTAAAGTTCTAAATGCCTCGCATTATCAATAGTTTAATTTAATAGTGTTACTGTTCTGTGTGCACTTGATACGTGTATTTTTGTAGATCATTAAACTATGCGCCTTCCCTTAAAACATACTTATAATTAACTAATCTTGAACTCTTCTGGGTCCTGTCCCACAAAACGTTAAGTGACAAGTTAAAACTTAATGATGGGAATACTATGACAAAAAAAAAAGGAAAAAGCACTTTTAAGCAGTTTTTTCAATGTTACTCCAACTATTTTACAAAAAAAAAAGCGCACTTTTCTTTAAATTACTGTTACATAGCTCCTAATATACAAATATTTATGGAACAGGGCCATGATGTCGTCTATTGATTGGAAGTCTTAAAATATCTTGTATGTTATTAAAAAAATAACGCAAACTGACTTGATCGGAACAAATCTAGAATATCTTAATTGCTGAAAACGAAAGGTTGTTGAAGTGTCGGTCAGTTCAGTATGTAGTAACTGCAGAAAGTTGTGATGGAAGTCGAGACCTCAAAGAATCCTAGCCAAATAAAACTACCTATCTCGTCGGAATAAACCCACGCTGATAAAGAAACGAATCTCAAAAGGCGGAGTTAACCATGTCCCACAGCCACACTGTTCTTTGCTTACCTACACACGTCCTTACTGCATGCAAAAAAATAAATAATCAATCAGGAATCAGGTTATATGATTATCTGTTAAAAATCATAACTATTCCTATAAATGCCCCAATGGTATTACAGTCGTGCTTAGGTTTAAATAAGATTTATTGTGTATTTTAATTCATTTGTTGAACTCCATATATATCTCTGTATATTTATAAAATAATAAATATTATTTCACCTTTAAGAACAATAAATAAAGTTAAATCTTCTGCGTGGAGGGGTTAAAGAATTATCCGATCTGTCACTGTCAGTGAGTGCCGCCATTTTTAAATTCGTTTCGATATTCGCGGGTTTCGTAGCAGCAGTACTGGAATTCTAAAATAAGATGAATGAAATTCTATGTAAAAACTAGAAACTCAATTGTAAATATTATGTGATATGTTTGTTCGTTGGTAATTAATGTAGTTTTTACATACTTCAATGTAGGTATGTTTTTCTATTTCAATTGAATTTGCTACTAAATAAAAACCTTATTTTGTGACATAAATACTGCATCACTCTCGATGCATTTGTGGCGTAATACTTGTCAGCTCGCGTATGAATCTGACGTCACAAAAACATTTCTTGAGCATTTACATTTTTACTGTCACAGATATGAAGGGTCCGGATTTAATTTAAATTTAAGTAAACAAACGTTTGTGATAACGATTCACGTATTCAGAACGAGACAAAATTTTGTAAAAGAGGATAGTGTGGCCGAATTTTTTTAATTAATTACTCGCTTAGTGATAAAACACATTTTGTATAGCCCAGTTATATGTACTTTACAAATTTGATTGAAACAGGCGTAGCGTGTAGTGTGTGAGTGTGTGAGCGCGTTGCGTGTCTGTATAGTTCACACGTATGTGTGTGACGTGTGCGTGTGCGTTGGGTGTGGCAGTACCATAGACGCGGTTGCAGTGCGGCGGCGTCGCTGCAGCCGAGACCGAGCTCGCTAGACAGACCTAGACAGACCTAGCTTGAACAGAGGGGAAAGAAATTGTCGCATATACGCATCAGTCATTTCTTCCAAACTTACTAACAACTATACAATAATAAAAAGTGGCACAAAATAACAAGTTACATTAGATTACATCCACAACAACCCGCATGCTACGGAAGCAAATGTCAGCGCGTTACAAGCTGATGGCTGCTTCAAGGAAAATAACATTTCGCATACACAGTACAGATCGTAAAAGGTACACAGGGCGACTCATTTGCCGAATTCGCCTTCTCACAGAATCAGCTTCGCGCTTGGGAAACCTGGTGATGCTGTAATCATCAGGGTAAAAACTAATGGGTTTATCAGCTTCGGAACTACAAGCAATTCGCTACTAAGTAACAGTAAGTTGTGAAGTCAATAGCTCCTCAGAATGCTCCGGTGTCTATAAGGATTAGAAATTGGTTTTCGTTTAATGTTTTTTGTTATTAAGTTTAATGTGCAATGTGTGCTTTGACTTCAGTAAAGTCTAAAGCTCTTTAATATACATACATATATTTTGCATTATAGATTGATTTTATAAAATTACAAGAGCATATCAAACACGCTCTTTAAATCCGCACTGAACAATTACTTACAGTAATGTTTAAGTTAATATTCAAACGTTTTTTTAATATTATTTTTTGGTCTCTAATTCTCGATTCTAGTTATTGGCAATTGTCAGCGAGGCCAAGTGTGTGAAGAATGTAAAATTTGTTTAATATAAATTATTTTATTTGAAGAAATAAACGCTAAATGAATGACGTCTTAACTCGTATGTTAGATTACTCGTAAGTTCTAAGAAATGCTTTTTCGTAAACCGTTGGTAGCTCAACCGGCGTAAACGTTATTTTCCTTGGAGCATCACCCTGCAATGCCCTACTCGCAATGATATCAAAGTCGTAACTAAAAGCCAGTTTCTCCATGACTAATTAACAGAAAAGAGAAAAAATAACTCTTTTCACTCAATTCAAGTTACGATTTCAATCTCACATGCATTCTGAGCCGTAGTACGTTTTGACATACAAATCGTAAATTGTGACGGCAATTTTGACAGACGCCGCAATTGACGTCACAAAATTTATTTGAAACATAGTCTCGATTTCAATGTCACACAGAGTCAGGAGCATGAACGTTGAGTACTCATTATTTAGCGCGCGATTCAACAGGTCATCGTTGCCGCGAAATCGGGCAATATTTTTATTTGACAAATCAAGACACTTGTCAAACGTTAAAATTGACAGATTGATAAAGCCGGATTTATATTACGCTGTCGTGGTTCAGCAGAAGGGCGATCGGAGGGAATATATAATAACCCATGGCAAAAAGGAAATGGCGAATGAACTCTGAGTATAAGTCAAACTGCGATTTTAAATACGCGCGAATAATGTAACAATCATATCCATAATAATATTCCTTGTATCAAAAGATTTTTTTTTTGTAAGCTATAGGTACTTCCCGTATATCTGCTATTTTTTAAATTCTGTACATACCCCACCACCTTAGACGCCATTCGCGTATATGTGTGTACGTTTGTCTGTGAGTTTATTTATGACCATTTTCTTAAAAAATTACTAGTTATTTTTTTTTTATAAGTATATAAATTTTAAATTTGTTTTTGGGCTAAGAGTTAAGCTCATACATTTCCTCAAAATATATAGTACTAATTAAAATTTTATTCAATTAAATTAAATTACTACTTAAAGTATTAATGGTATGAAATTATAATAAAATATGTAATTAATAAAAAAAAGGTAATACAGTGAGATAGTTATTGGGATCTAATAAAATGTTAGGACTGCGATCGACCTTGTGATGAAACGCGACGGTACAGTTTCCACCCAACACCTTCACTCGAGACTCTGTTTTGTTTTTGTTAAACACAAATCAACTAATAATAACCAAATGTATGAAGCTATACAATGTTTTATAGAATTATTTAGTTTATATATGTAAATAATAATTATAGTAACTTATATTTTATATATTATTATATATACAAATTGTATAAGTTTTTTATATTCTCTCCCACAGTAAATTTTGCTGTCGTGGATATTTTTACTTTTAATAATAAATAATTTCAGTTTTTTTTAGTTCATTATTTCCTCAGCGATACGAAATTAATATTATATCCAATGAATATACAATCAAGTGACCCATTTAATGTGAGATATATTAAAGCAACATCATTCAAAGCTTTATAACTTACGTATTATGTATATATGTAATGAGAATATTAAAAAAGAATCGTTATTGGTATTATACATAGCAATTGTTGTACACAACTTTTTTAAGTGTGTATCAAGCAACATTCCGTTATAAATACAGCTAAGGACCTAATTAATATATTTCGTACACGTTAGTTTAAGGCAAAACTGTCGTAAAGAAAATATAGGGTATATGCATGTAGTTTTTTCGTTATTTACGTAACACCGTATACAAAAATCTTACAGTGTGTGTTTTATTATAAAAAAAATATGTATAAAAGTTACATGTTGGCTTAGAATATGTTATTCTAATGATTATGATTTGTGTAAACTTATGTTTACGTTTTTGCACATTTAATTCCAATCAAAAAGTCGAACAATTTGGACAATAGATTAATAAATTATGTACAAATGGAATTTCAATCACAACACAGATTGGGGAAAAATTATTTTTACCCAATGTCTTATCACACGCATATTCCCTATTGTGACGTTTACTTTTAAAATTATACTTCTTTATTGCGTTAAAATTGATAAAGATCCCAAGTTTTGCCAATCAATAAAATAATCGTAGATATATGAAAATGTCTTTGGGACTATATAATAAATAATTTGTATAGACAAATCTTGCTATACTAAATTATTATTAATGCCAACATTTTTTTTATAACAAAAAGACTAACATTTTAAATATTACGAACTAGAGTCTTCGTTGAATTAATTGAAGAATAATTTGAAGTGCCTAGTTTTTAGATTAGTTAGTGAGCTTATAGTAAAGTCCTACTATATTATAAAGGATAACGTAAAAGATTGAAAAGCCAAATTGAATTGTTGCTTTGACTCTTAAATAGTTTAAAGTGAAAATTTGTGATGATAAAAAAAATATATATTTGTTGCGGGCTTTAGTTTTAAGTTTCCGATTGTAGTTAATATCAGCCTATAAAAATTGTACGTTGCTTATGGGCCTTTCGTCCATTTGAATGAAGATTATTTTGAGCTTGATTAAAATATTACGATAAATTAGGTAACTTAGCGATTTAAATATAAAATAATAGATCGAAGTTAAATCTATTTCAAATAAAAGAAAACTAGAAACAACGACACTGAAATTTAAATTATTGTGACAATGGCGGTTTTAGATTTAAATAATAGCAAATAAAGATATAAATTTTGAATTTTAGCGACGCTATAAGCAGCCATTTTGGTATTGCATCAAAAGAAGTATAATCCGTAAAAGCGCGCACATAAATCCACGCACCAACTTAATTGCGACACAGAAGCGTCTACGTACTAGGCAGGTACATCACATCCCACGTTAGTATCCATGCAAACAAAACATAACATTTATGTGTTTTCGTTCTGTATTATGGCACAATATGTCCGCGCATTTTGTTTCATTCATGTTCTATTGACTTTGCGATAAGCGTATCAGGGTCGGCGATATGTAAATATCTATGTTCTGAAATGACAAATTCTTTGGAATATATTAAAGTTTGTTTTTTGTACGATTTTATTTAATTCTTACGCAATACACGACGGAACAACGCCTGATCTTTCGATTCTTAGCAGCTGCTTTTATTGTTTAATTAAGTAATTTATTGTTAAATTAATTAATTAATATTGACTCGGTTTTTTTGGGTGCTAAAGTAAAAATCAATCGATAAAATTTTTGCAAAATCTTTATCGATCGATTTTAAACTGACTTTCCGATGGGGTTGAGAAATGTGGTGTGGTGGTTTTGTTGTTTGTCTTTTACAAATAAAATAACGTTCCTATAGGCAGATTTTAAGGTAAGTCATTGCTTGTAGAGGATAACACGGGGTAGGAATTACTTTAATTTGATTCGGATACTTACTATTATGATGGGGAAGATTGTTGGAAAAAGAGGTGTGGAAGACGAAGGAAGTCGTGGCTCAGAAATATATAGCAGTGGATTGGCATCAAGTCGGTCGAAGAACTATTCTGTTTAGCCATGGACCAGGAGCATTTCAAGAAACTGACCGCTGACTTCCAGTAATGGAGAGGCACTTGAAGAAGAGGACTTACGGAGGCATAACGAACAATTTATAGGAATACCTAAATTATTGTAGTAAAAAAAAAATTGAGAATTGTCCCGCATTTTTTTTTTCGGACTGCCTATTAGCTGTGCTAACCCTATTGGTTGCGACAGCGTAACCGGGCTGTTTGGCGAGCTTCGGAGAATCGAGTTCGAAAACTTGTCGCACAGTGTCGGCTGTCAAACGAACATTATTTATCCGAATTGTCAGTCACAGATAGTGGTTATTACTGCGTCACCGGGGGGTGGCAAGCATGAAGCTCAGCCTGAGAGAAGAGCACTTGGGCTCGACGACATCTGGGGAACGTCCCACTAAGGGCGTCTCCTGTGAGACTCGGACCTCGACTTAGGGTGACGTTGTGATTTGGTGGGTTTGTTGGACTGGTGTGTCAGTCCAAGCGCACCCGTGACCGTGGATGAGACCCACGTCCGGATGACGTCAGAAGACGCTGTGTTCTGTTGTGTGATGCGTGTGTATGACCTACTTGGGAAGCGTTGTCCAATATCAGTTGGTCGTCGGGTTCGTCAAGGACGTTTTTCGGTCTCTTCTTTATGAGAGGTGCTTTAGGGTCGGGGGTATAATTGGACGCCTCAACTACTAGAGGGCTGGGGTCCCGGCTGCTCTCTCAAAGTAGGCTTTGGAGAACTTTTTAAAGAGCTGCTGCATGTAAATTTAAATCACGGTGCAAATGTACGTTGCACACGAACCACTGCGTTCCCGTGGCCGTGCGCATGAGTTTATTCTGTAGATATTACAGGCTCTTGTAAGAGCTGGGCTGCCGGTGGGCGAAGACAGCGCTGGCGTAGGTCATGATCGTTCTAAGCACAATAGAACATTCATTTTTCGAATTGACAATTGCAGATAACTATAATAGTTACTTCTGCGTCACCGGGGGGTGGCAAGCATGGAGCTCAGGCTGAGAGAAGAGCACCTGGGCTCGACGACTTCTGAGGGAACGTCCCCCTAAGGGCGTCTCCTGTGAGACTCGGACCTCGACTTAGGGTGACGTTGGGATTTGGTGGGTTTGTTGGACTGGTGTGTCAGTCCGAGCGCCCCCGTGCCCGTGGATAGAGTCCACGTACGGATGACGTCAGATAGCGGGGACCTTGTCTTCGCCGGCGAGGACGCTGTGTTCTGTTGTGTGATGTGTGTGTATGACCTACTTGGGAAGCGTTGTCCAATGTCAGTTGGTCGTCGGGTTCGTCAAGGACGTTTTTCGGTCTCCTCTTTATGAGAGGTGCTTTATGGTCGGGAGAGGGCTGGGGTGCCGGCTGCTCTCTCAAAGTAGGCTTTGGAGAACTTTTTAAAGAGCTGCTGCATCATCGGTAAACACGAACCACGGCGCTCCCGTGGTCGTGCGCATGAGTTTATTCTGTAGATATTACAGGCTCTTGTAAGAGCTGGGCTGACGGTGGGCGAAGACAACGCTGGCGTAGGTCATGATCGGTCTAAGCACAATAGAACATAAACAAAACGTGTATTTGTAGTGAGGGTAGCGGGGTGCGGGGCGGGGGCGGCGGGTTACCTGCGAGGTGCGCGGGGTGCGGCGTGCAGTGCAGCGGGCCGGCGGCGGCGCCCGGCGTGTAGTAGAACAGGTGCGGCTCGGACGCCTTGCCGCCCGAGCGCACGAATAGCTGCACGCACACCGCCTCCGCGATGTCGGCGCGCTGGTACGGCGGCACGCAGCACACCAGGTGCGTCTGTCGGCGCAACGCACACATTCAAAATCAAAATAATCTTTATTCAAATAGTCCTCAAAAAGGCACGGAAAACGGAAAGATTTTGTGACACATTTTATAAATTTATTAGGCAATTAATCATAAATTAGTGTTTCTGGTGAAACAGAACCGAACAGAATTTAATTTTAGCGCATTTCTCTCTTTTCGCTTCAGTTAGGTAAAGGAATTGGAATACTACCCTATTTCATAAACTCGATAAGTTATGGAAGTAATTGAATATGTTAGGGAAAATAAACAGGACCAATCAATCGATCATAAACTTGTTCAAATGATCCTTCATAAGGCACTTTTGATGCCTATGTAATTTACATAGTAGTTATTTCATGGTGATAACTATATTTGTAAACTTAAAACTAAAGCTACGAGGGTTCCAAACGCGCCCCGGTCTAAGAAGAAGCCCACAACAAACTTAGCCGGGGTTTTTTTTCTTTTTTTTCACACTTACATACATACTTTATACACGTATAAAATTTGAGAGGACTACCATTCAGTCCTCTCCGTATTATCAGACTAATTGGACTCGAATCTGCTCTGGTGGGTGGCTTCGGCCGTGGCTAATTACCACGAAGAAGACGTGTCGCCAAGAAATTTAGCGTTGCGGCACGATGTCGCGTAGACACCAACTAGGAGTATGGGTTTACCATACCCTTAACAGGTTAGCTCGCTACCATCTTAGACTGCATCATCACTTACCGGCCGTGGCTAGTTACCACCCTAACGACAAAGACGTGTCGCCAAGCAATTTAGCGTCCCGGCACGATGTGGCGTAGACACCAACTAGGAGTATGAGTTTACCATACCCCTAACAGGTTAGCTCGCAACCATTCTAGACCGCATCATCACTTACAATCAGGTGAGATGCCGTCAAGGGCCAACTTGTGGTGTATAAAAAAAAAACGTTGTAAATGAAAGTATGTGTAAACAAATAGATAGGTTTTTAGTAGATTATAAAAAATCTCGCGGAAGTATGCTTATCTCTTATGACAAAGCTACAATAGCGCATGTTATGACGATTATGTAAACAAAAATCAATGGTGATATTCGATCAGCAAATTGATTAACTAAAATATTTTTTTTATTACCAAGGCAATCTTATGTAGTAAAAATGTTGCCTTTTGCTTCATGTTATTAAGGAATTAATAAATTAATGCAAAATTAATACGTTCGGAAGGTAAACCTCTAAAGTAAGGTTTGTTGTACCATCTATGTAATAACTGAAAAAATTACAAAAAAATAATCTACTCACTTGCTGTAGAAACTCCTTGTCAGGGGCGACTTCCTCCTCCCACTTGCCTCCGTCCTGCTGCAACCGGAACACCACCCTGGTCTCCTTGAGGAAGTTCTTGCCCAGCAGGTACAGCTCCAGGCCGCCCGTCGCCGGGCACGACACCAGCGACTTCCGACACACTTCCGGCACGCCGGGGGGTTGTGCTGGAAACAGTTAACATGCTTGTCTGCGGCCTTTAGCTGGGAGGTCCCGGGTGGCGGGGATTTTAATTTAAAAATTGATCCTAGTCTGACTAGTGGGCCATAGTCTTCAGTTTTAGCCAGCTACCACCATATCGATAATGTAAACCCACTTGGTTAAATATAACTAACAGTTTAGCCATTACACTGCTTCACCAATAAACGGTAACCAGGGTAGATAGCATTCAAGGGCTAACTTGTAGGCCCAGATTTATGAAACGAGTTAAAAACGAGTTAAACCCTTACCTCTTTAGCTTCAGTTAAAGCGATTAAAGTGACGACCTCCGTGGCGCAACGCGTGCGCTGTTGCATTTTAAAGTTGGAGGCCCTGGGTTCGATTCCCGGCTCGAGTCTGGTCTGGTGGGAGGCTTCGGCCGTGGCTAGTTACCACCATACCGACAAAGACGTGTCGCCGAGCGATTTAGCGCTCCGGCACGATGTCGTGTAGAAACCAATTTGGAATGTGGTTTTACCATACCCGTAACAGGTTAGCCTGCTACCATCTTAGACCGCATCATCACTTACCATCAGGTGAGATGCCGTCCAAGGCTAACTTGTGGTGTATAAGAAACGTTGCAAATGAAAGTATGTGTAAACAAATAAAAAGGTTTTTAGTAGATTATAAAAAGTTCGGGAAAGCATATGCTTATATATCCCATATGAAGAAGCTACAATAACGCATTTTATTACGAATATATAAAGGAGTGTGGGTTAACCATACCCGTAACAGTTAAGCCCGGTACCATCTTAGACCGCATCATCACTTACCATCAGGTGAGATGCCGTCAAGGGCTAACATGTGGTGTTTTTAAACATAAAGTCAGTTCGTTTTAACACTAACTTTGGCTAAGCAAAGTTCGCTGAAGGAAAAGGCACTTACTGCAGATGATCTGCGTGGAGCAGACCTGCAGCGTCTCCGGCTGGCCCGCGGCGTCCAGGATCTCTGTGCGGAACACCATGCGGCAGCGCGTGGACTTCTTCTTGCCGCGGGTGGCGTGCGCGGAGCCCCCCAGCGTCTCGCCGAAACGGTGCTCCACGTCCACGTTACGCTCCTGCAACACGTGAATCGGCACCCTTTAGCGAAGGCCGACTCCGCGTCTTGGGCCCAATCGATCGAAAGACGCGCTTAAAAGCGGGCGACTTGTGATTTTTAATATGATTGTATGTCGATTATTAATTAGAAATTCAAACAAAAATAATTGGAACTGGCGGGATTTGAAACCCGTTCTCTTAAAACGCGGCCTGTCTTTAGGCATCAAAACTCATCCTGGCCTGACTGGACTTTCGGCATTCATGATCAACCCATTACCGGCTCACTACAGAGCACGGGTCTCCTCTCAAAATGAGAAGGGTTTTGCCATAGTCCACGACGCGGCTTTCGACATTACAGCGCCGTATTTATAGTAATCACCATGTTCAACATCATCATCATCAGCTTATAGCCATCTCACTGCTAGAGACCTCCTATACCAGGGACAGGGTTTTAGATCGTAGACCCATCGCGGCTCCAACGCTAGCTATACAGCCCAAAACCCAATCCTTGCCCCGACCAGAAAATCGAACACAGGATCTCACGATCCACAGTTAAGCGTACCAACGAGATAGTGGCTAATTGTATGAAATATTAATTATTAATGATATTAATAATGGCCTCATTAATCAGTGGGCCGCAGTGTATACGGTATAGTTGTGGCACGTTGACCCCAGATAGGCAGACGGGGCAGACCGGCGGGTCAAAGGGCGGCTCTAAAATAGCCCCCTAGATAAACACGTGCTGGACTCGCACCGAATTGTGCTCATTTTGTTACGGTATCCGCGCACGAATTATGTAATGATATTATGTTACATAATTTGGAAACATAAAACTTATCTACATATATCACTATGCCTATAATTAAAACTTGTTTTGCTAGACGTTTCAGTCGCCGGTTCCGAATTTTTTGGTCATCATCATCATGATCAACCCATTGCCGGCCCACTACAGAGCACGGGTCTATGAGAAGGGTTTTGGCCACAGTCCACCACGCTGGCCATGTGCGGATTGGGAGACTTCACACGCCTTTGAGAACATTATGGAGAACTCTCGGTCATGCAGGTTTCCTCACGATGTTTTCCTTCACCGTTGAAGCAAATGATATTTTAATTGCTTAAAAACGCACATAACTCCGAAAAGTTAGAGGTGCATGCCCGGGTTCAAACCCCTGACCTCTGATTAGGAGGCGAACGTACTGAGCACTAAGTTATCACTGCTTATATTATTTAAATTAAAAAAAATCTGACCTTGAGTATTCCGACGCAGTCGCATGTGACCTGCCAGTTCTTGCCTGGTTCCAGATCTATCTCGATGACCACGGTACCGTCCTCCTTCCGTTCCTTGCAGGGCGTGGAGTTCTTCCCGGACACGCGGCACGCCTGGTAAAACATATGTGGCGCCACGCGACCCGTGTCCGTGCCTATGAACACCTGGAATATTGACAAAGATATGTCAAAAAACGTTGCTGCTTAATAAAACATACAACCTCAGATTGAGTAGATGATGATTAGAAACAGTTAAGAATGTGGACAGAGAAGCGTATATATGGATTATGTAAGAAAATAGAGACAAAGCATCGTATATTCTGTCTCACACACCGTGTAGGTTTGGCTAACTTTAAAAGTTAGCCAAACAACGAAACTCATTCTTTCCTTGATCCAGTAGTCTCGAAATTCATCGCTAACGAACAAACAAATGATTTCTCTTTTATAATTTACCTGGCTAAGTTTGTTGTGGGCTTCTTCTTAGACCGGGGCGCGTTTGGAACCCTCATAGCTTTAGTTTAAAGTTCACGAATGTAGTTATCACCATCAAATCACTACTATGTAAATTATTGACGCGTCAAAAGTGCCTTTTAAAGGACTATTTGAATAAAGATTATTTGAATTTAAAATTTTGAATTTTAATATTAGCATAGAAGTTGAGATAAGATTAGTACCTGTAATACAGCAGGTTTGTCATAGCCAACTAGTTTGACAACCGGAAACCCGTTTCCTGAATTGTCTTTGACCGCTCCACGACTGCCTTCTGTCTGATATCTGGAACGGAAATATGATATTATTAGTTTTCCACGTAAAGTATCGGGAAGCTGCCTTAGTACTTCAGCTGGTTGGTAAACCGATAACTGTCATTTGGACACTGAGAGAGGTTTCTGGATTGTACGAAACCGAGCTGAAATCCTACGGCTAGAAATGCGATCTTTTTGAAATCCCATTTAAACGTATTAAATTAGATTAGTTCGACAATAGCAAGAAATAATTGAAGACTTCCGTGGCACAGTGCTATAAAGTTGAGTTCGATTCCTGGATCGAGGCCATCTGGCGGGAGGCTTCGGCTATGGCTAGTTACCACCCTAGGGACAAAAACGCCGTAAGCAGTGGCATCCTCTAGTGGTTGATAATCAACGTTTTTAAGCCAGTATGTGTATACTACGTGAAACTTGAGAACCTTCAAGGGAAGGGTGAAGTTATTTCTAGGCTACCAAACTTTTAACCTAGACTGAAGTCAACTAGCAGTCAAACGGAATACCTGGCTCTATGCTGCGTCTCGGGCTGGCACAGTATCTGCAGCTCCACGGCGCCGTCCCGGGACTTGCAGGACAGGGGCGCGGACAGCCCCGGGGGGCCCGAGTGTGTCATGGCCGCCAGCGCCCTCCGCCTCGCCAGCGCCTGCGCTAGCTTCCCGCCATACTTGCCGCCCAGTTTCCCACCCAACTTGCCCCCCAGTTTGCCACCGGCCGCGTACTTATTGGCCAACTTCCCGCTGTTTCCGAACTTCCCGCAGGATCTGTACGCGGGGTCTTGGAGCCGCTTGCCCGGCGTCTCCGCTATACTTGGACTAGATATGCTGCAGCCGGCTCTTATTCTGTGGGAAGAGAAGAGAAGGGAACACTTTAAAAATTAAGCCACATTTCAAAAGCATCTAACTATGCCCTTATTTATTTGACTTTACACGCTTTTTATTTGATAGGATATGTGTGGGTAAAATTCGCTACTTATTTTTAAACCAGGTATTCCTAGCCAATTGAGCTTAAATTCAGCGTACACTAATATGGATTAGGATGAGAATAATAGCTTAATAACGTCATTCTTCATGTTATGCCAGACTCGCAAAGATGGCGGACCAATTATTTTTATGCACCCCATGACATGGGTATCGAAAGCATGGGTTTGATGAGCAGACGATAGACAAAAAATGCTGGACCATATAAAAACAGAGCGTGAGCAGAGACTTCAGTCAGAAGTTTCAGTTTTAAACAATAATTTTGATTTCAATTTAAGAGTTTGATGCGAAATGATAACTGATTAAAAAAGCTTCTTCAGCCAATTTCGAACACGATATTATCGGTCACCTGATAGTGATACCATCGCTAGATCACGTAGGTAACGTGCTGACGTAAGGCGGCGCTAGCGAAGAACGTGCGAGAAACGTTTGACGACCTCCGTGGCGCAGTGCATGCGCTGTCGCATTTTAAAAGCTGGAGGTCCTGGGTTCGATTCCCGGCTCGAGTCTGGTCTGGCGGGAGGCTTCGGCCGTGGCTAGTTACCACCCTACCGACAAAGACGTGTCGCCAAGCGATTTAGCGTTCCGGCACGATGTCGCGTAGAAACCGACTAGGAGCGTGGGTTTACCATACTTCTAACAGGTCAGCCCGCTACCATCGTAGACAGCATAATCACTTACCACCAGGTGAGATAGCCGTCAAGGGCTGACTTGTAGTGTATAAAAAAAAAGCGTGTCAGTCTAGCATAAGAACTATAGAAAAGGAAATTATACTCTGGAAATAAACGAAATTTTAAGTGAACATCATGATTCGATAGTAATAAATGGTAGTTTAGAAACCCTGATCCCGTTCGTGTCCCCTAGCGTTATATATTTGGGACGTCATATCGAAGACGTAACATCAGTACATCAGACGAAAGAAAGCTAGACAAGACTTGTGTTTAAAATATAAATATCATATGGAAATTGTTTGTAGTTTAATAGATACTGATAGATAAAATATTTACTATACTCTACTAGTAATAACTTTATACACAATATTTTCGACGGAGAGTAACTAAACTTAAACTATCCATAACTGTTCTTTCTGTAAAAGCTCCAACGGCGTCACTATTTTACCAACTCTTTTTTTGAAGACCTCAGTGGCGCAGTGCGCGCGCTGTCTCATTATAAAGTTGGAGGTCTTCTATTTGATTCCCGGCTCGAGTCCTGTCTGGTAAGGCTTCCACCGTAGCTAGTTACCACCCTACCGACAAAGACGTGTCGCCAAGCGATTTAGCGTTCCGGCACGAGGTCGGGTAGAAATTAATTAGGAGTGTGGGTTTCACATACCGCTAACAGGTTAGCACGCTATCATCCACGACTAACTATCATCCTAGGGCTGACTTGTAGTAAATTAAAAAAAATTGTGTAAGCCCTAGGTCTCGAAGAAGGAACAAATCGTAGGTTAATTTTCACCTTGGCATAGGCGAAGACCTAGGTCTCGAAGAACCGTCAAGTCGTAGGTTAATTTTCACCTTGACATTGACATAGGCGTCGTGGTTAAGACCACAGTATGTCAAATGCTTATCACCATGCAGATTCAAAGTGGATTGGCGAACAATGTCAAATTAAAGGATATTCTCGCACACGCTTATCAGACCCTAAGAAAGTAAAACTGAAGTACATTTTACTCGGCTATAAGTCACGCCCACCTGAGGCGTGGCATTAATAATAGAACCCGCAACAGCGTCGTATGCTCACACGGAGATCCATTATTACGTACCATCAAATTACGTCAATCACGTAACATTCATTACAAGTAATTAGACAGAAATCCATCATGAGATGTATGAAAACGTGCCAATGACTCGAGTTTGCGTGTCATATTATGAACTGTTCATAATTTTATTATTTAAATTTCTCATAAAAAAACATTATTTATAATGTGCCATATTGAATCGATATTACCGATAGGCGCCGATACTTCGCTGTAGATTCCGCTTCTAAGCTTGCTCAAGAATTTGGCTATCAATTGTGATGTATCAAAAATTGTATTTCAAATATCGGTCAATTGAATAGATCTATTGAACTAGTGGAATAAACGGGTCTTACTAACCTTTACATTATTTTTTAGCTTGAAATATATTAAAAGAGACTAAAAACATTAATTAATTTTTTTATTTATTTTAGCATTTTTTCTTCTATTTAAAGATGGTTTCCATCTCAGATTAAGTAGACAAAGCAACCAAATAGTGAGAAAGCGCATTATGAAAATTGAGACAAAGAATCGTATTGCTGTCTCATACAGCACGAGCCTACAAACACCTTACCTTTGTTTGGCTAACTTTAAAAGTTAGCCAAACAAAATGCTAGCACTGTTATCTGTTATTCAGAACCGAATTTCCAACAGTACTTCAATGTTTTTATTTTATTAGTTGCAGCATTCCGCTTTATTTTTTTGCAGTACGAAAACCTGAAGTTATATTGCTGTCTCATGTGCGGCCATACGGTGGCGCTATCTTTTTTTATTTAATGTAAGGTTTCCATTACCAGACAAGAAAGAATGGATTATAGCTATCATGTGTGCCATATAAACAATGCGTCCATACTTAATCCACTAATGTACGATAATCGGTGCTATGAGATATGTATCTATAAATATTACTATTTTATCATTATATTATTGTTAGATTTTAATTTAACGGGTCATAAACCAGTATTTGGATAATATATTGCGCAACTATATTTTTATCTAGCTTACTAAGTATTATAAAGTCATATAAATTGCTAGCCGATGCCTGAGAATTTGCCCGCGTACATTCCTCCTATGTACCATCGAACTGTTCACTAAGAAGTAGCTAGCAAAGGTTCGTCTACGTTCAGTAAAATAGAAGCCCCCCCCCTCCACCCCCAATATTTTACCACATGCTCAATGACCATGGACCACATGTACCAATGCTCTTGACCGCAACCACACACGGGGTGGTAAGAGATGATACAGTCTAAGATGTTAGCGGGCTAAGTTGTAAGACTTTTTTTTTATTCACCACAAGTTAGCCCTTGACTGCATCTCACCTGATTATAAATGATGATGCGGTCTAAGATGGTAGCGGGCTAACCTGTAGGGGGGTACATGGTAAACTCATACTCCTAATTGGTTTTTACACGACATCGTGACGGAACGCTAAATCGCTTGGCGACACGTCTTTGTCGGTAGGGTGGTAACCAGCCACGGCCGATCCCTCCCACCAGACCAGACTCGAGCCGGGAATCGAACCCAGGACCTCCGACTTTAAAATGCAACAGCGCACGCGCTGCGCCGCGGAGGTCGTCGAAGACAGTTTTATTGGGCCCATACCCCTACTCCAATTAGTTTCTAAGTGGTATCGTACTGGAACACTAAACCTTGTTTAGGCGGCACGTCTTTGCCAGTTAGATCTGATTCCCCTCGGTATAATATTTATAAAAAAATCTCTTAGAACCCGAAGATATATAAAAAAGTAAGCTAAAAAAACCCTATTACGATATCAAGATTACATAAACGATAAAAAGCTCGGTTTTTAATGGCTAACTTCATAGTTTATTATAATCAATTATTGACTATGGTGATAACAAATAAAACCTGGCTAAGTTAGCTAGTTAGTAGGCTTCTTCATAGACTCCGGCGCGTTTGGAATCCCCATATCTTTAGTTTAAGTTAATGTAATTATCACTTACGAATTAAAATAATGAAAAGTATATTATGTGAATGCTTCCAAGATGCTTGTATGTAAGTTTACGTGAATAAATAATTTTTGTATTGAAAGTGCTCGAATTTCAATAGAATCCTAAATCTATAAATATCATCACCATCATCATGATCAACCCATTACTGACTCACTACGGAGCGCGGGTCTCCTCCCAATGTGAGAAGGGTTTGACCATAGTCCACCACGCTGCTCATGTGCGGTTTGACAGATATCACACGCCTTTGAGAACATTATGGAGAACTCTCAGGCGTGCAGGTTACCTCACGATGTTTTCCTTCACCGTTGAAGCAAGTGATATTTTAATTGTTTAAAAACGCACATAAATTCGAAAAGTTAGAGGTGCCCGTATTCGAACCGCCGACCTCTGATTAGGAGGCTGACGCCCTGACCACTAGGCTATCACATCTTCTTAATCTATAAATATAATATAGTTTAAATACTGTAAATTGTAATGAAGTTTAAATTGATAGATGTTTAAAAGAGATATTTTCCATAGATGAGGTGAAATCGAATTTTCGAAGTAGGTACCTACATTTCAGACTCAGGCCTCGAATTCACGTGATAAGACATATCGATCGGTTCTACTAATGTTTACACGAGCGATCCGTAAGGCCGCGGCTACAGACATCCGCGACCGCGACTGGGAAACCAACAAATAAGAAACAAGTATATCGTTAAATATTAACCAGCAATGTGCGAACAACGTGTATACCTTTCTTCGATCCCTTCCATAATTTATTATAATGTAAAAGTATTCTGATAATCACGCTTGGGTGTGAAATATTACTCTAACAACATTTGAACAGTGACAATGTGAGATGGTAATTACATGAATAATAATTAACAGGCTAAGTAAAAAAAAAATTAAAATATCACTTGCTTCAACGGTGAAAGAAAACATCGTGATTAAACCTGCACGCCTAAGAGTTCTCCATAATGTTCTCGAAGGCGTGTGAAGTCTGCCAATCCGCACATGGCCAGCGTGGTGGACTATGGCCAAACCCCTCTCATTTTGAGAGGAGACTCGTGCTGGTAATGGGTTGATCATGATGATGAACAGGCTAAGTTTGATGTATGCTTTATCTGACCTTTGAAAGACCTCTTCTAAAGTAGCTAAAAAACTTCGCTTGCTGGTTTTTGAAATCAATGCCTGTAGTAAAACATTAGATTGTTTCATTGTTTACTGTCGTTAATCTCACGACGAATCGCAAGTTGCACCTATTATATTTACTGCACAGTGTACAATAGGCCAATGTCGCCACTTAGATTTTATTGGGTAATTAACACCTATTTATTAACTAAACCAGCAGATCTTTATTAACTAGATTAGAATCACGGTAATATTAATTTTATAATAAATTACCTATTGATATCTTGGAGATTTCTATCAATAGCTTATTTAGCTTATCTTCTATATATACCATCATAGCTTGTAGAGTGCTTGTATGAATTGCTCTATCTCCATAGGTACTACATAGGTAGAAAAAAACCCGGCTAAGTTTGTTGTGGGCTTCTTTGACCGGGGCGCGTTTGGAACCCTCATAGCTTTAGTTTTAAGTTTACGAATGTAGTTATCACCATCGAATTACTACTATGTAAATTATTGACGCGTCAAAAGTGCCTTGTAAAAGACTATTTGAATAAAGATTATTTGAATTTGTATTATTAGAGTAGATTTAACTTTTCCAGTTATTAACTGAGCGTCTCAGACGGGTTGTTTCTGTCGTGTCGTGCATCGCTGTCACCTAAACAATTCGTTTATATGGCACTAATCGTAAACAGCTTTGTTTGTTTTCAATCGCTGTATCGGTGATCGCGCCGCGGTCTAATGAAGCCTTGGCCTAAATGTCAATCGGAGTCTGCACTTGACTGGCTACAGCGAGATGCGCACCTCATTGTCATCACTAAGGCTCTGTTTAGCTGAGATAATATACATTTAAAGTTATCTCAGCAATACATCTCAGGGAGCGGGGTTTAGTGGAGGGAAAGTGATTGCCGCCGTTTTCAATACTTGCTTAACACTTTCGTGGCTAACCGCGTCGAGTAATTATTTTCGACCTACCCGTACCTCCAAACAAAATTCCAAAATGTTTGGAATTTAATCACATTACTTTTTATCTCGGTTTTATTTTCTTAAATGTCATATTGTTAAGAACATTTTTTTCCCGCTAAGTTTTATTTTTTATATATTTTGTACCTAATGTGTGTTACGCAATGTAATGAAAATATTGCTTATATATTTGTTTAAAAAGTGGTACTTTTTGTACCTGTATAACGTGCAGGAAGTTTACTAGGACTTACTACTAAGATACGCACTAGTTCTTTTACTTTTTTACGGCTGTGAGCAAGACTTTATATTCTGAGCTTTCAGTATGAAATCACGGTTCGAACATTTTATATGTATTTTTTGTATTGTTTTTAATGGAAGGCACTCTGGAAGCTTCTCTTCTCAAACTTTAGTTTTACACATCGTATAAGTTTCAGTCTGGCATCTCAATCCGTTTCCGAAAAAAATAAAGGCTGACGAACCAATCGACAAACAACTAAGTAATTTAGAGTCACTTTTTGCATACAATGGGGATCGCAAAATATCGAGAACTTGCAACTTTTTCAAAAGTTTGTTAAAAACAATGTTAATTGCAAATATTTTAAACTTTGATAATCATAAAATTTTCTTAGTTAACATGTTATAACTTTTGTGAGTCAAATATTATGAAATGGAAAATAATTTCATAAAGGCATTATATTGAAGACTAAGCTCATGCCTGCGATTTTGTACGCGTGAATTAAGTATTTTTTGCATTTCTGTGGCAATCTATAAGCTGTACCTGTAACTGAAATTCAGTTTTTCAAAATCCCACGGAAAACTATGAATTTTTACGGAATTAAAAGTAGCCTGTGTGCTACTCCCATTCATCCAGATCCATGCATCCAAACTTTCTCATGTATGTATGTATTTAAATAAGATAATCTGCGCTTAAAAGTATCTAATATGCACGTCACAACTAATAGCGGGTAGAACATATGATGAGACAAATAATTTACAGCGTCATCAATGTATATAAAGACGTTACGTCTGCACTATTTACTTCATTATTTGTGTACGGAAAGATTTTGTGACACATTTTATAAATTTATTAGGCAATTAGCCCAGTTTCCGGTGAAACAGAACTGAACAGAATTTAATTTTAGCGCATTTCTCTCTTTTCGCTTCAGTTAGGTAAAGGAATTGGAATACTACCCTATTCCATAAACTCGATAAGTTATTGAAGTAATTGAATATGTTAGGGAAAATAAACAGGACCCTAGTAACAACCAAATCAATCAACCGATCATAAACTTATTCAAATGATCCTTCATAAGGCACTTTTGATGCGTTAAAAATTTACATAGTACCTAGGGAGTTGACGGTGATAACTACATACGTAAACTTAAAACTAAAGCTACAAGGGTTCCAAACGCTCCCTGTTTCAAAAGTTCCGCCATATATGGCAGGGTTATGACACGAGTCGCCCGGGAAGTATACAACGGGTCCCCCGGGTGTCCAGTAAAACCGGCGAGAGGGACATGCCGTGGTGGTTTTTAGTTAGGGTATACCCCCCTTCGGGGGTGGGAGTCCAACATAACCTCCTTCCCGCCCAAGGGTACGGAGGTAGCTATAAAGCTTTTCCACCACAAAAAAAAAAAAAAAAGGGTTATGACACGAGTGAGTTTCATAACTTAAAACTCTGTACCTGTTGACACAAACACTAAATAAGTGCGTCTTACATTGCGCTCGAATACCCAGTCTCTCCAATGATGTCTTGAAACGTCAAATTTCACTTATCAAACTGGTTTAATCTACACTGGTAGTATATAACAGTTTAACGAGCTTGGTACGCAACCGTACTCGTTTCGAGTATTGAAACACTTTATTTATTATATGCATGTTATAAGTCTATAAATGTATATAAGTCGCATGCTAAGCTTTTAAAATTATTAATGTTGTAATTTTTCTGTTATGTAAAGTCTACCTTATTTTTTTAATACAAATGAATATCAGAGTAAATGGACACATTTTATGCCACCATATATGTATTTCATAAACCCTGATACTAGTACTTATTTGAACTTGGTATGTTACACTGCAGCTTAAAACTAGTTTTGAGGCTAAATATATGCCAAATAAAAATATATTTGCACTCTTTCTTTAAAATCAAATCTCATAAGAATAGGGCTGCGTCTCTGTACCCTACTGTACCCTATACGGGTGTAGAGGCATATGTAATTAATTTACTATGGACGATCAATTATTATTGGCTCGTCATTGGAGATTTTATAGTATTATTATATTCATGTTGTAAAATATCACTAATATAATTTACATTAATTACAAAAATTAATCTTATTTCATAAATGTATCCAAAAGTTTTGAAATATTAATTGCACGGAAGTTACGGTACAGCGCCATCTATCTTTAGTCATATTCAAACTGCTAGGAGACTGACGTATTACTTTCCATGTAAATCTGACAGATATATTTTTCATTCACTCCTTCCTACCAAGTTCATAAGTGACCAAGCCAACGAGTTGTTTTTATTATTTATTTCCATAACCTAAATTCCTATAGACGGATTGCAATACCGTTTCGCGTAGATCTCGATTTAAAATCTATTTGAATTCTCTAATCTCGATTTGGTTTACTAGATAGAGAGTGGATGGTGGAGTTTTAATTAAAAATTATTACGTGATACATTGGGATAAAATTTTGAAAAAAAGGTATAGGGATAAAATTTTGAAAAAAGATACAGGAATTAAATTTTGAAAAAAGATATATGGATAAAATTTTGAAAAATCTTGTCAACGTACGCAGAGAGGGGGAGAGCGGCGGGTGGGGGCGGCGCGGGCGTCGCGAATGCGTACGCGTCGTTGGCGTCGTCGCACTCGAGCTTAACGTCGTCTGCCTCGCGCCGCCGCTTGGCGCCCGGCGCGCGAGGCGGCTCCCACTCCTCGGCCGCCTCGGACAATCTGCGCATACGCGACACTCGGGTCAGATTTCCCACCTTTTGAGAAAAATATGGGAACATCATTGACATATTATATCATACATTTATCATTAAAAAAAAAAACATTTTATACCCTACTTCGGATAAAAATGTCCGCAGCGCATCCTAGTGGACTAAAACATTGTTTTTAGAATTGAATCCAAATTATTAAAAAAACACACAAAACACTAAATACAATGAACATATAGGCTTTAATTTTTGTAATCCGCGTAACACGTCGAGTTAGCCTGTAAGTGAGTAAACATTGATAGTCCTAAGTGTATATACATAATTTCAATCAAAATAGCTTTAATTCTGTAAACCTATCACAGGCATCTACGAACCGTACATATATAACACATTTTCCATTACTTTTGTTCGTGAAGTGATGTGATGTTTAGTGATGGTGAGTTCTAAGTCAGGTCAAAGAACGAGCCCGGGTTTTTTATCGCCATCTCACATAGTCAATAAGATAATATTAAAATAAAAACAAAAAATGTAATCTTAAGAAGCGGTTTGATTAGTGACGGTATACGATGCCCTCTGGCTTGAAGTCCGTCCAGAGAATCATGTCCTTGCACATCGGGACCAGTAGACCAGCCTCGAAGCTATGATGGCAGGGCGTTACCGTCCTGTCACTGTTTAATTATATATGCCAGTTAAAGTACAATATCGGGGTATAAAGCTTCTCCGCAATCTACCCCCCACCTTACACATGCATGACTATTCGCTCTGGTGGGAAGCTTCGGCTGTAGATAGTTACCGACAAAGTCGTGTCGCCAAGTGATTTAGCGTTCCGGCACGATATCGCATAGAAACCTTGGAGTATGGGTTTACCATAGCCCTGACAGGTTTGCCCGCTACCATCTTAATCCGCAACATTACTTACCACCCGGTGAGATTGCCGTCAAGAGCTTGTAACGTATAAAAAAAAGTGATCATGATGAATAAACTGCATATAATATATATAGATTACATTTTTGTTTTTGTTCTAGGTTCAATATAAGGTATATTTTATGTTTCAGTTGCTATAAATAAATATGGAAATTAATTTTTCACTTTTATAATAAGGATAAAATTAAAACTGATATGTATATATATATATATATATATACATATACATATATATATATGTATATATCAGTTATGCGGTGATAGCCTAGTGGTTAGAGCGTCAGCCTCCTAATCAGAGGTTGGCGGTTCGAATCCGGGCACGCACCTCTTACTTTTCAGAGTTATGTGCATTTTTAAAAATTGAAATATCACTTGCTTTAATGGTGAAGGAAAACATCGTGAGGAAACCTGCACGCCTGAGAGTTCTCCATAATGTTCTCAAAGGCGTGTGAAGTCTGCCAATCCGCACATGGCCAGCGTGGTGGAATATGGCCAAACCCTTCTCATATTGAGAGGAGACCCGTGCTCTGTAGTGAGCCGGTAATGGGTTGATCATGATATATATATATATAGATTGGTGGCAAGTTAAAGTGGAGTGTAAGGACCATCAGTGAAAAAAAAACAATGTATTCAGTCGGAGCGATCGACCTCAATAAAGAGATCCAAACGCAGTGACGCAAGTGGCAGCGTGATAATTCCTCTATAAGTGGAACGCGTTTATCGCGACGCGCACCGTCTCCGCACTACACGCGTCGTCGCCTCGGTGCCTATGTTCTGGACGAACAAACTTACAAATACAAGTTAGCCGACCTCGGTGGCATTTTCATTAAGATCCTGGGTTCGCTTTCTGCCCCGACACACTGTCCGACTCCCACATTATCCCAAACGTCGCCTAAGCCGAGGTTCGGCCTCACAGGAGGCACCCTTAGGCAGACGTTCCCTTAGTTTCTTCGAGCCCTAGGGTTCAAAATTTCTTCTGGCAGAGCTTCTTTCCGAAGCTCGCCAAACAGCCCGTGTGTGTATGGTTACGCTGTGGCAACCAATAGGGTTAGTACAGCTAATAGACAATCCGAAAAAAAAAAATCTGCCCCGACAGTGGTTTTTGATCAGTATATTCAAACATAACATAGAAATATATAGAAAAGGGTTTCTTTTATATGCGCGTACGTTTTACAACACTTAGCCGAAAGAGTTTTTTGGTGTTATTTGTTAAACTAATATATTTCCATTTATCTGGAAGCTACTACGGTATGCACTACTTTAATGCATATATGAAGTGCCCGCCAATGGGTGTAAGGTATTGGCAAACGTATACCGCCAATCGTTCCGGTAGAAACTGAGTAGGAGAATAGGTCCATCACGGCAACAATACAAATATTTGAAACAAAAAAACCCGCGGTCTCCAAAATGTAAGTTATCTCTATGCAAAATCTCAGTAAGTACAGAATAGCTCGAAAGCCGTAGAATAAATGACAAGGGTTTTTTTTTAATCGTGTGGACCCATAATAGAGTTATTCCGTGATAAAAATCAACTCTCTCTCTCTCTATCTTTAGAATGCTATGTTCGTGCTAAATTTAATCAATATCTGTGCACGTGTGCCGCGGTTGATTCAAACATAGGTAACATACACGCAAATAAACAAACAGACAGACACCTTCGCATTTAAAATATTACTATGGATTTAGATAGGGCGATAAAATCTGTTAGTGGTAAAATCGAATAGAAGGCAATCAATAGAAAGATTGGAGTAAAACACAAAACTAAAAAGGTAATAGTTGACGCATATAATCGAGAACCCATGAAAGTGTCCGATGAAATTAAGCCAAAAAAAACCTTCACAAACAGCACGAATACATTTTCTTTAGTAATAATTATAGTTTTTATTTTCCTCTGGTGGCGAGTGAAGCAGTCTAAGATGGTAGCAGGATAAACTGTTAGGGTATGGCCGTTATAAAAAGCGACATCGTATCGAAATATTAAACGCTTGGCGAAGTCAGCCCTTCGTCTAGTTAAACAAACATGGTACTGCTCCTTACCGTAAATTACCGTAGAGTAATTTGTATGGAGCTTACAAATAATGTTTAAACGCCCATATAAGATGGCTGGTATACGCTACCGGCGACAATACCATTGAGTTTTCATAAAATAAGGTTATATAGTCGATCAATATAATATGATATTAGTCAATGTACTGACTGTTAACATAATAGAATTTAAATAAACTTCAATTGAATACAATTCTCTCTTCGAAAGGTCCTACCTTATCTATGCATATAAACCTATAGCGTTCACATGATGAAGACAGCAAATTCAGTGCTGATTATATCTTTTAAACGGTGATCGTTTTCTAAAAATGGTGTGGTGGTAGAAATGAAATGAAATTTATCATGTTAATATTTAAATTCAATTAATTTTAATTTAGCAAAGGCAATAAAAGAAATATTAACTTACAGATCCGTCCCAAAAAAATACAGTTTCCATAATTGTGCTATATTCATCAGCGTTATCATGTTAGATAATGCAGCAAAAACTCTATCCACTGTTTTATCAAGAACTCAAGGATATTGATACGATTATATCGCAAACCTTATAATACCGAAACCAGAAGACATTATAAATTGCTCTACTTACTGGTACATTATAGTGTTATCGGGAGAGCGTTGATAATTTTTGAATGATATCTCTAACACCAAGGTCGCGTGTGTTTATATTAAACTCTGCGAGTGTATAAATATAGCCATTGAAGCAGTTGAAACTAGACTATTTGAGAGAGTTAAATAAATGATGAGAACAGAATTCCTGGAAAATTTAGCTCAATGTATTTACTTATTCAAATGACGATTGATAAAATATAAATATCTTACTAATGTACAAATAAATTATTCCAATTAGGATTTTATAAATCAAAATAAAACGTGCTCAAAGGAATTGAATGTTCAATACATCCAACATCCAATAATTATTTCATTTGGTGATTAAACTGAGGAAGCCTTACGTAACAAAAATAAAAGATCCAAATAAATCTCTCAATTCTGAAGAATCTGCAGAGAAATATTAATTTATATGCAAGGGCCAATTATTACGGATAAGGAAATCGGAAAACATATAAGTGTGACGGCCAAATCATAACAGAAGGTAAAATGAGAAAATTATAAGGAAAAGGATCTAATGAAAAAAAAATTCGTCGTCGTAATATCAACAGATAAATGAAAAAAGACAATTAATTAACTATATTGTATAAATACTAATACTATTATGATGGGGAAGATTGCTGGAAAAAGAGGTATTGGAAGGCGAAAGAAGTCGTGGCTCAGAAACATACGGGAGTGGACTGGCATCAAGTCGGTCGAACAACTGTTCCGTTTAGCCATGGACAAGGAACGTTTCAAAAAACTGACTGCTGACCTCCAGTAATGGAGAGGCACTTGAAGAAGAAGAAGATTGTATAAATATTGGACTCTACTTTGTGGAGATACGTAATATCAACATTGGGTTCGCGATACGCGATCACTGTATGAACCAGTGTACGTTATAGTACCAAACTATCAGCTTAACGTTTGTTTTAAAACGATTAATACACAAAACAAAAATGCGTTCACAATAGTTCGGTTCGATGTGAGATAATTGAATGTTAACAGTTTGTATCACAAGATTGTATAGAGATTGCATCTGTAGCGACTGGCGGTGAGGATGATTCAGACGCTACGTGCCAAAAATAGGAATTAGCACGTGCGTCGGTCCTACGCGCCCGAGCCATGTGCCCACCTAATGCCAATCGCGTCGTCTTGTAAACTAGACATTGAATGGAAGTTGATACCAGCTCGCGTATAGCGATGAATAGATACACCTTATTTTAAATAAAATTTCACTAGGTACTTTTTGGAAGTACTCGATTTCTAACCAACCTTCAAAGATCCTTTTGTATTATTATAATATCTCCATTAAAACTTGCAATTCAAAGTTTAGTTGGTTGAGCTTTATAAAAATCTTAAAACGAAATTTAAAACGGTCAATAGCGATCAGTATAGTTTTGAAAATTGTTCACCTTTCAACAGTTATCAACGTCTCATATTTGTTTCCTCAAATCCCTGTAGAAGTCATAAAATCAAGTTACACCGGGTTAACAGTTAGTGTTTTTAACAAAATTGTCACACACGCTTGTTAATGGTTCGGTTATATAAAGCGTGTTTTAAACAGCTGAAGATTTTCACACATCCTACCGGGTTGCTAGCATCCGCATTAAGGTTTACCAACAATGAATTGAATGCCATATTTTATCTACAAAAACTTGTATGATCATACCACTCGAGCGTCCCAAAACTTCATCAAACTGACATTTTGATGCATCTAACGGAAAAGATAAGCTATGCTGCAATCATTAATAATAAATTTCCCTCTTGATCTTTCTATCATCGAACCGTAAGGCATAATATTATAGATTAGAACGAACGTATAGTTTATGTTTCGTGCGCAATGCGCAATGTCTTCTCGTTTCTAATGCGCCTAATATAATCAAAAATATAGAATTCCGTTATGTCATCTTTATATCGTTATCCTATAATATGTTCAATAATATATCAAGCCAGTTTTTGCTTTGTTTTTAGATCGACCTGTTTAAATTACTTCTTTCTTTGGTTACGTTTTGGTTATCTGTCATTTATATTTTGCATTGTATTCAACCATCAAGCGCCATAGTGGTTGATGAAAGGGAGGATTTCAGCCCTTACGAGAACTCAAAGAAATGAAAGAAAACTACGAACTAAGGAAGCCTCCTGTGAGGCTCGGACCTTGAATTGAAAAAGTGGGTGTGTCAGACTTTGATTAGGCCGTACTGACAGGTAGGAGGGTCTAAGTCAAGGTCGCGGTTGAGACCCGCGTCCGGATAGCACAAGAAACAATCGCCTACGTCCGTGAAGATGCTATAACCGAGGCACCATGTTTTATTTTAGACTGGTCGTTGTATTCACTATACACATAACATAGTAATTTGAATTCAGTTACCTTAAAACCCATGAGGTTTTCTTAATTTTGATCATTTTTCTCGTATTTCTCCGCACTGATGTTGAAAATTTGAAATAGAAATATAAATCACCATTAACATATCATCTTCTCTTTTCTTTCTAACATGTTCTTGAAGATGTCTATTATTTGTAACCCACATTGAACCGTCTGTATACAGAACTGAAAATTGTTTTACAGTTTTTGTAACGCTATTAATTCTTGAATCACAATCATTGCGACCGATAACAACATCAAATAAATGACTAATGTGCCAATACCCCAAATGTGCGAGTTACCAAAGTGGTTCAAATCAGTGATGTAACTTGTTTGTATTAGCAGTTATGAGTTCAGTCGGTTTGTAGACTGGTTAGTTCATCTAGTACGAGTTTATCAACTACTTCCGCATGGTGTTTGTGACCTAATAGCAGATTCGGCCTAGAAATATTATCGAATTTAAATAGGCCGATATAAATACTTTTCATAAAATTTGGAAATCGAAGAATGGAGAATTTAATCCCAATATATTGTATTATTATTCCGGTATTATTTTGGTCATATTGCCCGACGGCTGCCAAGTAACTTGGAAAAACTTATAGTTGTGGGTAAGGTAGAGGGGAAACGACCGCGTGGCCGATCGCCTAGCTGCTGAACTGATCAGGTGAAAACACTCACTGGCCTTCCGCTTACAACTGCTATCAGAAAAGCCGAGGACCGAACAGAGTGGAAGGCATTAGTTATCAACGTGGCGAAGGCACTTTCACGTGGACACGACCTTCAGTAATGAAGTGTGACCAAGAAGATATAATTCCGGCGATGGTTTTAATAAATCACATTGAGAGTTGGATGTTCATTATTCGTAACTTGATTTTAATATTATTTTGATGATAGATTCATGTATGCTAATTCAACAAACTGTTATTTAATATCATTACTGGCCTCTGAAATTTAAAATATCTTAGTAGCTAAAACAGCCGCTACTAATGCGGGTCTGTAAAATACTATCTCATCCAATAAACATCCTCTGGTATGAGCTACTGTAAATGCAACTCAGCGTGGTAGTTATATTTTATCATCTACATTAGTTTCTTGGTGCAAATAACCTTAACCTAATCAAACAACAATGACTATAATCAAATCCGTCAATCATTAAAAAAACGAAAATTATATCCGATTTGTAAATCAGTAGGAGAGATAAAAAAAATTGTTGTTCTTCATTGGATGCTTTTTTCCTTGGAATAATTAGTTGGTGTTGTAAAAAAGTAGAATTCGTCAATTAGAAGCTTCCCCTTTACCCGTTGCACAGCTATGAAATCAGAAACAAAGAAATCTACGTTGACTTGTAATTCTCCATTATTTATTATTTCGGGAATTGGAAGCGTCAATGAAAACATTTTGTTTGCTAGGCTACGAGATCTCTAGTACGTGTTTTAAGCTTGATTTTGAAAACTATGCAATCAAATGGAATTTGGTCATCGTCATTCCTACTTTCATTGAGCCATTTATGATGATGGCAAGACTGAGTTGCAAACAACAGTAACAATTCTAAAATAAATACAATTACCATTGGTGCACTACCGTAGGAAAACTTGTAACGTAGTGTCTATTCAAGTGTCGTTTACTTTTCGCTAGCTAATTTTAATGTAAAATCGACCATTGGAATTCATATGCAACTGATGGACACTGGTTTCCGGAATACGGAGCGAGCTGTGGACACTTCGATGCTATTGTGGAATCATGTGAGGGAGTCGGCAATTCAGTGCTAAATTATTAAACAAGCTGTAACACTTCCAAAATATAATATTATAATGTTTGTTATTTTACAAGTAACATGAAATTATACCTAAATCATTACAATTTACGATCTATTTGCGTTATTTCCTTATAGTTTCTTACGACATTATCTGGACCGTACCAGCTACTCTAATTTGTTATTTTCCTTATTGTCTTCATAGCTTCCGGTTTTTCAACCTACACTATATTATTCTGGAAGGGCATGTATTTCTGGTTGATTATTGTTGTTAGTTTTTGATTATGTTATTTAAAACATGTTGTCTATTTCGGAAAACAGATGCATAATGTTTATTTATTTATCTCCTCTTATTCCAGCTTAACAGGATAAAAAGCCTTGTATAAAAGTATATAATGAATATAAAAACTGCCTAAATTTAAATATTCCGGTAACATATTATTATCCATGACTCAGATTGCAACTGAAGTCACTCTTGTGAGTTCACTCAGATTGCAACTGAATAGGTCCAGCCTCTCTGCGACATCGTTCAGAGTGAGAGTTAAGTGTACCTGGTTGAGCAGGTTGGTGCGTCCCCTCGGACTTTTCTTGACGCGGACTATCGTTATTAGTACGATTACTACAACTATTTTATTTTTACAACTTGTACTGTATATATGTATGACAAATGACATAGATGTTAACTAATTAGTTGTAATTTGTAATAATATTAAACTTCTTTCTTCTTTCTATGTGTTCAAATGTCAATTAATGGGACTCGAAAGTTGAATGCAATTTTTTATTTTAAGTATATCTGTACCAGTTGGGTAGGTTACGTAGTACATAAGTAGATTCATAATAAACCGACGAAAGATTTACATATAATATTGTTTTGTTATGTAAAGTTGTGTAACACAAATTTTATATACGACCAATTAATTTCAATGAGTTTTTCTAGATTTTTTTATAATTCTTAACGAATATAGGCAAATCATTGACACAATTACAAATCTAGATTTAACATGACAAATTATTATCATTTATATTTTTATGATGAAAAGATCCATTACCTATATAGGTTTTAAAATAGACCTATCTATTTCTGTCAAAGCAAAGGCAAAAGCACGTACGTTTCGGCGAAAGTTTAAACATAATTTGAAATATGTGACCACAATTGCTTGTATAAGTCCAAGTCGAGCGCAATTTCGTAATTATAAGTTTATATTAACAAATGGGCAGCATTCGGAAAACTTCGTGACATCTTATCTACCTAAATTCTCAGTGCATGAAGACCAAAGTGTTTTAACGTGCCAGTTTTGGAACACCTCCAACCACATGGTTATTAACTATGGGCTTGATGAAATAGATTCACTGAGCGATAGAGAGAGACGGAGATATCCTCGAGATACATCTAGAATTTATCAAATCAAATCAAATCAGAAAGAAGTCCATAAAGTTTTTAAAATATTTTCAAAAATTGGAAAAGATCACTTTTTGTTTGTTAGCCAGTTGTGCCATACACTCTTTGATTTTGTTTTGTGTTACTATTGTGTTTGAGGATTTATGTATAATTTATTTATTATAGTATGATTTATATATATTAGGTAATATTTTCAGATACGAGTATATATTATATAATATGTACGTAAATATATAAGCCTTTGACTACCTGGAAGATTTCGCTATATAGCGACTGCTGCATACTGCCAATTTGCTATTATGTATCGCTTTATCAGTTTTTACCTATACTTATGTGGGGTACAATAAATGTGTATTCATTCATTCATCATTCTTTCCCGATTTGATTTTCTTTCTACTTGACCTAACTAACCTAGCTTAATTAAGATGATTATCAAGAATATGATTGATAAAGATTAGACGAAAGAAATATATAATTCTTTGTTTTTTGAAATGTTCTTATATATACGTGATATGTTAATGTTGATCTAAGTGCCATATTCCCGGGGCGCAACCGGCATCAGTAACTCTACATGTAAGATACGAAGAGCACATGTCAGCCTCACCTGGTGACGGGGTCTGGTCCGAGACCGCTGTCGTTGCTATTCTCGCAGGTGTCGGGCGGGCGGACGTGCGTGTGCGTGTAGTGGCCCATTTTCCCGAACTTGCCGAGGTGGACATTTTTCCCGGGGTGAACCATCTTCCCGGCGTGGAGCATTTTCCCAGGGTGGGCCCGCTTATGCGGCGCGCGCATGACCTTCCTGTGCACGCGGGCGCTCATCGTGGCAGACGTCGACATGGTCATTTTCATGCCTGTCGACAAACATCATGTTGTTAGATCGACTGTATTAGGACATGCTTTGTTAGCTATTGAGATATCGGTGTTTGCAAGCAAGTTAGTTAAGTCAGATTACTAATATCTATTTTATAATACTCGAAACAGTTAGTGATTGACAGACAACGTATCCTATTGAATAGAATCAGGCGATAAAACGCACGATTGTTGGATGTTGCATTCGTAAAGTTATATTTCCAGATGACAAGTAATAGCGAATATAACGTCCTTGAGAACTTATTTTGAAGGATCTGTATGGTTCTTCCAGATTCAACCAAATTAATTTTAATGTTCATTGTGCTGAATTAGCAGCACTTACCGACCTGGAATTCATGCTTTAATATATAAAAGTAGCGGCTCATTAATCAGATTCAGGAAAACGTGTTTTACTTGAAAAATTACTTTATGATTAGGTACATTAAAGGGTTAAAAGCGTAGGTAGAGGGACATTAAGCAAGAATCTTTTATCCTTTGGTTTTGAAGCGTGGGTTAAAATTTTTAAAGCTTTAGATTGTGTTTAGTACCTATTCATCTCCCGTATCGAAAATCGGATTGAGAATTGGTAAAAAAGAAAAATAAACATGCCCATTCTTTGATTAGGTACATTGAAGTTTGTGTTAAATTCATAAAGATCATGCTAAACAGATTGATTGTCAAAGTTATAAGAAGACATGTATCGTGCTATTCCAATTTGCAGATAACAACAAAAGGTACACTACAGTGGCCTCTAAAGTGTGAAATGTACAAAAGAACATTATAGATTATTTAACATATAGCAGGTATCCAGTTATTTAGAAACCAGCGAAGTCCAACGAATTCACTTTCCTCATTATTAAAAAGGAATCTAATCCACAAAGAAGTTTTCAATATAGCACGGACATAATCTCTATATAAAGTTATTAATATTACGGAGTTAAAGAGGACCCGGTAGGGCTCAGTATTAATACGCCAAATTGGAACTACGTGCAGTACTTAGCCAATCAAAATCAAATCAAATCAAAAATAGCTTTGTTCATATAAACCTATTACAGGCATCTATGAATCGTTCATATACATCACATTTTTCATCATTTCTATTCGTGAAGTGTGATGGTGATAACTACACTCGCCAACTTAAAACCAAAGCTAAGGGAGTTCAAATCTAAGATGTCTAAGAAGAAACCCACAACAAACTTAACTTTTTTATTTGTTATCACCATCTCACATGATCAATAATAAATTATAATACCTAGCTTCGCACAAACACTCAATGCTATTAGTTCCTATGCCTTGATCAGCCAAGCTTAATGATATAGAAATACTTAATTGATATTTATCGATGTTAGAAGTAGACCGTAAATACTAGGCTCCAATACCATCATATCGTAATATTATAAGGACCCTTGACGCTGTAAGTTCTGTAGTAGTTTACTGATTATCGGCCGCACTGTAGCTGTTAAACTTGTAAGATTTTCTTTTCTAGTATTCAGATAAGGAGGTTCTCAATTCGGTTGTATTGTTTGTAAATGTTTTTATGAGTGCATACGTAAATGAAGCTACAATACCACTTTTTCCAGTAATAAAAACTTATGACGTTATGAAGAACAAGTCGATCGCATCTAATCTTGATATAATCATAAGTAGATATAATAAAAAAAATACAGCCATGAAAAATAATGTAGTATTTGGGTGTTCTAACATCGTTATGGAAACCTAGTCCCGAAACGGAACACTTATTAGATCTGATTTGTAATCAATCTTTCCGTTTGAAAAATAAAACTTAAATTTTGTGCTTAAAGCAAATGGTCTCTAGGTGCTGTCAAAATTGATAGCCCCTAAATTTAGCTGTCAAGGAATCCCTAGTGTTAGAAGGGAGAAATTAAAAGTGACATTGGCTTTAGTTTCTTTTCATTGCGATAACAACCCTTGCTTCCAAACTGGTGCGGAAGCATTGAGAGTCATCATCATCATCATGAACAACCCATTACCGGCTCACTACAGAGCTCGGGTCTCCTCTCAATGAGAAGGGTTTGGCCATAGTCCACCACGCTGGCCTTGTGCGGATTGGCAGACTTCACACGCCTTTCAGAACATTATGGAGAACTGTCAGGCGTGCAGGTTTCCTCACGATGTTTTTCTTCACCGCTGAAGCAAGTGATATTTCAATATTTAAAAACGCACATAACTCCGAAAATCTAGAGGTGCGTGCCCGGATTCGAACCGCCGACCTCTGATTAGGAGGCTGACGCCCTAACCACTAGGCTATCACCGCTTCCTGTCATTGAGAGTAAAAGCTATAAATCCTTTTACGCCTATAAAAAAATACTTGTTCAGGAATGAGTCACTAATTGTCGCAGGATTGTGATTGTAGATAGATATTACAATACTAAAGCCGGAGACATAGGGTAGGGTGGTTTAAGACTGCGCACTTAACATATCCGAGGCTATAAAATAATAACAAAGAATGTTACACAAACCAACATTTATTATTTTTATTCCTTATTCATTAGGCACCATTACTCGAAACAATCTTTATCATGAGATCAAAAGTTATAGAATTATAGAACAATAATCAAAAAACGAGAACTGCGCAGTCTTACACTATCCGTTGTATAAGAACGCGCAGCGAGGTCGATAAGACTGCGCGGGCAGTATAAGACTACGCTACCAATCTAATCGTCACACAAATCGCATACAAAGTCTTTATTGCCGACATGTGCTGTGCATTCCTCATGCCACCACTCATTACAAGCAACACACACAATCCAGTCTTCAGATATGGGTTCTTTATAAATTTCTCCACACCCTGGACAACTCCAACTTTTCTTAGAACTTCTTTTTGGGTTTTCTTTTTTCGTGTTATCGTTCTTTGGTTTAGCTTTATCATTTGTTTTACGACTAGTACTTGGAGTTTGCTCCATCTTAATATTTGCCGTATAAGCACATGACATAACTTTGATTCTTTTCTCTGCAGTAGGCTTTGCTTTTTCTTTAATTTGACGTTGCAACTCATTTTTGTAAGGTGAACTGCTAATAACTTCCGATCGTTTATGTTTCCGTGTTAATGAACGATTAACTTGAGACTTCGGCAAAGGATAAATATCAGATATCTTGACAAGTGCTCGTTGAGGACTTGTTCGAACATTATCAGATCCAACTTCTGCTGTTTTAATCTTCTCACCAATGTTAACCTCGATAGAAACCGTATCAGCCTTTGTTGGTACTTCTGATCCTCGAGACATAGAATTCTGATGAGACACTGCTTCCTCTGCAGACTCATGTTCATTTTGTATCTCTTCGCCTCCAATTTGTACAATAATTTGTGTTGAAGCTGGCCCCAGGGATGCCTCTTGAGCAGCAGTACAATCAGGTTTATTTTCCCTTTCTGTTACTGAACTAGCCAAAAAATCAGCTTCACTGAAGATATCAGGATCATAAGGGCATATTCCAGTTGTTCTGAAGCTTTCCGCAGCACATGCAGGAGTTGCAGCTTTAAAAAAAGCTGGTGTAAATATTTTACACATCTGAAAAACAGTGATGGTTCGTCCAGGGTTGTTTCGTAGCCATTTTTCACACTCATTAGAGTAGTATCTCTTCAGAGCAATGTGAAATCCTCTGTCGAGTGGCTGTAGTTTGTGGCTACTGTGGGGCGGTAAAGTCAACGCGATGATATTATTATCTCTGTAATAATCAATTGCTGAAATGGTTATGTGTGAAGGATGGTTATCAAGAATTAATAGCACCGGATTACCTTTTGTTGGTTTCGTGTGATCTTTAAAGTGTGATAACCACACTAGAAACAATTCAGAATTAATGTAACTTGAATCCGATAACATGGCTATAGAGCCCGGTGGTGATCCATCTAGCAATTCCGGTTTCATCCTTTTTCTTCCAAAAATGAATGCCGGAGGTACGAAATGCCCTGTGGCGCTCATAGCAGAAACTACGGTGACATTGGTGCCTCGTTCACCACTCGAAATTTTGTTGACTGCACGCTTGCCTTTAGTGGAAATAACTTTTGGGGGATTGTTTGGTACGGAAGAAATACCAGTTTCATCCATGTTATATATATTGTTTGGAGAGAAGTTGTATCTATCCATTAGAGCTGAGAGATTTATGAAAAATCTCTCACACTGAGGCATATTAAATCCCATGGCACGTGCAACACTAGTAGAAGTTGGTTGCCTCAGTGAAATATTGGAGTGTCTATTCATAAAACCACGTAACCATTCCTTTCCAGCCATTTTGGTATCTGGGTTAAATCTGTGGGTTATCTTATTCTTTTCCGCATACTCGAATGCTAGTGCCCTCAGATCCTTAGTAGTCATTCCAAAAAACATGTCGTCTAATTTCATTAGGTACTCACAAAATTCAGCCTCCACTTCTTTTGTAAATGTGGTGTCATATCTTCCAAGACTGGAAACTGGATGGGTCCTGTTTAGTCGAAGCCGCAAAGTAGACTCAGCCATACCGAGTTCTTTCGCAACAGATCGTTTACTCTCGCCATCTGCAATCCGCCTCCGCGCAGCTTCTATCACTTCTTGAGGACAAAGTGATCTGTTGGAAGTTCGTTTTCTTCTAGATGTCATTCTGTATACAAATATAAAGCTAGTTTATAACAATATTACATAATAATCAAACAAAAAGAATTATTCAAAGGTGTGTAAGAATGCGCGCGCAGTTTTATACGACTGCACCCTGCGCAGACTTACACGATTGCCCAATTTCAATTTATCGATACTACTATCGACATCTGTGTCACGCTTTATGAACCGACGTCATTAGTTTGGTCACGTGATGAGCTTCGCTGGTCCGCGCCAACATCATAACTTTCGATTCACTTCAGATTAAACTGTGGCAATTCATTTAATCGAAAGAAAAATAAGATCAAATTATAATAAAAACTTCAAACTCACCTGAGCTGCCGTACTTTCACCGTAAACCAATTTTTTTCCGAGAGCAAGTACGGGTGCCATGTGTCTCCAAAACAATACTGAAGTTAGCAACGAACTTAACTCTGTTTATTAGATATGACGTGTGCGCATTCTTATCGACCGCGCAGTCTTAGACCACCCTACCCTAAGTAATATTTATGGTTATAAATTTAGTACGTATGTTTTAACAGCAGCGACCTTGACCTGGGTTTAACACTGAATGATCCTCTAGGGCGCGACGGGTGACTAACCAGTATTAAAGATAGCTATCAGCAGTAAAGACACCGAGTCGTAAATCTCAGTGTAGCGCTGAATAATGAAACTAACTATTGAAACTCTATGGAATTGGTGCCCCTAGTAAATTTAAACGAAGCCGGCAGAAATCCGACTTTCTTATTCAAATTCAAAATAATCTTTACTCAAATAGTTCTTAAAAAGACTGCCTGTATTTTATAAAAGGGGTGTTTAATAAATGTAATTATTTGGGAATCACATGAACTGTTGTTTTGGCAATACTTAAGGTACGATCGAGAAGGGACAAACTGCTTTTATTCTCTTTGCATCCTCAAGCCATCCTCCATTTGTAAAGTTCCACTCCTGTTTTTTATATTTAACGGACAGCTTAGGATTCGGCGCAATTAAAATAACAATTTCTGTTCCGAGTAACGTTCAATAAATAAAAATTTATAAAAAACAATAATAATGTGGTATAGTTCATACGCGGTAAAAATAAACCCTCAGTAAACTAAACTAAGAGAACTAAACGTGAACAATTTTCAGGCATTCTCTCGGAGGCTTAGTCCTTTAGCTGTATGTGTTTGTCCTTTAAATGTTCCGTTTGCATCATAGAATTTCAAGGAACTAAAGAAGTTTACAGTTTAATAAAACGAATTAAGTCAACAACCTGTTTAGCTTGTAGCAAATCAATGAAGATTCTTCCAATATCACACACTTATCTCCCACTATTATCTACCAACAATACGGTAAGGTACATTTTAACGAGCTTGGTCATTAACGGGCATATTAACACCATTACGCACGAGGCGGCCGCGTGAGACGCCGAACTGTGCCCTCGGTGTAAGTTATCTAGTAAACAATCACATCCGCATCCTGGGATATCTGCCTTTTTATATGATCAAGCCGGCATCTTACATTACTTACTAGGTGACCCTTATATATACGTGCGACAGTGGTCATATTGGCGTCAGCGTCATTATAATTAACAAGTCATTAACAAAGTACATAGATGACCAAACGTCATGATTAGACGTTAACATTTTTTTTTCGGACTGTCTATTAGCTGTACTAACCCTATTGGTTGCCACAGCGTAACCGGGCTGTTTGGCGAGCTTCGGAAAGAAGCTCTGCCAAAAGAAATTTTGAGTCCTAGGGCTCGAAGAAACTGCCTAAGGGCGCCTCCTTTGAGGCCGAACCTCGGCTTAGGCGACGTTTAGGATAACTGGAGGGTCGGACTGTAACTGGTCCGTACGTCTCTGAGGCGGTGGATGGAGCCCACGTCCGGATGACGTATGACAGCGGGGACCTCGTCTTCGCCGGCGAAGACGGTAAACGTTTACAGTAGCGGCTGTCACGTTTAATAACTTAAAACTTATACTAAGGGGACAAAGTGCGTCGAATCATTTATCGAGTACTGTTGAACATTTTAACTTTTACATAGCTAATTTTAGCTCTAATGTTGATATGAAACTAATAATAAAGCACAGTGTGATTCGGTAAACATACTGTTTGCAACGGCGCTACAGTTGTCACTAAGGGTTGACGCATGATCTGGGTGATATCATGTGACAGAGTTACGTTAAACATTGGTTTTAAACTGTTGCATTGCTTATTGAGCTGTGATAGCCTAGTGGTTAGGGCGTCAGCCTCCTTTTCCGGGAAGTATACAATGGGTCCCCCGGGCGTCCAGTAAAACCAGCGAGAGGGACATGCCGTGGTGGTTTTTAGTTCGGGTAGACCACCAATGGGTGGGAGTCCCACATAACCTCCGTCCCGCCAAAGGTACGGAAGTAGCTATAAAGCTTTTACCTCGACAAAAAAAAAAAAAAAAAGGGCGTCGGCGGTTCAAATCCGGGCACGCACCTCTACCTTTTCGGAGTTATGTGTAAAATTAAAATATCACTTGCTTCAACGGTGAAGGAAAATATCGAGAGGAAACCGGCACGCCTGAGAGTTCTCCATAATGTTCTCCAAGGCGTGTGGAGTCTGCCAATCCGCAAATGCCCAGCGTGGTCGACTATGGCCAAACCCTTCTCATATTGAGAGGAGACCCGTGCTCTGTAGTGAGCCGGTAATGGGTTGATCATGATTGCGTTGTGTGAAACTTAAGAAACACTTGAGAAGATCCAATAATCATAAACAAGTCCACTTTTTTGGCGTCTGCATGTGTGTGGTCAATGACGTCCCGCCGTTCGGAAACCTTGGTTAACTTTTTTTGGCAACTTTTTGCGGCCACACTTTGTACTTTTTACAAGTCTATACGCAAAACTGCTTTGACGTCAATGGTTTTTACGTTATTATTATATATTTATTTACAACTCCATAATAGCTTTTATGCTTTCGTATGTGCTCATAACAATTTTAAAGAGTCGATAGCAATGCAGTCTATTTATAGAAGTCTATACGTATTAAAAACAAGATTGGCTTAATCGGTTTGTTTTTTTTTTGTGCTACGTTCGAGCTTTACACGTTAGTCCTTCGAAGGCGTTCATTTGACTATGCTTTATTTATTGCTAGCTGACCAATAGCCCGGATTAGCTGGAATTTGGCCGCGTAGATTGGGTTTAATAAAATCCTGTGGGAATAAGCAACAGCAATTCTTTGACGACCTCCGTGGCGCAGTGCGTGCGCTGTCGCATTATAAAGTTGGAAGGCCTGGGTTCGAGTCTGGTCTGGTGGGAGGCTTCGGCCGTGGCTAGTTACCACCGACCAACAAAGACGTGTCGCCAAGCAATTAAGCGTTCCGGCACGATGTCGCGTAGAAACCAATTAGGAGTATGTTAAATACCCCTAACAGGTTAGCCCGCTACAATCTTAGACTGCATCATCACTTACCATCAGGTGATATTGACGTCAAGGGCTAACTAGTGTATTAAAAAAAACTTTGGAGATTCGAGTATGGGGCATTTGTCATTCACAGTTCCTATTGTTTACAACGAATAGTAATAATCTATCGAAGGGTCGAAATGCGTAAGTTTAAGACTTCCTCCAATTTTTATCGTATCATCTCAAGTGCTAAAGTGGTCGTCCGCACTCTTTAGGAATGTGATACATATCGTTAAGTCTTAAGAGGCAAGTCTTTTATATTTCTGATTTCTGTACCCGAAGCCTGCTAACGGGGATCCTATAACTACGCCTGCGCTGTCCGCCGATCCGTCTGTATGTGGGATATATCTCATTAAATTCTTACCGGCCGACCCCCCCGTTATCCCAAACGTCGCCTAAGCCGAGGTTCGGCCTCAAAGGAGGCGCCCTTAGGCAGTCGTTCCCATAGTTTCTTCGAGCCCTAGGGCTCAAAATTTCTTCTGGCAGAGCTTCTTTCCAAAGCTCGCCAACAGCCCGGTTACGCTGTGGCAACCAATAGGGTTTGTACAACTAATAGACAGTCCGAAAAAAAAAAAATTTAATTCTTTAAGTGTATTTATCCTTGTAAAGGATTATGTAAATGATAAACCTGCTTGGGGATGATATATTGCTAAAAGATAACTCTTAAATAATTTTAAGTGGCATGTGAGATAGTGATTTCAAAAAGAATAGTTACCTAGCTATGTTTATTGTATGCTTCTTCTTAGACCAGAGCGTTCATAGCTTTAGCTATAAGTTTACAAATGTAGTTATCACCATCAATTCACTACTATGTAAGTTATTGACAAATCAAAAGTGGCTTTTAAAGAATGATTTAATTAAAGTTTATGATTGATTGATTGATTGACACAAATGATAACATGCTTAACCATATTAAGTGTTAAAATCGGTGATAAAGTTAGCTTTATTGCTAGCAGCAAACATTTTATTTTATAGTAGCCAAGAATTTTTTCGTTAAAAACATAGCATTGGTCGACCCCCAACTAGGCGGACCGATGATCAAAGGGAGCCGCTGGAAATAAAAGGCCCAAGACCGTGGATTTTGGAACTCTCTACAAAAGACCTATGTCTAGCAGTGGAGGTCTATCGGTTGAAATGATGATGATGATGAAGATTTGGTTGGATTTTTCCAGTGTGTTCGTACACTGGACAGCCTCGCGACGGCTCGGACTGCTTGTTTCCACCACGTATTTACTCCATGAAACAATTAAGCGTGCATGTTTTCAATAACTGCATACGCAATGCATCTGTGTGTAAATATTTAGAGGCATCAAAGCCCGTATCGCGGCGCGGTGATCGTCCTCGCCCTGACCCAGTTAAGGCGTCGCCGTCGCAGCGCCTCCACGAATGCGTTTACATTACACCGCCCCGTCCGGATTATGGTATTTGTTTACTTGGATTCTCTTATCGGGTTGATATTTTCCAACAGTTGCGCATGGATAAATTGAACAACCTGATAACTCATAGTTTTATCAACTGACTGTTAAGAATGACAGTTCCCCGGGGTGGTTTTCAAAGTTGTATGCTATCGTTACACAATTTAAATAGTGGAGAGTTTACGAAATAATAGAATGTTGAATACTCTATTTATTATAATTACACGTGACCGGAAATCGTGGCTAATTTAATTTTTACGACCTCCGTGGCGCAGTGCGTGCGCTGTCGCATTATAAAATTGGAGGTCCAAGATTCGATTCCCAGCTCGAGTCTGGTCTGGAAGGCTTCGGCCGTGGCTAGTTACCACCCTACCGACAAAGATGTGCCAAGCGATTTTAGCGTTCCGGCACGATGTCGCGTAGAAGCCAATTAGGAGCGTGGGATTACCATACTCCTAACAGGTTAGCCCGCTACCATCCTAGACTGCATCATCACTTGCCACCAGGTGAGATAACCGTCAAGGGCTAACTTGTAGTGTATAAAAAAAAAAAATTGTTTTCAAAGATGTTTTGAAAATTTCGGTACCTAATAATTACTATTTCACTATATCATTGTTAGCATGTGAATTATCGTAACGAAACAAGTTTATTGCTATTTTTGTTTGTTTTAATGATGAACCCCTTACCGAGCATCTATAGTATTTTGTTGTAGGGCGCTTGGTTGCCTGGAAGATATTGCTATTTAGCGATAAGGCCGCCAAATTGTACCTACTGTCTTAGCGATCTATTGCATTTGTTTACACAGTACAATAAATATGTATTCTTTTATTCATTAAAATGCTGCTTGCACTAAATTATAATATATGTTGTATATCAATAGCATTCACTAAACTACATTGAAGTCATTAAATGCTTAAATCTATTTCACATGTTAAGTTTTGATGAAACTGAATCTACCATTACATTTTCTACTCTGAAATATACGATAAAACAAAACCAAATTTTAATATTTTGCCGAATAATAAACACTTCACTAAAATACTTTCATACCACCGTACAATTTGGTCTTTTGGTTTTGAAATTAAATAATAACTTATAATTATAACTTTTTAATTATAACTTTTTAATTTGTATAATTTAACGTTTAGCTAAATAATTAAAATGTCCGGACGATTTAAATTAAAAACTTTTTTAAACAAAAGGGTTTAACGCTGACCTAATTAGTTATTTACATGTACATAGGTATATATTTTTTACTATTTTGAAGTGATTGTTATTTAAATTTGTTTTGCTTTTGGTCAATGGGAATTGACTAAAACAGATAAGTGGAAACGCAATCATTGCTATGCCTAGCTTCTGCTAAATACCAAGCGGGCGTGAAAGATGATTTTTTTTTAATGCATGAGTTTGAGAATTAGTACCTTACTGCACTGTACCCTATGTCTCAATCTATTCAGTGATTTAATTGTTACATATCTATCTTAGATTATTAAACACGTAGTCATCTTTAACAGCGTCGAGCAGTATAAATAAGCCATCAGCGAAAGATCATCTTCCATTCCATGGGAGAGACAATTGGACCATTGACTGACCACGCTGCGTTAATGGATGGGTCTTTCAAGTGGGCGCTGGAGACCTAGACCTTGGAGGCCCGGAAAAAATTGGCGTGGAGTATTGGCGTGGTTTAGGGGGTGATTTGATGGATGGATTTGTAATTTCATTTAGAAACTTTATATTTATAAATTTACTAAAATTATATACCTAGTAGGGTACTCAATATCAAATAATTTATTAATTAATCGATGGTATACAAACTAGAAATACTTTAAATAGATTAATTGCTCACACTGGTAAGTAATATAGTACACCATAACTAAATTAATAAAAATAATGAAATTGTGGTTTTTAACTTTTAGGAGTGTATAAAATAATACATTTTCATGGGGGGCGGTAAAAGAAATAAGTTTGATAATCTGTGATATACAGTTTAGTATTTTCATAAACTGTTTTCGTCTGTTACTGATTACCTAGGCTTTCTGTGAAGTAGCCATCGACCGATAAGTGTCCATGCACCTCGGTCAAATAGAAACTACTATGTAAAGAAATGTTTAGCGACGCGACGGGACGCGTGCCATTTCATACCTTAGTATGTATGTATGTATATGTAACTAGGATAAGTTAATTTACATTACCTTTAATTGCATGCAGTGTTTGCCTGTAAGTGGCTAAGCATTTTTGTGCTGTACCTCAGTGCAAGGTACTCAATGTTGTAAAAAATGTTTTGGCTGTTGGCGAACCAAATAAATTAAAAAAAAAATCTTCCCAATATGATAAAAAAGTGTGTGTGAAGTTTTCTCCTTGAGGTCTTCACGAATGGAGTTTACGATTTCAGATCGACTGTCTAAATGGCACAAAAAAGGCTTACTAGTCTAAGAGAAAGATTAATACTATATCAAATATATATTTTTATTGTATTTACCTTTATTATGATTATTCGATAAATTATTATATATCAAACATTTAACTTAAATAGATTTGACATATTGTACATGTACACAATATTCACGCCTGAAAAGTGAAAGGTGCACAGAATAGGTTGCGCACAAAAACGTAAGGAGGCCATTCGTTCAGTAGATTTTACTATTCCTATTTTTTTTTATACCGGGGGATAAGGCCTCGGTATAAAAATCAATAGTGAAAATCGATTCTTAATGAGTAAATTCTAGAAATAAGGCTATGCAAAGGTGGCCTTATTGCTGGAAGCAATCTTAACAGGCAACCAGTAACCGTTCTCGACATAACATCTATATGAACGGAAACATCTAATTTGAAACGGCTAGATTTTACCCGAAACTTTGCTGACTTACATTAAACCGTCCCGTTTTCTAACCTAATAACTGACACTAATTTCAATCATGGAATTTCTTGGAATGATGCAATCTAAGATGGTAGCAGGCTTTCAGCCTCCAGCCAGACCGTTCAGGCTGAAATTCAGAAAATTCAGAAATTATAAATTCTCAAATTGCCCCTACCGAGGAAAGAACCCAGGACCACCCTCTAATAAGACCACTGTGCCAGAGAGATCGTCACAAGAGTTTTCAGTTCATCGTCTCGTGTTTCCCACTTAAAAAGTGACAAGAGTTTCATTTCAAACCCCAATTTAACCTCCTTGAAGCTGTGATAGCCTAGAGGTTAGGCTGTCCGCGTCCTAATCAGAAATCTGGGGTTCGATCCCGGGCACGCACTTCTAACTTTTCGGTTACTTGCGTTTTTAAGGAGATAAAAAAAACACTCGATTCAACGGTGAAGGAAACCATCGTGAGAATACCTGCATGCCTGAGAGTTCTCCATAATGTTCTCAATGGCGTGTGAAGTCTACAAATCCGCACATGACAAGCATGGTGGACTATGGCCAAACCCTTCTCATATTGAGAGGAGACCCGTGCTTTGTAGGGAGCCGGCAATGAGAGATGTAATGAATAGAAGCAGGCGTTACTTTGCGGAAGTCCATGACAAACAATAAACAGAAAGTATAATTTGCTATATTCCGCCGACAACCGGGAGATTAGTATAGTATAACACCACACAAAATCCTTTTGGCAAAGGACTTTGCCTTTCACGCTTGTGAAGTCAACATCTGAGGATGATCCGGTGTCGGGTCGAAACGTGCGTAGAGGTTCTAGTGGAGGATTTTGTGTGGTGTTATACTATACTAATCTCCCGGTTGTCGGCGGAATATAGCAAATTATACTTTCTGTTTATTGTTTAATGAGAGATGTGTGCATTGAATAAATTTCAGTGAATCCTCTCTCAGAGAATGCCTATGTTTTAATAACTTCCCATAAACAAAATTTCAGCCAGATAATATGTCCAGAGTGCGTCGACAACAGTACCCCAGTCAGTCAACCACCCTGCCTTTTTATATGTGTATATTGTACAGCTGTGATATGATTTGCTACTTTTCATTAAGAACTAGTACTTTTCAATTACACCTAAACGATTAATTTGTGTAATGACGCATGTTTTAATAATTAATTGTAAACACTCAGATATCCGTACTCGAGAGTTTTGATAACCCAAATTACGTAGTTCATTAATGAGATATTTATGCAGTTTTTTGATACGCCACTTTTTATTAAGTGAAAGTTTTAATTCCAGATAAAGACTTATTGAAATTACTTATGTTTTCTTTATTAATTATAAACAGTTCAGTGATAACTGACGTGGTTTATATAATTTTTTGCAGGGTTTTTTTATACACTACAAGTTAACCCTTGACGGCTATCTCACCCGGTGGTAAGTGATGATGCAGTCTAAGATGCTAGCGGTCTTATCTGTTAGGGGTATTGTTAATCCACACTCCTAATTTGTATATACACGACATCGTGCCTGAACACTAAATTGCTTGGCACGTCATTGTCTGTAGGTAATTAGCCTCGGCCGAAGCCTTCGGAAAGCCCAGACTCGAGCCGGGAATCAAACCCAGGACCTCCAACTGTATAATGCAACAGAGCACGTGCGCCACGGAGGACGTCTGGTCTTTCTTAAAAAGATGCTAGTATCTTAACCGTGTGGTCCAAATACGTCCATCGCTACTTTTCATTTCAGTAACCACAAATGCCAACGACCTTGATAAGTTATGTAAATGTAACAGGAAAAATAAAACAACGATTCTTTCTAGCACGGCCTCTTAAAAAATTTGCAATAATCCTTGACAAAAGTCGGTATACTTTTGCGGTTCCGAATAAAATGAATATGGTTTTAAAAGCGTAAAAAAGCTAGTCCGCTAAAGGAAATGCAGTTAGGAAAAGTAACAAATAATCCTACACAATACTTTCATACATACTAATTTGTATTGTAGTTTCATAAAATATAAGTTGTGTTTAACAATCACGTGTTCGCCAATTTTTACCTTCTTTAATTTTATTTTTATCTTTGCAAGTCTACATACGTGATATACTTATCGAAGTACCTTAAAAAATATATGAAATTAGACTTTAATAGTGGCCTCTTTATTTTTTATGGAATAGCCGGAAAACAAAACTTTGCAGAGGTTCCTAGTTCCTCTGTATGTGATGCTAGCTCATTTGTAGAACTGACGAACCGTTCCTTTTACCGGATAAAAAGAGCTTAAGCGTTGTTCCGGACCTAAATATACTTCTATGCGAAATTCGATCTAGAAACATTTAGGCGTTCCAACGTGATTTTACGGATTTACAAAAGTAGTAAGAAGTCCATCTAAAGAAGGTTCTAGCAACGTTTTCAACGGGGGGCGCCGTCATCTGAACATCTTGCTCACCACCATTCTTCGTTTCTACGACGCGGTTCGCATCTCTCTGCCACTCAGCCATGAGACTAAGCGATGGTACCGCAATTTCCTATCTCCTAATTCCTTGTTTGATCACATAGTAATACTCCAAGCATGACTGGTTCAGTGAATCTCAGCCTTCTTATGACTTATCAGTTTTTAATTAGCATTTTCCCGCTTGTTATCTTTAGTTCGTTTTTCTTGCGCTTTTAACTTCAAAACTGACCCATAAAATTTTCAATACTATTTTGCTATTTGGGGATGAAATTTTAAGATACTTTATAGAAATACATTGCAGTAGCTCGATGCATATATGAACCCGATATAACGGAGTCAGAATTAGTTACCGTATATTTTTATATATATTTATAAACAACCATGAACTGTTTTTGTTCCTTTGTGTTTTGTAGCAAATTTCTTTGCCTCGACGCAGTCATCAAACTCAAGAGCATAAAGTTCGAGCGCCGGTCTTCAAGCACTGATATTTTAATGGCAATGACCTTGGATTATTCGAAAAACACCGAATAATAAAGGCATTCCTCTGTTAATGTACCCCTTTTGTTCTTAAATTGATAAACGTCGAACTGTTAGTCACTTCACAATCACTACACTGCACAACATTCACTTGAAACGTTACTTGGGCTTAGGCTACACGATCCGGTAATCGGCTTCCATACCGTATCAGTGGCCTTACTGAAAATGTTCTTGTCAACGAACGTTTCATATTCATTTCAAACGAAGGGCCAAAAGCATTATTCGACATCTCCAAACAAATATAACAGATGAACACAATTTTTTTTATATACACCAAGCGGGTAGTTGTAAATTCGCTATGTAAACTAACTTGACACACAAGTGAGCGTTAATCTGTCATTTTACATGAAAGACCAAGCTTATAAACTCGGCATAGCTTAAAACCTCTATAGTAATTTTACAGATAATCACTAAATTTATATGACATTTGTCAACTTGATGAATTAATTTACCCAAGCGTTCATTGGCTGATTTTAGTTTTTTTTAATATACATAACGAGCAAACGAGCAGGCGGGTCACCTGATGGTAAGTGATTACCGCCGCCCATGAACACCATGCATGATGCAGCACCAGAGGAACCGCCAATGCGTTGCTGGCCCTTGAGCAATTTGTTAATCCGCCCTTTGAAGATCCCCATATTATAACCATTAGGGAACACAGAAGATGGAAGCTGGTTCCACAATTTGCAGGTTCGTGGCAGAAATGACCTGGAATAGCGGGTGATGGAAGAGGAAAAAGTTTAGTGTGTAACTAACGTCACATTTGATCCACTTTAAAAATGTGACACATATTGATGTTCTTATAAATTATTTTATACACAGTGAATTTATACATTTGTTTCCTTACTTTTATACTAAATTCATTTCTATAGAGTTGTCGGATAAAGTTGACGGATGAATACTGTAAGTTGCAGTAAGGTTTCTGGTCCATACTAGGAGGGTTTTCTTAGTTTTTTTTTTATAAACTTTATTGCACAAAAAACTGTACATAAGGCGAACTTAATGATAAAAGCATTTCTTAGAAAATTTTGCCCCCTCTTTAGTTTTTTGATTGGCATGGTTAATGTTTACTTCTACTCTACGTCGTTATACAAGGATAACCTGGGACCGATGAGCGATCCTCCAATTATTTCACGATATTTTAATGTAGACTTGAACATTAAAGCCGTTAGGGAATCCGCTGTCCGGACTTCGGTGCACGGACAAGTCCAAAGTGTGAACCGCGCTCAAAGCGTGACCACTTATTGGGGCAATTTGTTATAATGGCCTTCAATTAAGATGCTTGACGCACATTACGAAGGACGCCTGTGTTACATTGTAATATGTGCGGCTGCTACTAAGAATTGTTGTCATTCTTTTAACGGAGCTGGAGATTTGCGTTTAATGACGGCAATCTGTGTTTTAATTAACGAAATGAAACAAATAACCCCCGAGGGACCTGATTACGCGTCTGGCTTTGCCTGAATTTCATATATTTACGTATCGTTTACTGCATTTGATTTAAATTTAAGTTTTTAATATGTTGTTGTTCTAACATGAAACTAATATCCTAAGGTTGCCTGGCAGAGATCGCTACTAAGCGATAAGGCCGCCTTTTGCATCCTGCTCCTTCTTTATTTTGTTTTCTTGTTATTTCTATTTTTGTTGTGGTGTACAAATAAAGAATAAATAAATAATAATAATATACATAGTTATAACAACCACCGAAATCACATTGCTGATTGTGTTTTAAGCCTTTTGGAGTCTCAACATTCGATCGCACATATGCGTTGCCTTTGAAAATTAACAGCTTCAAACAAAAAAGCCTTTTGGTTTTGCCCACTCGTATTTCAATTTATAATGCAAGCAAAATATTTTTATAATATATTTATGGGAATAACCTTTTTGCTATGTTGGTTAAAAAGGGAGTTTAATAAGCAAACGACAAGCTGGTTGTCAAGCGACAGGCAGATTTATTTTACTGCTTTAAAATTTTAACTTTATAAATAACTTAACTACAATACGTGGTATGACTGTAAAAACCCTTTTAAGGTGTTATTCTACGCAGACGGTCGAGTGAACAATGTGAATTTAATTGGCTCTTAAAAGGTATCATAAATAAAAATGGCTGAAGGCACTAATCTATTTTTGTATAATTTATATGTATTCTTCGCAAATATATATAATAAAAACAATTATATGATGCAAAAACAAAATTAGATGTATAATACGTACGAAAACGTAACATAGTACGAAAAAAAGCAGTACGAAAACAAATATTACCCTACTACTAAAGAAATATTGTTTATTAAATTGGAAAACAAAATAAAAAGTAAAAAATTATGGTACTATCGATAAAGAGCGATCCCTCCCATACATTCTTTAGGCTAAGAAGATATTCAAAACGTACACACTGGCAGGTGGTCGATAATATAAAAAACGTACATCTCAATACTTTTTTTTTTTCACGCTGGGTAATGCTTTGTCGCATCCCCTCCGGAGGCGACGCAGGCAAGACTGCGCCGCTTCCGGCGGGGTATGTGGGACTCCCCGGCGGCCAGACTGGCGACCAGAATACCCACTAAACCCAGCGATGCTCCTTCGCGTCGCCTGGTGGCTGGGTCACGAGAACACTGATGCACTCGACCGCGGCCCAGCCAGTAAATCATCCAGTACATATGAATACATCACAATTATATGTAGTAAATATAATCATACCTTTAATTATTCTTCATTGTTTTACTTGTCAGACTGTTAAGATATCAGATAGACGAAACCTATTATCATATTTTAATAGAGATCACTTTTTGCGATCAATTCAGAGTTATGCTATTACTTAATATTTAACCTCGTTGAATAAACTAACTAACTTTTTTGTTTCATAAAGCACACGCTCACCAAAGTCTTAGTACCGAGACCGAACACGAGCGGTCAATCAACTCAGTCACCCGTCACACCATAAAACCATTCATGAATGTTAACCGTTATTATTTTTTATTCTCAATATTTTACACCTTTTACCAGCATATCCCGAGCCCGAATCCGCAATCTTAGCTTTCAAGCTTAGTTACGGTGACACAGACATATGGACAAACAGATTAAAGTAGCACTCCGCCTTTAAAAGCTGTGATAGCCTAGTGGTTAGGACGTCCGCCTCCTAATCGGAGGTCAGGAGTTCGAACCCGGGCACGCACCTATAACTTTTCGGTGTTCTAGGCGTTTTTAAGCAATTAAAATATCACTTGCTTCAACGGTGAAAGAAAAGAGTTCTCCATAATGTTCTCAAAGGCGTGTGAAGTCTGCCAATCCGCACATGGCCAGCGTCCAATCCCTTCTCATATTGAGAGAAGACCCGTGCTCTATAGTGAGCTGAGATTGGGTTGATCATGATGATGATGACCCCGCCTTTTGGGCGGTGGATTAAAAACTAGCACGTGACATAGTGAACATGCGTAATCTACATAAGATCGCTCACAGTCACATCCTGCAGACATTTGATCGGTTATAAAGATAACAGCCGAATAAGTTTAACGCCTATGCGTAATGACTTTATGCAATAAAACTGTCGTTAAATCGACGGCCTCGCTTCTTTATGATTGTATCGTTATTGTTTTATGCCGGCTGGAGATCAGGTTGTTGAACATTAACATGTTTGGAGTAGCGCGACACATTTTCAGCATATTAATAAACATTGTGTTTGTTTAAACGCACTTTTCTCTGGAACTTGGCTTTGGCGACTTCCGTGGCGCACAGCGCGCGCGCTGTTGCATTTACGCGTTCTGGATTCGATTCCTGGCTCGAGTCTCGTCTGGTTGGAGGCTTCGGCCGTGGCTAGTTACCACCCTACCGACAGAGAAGTGTTGCCAGGCACAGGATACAGTGTGCGCACGGTGTTGCGTAAAAACCGATTCGGAGTATGGGTTTTCCATACCCCTAGCAGGTTAGTCCGCTACCATCTTAGACTGACCATCACTCACCATCAGGTGAGATTGCCGTCCAGGGCTAACTTGTACTGAATAAAAAAAAAACAGTCGGATTTGAACATTCTTTTTTGTAGTTTGATATCTCAAAGGAAGGCTATTTGAGAAGGTAATGCTCTAAAATCCCCTCTCCAGAGGAGGCATATGCTCAGTGGGACGTTAGTAGAATGTTAATGATGATGATTTTGAATATATAGGAGCTAATATTTTTTTATTGCAGACAACAAATAGCGATTTTTCAGAAGACGTCGTCCTTATACCAGTAGGTAAGCCAAACACCCCTGAATTTACTTTACCTGTCATTACACTGTAGTGTAGTATATTAATATTTATAATGACATGGAAGGGCAAAAGAGTAGAGGAAGACCAAAGAAGAGATGGATGGATTGTGTAAAAGAGGATATGCGGGAAAAAGGTGTGGGTAGTGAAGTGACGGCTGATAGAAGTGAGTGGAAGAAGAAGACGTGTTGTGCCGACCCTGCATTATGTGGGTAAGGGCAAGAAAAAAAATAATAATAACACTGTAAAATCAGAAAGTATTAAAGAACATTTATAACAAGATAAAATACAGGGTAAAAATATTGAATTTCTACTACAGTTAGAGATACGCAGTACAGTTTCGTTAGCCTGATAATTGTTGCACAGATTGGGAGTGATTACACGCGCTAATCATCTGAACAGATCGCAGAATAAAGCGCATCTAAATAGTATTCTTTTGGGAACACAGACATATACATAGAGCCAGAAATACACAAATAACAAAATTTGCATTGCCTTAACCTCGGTTTAACGAGTGGTTGGAGTATATCCACACACACTGGTCAAATTTCGCTTTGACCTAGTAGAGTTACCAAGCCAGTTGGCCAAACCTTGACCCAATTAGGCTGGAGTGCCAAGGACGATGACCAGAGCGCCAGACACGCACGAACTAATCATATTTATTATCAGATTCTTGCACGTGTGTGTACAGGTGATTCTCAAGTACATCAACAGCAGGTAAAAATACCATAAGCTTGAGACCTCGCCGGCTCTTTATTTCAAAACGTGTACTCACACAAAACGTTATTATTTGCCAGAAATAATGTGACAGCTGCAACCATTCTAATACAAGGATAGACCTGTACTTTCTAAACACATGTCGATGATATTGATTCTCTACTGAAATGCGGAAGTAGGCACAGTTGTCGTGTCAAATCGTGCCATACTTTTGTTTACAACACAGATCTGCCAATATGATAATATCAGACGATAACGATAGCAAATTAATATAACATCGACGACCTCCGTGGCGCTGAGCGTGCGCTGTTACATTTTATAAGATGGAGGTCCTGGGTTCGATTCCCTGCTCGAGTCTAGTCTGCTGGGAGGCAAAGACCTGTGGCCAAGCGATGTAGCGTTCCAGCACGATGTCGTGTAGAAACCACTTAGGTTTACCATAGCCCTAACAGGTTAGCCCGTTACCATCTTAGGCCGCATTATTGCTTACCATCAGGTGAGATGCCGTCAAGGGCTAACTTGTGGTGTATAAAAAAAAACATGAAGCAAATCTATCTTCCAACCCTGTCCTCATAATATAGTAGCTGTGGGTGAGTTGTCTCATAGTTGTAACCTCAACTAAGAAAGAGAAAAAGAAGGCAAGAAATTCAGCTGTTCCTTCGAGATCATGATAATAAAATCCACAGCCTGTCTACCCGCCTCGTTATGAGTATGAGGTAACGTGGATTGTAGATCTCTCTTAGAGAGCCCAGCGGTGGGACTCTATAAGCCGAGGATGATACTTCTACTACTTACTCCTAAGTATTTCTACTTCTAAGGGTATCGGACCACCGCGTGGCGTCAATCTGGTAATAATCTTTTGACAACTGAACGTGTGTCTGTGCATCCCGTGCGACTGCGAGGGTTAACGAATACCGCGTAATTTCTAGATTTTTGCGTTATACAGTTTTGTTTTATTGACTAGTATTCAAATTCAATATAATCTTTACTCAAATAGTCCCTAAAAAGGCACTTTTGAGACGCCAATAATTTACATAGTAGTTATTTCATGGTGATAACTATATTTGTAAACTTAAAACTAAAGCTATGAGGGTTCCAAACGCGCCCCGGTCTAAGAAGAAGCCCACAACAAACTTAGCCGGGTAAGTAAGTAAGTATTCTAAGTCATAAAACGTATTAGAAACTGGATGAAATTAATAACCACTTCGTCTTTATTTACAAATAGCTATTGCTTTTGACAATAAACGACTACTTTTCGAGTTAACATACCTAATTATTATCTAAATTAAACACCCGCCTAGTTCCCCCTCTTTTTTTATCGTCCCGCCATACCCGGGATTTCTTTTTTCAATTTTCACATTATGTTAGTAACATATATATTTAAATTAATGAGAGGCTAGATATTTAAAGCAGAAGTGTTAGTGCAGGTGTGGCTTAGGGTCCCAGATAAGTACGTGTATCGAAGGCGCAGGCCGCCGCTGCTGGCAGTGCCGAGGGGACGCACCAACCTGCTCAACCAGGCGCCCCTGACGCGCGCACTTATCACTCTGAACGCTGTCGCAGAGAGGCTGGACCTATTCAGTTGTAATCTGAGTGAACTCACAAGAGTGTCATCATGGATGATATGTTACCGGATTTAAATTTAGGCAATTTTTATATAAGTATATATACTTTTATATTAGGCTACTCTAGCAAATTAGGTTTATAATCCTGTAAAGCTAGATTAAGAGGAGATAAATAAATAAATAAATAAATGTTCGAAAACCAATGTGAATCTCTTCTTTGAAGTGAGTTATAATAACTTGAAAAGTTACACTAGGGGCTCCGATATAGATATCGGTTGGGTTACCCAGCCACCAGGCGATGCGAAGAAGCTTTCGCCGGGTTATAGTGGGTATTCTGGCCAGCGTGGAGTTCTACATACGGAGCGGATGCGAAAAATCATTTCACAGCGTCAAAGAAAAAACTATGATATATAAACGGACGTGTAAATTCAGCTTGTATAGTCGGAGAGTTTCGCTCGGTTAATCGCTGGAACTTTCGCAAACATTGCCCAGGTATGAACTAGAAGGAGTATTTGCTAAAGTCTAGGAGACTAGCTATACGTATAGTTCGCGAGTTCAACAGTCGCTAAACGATAATACGCGTGTCGAACGACCGCTAGGGCGTGGCGAGCGATAGGTACGAGTTGGTTCCACACTCCACTTTATACCTCCCATTACTTCTCATCTGAAATGGTCACACAGCATTCTTCGACATCAACCCATTTCGGTGTGTCGTCAGGAAGTAATTGATTAAGTTTCACCCGCTTGCTAGTATCAACTGCGAAGTATGGCAAACCTCTTTAACGTTACGTAGTTCATATGCCATGGACGAGTAAGAATGCCACAAAATCAAGAGCCAACGTCAATAGGCATCTTATAGGCAAGCCAATCGAGATTCGATAGGCATCTTATATGCAAACGCGCTACGCTTTACGCGGCATCAGAATTTGTAGGAAAAGATTTGGATGCTGACAATGAATTAATGTTCTTTTAGATTCGCAAATTCTTAACTTATGGTTTTATTGATTCGCAAACTTTCCGTTGGGCTCTGTCTGTCTGTAGAAGTATGGAGGAATTTTAGCTTTTAATTTATGGTATATACGCCATCAGCCAATTGGCTGGTGGTGGCTAGAGACAGGCAGCGTTGGATATCTCTGGGGGAGGCCTTGACCCGCGAGGGGTTTTCCAATAATTGATTACTTCACTAAACTTTTTATGTTATACTTACATATTTATATATTTATTTAGTAATAAGTTAGTATTAAGATTTAAGAATTGTAATTATGTTTTAGTTTTTGTTTTAAAGGAAAATAAATATTTATTTTTTTTATTTATATACGCCATACTTTACCCTACGTTAGTTTATATATATACATTCGAGGATGAATCTAGTTTAATGCGTCCAGCGTTTGCTTATAAAACTAAAAAATGATATCCTTTTCATGAGGATGCTGATTAATACATGTAACAACTTTTCACCTACGCCAGTCAGTTTAGTTTAGGATTACTTTACAACAGAATTGGCACCAATAACAGATACGAGTAATAATTAGAATTTAACTATTTCAGAATATTCATTGAGGTACCCATGCTCGCCAAGGCGGTCTATTTTAGTGGCACGCTAAACGTGACACCCGAATGCGACCGCCAACCCAAACATTACGGAATGCCCATCTGCAACAAATTGTGCTCTTCTATAATATTATTCATGATTGTAGATTTCACTGGACTTTCTGACTAATTAATTACTTTCACGGCCCGTCAACGACCGGGTCATCTCCGATCGTGTTTATGTCAACGACATGTATTGACCTCTAGAGGCAGCACTGTCTCGCAAGAGTCTGGTCATCTCAGTCTATTAATGTCTCGCGTCTGGGTAAAAGACTCGTGAAGGTAATAAGGGTTAAAAATATCTATTTATCTAATCTGTTTTAATGTGGGAAATCTGGGGCGGACGAACTGTTTAATATTTAAAAGTTCCAAAGTTAATTCAAATTTTAACTATGCTTTTTTATAAACACTTTTGAACCGTCAAGCCTAGAGATATGAAGATCACATTCCCATCAGCAATATTTAAGAATAATGCATAGGAGCAGACGTTACGGCTTGGCTTGTCCATGATAAACAATAAACAGCAAGTATAATTTGCTATATTCCGCCGACAACAGGGAGATTTGTATAATATAACACCACACAAAATCTTCCACATATTATACAGATCTCCCGGTTGTCGGCGGAATATAGCAAATTATACTTGCTGTTTACTGTATTTAAGAATGTTTCAAAATATTTGTTACTAAAATTCATCATCATTATCATCATGTTCAACCCATTGCCGGCTCACCACAGAGCACGGGTCTCTTAAATCTAATATTCCTAAATATAGATATCTGTAAAAATGTAACGTATTGTCTAATGAAATTGTAATTTATACCATAAACTCCGACGTGACCTTCGTTCACTTAACACTGAGGGTAGATATAGAAAAGCATCACTTATCGGAACCTAAATTTAACGCGATTTCGAAATTAAGACAAAAAAAATTGGTCGTACGTAACAGCCAACGTGAAGAATTGTGGACGGTTGTAAATTACTATGTTCCGAATTACTAATTCATCCGATACACGTGCGCCGTGTTGCAGGCTGTATTGCCTTAGACATAGAGGTTGTAATGGCCTGCCGGCATGTGACCGAGTTGATCAGTGTCGGTGAAAGGAGAATGCGAACAAGTTGTAGCGTTGCATGATGGTATTCGATTGAAATCAGAAATCACGCATTGCGTTGTCCAATTATATGCGGCCCTAATTCTGCATTTTATTATTTATTTGATTTATTCTTTATTTGTACACCACATATAAATAGAAATAATAAGAAAAACAAGAAGAAACAGGATACAAAAGGCGGCCTTATCGCTTAGTAGCGATCTCTGCCAGGCAACCTTAGGATTAGGAAAAAAGAAAGTAGAAGAAAGTAGGTGGCGTAATATCTAAGCAAAAACCTGCATACTAATACGTACACCGGATTACATAAATAATACAATACATTAATAAATATGAAATAAATATACTAATATATACCTTATAATATTAATAAAAAGAAATAAAATAAACACAAAGTCGTCATTATAAAAGTCGTAATTTTTGCGTGAGGAAATGAAATTTGATAGCACTTTTAAAAACACTGAGTGACTTTGACTGTCTTATGCTTATTGGGGATTATTTTTTCTTCCACTACAAAATTACACAACAAATTACAAAGTTTATATAAAACGTAAGCCTGTAGAAAAGTCCCACTACAGTGTAAAGGATTATGTAAATGATAAACAAGCATGGGTGTGAAATATTGCTCTAATAAGATAGCTCTTAATATAATTTTAAGTGGCATGTGAGATGGTGATAATAAAAAGAAAATTTACCTGGCTAAGTTTGTTGTGGGCTTCTTCAAGTTCAAAATAATCTTTATTCAAATAGTCCTTAAAGAGGCACTTTTGACGCGTCAATAATATACATAGTAGTTATTTCATGGTGATAACTATATTCGTAAACTTACCCGCAACTAGCGAGCCTTATTATAAATTAATTAAATAATATCTTTACTAATATTATAAATGTGAATGTAGGGATATTTGTTTCGCTTTCACTCGAAAACTACTCAACCAGTCGTCGTGAAAGATTGTACACATATTCTTGGAGGTATAAGAAATATAGTTATCATATTAATTCATTTTTATTGTAACGATCTCTGATAGTTATTGAAGCCGCGGTTAAAATCTAGTATTATTTATAAATAAAAAAAAAAAAAAAAACCTTCCGAAAGGACTATTTAAAAAATATTAATCTCGTGAAAGTTCTTAGCTAAATGTTTTGTTCAGACGGGGGGGGGGGGGGGGGGGGGGGTTTAATATTGCTTACAGCGACAACGTGGAGCTTTGAGCGTCACAATTAAGACACGACATAGCGAGGGTCCTGTTCGATATTTACAAAAAAATCTGACACTAACAAAATTCCGACATTAAAATGGGATTGCCCCGAAAACGACTTTAAACCAAGCAGAATATGGTATTCGTAAATACAGATCGCCATGACGCAAAACATAGACAATTCTAATTGAAAAAAATATATAATGAATCTAAAATAACTTTCATTCACCACTTTGAGATTAGCGCTTTGAAATAGACAAATAGGGTAAGGTTGCCATACTCTGCGTACTATGCGTTGCGTATGCAATAAAGTGATGTAATTATACATGAATGTAACTTTTACCGGACATAAGAGGAAATAAAAATAATAAAACAATCAATATTTTATATGGAAATAGGTACTATATAGTGTTATGTATAAGCTTACTAAAACGTAACGTAAGGTCAAATGCAGCTGGTTAAAAGAATAATTTAACACTACAATAATTTTTGCAGCTAACCTTGTCATTACCTTATGGTTTATACATACAATCTTGACAAAAGCAAATTTTCTAATTAAACCTTTTCTAATGTTGATATAAAACTGCTAACGTTTGTGGCCTATTTCTGTGCTTTAATTCATTAAGCCTCCCGAAAAATTTGTTCCGAATTTTAACAACAAGGAACGACAATAAGTATTCTTGCAGCGTTATTATACTCTCCAATCTACCCTCTTGGATGGATTTTTTTCTCTAGGCAATTGGTCTTAAGAAATTTCAGAGGGAAGTATATACGTATAGCGTCTCCCCCATGAGGGGATGAGTCCGCGTTGCTATAGAGGAATAGGTTGCTGGGGGTGAAAAGGGGGGAGCTCAATACGAGTGTTTGTTTACCAGCCGGCGCACCTGTTGACTGGACGGCCAACTATAAATCTAATTTCCTTAAGGCTTTCCTAGATGGAATTTCGTGAAATTGGAGAATTTTCTCGGAAATTTTCTCTCGTAATATTTAATGAGATAAATCACTAGTATTCCCTAACACGTGTAGTTTTGTCTTCGTGTTTATTTTTGTCTCGACATTCTAGCCATTTATAACCTGCGCTTCCACGTAATTGGGCAGTAGATACGTAGGAGTGACGACATATATTTTTTATATAAGCCTATAAGTTTGTAATAAATGATTATTTATTTATTTTATTTCACTCATTTGACTGAATACGTTAATGATAAAAATAATAGATTTTTTGGACCAATTAAAGCTCTTAAATAGCTTTAAGCGACAATTTGAGACGATGATAAAAAATAAACCCGGTTAAGTGTGTTGTGGCTTCTTAGACCTGGGTGCGATCGGAAACCTGATAGTTTTAACTTTACGAATGTAGTCATTATCATCTGCGCACTTCTTGAATAGATCTTGAAAAGATTATTTCGAGTTTGAATAATATATAATATATATATTTGGTGCTGGTGGTGGTAGCTGTGATAGCCGAGTGGTTAGGACGTCAGCCTCCTAATCAGAAGTCGGGGGTTCGAACCCGGCACGCACCTATAACTTTTCGGAGTTGTTTTGCGTGGTGGACTATGGCCAAACTCAAAAAATATAGCCAAAAATATGAGAAATATTGAGAGGAGACCCGCGCTTCTTCTCATATTGAGTGAGCCGAGAATGGGTTGATCAAGATGATAGATATTTGGATGCCGAATTTCAGGCTGATCTCTCATAGATCACTCAGTCAGACAGTTTGGACAGTGCAGAGCTGTGGGAGATGAACAAGCTGAGCTAGATATCATGTAAACATAAATACCTCCTAAAAAATTATCAATACAATTTCTGAATCATCGAAAAATAAACAAAAATTTTTATGTGACGCAAATGATACAAAACCGCAATAATATAATACAAGACAAGAAAATAATAACACGTAAAAACCCCAGAGATCGTTACCTACCCGTACCCATGTGAATCGAGATTGCTTAAGCGTTTCAATTCAAGTTTAACATTGAATACTAGGTTTTACTTGTCATTTCGTGCGTAGTTTACATGTTATGCAATTTTAAAATTCTTTACAACCTACAGTAGAAACTCGCGGTGCCCTCGGGTGTTTATAAATATATACAAACCTACCCATAAGTGACGTAAGAATCTGCGTCAAAATCGGCTAAGATGTTTTTCACAAATTCGAAACAGTTATTGTCCACAATACAAAATTTCGTCACTTAATCCTCGCCAGAATATATTCAAGGAAAAAGTGACTCGACTGTAGGCCGGATCTATCAAGCTAGCTTTATAAAGAAACCACTGGTTTCTGTCACTAATTTCAGTATTTCATCTTTGAATAACTAAAAACTATAAAACTAAGAATATAAAGAGGATAGATTTTAAAAACGAATGAGAAAGATAAACTACAAAAAATTGTCATAATATACTTTCACTAAAGAAAGGAATTTTATCCCATAGTAATTAATATAAGCAATAATAAGATTTCAGCTGGAAATATAGTAGGTATTGGTTAACATCCAATGGCGCATTGTATATTACTATGAATTATAAAAATACTAGTCTGTAAAACTATAACGTACATTATGTTGTGTTAATTATTAGGTGTAAAGTATGAATCCTTACATAAACAAGTATTTTATTGTTAAGACAATTTTAGGTAAATTAACTTAAGCAGAATTTAATAAAATTCCTGTATTATTTGCTCTAATATGGACTGTTATTTTTGGATTGCTATTTTTTGTGACTTATATACATTCAACTTATTTATTAAGATGGAAAAACTGAATAAATTAATTAAGCTAAAATATTATACTTTACGATTCTTAGATAATGCGGGTGAAAACCTAATTGAAATATACAATAGATGAACAGACTAGGTAGACAGACGAAATCAGACGAGTCGCAGGGAGCCGCTGGAAGCAAGCGGCCCAAGACCGTGAGCATTGGAACTCCCTACAAAAGACCTATGTCCAGCAGTGGACGTCAATCGGTTGATAATGATGATGGTGATGATGATGATACAATAGATGGCGCTCTTTCGATTCTATACAAAAAGAAGTTAACTTTCACGCGATCGAATAAGTAGGCACTAGGCACTCGGCTATATGCGATCTTATAAAGAAACTCAGTGCGGGTATCGCACCACGACTCGTTTTCATCCCAAGCCGGTTCTAGCTTGCTGCTCAGTCAGTAGCTTTTACCGGCTCTGTGCTAAATCTATAAAAATAAACTATTTGAAACACGGATACAGATAACGGTGCATTTCTAAAACTCGCCAAAGGTTTCAGAGCTTTATTTAAGTTCCGAATACCTAGAGTGTGTCCAGCAGTGGTAAAGGTAGACTACGTATCAACGAATAACACTCAACTAAAGCACTAAGTATGCGATATTTTAAATTTTATTTGATTCAATTAACTTAAAAAGGCCGCTCGGGCTAATCATTTTGGGAGAAGAGAAGACTGCAAGATCCATTCTAAAGAGTCTTTCTCAGGATACGTCGAACAATAACTTTGCATGGAGTAACTTAGTAATATCAAATTCGGAAACATTGACGACCTCCGTGGCGCAGCGCGAGCTCTGTTGCATTATATAGTTGGGGGTCCTGGGTTCGAATCCCGGTTCGAGTCTGGTCTCGTGGGAAGCTTCAGCCGTGGCTAGTTACCACCCTACCGACAAAGACGTGACGCTAAGCGATTTAGCGTTCCGGCACGATGTCGTGTAGAAACCAATTAGGAGTATGGGTTTAACATACTCGCCCACAGGTTAGCCCGCTACCACCTTAGACCGCATCATCACTTACCATCAGATGAGATACCGTCAAGGGCTAATTTGTGGTATATAAAAAAAAATCTGACAGCTTCAGCTAATTTCTTGAAGGTAGTGAAATGCTGTCAGAAAGAGTGTGCGATACTGCGTAAAGCCTGAACCGACAACGACGGAACTTTCCCAAGTTACGTAGGTAGAAGGCTTTTCAAGGAATAATTTTGCGTTTGCATACCATTAGTTATAAAGTAGATTTTACGTGGTTCGTTACGTACTTCTATAGGCGACAGGAAAACGAGAAATACCCGCGGAAAAAGTCGCGGCTAACTGCTAGTAATACGTCTTTTATAGCTATGATATGTAGGCCGAGAGCATTTCATAAAATGGAGATATTTCAACGTGACTACAAAGTTGCCGTATAGACATTGGTTAAAGGGTTTTTTTATAGAGTAACAAGTATAATGAGTCTGAAAAAACGGTTACTGCGATCTGGTTTTTTTTTTTCGCACTGTTACTATTAGCTGTACAAACCCTATTGGTTGCCACAGCGTAACCGGACTGTTTGGCGAGCTTCGGAAAGAAGCTCTGCCAGAAGAAATTTTGAGCCCTAGGGCTCGAAGAAACTAAGGGAACGACTGCCTAAGGGCGCCTCCTTTGAGGCCGAACCTCGACTTAGGCGACGTTTGGGATAACGGGGGGGTCGGACACTTTCACACGGGGTATTTAGGCGATCTCTTCATGGCAACCTATTGCATATACATAACCGTTCCAATATGAATACATATATATATATTTCCCATAGAAATTAGATAATCATTTTAAAATTGCATCAACACTACCTGCCCATACTAAAGACTACGTATGTTTTTTATCAATTACAAACTTTATTAAAATAATCCTTTAAAAGGCACTTTTGACGCGTCAATAACTTAGATAGTACTGAGTTGATGGTGATAACTACACTTGTAAACTTAAAGCACGTAAAGCTACAGCGACCTCCGTGGCGCAGCGCGCGCGCCTTACCTTATACAGTTGGAGGTCCTGGGTTCGATTCTCGAGTCGAAATTGGTCTGGTTGGAGGCGTCGGCCGGGGCTAGTTACCACCCTACCGACAAAGACGTGTCGCCAAGTTATTTAGCGTTCCGGCACGATGTCACGTAGAAACCAATTAGGAGTATGGGTTTACCATAGTCCTAATAGGTTAGCCCGCACCATCCTAGACTGCATCATCACTAATGAATAGAAGCAGGCATTACTTTGCGGAAGTCCATGATACTTGAAACTAAAGCCTTTACTTTTCTCTCTTGTGAAGTCAACATCTCCTGAGGATGATCCGGTGTCGGGTCGAAACGTGCGTAGAGGTTCTAGTGGAAGATTTTGTGTGGTGTTATATTATACAAATCTCCCGGTTGTCGGCGGAATCGACATCATCACTTACCACCAGGTGAGATAGCCGTCAAGGGATAATTTGTAGTATATAAAAAAAACAATTGTATTGTAAGTCGCCATCTTTTAAACGGCAGATTTGTAACTTCCCATACAAATTCAATTGAAATAATCCTGTAGGAAGAGTTTCAGCAGAAAGAGAGCAGAACAGGCAACTGCGGTGGCAGGTCAAAGAAGAAGGCCACACAGTACGGGTAGTGTTGTTGACTTAATCGATGAAGTAGGCACTCCAGCCGATGCAGTGTTTATTGAATCGATAGTCGATAACGGGTGCGATGACCCGGTGACGCGCGCCTCTTACCGCGTCAGATCGCAATTATTTCTGCTACTTATAAGAGTTCCGCGTGTGATTATGGCCGAGGGTGCTTTGGCCTAATTGACAGAAGAAAAAAAAACATATAAACAACAAACAGCAAGTATAATTTGCTATATTCCGCCGACAACCGGGAGATTCTTATAATATAACACCACACAAAAAAGTAAAGTGACTTTACGTTTCGCGCTTGTGAAGTCAACATCTCCTGAGGATGATCCGGTGTCGGGTCGAAACGTGCGTAGAGGTTATAGTGGAAGATTTTGTGTGGTGTTATATTCTACAAATCTCCCGGTTGTCGGCGGAATATAGCAAATTATACTTGCTGTTTGTTGTTTATCATGGACTTCCGCAAAGTAACGCCTGCTTCTATTCATTATTTGAAAAACATATAATACAAACTTTAAAATGGCTGTGATACCAAAGTAACCTGTTGCCAATCAATATGTTTTTATTTTTCTTCTTCTTCTTCTTCTTCAAGTGCCTCTCCATTACTGGAGGTCAGCAGTCAGTTTTTTGAAATGTTCCTTATCCATGGCTAAACGGAACAGTTGTTCGACCGACTTGATGCCAGTCCACTCCCGTATGTTTCTGAGCCACGACTTCTTTCGCCTTCCAACGCCTCTTTTTACAGCAATCTTCCCCATCATAATAGTTGCAGCAGGCGGTGCCTATCGTTACGCAATATATGACCTAGGTACGAGATCTTACGCTGTTTGATGGTTCTGACTAACTCGGTGTTCTTCTGCATTCGGGCAAGGACTTCAGCGTTATAGCCGTCCAACTTATTATCCGTTTTTATTTTTCCGTACCCTAAAAGAACCAACGGAATCCGGTTGGAACTTTTCGGGTACGGAGCGACTCCAATTCATTAATTAAGTATGTCTATTTATCTGTCAGCCTCAAGCTGTCTGCAATAGGTAGCGAGTTGAAATTATCCCAGAATGTGTATTTCTATTTCCGATGTATAAAAAATTTAAGGACTAATGATATAATTTCCTAATAGATAGCCTAAGTGGTTAGGGCGTCAGCCTCCTAATCAGAGGTCGGCGGTTCGAATCCGGGCACCTCCCTCAAACCTCTAACTATTCGGAGTTATGTGCGTTTTTAAAAATTTCAAATATCACTTGCTTCAACGGTGAAGGAAAACATCGTGAGGAAACCTGCACGCCTGAGAGCTCTCCATAATGTTCTCAAAGGCGTGCGAAGTCTGCCAATCCGCACATGGCCAGCGTGGTGGACTATGGCCAAACCCTTCTCATGTTGAGAGGAGACCCGTGCTCTGTAGTGAGCCGGTAATGGGTTGATCATGATGATATAATTTCTTTAATACCATACTATATCCCATACGATGTAGTTTCATTTTGCACCTTGGTACGGAATCTTATGTTTGTGAGTACAAACCACGCATGGCTAGTTTATGACCGCAATATCACCTAATGGCAAGTGATGATGCAGTCTAAGGTTGAGATCTCGTTTTAAATCAGAGGCGTCTAACCTCGCTACATAGATCTCGCCTTAAGAAGCTGGTGAGATGAATGAAGCCTATACGACGGTGATCACTTAACATGAGGTGACCCGTCTGCTCGTTCGCAGTCTAAGATGGTAGCGGGCTAACCTTTTAGGGGTATGGTTAAACCACATTCCTAATTGTTTTCTACGCGACATCGTGCCGGAACGTTAAACCGTTTGTCGGAAAGTTTTTATCCGAAGTCCAGACTCGAGCTCGAGCTGGGAATCGAACCCAGGACCTCTAATTTAAAAATGCGAAAGCGCACGGAGGTCGTCATGCGATGTCTTCGCAGTATCTTTTAGTAGCCTTTGTAGTATAAGGAAATAAAACAATTTGTATTAAGATAAACTGTGTAACTGGTGGCTATAGTGTTCATTAATTCTTTTAGTGGGTTAATAGAGTGAAAGTTACGTTTACGAAATTAATAAAAATCAGCTCTATCTACCTCTCTTACGGTTCATTTTTGCTGAGCACTTAGTATCAGCGACTAGCCGTAGCTACTAGTTAAGGAGTGTAATTTTTAAAATACCCGCCTCTCGCGCTTTCTGTGCTTCCGTAATATTAGCGAAGTGTACAAATAGTGCGACCTCAAATTAGACCTTATGCCGTAAGTATTAAGATGCGTTTTGGTGAATGAACAAATAATTACTAGCATTATAACTAACTACGCTTTATCGTGTTGTTTTGGAACGTTTTTATTCAATGTACTGAATAGTTTAAAAGATTTTATAAATTATGTTATGTGTATTGACTAATATGTAATTATTATATATATTGCGCAGCTACCCTCATCTTTCATTATTTTTACCCAAGGATTGTGTAGAGGAGATTGCTAAAGCAATAAGACCGCCTTTGCATATTTCTGTGTTAAGTTTTCCATGTTGTTATATCCGAATAATTTGTGTGCAATGAAGAGTATCTATCTATCTACCTTTTATTTGACATTAATACGGGTTCATTAGCGATACGCGTCAGACTTGTTGAGAACAACGCCGTCTGACTACGCTAAGATACCTCCTGTCTGTCATGACTTAAGTCCTTACGAGTTAGCCCTTGACGGCAATCTCACCTGATGGTAAGTGATGATGCAGCCTAAGATAGTAGCGGGCTAATCTGTTAGGGATATGGTAAACACACTCTCAATTGGTTTCTACGTGTGGTGCCGGAACTTGGCGACACGTCTTTATCGGTAGGGTGGTAACTAGCCACAGCCAAAGCCTCCCGCCATACCAGACTCAAGCCAGGAATCGAACCGAGGACCTCCACCTTTATGATGCGGCAGCGCACGCGCTGCGCCACGGAGATCGTCAAAATTAGTCGATACTGAAAATATAATTTTACTATTCCCCCATGTATGTGTATCCGTTCGCTAAAATGTTTACATTCACTCGTATCTGCAAGAATGAAACCTGCTTGTTTACATTTTTCAGGAATCTCATTGAGGCATTTCTATTTTTAATTCTACAACGCTGTTTCATCCCAGTCTGTAAAGTGAGAACTTTGTACGAGATAGCACGAGGTAATCCTTGCATGATCAACCCATTACCGGCTCACTACAGAGCACGGGTCTCCTCTCAATATGAGAAGGGTTTGGCCATAGTCCACCACGCTGGCCATTTTAAAAACGCACATAGCTCTGAAAAATTAGAGTTGCATGCCCGGTATCGAACCGCCGACCTCTGATTAGGACGCTGACGACCTAACCACTAGGCTATCACCGCTTACGACCGGGAAGTATACAATGGGTCCCCCGGGCGTCCAGTAAAACCAGCGAGAGGGACATGCCGTGGTGGTTTTTAGTTCGGGTAGACCACCCATCGGTGGGAGTCCCACATAACCTCCGTCCTGCCCAAGGGACGGAAGTAGCTATAAAGCTTTTCCACCACGACAAAAAAAAAAGGATATCACCGCTTCAAGATTTTCGAAATAAAGAAGATGACTTTTTATTAAAACAAAATAATAACAGAAATATTTGTTTTTATTTTTATTAAATGCATATTTTGATTATGCTTTGTTTTTTGGATATGCAATCTCCATTTACTTGTATAAACCATCCAAAACTTTTTGTTCTAAATAGTATCGATGTTCATATCTGTCACTTCTTCAGTTTTTTTTTTGGTCTTTGATATTCCTGGATTTTCAAGCTTTACTACATTTGTGGAGTCCAGTGCACAAGGACTTCCTTGTTATAAGTAATATTCGTTTGAATCATAATAAATAAATATTAGCTGACTTGTAAACATCCGGCTGATGCCGATATATTAATTAATGAGGGAAATTGTAGATGACAAGCATCGCAGATAGTTAGTTACTTACTTACCTACTAATTGCATATTATGTCCGATATTTCCGGTGTTGTAATGCGGAGACAGTTTTTTTTTTTTTTTATCCACTACAAGTTAGCCCTTGACGGCAATCTCACCTGATGGTAAGTGATGATACAGTCTAAGATGGTAGCGGGCTAACCTGTAAGGGGTATGGTAAACCCATACTCCTTTCGGTTTCTACGCGACATCGTGCCGGAACGCTAAATCGCTTGGCGACACGTCTTTGTCGGTAGGGTGGTAACTAGCCACGGCCGAAGCCTCCCACCAGGCCAGACTCGAGCCGGGAATCGAACCCAGGACCTCCAACTTTTTTTTTTATAATCTGACAGCGCGCGCGCTGCGCCACGGAGGTCGTCAAATTCAATTCAAGTTCAATTATAATATAGAAGACAATTTGTATGGAATCGAAAGAGAAAGATGGCGCTCTTTCGATTCTAAGTTAAGTTAACTTTCACGCGATGGAATATGGAGAAAATCTAGAACTAGACACTCTAACCTTTAGCTAAGGGTAGTAATGACATTTGAGTTATTTTTAAAGCGACATTGTCAATGTTATGACGAAACTCTCAGCATATATAAAGAAAAAAAGGAATTATTTTAATTCCGTTAAGTGTATATCATCATCATCATGATCAACCCATTGCCGGCTCACTACAGAGCACGGGTCTACTCTCAAAATGAGAAGGGTTTGGCCATAGTCCACCAAGCTGGCCATGTGCGGATTGACAGACTTCACACGTCATTGAGAACATTATGAAGAACTCCTGATGAGATGAATTCCTTCACCGTTGAAACAAGTGATATTTCAATTGCTTAAAAACGCACATAACTGAAAAGTTAGAGGTGCGTGACTGAGTTCGAACTCCCGACATCTTATTAGAAGGCGGACGCCCTAACCACTGAGCTATCACTGCTGTTTTTGTAAGTAAAAGTAGATTTATTATATTACTATGTATAGACCAGATCATTGAACAAAATAAAATGGCGCCGGCTCGGTGCGAAAACTTTGAGTGCACCATGAACAAACCACTGACAATTCTCAAGTGTGTAATTCGTGATCAAATATCTTAATTACCATGTTCGTTGTTTTGGAAACTGGTAATATACCTATTACCCCCGGCTAAGTTTGTTGTGGGCTTCTTCTTAGACCGGGGCGCGTTTGGAACCCTCATAGCTTAATTTCAAATTCAAATAATCCTTTAAAGCACTTTTGACGCGTCAATAATTTACATAGCCTAGTTTTAAGTTTACGATTGTAGTTATCACCATCAAATCACTACTATGTAAATTATTGACGCGTCAAAAGTGCCTTAAAGGATTATTTGAATTTGAATTTATTCTGGTAAAAAAATGACTACCAATTAAAATGTAGCGTATTGTCATATCCAATTGTTATTCTCTACCAAACGCCGTATTTGAAAAGGTCGTAAAATTTCTAATACCACTCGTTTCCATAGTTCGTTCCATCACTATATAACGCGATTACCAGAAATATCAAAATAGCCGTGGTATACTCGCGTATACGCGGCATAATGTACATTCAAGTAAATTTGGAATTCGTTCCGCAAAAACGTTTTCATAGAGAAGTCGTCGCACCATTAATGTTGTTTTGCTCGTCACGGTCACGGATAATGATTTTTTTTTTCACTAAAAAACCGCGCAAACCACTCACTCCGTGTCGGATATTCACCGCGTATTTATAGAACGGACGCGGACTGAGCAAAAATGCTATATTGTTTAATGAATAGAAGCAGGCGTTACTTTGCGGAAGTCCATGATAAACAATAAACAGCAAGTATAATTTGCTATATTCCGCCGACAACCGGGAGATTAGTATACTATAACACCACACAAAGTCTTTGCTTGTCGCGCTTGTGAAGTCAACATCTCCTGAGGATGATCCGGTGTCGGGTCGAAACGTGCGTAGAGGTTCTAGTGGAGTATTTTGTGTGGTGTTATACTATACTAATCTCCCGGTTGTCGGCGGAATATAGCAAATTATACTAGCTGTTCATTGCTATATTGTTTATCATAGTTCATCTGGGAATACTTAACGAATGTATAACTTGGATTTGACACACTCGGCGTTCACAGACAGACAGTCATGTCTTACTAAGCACTTAAACTTGATCAGTCGGGTCTATGAAGACTTTTCTAAGACTCCAAGCCAGACTGTCATTTAGGAGGAAGCCACACGTCCTAATAAAGATATTTTACAGAAGTTACTTTAGAAAGTATCTAGTACTAATGAAACAGTATGTTAGTTAACAGTTTTCAGGGGGGTTTGACACTAAAAATTCTCCCCTAGACAAGGTTCTGAGCCAGTTTATAAATTACTAGCGATTCTGATATTTCTAATTATTGTCCCATCATCATCATCATCATCATGATCAACCCATTACCGGCTCACTACAGAGTACGGGTCTCCTGCAGGTTTCCTCACGATTGTCCCATACAAAATTTTAATTAACGACCAAATCGCCCATTTTAACTCCAAGTATCCTTGATGCATTCTTCAGGTTTTTATGCTAAAAAAAGCCTTATCGAGAGACGAGAGATTTCAAATTCCAAAAAGTACTGACATAAATTATATTGAATAATTTAATTAAGTAATCCTTACTTAACTTAGACTATCTGTCTAAATTCAAAATGGCGACGGAAATCCGCCATTACGTTAGCCATTCTGAACTCGCGGTGGAAGTCAATTGCGCAATGATTTAACGCTTTTCTAAAAATTTTAAGGTCTTAAGTTGCGTAGTCCTTGATAAACGTCCTTAGTTCACAATGAATCATGGCTATGAAAGGGTGGTTTGACGCAAGCAGCCCCGTTCACCTTCGACGTGATGTTGAGGAAAAACCGTTGTACGCCGCGCACGCCAAATTAGACCTTATTACAAATAACTAGTTCTCGATTCTACGTCATCATCTGTGGCTAATTAATTCATTCGCCCAGTTACGAGTTAGTGATGCGCTGGTGTCGATGAGATAATTAGACACTGGTGTCGATTTTGTTGTACACAAAACTCTAAGCTAAACGACTCAGTGACAATTTCTACCAGTACGAAAAAAAACTTCCCCATAAATAGTCTATCCTCCACTAGATCCTCTACGCACGGTTCGACCCGACACCGGATCATCCTCAGGAGATGTTGACTTCACAAGCGCGAAAAGTAAAGACTTTGTGTGGTGTTATACTATACTAATCTCCCGGTTGTCAGCGGAATATAGCAAATTGTACTTGCTGTTTATTGTTTATCATGGACTTCCGCAAAGTAACGCCTGCTTCTATTCATTATTATTTTTCGGTTAGTAAAAATATGTGAATTTCACTGGAAACAATATTGTGTCAAACCATCGCCTTATTATTCTCTGTAATAGTAAACATAACTGTTATTCGCGTAAACAATGCTATTTCAGTCGTATAAAATTTACATTGCCTGATATTGTTGTTGAAAAAGAGAATACAGAATATGTATTATGTAAACTTGCAGCTGATCTGCCGTCGCCACCTTCGTCGCCAAGACGTCGACTTTGAATATATTGAATGTGATCTCAATGCATTACCATCAATCGTTTTTTTTTTTCGGACTGTCTATTAGCTGTACAAATCCTATTGGTTGCCACAGCGTAACCGGGCTGTTTGGCGAGCTTTGGAAAGAAGCTCTGCCAGAAGAAATTTTGAGCCCTAGGGCTCGAAGAAACTAAGGGAACGACTGCCTAAGGGCGCCTCCTTTGAGGCCGAACCTCGGCTTAGGAGACGTTTGGGATAACGGGGGGGTCGGACGGTGAGTGGTCCGTACGTCTCCGAGGCCGTGGATAGAGCCCACGTCCGGATGACGTAAGATAGCGGGGACCTCGTCTTCGCCGGCGAAGACGGTGTGTAGCGTATGATTGTGTGGTAGATGGTACGAGTATGTTGTCAGTAGTCATCTGATCGTCAGGGTCATGAAGGATATGTTTAGGTCTCCTCTTTCGGAGAGGAGCGCTTAGGTCGGGGGAGTATCAATCGAATGAGACGCAGTGCGAACGCTACAGGACAGACAGAAATTATGAAGGGAAAGGTCTGCTGGGAGGCGTCGGCCGCGGTTAGTTACCACCCTTCTGGCAACGAGACACCACCAAGCGATTTAGCGTTTGGTATGATGCCTCGTAAAAATCGATTAGCAAGATGGTTTCAGCCGGTAACGGATCGGTTCCTCTTCTGGTGCTTAAAATGTTCATAGGCGATGATAATCACTTGACATCAATTGACCCGTCTGCTTGTTTGTCCGCGACGTAAATAAAAAACAATAATACATATATAATTATATATAATTCTCCAGAAATGACGTATTAAGAAGTGGTTTCGTTCAGTAGGGTGCACCCGAAGGCGCTGCGCTGTAATAACCTTGGTTGCCTTTACCGACTTACAGATAAGATAAGATAAATACTCTTTATTGCACACAAACTTTAAAGAAACAAAAATACAAAAACATTTAACACATAAGTATGCAAAGGCGGTCTTATTGCTTCAGCAATGTCTTCCAGAAAACCCTTGGGGAAATAATTAATTAAAGTATGAGGGTAATGGCGCAATTCAAAACATAAAATAAAATATATAAATATATACTTTACAGTTCAGTACTAAATTTCGTAAAGTTTCGTACCCGTTTTAAAATGGATTATTATAGTCATCATACAAAACAACATATACTTCTGTAGTCTTAGTATAAAATGTGTGCACTCGCAAACGTAAAAGTCAATAAAAATCTAGTGAAACTTAAACAATAAACAGCAAGTATAATTTGCTATATTCCGCCGACAGCCGCATATTATACTTGTTGTTCATAGTTTATCATGGACTTCCGCAAAGTAACGCCTGCTTCTATTCATTACTAGTAAAACTTAACAGAAACAAAATAAAACTGAACTGGACAAGGGTCTCTTGATTTCCAAACTCCACATTCTTATATAATCTGTGTCCAGTAATTTCCCACTTTTAAGATGGAGTATTTATGATGTAAGTAGTATTTATGAATTCAGATAACATAAAAAAGAAGAAGAGAAAGACGCCTTTAGAAGCCTAAGGGGTAAAGGGGATATTCACAATGACACAATGAAAGGCGGGTCGTCATATTTATCGCTGCGGACGTGCGAGGGAGACATCAGTTTTCCTCAATAATCTTACTTATCCATATATGTACCTACTAACATTTTTTTTTTATACACTACAAGTCAGCCCTTGACGGCTATCTCACCTGGTGGTAAGTGATGATGCTGTCTAGGATGGTAGCGGGCTAACCTGTTAGAAGTATGGTAAAAACCCACGCTCCTAGTAGGTTTCTACGCGACATCGTGCCGGAATGCTAAATCGCTTGGCGACACGTCTTTTTCGGTAGGGTGGTAACTAGCCACGGCCGAAGCCTCCCACCAGACCAGACTCGAGCCGGGAATCGAACCCAGGACCTCCAACTTTTTTTAAATGCGACAGCGCACGCACTGCGCCACGGAGGTCGTCAAAAATTAAAGATTAAGATAAGACTAAAGAAACGCTGCTTCGACCCAAATAAATCCATGGTCTTGATCTAAGTCAGTAAGTGAATAGGTGTACTACTTAGGGGATAAGAATTTAAATTTTACCTTTCGTCAGTGACTCGACCTAGAATAGAATTTATTTGAATATCTTTATTTGCAAAACACAAGGAATATTGCTGTTACATAATTTTCAAAAGCAGGTCAGCTAAATCTGTCAGTATGTATTGATAACATTTTTACAATAAGTGACTAAGCATGTGGTAGGAATAGTTATCGGATTGAAAGAATAGAGAATGTCAAAAGTGAGACCGTGTCTTCAATGTCACATGTAACAAATGCATATACCAGAAAAAAAAACTTATAACTATGTTTTTGAGTTTATTGATAAATATACCCCGGCTAAGTTTGTTGTGGGCTTCTTCTTAGATCGGGGCGCGTTTGGAACCCTCATAGCTTTAGTTTTAAGTTTACGAATATAGTTATCACCATGAAATAACTACTATGTAAATTATTAGCGCGTCAAAAGTGCCTTTTTAAGGACTATTTGAATAAAGATTATTTTGAATTTGAATTTTGAATTTGATATTATCGGTGCACGTGAAATACGTACAAAATCAAGGTAAGTAAACTATCGATATTTCTTACGATTCACAAAGAAATCACTAATAACCCGAATATAAAGTAGTTCTAATAAAAACAAAGAATTGTTTTAAATAAGATATTAGAATATCTTATTGTCCTAGGTTTATACCAAGTTATAATATATCTATCGATTAATATTAAGGATTTTTAATAAACAAAGAGCGGTGATCGTATGGTGTGTGAGACTTCGACCTGACTTTCTGGGGAAGAAAAATTGGAGTTGTATGCGTTTTATTTCTTGATAATCCTTGTTGCTGGTAAGATTCGTTTCTTGTTATTTATCAAGCACATAATATTATATATTATCTTCCCTTTTAATAAAGTTTCATTAGACTTTAATAAAAGTCGCCGATAACTAAGTAACTATTTTAAACTAAGCCGTATTAATATTTCAAATTAAAAGAAAGTACGCATCAAAGGGCAGTTATGAAACCAAAATATGTATATAGATTATTATAACGTAACATCCCATGCAATAGATCTTTCTAAACTCACTGTGCGTCGTCAAACAAACCACAACCGTTGAAGCAGATTCCACATCAAAGCATAAAATAAATATATATATATGTCGGCGCGAAGAAGTTATTAACTTTATTCAGCGGCGCCAAAAACCTAAAAAATTCGATAATGACCTACATTTTAACTATTGATGATTTTGCTAACACAATTTAGACAGTAACAATCAATTTTGTACAAACATGCTTTGTGCTATAAATAGGGGCGGTCGATGCCTTTCGTGGCTTTTTTCGCTCGAGACGTCGGACTGTTCGTACCAGTAGTTATTGTCGCAATAAAAGTGTAAACCCGCAAGTTGTGGTTTTAATTACTATGAGCTAAAGTAAACAAAATCGTGACGTCACCCTTACAAAAAAACAACTCGGACCCCCTTGATGCGACTTATATATATATATACGCAAATAATATTATAGGACTCACTTCCTGAGTATACTCTAACTCGCCAATCTTCGTAACTCAACAAGAAGAAAATCATTCAATAATATTTTAGGACTCACAGTTCCTGAGATTGGCGAGTTAGAGTGTACTCAAAACGCGTGTAGAGTTTAGCGATACTGTATTTTTTATTCCATTAAAAGTTAACCCTTGACAGCAACCTCACCTGGTCATAAGTGATGATGCAATTTAAGATGGTAGCGGGCTAACCTGTTAGGGGTATGGTAAATCTATACTCCTAAGTGGTTTCTACAAAACTTCGTCCCAAAACGCTGCTAAATCGTTTGGCGACGTGTTTTTAGGTAAGATGGTAACTAGCCACGGCCGAAGCCTACCACGAGACATTATACATTATTATTTTAATTTACTTGCCATACTGACACAATACCTATGACCCAAATAACAGTGACAAATCTGTAAACCGCAAGACTTGGCGCACTGGCTGAATTACAAGTTCCGGTCTGCTTTAAGTCGAGTCCCACTTCTAGCGGTTTAGACTCTTTTATGAATAAAAAACAAACAATCAGTTTCGACATAAATTTTTAAGTCTACTTTTCTTATTATTTATATTGTCTCTTTAAAATATTGTACTCATATCATTACTATTATTATTTCCTTTCATGTTTTGTGACGCCCTTGTTATGTTATTATCATATTTATTTAAGTCGTGGGTAGTGCCGTACATTGTATATTTCATAAGTTATTGTTTATCTTGTCTGTACTAATATTTAATACACAATTGTTAACTGTCCCAAATAAATAAATAAAAAAACATGTGGTGACTTTTTAAGCACATTTGCAAAGTTACACAAGACCTTATAAGTGATAAAGGGAAAATTAAGTCATCATTAACAAACCAGCTTGCACGTAGTTTAATAAGTTTGAGTGAGTGGCTACAGAAAGTATAACAGTCGATATATATAGCTATAACAGAGCGCTAATAAGAAATCTACACGTACGTACATAGTCTATAGCGTGTACAGGGTTTTTGATCAGGATAGGAAGGTAAAAAGTGTTATGTAGAAAAAGTGGACATTGCTGTCTACTTTGAGCGCATGAAATGCATGATGAATGTGAATGTATGAAATGCATGCTTAATAGTACGTTGTCGCATTATAAAGTTAGAGGTCCTGGGTTCGATTACCGACTCGAGTCTGGTCTGGTGGAAAGCTTCGGCCATGGCTAGTTACCACCCTACCGACAAAGACGTGTCGCCTAGCGTTTACGTAGAAACGCACGATGTCGCGTAGAAACCAATTCGGAGAGTGTTTTTACCATACTCCTACACTGCATCATCACTTACCATCAGGTGAGATAGCCGTCAAGGACTAACTTGTAGTGTATAAAAAAAGACTTTTTCCAACAAAAAATTCTCAAATATGTTTCCATATCTCCGGGGTGGGGTATGTACTGCTTTTACGCATGTATGAAGCGCACGCCACAGCGTACCGTTAACTTTTCAACGCTCAGCCTAGACGCAGTGTTGTAACTGCAGATTATTCATCAGTGATTAAATCGAATTAACAATGTTAACGCTAATCAGTGCGAGCTGTGCTGAGTAGCATTACGGAGCGCTGCATTAATTGATTGTATTTAATGACTCGATAGTATAAGGTTATAAACAGTTGCGAACTATTCGTTTCCGATCTAAACGACGTGGGTTTCTTGAAACAGCGGACTAAAATTTAATATAAATCCGCTTATAATAAAAGATAAGTGGAAATTTACTGTCTTATATTTATGCTTCTCATCTGGACAGTTATCACCTAGGCCATGGTCTAGACGTGACAATTTTCATTTAAATTTAAATTTTGAACTACAAAGCGTGCCCGACCCAACCAAGTACGATCGGTTGTGAGACTTCGACTACGGCCAAGCTTATCGCTTGCGTCTCGATAAACATTAAATTTTTCCTGAATATATATCATATATATCAATTTATTGTTTGATTCTATTTTGGCCGGATGAAGCTTTTGTATTTTGATCAATATGTGAGTGACAGAGTGATTCACTATATTGATTAGCAGCATAGTGGGTCATTTACGACTGAAATATACATACAGTGAGCGCCTCCTTATAATGTTAGTTAGAGCGAATCCAAACCGCTGTAAGTCGCACCACGCAATCTCACTCGTGATTCACCCGAGTTTGTTTACCGACGATACAATGATTACTGTCGGTCAATTAGACTCATTTTTGCATCGCCGCCAAAGGCTGCGCGCGTCACAGTTCCAGCTACTTCATTTATATTCGCACGGGTATCCCGGGACACCGGTGACGTCATTTAATTATATTTTGTTTACACCGGAGGCTGCACGCCTCCACAATAGGGAGAGAGCACTCTAATAAATCAAGGTTTTTGTTTTATTTCACTACAAATTAGCCCTTGCCTGTAATCTCACCTGGTCGGAAATGAAGATGTAAAACAAGGTAACGGGCTAACTTGTTAGGTGTACCGCGCTTATTTAAACCTACACTTCCAATTGGCTTCTTCGCGTCATCGTACCGTAACGATAAACCATTGGACGCCACATCTCTGTTGGTAGGGTGGGTGGACAAGCAACAATCGAATTTCCCACCAGACTAGGCAAAAGAAAATTTAGAAACGATAAGTTCTTAAATTGACCCTTAAGACCATGTGGTTGCATGAAATGTTTCTTAAATTTGATGAATATTTAACAGTGATCTGTACGGCACCTTTTTTATACTACAAGTTAGCCCTTGACGGCTATCTCACCTGGTGGTAAGTGATGATGCTGTCTAGGATGGTAGCGGGTTAACCTGTTGGAGTATGATAAACCCAGGCTAATAATTGGTTTCTATGCGACATCGTACCGTTACGATAAACCATGTGACGCCACGTCTCTATCCGTAGAGTGTTAACAAGCCACGATCGAATTTCCCATCAGACCAGACAAGAGAAAATTTAGAAACGATAAGTTCTTAAAGTCGCTTATAAGACCATGTGGTTGCATGAATTGGTGGTAACTTTGATCTGAACTGCACCGATCTTATTATCCCGTAAACATATATTTACTTATATTATACTTTTCCCTTCACTGTTGAAGCAAGTGATATTTTTTTTAAGCCATTTAAATAAGAAATTAAGAATACATGCTTCAACGGTGAAGGAAAACATTGTGAGGAAACCTGCATGCCTACGAGTTTTCCATAATGTTCTCAAAGGCATGTGAAGTCTGCCAATCCGCACGTGGTGGAATGGTGGAATATGGCCAAAACCCTTCTCGTATTGAGAGGAGATCCGTGCTCTGTAGTGAGCCGATAATGGGTTGATCATGATACTTTTTAATCAAATTCAAATTTCAAATTCAAAATAATCTTTATTCAAATAGTCCTTAAAAATGCATAGTAGTTATTTCATGGTGATAACTATATTCGTAAACTTAAAATTAAAGCTATGAGGGTTCTAAACGCGCCCCGGTCTAAGAAGAAGCCCACAACAAACAGCCGGGGTTTTTCTTTTTTTCGTTATCACCATCTCACATAATGAATAATAAACTATAGTACATATGGAGATAGAGCAATTCACACCCAAGCTTTTTTATCGTTTATATATAATCCTTAATATCGTAATATGATTTTTCTACAAGCTTTCGTTTTATAAAAACTTTGAACTTTTTGATAGACATCTCCAAGGTAATTTATTATAAAATAAAATACAATTTCCTTTGAATGAGTTACTAATTTTGTGCAGCCTACTAAAATCCGGTCAAAGCATCGCAAAGAGTTCGTGCGTGATTTCTATAACAACCAAGTTTCCTTTAGTCCGGGAAAACAAGCTTGTAATGCGAGATTTTTGAAGGTCAAACCTACTCCTGTATAGTCGATTCTTTAATGTCTTTGTCAGCATCCCACGTGTACCGACAACAAATAAGTGTGCTATTTTTCTCGTGAGCGAATAATACGTATTACCGAAACTCCTAATTGCCAATTTGTATCATTATCGAACAATAATATGTGAAGTAGCTTGTGCCTGGTAGGTGTAACTTGAGCTTTTAAGCCTCTTCAATGGAGCAGCATCAAACAGTTTCCTCGTTTCTATTTCGATAATTTTTATTTCCGTTTTATATTCTATATCGACTCGGCTATATTATGTTGTGTTTTCCCCGGAAACGGTTCCGTTACCAAAATGCTAAATAAAATCGAAACCATGAGGTACGTCTTGGTCCCAATCTAATTTTAATACTTGTATTAATATCGTAGTTTACGAATGTAGTTATCACCATCAAATCACTACTATGTAAATTATTGACGCGTCCAAAGAGCCTTTTAAAGGGCTATTTGAATAAAGATCATTTGAATTTCAATTTGAATTTATCTTATATTTCTAAATAAAATTATTTATAAAATGCCTATGAAACATTGTTCACTTTGTGCAATAAAGGGGGAAAATGGCCATGACTCGAGAATGGAACCCAGTTTCTCGTGATCCGTCTGGGAAGAATACAATGTTGTGGTGTTCAGCAAATACAGCGAGTGGGACATGCTGTGGTGGTTTTTAGTTCGGGTATAGGGGGGGGGTCCCCCACATACCCTCCGTCTTGCCCAACGGAGGTAGTCATAAAGCTTTTCCACCACATGAGAAAAAAAAAAGAAAGGTTCTCGTGATCCACATTCGAACATACTAACCCCTAGATAAACGTGGTATTTGATCTTATTTGCTTGGTTAGCTTCGAACCAGTCTCGAAGTCATTACTCAACTATTTAATGTCAATCACCATAAATTATCATACACGTCATCATCAACATGCTTTATATACACACGTAAATATAAACAGTAGCTATCACCCTCGACTTCTTCTGCTTAAAAGGGTTTTATCTAAGGGTTAATTAATTGTTTAGGGTTGCGTAAACTATTTACTTCATGTGCGTATCGACTGCAAAATCTACCTACTGTTACTTAGCGGGATTTCAGTACATTTCAGTACCTTAGAAATGTGTTCTAATTATATTATCTGCCTCTACCAATTAGTTACCATGTTAGACGGATTGTTACGGATCATGAGATCCTGGATTCGATTCCCGAGTCCGGCCATATATTTGTATAGCTATTTCTGAAAAGAAATTTACAATCGTTAACAGACATTCACACATCCGACAACGTGTTAAGTCATCGATCCAGGTTGTTGTCACTTACAAATAATGAATAGAAGCAGGCGTTACTTTGCGTAAGTCCATGGTAAACAATAAACAGCAAGTATAATTTGCTATATTCCGCCGACAACCGGGAGATTTGTATAATATAACACCACACAAAATCTTCCACCAGAACCTCTACGCACGTTTCGACCCGAACGCTAGTTTACTTTTCGATGGAAGATTTTGTGCCGCAATTTAGCAGCATGGCGGTTTTATGCTTTAAGACACTCGTACTAAACAGTGAGACGTTATGAACTGATTCAGGACTCAAGAAATCTCAAGCCACGAGGATAGATATATCTATCTATCTATCTTTGAACCAGGTCATCCGTTACCATATAAGATGTAAGAATGCTCACTCGTAGACCCGTTTCCGAATATCGAAACACACTAACGTTACAGTAAATTGAAACGTATGTGACATATTTAAAGCTCAAATTCGTTAACAATTCCACAGCCAGCAGTAAAATTGAATAATAAAAATGAGTAGTACAGAAATTTCGACTCTAACCTATAAATATAAGGTACGTTTAAGTTTAACTTTATAGTTTCGGTTCTCGAAAGCGCCTCCACTATTGCTAGTGTGCAAATCTTATACTAATGTCGGTTTAACAGTATGGTTACAAATGGACGGAGAACCAAGTTCCCATTCGTAATATAATATAAATTACGTATATATCCGTGGCGCAGTGCGTGTGCTGTCGCATTATAAAGGTAGAGGTCCTGGGTTCGATTCCCGGCTCGAGTCTGGTCTGATGGGAGGCTTCGGCCGTCGCTAGTTACCACCCTACCGACAAAGACGTGTCGCCAACTGATTAAGCGTTCCGGCACGATGTCGCGTAGAAATCAATTAGGAGTGGTGGTTTACCATACACCTAACAGATAAGCCCGCTATCATCCTAGACAGCATCATCACTTACCACCATGTGAGATAGCCGTCAAGGGCAAACTTGTAGTGAATAAAAAAAACCAGTGTCCGTAATATTGTCCAGTATGGATGTGGTTTAGTATGTATAAAGGAATACTGAGAATAATGCCCTATATTGAATTTACAATTATACATCAATGTAATATGTTACCGAGAAGTTTATACGTCGATTTATTGAATTAATTGCTTCATCATATACCTTATATTGACTTGTTTGATACTATAATTAATTGAAATAAACAAAGGCTTTTAACGTATGGCATCTAGATTTCAACGGTATGAGTGACAAACTGACACACAAATCTACACATAATTATGTTTGGGTAAAGGATTACTTAGAATATTGCCATAAACAATGATTAATTTTTTATTATTTTTTATACACTACAAGTTAGCCCTTGACGGCTATCTCACCTGGTGGTAAGTGTTGATACAGTCTAGGATGGTAGCGGGCTAACCTGTTAGGGGTATTAAAACCATACTCCTCATTGGTTTACACGTCATCATGCCGCAACGCTAAATCGCTTGGCGACACATCTTTATCGGTAGGGTGGTAACTAGCCACGGCCGAAGCCTCCCACCAGACCAGACTCAAGCCGGGAATCGAAACCAGGACCTCCAACTTTATAATGAGACAGCGCACGCACTGCGCCATGGAGTATTGAAATCGTCGGTCGTTAAATTATATTATTGTAGATATTCAGCGTAATTAAAAAGTAATATGAATAATATGTAACACTCTCATGTTACTGAGAAATTACTACGTTGTTTTAATTTAGATAATTGCTCTTACATATAGTATTTTATAAATAATGATTGAACGTCATGATCAATTGGAATACATGAAGCAATTAAAACTTGGTTGAAAAAGCGTTTGTTATCTATGGCGAATGGATAGGTTTTGTGATCACTGAAACGGGGATGACGCTGGAGTAAAAATGTAATAAATGAATTGAGGAAAATATGGCTAGGAACTTAGAGTATCTTAAGAAAGACGAGGTATGTTAAACTGTAGCAAGGGGTATCAAATTTTAAATGGAAATCAATTGTGCGTCTTTCAACTATAGAGTACACAAACACAAGTTATCTAGCGACTGCTCCAAGCAATATCATACAAAAATGCAAATTCAATAGACCGGTAAGATGGAAGGTAAAATTTGGCGGCCTTATCGCTACATAGCCATCTCTTCCAGGCATCTAAAGGTGTAAAAGAAAACGCTATAGATACATAGCAGGTGGTACAAGATAAAAATAAACATATATCTACATACCATTAAAAAATGCTTAAATTACAGTAAATCTATTGTAATTTGTCAAAAAACTTAAAAGACAATGCAGAGTTTTATATTCGAAATTAAAACTATAGAGACAATAATCTGAGATTAAGGATCTAATGGGTTTTCTTAGTACTTTTCTATATATATATATAGAAACAAATTCATTCCAGAAAGTAATATATTAATTTTACAAGAACAAGTATGTAAAGGAGGTCTTATTGCAAAAAACAATCTATTCCAGACTATACTTTATTTTTTCTTATATTCAATTTAAAGTGCCGTTCATATTTCTAACATCTGGGCACGTTTGAGAAAAATACTTAGTCGTTATAAGGATCGTATCTACGCAAACGCAGTCCGGTGGTTGCTTGTAAAATGGAACTTTGTATTTTTTCCGAGTCCATTTTAAGTTTTAATCAGTAGGTAAGCCAGTCCGACATCAATGGTATCACTTTCCAGTTTCAACTTGAAAACTTCGTAAAGGTACAAGTATCAAGGTCTGGATCGATGCGCCACATTTTTCACGAACTATCGCCAGACAAGGTTATCTATCTAGCCGAATTACATTTAGTCCTTTTGATGTTTTCAAGTTATTAAATATTATTATAATAAACTCTTAAAATTATAAGAAGCATATACATATATATTTGGTATTAAGAATATAACTTTATTTATTAATTTTCTTGTACCTACCATTTTTTTTAGTCTACACCCACACTCGTTTTTCTAGCACGTTCTCGAATGTTGGTTGGTAGAAATTATTAAATTAGGATTAAATCCCCCATTTGTATGGTCTAGTAATGATTGTGCAAGAAACTTGATGAGTAAAAAATATAAAATAGCAGATATGTTGGATAGTTAGCGCACTGAAATCATTAATTATTGCTGCCAACAAAATCGCATTAGTCAGGTTTGTAGAAATTATTGAATTAGTATTAAATCCCCCATTTTGTAAGATCTAATAATGGTTGTACAATAAACTAATTAGCGCGCTGAAATAATTAATTATTGCTGCCAACAAAATCGTATTAGTCACTATTAATTAAAACGTTTGCAGCACTTTGTTGCTAGCATTAAAGCTAACTTTATCACTGATACCACTTAACATACTAAAATAGAACAAGTTCTCATTTATATGTCTATGTAATCAGCCTGTGATAGCTTAGAGGTTAGGGCGTCCTCCTCCTAAGCAGACGTCGGGAGCTCGGTCCCGTGCACCTTTAACATTTAGGAGTTTGTGTTTTAAGTAATTCAAAATATCACTTGCTTCAACGATGATGGCAAACATCATAAGGAAACCTGCACGCCTGAGATTTCTCCATAAAGTGCTCAGAGGCGTGTGATGATAATGATGCCAATCCGCACATGGCCAGCGTGATAAACTACGGCCTATTGAAAGGAGACCATATTGATCCGGCAATGGAATGGGTTGATCATGATGAATCACCCTTACCTTACTTTAGTAAATTTACAAAATGATTGTTTTAATTAAGTATTATTTTAATCATATTGACTTTATAGCTTGTAACATGCTTAGTTTATCGGCATTATAATTTTCTTATTGGAAACAAAACAAAACTTTTTGTTTCTATTTTAGTACGGTAAATAAAACAAAGTTGTTTTAAGCTAACGTTTTCACGTAATATCTGGAGTTAGTATCAAAAAACGATGTTATAAAAACACAATGAAACTTGCTTCCACATCGAGTTTGACTATAGTAATAAAGCGCTAAATAAAACGCTCTTTCAGTGTAAGTCTGTCCGTTTAAGAGATTCAACCTACAATGTCACATGCACACAAAGATATTTCGGTTCCAATTTCAGTTCTGAAGAACGAAGAAGAAGAAAGAGTTCTGGCTATCTTAAGAAGCTGCTTCTTCTTCGTCTTGCCCTTATCCCACATTATGTGGGGTCGGCACAACACGTCTTCTTCTTCCACTCACTTCTATCTGCCGTCACCTCACTACCAACACCTTTTACCCGCATATCCTCTTTTACACAATCCATCCATCTCTTCTTTGGTCTTCCTTTACTCTTTTGCCCTTCCACGTTCAAATATAACATTCTTTTGGTGACATCACTTTCTTTCCTCCGCATTATATGACCATACCATGCCAGCCTGTTACTCCTCAGCTTTTCTGTCACTGGCGCTACTTTTAGACTTCCCCTTATATATTCTCTATCCATTCTTGTCACACCACACATCCATCTCAACATTAGCATTTCTGTCGCATGAACTCTTCTTTCATCCGTTCTTTTTGCCGCCCAACATTCTGATCCATACAACACGACAGGTCTTACGACTGTTTTATAAATTTTCCCTTTTTTTTCATCTTAAGAAGCGTTTAACCTAAATTTAATGTATAAAAATAACCTAACTACAACTTCAAGTAGGTACTTGATTACCACCATATGTAATATATAATGCGCTCAGGCATTCGCGTGCTCTCTATTATTAGTGATACATCGTACCTTATATAGTAATTTAACTTAAGTACTTAGTGCACGTACCTAAGTTCAATTACATAGCCATCACATTCAGTACGCAATTCACCGTTGGAAAAACAAGAAAACCGACGACTATAAACATTAATTATTTTTTATATAGGTAACGAAAAGAGAAGGGTTCTATATGTGTGCTAACGGGACCTATGGCCGAGACCTATGAAACCTCACTTAAGTAACAATTAACACGAAAGAACGTGTATATAAAAACGTTTTATGTCCGATATCCGTGGTAGGTATGCACTACTTTTATGCATGTATGAAGTGCACGCCACTGACTGCATCAGTTATATATATAGATATGTCTTCTTCTACGTTGTTACACTCTTGACAGAGCGGTCGTGGTCATCATGAAGCAATATCTTTGAGGGATGTTATACGACTCACGAGCATTCGCCACTTTTCTCTGCTGCCCGAAAGCCTGGTGCACTCGTGCAAAGGTCCGCCCTCAGCAGATTTAATCTGATTGGTCCATCTTTGGTGTCCTATATATATATTTATGTATACAGTCTATGGGCAATATATCGGCTTTAGTTGGTAGTCTATATATAGCGTCTCTGGTATATAGCGAACTTAGCTTGACCTGTGATTTAAGACAGTTAAAACGAGACATCGTTATGTGTCCGACATGTCCGTCTCACTTTAGCACTTTGGCTAAGAAAAGTCAAAGAAGCTTTATAGATCTCAGCCAAAGACCCCACTGTCTACGTCAACGGGCTGTTTCAAATTATCCATTGAAATATTCAGAGTATGTAATTCTATGTCCGCTACGACAACTAACGAAAACAATTAAATGGTGTACTAATACAAGAAACGTGTTTATTATATCTTTTGATCGATTTTAATTGATAAAAACATTACTTAGTTGGTTTGAATGCTTATCCTTGGGACGGAGCCCTACGTATGCGATTCCAACTGGCATTTAACTGGCATAGTATATAAGACAATTCTATTTTGTTTACTTTAGGTACATTGATTTACAAACAATTGCCACCAATATAGACCATCTCCTCGTTATTTTTATTTAGAAGATGGTTTAAAAGATATATTAAAACATTAATTACTTCATTATTTGATTGAGTTCAAAACATACTTCACATAAACCGTAATTAAAAAAAAGATTGTTTCATTATAAGACAAGTTAGCAAAACTGGAGTCTACGTCTCCAAAGCAGACAGATTAAAACCTACATGTTACTTAGATAAAAAAAACAATAAAAACAAACCAGTTTGCAGTGATGCACTGAATCCCGTCTCCGTACACATTCACTTAACTTCACTTCACTGTTCAAACGTGTAATCCGAAAAGTGCACTACACTTCAATTAATAGATAAATAAGAACCGCCTTCTCCGGGTACGTTACGGCCAACGCCACGACGCGAACTGAATTAATGGGAATAAAGTAAACATTATTACGTGAATTTAATTGCAAATAATTCCTTGTACACCGCGGCCGTGACGAGCAACGCGGCGGCCGGGTAAGGGTGCGGCCGCAACCTGCCGCTATACATTCACTTTTTACTTTAAACCCTAACTTCCTTTACCTTTAAATTTAGCGTTCCGGCACGATGTCGCGTAGAAACCATTTAGGAGTGTGGGTTTACCATACCCCTAACAGGTTAGCCCGCTACCATCATAGACTGTATCATCACTTACCATCAGGTGAGATAGCCGTCAAGGGGTAACTTGTAGAGTATAAAAAAAAACGTAATAAATTAATAAAACTGTCATCATGATCAACCCATTATCGGCTCACTACACAGCACGGGTCTCCTCTCAATATTTATATCTCACAGAAACGTTTCCCGGGTTAAAAATACTACGTAGGTGACAATTAAAACACATAATTACCGGCTCACTATAGAGCACGAATCTCCTCTCAATATGAGAAGGGTTTGGCCTTAGTCCACCACACTGGCCATATGCGGATTTGCAGACTTCACACGCTTTTAAGAATATTATGGAGAACTCTCAGGCATGCAGGTTTCCTCACTATATTTTCCTTCACGGTTGAAGCAAGTGATATTTTAATTGTTTAAAAAAGAACTGTCATGGTCTTATTAAAAGAAAAAATTAATTAAATAAAAATATTCTTTTTTTCGGTCACTATTTTTTAATTAATAACAGTTACTGCTGTAGCATAAACTGTATAAAACTAGATGACCAGAAGGTACATAGAACTTTTTTAAATATACCTAACTTATCTTATACCTATCCTTATATATATTAATATAGCTAATAGAATTTTGAATCCATCCACCCGTTGAACAAATCCATTTGCATCAGAAAACAACAAATAATCATGATTTTGTTATGCCAAAAATTACACGTGCGTTGAAAAGTCCGTTTATGAGCATCCCAAATACATATAATTACATATGTTTATATCTTCTGTTTGGCCGATACGGTCAACGCACCTTAAAATATACGAAAAGAGAAAGGTAAATAATTATAATAAAATAAGCAGACAACAGTAACGGCTTGGCATATCTTCTTTATTATTTTGTTTTGATGGTCAGGAAATGGAGCAGTTTTAAAAGATTTATATCGGCTATAATTATAATTTTAATTGTCTTAAACTAGTTGAACAACGAAAGAAACACTGGTGATTACTTCCATTTCAATTAACATAAGCCCTCAACCCGCAATGTAGCGCTACCTATATTACCCAGGTTATAACGCAACATACTGATGAGTATGTTGCGTTATAACCTGGGTAATAAAATAAAATTTAATAAAATAAAATTTTATGTATGCATGTCAGTTGACGAATCGTCGTTGAATAAGAATAATTTTATGTCATCTTTTTTAACAATGTCTCTTGTAAAAATAACATTCAATTGATAGAAGCTTCAGCCGGGGTCAATAGACTGGGGATAGACATGCTAAAATTATTAATGTGATGGCGTGTCGGTTTGTTTTCAATGTGCAGCTTAACTTCTGCATCAAACTTAATACAATGTAGCACGTGTAAAATTAATCTAATTTCATTCTCTGGGCAAAGGATTCTTTTTATCTTTGAAAAAATAACGGTTCTGCTATTTTGTAAAATACAACAAAACTTACAAACTTTACAGCGAATCTTTTATATTAATCGACCAGCTGTTGTGCGTTTTTTTTTGGGTTTTTTGCAAATCCCGCAGGAACCATAAATTTTTCCGGGATAAATAGTAGTAGTAGTGAATAATCTATCTCAATTCCATATTGAAAGAGTAACAAACGTCCATAAATATAAACTTTATAATGTTAATAAAAGTAAATCTAAGACGTTGCAAAAGTGCTTATAAAGTAAGTCAACTTTAAGTAAATGAATTTAAATCTATTTGGTATTGAATTGCGTAAGATTTATTTCAGGTGACATTCCAGTTTTTGCCTCTGTATCCTCACATCCGCGATTGCGACTAGATGTTCGTTCGCGTTCGCGAGCCGCATCGCGCCGCGGTAAAATGTGTCGGTGCCCTAATAAGGATTTCCTAGAAGCGATCGCAGTGGGCACGGCTTTCCTGCCGTTCGTCTCAATTACCACAATGCGGTTCTATTACTCAGACGTCTCTACACCGTTGAGCTAGTATTAAGAGTCGGCATCGGCGGCTTTAGCGGCGTTAAGGGTGCCTTTCCACCAGTTTTTTTATTTTTATTTACCACAAGTTAGCCCTTGACTGCATCTCACCTGATTGTAAGTGATGATGCGGTCTATGATGGTAGCGGGCTAACCTGTTAGGGGTATGGAAAACTCATACTCCTAAATGGTTTCTACACGACATCGTTCCGGAACGCTAAATCGCTTGGCGACACGTCTTTGTCGGTAGGGTGGTAACTAGCCACGGCCGAAGCCTCCCACCAGGTCAGACTCGAGCCGGGAATCGAACCCAGGACCTCCGACTTTAAAATGCAAGAGCGCACGCGCTGCGCCACGGAGGTCGTCAACCAGATGTGCTATGCTGCGAAGATGTGAAATCTACGCTACGAAAATATGTGACCGTTTCCACCAATACTAAGCTCTGTAGCTTTGGGAGGAAGATGCGCTATGAAGATGCGCCGCCATGGGTTCTAGTTCGCACATTGCAAGATATAAAATACCTTTTTGCTTCCACGATGGCATGAACACTTTCAGTGACAAACGCGGGCATACTTTAGGTGCTCTGCTCTGCCCATAGCTTCGCATTTGTGCTAGATATAATAAAGCATCCCGGACTGTACCTGGCATTGACATATTCCACGATACATGTATTTATTTATTTTTATTTTTATTATTTATGTACCAAATTTGTGATATCAAATACAAGTATAAAAGTATACAAACCGTTTGCGTTTCCAAAGCGCGTTTGGAACCCTCATAGCTTTAGTTTTAAGTTTACGAATATAGTTATCACCATGAAATAACTACTATGTAAATTATTGACGCGTCAAAAGTGCCTTTTTAAGGACTATTTGAATAAAGATTATTTTGAATTTTGAATTTGAATTTCAAAGGAAAGCTTATCTCTATAAGAGATCTCTTCCAGCTACCCTTAGATGTGAGTAAGGTACATTTGCGGTGTTTAGAAAGAAACTCATCGATCATCTAGGGCATGATCGGTGAGTCTCCCATCTGAAGGGATATGTAGATTGTTCAGTTAATTTCTTTTAATTAGTTTGTAATCTGTCTTAATTGTTTTCTTGTGGCCGTTTACATGTAACTTTTGCTGCCAATGTCGTGTACACTTGTAACCGATATGCATACTGGTGAATGTGACACTTTTGTTTGCTGCAATGTATATTTTTTTCTATGTATATTGTAAGTGTATCAATAATAAATAGATAAATAGCTACACCACTCGTGACGGCCCACAGCTGGCATCCATAGCACGCCTCCTTCCATATCTTATCTGATTCCGTTTCCACCAATGCTAAGCTATGTGCACCAATGAATATGATTGGTGGATATCAAACGCATCCACAGCAACGTAGCATAGCACATCTCTGGTGGAGAAGCAACCTCAAGCTGGCGTCCTGCTTTCGACCAATCACAAGACGCACCCTTTTGATTAAGAGTTGTGATTGGTCGACCGTAGGATGCTTACTGGAACACCGCCACGAAGCAGGTACGTACAAATTTCGCACTATCACCGCCTACCCCCTTGAAGAGCACCTCCGGGCGTAGGATGTGAGGATGTCCAACACCCAGGAGTTAGGTCCTCGAGCTGGAAGACGCACCCTGTGCTCCTGGTGCGTCTTTGGCGTTCAATTGGGGGCATCTGATGTTGCCCCCGAGTTGGCACCGTCTACGGACGGACTCTGCCGGCCTGGTTGCGGACGTGTGCGCGAGCGTTACCCGTGGCCTGGCCCCCAGACGGCGCGAAAGGAATGCACCGTGGGGGTTTAGTCGGTAAGAGTCCGACATAACCACTGCGTCTTCTCGGACGCGGTGGTATACACGAGGATTACAAAAAAAAGGGTACGTTCAAATTTGGGAATACCGACTACAAAATTCAAGAATTTGAAATAATGGAACGGACGCTACGCTCGCTTGCCTTCAAAACAAGCATTTTTTTGCTCAAATTACTGTCTGTAAGAACGACGTTCCATATCGTATACGTTAGCGTTACTTTGCATAATCTTATGGAGATGCTATCCATGATAATAATTATATTACTCACACTGAACACAAAAAATCCTAACTATCTAATGCATTAGAACTGCATGAATACGAACTCGTCTGTTTTGTTTGTGACCTTTAGTTGCTTGCCTGTTTAAATAGCGCGGGAACTCATAAGGCCTTCTCAAGGAACTAAACTGTATCCATGCCAAATTTCGTTGAGATCGGATTAGCAGGTGCGCGGTTTAGTAGGTAACAAAGGTTAGGTTAGGTCATGTTATTAATATATATCTCACAGAAACGTTTCCCGGGTTAAAAATCCTACGTAGGTGACAATTAAAAAACATACTCTATTGCCGGCTCACTACAGAGCACGAATCTCCTCTCAATATGAGAAGGGTCTAACCATAGTCCACCACGCTGGTCATTTGTGGATTGGCAAACTTTACAAGCCTTTGAGAACATTATGGAGAACTCTCAGACACACAGGTTAATTCTCATTGTTTTTCTTCAACTTTGAAGCAAGTGATAAATTAATTGCTTAAAAACGCACATAACTCCGAAAAGTAAGAAGTGCTTACCCGCGATCGAACCCCCGATCTCTGATTATGAAGCGGACGTCCTAACCACTAGGCTATCACGGCTTTGAAAAAACATATATATATTTATAATATAATTTTGCTATGATATTACGACAGAGGAATAAATCCAATCCGAAAACTTCACAAAGCAGATTGAATTCAGTAGCGCCGTCCTTATCGACAAGCAAGTGTAGGAAAAGGTAAGGTTACTAAGTTCAATCTGCTATCTAAAGATTTTGGATTAGATTGATTAACTTCGGCCTATGCAGAGTCTATTTCAGGGCGATGTAAATAGAGATAGCGCTCTTTTACCCCACAAATGTGTTCTCTATTTGGGTCTATAGATTCTCATACATTTAGGCAAGGTAATGTCCGCTGTCACTCGTTAGGTATTCGCGCGTCTTCGATTATAATAATCCGGCAACTTGTCAACTCAAGGCCGACCCGTGTCGCCCGAGACCGGCTGAGCGTGACGCGTTTGCTACAATTTCAGTTATCAAGAAGTATAATGATGTTATTTTTCCGAGTTTCGACTAAAGTTATGATGTACAAGCGGCTCCAAGCAACTTCTGAACAAGTTATTCCCTAGCAAAACATTCACACGACATAACGTTGACCCACCGCGTAGCTTATTCCGCCCGTATATTATTTCGGTTTCGTTAGAGTCGGCTCCTAAAGGTCATAACGTCATGCCTACATTATATTGTATTGTATTTATATTCTAATTGGCAATAATGCCTTAACTGCTTTTCTCTGTTAATTACGAGAAACTACATTAAAAGACAGGACTATTGTTATAACATTACGAGCTAGCCCTTGACGGCTATTGCACTTGGTGGTAATTGATGATGCAGTCTAGGATGGTAGCGGGCTCACCTGTTAGGGGTATAGTAAACCCACCCAACCAAACCCACCAAAACCCAGTTAAGTTCAAAGTTTTTATAAAACGAAAGCTTGTAGAAAAATCATATTACGATATTAAGGATTATATAAACGATAAAAAAGCTTGGGTGTGAATTGCTCTATCTCCATAGGTACTATAGTTTTTTTATTCATTATGTGAGATGGTGATAACGAAAAAAAAGAAAAACCCCGGCTAAGTTTGTTGTGGGCTTCTTCTTAGACCGGGGCGCGTTTGGAACCCTCATAGCTTTAGTTTTAAGTTTACGAATATAGTTATCACCATGAAATAACTACTATGTAAATTATTGACGCGTCAAAAGTGCCTTTTTAAGGACTATTTGAATAAAGATTATTTTGAATTTGAATTCCACACTCTTAATTGGTTTCTACGTGACATCGTGACGGAACGCTACATCGCTCGGCGGCACGTCTTTGTCCGTAGGGTGGTAACTAGCCACGGCCGAAGCCTCCCACCAGATCGGGCTCGAGCCGGGATCGAACCCAAGTCCTCCAACTTTATAATTTATAATGCGACAGCGCGCGCACTGCGTCACGGAGGCCGTCAGGACTTTAAATACTAAATATCTATAAATTGAAAATCAAATAAAAGAAAAGGTCTCATGTATCTCTGAAGATGTTTTCGTTACATATATATTTATACCTAACCTTCCTCAATAATTGGACAATCAAATGCGTGTAGCATTGCTTAAATTTCATTGATATAGTTCACTTAGCTAATGAAATTTATAGATTAGTGGCTGATCCCAACGGTTTCATCCGCGTTAACTCACGTCTCGGGTTCGCAATGTTTATATGCTATTTCATAACAATGCCACGCGGTGCACGGTTACCCATACAAAAACTTCCCCAAATTTAATTTTAATTCTGCATTACATCCTAAACTATTTATCAAAATAAAATGCTAATACCGTAGAGTGCAAAGTTTATCTGCATTAAATTGATCTGATAATAAAGTATTTTGTTTTTGTTAGCATCCAAAGTTTATCTCTGACGATTGAAAATTACCTATTAATTTTTTAATTATTCTCTTCATAACATAGTATTTATGTGTGACAAATATACAACAAATCATTCCTTTTTTCAATATCAGTATAAATGTAGCATAGATGACGATTCTAATAGGCACTGGCTGAAACTTAGTTTTTTGATAGGAAAAAAAAAACAGTTTGATATAGACAAACAGACACGCACGAATATATATATATATACAGAGACGCTAGTGATCTTATAGGGGTGCTGTTTGCAATTCCAACTTGAGGATTGAAAACATATTTATTTTCTAAGAACAATCTAGAATTCTAGATCCATTGCATTGTAGGTAGATAATTAATCTCTCAATACCTACATACATTCTACAAATTGTAGTCTACAGAATGAAGATACAGAGATAATTGAATAGTTGACGGTTATTCGATATGATGAGGGCGTAAGAGGTGCACGGTATGGTACAGCTCACTCAAGAAACTCTTTAGCTAGCGTTTTCAATTACCCACCGGCATGAGAAGGGTATGTAAAGGTTTATTAAAGGCTGTAGAAGTATAGCTGTTTCCCACGACTTCGTCAGCGTACTGATAATTTGTGAAAAATATAATTTTGTCATAAAAACTTTCAATCTAATATGCTCTTCTTCTTGTCCTTATCCCACATTATCTGGGGTCGGCACAACGTCTTCTTCTTCCACTTACTTCTATCAGCCGTCACCTCACTACCCACACCTTTTACCCACATATCCTCTTTTACACAATCCATCCATCTCTTCTTTGGTCTTCCTTTACTCTTTTGCCCTTCCACGTTCATATATAACATTCTTTTGGTGACATCACTTGAAAGTGATGTCAATCTAATATGCTACATCTTTAAATAAAAAAACAGATTAAAGTTAAAAGTTTATCTTTTTTAAACTATAATTCTTAAAACAGATTTATGTGTTCAACCCCCACTCTTATGTCTCCCTCTATCTTGTAAAATCCTGAAAAGCGGGTCAGCCGTTTTCAAGAATAACCAAGCAAAAAAGACATCAAAGTGAATTCGAGGTTTTCTTTCTTAAACATTTCGTAGATTATAATGAGGAAGGCGGAGGTCCATGTGTGGTGGCGGGCTCTCGGAAAGGCCTATGTCCAGCAGTGGGCGTCTAAAGGCTGATTGATTGATTGATTAAGATTCTAATATTATAGGTATTGGTTTTTGTTTGTGTGGAGTGCATGTCGTTGTTTGCCTCGTGTTCAGCGTAAGATAGGTTCCGTTAGACACACTTTTTGTCATGCACTTGTTTATTTTTAAAAGTCAAATGCCGCATTTGATTGATTTAAATTTCAAATTTCACAAAATACCTACTAGCAGATTTGTTTTTCAAATTCAACGCGATGTATTTGTATAACAAAGAGGTTATTGTAGCGATACTATAATGTTGTGCTGTCTAGTGGAGGCCGTCAAACACCGGGAGGTGTCTTCGCGATGTCCGAGACTCTAACAAGACTGAATATGTCATCCGTATTTAAGATAAACGTAAAATAGATAAAGTAGTGGTCGTGGGCCAGGTGCAAGGTAAACGACCACGAAGCCGTTCACCTAGCCATTGGTCTGGACAGGTGAAGTCACTCGCGTGCCTTAATCTGACAACTGCCATCAGGAAAGCTGGAGATCAGATTGCATGGAGAGAAGTAGTTATAAACGACATTTGCTAATGAAAATTTAATATATGTTTTCCATGGAAGATGGGCCGGGTGCTGGTATGGGATGCAACCTATTCAGATACGTTGGCCCCTTCCCATCTACATGGAACCAACAACAGAGTTGGTGCGGCTTCTGAAGCGGCTGAAAAAGCCAAAGCATACAAATACAGGGGTCTAGGCTCTGAATATGATTTTGTCCCATTCGGTGTCGAGACCCTTGGTCCGTGGGGTCTTAGCGCTATAGGGCTTTTTAGGGAAATAGCAAAACGGTTAGTCGACATCACAGGAGACCGAAGAGCTGCCAGCTACCTCGGACAACGAATTAGTCTTGCAATCCAAAGAAGCGGGGAAACGCTGCCAGTATCTTCGGAACCTTGCCTAAAGGGACTCTTTTTAATAATATATTTTAGTTATAGTTTTAGTTTTAGGTTCAATTTAAGGTTTATTTTAAGTGTTTAAAGTTACATTGTTTTAGTTGTTAATTATAATTGAATTGAGACTTAAATAAACATATATATTACGTTACTGAACATCAAATATATGTTTCACAAAATGTATTTATGTATTTGCTTAAGACTTGTATGTCACGAATATTTAGCTAGGATAACTTAAATCTCTGCAATTTTGATGTAGTATGTTATTTAAACTCAAAAGTAGAAGGAAAAATGCATGAAAAATGAGCCGAATTAATTTCATTTTACACTGGAATGTTTTTACAACTCATTATGTAGAGCTCATTGAGACGACATCAGACGAGTCGCAGGGAGCCGCTGGAAGCAAGCGGCCCAAGACCGTGAACATTGGAACTCCCTACAAAAGACCTATGCCCAGCAGTGGACGTCAATCGGTTGATAATGATGATGATGATGATGAATGTAGAGCTCATTGAGTAGAAATTGCGAAATAATCAACGGTGAGTTTCAGACAATTGTTTTAAGTCGTTCTCTGAGTTAAACGAAACGTGAACAGTTTCGTTTAACTTTATTTGGATCTTACGTTCCTTAAGCCGTGACTTCTACAGTATTAAAACACATTAAAGTGCTAATCATGGTAACTATTCATTTACAATTTTGAAATATATAAAATTTAAATTAATGTTATATGAACTTAATGAATTTAAATGACTTAGAGATGTCATTTGACTTTTAAAATAAACAAGTTTAAAACAAAAAAAAAAGGAGTGGGGTCTCACGGAACTTATCTTCACGAGTCGAATGACGTCACAAAACAGATTTGGAATGTCTTCACCAGATGGAGGCGAAAGAGAAGCTTAGCCAGTTGAGCCCTAGAACTCAACGGAGAGGCTGACTGTAGCCGTCTCATCATGTTATAACAGCCGTACCGCCGTTGTCAGCCCATCGTTAGCTGACATTTTTTTTTTATTCACCACAAGTAAGCCCTTGACTGCATCTCACCTAATGGCAAGTGATGATGCGGTCTAAGATGGTAGCAGGCTAACCTGTTAGGGGTATTTTAAACTCATACTCCTAATTGGTTTCTACACAACACCGTGCCGGAACGCTAAATCTAAAAACATGCTCTTATGATATGAATTTACTTAGACTTGGACGACCTCCGTGGCGCAGTGCGTGCGCTGTTATAAAGTTGCGAGGTCCTGGGTTCGATTCCCGGCTCGAGTCTGGTCTGGTGGGAGGCTTCGGCCGGGGCTAGTTACCACCCTACCGAAACAGACGTGTCGCCATCGATTTAGCGTTCCGGCACGATGCCGCGTAGAAACCAATTAGGAGTGTGGGTTTGCCATACCCCTAACAGGTTAGCCCGCTACCATCCTAGACTGCATCATCACTTACCACCAGGTCAGATAGCCGACAAGGGTTAACTTGTAGTGTATAAAAAAAAACGTCAAGCATAACATAGATAATAATGGGATGGCAAGACTGAGATCAGTTCATACAAACTCGAAGTTATCTACAAGTATGAAGAAGTACGAGTAGGAAGCGGTGTCAGCCTAGTGGTTAGAGCGTCAGCCTCCTAATCAGAGGTCGGCGGTTCGAATCCGGGCACGCACCTCTAACTTTTCGGAGTTATGTGCGTTTTTAAAATTTTAAATCTCACTTGCTTCTACGGTGAAAGACATCGTGAGGAAACCTGCACGCCTGAGAGTTCTCCATAATGTTCTCAAAGGCGTGTGAAGTCTGCCAATCCGCACATGGCCAGCGTGGTAGACTATGGCCAAGCCATTCTCATACTGAGAGGAGACCCGTGCTCAGTAGTGAGCCGGCAATGGGTTGATCATGATGATGATGATGATGATGATGATGTACCTCAATTTATATATGCATGAATCTGTGAATGAATATGTCTGATACACGTGGATTATGTAAAAAAATGAATACAGAACAAATTATAGAAATGAGGTAACTAAACCGAAACCGACTTCCGTCAGTATAATCTTTGATCAACAACTTACTAGATATGCAGTAGTAGAAAGTGTCCGATTTTTTCACTAATGTGTATAAAGTTACTAAATATAATTTATAATAGCATAATATCTTCTGTCATTTTATTGTCTTTTCTAACGTTACAAATTTCTATTTTATTCCAAATCAAATCAAAATAGCTTTATTCATATTAACCTACTACAGGCATCTATGCAGCGTTCATATATATCACATTTTTCATTATTTTTATTCGTGAAGATTCTATTCGTGATGGTGATAACTACACTCAAATACAATTTAGCCCTTGAAACAATCACACCTGATGGTAAGTGATGATACAGTCTAATATGGTAGCGGGCTAACCTGCTATGGTAAATCTGTATTCCTCTTATTGGTTTCTACGGCACATCGAGCCGGAACGCTAAATCGCTAGGCGACACGTCTTTGTCGGTTGGGTGGTAACTAGCCACGGCCGAAGCCTCCCACCAGACAAAAATTTATTTATTTATTTCGTTGCATATTGTGTACACATAACACCAGTTTGGGTGTTGCAACTTGGTCCGGAATCGACCGTAGTAAAAATAAACGAACTAAACAATAAACAGCAAGTATAACTTCTTGACTACTTGATTACTCGACTACTTGATTACTTGACTTCACAAGCGAGAAAAGTATAGTCACTTTGACTTTACTTTTCTCCCTTGTGAAGTCAACATCTCCTGAGGATGATCCGGTGTCGGGTCGAAACGTGCGTAGAGGTTCTAGTGGAAGATTTTGTGTGGTGTTATAATATACAAATCTCCCGGTTGTCGGCGGAATATTGCAAATTATACTTGCTGTTTATTGTTTATCATGGACTTCCGCAAAGTAACGCCTGCTTCTATTCATTAGATAAAATAACTTTTTCACTAGGATCAAAAACAAAAGTCATCTGTGTCAATGCTCACCGTCTACCGATAACGCGTTTAATATGTAAATATATTTTGAGTTTATTAATTCTCAGATTACCAGTCGGCGTCGGCCGCTGAGTTTTAGGTCCCTCGAGCCGGACTTTGGCATCTCTAATTGGACAACTGATTAGATGCACATTAGTGGACTATGTGTCTTGTATTAGTTCTACTAGCATTTATTTACCTCGTTAGTTGAATGGAGCATTATTACGAGGAAAAAAGACCTGGGCTCAGGTTCATTAAAAATAAAAATTTAGTAGCAGTCTCGAGCTAAGAAATTGGCAGTCTACTTTAAAATAAGGCATAATAAGGAAAAACTTATTTATGATGGGTTTCGCTAGGTGCACTTTGTAGGTGTTTGCCGCTTCCATACATAAACGTATTTCGTTAAAAAAAGAAATCAGGTGCCCTTTGTGTTGTATAATGACCTCCATAGCGCAGTGCGCGCGCTGTCGCATTATAAAGTCGGAGGTCCTGGGTTCGATTCCTGGCTCGAGTGTGGTCTGGTGGGAGGCTTCGGCCGTGGCTAGTTACCACCCTACCGACAAAGACGTGTCGCCAAGCGATTTAGCGTTCCGGCACGATGTCGTGTAGAAACCAATTAGGAGTATGGCCTTACCATACCCCTAACAGGTTAGCCCGCTACAATCTTAGACCGCATCATCACTTACCATCAGGTGAGATGACGTCAAGGGATAACTTGTGGTGTATAAAAAAAATAAAAAATAAGCGATTTTCATCAACTATGAAAGTTATGACAATTAACTTTTAGTCACAAATCTCTAAATTAAACTATAATCATATTCATAATTATCATCATCAGCCGATATTAGTCCATTGCTGGACATAGGCCTCCTTGGAGCAGCACCAACTCATCAGTCGATGCCTGCCACTTTTCGCAGGTCATCGCTCCATTATATAACGTTGGTGTGTACTGACAAAGATTTTTGCATACTTATTTAAGCCCGCTCGCTAAAAATGTGGATTACATAGCAAATTAACATCAAGCAAAAAAACTGAACGATCTTCATTTTTAATGGGGGTGATCCCTCATCCCTCGGAAAAACCGAGACAAACAAAATCTACACAATCAATAATGTAATCCTACTTAGCGCAACGAATATAGTTTACTGACAATTTATTTATAGTATTATTGCAAAAACAACAATAACGTTAACTTAATGGTACAGCAATGTTAATAATTAATCAAACATTAAAAAATACAATATATATATATATATATATATATATATATATATATATATATATATAAAGTAATACAAAATCTTAAGCGAGTACTATTAATCAAAAAATTTTACGACAAAATACTGTACGAACAGCTGGTCAATATAGTGTTAGACAAAATATGTGGCATTCCGCATGCAATTAAAACAAAGTGCGAAGTGCATGCTACTAAAGCATGTTATTGAATAAAACATCCATTTAATCTCGTACGTACAAGTTGAGTGCAGAGTCTTACCTGAAACAGACGAAAAAAATTATAAATATGTGTGAATAAGGTCATAAATTAAATGTAAGAAAAAAAGTTTAATAAACACGTTGACCCCACTACGTGGTCGAATAGATTAGGACAAGGCCGCGTAACTCACTGGTAAGTTTTCAAGTTATTATCTCAATAGTCTACTAGTACAATGTTATTTAGATGAAAGGATCCTTAGCAGCATGTTATTTGGTCGTACGTATCGAGGTGCTTATGCTAAAATCATTACGATGCTTCGCAAACTCTGGTGAAACCTAGTTCTCCAGATTTGACGAGCTAATCTCTGGAAATTCCAGCATTTTTAACAGCACAATTCTCGACTTCCTTAAATAATAATTTTTTTACATCGCCCTGCGCCCCTTATTGCACGAACTCACTCGACTGGAGTGGAGGCAAGCCCTTGCAAGCCTAGTCTGACGTCAGATTCTTACATTGACATGAATGAATGAATGAATGAACACACTTTAATTGCGCACCACAAGAAAACATAAAAGACAGAAAATAACAGAAACAGAAGTATACAATTTGGTGGCCTTATCGCTAGTACATAGCGATCTCTTCCAGGCAACCAAAGACGTAAAAGATACAGAAAGAGGAAGGGTGGTGTAATAACATATACATAAATATATGTCGAGTTAAGGGCGTCCGAGTTTATTTGTAAGGATGACGTCACGATTTTGTTTACTTTCGCTCATAGTAATTAAAACCACAACTTGCGGGTTTACACTTTTATTGCGACAATAACTAAGAGGTCCGAACAGTCCGACGTCTCGAGCGAAAAAAGCCACGAAAGGCATCGACCGCCCGTATTTATAGCACAAAGCATGTTTGTACAAAATTGATTGTTACTGTCTAAATTGTGTTAGCAAAATCATCAATAGTTAAAATGTGGGTGATTATTGAATTCTTGAGGTTCTTGGCGCCGCTGAATAAAGTTAATAACTTCTTCGCACCGACATATATATATTGATATAAAAGAACACTATATACATCATCATAATCATAATCAACCCATTACCGGCTCACTACAGAGCATGGGTCTCCTCTCAATATGAGAAGGGTTTGGCCATAAACCACCACGCTGGCCATGTGCGGATTGGCAGACTTCACACGCTTTTGAGAACATTATGGAGAACTCTCAGGCGTGCAGGTTTCCTTACGATGTTTTCCTTCACCGTTGAAGCAAGTGATATTTTAATTTTTTTAAACGCACATAACTCCGAAAAGTTAGAGGTGCGTGCCCGGATTCGAACCGCCGACCTCTGATTAGGAGGCTGACGCCCTAACCACTAGGCTATCACAGCTTCGTCTTTACATATACATACTAATAATAATAACAACTATATTAATATATATTTTATATGGCATCTGCGGAGGTTCGAAGACTCCTGGCTAGCGTGTAGATACCATAAAACACACTATCGTACCAGCACTTCACAATTGCCATATTTACAAGCTCCTTATCCTATCTCGCTAATTACATGGTGATAACAATGATGTAACAATTTACGAACATAATTAAATAAAGTAATAAGTTTTAAAATAATTGTTTATGTTATGAGTGTTCCGTTATCTGCTGTTGTTTTTTGTGTTTTCAGATGTTTATTGTACGCCATGTTTCAAGAGTCGTCAATTGTTGGAAGACTTTTTGTATATTAAAATTAAATTAAAATTTCGATTGGTTTCCATTCGAATAGTTTGGTATCATCATGATCAACCCATTACCGGCTCACTACAGAACACGGGTCTCCTCTCAATATGAGAAGGGTTTGGCCATAGTCCACCACGCTGACCATGTGCGGATTGGCAGACTTCACACGCCTTTGAGAACATTACGGACAGCTTTCAGGCGTGGTCCTCGCGCTATTTTTTCCTTGCGTGCCCGGGATCATACCGCCGACCTCTGATTTAGAGGCTGACGTCCTAACCACTAGACCATCACAGTTTCCTAGTTTGGTATACAGAAGACTTGTATGCAATTATGCAGGAAAAAAACATCGGCACCACAATAAGACAGCGGTTAAGCTACAATTTTTTTTAACATACATTTTGCAATAATAAAGAATTACTAATGTTTCATTATTTAATATTATTTAACTAAACAACAAACCAACGCGGCTCCCAATGTCTTGGTCGTAATGAAAGGATATTAATGATACATATATATATAATATATTTTCATCCAATACAAGTTAGCCCTTGACGGCAATATCACCTGATGGTAAGTGATGATGCAGTAGTAGTGGTAGTGGGCTAACCTGTTATGGTAAACCCACGCTCCTAATTGGTTTCTATGTGACATCGTGCCGGAACGCTAAATGGCTTGGCGATACGTCTTTGTCGGTAGAGTGGTAACTAGCCGCGGCCGAAGCCTCTCACCAGACATCTGAACAAAGTACTGTTCAATCGAAAAAAAAAACCGTCTTCCAATAGAATCTGTCCGGTTCCTTTCTACTTCAAATTTCCAAGCATCTATTTGTTACGCCCTGGTTACTTTGTTACCGCTTAGAAAAACATTTCATACACAAATTAGCATTTACTAGAGAAATCGCTCAAGTTAACTATATACTGACCAAATCAAATCAAAACCGACCGATTACAAAGAATGTTTTTAAATATTCCTTCTTTATAAAGCGGTGATAGCATAGTAAAGCGGTGATAGCCTAGTGGTTAGGTCGTCAGCCTCCTAATCAGAGGTCGGCGGTTCGTATCCGTGCACGCACCTCTAACTTTTCGGAATTATGTGCGTTTTAAAAAAAAAAAAAAATATCACTTGCTTCAACGGTAAGGAAAACATCGTGAGGAAACCTGCACGCCTAAGAGTTCTCCATAATGTTTTCAAAGACGTGTGAAGTCTGCCAATCCGCACATGGCCAGCGTGGTGGACTATGGCCAAACACTTCTCATATTGAGAGGAGACCCGTGCTCTGTAGTGAGCCGGTAATGGGTTGATCATGATGATGATGATGATAAAGAAGGCAACATATTCCTACTTTTCGCTACGTTAAAACTAATAAAAGCTTATCCTCAGGAGATATTAATTTCACAAAGTTCAATTGCTTGGTTCACTACAAGAGAATTACCTATTTTGGAAGATATATGATGTGATGTCAACAGAATTGCCTATTTTGCAAGATATATTATGTGATGTTATAATAGCACTAATTGAATTTGTAAATTACCAATCTTAGACTTGAATGTTTTATTATACATATTATGTGATTAGTTTCTGATTAATTTTCGACCTATCTTTTTATATTGCAGTATTTTTTATTATGTATTACTAAGATATGACTAGATGTTTCTTACTTTGAAAATATTTGTGAACGTTGTGCGAACCTGTATAAAGCTAAACGTGAAAATGTGAATACATTAGCGCACAACGTTTAATGAAAAATTTTTATTAGCGTAATCCTATATTCCTATCTATCCTATATATCCTACATCTTATATTATAAATGTAAACGTGAAAGTGTGGATGTTTGTTACTCAATCACGCAAAAACGGCTGAACGGATTTGAATGAAATTTGGCATGCATGTAGTTTTATTATTGAAAAGAACATAGGCTAACTTTTATCCCGATTCCTTAAGTATTTCCCGAGGGAAAATTAAAATTGTTTACGAGCTAAGCCGCGGGCAGACAGCTTTGAAATATGTTTTTTTCTATACCGATCTCTCAAATAGTTGTATAAGATGTTAATGAGCGAAGCTTTAGACCCAATTCTGAAGTCCACGCGAGTCGCGAGCAGAAGAAGCTAGTAAATAAATAAATAAAGACTGAACCAATTATAAATTGCACCGTAATTTGGCAGTTTTACGAGGATTACAGCAAATTAAGTTGAATGTTCTTGGTATACCATGGACTTCTACAATGTTACTCTGTTTCTATTCAATAATTCAAGCTGTACTTTATACCGTTCATCAACTTAATCCAGGACTATTACTTTTTTCTTTTTTTTTTCGGACTATTAGCTGTGCTAACCCTATTGGTTGCGACAGCGTAACCGGGCTGTTTGGCGAGCTTCGGAAAGAGGCTCTGCCAGAAGAAGTTTTGAGCCCTAGGGCTAGAATAAACTAAAGGAACGTCTGCCTAAGGGCGCCTCCTGTGAGGCCGAACCTCGGCTTTTCGATGACGTTTGGGATTACGGGGGGGGTCGGACGGCGAGTGGTCCGTACGTCTCCGAGGCCGTGGATGTAGCCCACGTCTGGATGACATAAGATAGCGGGGACCTCGTCTTCGCCGGCGAAGACAGTAAAGACTATCAGACTTATCAATATAAATCTGCACACACCAGCACAAGGCTGCGTGGAAATAATAACGTTATCCTGGAGGCCAGTAGCATAAAAATATTGGGCAATATGTAACATAAAAGATAAGAGCAGGATTACCACATCCTCGCCTACTGAGAGTCGGGAGCCCCAATGAGATAACAGTAAGTAGGCAATAACAGAGTAACGACCCCGCGCCTGCCGATAATACGTGGCTATATAATGTTGGACCACAAACAGCTGATTCAAGGGAACTGAATATATGTAAACAGTCACCAATTAGTAGTGTTTGGGAGTCCATATTTGACTGGATTTGTTAAGGAATGAGGAATTGATGACTTATTGGTATTGTGTCTACACATTTTACTAGGAAAAGGTAACTTCGTGTTAATGGGCTAAAGGCTAACGATCTCTAATTTTTTACAAACATATTTATTGTCCATACCGTCTGTAACTTTACCCGACTAAGTTTGATGTCGGCATCTTCTTAGACCAGTCCGTTTGGAATCCTCGTAGCTTAAGTTTTTTTTTTATACACTATAAGTTAGCCTCACCTGGTGTTAAGTGAAGATCCTGTCTAGATGGTAGTAGGGTAACCTATTTGGAGTATGGTAAACCCACGCTCCTAATTGGTTTCTACGCGACATCGTGCCGCAACGCTAAATCGCTTAGCGACACGTCTTTGTCGGTAGAGTGGTAACTAGCCACGGTCGAAGACTTCCACTAGACTCGACCAGGGAATCGAACCCAGGACCTCCAACTTTATAATGCGACTGTGCCACGCACTGCGCCACGGAGGTCGTCCAAAACCTCGTAACTTTAGTTTTAAGTTTACTAATGTAGTTATCACCATTAACTTGTTATTATAGAAGTTCTTGACGCATCAAAAGTGACTTTAAAAGGACTATTTGAATAAAGTTTATTATTAATTGATTGATTGGTTCAAATTTGGCCGAAAGGATTAAGAACTGAAATGTTACTTTGTCTTTAAGTGGCACTTGACACATCTATCATTGGAGTAATCTTCTGAAAGATCTAAGCATCAGACCCCGAATCCCATATGAGGGGAGGTTTGTGCAACAGTGTGCTCAACAGTGGGAAATTCAATATCATCAGCCTATCAAAGTCCCATTGCACGCGGGGATATGTCTCCTTGGTAGTACGAGCTCCACCGCTGCTCCTTTATGGTTGTATTGGCTTTAACTATTATCATCACATGTTAGTGGTGATAGAAAGGACAGACGTGCGATGGCTTTAACGTACCCTCCGACGCACGGGGGTACCACACCGACATCTTCGTAACTCCGCGCTGGCATTAAAAATTTTTGATACAAAAATCCATGTCTAATAATTCATTGCTGAATAAACGATGGAATCGAACCCAGTTCCTCGTGATACATAGTTGCTAACTTTTGACTAACGAGGCCACTCATAGACCAGTTACTCTAAGGCTAAAATCTAAAGAGGGTACTTTAACTTTGCTCAACTAAATCTAGTGTTAAAATGAATTAAACATATATTGGCCACATAACGGTGTCTCGTTAACTGAGTCTTAAGTCCGAGGTAAGGCTAACAGTGTGTGTGAAGCGGTGATAGCCAAGTGGTCAGGGCGTCAGCCTTCTAATCAAAGGTCGGCGGTTCGAATCCGGGCACGCACCTATAACTTTTCGGAGTTATGTGCGTTTAAAAAAAAATTAAAAATCACTTGCTTCAACGGTGAAGAAAAACATCGTGAGGAAACCTGCACGCCTGAGAGTTCTCCATAATGTTCTCAAAGGTGTGTACAGTCTGCCAATCCGCACATGGCCAGCGTGGTGGATTATGGCCAAACCTTTCTCATATTGAGAGGAGACCCGTGCTCTGTAGTGAGCCGACAATGGGTTGTTCATGATGAAGGCTAACAGTTAAAACGGAATTATATAGATTCAGATTTATGTTGTGGCATAATTCTGTGTGTCGTATTAAATATAAAGTTAGCTATATAGATCTCGGGCCGAATCTCGCGGACTGCACGCTATAAATATTTCAGCGAGGCTTATCGGGCCGTCGCAGGTCTTTGTCTGGTTATCTAATCTGTGACAGATACCTACTGCAGTATCTGGGACCTTGGGCCGTTTAGTTTTTTTAGTTACTGAGCGTTACGTAAAACTTCGTACAAGTTAAACTACAGTTAATTCAGTTACAGAAAATATTACTCTTTACACAACATTGGCTTTTATTTGCATTTTGAAAAAAAATCACTCAGCGGGCGGTACAGATTGACCTCGGTGGCGCAGTGCGTGCGATGTCGCATTATAAATTTTATGGTCCTGGGTTCGATTCCCGGATCAAGACTGGTCTGGTGGTAGGCTTCGGCCGTGGCTAGTTACCCTACGGACAAAGACGTGTCGCCAACCGATTTAGCGTTCCGGCAGCATATCGCGTAGAAACCAATTAGGAATGTGGGTTTACCATACCCCTAACAGGTTAGCACGCTACCATCTTAGAATGCATCATCACTTACCATCAAGTGAGAATGCCGTCAAGGGTTAACTTGTAGTGTATAAAAAAAGATACACGGAATATCTTTAAGTATTAAATTAGAAATCAGGAGATAGTCTTAACCAGAATACCATTCTGGTTAAGACTATGGATCTCCGGATTACTACATCATTATTATCATCATCATGATCAACGCATTGCACTACAGAGCACGGGTCTCTTCCCAATATGAGAAGGGTTTTGGTAGACTTCAGACTACTTTGAGAACATTATGGAGAACTCTCAAGCGTGCAGGTCTCCTCACGATGTTTTCCTTCACCGTTGAAGCGAATGGTATTTTAATTGCTTAAAAACGCACATAGCTCCGGTAAGTTATAGGGTGCGTGCCCGGGTTCGAACCCGCAACCTCTAATTAGGAGTCCTAACCACATGAGGAGGCATGCACTGATGCTAGGCTATCACTGCTGCTACTACCAAAACATAAGAACTATTTATAATTCCATGGACTATCCCTGGCATGGTCCGTCGTGTCCCAGGTGGGGAAGGCCGACCAGCTCCCAGCGCTAGATTTATCAATCTATATCGTAACATTTCAGCCGTAAAACCGTCCCATCTGTGCAAACAAGAGCCGCTAAGGCTCGGCACAGACGTAGCAACTGGTTACTTCGTAACATATCATTAACGTATTTATTAGCGTATTTATTTACCCGCGATGTTACTAGCTAGATTTGATAGCAATGTTACTGTGATAATTTCAACACCGTGTTTTAATTTAAGTTTTCCTTGGACTTGTTAATATTTTAAAGAGTTTAAGTTTCCTTGCGATTGTTAACTTCATCAGCTAGTGAGCAGTTATTGGTTGCTGTGACTTAGGAAACAAACACGCCCAGTGTTGTCAGTGGTGAAAACCAGCTTTTTGATACAACTACGATTGTTATCTTTCATTTAAATTAAGTTATAAATTGTAATAAAGAGGAATTTATTAAGTTGCTGGCAAACGAAATAATTAATAAAACAAACTCGCAAAAATACACCATTAATAATTAACTCATTTCTCGAAATCCTAATTTAATAGGATTTGAAAAGACGTAACCTTGTGTTTACTTTAAACCGCAGCCATTCTGTACCTAAAAACATCAGGATATGTTCTAATTAGCATTCGAGAGGGACAGTAACGTCGATGCATAACAAAAGAATCATGCACGTCGTTTATATGCCAATATTTGGAAATAGATTGATAAGGAACGTCATAAAAAGCTTGTTGCCGGCAGCCAGTCGCCGAAACTTGAAGGACAAAGTCGCGACGCGTGCGCATCACCTAAATCTGACGTCAACCGAGACACAAGACGAGCACGTGCCTTGCTTATCGAGTTATCACTCTTTAGTATTTGCATTACACGTTAGTCTTCGCGAAGATAATATTGTACACCGTAAAAGATATTTTTGGCTTTATGAAACATTATTCAACCTGCTGTTACAGATAATGGGAATTACGTAAGTTATTTATCAACGTAATAACTGCCTAAGTTGAGTCAAGGCTAGACCGAACTAACATGTCCACGGTGGCGTGAAAATAATGTCCAACTGCCGAGCAATCGAAGTTCTAAAGCTGGCATATCTTGTCGTTGGTTGACGCAACCGTTGGACAAGGGTCCATATCAGAGAAATAACCTGTATAAAGACCTCATTTATATTCAACACAATCCATTGTTTTTTTTAAGTTTACAGATATAAATATAATAAATTACCTATTGATATCTTGGAGATGTCTATCAATAAGTTCAAAGTTATTGATAGACATCTCCAAAACGAAAGCTTGTAGAAAAACCATATTACGATATTAAGGATTATATAAACGATAAAAAAGCTTGGGTGTGAATTGCTCTATCTCCATAGGTACTATAGTTTATTATTAATTTTATTCAATATGTGAGATGGTGATAACGAAAAAAAAGAAAAACCCCGGCTAAGTTTGTTGTGAGCTTCTTGGACCGGGGCGCGTTTGGAACCCTCATAGCTTTAGATTTAAGTTTACGATTATAGTTATCACCATGAAGTAACTACTGTGTAAATTATTGACGCGTCAAAAGTGCCGTTTTAAGGACTATTTGAATAAAGATTATTTTGAATTTGAATTATAATTACATACATACATTACATTTTATTTATTTTTTAAAGATTTTTAGTTTTACGTTAATCTAAGTTTTATTTTAAGTTATATATGTATTTCCTATACTAAGATTGCAAGTAAATGTTATGTCCTATAGATTGCAATAAAGTTATATTACATACATACATGCCACGTGAACGGTGGATGTTTGATTCTCCTTCAAACCCCCCCAAGTTGGTCACACATCCATTTACAGATCGAGTCAATGTAGCGTTGCAGGATTTTTTAAAGCCTTAATCGACCTTCACTAATATAATAAAGGCGATTTGTATGGAGATTAATTGGATTAACACATAGGCTACTTTTTATCGCGGGAAAATATACGATCAACGCCGGATTAGTGATCTTTTTGTTTTATACACTACAAGTTAGATGGTAGCGGGCTAACCTGTAAGGGGTATGGTAAGCTCGCACTCCTAATTGGTTTCTACGCGACATCGTGCCGGAACGCTTAATCGCTTGGCGACACGCTTTTGTCGGTAGGGTGGTAACTAGCCACGGCAAAAGCCTCCCACCAGACCAGACTCCAGCCGGGAATCGAACCCAGGACCTCTAACTTCACAGCACACACTGTGCCACGAAGGTCGTAACGGAGGTGTTAAACTGATTTTAACGTCAATGCGCTACAACTATATCCTATACTTCGTGTTAGCCATGTAAATATATACATATATAAAAATAGACTATGCGAGTCATATTATTCAGTAGTATATGAAACTTATTGGTGTGTCAACTGAGACACAAATTACCAACGTGAACGTCCCGGGGGAAACCTGGCTACATAATAAGTATGATAAGAAATCGGAAAAAATATACAGGAACAAGCCAATATATATATACCGATAATACCGATATAGCTCAGCGAGTTGCGAAGCTAAAGTGGCAATGGTACTGGTGCTGGAATGGCAACCCTGCACTCATAATCGTAGCGTTGGTCGACCCCCAACTAGGTGGACAGACGATATCAAACGAGACGCAGGGAGCCGCTGGGAACAAGCGGCCTAAGACTAGAACTGTCTACAACAGACCTATATCCAGCAGTGGACGTCAATCGGTTCATATGATGAATATGAGAGAGGAACCCTGTGTCCAGCTGTGGCATGTCAATGGGCTGATAAGGCTTATGAGGTGATTATGATAAATAGATTCGGTAAGTGAAGAGAAAAGCTGAAAAACGCCACCTAAAACGTTTATCACAGTTGCCTATTCCACTCGGCAAAATTGAACTCTGAAGCCTATTCGATGGACCAGTTATTAGACACATTTGAATTTCACTCATTCATTTTTGTTACTATTGCCATTCAATTGTTAACAATGCTTACAAAATTATGAAACTAAAGTGAAACAAACATAACACATTATTTTCATTATTGTTAATAATTAAACTCTTTTTTTTTTTTTATTAAAATATCACTTGCTTCAACGGTGAAGGACTATGGCCAAACCCTTCTCATATTGAGAGGAGACCCGTGCTCTGCAGTGAGCCGGTAATGGGTTGTTTATGATGATGATGATTTAAATATTGCAAAGTTCACTAAGTACATAAAAAGGTACAAGTACAGGAAGGGCTAAACAGAGTTTGCTAATTTTTTATTTTCACAAAATTTAAAATCTAATATTTTCGATGACAGTTTTTGATCTTAAACAGAGAGGAAGTGCACATAGCACGTAAAGAAACAAACTTAGCAAAAAAATCATGTTTTTATTAATTAAATTACTAACATACCTAATATGTTTTTTATTACAATTCGTACAAAGCTTAAGTTATGAAGATATTAATATTTGGTATACAATAACCGGTTCTTTAAGCTTCTACGTTTAAATCAACATAAATCCGTTAAGTAGCCTTTAGGGTTCCGTAGTATAACATAAAAAGATAAAAAACTATAGATACTTCCCATTTTTTTTATTAAAACAAATAAATGCAGGCGAAGTCTACATCGATCTTAGTGACTGAATTAATATATCTTAATTATACGCCTCAGAAAATAATACATAGGCTAATAATAAAATGCAAATACAATAAAGCGGTAAGATATAAGGTGTAATTTGACGGCCCTACCGCTAAAATATAGATGCATGATAGGTGATCCAACACAAAATAATTGTATATTTCCTTTATTACTTTATTTATTTCTCTCTTATACATCCGTAATATATAGATATATGTAGAGATACCGTATAAATAACTAAAATATATTATTAAAAGGAGTCCATTTAGGCAAAGTTCCGAGGATAGAGGTAGCTAGCAGCTCTTCGGTCTCCTGTGATGTCGACTAACCTTTTTGCTATTTCCTTTTGGAACACTGCCAGTATCTTCGGAACCTTGCCTAAAGGGACTCTTTTTAATAATATATTTTAGTTATGATAATATATTTTTTTAAGTTTTAGGTTCAATCAAAGGTTTATTTTAAGTTTCAGTTGTTATAATTATAAGTAAGTATATGAATTTTGTTAATTAAATATATCCGTATAGATCAGTTCAGCCGAATGTCGGTTACGTCGAGCCAATAGAAACAATTGTGCATTTAATAATGTAAAAATCACGGAACCTGCCTTATAAGTGTTCTGTCATACACTTGACCAGTTTTTTATAGTACTGTCAGGGCTATTGGCCTACGTTTCGGTATGTAACATGCGACCTTCATGTACAATCGAGTAATACATTTTAACAAGCACTATCTAGCAAGCTTTTAGTGCAAGTCGCCAAAAATTGTGATGAAAATACAGTTAAGGTAAGTCTTAGTAGTCCCTTAGCCTTTCGCAATTTTGTATACGTTATAAGTATATATATTATAAGATTAAAAGTCTAAATTTCACCAGTGTATTTTTTTGTGTATTTTTTTTCTAATGCTGAAATGTGTTTACGCATCCTTCCAGAAGCGATGCAGGCAGAACTGCGCCGCTTCCGACGGGGTATGTGGGAGTCGCCGGCGGCCAGAGTGGCAACTAGAATTCCCACCAAAACCTTGCAATGCTCCTTCGTGTCGTGGTGGCTGGGTCACGTGAACGCTCGCGCACTCGTCCGCAACCCAGGCAGCAGTGCTCTAACATGGTGTTATTAATATTTAAATATACAATTAAATTGACGGACGCTACCAACAAGACGTAACTGACCCGTCTAACTAGGCACCAACAATAATATTATTAAGCTTATAAACAAATAACTTCGACGTCTTAAAAAACCGTTTAGAGAAGTTTTAATATCGCGGCCTCGAATCTAGTTCGAACTGGTTTCAAAACTAGTCGAGGCCACGTTATGTTATTAGGGGTCTGTACCAAAAATATTAAAGTTCACGAAAACGTTTTTAATACCCAGCAGAAAAGTTCTAGTGACGTCACGGCCACTGATGACCACTAACGTAGTGTTGGAGTTTCTGGCTGGACCGCGGTCGAGTGCACAAGTGTTCTCGAGACCCAGCCACCAGGCGACGCGAAGGAGCATCGCTGGGTTTTAGTGGGTATTCTGGTCGCCAGCCTGGCCGCCGGGGAGTCCCACATACCCCGTCAGAAGCGGCGCAGTCTTGCCTGCGTCGCCTCCGGAGGGGATGCGTAAAAGCATTTCCCAGCGTGAGAAAAAAAAAGTGTTAGTTTACTGAAGTGCACAAAACGCGCGATGTTGTCGACATTAGGGTCATCAGGGTCGATGTCTGTCGATTTAGCCAGCCGGCTCAATTCTATGAGTGATAATGATCTGTAAATTAACCACTTCACGGGCCAAGAACCTAGTGAGTCCAACTGGGCGGGTTTAATTTTGCTTTGGTAAAGAACGGACTTTCAGATTAGAATAAAGCGTCTTAAATAACGATTCATCAAAATTCGAATTAGCCGTTTGAGAAATCCAACCGTAAGTTTCCAGCTGTCAAATGATGTCAGATGTCAAATGATAAATAAGTTTATCTTACGCAATCGCATCTCATCCACACGGTACCATATTGTTACCGTGTCGCAAAGTTACATAGGTAAACCAAGTTTTTGCATAACTAAATGCCAGCAAGTACAGGTGTGAGCTTTTTTATAGACCATGGCGCGTTGGGAACCCTCGTAGCTTTAGTTTTAAGTTAATTCATATAGTTATAACCACCAAATCACTATATATAATGCAAATTAATAATACGTGTTTACATATGATATACATAATTAATTGATAGTAATGCCTTTTGGAGGGATATTTAAATTAAGTTTTTGATAGATGGCGTGCTTTCATAGATAAGTATGATAAGTATTCGTTTTAAATTTACGAAATAACGTACAATTTGAAGTTTGTACATGTAGTACATGCTACCTAGTTCTAGTAGTAGTTTTATTTGTAAAATCAATGTGTTGTCTTTCAGTTTTACTAGGTACGGAGCCCTCTCTAACTATCCGTCATTGCACGAGTCTCTTTACTGTCTGGGCGGGGATCAAGCTGTCCTGATTCTCTCTTTTAGCGCGAGAGTCCTGTTGCTGAGGCTAGGGCCGCTGGTAGATGTCCCGAAAGTATACAATGGGTTCACCGGGCGTTCAACAAATCCCGCGAGTAGGAAATGCCATGATGGTTTTTAGTTCGGGTATACCCCAATGATGAGAGTAGGGAGGTGGTCCACACATAAAGTCCTGTCCAACAGATGGAGGAAGTCATAAAGCTTTTCCACCACGACAAAAAAAAGGTACGGAGCCCTCTGTGCGTTATTCTGACACGCACGTGGCCTGTTTCACTTTTTGTTGGTTGTTGTGTACAATTTTAGAAAAGTTTTTGCGCGTAGACCCCGGTGATTGTATGAGGTTGATAAAAAGGTTTTTATTTTGGTTTATTAGGAATGTTTTCGTACAAGTTCGTTATATAATCGTTAGCGAGATTCTTTTCACGGCTTCGTATGACTACGAGAACCGTTATAGTATAAAAAGATTGTCTCAACTTGATTCATTATAATCGAACTTAGTACAGCCGTAAGATACGAAGATTTTAAGGACACATTTTGGTTTAAGTTGCTACAAATTAATGAATATCATCATGTTTACTGTCAAACATTTTGTTGTCCATACACCTATTTGATGATTTACAGAATTGAAATTTGGTTTTGGTTGAAAGTTTTAAGCGGAGGATGGACAATTTTATTGAGAATTTTACTGAGTGAATAAGGTGTATCATTTGTTAATGCTATGTTTACTAAAAGTTGGCTACTTGTATATTTTTTAAATAGTTTTAATTTTAATTTATTGTATGGTTTATTTTAAAAACATTTGTATCTCCGAAGATCAGTTTTGGATGTATGTATGCAGTGATGACGTATTGCTCTGACATTTTTCACGACCCCCGTAGCGTAGCAGGTGCGCTGTAGCATTATAAAGTTGGAAGTCCTGGGTTCGATTCCCGGCTCGGGTCTCGTCTAGTGGGAGGATTCAGCCGTGACTAGTTACCCTACCGACATAGACCAGTCGCCAACGATTTAGCGTTCCGGCACTATGTCGCGTATAAACTAATTAGGTATGTGTTTACTACACCCCTAACAGATAAACCCGCTACCATATTAGCATCATCACTAACTAACTACCAGGTAACATTGTCGTCGAGGCTATCTTAAGTGGATAAAAAAAAAGGTTTGTTTATAGGTATCGTTATCTACGACCTGATAAGGAAGCTCGAACCTGATAAGGAAGCTATTGCGGTCGAGTGCACAAGTGTTCCCGTGACCCAGCCACCAGGCGACGCGAAGGAACATCGCTGGGTTTTAGTGGGTATTCTGGTCGCCAGTCTAGCCACCGGGGAGTCCCACATACCCCGTCGGAAGCGGCGCAGTCTTGCCTGCATCGCTTCCGGAGGGGATGCGTAAACGCATTTCCCAGCGAAAAAAAAAAAGCTCAAAGTCACTCAACACACATACATTAAAAGCTTGCAATAATAGATTTTATATCCGAGAGATTTCGTTACATCTTTTTAACACTTGTAATGAGGCCTTGTGACTTTAGCATAGGTATGAGGCCTTATAAAGCAGTGCGCGTTACTCTTTCGAGACAAGGTTAAATTGAAAACCAGATTTATAAATCACTCAACACACATACATTAAAAGCTTGCAATAATAGATTTTATATCCGAGAGATTTCGTTACATCTTTTTTACCACTTGTAATGAGGCCTTGTGACTTTAGCATAGGTATGAGGCCTTATAAAGCAGTGCGCGTTACTGTTTCGAGACAAGGTTAAATTGAAAACCAGATTTATAAATTAGTTTAACTGGTATCATGAATATCGTGAACAGTATAGAGTTTTTGAGTTACTAAAACGTGATTTTTCAAACATTCCCTGACACGGTTTTAGTATTTATCAAAATCCTCCTATGCCTCAAAGATTCGGATCTGGTCTTGACCGCCATCTTGATAGAATGCCTCCGTATACATCGCGGACAAACGACCAGACCCACATTTGTCTGGTCAGAAATGTGACCCACATTTCTCTGATCATTTTCTCTACTATTATTTCGGGACATTTTGTCTGGTCTAGTCCGGTCGGTTTCGGCCGTGGCTAGTTGCCACTCCATCGACTAAGAATAGGGATGAAATTCCGAAAAGCACATGCCACAGATGAATTTATATTATACCAAATATCAGATCGCTCGTCGGTATGTGTTTTTCGGAAATACACCCAAGAAAAAAATATATACGAAGTGATATTAGTCAAAGTTTTAAAGTGACATTTGAGATGGTGATAACGAAAAGAATAACTAGCTTGTTTATGAAGTATTGATCTAATAAGATAGCTTAATTAATTTAGACATGTGAGATGATGATAACGATAATAATAGTTACCACCCGGCTTCTACTTAGACGAGGCTGCGTTTGGAACCATCATCGCTTTAGTTTTAAGGTCACGAATGTAGTTATCACCATCAACTCACTACTATATAGTTGACGCATCGAAAGTGCCTTTTAAAGGATTATTTGAAGTCGCATCTCGCACTCTGCACTCAAGTTAGCCGTTGACCATTTTAGACTGCATCATCACTTATCACCAGGCGAGACTGCATACAGAGGCTGGCTATAGGCATTCCAGTTTGAATCATTTTAGATTAGAAAAAGTGGCATATTATTTTTTAAGCAGGATTATTTGAAATCGCATCTCACACTCGGCACTCAAGTCAGCCGTTGACTATCTTAGACTGCATCACCAGGCGAGATTGCATACAGAGGCTGGCTATAGGCATTCCAGTTTGAATCATTTTAGATTAGAAGAATTGGCATATTATGTTTTAAGCAGAAGATTAGGCAATGGAGAAAAGAGATAACACTTTTTCAAAACAACATTCCATCTCATGTGTTTCCCGGTATTGCTAACTGCCGTATCACTTATCCGCTGTGTCATTTCGAACTAAAACAAGTTTCGCTCCGTCAACAGAAACAACCTGCGCAGGAGTTAGACTCGCCCACGATATGTTTCACGCTAAATGAAACACTACAGCCGACTTTATATTATGATTAGCAAAATACATAAAAAAAAAGTTGCCCGAAACTTTAAACTCGTAGCTGATAGTAGAATATACGTTGAAGATGCGCGATGAGCTCAAGTGCGCGTTATGCCGTTTACCGTGACGGCAAACGGATCGCTTTTACCGCCAAGATGCGCCAGTAGATGTTTCACTTTAACTTGCTGTTATAATAGCGATAGAAAGACACACTATGAACATTTTATCTCATACACACTGACAGACAGATGGGTTAGTAAAGGACGTATATCATATTACGATATTAAGGATCATATAAACGATAAAAAAGCTTTGGTGTGACCTGGTAGCGATTTGAACCCTTTTGAAGCTTTAGTTTTAAGTTGGCGAGAATAGTTATCACCATCCTTCACGAATAGACATAATGAAAATGTGATTTATATATGAACGATTCATAAATGCATGTTATAAGGTTTATATATATAAAGATATTTTTGATTTTGATTTGATTTGTCTTATAAGTCTTCATCCCCCGAAGTTTTTATTTGTCTTATAAGTGGGGATAAAGGTGGGAGGAGGTAAACAATTGCAGTGTATTCATTATCTAACATATCGACATGTTAACACGTAGATTAGCGCCCGCCGGAAGTTGTTATCAAGCCACTAAACTCGAGTGATATTAGGAGTGATAGAAATACCTAATGCCTTACAAACCTAATACAGTGGAAAAACCATAAAAAAAGCATTTACTGAAAACCCAAAGTTAAGTCAACTCAAGTTGTTTTCAAACAAAAGCTTTCTGACTGTTTCTCTTTTTAATCGAATTTAAAAAGCGCAGGAGGATAAAAATTAGGTCGTATATATTTTTTTTTTCGTTACATCTGGACTCCGTCATTTGTTAACCGTAATATATATACTGACTATCCACAGATTAAAACTTAAAGAACTAACTGACTAACCACCTCTATGGCGCCACACTTTAAGTCACTTGGGAACTAATATTTAAAATAAAACTTTATTGTAATCCAATTATATTTTCTTTTTAGTTCCTGAGCGTTTAATTAAAACTATTTTTTTTAATTTAAATGTATTTTTACATATACGCGGACGAAGTCGCGGGCATTGACTCAATACAAATAGAGCATCATCATGATCAACCCATTACCGGCTCACTACAGAGCACGGGTCTGGGTTTGGCTATAGTCCACCACGCTGGCCATGTGCGGATTGGCAGACTTCAAACGACTTTGAGAACACTATGGAGAACTCTCAGGCGTGTTTCCTCACGATGTTTTCCTTCACCGTTAAAGCAAGTGATATATATTTTTTTTTTTAAACGCACATAACTCCGAAAAGTTAGAGGTGCGTGCCCAGATTCGAACCGCCGACCTCTGATTAGGAGGCTGACACCCAAACCACTAGGCTATCACCGTAAATAGAGAAAACTAGTATTATAATTCAAATTCAAATTCAAATTCAAAATAATCTTTATTCAAATAGTCCTTAAAAAGGCACTTTTGACGCGTCAATAATTTACATAGTAGTTATTTCATGGTGATAACTATATTCGTAAACTTAAAACTAAAGCTATGAGGGTTCCAAACGCGCCCCGGTCTAAGAAGAAGCCCACAACAAACTTAGCCGGGGTTTTTCTTTTTTTCGTTATCACCATCTCACATAATGCATAACAAACTATAATACCTATGGAGATAGAGCAATTCACACCCAAGCTTTTTTATCGTTTATATAATCCTTAATATCGTAATATGATTTTTCTACAAGCTTTAATAATATAGTATTATCCCGAAAAACCCACTCATATAATAAATTCAAAAGTTGTTGTTGGTTTGCCCTTCACGCTTTAATTGCTCAACGGGTTTTAATAAAAACTGGTATTGGAATAATAAACAATACGATTATTTCAATCACGAACGATATAGATACTAATAGTGTAATGTGAAAGTGACATTGTTAACTAAAACAAAGGCAAAAAAGGAGAGACAAAGTACAAGCTCGAATAATTAAAAAAAAAATTAGATGTACAGCCAAAGATCCTAGATTATGAGTTTAATAAGATTTCTAAATCACCAATTAACATTGCAACTGTCCGCAACAGAACAGTGTCACTCTGCAAATGAATACAGAAATACCAATTTATCACATCTCGATCTACTACAAGGTCACGGCTAATATGTCTATTCTGTGACTGCGCGGGCGCACTGTATTACACACTGTCAAAACAACAGCCGTCTCTATCGCACTTGTGAGCAAAACGTTGGTGGGTACGAAACGGATTCAATGGGTGTAAACACAAACTGTCTAGCGGACGGCAGATCAATCAGAGGACTTCAGTTTAGTCCGCATTCTCGGCTGAAAATAAATCATTAACGAAATTTCGTACAGCGATGCATCTTCTCTGACGAGCCAATTATAAGTTTACGATAGATTCGTTGTCTAATTAGCAATCAGTCTGAAAAGTTACTGTTAGTTAACGTATTTAATTTGTTATTAATTTAATTAATAATCTAGAGCAGCCATTAAATAAACAAACTAGTTTGATATTATTTGCTGTTTCTATGCATCCGATTCTGACCTTTGTTGTTTTATAGATTGTAGATCTAAACATATCTATTATTATATTAATTGAAGTAACTTATGATATATTTACCAGTCTCGAGGTTATATTATGAATAGACCACATATTTAATAGAAACAAGTGTTACTTTGCGGAAGTCCATGGTATACAAAAAACATTAATTTGCTGTAATCCGTGGAAAATTGGCAAATCTGAACGGTGCATTTATAATATTTAATTTGAAATTTTTATGTTTATTTATTAGCTGTTGTGTAATAGTGTAATGTGTTGTAAAATATCACTTGCTTCATCGGTGAAGGAAAACATCGTGAGGAAACCTGCACGCTGAGACTTCTCCATAATGTTCTCAAAGGCGTGTGAAGTCTGCCAATCCGCACATGGCCAGCGTGGTGGACTATGGCCAAACCCTTCTCATATTGAGAGGAGACCCGTGCTCTGTATAGTCCATTGAAATGTTACATTTTTTAGGCCTTACCTTGCGTTTTTTAGAGGACGCAATTTTATTTTTTTGATGTGTTGGGGGGGTCAGTGTAAAGCTAAAACCAAGTTTGTGGGGTCGCCACCCTTGTCCCACGGCCGCCATCTTGAAAATAGGGGTTGAAATGGTTTTTACGGAATATCTCTTAAACTATTTTTTTGATAAAAAAAAATTATTAACATTTTTTGTTGCAAATTAAATTCTCTACAACTTTGGTCCAGTAACTTTTTGTCGTAGAACTATAAATAAAAAAGTTATAGGTGAAAATGTTCAGAAATTCGAAAAAAAAAATTCTATTTTTCGATATAACTTTTTTTTTTATCATTTTACGAAAAAATGATCTCAGACCATTTTTGTTGATCGTTTTTTAAGGAACAACTTTTATTAGCAACATTTTTTCATTAAGTCAATAGCTAAGGTTTTACAGCGCTCCGAAGTGAGTACTATTTTTCAGTACTCTTAACTATACATATATCCGTTATTTTTTTTTTTTTTTTTAATTTTGTTATTATAATTTTTTTAATTATGAATAATTAATTATTGACTCTTTTCCACTCTATTACAGAATTTTACAATTATTGATTTTTAAAATAATTTTAAATTTGATGGCCGTTTCCGAGAATACTGTTCTGCATTCTCGGAAAAAGGTTTCACTGTTGACCAAGCAGAATCAGATGCAGACACTCTTATCGTTCGCTCTGCTCTTGCTGCATCTCCATTATTCGATACCGTTACTATTGTAGCTGAAGATATTGACATACTGATATTGCTCACAGCACTTGGTAGAGAACAAGCAAATGTATTTTTTTTGAAACCATCAAAAGGACGAACAGCAGAACAATTATATTGTGCGTCAGGTTTTATTTACGGAGATGTCATTGCGGACAACTTGCTGTTTCTTCATGCTTTTTCAGGATGTGACACAACTTCAGCTCCTTACAATATCGGTAAAATGAAATTTTTGGAAAACCCTGGAAAAACATTTAGAGTCTGCAAGTGGAACGGCTTTGTTTCTCAACAAGAGAGTTGACCCTGCTTTACTCATTGTAATTGGTGAACGTTTTTTTATCTCTTTATACGGTGGTAATAAAGATGATAATTCTCTTGATAGCCTAAGATACAAACAATTCACCAAGGCAGTGACAAAAAGTACATTTAACTTATCTTCACTTCCTCCAACAGCTCGCTTTCATACTTTACGAGTCTACCATCAGGTCCAGTCGTGGCTTGGTAATTACATTGATCCTGAAGACTGGGGCTGGAAAAAAAGTGGAAAATTATTGATGCCAGTGCAGAGTTCTAAACCTCCAGCACACCCTGAGCTTCTAAAATTGATCTTTTGCAAATGCAAAGGAAACTGCGGAGCGATGTGTGGATGTCGAAAAGCAGGGCTAAAATGATCTGCAGTGTGCTTCCATTGTTCTGGAGAGACTTGCAGCAACGTAATGGAGCTCTCAGAATTAATAAATGAAAATGACTTTGACGATGAACCGCCGACATTAACACCCCTTCCTTCTCCAGTTCCCCCACTGATATTTAATTCAGGAAGCCGATCAGATGCTGAGCCGCAGCCTGGTCCATCGAAAAGACTGAGGACGGAGTAGTTCAAATTTAGAAAATCATCGTGGATTATGCCTATTGGGGATACCACGTAAAAAAAAAAACGCGCCTCTAGACTCTACCTCGTGGGTGGTGGGGAAAAGAGTCAATAATTAATTATTCATAATTAAAAAAATTATAATAACAAAATTAAAAAAAAAAAAAAAAATAACGAATATATGTGTATAGTTAAGAGTACTGAAAAATAGTACTCACTTCGGAGCGCTGTAAAACCTTAGCTATTGACTTAATGAAAAAATGTTGCTAATAAAAGTTATTCCTTAAAAAACGATCAACAAAAATGGTCTGAGATCATTTTTTCGTAAAATGATAAAAAAAAAAGTTATATCGAAAAATATAAATTTTTTTTTCGAATTTCTGAACATTTTCACCTATAACTTTTTTATTTATAGTTCTACGACAAAAAGTTACTGGACCAAAGTTGTAGAGAATTTAATTTGCAACAAAAAATGTTAATAATTTTTTTTTATCAAAAAAATAGTTTAAGAGATATTCCGTAAAAACCATTTCAACCCCTATTTTCAAGATGGCGGCCGTGGGACAAGGGTGGCGACCCCACAAACTTGGTTTTAGCTTTACACTGACCCCCCCTACACATCAAAAAAATAAAATTGCGTCCTCTAAAAAACGCAACCCCAAATGTAACTTTTCAATGGACGTGAGCCGGTAATGAGTTGATCATGATTATGTTTATTTATTTATTTTGTTCAACTCGGTCGCTAAACACATCGACCTGTTCAGTTGCCCACTGGGCGAGTTCACAAAGGCCACAACGTTTTTGTTAAGTTTTGTATAAAGTATTCAAGTTGTATAAAATAAATAGTAACATTAAAAATCAATAATTTAAGTTACTTAAGCAATCGTATTAGGTTAGCCTGTACTGATAGTCAGATAATTAAATTATCTTACAAATAAATATATAAAATAATTTCCTCAATTTTATCCTCAAAAGATTTCGACTTTCGTAAATACGTGAAGTTTGTTACAAGAAGACTACTTTGAAAAGATTTAAGCATGCATTGTTTGGAACTTTTCGGTTTGAATTTGAAATGACAAGTCTTATAGAGTGACGAAAAAGCGAAAAAACGCAAATAAGCTGTGCGTACATAAATAACTTTTCTTATCACGAATCTTAAAGTAAATGATAAGTTGATGAATGATAAATGATAAGACATCAGTGATAAGTGTTGATATTGCGCGTAGTATACATAAGAACGTACTATAGGCGGCCATATTTTCATAGACATTGGTGGCATGAGATATGATTTGCATATCATTTGCATATAGTAACAAATTTCCTACCTAGTCAGCCCAGATTTTTTCGATTTAAAAGTAGTCTATGCCACTCTCCTGTTAATAAACAATAGGTATCTGTATATATTTATATCTTTATATGTGTGTCACTTAATTATGTTTTATTTAGTATGTAAAGTAAATGTAATTTCTCATTATAACAACTTAACTTATTGGACTATATATATATTTTAAAAGGTTCCTTTCATAAAAGTTTGGAGGATGTTTCACGCCTTTGGACATTATCGTTATTTCTTTTTATTTGTTTAAAAATCCAAATATTATAATGTGCATTAAATAATGTATCTATCTGTCCAATACAAGCATGAACACAAATCCACTTTAATATTAATAAGTAAAGATTATTTAGTGTTGTCTCCTATGCATAATCTCTTTTAATGGTATATTCATGACATTATCTCATAATATTATTATGATTTCATCGATGTCCAAAGCTGATATGGATATAGTTAATAATAAAAAAAAACCTAGTTCGTAGTTATTTTGTTATCTTATTATCATCAAACTAGAATATCGTATTCGGCTTCTATAAATATCTCAGTTCAGATAGTGTTATAAAAAAAGCCATTTATTCAACTACCGAGTCAATAAAAAATAATAATTATATCATAGTTTTTTTTTTAACAAGTATCAGTCCAATATTCTGGCGTCTAAAAGTCGCCTCTCTGGTTCCTCTTATTTGCATCCCTGGTCCATAGTGGGCCACTGAAGTGAAGGAACAAGTCTGCCCACCGTCTTCTTGGTCTTCCACTTGGCCACCCCCCAGCTCAGCTCAAAAATATTAATGATGATGATTGTTGAATGCATTTCATTGTTTCATACAGACAGATGGCGGTGGGCTACTTTTGGCTCGCGCTATCGTTTGGATCAAACCAAAACATATAAGCAGATTGTAGTTCCTCACTGCATCGGCAACACCTGAACTTTAGTACCTATGATACAATTATACTGATGTTATTATTTACAGATATGATTTAGACATTAGTTTGTTCATGGTCCTTAGAGTCGGAGGTGAAATCCTCAAGCATTGACGGTTTGTATTGTCACATAGAAAGCAGAAAGATGTGATAGCCTAGTGGTTAGGGCGTCAGCCTTGTAAACAGAGGTCGGCGGTTCGAATCCGGGCACGCACCTCTAACTGTTCGGAGTTATGTGCGTTTTAAAAAAAAATTAAATATCACTTATTTCAGTGGTGAAGTAAAACATCGTGAGGAAACCTGCACGCCTGAGAGTTCTCCATAATGTTCTCAAAGGCGTGTGAAGTCTGTCAATCCGCACATGGCCAGCGTGGTGGACTATGGCCAAACCCTTCTCATACTGAGAGGAGACCCGTGCTCTTTAGTGAGCCGGTAATGGGTTGATCATGGCAAAAAGCAGTGGTGGATTGCCACTGAAGTGTGCACCGGATAGATGCCGGTGACGGTGGTGTGGTGATCAACAATGAAAGACTTTAAATAAGAAATATATATATATATATTATTATAGATACCTAAATTATATCTATATGAAACAGTAAAATGTCCCCGTCCTGTTCTGTCCCCGGTCAGGACAAAACGTAAGTTTTGTATGGGTCGGGCGAGCATACAAGTGAGCTTTATCACAACAAACTGTACATTGATAGTAATTAATAACTTTTAAGGAAATAGCAAAAAGGTAAGTCACCTTCATAGGAGGCCGAAGAGCTGCCAGTTACCTAAAAAAAATTATTACTAACAACGACAAAGACGTGTCGCCAAGCGATTTAGCGTTCCGGCACTATATCGCGTAGAAACCAATAGGAGTATGGGTCTATCATACCCTTAACAGGTTAGCCCGCTTCCATCTTAGACTGCATCATCATTTACTTCGGGTGAGATTGCCGTCAAGGGCTAAATTGTAGTGTGTATAAAAAGCACTTACGATGCAACCGTTGGTCATGTCCAAAGAAGCCCAGACGATCAAATGTTTGCTCTATACATGAAAAAAGCTCAGCTAAATAACATAGCACAAAACCGTACTAAATGGAGATTGCTGATTTAAAAAGTCGACCTCCTGGTGAAATAAGATATAGGAGGAATGAAACCTAATAAAAGTAAGTAAATTAAATAAGAATTACTTACTATAAATTCAGCGTCTCATTTAAATAGGTTAGTACAATTTCATAGAAAGAATTATATCATTTCATATCCCGCGAATGTTCATGGCAAGTTGTCTTGGCGGTTACGAGTATAAATTATGTGTTAGTGTATAATAAAATGACCATAAATAAATAACTTAATATCTATATAAAATAAAGATAAAGATTTATTTAGTTACATGAAAGTGATAAAAAACAATAATCTGAATAAATATCTCCTGCTTGGGATCTGGTGCTTTAATTAGTAATATGACATTCAAAAGTTAGTAAAATATTTGACATATATCAAGCTTATCATAGACCGGCAATGTTGATATAGATGATGATATCACGCTAATGTTAGTAGAAGGATTTAAAAACTTTACAAGAACAACTATAATATTATAAGATATCAGTAGGCACAGAATGAAAATAAACAGAACAAAAGCTTAAATGAATATCTGTCAAATACACTGAAATGACCGGTACCCGGTTTAGTGTTACATATTTGAAAAAAGATGACAAGTTCTCAATGCACCAATTACAACCATAAATTAAATTAATTTAAAAAACATGATATTCGCCGGCGCCGACCAGATATAGAAGTAACGATTAACTAGGTACACAACAGTACGTTATTATCATAGACGTAAGAATGTTATCTCAACATCGGACTCCGTTACACTAAACATTATATCACGTTCTATTCAATGCCGTACATTCAGCAAATGAAGTGAATTAGTTTACAGCATTCTATTTTTAAAACCGAAGTTTTAAGTTTTCTTTTTTTTTCTAAAGCTATTTTGAATCGAATTTCGAAGCGATATTTTTCAAAGCATTCCATTTTTAAACCTAATTTTAAAGTACATATTTTGTTTGGAAGCGTTTTATTTCATGAAATAATTTTTATTTTATTTTTTGTAACGTCGATAAATATTTATATGTATTTCTTTACTACTTTTATTTACAACTTATATGTATTTTAGTATAATCGTTACCAATGGCTGACAGACTATAAGGCTAAATGTGATAAATTAGTGATACATCAAAACTTCTTAAAAAGCTATATATACCTACATTAGATATATTTAAGAAGTTTAAGTATAGGCTATGACGTAAAGTATAAAAAAGTTATAGACGGTAATGTATTGAGATAAAGCCGTTTACGATATAGACACCGGGTTTTAGTATGCACCTTAAAAATACCGCGTATTTCATAATTTACCCTAGCATGTTCAATCTACAAGGTAGTTTAAAAAAAAAGTTTTATACCTCATTTAAATAGAGTTATCCAATAATTCCCCACTTTACGAAAAATATAATCTATTTGCTAGCATAATACATTTTTGATACCATTTTGTATCACAGATTTACTGTTCTGAATTATAATTTAGTACCTACTTACTTCAGTTTTTTTATTCAAGGATTTTGAGCCCGATTCTCTAAGGCATCTGCCTTATTATGCTCTTTTGTGTGTTGTCTATGGAGCATACTTTGACATTGCTTAGCGAAAGTTAGTGTTAAAAGGAGACCGACCGACACACAACTTCCTCCCGTTTTATCTGTCTTAAAGTAAAGCTATATAGATCTCGGACTTAGACCATTCTTCGTTGCTACTACCTACCTCAGTATCAAACTGTATTTCTACCGTCGTACCGGAACAGTCATTTGGCTACCTATAATATAGGTAACCTTGTAGCCATTGTGAATTCCTCACTTATTACATGTAATTTAGATTTTTTTGTCGCTCGATTATCAAAAGAGCCGTCAATGCAAAAACTACTAACTACCGAAAAAAAAACCTAATAAACAACCCAAGTTACTCGAGTGTAACATTGGGAGATTGGTAAAGTTAACTAACGGCCACGGCTATGTCTGGAAAAGCGATATCATGGGACAAAAGTAAAAAGTAAAAAAATAAAAACTTGAGAGGTGTCAAGGGACACCCGGATGGAACGAAGTTCCTATCGATTAATTAGTGAAGGAATTGTAATAAAATTTTATTTTATTTAAGTTATAATAATATTTTTTTTTATTATTAACAAATATAATGTTATATAAACTTAATCAGGCTCAATTTTGTACTCCATCAGCAATATCCGGAACTTGTGCAGAAACACTGTCAGGATTCATTATATTTTATTATTTTCAAAAAACCTGTATACACTCAACAAAAATAATCGTCGCGACACCACACTGTTCACGTTTTGTACGTATGCAACGTACAAAAGAGTATAAAACTTGACTAGAATATTATTATGAATGTATTAAGGAGGTTATCATCATGTCGTGCCGCCATATTTTGGGTCCTGCCAAAACGGTGGCCAGTGATTGGTCCACGAAAAATAGGGATAACAATGGATGCCACCCCAGGACATTGTTATAAGTAGAGTGATATTTTTGGAAAAGATTTTCAATTTAATTAGCGTATTTATCTAAGTTTTTACAATAGCTCTGATGTCATAGTGTGCAAATTTTACGTACAATGTCTGCATTATTAGGTGTTATATTAAATATATTTTACGACACAACAAACAAAATGTAAAGACGAGAAACGCCACCCGCGGTGAGTCATAAACAGCTTCATAAGTTCGTAATTAGTTATTTTATTAGACTTGCTTGCTTCGAGTTTAGATATCTAAACGCGTCATCAAATTCAGTTAGTTATAATTCTCTAGTCAAATAGCTGCCCAGCTACGGACCCGGTCTAGGCCTGCCGGCTGGCTTTCAGCTCTTGACTAAGAACTTACTCCGGCTCCTATAACCCTTCACTAGAGTACCGCGCTATAAGTATAATCCAAGTTAACTATAAAAGTGGTGTAAAAGTAAAAGTGGTGTAAAAGTGTGTTAAATATTTGAATAAACTAGTTAGTGTTTGAATTGGTGTTTTGTGTGATTTTATAAACACCAAAGTCCACGAACTAACAGAACGTAGATTGAGGGCTTCGCAAATCTCATACTTCGTGTATCTCGTGGAAAATAATTTGACCCCATACCTAGACCTCACCATTGCTATCTCTCAGACAAATAGGAACTTCAAAAAATCAAACGATAGCCCGCTTCTTAAGAAAATAGTAGTGGCCCCCGTAGATACACTTGTTGCGTCTGATAGGTATTTGTTACCGTACGCGCCTTGCGTCACTGGTTTCCTACACAAGGTCGGTTGTTATCTGCTGCATTTTACAACTTCCTACTTATATTATAAATGCGAAAGTTTGCAACGATAGATGGTCTGGATGTTCTTTACTCTTTGATGCAAAAACTGAACCAAAAATAGCTTTATTCGTGTAAACCTATGACAGGCATCTATGAAGCGTTCATATATATTATATTTTTCATTCATCATCATCATCATGATCAACTCATTACCGGCTCACTACAGAGCACGGGTCTCCTCTCAATATGAGAAGGGTTTGGTCATAGATCACCACGCTGGCCATGTGGGGATTGGTAGACTTCAAACACCTTTGAGAACATTATGGATAATTCTCAGACGTGCAGGTTTCCTCACGATGTTTTCCTTCACCGTTGAAGCAAGTGTAATTTTAATTTTTTTAAACGCACATAACTCTGAAAAGTTAGAGGTGCGTGCCCGGATTCGAACTGCCGACCTCTGATTAGGAGGCTGACGCCCTAACCACTAGGCTATCACCGTTATATTTTTCATTACTTTAATTTATTAGGTGATGGGTTCCAATCGCGCCCCTGTCTAAGAAGAAGCCAAACAAACAATTCTTTCTTGTGTAAGCAAATCAGGGAAAAATCTAATTTGAGAGCTTAAAGATGCTCGTCTTCCCATCACCTGACATTCATGACCGGGAATATTTTTTGTGAACGCTGAAATAGCAGATTCTATATTGTAAACAGAAAAACTTTTGGATTATGACAATGGGTACAACCATTGCCACCAGGCGACGCGAAGGAGCAGCACTGGGTTTTAGTTGGTCGCCAGTCTGGTCGCCGGGGAGTCCCACATACCCCATCGGAAGCGGCGCTGTCTTGCCTGCGTCGCTTCCGGAGGGGATGCGTAAACGCATTTCCCAGCGATAAAAAAAAATTGTATAGGGTTGGCAATCTTAAACTAAGTTCCAGATCTATATAAAACGTACTTACACTTAAGTTAATGTTAAAGCGAGACAAAGCAATATGTCAGACATAAATCTTGTCTTGTCTCATAGCTAGTTATAAGTTTACTAATGTAGCTATCACCATCAACCCACCACTATGTAATTGACGCATCAAAAGTGCCTTTTAAAAGATTATTAGAGCAAAGTAGTGTGAGACACGGGCAGCGGCAATACCACCTCTTAATCCTGACGTCTTAGGTCGTTACACACGCGACCCAGTTAACATTTCACCGCAACAATTTGTTTATTGCAACTAAATTAAATACTAGCACGGTAATAATGTGTATACAGTATTGTAACTCGGGCTACCCGCCTCCAAAATTTTATTACATTTGCCTATTTTGTATTCAAATTTCAACTATCTAGTGACAGACAGACGGACAAATTAATTTTTTCCGGTATTATTCATTCAAACAGTGCAATAAACAGCTATTATTAATGCAACCAAAAGATGCACAATATTTCCTACTCGTCATATTAAATATATATTTGAAGTTATTTTAAGTAAAAAAAATCGGGCGGTTATTGTTAAAAAAAAAAACAAAAGACCATCCGTTCGTCACTGCGGCACAGTCGCGACTGTCTGCATGCCGAATGCAGCCCGAGATCGAGGCGCGTAAGCATAGCCCGCGTTTCGGCTGTCTGTATGAAGTTGGAATACTGTATATAATATTACCGTGATACTAGTCACCCAACAATGCGCTTGTTTGATGAATCGACAACCACCGTCCGCCGGTCATCGACACACTTCATTCTAAGCACCAAAATTGATTACTATCTTATCAGTTAACAGAACGGTTCTGCGGCTTCCCTCGCCGGGTAATTAGATAACGCCAGTGTACCTACGGCGTTGGAAACCTATCTGGTGGCTCAGTTTTTATAGCTGTTTACTTTTTTGAATGATAAGGTATGGAGTAGTCACTATATATGTATGCATTTTAATGGTTCTCTACCCTAATTGTGCCAACGGAAAATCTGTCATATCACACTTAAATTTATTAATTTAAATATAAAAAACCCCAAACACAATAACGCTACGTTAAACGTAGCGTTGGTCGACCCCCAACAAAGTGGACAGACGACATCAAACGAGTCGCAGGGAGTTTCTGGATACAAGCGGCCCAAGACCGTGGCCATTGGAACTCTTTACAAAAGACCTATGTCCAGCAGTGGACGTCTATCGGTTGAAATAATGATGATGATGATGATGAAACACAATAAAACAGGTCTAATTATTTTAAACAATTCACGCCTTTTCACTTGATACCCACTTGGGAATATTTAAGAATATTCGGTTTTTTTAATACCCAATTTCATTGCCTATATCTAGTAAGTTACAGCATCAATGAAAAAATATGTTTAAGATGTCATTAATAAAATGTTAATGTTGGAAAAATAACTTCCGCGTTTCTTGCCGACTTCTTTTCTGTAGAATCTGCCTCCTCAACTCGCGGTGGACACTACAAACTTGACGTTCATCAAACAACATCAAAGCAGCGACATTTGGTTTGAAGCTATAGGTTTCATGGCTGAGCCAGCACAATTTCTGACACAGTTTATATAATATTCCTTATTTATTATTCACCATAGATATTTTACGTGGAGTATATATATAGCACACATAATAACATATATTGACATACATGTCAATTAAAACTGCATAGCATTCAACAAAATACTTTCAAATAACATTTGAAAATTACCTATGAATATTTTATTTAAGTGGTTATAGCTTAATCGATGAGACTACTTCCCTTTCGAGGTTCCGAGGTTTCGAGGTTCGAGGACCCGGGTTCGATTTCAGACACGCAACTTTGTCTTCCGAGTTGTTGTGAAAACTACCACTTGCTTTAACGGTGAAGGAAAGGATCGTGAGGAAACCTGCATGGCTGATGTTCCATAATATTCTCCAAAGGCGTGTGCCTACGGCTAAACCCTTCTCATTTCGAGTAGAATCCGGTAACCCGAAGTAGGCCGCTAATGGATTTATAATGATTGACTTATTGAATAAAAGCAGGAGTTATTTTATGGAAGTCATTGCATGGTATGTATGCAATGAGCTTTGATTCGCTAAGCAATTTAACGTTGTGAAGTCAACTTCTGAGGATGCTCCGGTATCGAAGCGAAACGTGCGTTGAGTGAGCATTTTGAAAGATCAGTATGGTTTGATGTATAAAGATTGAGAAAATTATAAATAGCCCAGTGAAAATTTGCCAATTTCACGCGAATTGCAGCAAAGTTAGATTGATGTTCACTGATGATGTTTTAAACGTACTTATCTATTCATTTTTCAGAAATATGTTACCAATTTGAGAGCTTTGAAGATGCTTAATGAACTAATTTGCGTGTACCCGCTCCCAGCACAGCCGACCTCGCGGGCCGCCTGCCGGCCGGTGCGATAAAGTCCGCGTTATCGGCCGGAGCTATCGAGGGTCAGCACTCCGGCCTGTTTACAGACGATATGGCGGAGGCATGCGGCCGTCATATGACTGGACCACTGGAACTGATCAGCGGCACACTCACCTGCCTACTCGAGTTATTTGAATCATCATTGCTTGACTAAGGCCTAGGTGTATCACGTCGCTGCCATACGAGTGTATGAGCTTTACAAATAATTATCACATATATCGAAGCTAGTAATAATATAGGCTAGTGGTTAGGACATCCGCCTTTTTTTTACACTACAAGTTAAGTGGTGATAAGATGGTAGCGGGCTAACTTTTAGGGGTATGTTATACCATACTCCTAATTGGTTTCTACGCTTGGCGACAACGGCCGGTCTCGCCTCCTAATCAGAGGTCAAGGGTTCGATTCCCGGGCACTTTTCAGCGTTAAATGCGTTTTTAGGCAATTAAAATAACACTTGCTTCAACGGTGAAGGAAAACATCGCGAGGAAACCTACACGCCTGAGAGTTCTCTACAATGTTCTCAAAGGGGTGTGACGTCAACCTATCCGCACATGGCCAGCAGGGTAGACTATGGCCAAATCCTTCTCATATTGAGAGGAGACCCGTGCTCTGTAGTGAGCCGGTAATGGGTTGATCATGATGATGATGATGATCTATGAAGTTAGAGCGATCGATATGATAATGTTGCAAGTGTTTGTTGGAGGTGGGCTATGTTGGTTGGTTACACAGCTCATTCTTATTGCAACACCATGCTTTTTTAAAAAACATAAAGCATAGGGTTGGAAGCTCATAAAACGAACTCCGGATGTCGTTCGATCACCTAGTGACGGTGATCGACAAGGCCAGTGGCAGTTTTTATTCGTGACCTTCAACAAAACCATATCAAAGAGAATTTCGGTAGTGCGGAGTCTGCGGTTGCTATCATAACATGGTCGACGCCTCGCTACTCATACACGGATTTTATTACACATATCAATATGTTACGGTTTGTTTAGTTTACACATTAAGGTTCGGCTAGAGTCAATGTCACAGTTTGCTCCTTGCCTACACACTCACATTTTCCATTTAAGCTATGCACAGACTCGCCAATTTACGGACACCGCAATCAGATATCGGAGCCCAAACATGACAGCTTTATACACAAAATAGGTATAATCACCAGTCTGTTTGTTGGACTATGATCTATGCTGAGACACTTAGGTGTCATGAAGTGCGGTACGAGGTGCGACGCGAGGGGCCATAGCAACGCGTTGGCGCTAGCGCCCACGCAGTCGTAATGCGCCCCTAGCTACCCGAGCACACTCCAGGCGTCCCTGAAGGCTGTAACCATGTAATTTCAAGAAAGTTACTCTATCACAACTTAATTATACTAATAAAAAAGTATGAAATAAAATCGGTGCAGTGGTTGTGTCTTGAAGGAGTTAATAACACACACAAAAAAATAAAGAAAACACATACAAAAGCTATTATAATATTAGTATAATACCTAAGCCTGCTCGAGAAATACAATAATCGGGGAGAAAATCCGAGATAATAAACCGTTTTCCGAGATACAGTCTTAACTAGTTCGGAAATCAGGTGCATAATGCTAGTGTAATATATTAGACAATTTATGTTATAAGAAAAAAAAAAATTAAATTACTTCACACTTCATAAACATACTTGAAACGAATTTATGATTTTCCACCCTTTTTAAGATTTTAAATTTCCCGGGAACAACGAAGCATGAGCCACGTAACATAAATTTTTATTCATAATTGAACCCTGCTCAGTCGACCGCCATTGAGTCAACTTAGGGGCTACAAATTATGATCCACAGCTATCTCTAGATCTATTCGTATATGTATTATTTGTTATGTTTACTCCGAAAAGGGTTGTTAGACTAGGCTATCCTATAATTACGTATACAAATCAACAGCTAAGTTAGGTTGCCTCGTAGAGCATATTATAAGATATTTAGTTCTATTCTTTATTTGATTGGTTATGATATAGGCCTCAGAAATAACATGTAAACCGTCTCTGTTATTATAATAACTAAGAGGTGGTTGTAAAATCCAATAGAACAGAGTGGAGAATTTAAGCTCGCTGGTGCACTACATTCATTAAGTGCCACAGTTTGATCCAGTAGAAGATATGCCAAACAAGCCAAATTCAGTTAGGCACCTGATAAGTTGGCGTGTCTGTAAGCGGCTTTCCAGTTTGAGCCGGAACCAGCCAATCTGGGCCTCCTTTGATCTAAAAACCAATAATATTGACCAATATATAAAGTCACTGTACAAATAAATAAGCCTTTATATATTTTAAATGCGGCTATCGGTTATAATTAATCTGTTTGTTGGTTTACTGATGTGGATCGGGGCAAAGTTTAATATTTATTAGTGCGTCTACAGTATACACCCGCGACTTCTCTTAATATTTTAAAGTATAGTAAGTAATTGGTTACACTTGTTTACATTTTCTATTTTTCTATAACTCTCATGGTGCATTTTTTGTATATATATATGTTTAATTATTTGTTGGTATTTATTATATTATTTTATTTATTAAAAAAAAATATATATATATTTTTTGTGCGAATGGAGAATGCTGGTGGAGAATGCTTTTAGCATTAAATTCGTCTTATGTAATTTTTGAAGTGAAAACTTCTTTAGCGGCGTTGAGCACTTTTCTGTAATGGGTATAAAATCTTAAACTCGCGTCAGGACACGTGACCTGATCGAAAAAGCGTAAGACATCATTTCCATGGCAACGAATGTCAACCTACACGCTACTAACGCGCTACGCTTTATAATTCAAAAAGTATCGTTTTTACCTGCAGTACTGTTACAGAATCATAGTTTTTGTATTATTAAGTGATAGGAGAATCGTGTAATGTGATATTTCAAGAGATCATTATGGTTTTCTTCTATTAAAACTTGTTTAACTTGAGCATCGGAGTGGTGTCAAAACGAAAAAGTCAAAACGGTTGTCATAAATATCCACATAGTATAAATATGAATTGCGGTGCCTGTAACTCCAGCATTTCTGTCACTCAAAAACGCGTGAAGTGCTCAAGCATCGATTGTTTACTCGTATATCATTCAGATTGTGTTAATTATGGTGAGACTTCAACCCATCGGTCTAAGTGGATATGCCCAACGTGTATTGTCAAGCGTCCTAAGGCAGATAATATTAATACTCCAATATCCAATAAAAGGAAAAATGTGCAGCGTGCGGACGTTAATAGCTCACCTACATCAGTAGACATGTACCTTGATTGTCTTTTGAGCGAAATACGTAGTTTTCGAACGGAGATAAATCAAAAGCTTGAAAACCAGCAATCTACCTTGGGTAATTTTAACATAGCCATAATGAAATTACAACAAGAAGTTACCGGAGTTATAAAAAAATTTACTACTATACAGGATGAGCTAAATGAGGCTATCAAATCTCTTAAATTTTTGTCTGACTGTCACGACGAACAGAATACTTTAAATAAGGACTTGTCTGCCAGAATATCTAAACTGGAAATTGAGAACTTGGAACTACGATCTCGGTCGACTGAATTTGAATTTAAAATATCTCAGATGGAGCAACAGTCTCGTGACAGCAACTTAGAAATTCGATGTGTTCCTTTTACAGAAACTTGGCTAAATGAAACGGTTTTTGACTATGAATTTATTGATGACAGATATATAGTTTTTCGGCGTGATCGTGCGTCAACTTCTTCGTATTTAAATAAACAGGATGGTGGCGGAGTACTATTAGCAATTCACAAGAAATTCCAAGTACATAGAAATTTTGAGCTAGAATCTACTTGTGAAGACCTGTGGGTTTCTGTCAGCGTTGGAAACAACAAATTTTTATATATTTGCACTGTTTATTTACCTCCTCCAGTTGACTATAAATATCTTGAAGTATTTCTAAAAAACTTAACAAATGTATGTCAAAACACAGTTTTAACATCAAATTTTTTTTTTTTACTTATAGGAGATTTTAATCTGCCACACATAACCTGGATTCCTACATATAACAGTCACTCTCTCACCCCTCAGCCCACTAGTCATGTAATCGTTCATGATTTTTTGGACACATTGTCCTTTTGTAACTTACTCCAATTCAATTCTATTTTGAACGACAACGATCGAATTCTCGACTTAGTTATTTCTAATAATCCATTTTTAACTGTAGTCAAATCTTCTTCTCCATTACTGCCCATTGATTCTCATCACCCGGCCTTGGTTATTGACTGTGGTAACTCCATTGAAAGATTGCTAAAAAGTAACTCTGCTTCACATCTTAATTTTAATTTGTGTGATTTTGAGGCCATTAATACTGACTTAGCTCAGGTTAATTGGGAAGTTTTACTAAAGGCGGCCGAGTCAATAGATACTGCCGTTGATGTATTCTATGAAACTCTGATGCCAATTATCTATATGCACACACCGATGTCTAAAAGGAAAGCTAATAATTATCCAATTTGGTTTTCGTGTAGTTTAATTAGTGCTCTTAAAGAGAAAGCTAAATATCATAATAGATATAAAAAATACAAAAACGAAAGAGATAAACTTTCATTTGATACTATAAGAGATCGTTGTAATCTTTTACTCTTGAAATGTTATGCAAAATTCAAAAATTCGGCCGCCAATCATTTGCGTAAAAATCCTAAATATTTCTGGCGATTTTGTAATAATCAAAAGACTAATAGTACTCCAATTCCAAATATAATGTTTTTTGGAAATGCATCTGCTAAAGAAGGTCAGGAAATATGCGATTTGTTTTTAGAATATTTTCAATCGGTTTATGAAAAGCGACCATCGACTTCCCAAAACGGTCCTACGTACGATTGCAATCTGAGTACTAATGAAGCTATATCAGCGTCCTATGTTCTTGTGAATAGGGATGAGGTTCTTAAATACTTGATAACTATAGATGTTAATAAAGGCATGGGTCCCGACCTTGTCCCTCTAATTTTATTAAGAAAATGTGCAAAACATCTTGTGTTTCCACTTACATTTATATTTAACTTATCATTAAGATCTGGTGTATTTCCCACTAAATGGAAACTTGCTCACGTTACTCCAATTCAGAAATCTGGGTCTATTAACAATGTCGACAATTATAGGCCGATATCTATTTTGTCATCATGTGCCAAAGTTTTTGAAGCGCTCATACAGGGAAAAATTCTTTTTCTTTTAAGAAAGTATATTCATTCCAATCAACACGGCTTTCTGCCGCGAAAATCGACGACTACTAACCTCATTGGATATGTAGCTGACATAGCTGAAGCTTTGGAAAATAGGTTAGAAGTGCACGCAGTTTATACTGATTTCAAAAAAGCCTTTGATTTAGTGAATCATGACTTATTATTACTTAAACTCAATCATCTGGGAATGCATGGCTCTCTGTTAAGGTGGTGTGAATCATATTTAAAAAACCGATCTCAACTAGTTTCTCTATATGGTTTCAGGTCTAAAATTAAGTCAATTCCATCCGGAGTTCCACAAGGGTCTCACTTGGGTCCCCTTTTCTTCCTTATTTTTATTAATGACCTTAGTCAAACTCTCTCCTCAAATTTCCGCTTTTATGCTGATGATCTTAAAATTTATCGCATCGTTTCTAGTGAAGATGATTGTGTAATGCTTCAACAAGATATGAATAAGATTATAAACTGGTGTGATAACAATTTAATGGCTTTAAACTCTGATAAATGTGTGCATATTAAATTTACCAAAAAAAAATCTACAATTAATAGGATTTATTATGGATGCAATGACATCCCGCTGCAAGAGGTAGATGTTGTCCGTGATTTAGGTGTATTTTTTGATAGCACATTGTCTTTTCGTTACCATTTTGATACAATTGTAAAAAAAGCATCAAAGTTGTCAGGTTTCATTTTGCGTCAAATGAAATTGTTCCGAGATTCAAATCTTTCAATAACTATCTATTCTTCTTTAGTTCGCAGTATTATGGAATACTGCAGCCCAGTCTGGTGCCCTACATATAACGTACACTGTGACAGATTGGAACGTGTTCAAAAGCGGTTCATTTACCACCTAGCGTACGTTGATAACAAATGTCGTGACTTGGTCTCGTATGATTCTCGGTTACTATCCTATAATCTTATGTCACTAAAGAACAGACGTAAAAGGTTAGACATGGTTTTTTTCTACAAAATCATTAATGGATACACTGATTCACCGGAAATCCTGGAGCGTCTGAGGTTTAGTGTGCCGCGTAAGGGTAGTCGCCTCCGGAATCGAAAACCGTTTCATTTACCGTTTTGTCGAACCAAGGCAGGTCAGCATGCGCCTATCTATAGAATATGCTCAATGCTGAATGATCACAGGAATATCTGCGACATCTCCTGCAGTTCTGTGGCCTCTTTTAAAAAGCAAGTAAGACTGTCTATTACAGCATTTTAATGCTGTAATAGATAGTCTTACTTGCTTTAGGTATAAATTGAATTATTATATATCTAGTAAGGTTAATTTTAAGGTTGTGCATGCTGTGGTCATTTCTAGAAGGCCACTATCTGGTGTCTGTTCTTCTGAAATGTTTTTTGTTGTTTTTAGATAGTGGCTAGTTTAATGATCCAATAAAAATAAAAATAAAAAAATAAAATAAAATAAAAGACGGATGGAGAGTAGACAGCTATCCCCTCTCTACGGCGCGGCGAAAATGTATGCCTGGGCCTACAGTTTCGTTTAGGCAGCGTAGGAATGTTCGTGTATGTTACAGCGTGCCACGCGCATCCATGGATGGTGACAGCTGATGGCTCGACCGTCTGTGTAGTGATCACATTGTTGTGTATTCGTAAAATTCGTGAATGTAAAGTGCTTTAAATATGGAAATTGATATAGATAAACTTTTTAATGTAAAATAATTGTAATAGTTTTAAAGTGTTAAATTTTTAATGTAATATAAATTGTCATGTTTGTGTACGATAGCGCAATAAATGAATATTGTATTCTACCACATAAATGATAGTACTTTTATACTGATAAAGCAATTGGTGCAACATTATTCCCTAACCATTCCAAAATATCAAACATGCTCAACGTTAATAATCAAGTTTTCACTTCTGCCGGCACTCCCGGAGTGCAACCCGTCTTTTTGAAGTGAAAACTTCTTTAGCGGCGTTGAGCACTTTTCTGTAATGGGTATAAAATCTTAAACTCGCGTCAGGACACGTGACCTGATCGAAAAAGCGTAAGACATCATTTCCATGGCAACGAATGTCAACCTACACGCTACTAACGCGCTACGCTTTATAATTCAAAAAGTATCGTTTTTACCTGCAGTACTGTTACAGAATCATAGTTTTTGTATTATTAAGTGATAGGAGAATCGTGTAATGTGATATTTCAAGAGATCATTATGGTTTTCTTCTATTAAAACTTGTTTAACTTGAGCATCGGAGTGGTGTCAAAACGAAAAAGTCAAAACGGTTGTCATAAATATCCACATAGTATAAATATGAATTGCGGTGCCTGTAACTCCAGCATTTCTGTCACTCAAAAACGCGTGAAGTGCTCAAGCATCGATTGTTTACTCGTATATCATTCAGATTGTGTTAATTATGGTGAGACTTCAACCCATCGGTCTAAGTGGATATGCCCAACGTGTATTGTCAAGCGTCCTAAGGCAGATAATATTAATACTCCAATATCCAATAAAAGGAAAAATGTGCAGCGTGCGGACGTTAATAGCTCACCTACATCAGTAGACATGTACCTTGATTGTCTTTTGAGCGAAATACGTAGTTTTCGAACGGAGATAAATCAAAAGCTTGAAAACCAGCAATCTACCTTGGGTAATTTTAACATAGCCATAATGAAATTACAACAAGAAGTTACCGGAGTTATAAAAAAATTTACTACTATACAGGATGAGCTAAATGAGGCTATCAAATCTCTTAAATTTTTGTCTGACTGTCACGACGAACAGAATACTTTAAATAAGGACTTGTCTGCCAGAATATCTAAACTGGAAATTGAGAACTTGGAACTACGATCTCGGTCGACTGAATTTGAATTTAAAATATCTCAGATGGAGCAACAGTCTCGTGACAGCAACTTAGAAATTCGATGTGTTCCTTTTACAGAAACTTGGCTAAATGAAACGGTTTTTGACTATGAATTTATTGATGACAGATATATAGTTTTTCGGCGTGATCGTGCGTCAACTTCTTCGTATTTAAATAAACAGGATGGTGGCGGAGTACTATTAGCAATTCACAAGAAATTCCAAGTACATAGAAATTTTGAGCTAGAATCTACTTGTGAAGACCTGTGGGTTTCTGTCAGCGTTGGAAACAACAAATTTTTATATATTTGCACTGTTTATTTACCTCCTCCAGTTGACTATAAATATCTTGAAGTATTTCTAAAAAACTTAACAAATGTATGTCAAAACACAGTTTTAACATCAAATTTTTTTTTTTTACTTATAGGAGATTTTAATCTGCCACACATAACCTGGATTCCTACATATAACAGTCACTCTCTCACCCCTCAGCCCACTAGTCATGTAATCGTTCATGATTTTTTGGACACATTGTCCTTTTGTAACTTACTCCAATTCAATTCTATTTTGAACGACAACGATCGAATTCTCGACTTAGTTATTTCTAATAATCCATTTTTAACTGTAGTCAAATCTTCTTCTCCATTACTGCCCATTGATTCTCATCACCCGGCCTTGGTTATTGACTGTGGTAACTCCATTGAAAGATTGCTAAAAAGTAACTCTGCTTCACATCTTAATTTTAATTTGTGTGATTTTGAGGCCATTAATACTGACTTAGCTCAGGTTAATTGGGAAGTTTTACTAAAGGCGGCCGAGTCAATAGATACTGCCGTTGATGTATTCTATGAAACTCTGATGCCAATTATCTATATGCACACACCGATGTCTAAAAGGAAAGCTAATAATTATCCAATTTGGTTTTCGTGTAGTTTAATTAGTGCTCTTAAAGAGAAAGCTAAATATCATAATAGATATAAAAAATACAAAAACGAAAGAGATAAACTTTCATTTGATACTATAAGAGATCGTTGTAATCTTTTACTCTTGAAATGTTATGCAAAATTCAAAAATTCGGCCGCCAATCATTTGCGTAAAAATCCTAAATATTTCTGGCGATTTTGTAATAATCAAAAGACTAATAGTACTCCAATTCCAAATATAATGTTTTTTGGAAATGCATCTGCTAAAGAAGGTCAGGAAATATGCGATTTGTTTTTAGAATATTTTCAATCGGTTTATGAAAAGCGACCATCGACTTCCCAAAACGGTCCTACGTACGATTGCAATCTGAGTACTAATGAAGCTATATCAGCGTCCTATGTTCTTGTGAATAGGGATGAGGTTCTTAAATACTTGATAACTATAGATGTTAATAAAGGCATGGGTCCCGACCTTGTCCCTCTAATTTTATTAAGAAAATGTGCAAAACATCTTGTGTTTCCACTTACATTTATATTTAACTTATCATTAAGATCTGGTGTATTTCCCACTAAATGGAAACTTGCTCACGTTACTCCAATTCAGAAATCTGGGTCTATTAACAATGTCGACAATTATAGGCCGATATCTATTTTGTCATCATGTGCCAAAGTTTTTGAAGCGCTCATACAGGGAAAAATTCTTTTTCTTTTAAGAAAGTATATTCATTCCAATCAACACGGCTTTCTGCCGCGAAAATCGACGACTACTAACCTCATTGGATATGTAGCTGACATAGCTGAAGCTTTGGAAAATAGGTTAGAAGTGCACGCAGTTTATACTGATTTCAAAAAAGCCTTTGATTTAGTGAATCATGACTTATTATTACTTAAACTCAATCATCTGGGAATGCATGGCTCTCTGTTAAGGTGGTGTGAATCATATTTAAAAAACCGATCTCAACTAGTTTCTCTATATGGTTTCAGGTCTAAAATTAAGTCAATTCCATCCGGAGTTCCACAAGGGTCTCACTTGGGTCCCCTTTTCTTCCTTATTTTTATTAATGACCTTAGTCAAACTCTCTCCTCAAATTTCCGCTTTTATGCTGATGATCTTAAAATTTATCGCATCGTTTCTAGTGAAGATGATTGTGTAATGCTTCAACAAGATATGAATAAGATTATAAACTGGTGTGATAACAATTTAATGGCTTTAAACTCTGATAAATGTGTGCATATTAAATTTACCAAAAAAAAATCTACAATTAATAGGATTTATTATGGATGCAATGACATCCCGCTGCAAGAGGTAGATGTTGTCCGTGATTTAGGTGTATTTTTTGATAGCACATTGTCTTTTCGTTACCATTTTGATACAATTGTAAAAAAAGCATCAAAGTTGTCAGGTTTCATTTTGCGTCAAATGAAATTGTTCCGAGATTCAAATCTTTCAATAACTATCTATTCTTCTTTAGTTCGCAGTATTATGGAATACTGCAGCCCAGTCTGGTGCCCTACATATAACGTACACTGTGACAGATTGGAACGTGTTCAAAAGCGGTTCATTTACCACCTAGCGTACGTTGATAACAAATGTCGTGACTTGGTCTCGTATGATTCTCGGTTACTATCCTATAATCTTATGTCACTAAAGAACAGACGTAAAAGGTTAGACATGGTTTTTTTCTACAAAATCATTAATGGATACACTGATTCACCGGAAATCCTGGAGCGTCTGAGGTTTAGTGTGCCGCGTAAGGGTAGTCGCCTCCGGAATCGAAAACCGTTTCATTTACCGTTTTGTCGAACCAAGGCAGGTCAGCATGCGCCTATCTATAGAATATGCTCAATGCTGAATGATCACAGGAATATCTGCGACATCTCCTGCAGTTCTGTGGCCTCTTTTAAAAAGCAAGTAAGACTGTCTATTACAGCATTTTAATGCTGTAATAGATAGTCTTACTTGCTTTAGGTATAAATTGAATTATTATATATCTGTCGCCGTGAGGATGTCAAGATTCAATTTATGTGTTATTTTCATTTTGTTTCCTGACTGCAATAACAATTTAAAAACATCCAATTGTTTCTATTAGCTAAAAGCAACGTTTCCTATGTTTTGAAAGTAATAACACAGATTAATAATTGTCATTGTCATTAAATATTAAACGTCAAACATTTTGACGTTCTACGTTATCTGTGAGTCTAAAGCAGTGTAGCAGGTTATGTCACCCCCACTCTGATAATGCACGTATAAAAGGCTGTGCGCACTCGGAGCTCGGGGGTTTTTACAGTAGCACTCGAAAGAGACACTACCAGTAAAACCTAAGCTACACTGCTATAGACCAAACCTGGACTTAACAGTTTGTAGCAATAAAGCATCTCATTGTTTTGAAATAAATCGTTTCACTCCAATGGATAGCCGCCCTAAGTCACTTATCTTGGGTTCTAGTGCCTCAGTGCCTGAACATCATCCCGACTCTCGTAATTCTAATAGCTTAGGGCCCAACCATCAGTCGGGCTTCGACATGACAGAGCATCTTGCTCTCACATCAGAAGCCGGGACTGCCCGCGATATACCCACAGCTCCTGGACCATCTAATCGAACTAAGCAACCGACTTTAACTTCTGGCACAACTAATGTTCCCCCGGAATTTCTAATCGAAATGATAAACATGATGAAGCATATGACAGACCGACTTGCTGCACCCCAAGAAACTAAAGTAAGGATCTCGGATATATTCCTGCCCACATATGATCCGGATGGAAGTGTTGGAATAAGGGAATGGTGCGACCACGTGAGCACTGCCAAAGATCATTATCATTTAAAAGATTATGAAGTTCGAATGAAAGCTACGTCGCTGTTAAAAGGACGGGCAAAACTATGGGCAGATAAGTGGTTGGTAACTACGACATCTTGGGCTGAACTTCAAGAGAATCTGATCACCACATTCGAACCAGAAAATCGTTATTCTCGAGATATCGTTAAATTCAAAGATCACATTTATGACCAAAGCCAAGACATAGCAGCGTTTCTTTCAACGGCGTGGATTTTATGGCGTCGGGTTACAAAAGATAAACTTAGCCAAGAGGATTCTGTGGAGGCTGTAATTGGTAGCGTGTCCGACGAAAAACTGAGAATCGAATTAATGAATGCGAGGGCTCGTTCCGTGCCTGAACTAATTTCTGTAGCAGCCTCTATTCGATCCAGAAAACGTACTAACGATAGTTATTCCTCTCAGCCCTCTAGAAAACGCACATGTCATGCTTCTGATATTAAGTCTACGCTTTACTGCAGCAAATGCAAAAAGCAAGGTCATTTACTTAAAGATTGTTACTTTAACTTAAAGTCGGCGTCCAACTTCAATCACCATCGTCCTTCCTATACTAAGTCTGATAATGACACCATAAAAACAATCTGTTCATATTGCTCCATACCAAGTCACAGTATCGACAAATGCTTTAAAAGGGATAAAGACCTTTCTTCCAAATAAATTAACAACATTGGTTGTCCAAAACTAACTACTATGGTTATTAAAGTCAACAATTTGTCTTTAGTTGCCCTATTTGATAGTGGTGCTGATTGTTCTGTTATCAGAGAATCAATAGCCGCCAAAATTTCTGGTCGACGTGAGTATATAGTTACATACTTGAAAGGAGTTGGCTCAGTTCCTACTATGTCCCTACAGATTCTTCACAGTACCTGAGGTAGGTACCATTCATTGATAACATTCACATTGATATACAAATCTGTGTCTTGCCTGACTATGACTATGACCTGACTTCCATTTTTCGTGTAAATTCAGTAGAGCGAGAAAAAGTTAAAGTTATTTTAAAAGAACTTCTGGACCACAAAATAATTCGCGAAAGTAGTTCATTTTGGTAAAAAAGAAAAATGGTGATGATCGCATGTGTGTAGACTATCTCGAATTCAATTCTAACACAATTCGTGATCACTATCCTTTACCATTAATTGCTGGTCAAATTGATCAACTATCCAATTGCTGTTATTTTACAACCTTAGATATGGCTTTGGGTTTCCATCACATTTCCCTTCGCTCCCAATTCTATTGAAAAGAAAAACCGCATTTATTACACCTGACGGTCTTTTGAATTTTTAACCATGCCATCCGAACTTTGTAACGCTCAGGCAGTTTACCAACGGTGCATTAATAGATCCCTAGAAAAGCTTATCGGGGATGTCGCACAGTTATACATTGACGACGTTTTAAATTTGGAAAAGTTTTGATTACCTTACATGAAAGTGGTTTTTCGATTAATTTTGATAAATGCTCGTTCTTCGAAAAATCTGTTGAATATTTGGGTAATGTGATTTGCGATGATCAAGTGCGACCAAGTCCTCGAAAGGTTGACGCTCTGGTTAAATCCCCTATTCCTACATCAGTAAAACAAGTCAGGCAATTTAACGGGTCTTGCTGGATATTTTCGGAAGTTCATTCCAAACTTTTCTCAAATATTGATTCCTCTTTACTCTCTCACTAAAAAGGGTGCTAAATGGAACTGGACTCTTGAACATGAGAGTGCTCGCCACAAGGTAATTGAGTTTCTAACAGCTGAGCCTGTTATAACCATATTCCAAGAAGATGCACCCATAGAATTGAATACTGATTCAAACTCCCTTGGTTTTGGGGCCGTTCTCATTCAAATCATAAATAATCGACAGCATGCTGTTACCTACATGCGTGTACAAACTACAAGTACAGAAAATCGATATCATTCGTAAGAACTAGAAGCCCTTGCAGTTGTACGTTTCTTTAAATGTTTTCGCCATTTTCTTATTGTATGGTAGGAAATTCAAGTTGATTGCTGATTCTAATTCGCCAAAAACTTCTTAACATAAACAAGACTTTCTTCCATTTATTCATCATTGGTGGCTATTCCTTCAGCATTTTGATTTTGAAGTTGAATACAGAAAAGGTGATAGATTGCAACATGCTCATTTTTAGCCGAAATCATGTTCCTATTTAAAGTAATGTCAATTTGATGACAATGGATTTGGTTAAAGGTTGAACGAAAACGAGACCTAGGTTTAAGTTAGATTATCGATCAGCTAAATGATGAACTTAATAGTTGACAATTCCTTAAAACATATTGGATGGGTTAAAACTTTACATAAAATCAAAGAATCTTACTGGTCCAGTAACATGAATAGTATCATCCGAAAATTTATTGATAATTGCGTCGTCTGTAGAACATCAAAGAACCCATCAGGTTCAGTTCAGGAGTATAAAAACTTCTGTGATAGCTTCAGCAATATCGTCAGGCATTAGCCGAGCAAATGGTGAGGTAGAAAGTGTAATGTTATCATTGAAAAATAGGTTAATAATAAATAAAAATTACGAAGTCACTGAATGGCATACACTAAAACTTGCTTAAATTCATAAAACAACTGGTTTCTCTCCATTAACTTTAATAATTCGGCGTACGCATTATGTCCCTCCAGATCTATTAAATTTAGTTAATATCGAGGACACACCGTTAATTTGGAAGTACTGGGGCAACACGTACAAAATAAAAAGAACAACTGAATTAGTTGCCAAAGCTAAACAAAGATTTGAAGGACGAGCTGTACACCGTAAAGTTGCTCATGATCAGTTACGGAAGCCGTCTGCTCCACGTGAACAGATGGCAGTGTCGCCAATGAACAACGCCACCGATGTAGTGGATTTTGCAATTGTTATTCTACAAAATTCATCAAAACAAGTAACACGACACCACAAGTTATTCTACAAAATTCTCCAAACCAAGTGACACGACACTTAGAGTGCGTGTTCACTACAAATTATTCTACAAAATTCTCCAAACCAGTGACACGACACGTAGTGCGTGTTCACTATAAATTATTCTACAAAATTCTTCAAACCAGTGGCACGACACGTGGAGTGTGTGCGCACCACACCCTATTCTACAAAATTCTTCAAACCAGTGGCACGACACGTGGAGTGTGTGCGCACCACACACTATTCTACAAAATTCTTCAAACCAGTGGCACGACACGTGGATTGTGTGCGCACTACACACTATTCTACAAAATTCTTCAAACCAGTGGCACGACACGTGGAGTGTGTGCGCACCACACCCTATTCTACAAAATTCTTCAAACCAGTGGCACGACACGTGGAGTGTGTGCGCACCACACCCTATTCTACAAAATTCTTCAAACCAGTGGCACGACACGTGGAGTGTGTGCGCACCACACACTATTCTACAAAATTCTTCAAACCAGTGGCACGACACGTGGAGTGTGTGCGCACCACACACTATTCTACAAAATTCTTCAAATGTGGATGTATGTACACGTGAAATGTATGTACACTGCAACGAGATACTACAAACTCTTTAAAATAAGAAACTACAGTATGCTTCACAAACCCAAATTAGATGGCTGACCACATGAAAGTAAACACTTTTTATTCAGTTTGATTCACAGATCACTACGTGGAGAGTTATTCGTTGGCACTGAGCACGCGCCAACCATCAGTATGGCCGTGTCGCCGTGAGGATGTCAAGATTCAATTTATGTGTTATTTTCATTTTGTTTCCTGACTGCAATAACAATTTAAAAACATCCAATTGTTTCTATTAGCTAAAAGCAACGTTTCCTATGTTTTGAAAGTAATAACACAGATTAATAATTGTCATTGTCATTAAATATTAAACGTCAAACATTTTGACGTTCTACGTTATCTGTGAGTCTAAAGCAGTGTAGCAGGTTATGTCACCCCCACTCTGATAATGCACGTATAAAAGGCTGTGCGCACTCGGAGCTCGGGGGTTTTTACAGTAGCACTCGAAAGAGACACTACCAGTAAAACCTAAGCTACACTGCTATAGACCAAACCTGGACTTAACAGTTTGTAGCAATAAAGCATCTCATTGTTTTGAAATAAATCGTTTCACTCCAATGGATAGCCGCCCTAAGTCACTTATCTTGGGTTCTAGTGCCTCAGTGCCTGAACATCATCCCGACTCTCGTAATTCTAATAGCTTAGGGCCCAACCATCAGTCGGGCTTCGACATGACAGAGCATCTTGCTCTCACATATCTAGTAAGGTTAATTTTAAGGTTGTGCATGCTGTGGTCATTTCTAGAAGGCCACTATCTGGTGTCTGTTCTTCTGAAATGTTTTTTGTTGTTTTTAGATAGTGGCTAGTTTAATGATCCAATAAAAATAAAAATAAAAAAATAAAATAAAATAAAAGACGGATGGAGAGTAGACAGCTATCCCCTCTCTACGGCGCGGCGAAAATGTATGCCTGGGCCTACAGTTTCGTTTAGGCAGCGTAGGAATGTTCGTGTATGTTACAGCGTGCCACGCGCATCCATGGATGGTGACAGCTGATGGCTCGACCGTCTGTGTAGTGATCACATTGTTGTGTATTCGTAAAATTCGTGAATGTAAAGTGCTTAAAATATGGAAATTGATATAGATAAACTTTTTAATGTAAAATAATTGTAATAGTTTTAAAGTGTTAAATTTTTAATGTAATATAAATTGTCATGTTTGTGTACGATAGCGCAATAAATGAATATTGTATTCTACCACATAAATGATAGTACTTTTATACTGATAAAGCAATTGGTGCAACATTATTCCCTAACCATTCCAAAATATCAAACATGCTCAACGTTAATAATCAAGTTTTCACTTCTGCCGGCACTCCCGGAGTGCAACCCGTCTTTTTTTTTTTGTGCAATAAAGAAATGACTTATATATATGTATGCTCAGAACACTCCTCACACCAACGCAGTTATGCACCCAAACGGAGCTAACGACCTAGCTTTTTAACAATGGCGTATAACACTATCCAAGAAAAAAAATGTACTTATGGTAAAAATATACAAAAGTCTGGCACCAAGTCTACTATTTACAATATTGGACGTATATAGAATTTTATGCAAAAAGTCTAATCCACGAAAACATCGAAATTTAATTGTGTCTAGTAAACTTCGGACAGCGGTAAGTAAGGTCTCGGAAATACAACAAAGGATTATTATTTATACAACCAAAACATCATCACTAACGTCACTATGAAAGCTTAATATTTCTAAACTCAACCAATGTGGGTTGGATCGTAGTTGGATCCTTTTTGCATGACATCGCACAATTGTATAGTGTCGATCAATGCCATGATAACAACAATAAAATTTTATATGCAACAAATAGCAAAAGAAGTTTGTATGTAATCAGCAGCGCATGTTTTTCTTCAATAATAATTCATTATGAAAAACATACGGTTAACGAACGAAAATTTCAATCAACTTGAATAGACGATACCAGTCGGCCATAACATGAATTGTATCAGTTGTAAAATTGTTAAACGTCATTGATCATACAAACACTTTTTTTTCCGACTGTCTATTAGCTGTGCTAACCCTATTGGTTGCCACAGCGTAGCCGGGCTGTTTGGCGAGCTTCAGAAAGAAGCTCTGCCAGAATATATTTTAGCCCTAGGGATCGAAGAAACTAAGAGAACGTCTGCCTAAGGGTACCCCCTGTGAGGCCGAACCTCGGCTTAGGCGACGTTTGGGATAACGGGGGGGGATCGGACGGTGAGTGGTCTGTACGTCTCCGAGGCCGTGGATGGAGCCCACGTCCGGATGACGTAAGATAGCGGGGACCTCGTCTTCGCCGGTGAAGACTGTGTGTAGCGTATGATTGTGTGGTAGGTGGTAGGAGTATGTTGTTAGTAGTAATCTGATCATCAGGGTCATGAAGGATATGTTTAGGTCTCCTCTTTCGCAGAGGAGCGCTTAGGTCGGGGGAGTAAAAAACAAGCCGTAACTACGAGAGGGATGGGGTGTCGAATTGATTTCTCGGAAAAAAATTTCGAGAGTTTCTTAAAGTGCTGAGCGATAGTGTCTTATTCTAGGTCTTTGTGAAGATCTACGTTGCACACGTCGCAGTGTTTGTATGTCCCCGGGACATACAAACACTGCGACACAGTTGCAATCTAGCCGACTTAGTGGCCCTGGCTATTTGTCTTTGGTTGGTTCAGAAATACTAATTATAAAAGTGGCGTTTACGTTGCAACAGAAGTTAATTGCTGTTTACTAGTTTGTTGGTAATTTAATGTTATGTTTCTTAGGGTTCCGTTTCCATCGGGACCGTTTACCTTTCCCTCCAGCGGCTGTCTATCAGCGGGCTGTATCTGAATAAGCCGTAATAGGTCGTAATTTTCACAGAAAGTGTTTTTCATTTGCCGCTATAAAAAAAAAAAAAAAGACGGGTTGCACTCCGGGAGTGCCGGCAGAAGTGAAAACTTGATTATTAACGTTGAGCATGTTTGCTATTTTGGAATGGTTAGGGAATAATTTTGCACCAATTGCTTTATCAGTATAAAAGTACTATCATTTATGTGGTAGAATACAATATTCATTTATTGCGCTATCGTACACAAACATGACAATTTATATTACATTAAAAATTTAACACTTTAAAACTATTACAATTATTTTACATTAAAAAGTTTATCTCTCCGAAAAATCAACTTTCATCCATAATTTCAACGACTTTTTCACCATCATCATTACCAGAACTATCCATGGATGCGCGTGGCACGCTGTAACATACACGAACATTCGCGCAAGCGCCCTGCGCTGCCTAAACGAAACAGTAGGTCCAGGCATACATTTTCGCCGCGCCGTAGAGAGGGGATAGCTGTCTACGTCATCCGTCTTACGCTTTTTCGATCAGGTCACGTGTCCTGACGCGAGTTTAAGATTTTATACCCATTACAGAAAAAGTGCTCAACGCCGCTAAAGAAGTTTTCACTTCAAAAACACTGTAGAAAACCGAACTTAAAGATTTCACCGTGTCTTGATATAAAAAAGTCACTAAATCTGAAGATTCCGAATCAGAATAATGGGTCTAACTATTGAAATTATTACATAGACATTTATTTATTTATTTGCTTTCATATCTTACAGACATGAAACCCAGTCAGGGGATTGCAAATACTACATATTGTTATACATTTTTGATACATATTAGAACAAATCAAGGTCTAGTGTCTAGGTCTGTGATAAAGTTTGCTTTTAATACAGTTGACTATGACATCTTGTTGAGTCTCCTACGCTTAATTAACATATCTCCGTCGGTGGTAGACTGGTTTCAGAGTTACCTGCGAGGCCGTCGGCAGCGCATTCGGATTGATGAATCCTTATCGTCTTGGTGCGATGTCGTGGCTGGGGTACCTCAGGGTGGCGTGTTATCTCCTTTACTTTTTGCTATTTTCATAAATGCAATCACTCAACGTATTTCTTCTCTCTATCACTTGTATGCAGATGATATTCAGATTTATCGTCATTCATCCCTTGATAATCTGGATACCGCTATTGCTGATGTTAATAAGGACCTAGCGGAAATTTCTGAGTGGAGCAGGCAGTATGGTCTTGTAATTAATCCTGTGAAATCTCAGGCCATCATCATAGGCAGCCCAGGAGTAATTGCAAGAGTTGACTGGGGAAATCTGCCTCCTATTATGTATAATGGGTTTCACTATTGATTACTGTGAAACTGTTAAAGACCTGGGATTACATCTAGACAGAGGATTAACGTGGTCGACACAAGTTAATGCAGTGAGTAGAAGAATGTTTGCAGTTATTGGGTCGCTGCGTCGTTTGAGATTTGTTCTCCCAATTCCAACCAAAGTTATGTTAGCACATTCTCTTCTTCTCTCTATTCTCGACTATGCAGACGTAAGCTATCTTAATTTAACTGAGGACTATCTTAATAAACTTGAGCGCCTTCAAAATCTTGCTATTCGATTCATATTTGGCTTACGCAAATATGATCATGTCTCTGAATTTCGTCAAAAGCTTAAGTGGCTCTCTATTCGCCGTCGCCGGGATCTGCATGTACTTTCCCTTCTGTACTGTGTGCTATTTGATCCAAAAACTTCTGCTTATCTTAAAGAGAAGTTTCGTTTCCTTGGTGAGCAGTCAGACCTGAGATCGTGTCGTGCGCTGACTTTGAGCATGCCGTTCCATAGAACGAAATTTTATAAGCGATCATTCACAGTGCAGGCAATCGAACTGTGGAACGCGCTCCCATTGAGCATAAGACAGTCAAAGTCACTCACTGTTTTTAAAAGTGCTGTCAAACTTCATTTCCTCACGCAACAATGACGACTTTTATTTTTATTTTATTTATTTTTATTAATATTATAAGGCATATATATTAGTATATTATTATTAGTATATATTAGTATATTTATTTAATATGTATTAATGTATTGTGTTTTTTATGTAATCTAGTATATGTATTAGTATGTAGTTATTAGTATGCAGGTAAGCGATAAGGCCGCCTTTTGTATCCTGTTTCTTTTTGTTTCTCTTATTATTTGTATCTATATGTGGTGTACAAATAAAGAATAAATAAATAAATAAAATAAATAAAGTTTTAAAAAAATCTACGAAGATCATAGGATGGAGTACATGCACAACTTACTACTACTTGAAATTATTATATATATATATATATATATATATATATATATATATATATATATATATATATACTGTAATGTATGCATTTTTTATATATAAAACAAAATAAAAAATTGCTTTACTCACATAAACCTATTATAGGCATCTATGAATCGTGCATTTCATTATATCAATTCGTGAAGTGATGGTGATAATTACAGTCGACAACTTAAAACTAAAACTAAGAGGGTTCAATAATAACATTAAAATAATATATTATATATAAGAAGCTGTGATAGCCTAGTGAAGCTGTGATAACCTAGTGGTTAGGACGTCCGTCTCCTAATCAGAATTCGAAGGTTCAAACCCGGGCACGCATCTCTTACTTTTCGGAGTTATGTGCGTTTTTAAGCAATTAAAATATAACTTGCTTCAACGGTGAAGGAAAACATCGTGAGGAAACCTGCACGCATGAGAGTTCCCCATAATGTTCTCAAAGGCGTGTAAAGTATGCCAATCCGCAAATGGCCAGCGTGGTGGACAATGGCCAAATTCCCATAATGAGAGGAGACACGTGCTCTGTAGTGAGACAATGTGTTGATCTTGATGAATATATATAAAATTTAGTTAAGTGGGTAAAGGTTTTTTTCTCTATAAATGTAATCCTCTAGGTTTAAGACCCGCAAAAAAAAGCTTATACCCGTTGTTATTGTAATGATCTAACGAGGTTGAACGCCAAACAAAAACATTATTATTTACACATTAGGTACGTAAACTCCCGTATCGGACGTATCTCGCCCGCGTCTTTTATCTCGCGCTCTCGTCATATTCATATTAGATGCTTCACTAATTAAACGTCTTTGTAATGTTTTTAGGGTTCAGTTAGAGCGACGACATTGTTGCGCGAAGGTTTTTATATGAAAACTAACATGAGCTCTTCAAGATGTTGACTTTACAACGCTCTGTTTCCAACTAAGATTGACTTTGCAATTGTATAGTGTATGAAGTTCAAAGAAATGTTAGATTAAAACGTACATATTTGATTGGTTGTATGGATTATACACAATCAAGCTCAATTTGCAATGTAACAGCTATTTTTAAGCTTCCTACGGGAACTATATGAGAGATTTGTGTATAAAATACATGTCCTTTTCCATAGCATAGGTGACATGCATACCAAATTGTTAAAGATATCTGCCCGCAGCTTAGCTCGTAAACAATTTTCGATTTACCCTCTGGTATTTCTTAAGGAATAAAAGGTAGCTTATGTTCTTTTCCATGTCAAAGGCTATGGCATGCCAAATGCATGCCAATGTTCATCCAAATCTGTTCAGCCGTTTTTGCGTGATTGAGTAACAAACATCCACACTTTCACATTTATCATATATATTGGTAATAGGATTGATTATTGTATTATTTATGTATGCAGGTTTTACGTTTATATATTACACCACCTACTTTCTATTTTTTTTTCTTTTCCTAATCCTAAGATTGCCTGGCAGAGATCGCTACTAAGCGATAGAGCCAACTTTTGTATCCTGCTTCTTCTTGTTTCTGTTTTTCTTATTATTTCCCTTTATGTAGTGGTGTACAAATAAAGAACAAAATAAATAAATAGTAAACACTAAAACAAAGGGCACGTTCATGGGGCGGCATTTAGATAATAGCTCTCGAGTCTCCTAGTTGAGTCTAGGTTGACTGTGTACAGATAATTTTATAATTAATAAAAAAAACTTTGTAAATAAGTTCGCACAATACCGAGTAGGATACCACGTAGAAACCGTTAAGGGTTATAATATAATTGCGATACAGATTAGCCAGCTATCTTAGACTGCATCATCATTCACCACTAAAACAATATTATCTATGTGTCAGTGTTTGTAAAAAAAACCTCGTAACGGCTTGACCGACTTTGTGATTTTTGTTTTTTGTGTTTATTCGTTGAATCTGAGAATAGGATGATAACTATTCTTTATAACTCTAAGCGATACGGGTGCACACCAAAAAAATATTTCTTTACTTGAATTTTTTTAAGATTTTGCATAAAAAATACGTATAAAAATTAGGATGGGAACTATTCTTATAACGCTTAGTGATAAGGGGCACTCTAAAAAAATATTCCTTTTAATTAAAAATTACATAAAAATACACATGCAAAATTGTAATTTTTCTACAAAGGCGATTTAAGTATTTGGTATGAACAATAGTACTAACTAGTAGAAGCGGTGATAGCCTAGTGGTTAGGGCGTCAACCTCCTAATCAGAGGTCAGCGGTACGAATTCGGGCACGCACCTCTAACTTTTCGGAGTTATGTGCGTTTTAAAAAAAAACATATCATTGCTTCAACGGTGAAGGAAAACATCGTGAGGAAACCTGCACGCCTGAGTTTTCCATAATGTTCTCAAAGGCGTGTGAAGTCTTCCAATCCGCACATGGCTAGCGTGGTGTAACTTGGCCAAACCCATCTCATATTGAGAGGAGACCCGTGCTCTGTAGTGAGCCGGTAATGGGTAGATCATGATGAACAATGTCGCCAGAGCAATAACGTTGGCTGGGTCAACCAAAACCAACGCAGAACAACAAAACAAACATCATGCTCGTAATCCGCAACACGTGAGTGCGCGGTGACATTACGTAAAAGATAAACACGAATATATACGTACTAGGTGTACTGCCTACTTCTGGCGGGCTATTCATTTTTTAAGTAGATAACAGGTGTCAATGCACGCTGCGAAGGAAAATAAATAAATAGTAGGCTTAATAAGTGTTGTTTACAAATAAATCATAAGCATTACACATTTTTCGCTATAAATTCGCTTTTAGTTTTTTTTTTATCTACTACAAGTTAGCCCTTGACGGCAATCTCACCTGATGGTAAGTGATGACCATACACACAACAACAGGTTAGTCTCCTACTGCATCACTCAAGTACGTAAACTGATATGGTATTAATTTACATGCCTAAGATGGTAACGGGCTAACCTGTTAGGGGTATGGTAAACCCACACTCCTAATTGGTTTCTACGAGACATCGTGCCGAAACACTAAATAGCTTGGGGAAACGTCTTGTCGGTAGGGTGGTAACTAGCCACGGCTGTAGCCTCCCACGAGACCATACTCGAGCCGGGAATCGAACCCTGGACCTCCAATTTTGTAATGCGACAGCGCGCGCGCTGCGCCACGGAGGTCGTCAAAAGAATTGACAGAATTACTGCTCTCCCATTTTCTTGGTCTGCATATTTCCTGCACAGGAATACCTAAATTGCCACGAAAGTCCTCGACTTATCCAGCCAGCAGTTGATTAATCTTGGCTGATGATGATGATGATGATGATAATGAATCTTATGTTCGTTGCAGTCATGGGCAAACTATCGCCCGCTTCCATCCAAGATAGCAATACTCTTAAAGTTCATGTTTTCTAGTTGTTAAATTACGGAAAGGTCTTCACAGCTTCTCGCATAAACCTGCTCCACGGTAGCCTTGAAGGTAAGCTCCGATTTCCCAAAGGACATCGTGCGGTTATTTAGAGTACTAAACCTCCTCGACGGAAATAGCGGCAATTTGTTTAGTTTAAAAATGTGTTCAACGTTTTCGACTGTTTCTAGGTTTGATTTTCCGAATATATCTATAACTGAGAATCTTAAAAAATATAATATCAAAAATATTATATTTTTTAAGATTCTCAGTTTTAGGTTCAATATAAGGTTTATTTTTAAGTTTCAGTTATCTATACATATAAATAAATTACGAGTGTCTGTTTGTAATATTGAAGTAACCGTTTTTTACTACATGCATATTTATGAATATACGGTACTTTACACCAAAATTACATTTTTCACAATGTTTGTCTGTCTGTCTGTCTGTCTGTTTGTTCCGGCTTATCTCTAAAATGGCTAGACCGATTTTGATGGGAGGTTTATGGACAGGTAGCTGATGTTATAAGGAGTAACTTAGGTTCATTTGTTTTAGAAAAATAAAGTGATGCTGCAATGTCAAAGTACTGTCCAGTACAGCGCCACCACTTCTCCAACCAACGAATTCATGTCACAAAGGCTGCCTATTAACTTTTTTGTTAAATTCCACGCGGACGAAGTCGTGGGTACAGCTAGTTATAAATAAAAATATTAAGATATTTTGAAACCAAATCTATAAGAAATGTGCAGGGTGGATTAATTAATTAATTTACTATGTTAGTTAGTAGCCAGTGATAGCTTCATATGTGCATAAAAAGACTGCCTATCCTTAAGCTCATTTAGAACTGTTATCCGAGAAAGAATCATTATTTTATATCACCTGCTTGCTTATTACCTACCCTAGTCGAACATATTTACAAGACTGATTGGAAACCTCAAAGGGAGTGAAATAACAGCCATGACCAACGCAACGATTATGTTTTTTTTTTTCACTACAAGTTAGCCCTTGACGGCAATCTGAGCTGATGGTAAGTGATGATGCAGTCTAAGATGGTAGCGGGCTAACCTGTAAGGGGTATGGTAAACACATACACCTAATTGGTTACAAGGCGACATAGTGCCTGAAACTACTATAATGTAAATGATAAACAAGCATGGGTATGAAATATTGCTCTTAAATAATTTTAAGTGGTATGTGAGGTGGTGATAACAAAAACAAAATTTGCCTGGCTAAGTTTGTTGTGGGCTTCTTCTTAGACTAGGGCGCGTTTGGAACCCTCATAGCTTTAATTTAAAGTTAACGAACGTAGTTATCATCATCAACTCGCTACTGTGCAAATTATTGAGGCGTCAAAAGTGCCTTTTAAAAGACTATTTCAAAAAAAAATATGATTGCTAAATGAGGCAATTTCTAAAGCGAGCTTTAGAAATCATCATGAAGCCATTACCGGCTCACTACAGAGCACGGGTCTACTCTCAATATAAGAAGGGTTTGGCCATAGTCCACCACGCTAGCCATGTGGGGATTGGCAGACTTCACACGCCTTTGAAAACATTATGGAGAACTCTCAGGCGTGCAGGTTTCCTCACGATGGTTTCCTTCACCGTTGAAGCAAGTGATATTTTTTTTAACGCACATGTTTCCGAAAAGTTAGAGGTGCGTGCCCAGATTCGAACCGCCGACCTCTGATTAGGGGAGGCTGACGCCCTAACCACTAGGCTATCACCGCTTCAGCTTTAGAAATATTAATATATTATTATATTATAAATTCGCGCGTTGAATGGATCTTTTTTAAATTTCGTGTCTGAGATTAAGTTCACTTAGCATAACCAGACAGAAGCCACGCTTTAATGCGATAATGTTCTGTGTTGTTAACAAAAAGCGCCTACGTCGCGTTGGCGCGAAGTGGGTATTATCTTCCTACCACGCCTTTCACGAGTTCATACCTACTTATCTTGAAAACAAACAATGAAATACCTACCACACTATGTACATCACGGTTGGTAAACAATCATTTTGCGTAATTAGGCTCTGATAATAGTTAACGTGAATGTTTATTGATGTGTGAATTATTTGTTAAAGCCTATCGTAAATCATTTACACATTAAAATTAGTAGTAAGTACATTATTAGTTTATGACCACCACAAGGCATCGCACTAAGCGACGGGTGTAGGTTCTTGAAAAACAAAACACCATGCACCGCAGTTTTCGGTCACGTAACATTTTGTAAGACATAATGCATTATTTTAGATTTTTACTAAAGCTTTGAGGCACGCTAGTGAAAATGTTTCATTACAGGTGTGTGTGTGTATCTGCCTACATAGAAACCAACAGGCAAATATTAGTATTAGTAGTAAGACTATTGTTATTAGCTGGTAATCAATCATGTGATTTGAATGGAAATAGCACATTTTCATGGCACTGTCTCTAGATCACCTGTTAACACTAAAAAAAGAAAAAAACAAGAACTTGCCTTTATTTGGTATCATCATCATTATCAGTTCGAGATGCGAATGATAAAGTGCACGCCACTGCTCAGAACCCATCTCTAATATACTAAATTGTCCAAAAAAATGCTAGTTAGGCACTTACCTACGTTTATAGACAACCGTCGTGCGCGCATGGCGCTTATACTACGCCCGGCCAAAACGTTGATAAAATGTAATAACTATTTTCTACTAGCTGTGACCCGCGGTTTCTCCCGCGCAGTTCCCGTTTCCGTGGTAATACCGGGAGAAAATATTGCTATATATATTATATTCTTTAGACGTCTTCAATAGATGGACTATAGAACATCGAGTTTGTTTGAGTTGAAAGAGTTTTTCACACCGGACCCGTATTTCTCGAGATTACCGCGTTAAAAACAATTTAAATTAACAACTGATTTGGACATGATTGAATTTGAAATTTGTGCAGCGGTTATAAATTGACTCTTTGAAGTTAGGAACACACCTACATTGACAACAGTGAGTGGTTATAATTTAATATGATCTTTTTTGAATAGCAATAAAGTTCAAATTGACTCTACATTCTATTTAGAAAACGTTTATATGGGAAAAAGAAAAGGGCTGTTTTTAGGGTTTTCCCGCTAATTATTCGAATTTTTCTCACTTTTTAAACCTTCCCTAGACCTCCACGAACATTGCAAGACCAAGATAAGATAAATTCGTTCAGCCGTTCTTGAGTTTTAGCGAGACTAAGTAACAGCAATTGTTTTATATATATATAGATAGATAGATTACGGGCCAAACGAACATAATCGTGATGAAATTCAAATTCAAATAATCTTGTATTCAAATAGTCTTTTACAAGGCACTTTTGACGCGTCAATAATTTACATAGTAGTGATTTAATGGTGATAACTACATTCGTTAACTTAAAACTAAAGCTATAATTCATTAAAAAGGATACATTGAATAAACCAGTAACATCGTTTACTAATATTGTTCGTTGTCGCTGGCAAAATTTAAAAAAAAAATCATCACAGGTGGTTCTAGGTGAGTTTTCTGATATTGTTTAATATTGTTCATACTTATAACTTAAATAAATATTGTACAATAATGTGAACTCTTTTATGTTTTAACTCACGAAGTTGCAGATTTAAGTAAGTTGTTAAACATAAGGCGGATAAATACTAAGTGGATTGATCAACTAGGTATTACAAGAAGCGAAGATTTCTTGCTCTTTAATTTCATTTACGTAACAGTAGACGAGTGCGGTAAAAGTGTTTAACTAGGTACCTTCCGTAACCTATTCAATTACATATTTATAGGGCAATGAATAATCATTATTATACGACATATTTTTAAATTATCAAATTGGATGCATTGTATGATTTTAGGTTTGTGAATAATAGATGCATAACAAAAAACCGGCTGTGTTTAAGTTGAACTTGAATGCGATGGGTTCTGTATCAGATACAGCCTACAGGCATCATTAAGAAAGAAAAATACGTTTCCTTAAAAAAAAATAAAGCTGAAAATTAAAAGATTGCTCATTGTAATTGGAATGCTTCCTTAATTTGTATAAACGGACAAACAAGGAGGCTTAGCGGTAGGGTCACGTTGGGACTCTTCGGGTTTCCCATTCAAGAAACGTGTTTTTTTTCTCGATCTTTATGATGTCAATACAATACGTAGCGTTACATAACCCGTACGGAACCCTTCATGTGTGAGTCGACCTCTCACTTAGCCAGTTTTTTTTTCATCTTTTAGTCTCGAAGTATTGAGAACACTGTGTAAACTGGCGGACCTATTGGCGGTTTTTATCTGGAACGTATGGTAGGTAACTAATCAAAAACAATTTTAAAGATACGCGAGATGTAGGTACCCACATGTTTTTTTAGTTTTGCGAACGGAGTCAAGGGCAACTGCTAGTATTGTAGGCGTCGCGCGTAATATATTAAAAAGTTCGCATACATACCTCTCGCCACATTGCCCTGGCTGATCGGTGCCCCGTTGACTTTGATGCGTCTTCCATCGGCGGTACATTTCAAAAGCATAATTGTAGCTCACGTGGTCCCCATTCAAAATCTGATTCCAACAACAGTTGTTTATAAAATTATAAACATTCAAACACGCATTCACTACATAATCTTCGGCGCCAACCGATTGGTCGCCTCTAGTGACGTCAAAGTCAATTTGAAACCACTCAAATCGTCACAAAAACTTGTTATCTTGCAGTCTTTTAGCAATTAAACTCTATATGTTATGTACTATATTGTTCACTTAACTTTCACATAAACACTGAGATTTCTATTCGTTGTTTGTTTTTATTGAAATGCACAAATACAATCGAAAATATGCGAATATGATTACGATTCTCTTGGTAAACTTTAGTTCGAGAAAAACACTGCGTGTTCAACTTTAATACTACGCGACTACGACAATCCTAATCAGTCGGTCAACAGACTGAAACTGCGGCGGTTTGCGGCCAACCAATTGTTGAATGTTTTGACAAGATATGTCAAGCACCATCAGTGTTGCCAACCTCAAAAAACTAAAAAACAGCAACTCGCCTAAGAAAAAACAGTAGAAAACAGTAGGTAAAGAAAAAAAAGCAGATTTCATAGTTTTGCTTTAAATAATAAACAATTTTCTTAGTTACTATAACTCTCATACATTGACATATTTATAATCACAACAACAAAAAACAAAAATCAAAGTAAAATTATTTTTCCGTTTCATTTTCAATGGCCTCATCTTCAATATTTTCACACTCATTATTATTTTTAAAACCATACATATTTTTGTTGAATTTCTGCATGTGCCTTTCTGTGGCTTCAAAAGAATAGCAATCGGTTATTTCGGATTTAGTGTGTAATACTCCTTTGATAGCTATAGTTGATAGTCTGTTGCGTAATTTGGTTTTCATGATATTTATAGCAGAAAATAACCTTTCGCTGAGCAGTAGTTTAAAAACAGTAGAAAATAGAAATGAAACAGAAAACATGGACATCAATGTGAAAACAGCAAATCTACTGTTAAAACAGTAGGGTTGGTAACACTGAGCACCATAGATTAACAAACCATTCGACTAAAACAAACTAAGGGTAAGTGTGCACCAATAAGAGTTTAGTCGATGGCGATCAATGAATTGTGGCTCTGTCTAAAATCATTATTTGGACATGTGCAATGAGCACATGACTTTTACACGTCCGCATAACTTCGATAGCTAATATTCGTTAAATAGAAACTCAATAAACTAAATGAATTATATATTTTTTTGGTTATCAACTTCCGTAAAGTCAATGGCGATAATGCTGTTAGAGTAGTATTATAATTATGTCGTATTTGAAACCATTCAGATACTTTACATTTTGTATCAAAGTATGAAATATTGTATTATGATATATGTGAAACATCAAAGATATCTATTAATAAATATTATGAACGCCAACTTAGTTAAATTTTCATTATGTAAGTAAATGGTCCAAGCATAAAAAGGCGAAAAACCCGTTTGAGATATAGGCTCACTTTTAAAGTTATGCTTAATGGCAAAAAATTATTTGTCTTTTGCTGTTTATGTGCAGTGGATTTATTATATTTGATCTGAGATCGGAGAGTACACAGACTATTAAAAATAGTAACTATATAAGAGCCAAGAGGTATCCATTTTTATGTCTGTGCTTATATCTATTCTGTGCTATGAAACGCTGTGAGTGTAGTCGCGCGCCATTTTGTTGCTCAGTAAATTACAAAGCGGATTAGCGCGTATTGTTATTTGTGTGATCGTTTAAAACATCACGATTTCAGGCAATAAAGCAATGGGCAAGGATAAAAAAAGTGAACCAGACGGGTCCAGCGAGGAGGAGTATGTTGTGGAAAAAGTGTTGAATAAGAGGACCGTCAAAGGAAAGGTTGGTTTTGAGTGATTATTGATTTCTCATTGAATTGTTAGTCTGATAGCAGGAAAGCGCGCTAAATTCCCCCTATCCCATACCAATAAATCATTGTTTTTCTGTATGCTGTCATATTTAATTTATAAATTGATACCTTCATAGAATTATCATAGAAGAATTGGCGACAAAATGCCGGTTACCACAATATTTACGTATGTGACTAAGTCGTCAAACTTAAAAGATATAAACTAGTGATCTACTGAAATTAATTGACCTGCTGTTTTATGCTGCATAGTCTTCATTAACATAATTCTCAATCTTAAATTCCCCTCTGCTGGGCACATGCCTCTCTCAGGAAAGTGGTTTTTAAAGAGTAGATTTTCTACTCTGGTCTAATTTGGAGAGCAAGAAGTCTATATTTATAATTTTGAATAATAATAGTCAATAAGTTAACTTTTTGCCATATGGTATGCATCAATGTGAATAAAAATTGTGCAGGTCCAATATCTTTTAAAATGGAAAGGATACAAGGAAGAGGAGAGTACTTGGGAACCAGAAGAAAATCTAGACTGTGAAGAGTTGATTAGGACTTTTGAAGAAAATTATAAAAAGGAAAAGGAGGTAAGCCGTCCATTTATTTAAATCTGCAGAATACATTTGGTAATGATAAATAAAACATACTTGTATAATATACTTTCTCAGGGTGTTAGAAAGTTGTCTGTAGTCTTGGTCTCCCATTTCCAGTAATTCTATACAACTTATTTGATGTTGCCGTCCACCTTATATTGGTTGGTTGTCAAACAATGCTACATGTATTGATGCAGGGCTACCTTCAAAAGGGCTGTGAACTTAAAATCCTTTTCCCAAAATAGCAGATACTCCAAGACCATATCATCATCATCATCATTTCAACCTATAGACGTCCACTGCTGGACATAGGTCTTTTGTAGGGAGTTCCAATGGCCACAGTACTGGCCTGGTTGTATCCAGCGGCTCCGTGCGACTCGTTTGATGTCGTCTGTCATAGCCACAGCCCCTAGTCCTCGGCAGCCCCGCTATCGCTGGCTATGGCAGCGGTTATGGTAATGGCGGGGCAGGGAGTTTCAAGAATCTCCGGAATAGATTCTGCTGCCAACCCCGACTAGACCTGGCAACTTATAACGCTCGCACTTTGAGGACCATATCAATCAATACAAATTACCATTCACTATTAGCTTATTCATATATTATTTAAGTTAATTATATGCAGTCTACTGAAAATAAGTTTTCCGGCGACAAAGTTTATGCCATTAGTGACAAAATTAGTATTATCTATCCTGGTTTTATTGTTTAAACAATTGAACAGGGAAAAGCAAAGAAATCGGAAGAGCAAAGCCGCACAAAGAAACGCAGGCGAGATTCGAGTGAGGATACAAGTGTCACAGGACGCAAGGGTCGCGGCACAAGTGTGTCCTCTGCAGACGACCACCGAGAGTCCAAGACAAAGAAGGAAGATAAAGGGAAATCTGGCTTTGAGAAGGGGCTTAAGGCTGAAAAGATTATAGGTAATGATCACCAATACAGCATATTATGCAAAACCACATGTTTTACAAAACATATGTAGTTATTCAAAGAGAGAGATAAAAGTTCATACTTTTACATAGAAAAGGCAATAAATTCTTTTTAAGTAATGTTACTTATAAATCTTATATTGTATTAAATATTATTAAACACTTCAAAACATGATAGTTTTCCATTAGATTTTGTTTTGGACTGTGTAACTTCTTTAAAACATGGTATATAAAATAAAAATAGAAATGCTTTACATTTAGTTGCATATTTTCAGGAGCGTCTGACGCAACAGGCGAGTTGATGTTCCTTGTGAAGTGGGCGGACTCAGACGAGGCAGAGCTTGTTCCAGCAAAAATTGCCAATGTCAAGTGTCCCCAACAGGTAAAATTTCAATTTAAAAATTTATGACGACGATATTTATGTGTTGGTTTTATAACATGTTAAATTGCTGACACTATTAAAAAAAAATATAGTAAAGAATCACAATTCACAGATCCATTTGTTGCTTGGAACTTGAACAAGTTTAGAGGAGGTAGATACCATTACATTGAATAATTGGGGAATATAGAAGCCATAAGAACATAAGACAGACAGCATTACCTATTCTAAAATAGCAGCTAAAACAGGACCAAGAAATGTACTTCGTTTTATTCACATTATTTTTTGTTATTACAGGTTATTGCATTCTACGAAGAAAGATTAACTTGGCACACCCCAGTTGAGTCAGAGTGATAGCTTTATGTACAAGTACTAAGTTACTAGTTCATTTAACTTTCTGTGACAAATTGCGTGTCGTAATTATTACTTGATGTTTGGCAGTGCCGGGGAACGATGCAAGTATTTGTATTATAATGTGTCAATATGTGCTTAAAAGGAGATTGGCGCAACCCTTGGATATCAATGTCAAGATATAGTACTCAAAAGTGGCTGATGTAGTGACCTTCTAGTGGTTGTGATATAATTGTTACTATAAGTCTTCTAACTTTTCTACTACGTAGCTCATTATTATCCTTCTGCATGTGCCTCTGCTCCCATAGCAAAGCGATTTGGAGCTCAAACTTACCATACTGCTCTAACTTAACATTACTTTATATATTACCGAATAAAAAAAATGACCTACCACCTCAAAACTAACACCCAATTATAACCCAATATTAATTCCCTGTTCTAATTGCTGCTTACGGTGCTTTTTTTCCTTTTTTTGACTCAATTTGCTGTTGGATGTTAGAAAAAGACAAATCTGTGTGTAACTATTTCTCACTTTTATTAGTAATAATTCAAATTATGTGTAAGGCAAACAAAAAAGTAATGTAAATGTCAAAATTAATTAATTATGTAATTATATAGTTATCCTTTTTAATTATAAACTTATATGAGTATGGCGAAGAATGATCCTTTTTTAAATGAACACCGATTTTCTTTATTAAATCTTCATGTTATCAGGTTTATAAAGTTACTATGTTTTAAAAAACTGATGACATAATAAGTAGTGTATTTGCAAGTAATATAGTATTATGTATTAAATACTTGATTTGGAGTTATGAGGTTAGGTTGGTTGTTGGCATAAAGAAATTCTTGATAAAACATCCATTTGGAAGTTGTTTGAAACTTCAACATTCATTTCTAGATGGCACCGCATTTGCTAGAATGTAACATATCAGAAATTTCTGTGAGATGCAAGTGAACGAGCGGTTCACTTGGTTTGTGTTAGAACAAACAGTTGGTTCACTTTGTTAAATTTGTCAAGGCACTCTGGCTGAGATAACTATGCTTTACTTTGAATCAAACTCTGAGTCAATATTGGGCCCAATCTCCTTTTAATAGTTGAGTTGATGTGAAAAATATTTTTAAGAGCTTTTTTTCAACCATTTTTTTATAAAACTTTAAGGTCTTGGTAATATTGATTATTGCCACAATCTCACATCGGCGATTTGAGCATGTTTGAAAGATATAAATGTTTAGTTTACGGCACAAAAGTTAAATAGGCGTCTCCGTCGGTCAATAATGTGAAAGACTCAAATCAACTTTTGATTGATGGTCTGAAATAAAAATTTGTTTTGTTATGTTTTACAGTCCATGGTTTTGAGCTAATTGTCTTCTTATGGGGATTGTGCCTCATAGCATGGTGGCCCCAAAATGAACTATATCTTTGCTGGCAAAAATTCTATAAATTCTTTTCAATACTGTTTAATTATGCATAATGTGATAATCTGAGCATGTCTATGGCCTGCATAATGTTGTTTATGTGGTCTTCTTTGTGTCGTTTATTTCTTATTATGAGTAAGTAAGGGTTTCTTTTGTATCTTATTTATATTACGGTGCCAATTGTATTTTTTTTTTTTTTACACATTACAAGTTAGCCCTTGACTGCTATCTTACCTGGTGGTAAGTGATGATGCTGTCTAGGATGGTAGCGGGCTGACCTGTTAGGACTATGGTAAACCCACGCCCTTAATTGGTTTCTACGCGACATCGTGCCGGAACGCTAAATCGCTTGGCGACACGTCTTTGTCGGTAGGGTGGTAACTAGCCACGGCCGTAGCCTCCCACCAGACCAGACTCGAGCCGGGAATCGAACCCGGGACCTCCAACTTTAAAATGCGACAGCGCGCGCGCTGCGTCTCGGAGGTCGTCGTCGTATTGTACATAAATATCTGAACTAAACTATTTAATATATAAATAATCATAATATTAATATCTTTTAACTAATCGCTAGTTAGTTTGTGTTAAAAGGACAAACATTACTTTAAGATCTGTGAATTGACTTTTCCTTAGACATTTGTGTACAACCAATTTGAACCAAAATCATGAATATGATTTGTTTTGTTCTTGTGTAAAATTACCTGTCATTGAATATTTTTGTTTATATTGGTTTGTCTTGAATTTTCAAGTTTTGTTAAAATTATTATTTCAGCCTTAACAGACCTTTCCGACTTTCGGGACCAATAATATGTAAGAAAGGAAGGGGAGATAAAAATATGAATGGGGAGTTTTTGGCTGAATTTATGGCTCCAATTGCATGCTAAAAATTCAAAATGGATTTTATTTTGCACGACAAAATTTATTCAATAAATAAAATAATAAAATAATTTATGCATTATTTATTCATTAACATTATTTGACTAAGTTGGTCCCAAAGTTGTAAAAGGCCTCACGTCTTTTCCTTCTGGTAGGCATCTAGGCTAGGATAAATATAATTCATTGTTAGTTGCATACTTTGAAGAGTGTAAGATTACAATATAATTGGAAACAAAGCCCTGATCGATTTCAAAAGCAAGCTTATGAAATGACTTATTTTGAAATAGATTCGATTCTAATAACCAGTTGTGCCGTTAAATTTGACAGTCTTGTCAATAGGTTTGTCAAAACGGACGATAGAAATAAGATTATATTACTGTAACTCTTAATAGATATCAGTGCCTATTTTGTTTTCAAATCAAGTGACGTCATAACGGCGTCGTGTCATGCTAAATATTTTTGGGCATAAATATAAAATGACACATCTACGCTGTGTGACGGATACGTGGATTTTCTTCTGACGACTGAAATAAGAACTTGAGCTATTTTTTTTATTTGTAAGGAATACTTATAGTTAAGCCGGGAACAAATTGGAGATGAGCCACTCGAACCTCTGTATTTTAAATACTGCGATTTCTCTGGCTCGACACGCAACGCGTATGATGTAGTGAAGTTGCATATGTCCCGGCCATTAATATATTACATAAATACCTAATAAACTTAATATAATACATGTCTACAACATTTGTAGTTTTATTAATTTTATCCATTATTCTTCTATCTATTTGTTCTTATTATTAGACTTTAAACCTGGTCAATAAGCTACGGCACGTTGAAATTATAGGGTTTCCCACAGCTTTGCCAGATGGAGGGCAAGTACTTTAAAGTACTGTAGAACATTTTACCGAAAGAAGACTTGTTCTATCTTTAGCGGATAGATGGTTTTAATTTAAATGCCAAGATACTTAATAAATTAATATAATTCAAATAGGATGTGACTTGTACAATGATTGTAGGTTTTTAAGTGACATGAGTAGACAGATTTGTATGAAGAATCTTCAAGCGCCTGATGCGGGTGACGGCAATGTTTCTGCGATTGTGTTTTGGCGTAATATTTGCGCAGGCGTTAAGTTTGAACACTACTCGATTTAAAAAAAAAAATTGATACATAGATATCTAAAAAAATGTCTTGATGAACTGGGGCTCGTATATAGTAGAAAAAAATACCCGATGCTTCATCATAAGGATTGTTTTTTTACTAAACTGCAGAAATAAAAGTAAGTCTTTACATTTTTTACAAATTATAATTGGTATGACAATGGCTTTTAATTCATCAATGTGATTTATCAAATACTCAAAATGTTGAATGCAGTCTCACTCGGGTTTTATCGCTTCTTTTATATTTTATTATTCAAATATTGAATAGTTTATTTTCCTTTGAACTTCCAAGTTGGTCACCTATTTTTAAATGTCAAGATGGATTATTATAAGAGGTTAAAAAACGAATCAACGCGCATTACAGCTAAGCTAGGGATTAAGTAGTATATATAGATTTGTAGAAGTTTTTAATTAGGGAAAAGGCACTCCATGGCGGCTCAGATGAAATGCGTTTCTACCGAGCGGTTATGGGATTAATTTTCATACCCCATTACGTGTCTGCTCTTTACGATGGGCGTAGAAGTTCCATCTACACTTAATAAAATAAAAAACCTTTAATTAGATATTGTTTATTGATATATCTGAACAAGGTGGGTATAAAACATTATTAAATCACATCCATACATTACATTGTATATCTATATATAAAACAACCAAAGTTCAAATATATATATATTTGAACTTTGGTTGTTTTATTTAAGGGCTTGAGAAATTTTGGGATTAGTACGATAATAACTATTAACCTTTAATAACTATTTTTATTACATAGACTGATCTATAGGTGATATATGGACGAAATCCCGAAAAGTACTTATAAACGAATTAATTAAATCAAGTTATAAATATTCTATAGTAGATTAAACAAAACCAGTAAATCGAGATAGAAAAATTAAATATGTATGTTGAAAACGGATACAAAGTACTAAACGATCTTGTTTCATCGCATGATAATTTGCTTAAATTATTTAACCCTACTCACTGATTTTAGTTTGAAGCTAATAGTGTAAAAGTAGACTTTGAGATTTGAGATCGTTATCAAAAAACTACCACTTTAGACAAGTAAAATTCCTAGAGATTCCAGTTACAACAAACAGCCACAAGGTACTCTGAGCGTCCACTGAATACACACACACAAAAAATAAGACAAATACGAGTGTCCAAAAAAATCATCACGATGTTTTGTGTATTGAAGCACATTAAATGTTGTAATAAATAACATTTTGTTTGAACATCAAGAATCGGGGACTAAATAAAAAAAAAAACTTATAATTAATGAACGCCTTAAAAACTAATATAAGATAATAATACGATATATTTTGTATTGTTAATAGAAAGTGCTACAGAATAAATGCAATAATAAATTCTGATATTAAATTAAACATCGAAATTTACAAATAAATCTTAACCGAAAAATATCAGTAGTTTTTAGTTTCTTTGCCATGTATTTTATTCTTGAGTATTATTAAGCTTGTAATTTGTAGTCCACTTTGCTCATGCCGTTTCTGTAAGAAAGTACAAGTAAGTTGACATGTGTAATGGGTGCACATACGATACAATCAATGCCACAACGGATCCCCACGTAAAACGGACGGGTCCGGCAGTCCAAATACGGATAAGGCCCAGAAGGATGAAAAAGAAGCAACAACGGATAGCGAGCCCTGAGTTTGTAGATCCGGGTCGGTTAGTTTAATAATAGTTACTTTTCACAATATTTTTTTTCATACACTACTAGCTACTACTATAGCTTTCTAGGAGTATGGTAAACCCACGCTCCTAAATGGTTTCTACGCGACATCGTGCCGGAACGCTAAATCGCTTGGCAACTCGTCTTTGTCGATAGGGTGGTAACAAGCCACGGCTGAAGCCTCCCACCAAACCAGACTCGAGCCGGGAATCGAACTCAGGACCTCCAACTCTTAAAATGCAACAGCGCTAACGCAGGTCGTCAAAGACATTATATTACTATAAGAGAAAACCACTGACGCCATGCAATGCGGCAGTTTAGTATGTTACGCAAATATCATTCGAGCACCGCCTATCTGACGACACGGTCGTAGCGAGGCTGATGCAGCGTCAAAGAAGCTTGTCCTTAAAGTACTCCAACTATAAAACACGCTAGTAGCCAAATAGATCACACAAACAACGTGTTCACAGAAGACGTGGTCCCCAATTTCTGACGACGTCTGCTTTAACCTAAGTCGAGGTTCGAGCGTCACAAGAGGCGCTCTTAGAGGGATGTTCTCCCGGTGTGGTGGATCCCAAGTGCTTGACTCTGTTCGCGCTCGCTAAAGTAATAATCCGCACCTGTAGCACTTATAGGACTTGCTGTAAGGTTATCAGTTCATTGTCAAATTCAAATTCAAAATAATCTTTATTCAAATAGTCCTTAAAAAGGCACTTTTGACGCGTCAATAATTTACATAGTAGTTATTTCATGGTGATAACTACATTCGTAAACTTAAAACTAAAGCTATGAGGGTCCCAAACGCGCCCCGGTCTAAGAAGAAGCCCACAACAAACTTAGCCGGGGGTTTTCTTTTTTTCGTTATCACCATCTCTAATATGTCAATTCGAAACAACAAAGTCCATTTCTAGGGAGAACCGACAAGCATAAGTGAACCAGAAAACAAATCAAGCACGAGTGGTATTCAGTAAAGTAGCTCACGTGAGGTGCGCCACGTGCGAAGGCGTGGCGTGGATGAGCGGCGCCAGCCTCTCCGTAAAGCGTTGGAAGTTGCGCTCCAACTCGCGCTGGTATTCGCGCTGCTCGCTGCTGATCAGGTTCTTGTTCTTGCGCAGCGCGTCGTGGCACCTGCGCGGGCGCAACACGTTTATATCATACCATTCGAATGAAATGTAAAAAATAATACAACATTATTTGATTTTACAAGCCTATTTCACCTGATGGTAATTGATTGTTTAAAATGCTACTCGTGTTTTACCACAGTTCTGGTGCAAAAATAAAAACAGCCCACGTTCACTCACTTTTTGGAGAAGTCCTTAAACGCGAGTCTGAGCTTGTTCGTGAGTCTGGTGGGAGGCTGCGTCCCCTCCACCACCGGTGCCAAGAATACCTGCAATTAATCAAAATAAAAATACATTTATTTGGAGAAATTTCGAATCAAGGTCATATCGAAGTTTTTTATATTTTGTTTCTCGTGCTTCTAAAAATTCGTTAAGAAACGGAACAGTAGTGGGTCATTTTCCGTTTCGAGCTTTGAAACACTATTTACATTTTTTAAACTGAATTCATACATACCTGTGCCAATTCCAGCGGCCCCTGGTTGACTGTGGTGCCGATGCATCCTTGCAGAACCATCTGGAGCATTTTAGGATCTGGGGGCTCCTGACTTGTCGCCGCAGCCAGTTCGTTGATCTAAAGTGTATTTAAACAGTACACAACTTGGCGTTTTCATATTACCAAAGTATTCAAATCTGTTACTCTGTAAGATCTGTACTCAGGGGACATGGTTGAAGCAATTGCCTTGTTGATTTATTGGTGAGCATATTAGATATCAGCACGATTTAAGCCGTGATAGCCTAGTGGATAGGGCGTCAGCCTCCTAATCAGAGGTCGGCGATTCGAATCCGGGCACGCACCTCTAACTTTTCGGAGTTATGTGCGTTTTTAAATAATTAAAATATCACTTGCTTTAACGGTGAAGGAAAACATCTTGAGGAAATCTGCACGCCTCAGAGTTCTCCATAATGTTCTCATAGGCGTGTGAAGTCTGCCAATCCGCACATGGCCAGCGTGGTGGACTATGGCCAAACCCTTCTCCTATTGAGAGGAGACCCGTGCTCTGTAGTGAGCCGGTAATAGGTTGATCATGATGATGATGATATAAGATATGAGCGCGTTTGAAACCTGTAGCCTCAGTTGTGAGATCCCGAATAATATATAATAGTTACCATGAGCTCGTGAACGTTTCAAAACTATTTGTAAAGTTTGTTTTGGAACATTGCATAAGGATGACAGAATTTTAGGATCTAAAAGATCAATCGGTAAAAGGATTTGTCACAACTGAATTAGAAATGGCAATTCTGTAAATACGTACCTTCTTCTGTATGTCCTCGATTGCTACCTCGATGGGTGTTAATATGATCTGTGTGCGTTGCACCACCTGAGAAATGAATACTCCGTTCAAACTACTATTATAAATGCGATAGTTGATAGATGAATTTTTTTTTTTTTGAGATAGATTTGCGCTTGACGACAATCAGTACCAGAAGGCACTGATGAGGTCTAGGTTGGAGCGCGCTTACCTAGAAAATGCCTATTCACCCTTCCCTTGAAGGAACTAATGTTATACGTGGTGTGTTACGTATGTTATACGTAAATTTGTAACTTAAACATGCCAGGGCTGAACGAATCAGGATGTAATTAGGCACAGAGATATAATCTAAAATAGACAATACGCAAAATGTACGGTACCTGTGGATAGATTTTTGTTTGTTTTTCATAGAGCAATGCAGTTCACATAATTTTCACATAGTGGTATTTGTTTAATTTTATCAGCCCGTCAGTTCTCAGATATGGTTATATCAAAAAATTCTCGTGAAAGAAACTAATAAATCATTTGTTAGTTGATTTTAGAACTGAAAGATAATATCTAAAAGTTTCACCTAGCCATAGTTTCAACCTAATGTCCGTAAACATCTGTCACAATCCCAAGTGGCTGATATATTTTGTTAGCAGTTCTTTACATTTATGATTTGATCCCTTAATATAATCTGAGAATATTGGGGTCTGTGTTTTTTTTAAGGGGACTATGGTCCCCATTATTTATAAGGCCCAGTATAGTAGAGTTGTACTTGCTTGTATAACTCTTATTGGGTTTAATCCCGGGATAAAAGTATTTTGCGCTATGAGACCAGGCGGAATACGGCTACTGTGCGTTTTTGGGGGTCACCTCACCTGTATCCTGGTCTTGACGTAGGGGAAGTGGTGAGCAGTAGTGAGCAAAGTTTTCCGCTTGCACTGCTCGCCTAACTCGCCGTGCGCGCGCCCTCCGGCCGTGAACGGCGTCGCGTACATAAAACGCTCTGCATAAGGTTACGTATTCAATTTATTTATATATAGCTAATTATTTGTTATTTTGGGAGGCGTTCTTGCGTTTGAAGTGTTTGCGAAACGCAAAAACTCTCAATGTCTTGACGTATCGGTTTTATTGTTTAATTTAATGGACTGGAACAGAACTATTGCAATTTCGGTTAATATAAAAAGGGTGTGTCGTCAAAACAACCTGATCGAGAATTAATCAATTTTTTTCACGCTATTACTGGATATAGCGCATGGAGTGGAAACGTTTTGGTAATTGTCTAACGATGATCCAATTGTTCATAGCTGTAAGTTGTTTTAACCATAAAACATATGAATCTGGACCTAAGGTTTTTGTAGGGATTTCCATGTTCCATGGTCTTGTGCCTGCGCCAGCGACTCGCTGGTTTTTTTAACTGTGCACTAACAAGACTTCTTTTCTTTATCTCAGGCATACGAAACAGTTAAAACAAATCGTAGTATGTTTTCGAGATCAATCTATCTGGTTTTGAGACTAGTCAGTACACTCTACAGTTTTCAGCCTAACAATGTAGTGCATCTTGGAATGCACTGTACCTTATGAACTACTTAGGGATGTACTCACTAATGTTGTAATTCCGCTCGTAGTGCGTGAGGCGCGTGCGCAGCTCGTGCGGCTCGAAGTACGGCTCCACGTACGTGATCTGTATGTACGCTTTGTCCGCGTCCAGCGCGCCCACGTCCACCACGTTCGAGTCCTTGATGATCACCACGTTCTCCGCACCGAAACGCTGCCCGTAGAAGTTCTACAAAAAACGAATTACACTAATATTATAACCGCTTATATATATATATATATATATATATATATATATAAATATAAAGTTGGAGGTCCTGGGTTCGATTCCCGGCTCGAGTCTGGTCTGGTGGGAGGCTGCGGCCGTGGCTAGTTACCACCCTGCCGACAAAGGCGTGTCGCCAAGCGATTTAGCGTTCCGGCACGATGTCGTGTAGAAACCAATTAGGAGTATGGCTTTACCATACCCCTAACAGGTTAGCCCGCTACCATCTTAGACTGCATCATCACTTACCATCAGGTGAGATTACCGTCAAGGGCTAAAAAAAAAAAAAATTTATATATATGCGAATGTGTTTGTTTGTTACTATTGAACTCACGTCGGTGATACAGAATCAATTTGGCTAAAATTATTTAAATGTAGGTAGAGTATACCCTTTGTTAACACTAGGCTAGGCGGGCTTTTTCACCTGGGAAAGATCATAGTTCCCGCGGGATTGGTAAAACATTAATTGCACTATAATTTATTATAGTAAGCTTACATTCACACGTTAGGAGAGGGAACGGAAACGGGAACAAGAATGAGATATGGGAAGAACTAAAAAACACAATCCACAAAGTTGGTAGCATTAGCTAGTTTACTATGTATATAGTTTAATAGCAAGAGTACAGGAAAAAGGTACTACACGCGAAACACATGGACAGAAATCTGTAGGCATGTGAAGGCGGCCGTATTGCTGCATTCTCTTACACGAACGAAATAGAGAATGAAAATGTCAAATGTGGTTGTTCCTGTATGTGTTATTCAAAGGTGTTCTTAATTTACTACTACGGTTACTATTAACGAATATTTTGTTTGTATACAAATCATCACATAACATGTAATTAGCGTGACGGCAATCAGAGAGCAGCGCCATCTAGTTTCATGTACGACAGACAAGAGAGTGGCATCGCCACCTCTCTTTACGCAACACTAAGTGACGTATGCAGGTTCTTATAAGGCTCACCGGCGCGGGACGGCGCATCGCATTGATTGCACTCGGTCGGGTCGGACCGGTGGTTGAGGTACGGTGGTGCATTCGTATTTGGTGGAGCGTATAGTCTGCTCCTTATAAATTACCATACTTATAATTGTAGTTCCGTTCTACCAAGAGTGTCTGGTCTCTTTGCCCGAAACTACCCACGTCTACCTAAATTACCGACAAAGACACTTACCCGCCCGTAGTCATCCAACAAGCATTATGATGAACTGTCATCGATGTCTGTCTTTGTGGGAGCAATAGCTGAAACTTAAACAAAGTCACCTCGAGACGGCTGAATATTTCCGGCAGCTTGGTGAGCGCGTGCTCCTTATACACGAACTCCTCGCCGTCCAGGTCGCCGAAGCGAGCGCCGTAGAACGACACGCGGAAGTACGTGCCGAAGATGCGCTTTCCGTGCAGTTGCTCAATACGGGTGAACGCTTCGTTCAGTTTGCTGTAGACGAAAGTAACATTCAAGGTTAAAGTTGAAACTTTAAGTGGATCAATTTAATTGATGCGTACATCCAAACTTCTCCATTGACGACCTCCGTGGCGCAGAATTTGCGCTGTCGCATTACAAAAGTTGAGGTCCTTTGAGGGTTCGATTCCCGGCTCGAGTGTGGTCTGGTGGGAGGCTTCAGCCGTGGTTAGTTACCACCCTACCGACAAAGACGTGTCGCCAAGCGGTTTAGCATTCCGCGTACCAATAAGGAGTGTGCGTTTACCATTCCCCTAACAAGTTAGCCCGCTACCATCTTAGACTGCATCATCACTTACCATCAGGTGAGATTGCCGTCAAGGGCTAACTTGTAGTGGATAAAAAAAAATACAGTAAGGTGGTTGTGATAATACCATTAATTTTGAAACCTTTAGCTATGGTCTAACAAGCCTGCAAAAACAAACCCTGCACTTTCGAGTTGGCAATATGTTGAGCACATTGTTGGGAGGATTTATGTGAGTTGGGTCTCAAGGTGCGGGAATAGCGACCCTTTTTTTTTTTTTTTTTAACGTGGGTAATCCTCATGGATACTCCGCGTCCGAGGAGACGCGGCAGTTATGTCAGACTCTTACTGACTAAACCCCCACGGTGTATATCCTTTCCCGCCGCCTGGTGGCCGGGTCACGGGTTTCGCTCGCGCACACAACCGCAACCAGGCCGGCGGGAATAGCGACCCTGGTAGAACTACACTAGAAATCAAGTGCAGCATTGGACGTCCATAGATTGAGAAGCATTATGATGATGATCATGGTAATGAAATATTAATTGATATTATTTATAGGAAAGTTTTTTAAACAAATCTGTAAGAGAACCAAAACATTAATGAGCAAGCTAAAGTTAAAATGGGTATACCATTTGTGTTGCAGAAGCAATGAACGCTGGAGAAGAAGTTCTTCTTTGTTGGAGGCAGAGTAAAAGGGACTTTGTTGGTAGGGCGTTAATTAGTCACGGCCAAAGCGAGACCAGAATTACAACGACACATTTTTCAGACTAAACACAAGCATTTTTGACGACCTCCGTGGTGCAGTCCGTGCGCTGTCGCATTTTAAGGTTGGAGGTCCTGGGTTCGATTCCCGACTCGAGTCTTTTCTGGAAGGCTTTGGCTAGTTAACACCCATCCGACAAACACGTGTCGCCAATCAATTTAGCGTTCCGGCACGATATCGCATAGAAACCAATTAGGAGTGTGGGTTTACCATACCCCTATGTTAGCCCGCTACCATCCCAGACAGCATCATCACTAGCCACCAGGTGAGATAACCGTCGAGGGCAAACTGGTAGAGCATAATAAAAAAAAAATCAATGGTAGGTGCATTCACACTAACCCGTGTATGTTGGCGAGCTTTTTGTAGTCGCGGTTGTCCTCCGCGATGGGGATGAGCACCTTGTACACCTCGTTGACGGTCTCGTACATGCCCGCCGTCATCAGCTCGCCGGCCGCGTGCTCCAGCAGCGCCTGCGCGACAAAACCGGCATCGAAAACACTCCAAAAAGCCAGAGCCTATTGTGCTAAGACGCAAACAATTGCATTACAAAACAACATCACGGAAGTAATCTGGTCCCAAAATAGTTGTAGTTTCAACCTAATACATTTTTAAAATATCACTAGCTTCAACGGTGAAGGTAAACATCGTGAGGAAACCTGCACGCCTAAGAATTCTCCATAATGTTCTCAAAGGCGTGTGAAGTCTGCCAATCCGCACATGGCCAGCGTGGTGGACTGTGGCCAAACCCTTCTCATATTGAGAGGAGACCCGTGCTCTGTAGTCAGCCTGTAATGGGTTGATCATGATGATGATGATGACACGTCTATGAATAACGAATAAATTACGAAAAATCAGGAAATGCAATAGCTTATGTACTATCTTACAGTGTATAAATGTCGTGATACTTCGGTGATCATTTCAATTTAGTCAAGAGATTTGTATTCAACTGGATTTTGATTTTAGTTTATTGAACAAGTTTCACTTCTATCGCGTGTTTAGAACTGCACACGCTATATCACGCTTTATCATCATGATCAACCCATTCTTGGCTCACTACAGAGCACGGGTCTCCTGTCAATATGAGAAGGGTTTGGCCATAGTCCACCACGCTGGCCATGTGCGGATTGGCAGACTTAACATTATGGAGAACTCTCAGGTGTGCTGCTTTCTTGACGATGTTTTTCTTCATCGTTGAAGCAAGTGATATTTTAATTGCTTAGAAACGCACAGAACTCCGAAAAGTTAGAGGAGCGTGCCCGGGTTCGAATCGATGACCTCTCATTAGGAGGCTGACGTCCTAACCACTAGGCTATCACAGCTCATATATAATACCATACTTTTTCCGAATTCCCAAATCATGTGCGTGCTAAACTGCGTTTACCTGTAACTCATTCGCGGTGAGATGATGGTGCAGAGGGTCCGCGCAGCTCTCGTCCAGGGCGTTGTGCGTCACTCTCTGTAGCAGAGCGGCGCCACGTCCTCCAGACCGGAGTTGTTCTGCCACCAACGCCGCGCCGTGCACCAAGCACATGCCAGCCTCCAAGTGGTTGGATCTCTAGAATAAAAAAATGGATATCTTTGGGACAAAAGACTAGAAATACCTCTGTTCTGGAACGAAATAATGTGGAAACCGTTTAGGTGTGTGCGGTTCCATAAACTATAATACCCCACTCAGTACATCGCTTTTCATAGTCCTCTTATATCGTCTTTTGTAGTTAAGCTAAAAACTTGTCTAAAAATGGCCACTATTTAGAGTACAGTTCCGCACATTCTTGGACATGCAGAAGTTGACTCACCGAGACTTGCTCCCATGTACGGACAGAACTATATTTCTGTTCGTACATGGGAGTAGGTTTGTAGGGCACAAAACCTTACTCCTGATGCTGTTTTTCTACTTGTTTATGTCGCCTTAAATTAATCGATAGAATTTCTAATTTTGTCTGCTTGTGATCCAACCTAGATGGCGTATACTCACCTCCATATGTTTCTGTGCCATGTTACTGAGCCAAGTAAGTCTCAGATCGGGACTGTGCTGATAGCCGCGCGCTATTCGGTGCATCAGATCTAGCAACATTTCGGGATCCTCCTGGAACTCCTTCATCTTGACCGTGTCGCTCAGGATCATGTGGAGGTTGAATACGAGGTCTTTTACCTGGCGAAAGATGGGTCTTTAGATAAACTAAAGAAAAACAGATGGAAGATAGTTACACAAACCTGTAAAATTAAGACGGAATATTATTCAATTCTAGATTTCAATGACTGCTATATAATTTATACCTTCAGCGATAAGTGGAGCATTTTACCAAGCTACCTGATGGTGTTTTCGGAGGATACATTACCTGTTCGGGGAAGTTGGTGTCCTGTAAATCTTGGTCATGTTCAGCGTACATCAACACAGTCTTCAGCGCCCGCCGCAGCGACTCCTCGCTGAATGTGGTGGAGGTGCCCACTAAAGATGACAGCGACATTGTCACTTGCATCTTAACGCGGCTGAAATTCTGCAAGTGGAACGTTTAATCAAACTAATGGATGACATGAATTTATTTTAACGTCAGAGCATCAAAGTTTAGGAATTTGTTATTTCATGTGTTTCAATCTATAGGTTAATCTGAGTTCCCTAACCCTCTCGCTACTCATCAAGGTCTCTTCACAACAAATTGTTCGGACTTAAACTAATACACTTTTGAATAAGATAACAACTTAAACAAATGTAATTTATACCGTAATTTTCTTTATTAATACTATTCGTTTGTTAATGATAGTAGGACAGGATTTGCTGATGGAACGACTTGCCGAATTCTCTTTCAAAGGTCCAAAGATCCCATTCATTCACTGATTTGAGTCAACGTTACTAATTTTAAACCTACGCAGACGCAGTCGCGAGTAAGAAGGAAGCTTGTAAAATAATATATTTTATATGCAGTCGAATTGATGTCTGATTGGTTGTCTAATGGAAGCCTAATAAAAAAGGGGACGAATCGCAACATTTGAAGCGTAAGATTACTCACGTTGCCGAGATGGTAATGGTGACGCATGAGTGCGTACAGTGCGGCGGCCGCATGCGCTCTCGTGCTGGCGCACAGCGCGGCGCAGTGACGCAACAGCACCCGGCACGTCCCAGGACCGGCCTCTTCCGAGCACCACGACCAGCCCAACTGGGAAATAATACCCCGTGCCTTAATTATTTACACGTTTTTATTGTAACTTTATGAAGTTTAGTTTTGACCACCTTAATGAATTCAGTTAGAAATACCTCAATTTGGTGTTCAAGGTCAAACTTAGAATGTATAACTAATTAAAAAGTATTTTAAATATTAATACATCACTGGTAAGAAAAAACTACACGCTGAGCCACTGAAATTACCATATTTTAAAAGACCAACAACAACCGGCCTCGAAGTTGTTTTCCGTAACATTACATGTAAGTATATTTACATCGCGGGCAACTGACATACATATACAAACCCAAAAGGTACAACCCCCAATTTGTCTTCATATAAATTGAATTTGGGAGTCATCTATTGGAAATCCTGATTACTTTATCTTAAAAAATGTACCTTTAGGATTAATGCGCGGACGGAAGCGAACATGTGCTGTAGCACAGTAGCGCTCTGGTTCCTTTGCAGCGCGCGTAACAACACAGCCAAAGCACCGCTGCACGCTTGCTGGCCTCCCTCTAATCCACTGCACGACTGTAAGGGGCACGGACTTTGAAAATATCCTTAAGATTAACAAATTACATTGCTTCGAGGATCATCATTGCATATCTGCAATGATCTCTTAAAGACGTGTTTTATATCTAAAACACGACTTTAAGAGATCAACTTCCGGAAACAGAACTTTCCGGAAACTTGCTCAACTCTTATTGCATAAGAGTTGAGCAAGTTTCCGATATTATGAACAATATTTCATTTTAAATTAGACGTAGTTATGCAATAAGAGTTGAGCAAGTTCAGTAATATACAGCTTGAATTGAGAGCTTGAAACGTTTGATACATCTCCTTTATAACTCTGATTATCTTTTCGCTCACAATAGTTTAGCACACGACCACCTTTTGAGTTTTTTGCCAAAACCCAATTTTGATATTTTATCGATTGGATCCCTATTGCATAACTACGTCTAATTTAAAATGAAATATTGTACAATTTACCTGTACGATAGTTTCAATAGCGTGCAGCAACGTAAGCGCGACTTCGGCTGAAAGTGCAGCGGAGAGAGCGGGCTGAGGGCGCGCGGGGGAGGCGGGGCGTGATCGAGACGCACCGCGCACCCATTCTTTGCGCCAGCGCTCGCGCCCGGCACCGCCGCGGCCGCTAGACCCTCCTACAGATAATTAATAGTGTTTTGGAACAACCAGAGAGAGCGACGATTATAGTTCGTGTGTCTATGTGTGTCTCTATGACCTAAGCCCGTACAAATAAAACCGACATCGAGCCATCAGGTTCCCAGGTATCGGTCTACATATGCTTAAGACGATTTTGAAAACCTGTTTTTGGCTCGGTGTTGGTTTTAATAAAACGGGCACCAAACTCTATCAAAAATAAAACCGCAACAATTCCATATAAACAATCAATCTATACAAGTAAAGGTAAGAACTTGCAAAAAAAAAATTGCTTAAAATTGCAATCCGGATTCTTCGAATTTATGAATGCCTAGTCAGAACCGCTATCTTCCTGTAATCTCAAATACAATGAGAAAATAATAATAAATACTTTTACCTTTACGTCGCATAATAAAGTCGGACCGGGCGGAACCCTGTCCCAGGATAACGTCCTCTAATTTCGCTTTGATATCTGTTGTTTTACGAACATTCTGTTGTGCGCACTTCAGAATTTCTTTGCGGCCCTGAAAACCTCCAAAAGTTGACTATAGCCTTGAATTATCGCGAAAAATGAATGGTTATTATTAATAAACAAATCAATTTAAAATAAAAATAATAACCTTATAGTAAACTCACGATTACCATACGATTACTTCACTTGTCAAAAAGCAACTTGGCTCGAAAGTGGCTAATGATGTTATCCTAACCTAAAGCAAAACCGCTACAACTATACCTTCTATCTAGAACGTATTCAGTTCTTGTTTTGGTTTATTCAAATCATAAATGTAAACGTTTATGCAGATGTGTATACAGGTTATTTTTACATTAATCAGTCTAGTAATAATATAATAAAATGGTTTCGGCAGCCAATAAAGTGGTTTATGTGTTTTTGAACAAAAGCATAAGTTTGATCATCATCATCATCATGATCAACCCATTGTCGGCTCACTACAGAGCACGGGTCTCCTCTCAATATGAGAAGGGTTTGGCCATAGTCCACCATGCTGGCCATGTGGCCATGCATGGCAGACTTCACACGCCTTTGAGAACATTATGGAGAACTCTCAAGCGTGCAGGTTTCCTCACGATGTTTTCCTTCACCGTTGAAGCAAGTGATTTTTTTTTTTTATTAACTTAAAACTAAATTAATTTTATATCAATACCTAAATAAATATAGGTTCCTCAATAGCGCTTGAAACAGATAAAATATTTTTTTGCAAACATCTAATCCTGTAATAAACAGTATCAGTCCTAAGCAAACACAGAGGTTGCAGGAGCATGCAGTTCACTTGCCTTGTACTCCTGACATTTAAAGCAAAGGTCTATAAGTGCCAGCAAGCAATGCAATCTGGCCGGTGGCAGTTCAGCTACGGCAACCGACAAGGCTCCACGGTCGCTCCACTTGAGCAGCCACACCAAACACATTAGCAAGTTCCGGCTTGTTTCGCTGTTGAATGGGGGGCGGCCGTTCTGTCAACAAATAGTGAAGCTCAACCTTGAGATCTGAATACTCTCCTTTGCTCCATCCATACCATTTAAGTGGACGCCAGTCGCGAAGCTGGTTATAAGTTTGCAGACTATTCACGTGACATGTAAGAATTAATCTTGAGTAATATACAGTCTAAAAGTAAGGGCAGTACTTTAGTTGAGTCTTATCTTTTATAAGAGTTTCAGAGACTAACCTGCTTAAAATCTTCGGGAGATGGTGGAGCGTACATACTTCCGAACTGAGTCATTTCCCCGTCTAGTTGGAGTATTTCTGCAAAATTATATAATTACAATAATAAATGACGAAATTTGACGTTTCAGTATTTCTCAGACCTCCGGAAAGGAGTTCCCAAATCTATTAAAAAAAAGCCTATTATGAATATTGGGCAGAAACTTTTTCATAAATTATAACTGTAATCAATTGACTTATGATGTTAAGATGATGATCTAAAAATAAGAGCAGGTAATCTACCTTTGCCACTATCAAATCCTCGATACAGCTGTGGCTGGGCTTCCATAACGATTCCAAGCAGCGGCATGTAAAGAGCTGCTACCCTTGCTTTAACATCCGGCTGGGAGAGTCGAGGGTCTGCATCGTGGGCCGTCAGTAACGACAGTACTGCGTTGACTGCTGCGCATTGCAACACTGGACTTCTAAACGAATGGAAATTTTATTTATAATAAGATTAACTCGTACTTAGTTATTTTTAAAATGATATTTAGCTATGGCTACTTTAAAATTTGTTTTTTTTGTGCATTTTGTTGGAAATATAAACCAATTAGCTTTAGGGTGCATGAAGTATATTTTTGACGTATTGGACGATAGTATCCTCTAGGTCATTCTGTATGAAATTGCAGATTGCGAATTCCTTTATATTGTATAGTTAAAATTGTACAGAATATTCAATATTGAAATCAATTTTGCTTTTTGCGTATCGTTATACTATTTTTAAAGTCTAAAAACCATTATGTATGCGCGGTGATTATCTCCCACTTGTTAAGAACTGGACTATTAAGAATGACGAAGTACTCTTAAATTAGTAACATTAAATGCTGTGCAAGTCCAAAATTTTATGGAGTTTTATAGGGCAAGGTCGACAATTAATGGCACGAGAAATATAAAATAACTTCAAATAGACAATTTTTTTCTACTTAAGGTTGTCAATTAATGTGTCCTAAAAGTATAAACCTACTGCAACTCTAGAGCAGCAGTTAGATCTGCCAGCAGTAGTCCGGCCAGGTAGTGTCGGGAGCGGTACTCCCCGGACAGCGACACTGCTTTACGTCGGCCGTCTTCTGAACCCCCGGACCTCGCCGATGGGGCCGGGGAAACCGCCCCTGGAGCCCCACCCGGCAGGCAGAGAGAAACATAGTGTTCGTGGGAGCATATGATGCGGAGAAACGATAGCTGTAAAGATAAATAATATTCTAGAATTCAAGTCATTGTAAGTCGAATGGTAGACGTGCAAGTAACCCCACAGAATCTCGTTATAGGGAAGGGTCATTTCAATTAATGGCCGTTATCTAGTGGACATACGTATCTTTTAAAGATGCACTTTAGTAGCTAGTCTACCAGTTCTAATATTTTCAGTGCTGGGTCCGAATCTATCACTAAATACATTCTATCACTTTGGAACCCGAACGTCAGTTAGTGCTTTGATAAGTTTTTCTACGAATTACTGAAATAATTACGAATAATGATGACATGTAATAATGAATGACATAATGGCTCAAAATCTTACATTAAAGGTTTGGGAAGTAAAAAATCATTATTTAGAACTTTGGTCTCTTACGTTGAAATTGCTAACCTGTGTAAGGCAACGGCATGCTCAGAAAAAGAGGAGTTAGAAGTTGAAAGCAAGACGCTGAAGACTTTGGTCTGAAACAAATTGGGTCCAAAACTTACTTTATAATGCACAAGCGGCACTGCGTCTGGTAAAGAAGCGATCTTGGCGCACATCTGCTTGTGGTAGCCGCGGATGAGGTTAAAAACATATCCACGGTCCACAATACTCAGTAAGTCGAATAGGAAGAATGCTAGACTATTGTTCAGGCTTTGGGTAAGGCGGCTGTTTTTGCCGTATCTGAAAAAAAATCGAAGTTAACTCCCCACGGAACTACTTCATTAAATCAGGCTTTCGTAAATCATTCGGATGGTAATTTACATGCGAGTATGTAATGGCCAAACCTTTCTCATATTGAGAGGAGACCCGTGCTCTGTAGTGAGCTGAGAATGGGTTGAACATGATGATGTAATTGCATTGGTATATATTTTGTTTTGTAAAGTGGTTTTGGTTGTTATATAACATAAGAGAAGTATAGTCTCGCTAGCATTAATGAAACCGCTGGAGTTGTTATTTTTTATATAAAGTGTCAAGCGGTGATAGCCTAGTGGTAAGGGCGACAACCTCCTAATCAGAGGTCGGCGGTTCGAATCCGGGCACGCACCTCTAACTTTTCGGAGTTATGTGCGATTTAAAAATTAAAATATCACTTGCTTCAATAAAAAAATATAAGTGTCTTATGACAATTGTCCAGGAAGTGACCTGTTGATTTAAACGCGTTGAAGATTTCTTTCGCTTCTCAATTGCTTAGAATAGTTTATTATTTGTATGTATTTATGCTCTACCTACTATGTCGAACTGGTGAGCGAGCCATTTAAGTAATCTACTAATTGTATGACATAAACTTGTGTATATGTAGAACAAAGGACTTTTGTACCTTGCCTTTGCTGTTTGTCTCAAGCCACTTCCTTATATTACAATACTTCCAAACTCAAAACGTTTGCATTCTTAAGAAATTTTGGAGCCATCGATATGCGCTCAAGTCGAAAGTCAATGGGGTTGGAAACGTGGATTAGTCAAGAGATTCGGCTTATCCCCCCCATCTCTTGGCCAAGGTTTAGGATGTAACACTTGTAACGTTTCTCAATAATATAAGGTATACTATACTTGGATATGATCTCGGCCGTGACGTTGTTAACAAGCGTGCTGAGGTCGTCAGTAAACTGGTCGGGGAAGCGAGCCTTGCGAGGCGCTTCATGTGCCCCGCTCCAGTACAAATACTCCACCATCGATTTTATCATCAGCTCGAATAATGCCCTAGGAACAAATTTGAAATGAAAAAATATACGCAGTCTAAAGCCTGATTTATTGCTTTCAAACATTAAATTTGTACAATATTAATAACTGCCACGCGTAATCACCAGTTGTATTGCTGTTTACAGATAGGTTTATCTAATTCTAATATGTGTTAACTGTAGGGAATAAAATGAGATCAGAAAGATCTCAACAAGAAAACAACTCAACATCAAGAAAAGTAAACTTTTCTCGCTTGTGAAGTCAACATCTCCTGAGGATGATCCGGTGTCGGGTCGAAACTTGCGTAGAGCTTCTAATGGAAGATTTTGTGTGGTGTTATATTATACAAATCTCCCGGTTGTCGGCGGAATATAGCAAATTATACTTGCTGTTTATTGTTTATCATGGACTTCCGCAAAGAAACGCCTGCTTCTATTCATTGCTAGACATCTCTTAATAATGTTTGCTTTATGACATATTTGTTACCAAGAATTCTGCATAGCCAGGTCTCTCGTGGCGCCGCTTGCTACGACCCACTGCAGCGCCAGCTCTTCGTGCAGGATCTTGCACGAGCCATCCATCAGAACTGTCACAAGTGTTACAATATTGGACATTAGTGAATATCAAACACAAATAATTTATTACTTTCACTTTTTTTTCTAATCCTGTGTGGGTTTACCATACCCCTAACAGGTTAGGCCGCTACCATCTTAGACAGCATCATCACCATCAGGTGATATTGCCATCAAGGGCTAACTCGTAGTGGATAAAAAAAACTTAGGCTGAGATATCTATAGTCTACTTTGACTTTGCCCAGTCAAAATTAGTGTTAAAACGAGAAGTTCACAGCGCTGTCTTGTTTAAACTGTACCTTAATGTCAGACTAAACTCTTTATAGATCGGCCTAAAAAAATAGGTTCCAGCTGTCACCTAATACTGAATCCAAAAAATGGTCTAGTCGACTTACCAGAAGGCGGAAGAGGTAGCCCAATATCTCTATCAGACAGCGAGGGTCGTGGGATGCGGCACTGGTACTGGATGTAGCTGGTGATGAGACCGCTACGCCCGTGCGCGTCGCAAGTGGCGCCCTCGTTCATATTCTTTGAAACACACAATTTATAAACTCTTTGGAGCAACTTTTTCCGCCCTATGAGGGAAGCCTGTGCCCAGATGTGGAAAACTTTCGTTTGAATGTAACATAATTAAACAAACTCTGGGGATCGCAGTTTGGCTCAACTGCAGAACCCGTGTATTTTCCGGGTCAGGATGGTGGCTTCAACGTTGGTAGTTACAACCAACCTGACAATATGTCACGTAGGAGAATAAAAAAGGAGAGTTATCAGGCTGAATTGATATGATAACTTACAGTGATGTCGGTGAAAAGGTGCGCGAGGCACGTGAACACATCCTGCGCGATGTTGAGCGTGACGCCCGCGAGCGCTGGCGGCGCCACCAGTAGCTGCAACAGCTTGTCGGCCAACACGGGCAAGTAGCGGGCTAGTGCTTCCACGTTAGCGGTCGTGAGCTCAGATATACTGGTAACGAACGTTCAATAAAGGGTGTAAGGGATATGCTTAATAAAACAAAAACGTGATTGATTAGCGTTGGAATTTTTTATCGATCTTTCCATGAATTTGAAGATTTATAATCAGTTTTTAATGAGCGGTATTCTCAAAGAAAGGAAAGTATATACATATATGCGAAAAAATAGGTATGCTTTATGTTGACCGTCAATTTTAACTTCATTCGTTACTAATACCAATATTCTGCGCATAAATTATAATATAACCCTAGATGATACCCCAGTAAGGGTTTAACTGCACACCTTTACGAAGGTTGCCCGTGGTGTGGGCTTTACCTGGTGTGATCGCAGCCAGGGAAAAGAAAAAGACATACCTGGTCCGCAGTTCAGTTTCCATGTAAGCGAGGCCAATTCTCGGCGGAATGTTCCCCTCTTGCACCGCTTCGCATGCCATGACGAATCGCTCGATGTAACCATCCTGGATAAACATAACATTATGGAGACATATAATATAATCCTTCGTCCAGCTGTGATCGGGTCATCATCATCATGAACAACCCATTACCGGCTCACTACAGAGCACGGGTCTCCTCTCAATATGAGAAGGGTTTGGCCATAGTCCACCACGCTGCCCATGTGCGGATTGGCAGACTTCACACGCCTTTGAGAACATTATGGGGAACTCTCAGGCATGCAGGTTGCCTCACGATGTTTTCCTTCACCGTTGAAGCAAGTGATATTTTAATATTTTTTTTAAACGCACATAACTCCGAAAAGTTAGAGGAGCGTGCCCGGATTCGAACCGCCGACCTCTGATTAGGAGGCTAACGCCCTAACCACTAGGCTATCACCGAGATCGGGTACGGGTGTGTAAATGAACGAAGAATTTATTTCGCCGAATAATATAATCCCAAGAATTTAGCTTTGCAAACGTTTAACACGAGAACAAAGCTTTCAACCTGGAAGGGACATAAGTTACTTTCCATCCTTGATAAATACCAAGGTTTATTTTACGGGGATTTACAATAAATACTATTTGTTTACTAGGCTACACAGCTAAATAAATTTTACAAATTTGGGTTAACTCTATCCCTATGTAGAATCAAAAGAAAACCAAATTCGCGGCCAACCCTTTTTTCCTCTCTTTCTGGCTTTATTTTTGTTTTCAACATCGCGGCAGAATTATCGTCACCTATTAACATCTGCAGCACCAGAAGAGCCAACGATGCGTTGCCGGTTGAACCCATTCTCCTAATCGGTTTATAATCATCATCATATGAACAATAATATTTGACTTATTTCTGCTCATCAGAAATATTGAGAGTATCTTGATACCTAAAATATATTTTGTCCAAAGGGACCTTCAATTTTATTAGATTTACCAATACCAATTTGTTTGATAAAAAATCTTTTAGTTGTTAGATCGGCATATTTCATTACAAATCGTTACCGAACGCTTAAACGCTCGACGGTATGTCTTGCCAGTAGGCTTTACGCAGATTAGCCAATGTCAGGACGGGTAATAGTATAGTAGTTTAATTGCATATAACTGACAGATATATTTTATGTAACCTAACAAACTTACTTGTGGATGAACGGTGGTGTATGCATCCAGGGAGATGTTGAAAATGGGTTTGTGGTTGTCAATCCACCTCGTCCCGGGCAGCAGCACGTCCGGGAAGATGTAGGAGTAGTTCGCCGGTGGTTCTTCCTGCATCACGGGGAGATTGAGCTCGCCGCAGGTCAGCTTGCCGTTGCGGCATAGAGGGAGCCACTGGGAATATGAATGTAGAGCATAATATACAGACAGTAGCTGTACAGAAGCGGGCGATGACGGCCAACCGCTTTAACATTATTATTAGCGACATATTAGCGTCGACTTAAGTTATTATATTAGGCATGCTGTAGTTACTTCTAGATTGATTTATATGTATATCCCAGCAATTAAGGTTTTTAAAATGTTTATTTTTTTTACATATAAATCTGTTGGTGGCGCTTTGGATAAATAAATAAACATTACGCGGGCTAACAATACGTATGGCGAGCGAACGACCGCGTATTTGGTTCCTCTATTCATCAACGAACTACCTCCAGTGTTCCAAAAATTACATATTAAATACGTCAAACACAAATTAAAAGAAATTTTTTAGTTGAGTTGGATGGTTGACTCATTTGTGTCGACCGTCTAACTCAGTCAAAAAAATGTTGTTTTCATGCCTTAATATGCTTGGTCAGTTCCTCTAGTTTTAAGCCCTTAAGTTACAGACTGGCACCGAGGACAAACCTCTTCGGATTTTTCGGTGACGTTATTGTTATATGAATTAGGTATACTTTTTTTTTTCTTTAAGAAATAAGTAATAAAATAAATAAAAACTTCAAATCATCGACGTTGAATAAATGGGGTTCTTAATTTGTTTCCAATTGCCATAATTATATTCCAAGAATAAAGAACAAAGCACAGTTTTATGATTGGTTGCACACAGGACATGAAGAAGGTTGGACGCTGTAGTAAGACGTTGAATTTACCGAGTAACCGAGAATGGTCTCGACACTCTTCTCTTGTTCAGGAGCCACGGGTTTGCGTTGGCACGACACGTGCAGGAATGTGAACAACAGGTGATGCTGGTCGCCGAGATCCGCGGGCAGCTTCAGTTTGATCTCGTCGTATAGTGAGGGATTTCTGCAATAAATCGTAAACATGATTTTCTCTTATGCAATCGTTTTCTAGTAAGTACTATAACTTGAAACTAAAATGGGGCTAAGTTCAGTTGGTTTTTGTGTGTTAGGTATTTAGCTGGATAGAATTTACTTCTTTTTTAGTGAAGTCTGACGTAAAAGCATTTCGAAACTCAAAAACGACGGTAAGAGGACAAAAATAAAACCTTATACGTAGATCATTGGTGTTTTAATTTAGCAAAAATTGCCAAAGCAAAATACGCTAATAAAATAATTTGTAATAAAAGTTATGAACCAACTTCAGTTATATAGAAATCAAATATGAACGTCATATAGAACGTCAAATATGACGACATTATAAAGTTGGAGGTCCTGGGTTCTATTCCCGGCTCGAGTATGGTCTGGTGGGAGGCTTCGGCCGTGTCTAGTTACAACCCTACCAACAATGACGTGTCGCCAAGCAATTTAGCGCTCCGGCAAGGGCTAACTTGTAGTGTAAAAAAAAAAACAAGAATCAATTTATCAAAGATAAAGTAATAGTAAATAGAAGTGATAGAATACTTAAAGACAAATTCTCACTTGTTATGATACAGTACAGTGGTGTAAGCCTCCGTGCTGAACTCCGGACAGGAGCTTCGTCCAAATATCGCCGGCAGCGCTGCGGATTGCTCCTCACCAGCCATCAACTGAACTCTCACCTATACAAGCAGAAAGATGATGGATTTGTCTATACTATCAGGAAGGTGAACAAACCGTATGTTTTGTACTTTAATCTCATGAAGCGACGCACGCTTTACTTGTGTGTAACCAAACACTGTAATATTGTTTGTTGTCGTCACTGCGTACCACGCACACATTCACAGCGTGTTTAATACATAATATGGTTTATCAATACCTATAGATTCGTAGATTTGCTTCGACCTGACCTGCTGTATTGTTATATTCTCCTGGTATTTAAAAATTTGCACGCTCTTGTCAGTTATAAAGATAAGATAAAGATATTTTTATTTCATTAGGAACAAATAATACAAAAGCTTAAACACATGAAAGCGATGATCCTGCCGAAGTATGAACTGTGTTGCAGTTATCTTCGCCCTCCCGAGAAATAAATACTGTGTTCCACGAAATAATGGATAAACAAAAACAAGATACATAGGCCAATATGTCATTTAAACCAATCACTGTCATGTCCCAGAAAGAGCTAAATGTATAAAGAATAATATAGAACTGTATAATGAATGTAGCATTCTTGCATAGTGTTTAGTGTTCGCTGCAGCGATAACTAGAACAGAGTTATTTAATACTAAAATTTTAACTATTAAGTGTTTAAGAGCTTAGATTAGGCCACTACTTTATTTAATACTTACCGTAATGTTCCTAGCGGAGGCCGTTCGAGACGCATACGCGGACAGGTTAAGTTCACGCACGTTCAGGAACAACAGGTTTCGATATTGTACGTGCGGCAGTGCGGGCACTACTAGAGGGAACGGCAGGATCTCCTTACACGGACGCACGTTCTCCTCTATGAACCAAGAAAATAAATATAACACTCCCACCGCTGGATCTCATAGGAGAAACGTAGATAACATCTATGCTGATAGCTGCTTAACATTTCTTTCTTAATTTTAATAGCAGGCAAATGATGATAATAAACATTTGTAGCGCCAGAGAAGCTAGAAGTCGACCTTGAACTTGTCAAATATTGTATATATTGACGACATAATATTGGCGTGAGGTCTTATAAAGTAGGAGGTCTGTACGAGGAAGTAAAGGAGGATTTCCTGCTAGAGTTGTTTCTCTAATTTCTGTACTTTTTTTATAAGAATATGTTATATGTTCTATGTGCTTTCTGGACGCAAGCGGACTTTGGAACTCCTTAAAAAAGACCTATATGCAGCTGTGGACGTCAATCGATTGATTTGACAATGATGTCTTATTGATAAAGCAGTCAACGCTGTAGTTTGACAATTTAATTGGTCTGTAGCTTTCATCTACCTAGTATAGCAAATCAGGAATCTCTAGGTTCACCTAGAATTTTTAAGAGTATGAGTTTAATTTTTTTTCTATATAATCAACGGCTAGAACCATGTAAGTTTTTAGTTTTGGCCGGGGTGACCCTACTGGTTTTAAAGCCATTTGGGGGCTCTTAATCATGAGCTTGCTTGAGTAATAAAGTACCAGTAAAAGGCGCCAGCTTAGCCAGCTCCGGTGTGAGTCCGTTCTTGATTTCATCTGGACAAGGCGAGACTTCAATCTTCAGTGTCCCGGGTATGCATTTTAATTTCTTAGGCGCAGAACTCGGCCGCTTGATCTCCGCGAGAAATTTGTAGAGGTCTTCGTCTCTCAGCTTGTCTGTCTCCTGTTTTGGGGGGAAAAAAGTACCATATAGTGATATATCACAAAATAATTGTGTTGCAAAAGTTCTGTTCAGTGATCACCTCAATACCACAATATGTAAAAAGATATGATAATTTAACGAACATACCATCGAGCTGAAGGATTTACTACTCGATTGATTCCTATGTTAAGGATTGAGATAGCCTCCACTCACCACACATTTAGCTATCTGTTTAATTAAGTCGTGAATACCAGTGAAATATTATCAAGTGACTGTTTTTGGACCTTGACAAGTTGGAAGCTCACAAAAAATGTGTCAATCTAATTCTTATGCCATTAAGTATTTAAATTCCTTTGAAAAAAGTAAGAGTTGATCAACCAATAATTACCTGTTTGAAGAAGCTAGTAACAGTGATGACGATAGGTTTAAAGCTGTCCAGGTGGGTCACCACGTCATCCGCATGAGGCGTTGCCGTGGCGCGCCTCTCGATGGAACCTTTCCGAGTCAGAGAACCACCCACTTCACCTGCACGACGTCTCAATTGCTCCAGGCTACTGGATGACGCTTTGCGATCTACAGGAAAGGAGTAAGTAACGCTTACGTGTTTCGATTCAAACTGAAGTCAAATCTTTCGTTCTTCCATTACATTAGTTACTTCTTTTGTCTATCCTATTGTCCACACATCCCTTTTTATCGAATCAATAATATACGAGACGCGCTGTCAATTGACAGAAAATGTCCGTGAATAAGAATCCTTTAACGAATTAGGTGTCTGTTTATGTTTAGAATTGGGCATGTGCTCGGAATGAATTTTAAAGGTAAGGAATAACATTGTAAGTAATGTTAAGGTAATCGTGAGTAAAAAACAAAAATTGGACACATTTTATGCTAGATTTTTGTGGGACTGCATATATAGAACATTATTAAACTTAAGGTTTTAAATAATAATGCAGAAAGGCTTACCCAAGCTGTTAGTATTGGATGTGGATGTCGGCAGGTCCTGCGGTTGTGCGTCGCGCTCCAGACTATTGGAGCCGCTGAGGATGTTCAGTAGCGATACAGCACTCCACGCTAAAGGCATCCGGTACCGACCCAGGCGAGAACACGCCGCCTGCGCCCCCGCACGGACTTTTTCACGATTCTAGATACAAAACCATGTAATAGTTTTGTTAAATCACTCAAAACATAACATTCCAGGTGGTCCATGTTCAGTAAAAGTAACACTCAAAGTTTTTGTTTAAAAATAATATTCAGTTTTGCTTTAAAGTATCTATTCTGGATATAAATTAATGCCAAAAATAAGTTATCAAGTTTGCAATTTTAATTTTGAAATATATGCACTTTGTAATATATTTCAAATAACATCAATTCTAGCCATGAAACCTATGTTTGATAAAAGACTCAGAACAAGAGTCATCATCAATAAATCAATTGAAATCCACAGCTGGACATAGGCCTTTTGTAGAAGGTTCTAAAGTTCACATTCTTGGTAACAACAACAAGAGTAATTAAAATAAATGTTGGCAAAGCAACCTAGTACTATGAAACTTTCCACAACTTTTTTTTAAGCAATTGTATTACATATTGAGCGAGTATTTTTTTCTTTCTTAACCAGCTTACAAAAGGCGAAATCAATGATAAAGCATTTTCCAATGTTCCAGAAAAACTTTTGTGACCAAAAACTAATAATTAATCTAGTACCAGAAGAACCATTAGGTAGTTGTGTTGACTTAAGCATTGCACCATCGTATTAGTCTAACTGGAGAACACTCACCTTGTCATCTTTAATGTAAGGCTCGACGCATTCATTAACGTCTCCCTGTAGCACTTTTTCGATCCTAACCACCAGGAACACGTCCGGGGAAGGGTTCAGTATATCGAACACAGCGCTCCGACTCAACGTTGAGAGATCGGCGTGGGGAATGTGAGTCGAGAGCATCTGTCTCGTACATTCCGAGTTCAGGTTGAAGTAGAAGTTTTCGGAGAGTTTCTTCTTTTCTTTGGCGTCGTAGAGTGCCATTGAAGCGAAGAGTGGTTCTACGTCCAGCTCTAATCTGTGAAGGATTCCAATGTCATCAAATGTATGTCATCAAGTGTTTGGTTTAATAATGGAATGGTGATGATCTATAAGATAATACTTACACAGTCATACAGAGGCGTTCGAGTACACAGTAACGTCAAAGTAAAATGGAACTTATGACACAAATTTGTGTACACATTCCTTTGGCTCCAGATCGTGTTAACTTTAGATATATTTTCACTAAGGATTACTTTACATGATTATGTTCGATAAACGAAAATTTATCTGCGATTGCCAGAGAACGAATCTTTCATTAAGGCAAAAATATTTAGAAAGCTCACAATAGCAAATAATTAATAATAGTAGTATATATACTAGAAAGTACAATTTTAAAACAAGGGTTAACAGTGGATAATACTGTGCAAGTTGCACAGGATTATCCACCATTATGATTGTTGTAAAACCGCAAAAAACTCAGGTTGACTCAGGTTTCAGTTTCTCTTATTTTAATGATTTTGCTCAATAACAGAAAAGTTAATTAAACTCAAAATTTAGCTTGTTTTGTAATTTTTAGCACCCTCAAACCCTTTGGCAAATATCAAACTGCAAATAATAGATCAAAGTAGCGGATTGCTTTGAAGGTGTCTTTCATATAAATCAACTCACACATTTTTTCTAAGCATAAACTAGTATCTTGGGTTAATTGAACCTTATAAAATCATTCGCTAAGTATACGGGTAACTATGAAGTCACTGTAGTATTAAAAGTCGTTTATAGGCTGTGGGTGATAGTGATTCTGGTAATAAATTGGTTCAACACTTACTTGACCTGGTGACACTGGACCAGAATCCTGTGGCCCATTAGCTCGCACGGCATTTCAGCTGCCAAGCGACGCTCCACCGCCTCTTCCTCATCTAGGTAGGGTGCGTATAGTCCCAACAAATCGGCTTGTCGATTCTCCAATCTGCAAAAGGTTTGCAATTTAAACGCTTTTGCTTTTATTTTGGTTTATGTATGTAAATCCATTCCCCGTTTTTTCTGGATGAAATAGATTGGATGGATTAAGGGAGCATCTTCAAAAAAAGCAGTCAAAATGATTACCTCTCCCAAATCAAGTAGGATGAAAGACAGAAAAATTGAAAAAAGGAATAACATTGCCAAAACATATAACAGATGAATTCCTTTAAGACATGAATCAACACACAGATTTACAGACAGACAAACAACAAAATGATGTCATAAGGGAAACCAATAGGATTGTTTATTGTTCTTCAACTTATAAAGCATATGGTAAAAGGACGACAAAAACAAATGCGATCAGGTTAGTAACTGTGAGATCTTACGAAAAGTTTAAATCACTTCCTCCAAATAAATTGAAAACTTTTCTGAAAATAAATAAACACAATTAGAAATGATCTTCAAGTAAGCATGCAAGTTTGCGCTTTATGAAGTCCGGAGTTATTTCTGAAAAACTATTAAATCTTCTAAGAGCGATGCGGATGCAGGCGTACATTGATAAAGGTGACAAAAGCTATCGACCGTCCGACCCCCCCGTTATCCCAAACGTCGCCTAAGCCGAGGTTCGGCCTCGGAAAAAAAAAGCTATCGTCCAGACGTCTAAGACGTAATTAAACACGTGTTATTTAAGCTATAGAAGTTATTCACGTTTTAGTATTAGAACATTTATTACCTTTTAGCCTCATTAGTAGCGTCTACCTGGTCAGGAGGTTTCTTCTCAAAAACATCAGGAAGCAGAGGATCTGAGGAGGAACTACGCAGGTCCAGGCTGGCCCAGGACCCTCGAGGGGTGAGGGTCTCGTTGCATGATGATGAAGAGGATATAGACGCCACTGACTGACGACCGCTTGATGGCTGAGATTCACTGAACTGAAGAGAATATCTGATGTCAGATTATGAAAAAATAAACAACCAACTTGTCTATAACCCAACGGCACAATTTTTATAACTGTTCGGAATCAAGTGTAATTAAGCCTAAAAATTTCTTGGTTAGATCACCAGAAACTTTCGAGCAATCGAGTCAACTTTTGAATATGAGTCAAAAATAAATAATCAAACGAAAAATATACCAACTACATTCTCCTCCATTGAAGAATGAGATCTAAAGATTAATACATAGACTATTTTTAGTCCTTGACTTCACCTGATAGTGGAACGTGAACATACAGCATAAGATGGTAGCGGGCTGATCTGTTTGTGGCATGGCAGTTATATTAAACCGATACGTTATCGGTTTCCACACAGCATCGTGTTGGGATGCTAAATCACTAGATGGTAAATCTTTATTGGTAGAATTGAGTCACAGACGCAGTCTCTCATTTGACTGGACCAGAAAAATTCAGTAATTATAAAAAATTTAATTTCCAAGTGTACCCGGCACGTCTTACCTACGTACATGGCTGCCCAGGGAGGTCTTACATACCTGTGCTTGAGAAGCCAGCTCCTCCATAGAGGTGGAGTGTTCCGCGTCAATCTCATAGTGCTGCAGCGGCGCAGCGAGCAGCTTTTCGAGCCGCTCGGCGAGCCGCTCCCGTCCGCTCGCCGAGCCCGAGTGAGCGCGGTATTTATACTCCACAACAGTGTAGTCTGATGTATAGCAGCTGATGCAGTCACGGACGAACATCGGTGCTTTCGTCCTAAACAACAGATCAGTTTTTAATTTGAAATTTCATTTTAAGTTCATAATTTATATAACAGTTCAGTTTTTAATTTCAAATTTCATTTTAAGTTCAAAGTTTATATAAAACGTAAGCTTGTAGAAAAGTCCTACTATAGTGTGAAGGATTATGTTAATAATAAACAAGCATGGTTGTGAAATATTGCTCTAATAAGATAGCTCTTTATATAATTTTAAGTGGCATGTGAGATGGTGATAACAACAAGAAAACTTACCTGGCTAAGTTTGTTGTGGGATTCTTCTTGGACCGGGGCGCGTTTGGAACCCTCATAGCTTTAGTTTTAAGTTTACAAATGTAGTTATCACCATCAAATCCTATGTAAATACTACTATGTAAATTATTAACGCGGCAAAAGTGCCTTTTTAAAGGACCATTTCAATAAAGATTATTTGAATTTGAATAATGACTAAAAGACATTGCTTGTGCAGCACAAAACACGTGATAGAAGTCAAACATTTAAATAAACTCGACTTTTGGACAATTCGCGTTGTAAATAAACACATTCATAAAAAGTCTAAGTTTAGGTAATATACGAGTACATAAAAAAATAAGTCTATCAACCCCTTGGCTATCCTAGTTTAGGACCAGGGTAATTTAAGTAAAATTGTACTACTTTGAAATAAAATAAACGATTATTATCTCAAACTCAAATAAAATCATTGATATCTTATCTTATATTGAATCTTTTATAATGCGATGGATTTCTAAGATTTATTACTTTCTGAACGCAAATCTAACATAATTATTAAAATCAGTGTCACATTTTTCATCTAAGGTAGTCAGCTGATTAGGTATAGCTTTAGATAGACCTATAGCTTTTATCTCGTGACTTTGAAGTTGCCATGATGTTTTATCCATAATTTTACTGGACTAACATAAACTCGTGAAATAATTCGGACTCAACATGAGAAGTGTTCTGGCTAGTAGTAGTAGGTATAGTCCATGACGCTGGTCAAGTGTGGATTGCTAGGCTTCACACGCCATTGAGAACATTATGCAGAAACTTCAGAGGCATGCAGGTTTGCATTTGTAATTTTATTGCTTAGATTCAATTAAAGGCGCACATAACTCCGAAATGTTAGAAGTGCGTGCGTGTAGATCGAACTCGGTCCCCCCGAAAAGTGAATCTGAAGTCATAACCACTAGGCGCTCACCGCTTCTTTGGAGTTATTAATAATGTAAAATCTTACAGATCCTCTTGGGGCAGCACGTGCCCCCGGGTGCGGATGCGGCGCGGCACTGTCAGCAGCTCGATGTCGCTGGCGGGGTACGCCAGCGGGTCCCGTTCTCCCATCAGCCGGTCGCATACTTCCTCGTAGTCTGGCGGTTCAATCATATCGGAGAGAGATATCTATAAATAAAATAAAGTACTGTATATCTTCAATGCACTTTATAACTTCTTCAATCCATATAGGCACTGCATAAGCAATTGTTTGTTGTTAAGTCACTTTGAGAAATTATAAATGGCAAGATGCAGATTTGCCTGTTTTATTAGGATGTGGATTAGGTTTAAGGTTCTTTGTATATCACGAGTTTCCACAAAGTAATGCCTGCTGCTATTATACATATATTCAGTACTTGAAAACCTAATTTGGCAAACAAATATCTCTCAGGAAATGAATCATTGTGCTCCCTCCCAATCAAAGCCTGTGGGTGCCACAATACCAATTTTATAGCACTTTATAAAAGCCAGATAATTTCTCAGAGCTAAATCCAGAATTACTGGACCTTGCGATTCATAGTCGAAATTATAAACTTCTACATCATTTAAGTAGCAATCTATATAATGTCAAAACAGATAAATAAAATTCTTCTTTCTGAAGAGAAGATGAAGATCTTCAATCTTCTATGGGCCATTTTTTAACATGTGAGCACTTCACATTGCCTCTTATTAATTTGATTACTAGCCATGTGCAGATTGACAGACTTCACACGCCTTTGAGAACATTATGGAGAACTCTCATAAGAGGTTTCCTTTACTTTGAAGCAAATGATATTTTAATTGCTTAAAAACACATATCTTTGTAAAGTTAGAGGCGTGCCCATCTAATGATCAAACCCCCAACCTCTGATCAGGAAGCGGACGTAGTAACCATTAGGCTATCACAGCTTCTAGGACCCTTAAATTGCGGAAAATAAGTAAGCAATATTAGTTTAGAATAGATTATGTAAATTAATTTATTGGAATTTACAATTATTTAACCATATAAGGATAAAAATTGCACACAATCAATGATCCATTATTTCCACTGCAATAGCTGCTTGCTTAGCCAATTAAAATTAACATACCAAATAGATGAATAATGTAAAAATAAGAATCTGATATCATCATGAACTGCTGCAATGCTTTGTGGATCCAGGCCTAGCTCCAAGAGATTTCACTATCATGTTTGATATTTACACTTGTTTTCACAACTTGAAGTCTTAAATTTACTGTCTTTTTACTTAACTTCAACTAAACAAGCTTCCTAACATTATAGATATCTGGATAAGGTCACTGCAGAGATGAAACCTATACCTAGGACTACATAATTTCAGGTTCTTATTCTTTTATATTTTTTAAATAATGCTGTTTATTTATGGCACTATATTCTATGTGAGGCAGCCCATTGCGTCTCTCTGTTCATTTTTATATGTTTCTTTGGAAATTTGTTGTTGTTGTTATTTGTTGTTGGTTTTTATTGAGTCCAATAAATAGTATTTTCAATGTATTTTACATTTTATGCCACATGCATTCAAGTGTGTATACAAAAATAATACATATAATGATTCTTACCTTAATGAAATATTAAGGTAAGATTCTTTTCATTTTAATTTTAAGATGAACAAGTGCTGCAATAGAGGCATGTTGTGTGACACAAATATGAGTCTCATTATTATTAGCTTATTGAGGTGCTACACAGATGGGAAAAAGTTCAGGTCTTTTGTAGACAAAAGTTTTAGAGCATACACCTACCAAGCTGCTGTAATACAGGTTGACAGACTAATGTTATTATGACATGTTAGTGATAATAGCGGTAAATGAAAACAATTAAATATGTTTGGGGTTAGACACACCATTTTTATAAATTTCTAATTACAAAACTTATAAGTAACACAAAGGTACTTAAAAGTTAGCTAAGGTAAAATAATGTGTACATCCAATTTAAGGTGGGCACAATAAAGCAAACATTACTAAGATTTCCTGATACAGAAGACTTTCACCAATTTAATAAATAAAACCATTATTAAGTAACTAAAATGATACCAAAATTTGGTCCATCAACTACATGTTAAACTAGTTGATTTACATATTCATGCAAAGCAGTTAACTGTCACCACTTACAGAAGATGAGCACCCAGAGAGAGTCCCACACTTCGACTGGCTAGCATACACTTTACGAGCATCCCCCGCATTCCTATAAATAGTTAAAAATCAATCTTCTAGTTTATTTATACGTACACCCGTCGATCATGCATGAATAAACAGTAAACTCATAATGTTAGACCCGACTCCCATACATGGATTAAAGATTCATTTACCCGGAACAATTGAGGTATTTTCGTCCGAGAGTCATCTAATATTAGATCAAAGGATCACTGCTTTGTGTGAAAGGTTAGCAAATGCAACTTTATTTCTCAATCTCTTTTGCTAAAACGGTCGATTTGTTTACAGAAAAACACAAACACACACGAACTAAACGATCGTTTGACAGTCGGAATTGGCCATGTCAAAACAACCTATTGGACAATGACATTGACGGCAGTTTTTATAGTTATTCGTTGCCATTTATAAATATAGGAAACAAGAGGAAAGCGGTTAAGCAACTTTTAGGGATCGTAATTTTTTTTTACTTTTTTAACTTATCAATAACCAGGTTTTCCCCACGGTTTCAGGTTTCCATTTTTTTTTTCAATTGATCCCTAATAGGAAAGGCAAGGGGATCTGAGCCCATACAGTCATATCTTTAATTAATTATTTCATAAGGCTAAAGTCAAATCTTCTTCAGTAAAGTTGTACCTTACAAATTGAAGTAAACAACTCCCGTAAGTTTATTTTTAATTTTTTAATTTAGTATTGTCGCTAAAACTATATGTCCAAATAACATAAGGCAAGGTAAGGTTTAACCGTTATAATTTCGTAATTGTTATCTCAAATTACGAATTATTTACATAAAATGCGCTATTGTAGCCTATTCATAAGAAACAGATATATTATGCTTGCGCGGAATTATTTCTCGATCTTACGTTTTGATCAAGTAAGCAAGTTAGTAGCGCTTTTTCCACCGGCTTGTTTTTGAAATACCTATATTACATACTGACGTTTTATTATATTCCTGAAATTAAAAAAAGCTTCGTTCACTGCTATAGTCTAAATGTGAAGGAATTTTAAAACTCGGTTCGTATATATTAACTTTTAAAGATTATTTTCAACAAACAAATAATTCATTAACAAACTTTTTTGTATTATTAGTAAAAACTATTTTAATGGGAAATGTGGGTTTGCCATTGTTTGGCGCTTAAGTGTGATGATTTCGCGATATATGACTTTTGTGTGTTTGCATACGTAATATACAATGTGTTTTAGCCAGACTAAACTATTGATTACATTAATATTCTATAAGAGCAGAGAAGATACAATCTCTGTTTTGAAATCATTTGGCTTTAGGAGCATTACCATATATTGATATAAAAAAAAAATGTGTGCGTGTACTAGTGTACACACGTAAGAAGTGAAACTTCTTTATGGCCTTATTTTCATCCCATTTCATTTTCATTTTTGTAATTAATGGCTTATGGTAACTGAAATATGAAATATATAGTTTACATTCCACGAAATTTAGTGACCGAGTAAAAACTCCATCAATTGTAGTGCCAGATCTTGTTGTTGACGTTTGAGGACTGTTTTTCATGGATAAATTCAATTTATCTTTCAGAAATTCAACTAGCTTCAAAGATTTTTCCGATGCAAAATTGACATTAAAATCTCCACTTAAAATCATCGGTATTTTTTTCGTCTGAACCAACCGTGGTAGGGGCAAGAAAAAGATGGCACGTAACGGAATAATGTGACGCGTGGATAAATTCAATTTATCTTTCAGAAATTCAACTAGCTTCAAAGATTTTTCCGATGCAAAATTGACATTAAAATCTCCACTTAAAATCATCGGTATTTTTTTCGTCTGAACCAACCGTGGTAGGGGCAAGAAAAAGATGGCGCGTAACGGAAAAATGTGGCGCGTGGATAAATTCAATTTATCTTTCAGAAATTCAACTAGCTTCAAAGATTTTTCCAATGCAAAATTGACATTAAAATCTCCACTTAAAATCATCGGTATTTTTTTCGTCTGAACCAACCGTGGTAGGGGCAAGAAAAAGATGGCGCGTAACGGAAAAATGTGACGCGTAACCGAAAAATGTGACAGTAAATTTTTTTCCAACGCCGATAAAGAAGTTTCACTTCAATATTTTGTAATAAGTCATCAACAATAAAAACAATGTTAGACTACTTTTGAAGTACAAAATTATGGTCTCGTGTGGAAGAAGCCTCTATCACGCCACACCGGTTGCAATCCAATTAAACCGAACGTCCAACTGTAAGTCGGCTCGCTCTTCCAAAACGACGGTAATATTGACCGAGATGTGTACAATAGAATGAATGTGGGATGGATGAAATGGCGACAGGTCTCAGGAGTGATATGCGACCCACAAATGCCCCTTAAACTTAAGGGGAAAATTTATAAAACAGTCGTAAGACCTGTCGTGTTGTATGGATCAGAATGTTGGGCGGCAAAAAGAACGGATGAAAGAAGAGTTCATGCGACAGAAATGCGAATGTTGAGATGGATGTGTGGTGTGACAAGAATGGATAAGATAAGAAATGAATATATAAGGGGGAGTCTAAAAGTAGCGCCAGTGACAGAAAAGATGAGGAGTAACAGGCTGGCATGGTATGGTCATATAATGCGGAGGAAAGAAAGTGATGTCACCAAAAGAATGTTATATATGAACGTGCAAGGGCGAAAGAGTAAAGGAAGACCAAAGAAGAGATGGATGGATTGTGTAAAAGAGGATATGCGGGTGAAAGGTGTGGGTAGTGAGGTGACGGCTGATAGAAGTGAGTGGAAGAAGAAGACGTGTTGTGCCGACCCTACATAATGTGGGATAAGGGCAAGAAGAAGAAGAAGTCCAACTGTAAGTCTACAATAATCCAAAGGAATTTCGTCTTTATTGTGTCAACAATAAGAACGACGATGGAGTAGCATAAAACAATCAAAATAGAAACGGATTATCGTTATACGCAGGCTTGGCCCTTGATTCGCAAATCACAACGCACGGTTGGGCATATGTGAGGATTACACGTGATAACTTTAGCATCCAATTGGTGACCCTGAAACATTTAATCCAGCTTCAGTCGAGATCTGTTAAATAACAAATATAAACCCTTGAAAAACAAAAGCAGATTAGTAGGTATTCGTTTTTGAATCTTCTTCTTCTTTAGGTGCCTCTCCAACTAGTGAAGGTTGGCAGTCAGAATGGCATATTTTGCCTTGTCTCTCGCGAGGCTGAAAAGCTGGGCGGCACTCGCGATCCCAGTCCACTCCCTGATGTTTCGTAACCAAGACTTCCTCTTGCGACCGATGCGCCTCCTTCCCGCAACTTTGCCCATCATTATGAGTTGCAGGAGCCTGTATCTGTCACGCCTAAGCACATGCCCCAGATAAGCAACTTTTTTCTTTTTGATAGTCTTCCAAAGTTCGCGGTTACAACTAACACGTCGCAAGACCTCCTCATTAGTCACCTTTCGTTTTTGAATACTGTTTGATTAGCTTTATTTAAATTTCGAAATTTCCAAGGTATAAGTAATATTAATGGGGCATAAATAATTAATCATCAATCACCTTATCCCAATTCTAAAGTGTGTGCCAACTATATCGTCACGGCAATCGGTATAACGCTCTCTTATGGTATCACGTCTCTTCTCCCTCTATTTTTACTCAGTATTTCTGTATATATTAAAGATTTGTCATGACTGACTGATCTATCAACGCACAATTCAAACAACTTAGATCAAATACCTAGAACACGTGAGAAAATGAGTAGTGCTAACTGAATTAGAATCACCGCCTCAGCCCCGCCCGACCCGAGACCCGGTCGCTAGACTAGACACCCACCCTCAAAATCACCCTTACAGGCCTTAGTATCTACCGCACACTGACAGAAAACACTCGCTCTGAATGGTTCGCGAATTCAGACGTACGTATACGTACGAAAATATTTCCAGTACTAAATATTTTTCGCGTAAATGAAATCGCGAAGTGAATTTTATCATAATTTTTAATCTGTGCTTTTAATTTTTTTTTAAATGCTTAGTGTGACGGTACTTAATAAATTGACTTGGACAATGGCATGAAATCAACTGGTGATTATTAATAATTGAGTTGTAATAAATATACGGCGGGGATTAATTTGATAAAAGGAGAGAGCAACAAGTTACCTACGCACAACATGATTTTATATGATGTAAGTTTTATCTATATTTTTAAGTATTTTTTTTTTATTAAATAATACGAGATGTCTATATACTGGGTTATTGTTAGCAACGCCAATTAGTTAACTAATAATTATAATATTCAATCAATAAATATTACGATTGATTGTTAGATTTAAGCACATTATTCCATAACGCCGTGTTTTAAAGTCGAGTTAAAATATGTTGAAAGTAGTCACTTGATATGTAGATAATTAGATAAAAATAAAATCGGATTGAGGACCTCCTTTTTTAAAGTCAATTATTATTACCAAGAGGAAAGAGTTGATGATAATTGGTCTGCGATAAATACTGAAATAATTAACCGATTTAAAAATTAATTCACCAATAGAAACATAATATGTAACGAAAAAACCAAAACCACCTATAGAAACATAAGCTATACTTCAGAAATAATAAGATTTCAGACTGAAATAAGGGTATTGTTAAAACAAGTAACGTAGTTGAGTAGAGTAACCAACGCGTGCGTTGACTAAATGCTGGTTCTTCTTCTTTTTCTTGACCTAATACCTCGCTATCGGCTAGTCGGCCCAATATGTCTTCTTCTTCCACTCACTTCAATCAGTCGTCACTTCACTGCCTACATCTTTTAAACGCATGATCTGTTTAACACACCCCATCCATCTCTGTATTCTCTACTCCTTTGCTAATTAAATGCTACGTTGTACATGATACCTGTTCTATATTATTTTGATATAATACAATTACACAGTAGCCATATTTACATTTGTAAGTTTGTTAGGCGGCGTAAATGTCGACACAAAGTTCGATTTCGTAGAACTGCTACGTATATTTTTTGCCTTCGTAGCAGCTCTTTCAATTGTCTTCCTGCACATTTTCTGCCTCTTGAATTCTTAGTACTTTGAATTCGTAGACACTCAGTTTTTCTGTTACCTTTAAAATTCTAAACAACAGAACATGTTTTGATAAAATTTAAGATAAGATTATTATTTTTATTTATTGTCTCATAAAATTTTTACAATATGCAATTTGTCCCTACCCTCTGCACTAGGAAAACCTGTCATCTACAGTGCAGGGATCAATGTTAGAGCACGAGTCTCCACCCAATATGAGAAGGGTATGGCCATAGTCCACCACGCTGGTCATTGGCAGACTTCACACGCCTTTGAGAACATTATGGAGAACTCTCAGACATGCAGGTTTTCCATCACCGTTGAAGCAAGTGATATTTTAATGGCTTAAAAACACATATAACTCCGAAAAGTTCAAAGTGCGTGCCCGGGTTCGAACCCCCGACCTCTAATTAGGAGGCGGACGTCCTAACCACTACAATATCACAGCTCAAATATATATAATAGTACTGCATATCCAAATATTTTTACAATGAGGATTTCGCAGGTTTAGTCATCTGCATTGCCCCCTGTTGTGGAATTTGGGGTTTGACTGGGCCATTCGCCCGATGTTGCTGCCCCGCATGAGAATCATATGTTACGCGGACGATACTCTAATTGCCGTGCGGGGCGACAGCTATGGGGAGACGGCGAGGAGGGCCATGGTGGCCACCGAATTAGTGGTCACAAGGATAGAAATGCTAGGCCTAAAAGTGGCCCTTTTAAAGACAGATGCCGTTTTATTTGGGGGAGCGGGTTGGCGGCCTCCGGCACAGGCCAGTATTTCCGTGTCCGGGGAAGTGGTTAGGGTTAAGGCCCACATGAAATATCTGGGCCTTGTCTTGGACCGAAAATGGAACTTCGAGGAACATTTCCGCCAGCTTGCTCCTCGGGTGGTGGGGACGGCAGCCGCGCTTGGCCGCCTGCTTCCAAATGTAAGGGGCCCTGAAGCCCCATGCCGTCGTCTATTTGCCGGAGTTGTGAGGAGCATGGCAATGTATGGGGCCCCCATTTGGTTCGAATCACTCCGTCCGCGAACTAGGGCCCTTCTCCGGAGGCCACAGAGGGTGGTGGCAAATCGCATCTGCCGGGCATATGCCACAGTTGCCTTCGCGGTCGCCTGCATCTTGGCGGGCACTCCCCCTTGGGAGTTGGAAGCGGGAGTGCTTGCTGACACGTACCGCACCAGGTCACAGAGCAGGGCAAGAGGCGAAAGACTGGCGCCTGAAATGGTAGGCAGAGTACAACGGATGGCTACTCGGAGGATGCGGGATAGATGGAAGGTAGGCCTGGCGGATGCCATCTATGGCAAACGAACTATAGAGGCCATCCGCCCGGTCCTGGATCAGTGGTCCCATCGCAGGCATGGAGCACTTTCCTTCCGCCTGGTGCAGGTCTTGACCGGGCATGGTTGCTTTGGCCATTATCTGCACCGGGTCGCGAAGAGGGAACCAACCCCAAAGTGCCATGAGTGCGGTGGTGCGGACGATACCGCTCAGCACACTCTCGAGGTGTGCAGCAAGTGGGACCCCCAGCGCCGTACTCTGGTGGCAACGATCGGCGGGGATCTCTCGCTGCCTAGCGTAATACTTACAATATTAAGCAGCGAGAGGTCCTGGAATGCGGTAGCCCACTTTTGCGAAGAAGTTATTTCGCAGAAGGAGGCTGCGGAGCGAATACGCGAAGAGGCTTCCGACGCACATCCGCTTCGGCGTAGACGGAGGGGAAGAAGACTTCGGCAATTTGCCGCTCGTCAGCTTCGCTTGGGAGAAGGCGGGTAGCTATTGGGCTAGTTGTCCGTCATTGCACAAGTCTCGTTATAGTTTTGGGGGGGGGATCAAGCTGTCCTGATCCTTCCTCTTGTAGTGCGGAAGAGACCCGGCGGTAGGCTGGGGTGACTGGTAGGCGACCGGGAAGTATACAATGGGTCCCCCGGGCGTCCAGTAAAACCAGCGAGAGGGACATGCCGTGGTGGTTTTTAGTTCGGGTAGACCACCCATGGGTGGGAGTCCCACATAACCTCCGTCCTGCCCAAGGGACGGAAGTAGCTATAAAGCTTTTCCACCACGACAAAAAAAAAAAAAAAAAAAGGTTTAGTCATCTGCATGATTCAGAGTTCAGTTGGCAACCTAGCTTAAGAGTCATCACTGGCCACTCCACTGCCCGATGACTTCTGACTTCGGTTACTTAGCTATAATTGTCTTATTGCGTAACTTGTAGCTTCTCTACTAATGCAATTAAAAATAATTACACTTTAACTTGACACATTCGCGGGAGCGTAGTCCTATTACTGAACTATGTCTCTCTCTGTTCTCACTAGCTGTTGACCGCGACTTCGTATTTTTATTGGTTTTAAACAAAAACCGGGATAAAAAGTAGCCTACGTCCGTTATACTATTATAATTTTTTTATTCCGCTACGTTAGCCGTTGGCTCTAATTTGGCGACCTCCGTGGAGCAGCGCGCGCGCTGTCGCACTATAAAGTCGGAGGTCCTGGATTCGATTCCCAGCTCGAGTTACCACCCTACCGACAAAGACGTTCCGGCACGATGTCGCGTAGATTCTAATTAGGAGTATGGGTTTACCATACTCCTAACAGGTTAGCCCGCTACCATCTTAGACTGCAACATCACTTACCATCAGGTGAGATTGCTGTCAAGGGTTAACTTGAAGTGGATTAAATAAAAACACCTAGTGGTAATTTATGATGCACTAAGATGGCTAACCTGTTAAGGGTATGACAGTTTTATACTTATACTCCTGATTAGTTTCTAATTAATTTCATCTCACACTGAGAAAAAGAGCAACTGCTGACGGCATCTCCTCTGTAGAAACAGCATTCCGTAACCAACAAAAAATATCACTTGCTTAAACGGTTAAGGAAAACATCGTGAGGAAACCTGCACGTTGGAGAGGTCTCCATATTGTTATCGAAGGCGAGTGAAGTCTTTCCACACGCATTTGGACAGGGTGGACTTCGAAGCACTTCTATTTCGGTCCTGTTTCGTGTTGTTACTTGGCCATCTGAAAATCAGCGCTGCACCATTCTATTGCGCATGTAGTATGTCACTAGCATGGCACCTTTTCTAGGTTGCGCCACACGTAACATGAGTGGAATCGTTGGTGTTGTAATATGAGGCGTAATTTATAAATAAGCTTTTTTATTTTACATGAGTTTTATAATTTAACTAGCTGTTGCCCGCGACTTCGTCTGCGTAGAATTTCTGATTTCCCGTGAGATTGAGGTTTTAAGCTACAGGCAAATGTCAAATTGCCTATTTTCGTGTTTCGAAAAATAAAAACAAAGAAATTTCATACAAACTTCCAACCCCTATTTTAGCCCCTTAGGGGTGGAATTTCCAAATATCCTTTCTTAGCTGACATCTCTTAACTATCAACTACCTACTTGCTAAATTATAGCTTTAAACGTACAATAGTTTTTGAGATCTCGTGTTTAATCAGTATGTATGTCAGTATGTAAGTGACCTTTCGCTTTTATATATATAGATATAAAGTAAATAGTTAGCTTCTGAAGCCAAACTAGGTGTACCTGTGCTTCAGTTTCAGTCTTTCTTCTTTCAAAAAGGAACCCATGTAGTATGTGGGTTGGTAATTTGTTGATAAATGTTAAGAAAGTAAGGTAGAAGCAATAGAAAAGCAGGTACTTGGAATAAATGAATTTTGAATTTGAATTTACGCCGGGGTAAGATTACCTAGTTCTTGGCAGCAGGTGTACAATGAGCACTTTGCTCAGCTTTTATCTCAGACAAGATGACGACTTTTATGTTTATTTTATTTCTTTTTATTAATATTATAAGGTATATATTAGTATATTTATTTCATATTTATTAATGTATTGTATTGTTTATGTAATCCGGCGTATGTATTAGTATGCAGGTTTTTGCTTATATTACTACTTACGCCACCTACTTTCTTCTACTTTCCTTTTTCCTAATCCTAAGGTTGCCTGGCAGAGATCGCTACTTAGCGATAAGGCCGCCTTTTGTATCCTGTTTCTTCTTGTTTTTCTTATTATTTCTATTAATATGTGGTGTACAAATAAAGAATAAATAAATAAGATGGCTTATTAAGGTCGGCTGCGTATTAATTTTGAAGACCTTCGGTTCTACATAGTTCGCATAGTATATACTAGTGTAAATGTATCGTTCTATCATATAGGTAAACTAGATACAGGTATCTACTTACAAACTTCGTAAGGTTTCAGCACCAACGTGATTCAATGTCACACCGGCCAAGTTCAATGGATTACCTCATTATCTTGTAAGCACGTCACATGTCCAGTATTCGCACCGACTCAAATTCTCAGTATTTTAATCTCTAACCGTAAATTCTATTCATCATCATCATCATGATCAACCCATTACCGGCTCACTACAGAGCACGGGTCTCTTTTCAATATGAGAAGGGTTTGGCCATAGTCCACCAGGCTGGCCATGTGCGGATTGGCAGACTTCACACGCCTTTGAGAACATTATGGAGAACTCTCCGGCGTGCAGGTTTCCTCACGATGTTTTCCTTCACCGTTCTAATTCTATTACTCAACGATAAAAGCGATAATAATCCTCAACCCACGACTTTCGACTATTGTCTCATTGGATTGGGGAAGAATTCTTGGCTTCCATTGGATTGGTGTTTAATCGATGACTAGCTCTCTGCTTGACGTGTAGGTATAAATAGATCATCCTTTTCGTGTTTCTATATTTGTAAAATTAACATACTTTCACACAAATTACGAATCTCCATTTTGGAAGAATTCTCAAACATTGTTTCAAGGACGCATTCGTTACACTCAAAAAAAAAGATGTCTCGCATATGAGGATTTCAATTTTTAGTATTTTATGCTTGATTCCAATTATAAAAGTAAAGTAAAAGATAAAGCATACACATAAATAGCGATAAAATCAAAATTATTAAAAAAAACTTAGTAATAATTTTTGAAAATCAATTAGTTGTTTTAATAAAGTATCTGAGAGGCTGAAACGGCATTAACAGCATATTAATAGCAATAATGACAAAAATGATAACTTACTTATTACTATGTTCAGTGATAAAGTTAGCTTTATTGCTAGAAACTGTAGTGCTTTATGTTCCAATATACAAACATTTAACTTGATAGTGAGTAACAATGTTTTGTAGACAGCCATTTTTATATTCATTCATTCATATTTTCCTTATAAAATAATAAAAAAGATAATCACATGTTTGTTATATATTGGCAATGTCAGGAGCCGACGGCCTTACCTGTTCTTCGAGACATGACTCCCTAATTTACTTCAGGCTGGGAATTTGAAAAGCTTTTAACAGAATAAATCAAAACTTATTTTTAGCCTTACCTACATACTCCGCCATATTTATTTTGTCTAAAATGGCGGCCACGCATAAACCTGTCATGATTTCGAAATATAATAAAGAAGGAAGATTTTGTTTGTATGTTTGTAATGGATCAGAGTTACTAAATTAGATGTCCGCGTGCGCTGACTAAATGGTATGTTGCAAATAAATACTATATGCTAAATAAATACGCTCTACGATAGATTAAAACCACAAACCTTTGACACATAAATTTGCGTATCTCTTATGAGCAATAACTAATTTTACGACGAAAATTGTTTAAAAATGAAAATATGATTTAGAATCACAATTATTACGGCTAAGGTATAATCCTTACGAAAAAAAAGAGATTTTACTATCAAGACAGTATTATGTAGGAAAACTATACCAGTATGTTATTTGAAATGTGTTTAATGTTAAAAAAATTCAACATATAAACGTACATTCGGCATTGAAAGCACGGAAAACAACTAAACATACGAATATTATGAATGTTTGTAAGTTTGTTTGTTCCTTTCTTTCGCTTTCACGCGAAAACTATGTTAGGAGGTTAAATAACCGATCATCATATCATACTTTGTATATATAAAAAAAATTACGAAACTATTGTAATAGTCTCTGATACTTTTTAATGGCTTCAATGCGAGCACAGCTGCGGAATAAAGCTAGTCTTTCATAAAATTTATTTGTATTGATGCCAGCTGTTGAATAATGAAAGTTTTTATGCGCTATTGGGCGAGTAGGTAATGTAAACCATTAAACCTTTTTAGAAAAGTCATACAGGCTGTCCTTAGCTGCATTTCAACATCATCGCATTCTGATCGTGACGCAGATGAAACGTGTGCAGTTCAAATCCAATGCCAAATATTAAAATTTTTATTATACATCAAACATTTTACATAAAACTTAAACTTAAACTTAGATTAACCTAAAACTAAAAATCTTAAAAAATAAATAACATCATAACTAAAATATATTATTAAAAGGAGTCCCTTTAGGCAAGGTTCCGAAGATACTGGCAGCGTTCCCCCTTTGAATTGCTAGGCTAATTCGTTGTCCGAGGTAGCTGGCAGCTCTTCGGTAATGCCAAATTATAAACAAATTCCCATAATTCTGCAGTAAGCGTCAAAACTTATTTCTGAAACCTCCTTTCAATTCTGACTTCTCGCTCGTCTAGTCGTAAAAAATAGACATAGAGAGTTGATCCCTGTCGAATGTCAGTGACGTCACCACTTGACGTCCCGCCATTATATAAGTATAACCATAGCACAGCTATTAGTGCTTATGTACGGGAATGTTATCACCCCTCACTACACCGCCCTCTAAGATGTGCTCAAGTGATGAGCGATTAGCCTATCCGCTTCTTGCCCGTAACTGGTTTTGACGATCTCTGTGGCGTGGTGCTTCCGCTGTCGCATTATAAAGTTGGAGTTGGAGGTCCTGGGTTCGATTCCCGGCTCGAGTCTGATCTGGTGGGAGGCTACGGCCGTGGCTAGTTACCACCCTACCGACAAACACGTGTCGCAAAGCGATTTAGCGTTCCGGCACGATGTCGCGTGGAAACCAACTAGGGCTGTGGTTTTACCATACGGTTAGCCCACTACCATCTTAGACTGCATCATCACTCACCACCAGGTGAGATAGCCGTCAAGGGCTAACTTGTAGTATATATAAATAAAAAAAAAAAATTTCATCAATAGTGTCGGTCAATCAAGGTAATCAAAACTGCTAATTTCGAAAATTCAATGACACTTCATCGACACCACGTAAGTCATTACATTTTATTAACTGTATGTAAGTTTATTTTTCCTAACCTGTAATATTACTTTGACCAGATAGATAAAGATTTAATCTGCAATCTTCGCCTTTTATTGCTATTATTCTATAGGTTTGGAAAGCCTGTGCTATATTTTTTATGTACGCACTGTTACGTATTTTTCCTCATTTCTAATTAAATCGACTAAAGATATTTCAAAACCCACCATCGCCTCTTATTAACTTATTGTCATGTATTTATAAATTAGGTTAACACTTATAAGGTTTATAAAAAACAGTGCTTATAATAAACATATTTTTTTATATTCTGTGACAAGTTGGACTGAAATGTTATGCATATAACGAGACGGTAAGAGACGCCACAGTTTAAGATGGTAGCTTGCGAACCTGAAAGTGAATGCCAATTTAGTCCTAATTGATTTCCGAACGACATCGCACCCAAACGCTTATTCGCTTAGCGGTACATCTTTTCGCTACTATAGTAACTAGCCTCCTACTCGTACAGGTATAAGCCAAATTATATTTTCCCAAAAAGGCCCTCGCCCCGTATCAAAGTTCAGATTTCTCATTTATAAAACACAGTGTACGCCGAGAGAGGTCTTCCAGACGTGTAAGCCCAAAGGTGACCTTTTAAAACAACTTGACATTTATAACGAAGCATGAAACTAGTGGGCGTCTGTGACTTGGGCTACACACCCGAAATGAAGGGCAGACAGTCTACAAAGCAGTTTACGCCCTGTATCAAAGAGGTTAAGGTCGCAAATGCATTGCGTTGGCGGGATAAAGGTGTGAGGCTGTGCGGAGCTGTGGTGGCGCGCGCAGGCTGAAGAGGACTAGGGATGTAGAAAAGCAAACTGAAATGTCGATGAAGTGAAAAAAAAACAATCTCTCATCTCATTTTATTCATCACTCATATTACTTAACTGCTTAAAAACTAGTGAGAATATAACCAATTATTACTGTATTGCTCCGAACGTTATCATAATATTTCCAATAGAGAAAATTATATTAGATTATTATTATTTTGTATTTAAATTGTTTATATGCATCAAATTAAAATTTAAGAGTTTTAAATATTCTCCATTTAGATAACAAAAAAGATTTTTTATTAGGAACAAAAACAAAAGCTTTAAACACATGAAAACGATGATCCTGCCGAAATATAAACTGTGTTGCAGTTATCATCGCCCTCCAAGAAATAAATACATTGTTCCAAAATTTGATGGAACTAACGTCATACAAACAACAAAGCAAAATTGTTAGAAGGTAAGCTTGTACGAGCGTTTGCAACTTTATCGATCGGAGGTTTCTTTCTTTTATGTAATCATAGAAATGACTCTTTTGGGTTGGTCATACATATTTTTTTCATACCGGTAGGCCTGAGATGATATTTGGCAGTGATATTTATTTATATTTAAAAAAAAATATCACTTGCTTCAACGGTGAAGGAAATCATCGTGAGGAAACCTGCACGCCTGAGAGTTCTCCATAATGTTCTCAAAGGCGTGTGAAGTCTGCCAATCCGCACATGGCCAGCGTGGTGGACTATGGCCAAATCCTTCTCATATTGAGAGGAGACCCGTCCTCTGTAGTGAGCCGGTAATGGGTTGATCATGATGATTTATTTATCCTCGTCTTTCCAACTTCAAAAACTGAAAGAGGTTCATTCAAATTGGAAACCCCTATTATACTCGTAGCACCGAATAAAATCTCAGTATAGTAGTTAGTTTAGTAAATTGTAGCCCAATTCAGTCACTAAAACAATTTTTCCTTTTATTGATTATTAACATGTGATTAATAGTCATAACGAGTTAACAGTTTTTTTTATCTACTTTATTTTAATGGGGTTTGGTCACAGCGTGTCTATGTCATCCCTATTTGAGCAAGATGTATAACAATAAACTCTGACTTTGCATTCTGCTATTTGGAGACGGGACTTTACCCGTCAGCGATATAAAACTGTTTAGCGTAATATGTCCAGATCGAAGCCTAACAGCTCTATCTCAAACCATCTCAAACTGGCACCAAGGAACCACCAAGGAACTCAAACTTGGCTGTATTCTTTTGTACCAAATTCGAATAAATAGTTTGTTTAACGCATGGAGTATGCGTCAGTACTGAACGACATCGTCACCAAACACTAATTCTCTTAGTGGCACATCTTTGCTTCACGCCAATTAATCACGATGCTCATGACGAAAACTATCGACATCGTGAGGAATCGACCCGCATCACTACCGCAGTTTCAGCATTCAGTAACCCTAGGATGGCTGCGATCGCGCGGCCGCAAGCTCGCGGCTGAAATTATTAAAAAAAAAAACAATATATCAAGCACCGGTGACTGAACCAGTGTATAATGTAACGTTAACAGTGCTTAGTGCTTACTCGTGCTTGGAACCATGGGTGTGGACACAGCACCGCCGCCCAGGCCCGCCGTGAGTGCAATGCGCTACTTTCCAAGACGTTTTATTTTTTAAATCATTGACAGATAGGACAAAGTCGACACACAGTGCACGAGTCGATAAAAATAGATTTGATTAAAAACTCTTAGTTTATCAGTAATAAACCGACTTCAGGCTGAGAACAGTTTATCAAGTATTGCTCGTCAATGTCTGATTGGGATTAAACTGAATAACCTATTCTCAGTCGACGGTTTTTTGATACAGGCCTAAGTTAGCGTATTTATAATATGTTGTATGTTTTAACTCAGTAATTTATGACCATTGCGTCGATTTTGACATTGGTATTGTTTCTGCTTATCGCCCAAGATTATTGCAGCGCCCCCTCATGGCTGGTAGCCGTAAAAACGTCAAGTCAAGTGTCTGCCAGCGGTATTCGTGTTATGCAAAAAACCGCAATAAATTTTGTGTGCTAGTTACGCAGGCATATGTTACATATAAACGCCTTCAACAATGTTCCTGTTTCTTAATGGATCACATCCAAATCCAATCCATGCAAAAAAGCTTTAAATAAGCTAATAGCTTTAACACTTTGAAACGTCAAGTTTGTTTCTTTGTAGTGACTCTTACACCGCATTGGTGGGTAGATTTTATTGAGACAGCTGGAAACTAGGAGTTTCAAAAGTTTTTATAATTATAACCTGTGAGAAATGCAAGCGTATTACTATATAAAAAAATATATAGCTGTAGTAAATTTTTTGTCGAAAAAATAATTTACATTTTAGTCATGCAACATAATTTACGAATATATTGCAAAAAATATGCAAATCTGTGTTAAATTTGCTTTAGTATAGTAGTTTATACTGACTAATGATAAATAAACGCAAATAAAAGATATACTCATAACATTATGGGTAATAATATAAAACCAACATTCCTGTGCCATTAATTATCCTACAACTATCTTACTACTACTAGTTACTACATTATGTTAGAAGAGGGCAGTTGCCATCAACAAACCGTTCTGATCTACAATTTGACGAAACGTTTCTAATAACTTAATATCTTAAAAAATGTTTCAGTTTATAAAATAAACAAATAAAGAACCTTCTTGTGGTTTATTCTGTTTAGTGAACTATTATCAGAATCATATTGTATTCTCTGCTTACGTACCCCAGGTGGCCTATTACTATCGCTTTAAGTAGTATTGTTTTAATATTGTTGATGCTCAGTTTTAAAAAATATAGTCCATCTTTGAGGTTAAAGTACTAAAAACATGGCACAATTATCATCGTCTTTCATGACATAATATTTTCCTTTTAAGTAAATCTATCAATAATCTTTAAAGTGGGATAATTTTCGTGACAGTAAATAATAAAATTTTGCAAAGAATAATAATTCTTTGTATTTTTGTTGTATGGTGACGTATCACGTAGTGATTACATACTCTTTGTAGCAAAAAGCAAAAAGTCATAAGCGGTGTCTATGTCCATTAAATAATTTTATAATAACAATGGTTAATATTAGGTTTAGGTTAGGATTAGGTTAGGATATATTATTCCGTTTTCAAATACGTTCTCGAATGTAAATCAATTTCGGATTATCCGGCCGTTCATAATAGTTTCAATGACGCAAAATATATTTTTGATGCATTATTGTAAAAAGAAAATGCAAACAGATAATATTGTGACCTTATTTTTCGATAATGGTAACTCAACAAGACACAAAAAAACTATTAAGTAGGTAATAATTTTGAATTATACCTCAAAAACTTGATAACCGAAACCTCCTATCCGAAAATCCACATAATATTTATTGTCCCTATCGTAATATATTTACAAAAGTATAAAAGTATAATATAATATGAGTATATTATTTCAAAGAATGTTATATTTTACCTTGTTGATCGTAATATTATTACGAGAGGGCTTCCCTTACATATTCTATGAGATGTGCCTATTTAATTTTTGATTTGGGGCACCTACCTTTATAAATATTAGACGAAAAATGAAATAACTTCTGTAACAAGCACAGTGTTTTTGCATAAGGCCGAATTGAAGCGTCCATATTTTAGTAGTCTATTATACAAGTCTCGTTAAGCTCGAGCTACGTGGCACTTGAAGGTTCTAGGTTAAATTCCCGGCTCCGGTCTGGTCTGGTGATGGACTTCGGCCGTGGCTAGTTACCACCCTACCGGCAAAGACTAGTCGCCAAGCGATTTAGCATTCCGGCTGGATGACGTATACAAACCAAGGTTTAACATACCCCTAACAGGTTAGCCCGCTACTATCTTAGATCGCATCATCACTGATCACAAAGTGAGATTGCCGTCAAAGGCTAACTTGTAAAAAAGCTTGACTAACAAATTAACTTGGTCATTCGAAGGTGCAATGCTGCTAGACCATTATTAAATTTCCCAGGTTTTATTTCAAATACGCAAAACAAATAAATTTCTGGTGTTTATTCGATGCAGCCTATGCAATACCATCAGCAGTGATAGCTCAGTGGTTAGGGCGTCCGCCTTCTAATAAGAGGTCGGGGGTTCGAACCCGTGCACCTCTAACTTTTCGAAGTTATGTGCGTTTTTAATAAATCACTTGCTTCAACGGTGAAGGAAAACATCGTGAGGAAACCTGCACGCCTGAGAGTTCTCGCCTCCATAATGTTCTCAAAGGGGTTTGAAGTCTGCCAATCCGCACATGGCCAGCGTGGTGGACTATGGCCAAACCCTTCTCATATTGAGATGAGACCCGTGCTCTGTAGTGAGCCGGCAATGGGTTGATCCTGATGATGCAATACCAGTGTTGTCCGGGAAAGGGTCCCCCGGGCGTCCAGCAAAATCAGCGAGACGGGAAGTGCCTTGGTGGTTTTTAGTTTCGGTATACCCCCATAGTCCCAGATAACCTAGTTCTGCCCAAGGGGCGGAGGTAGTCGAAGAGCTATTTCGTGGTGTTTACACCACAAAAAAGTCGCATTATAAATTTAGAGGACCTGGGTTCGATTGCCGTTTCAAGTCTGGTCTGGTGGGAGGCTTCGACCGTGGCTAGTTACCACCCTATCGACAAAGACGTGTCGCAAAGCGGGTCAGCGTTCCGGTACCGGAAACCCATTAGGTGTATGGGTTTACTATACTCCTAACAGGTTAACCCGTTACCATCTTAGACGCATCATCACCAGGTGAGAGTGCTATCAAGGGCTAACTTGTAGTGGATAAAAAAAAGTCATCATCTGAATTTTTAATTGAATTTCCAGCTACCACGTTATTGCAATCGTGAACTTTTAGAATAAAAACTCCTGACTCAGTCTAAAATTGTTCAGGCGGGAAGAATGACTTTGAGAACTCAGATGGGAGTCCAGGTCAGAATATCCGCTCTAATTTGTAAATCTCTCACTTGCGTGTTGCTGTTAAGAATCTCTGCATTGCTTGACAGCATTTACTTTGTTTCTGCTGTGTCAATTAATTTTGCTTCTTGTGACGACCTACGTGTCTTGACAAACCAAATGCTTGTTTGTATCTATAACAATGAAGCGTTACTAAAGTGGGAGTTAAATTTTTTGCTTGATAACAAGCACAATAATTCTTTTTATTTGTACAACTTTGTTAGCAACAAAATCAAATACAATTTCAAACCAAATAATATATCATACATCTTCATCATCATCATCATGATCAACCACTTCTTGGCTCACAACAGAGCACGGGTCTCCTCTAATATGAGAAGGGTTTGGCCATAGTCCACCACGCTGGCCGTGTGCGGACTGGCAGACTTCACACACCTTTGATAACATTATGGACGCCTGAGTTAGGCGTGCAGGTTTCCACACGTTGTTTTCCTTCACCGTTGAAGCAAGTGATATTTTAATTGCCTAAAAACGCACATAACTCCGAAAAGTTATACTCGTAGCTGCGTGCCCGGGTTCGAACCTCCGACCTCTGATTTGAAGGCTGACGTCCTAACCACTAGGCTATCACAGCTTATATAGTATAGTAAGCTGTTATATATCAAATATGTTAACCCATCTCTGTCACCTACATAACGATATGACGCGTTCGAACATAATATTTGGTCGGAGAAACTTCTCTTCGCATGTAGTATGTCTAAACTTGGAATAAAATCGCTTTGGCTGGACTATTCGTATCTGGCTTCTTTTAATGACATTGAAAGTAAGATGCAAATGAGTAAAATTTCCACACTGACCTCTATTATACTACAATAATTCAGGTCAGTGTGTTTCCAGCCATTTTTCATTTATTTTGCTTCTGTGATGAAAATGTGGGTGCAGTTGAGCTTACTGATAGATACATAATGACTCGTGTACTCATTTGCGAATCTTTATTGAGACTTAATTAAACCGTTTGGAGGAATTGATAACTGGAGATGAAAAGTTTTTTTTTTTTAAGCAATTAAAATATCACTTGCTTTAAACGGTGAATTAAAACATCGTGAGGAAACCTGCACGCCTGAGAGTTCTCCATAATGTTCTCAAAGGCGTGTGAAGTCTGCCAATCCGCACATGGCCCGCGTGGTGGACTATGGCCAAAACCCTTCTCATGTTGAGAGGAGACCTGTAGTAAGCCGGTAATGGGTTGATGATGATGATGATGAAAAGTTTCACCTAATGTTATGTGATTATCGTCTCTTATTAACATCTGCAGTACAAGAGGAGCCACTGATGCGTTGCCTGTTGAACCTCCTCTTAATCGGTTTCTACTCGTATCAATGCTTTATCGCTTGGCAATATGCCTTTGCCAGTGGTTGCACCACGAAAGTCGCGCTTTTTTTATTTTTATACACTAAAAGTTAGCCCTTGATGGCAGTCTCACCTTGTGATGATGCAGTCTAAGATGGTAGTGGGCTAAACTATTAGGGGTATGGTAAACCCACACTCCTAATCGGTTTCTACCTGACAACGTGTCGGAACACTAAATCGCTTGGCGACACGTCTTTGTCGGTTAAGTGGCTACTAGCCGCGGCCAAAGCCACCCACCAGACCAGACTCCAGCTAGGAATCGAACCCAGGACCTCCAACTTTATAATGCAAAAGCGCACGCGCTGCGCCACGGACGCCATCAAATACAACCTAAATACGTCTTAATGAACAAAACGAAGGAATAAACTACACAGTATCGTATTCATACAAAATCCCAACCTGAAAACTGCGAACTACCCACTTGTTAAAATAATCATGATTACTTAATATTGTTACTGCCTACCTTAAAATATTCTAAGTGGAATTCAGATTAGCAACACTTTATGTTTACTGATAAAGCTGGTGATTTATTAGAGCAACGATCGTCCTAGTTTTGTTTATAATTTCGTATTTTACGTTTCATTAAACGAACTAAAACATTAAATGTTAATGTATAAAAATACTGCACTTATTAAAAGTAAGGAAATACGAATAATAAATATTAATTGTCGAAAGCGTACGACCAATAAGCAATATTTAAAATGGTTGGATGGCGACAACTACATTGAATATAATCAGGAGTTACCAAAACGGGTAAACATGTCTGATAAATAAATAGGTAGATAAGTACGTTTAAATCAACATCAATGAACATTATGCCTAGTTTAGGCTAGTACGTGTAAAGCAGACAAATCTTCACGGTCCATGTTGCAAATTAGTTAATCTTTATATAGCACACCCATTGATTTACCACTAACCGTAGATAGAGTGCATCATACAAAAACAAGGCGAGAATTTGTCACCAACTAACTTATACATTCCTCCATATCGGTATATCGATGTATTACAACCCGTATAATACACTAGACATCTGACCGTTATATTATCTATAGCTGCGCGTAGTGCTTTGTAATTAAATCGGATTTTACGGCTCGAGTGTTAGAATCGGTGACTTTCGTCTAGCCTTGTCACACACTGGGGGAAAGGAGTGCACGCGTCGCTATTTGTGCACTGCTTTTCCGTCGCATTGTTTGTGCGTTAATGATCGATCTACGGCTAGTGGTAAATCAATGACCACACCATACAGATCTCCCAGAATGCCGTCGCTAAGCACGTTTCGCTCTGACACCGGGCCATCCTCAGTTGAAGTTGACTTAACAACGTCCAATTGTATAGCTAATTTTACGCGAATTACATCAAATTAATCTTAAAGTTCCTTACTTAAGACAATTATGTTGAAAATGACGATATATCTTGCTAATAGAATTAGTAATTAAATCGTTATTTAGTGATTAATTAGTAATTAAAGTATATTGTTCTTACAAAATTTGGCTTGGCCAAGTAACTGAGTGTTTTTTTTAAATTGAATCAATTGAAAATAGCTTTATTCATGTAAACTTATTAAAGGCATTATTATTTAATATTCTTTAAAATGTCTCTTAATGACCCCATTATATCATTAATATAGAATTATATAGATAAAAAATATATACCTTAAACATCTTTCATGTTTTAGTTTATATATTGGTGTATGATTATCGACTGAAGTATTTATTAGTACATATTTTTATAGCGACAGAGGTATAGATTATATATAGAGAGTGTAGAGGTATAGACACTTATACACAATAGTGACATGGCGAGATGGTTCAAGTGATCCGTAATTGTAAAATCACACTTTTTTGTTTCACAAGTTATTCTTCTTCGTCGTTACAATCTTTGCAGAGTGGTCGTGGTCATCACGAATCAATGTCTTTGAGGCCAGATGTTATTCGCCTCACAAGCATTCGCCACTTCCCTCTGATGGCCGAAAGTCTGGTGCACTCGTGCAAAGGACCACACAAGTTCTATTGCCATCCATAAGTCATCATCTCAACCTTCGTCTAATGATTTTGAAAGACAGTTTCTTAGCGGACGCCTGCAATACAAAAGCTATGCCAAATTGCAGCAGGATTCATCCAGTGGTTCGAGCTGTGCGAAGACAAATCAATCCTTTTACAAATACAGATGATTTTTTACGACCTCGATATTGCGCTGTTGCATTTTAAAGTTGGAGGTCCTGGGTTCGATTCCTGGCTCGAGTCTGGTCTGGTGGGAGGCTTCGGCGAAGGCTAGTTACCACCCTACCGACAAAAACGTGTTACCAAACGATTTAGCGTTCCGGCACGATGTCGCGTAGAAACCAATTAGGAGTTTTGGTGTACCATACCCCTAACAGGTTAGCCCACTACCATCTTAGACTGCATCATCACTTTCCAATCAAGTGAGATCGTGAGACTTGTGGTATATAAAAAAGAAGATAATTAAACGGTAACTCGTTTGTATTACCATCGCTGTTTACGTAAGTGCGTAGGCTTTGCCCTTCTCGAAACTACCCCCGATGTCGCGGCTAAAAGGGCAGTCCTTTACACAGTATGAACCTGAACTCTGGAGTCCTTCAGACGTCGTCAGCTATAAATAAATTTAACCGCGCTTAATCAGAGGTCGACGGTTCGAATCCGGGTACGCACCTCTAACTTTTCGGAGTTATGTGCGTTTTAAAAAAAAAAAAATATCACCTGCTTCAACGGTGAAGGAAAACATCGTGAGGAAACCTGCACGCCTGAGAGTTCTCTATAGTGTTCTCAAAGGCGTGTGAAATCTGCCAATCCGCACATGACCGGCGTGGTGGACTTTGGCCAAACCCTTCTCATATTGAGAGGAAATCCGTGCTCTATAGTGAGCCGGCAATGGGTTGATTATGAAAGACATAACCATATTTACACAATACTCTAACCACAGCAGAGTCTACAACGTAGACACAAATTAAATATAAAAGGTTTCATCTGCCATGTAATGTCTCCCTGAACTCCTAATTACCTGAGCGCCCGAGGGAGGAACGCGTCCAAATAATAGATTACGATAAAGATGGTTGGTACGGCTGAGGCAGTAATATAATATCCCTCCTAATAAATGCTGGGAGAACGACTGAAGAAGTCAAAGAATAAGAAAATGTTTGATTAAGTCAGCGTAAAGTGAAAATTGTAAAGCGAGTTTTCGAGTTTACTTTCTTTACTGTGCTCAGGTGAATTACTAAGCCAGGTGTCTTCATTGTCTTTAATATATTTCGTAGTTGTGACAATTTTTTACGAGAGTTAAACGAACTTTATTTTATTAAAACTTTAAAATAATAAGATCCGCTTGGAACCCACAAGTTTTATGTTTACGAATGTAGTTATCACCATCAACTCACTACTATGCAAATTATTGACGCGTCAAAACCTTCTGTTGTCAGCAGACAGAGAAGGCTCAAAGGAAATTGATAGTTGGAAATACGATGTTCTATGCAATATTTTCACATTACCTGTAAATAGCCGAGGCTGATTGAAAATACTAGGCAATATGTTATATACGTTAGTAATAATTACAGTTCGATGTAGCTGTACCTAATATTACTCGGGTAATAGCGTACTAAGATATAAATGAAACCAGCGCTCGGGGGAAATTAAGCGAAATATTACACTTTGATTCATTTGTCGCAATCAGTAATCGGAGTGCTACGGTTTTTAGGGTTCCGATTCAAAAGCCTCACTTTTCTGTACCTAGTGGCTAGCATTTTTTACTACGATTCCCAAAACCCTGGGTTCGATTCCCAAACTTTACCCGAACTTAGGTCGTTCACAAGTCCCCAAACTGAACTAAAATTGGCAGGTCTAAATGTAAAGCCAATCTTTTCTACAGATGACAAAGTAAATATTGGCACAGCTCTAGTTAATCTGTATAAGCTGTTTCTCTTGAACAGAAATAGATTTGGTAAAGATTGGAAATTTTATCAAATACTAGCTGAGACCCGCGGTTTCAACCGCGTAGTTTTCGTTTCCGTGGAAATACCGGGATAAAATATTGCCTAAATATAAATTGCAAATTGAAGTTAGGAACACACTTACATTTCTTAGACAACAGTGAGTGATTATAATTTAATATGAACTTTATTGATTAGAAATAAAGTTCAAATTGACTCCACATTTTATTTAGAAAACGTTTATATGGGAAAAAGAAAAGGGCTGTTGTTAGGGATTTCCTGGCAATTATTCGAATTTTTCTCTCCTTTTAAACCTTACCTAGACCTCCACAAACATTTCAAGACCAAGATTTTGAGTTTTAGCGAGACCAACGAACAGCAATTGATTTTTATATATGTAGATGTACTTCTATTTTAGCTAAATATCCAGTTTTTTTTTCAGACTGTCTATTACAGTAGTTAGTTAGTTAGTAGCTGTACAAACCCTATTGGTTGTCACAGCGTATCCGGGCTGTTTGACGAGCTTCGGAAAGAAGCTCTGCCAGAAGAAATTTAAAGCCCTAGGGCTCGAAGAAATTAAGGGAACGACTGCCTAAGGGCGCCTCCTTTGATGTCGAACCTCGGCTTAGGCGACGCGAACGTTTGGGATAACGGGGGGGTTGGACGGTATCATTATCCAGTGTGGGATAGTATAGGAATCCAACCCACACTTAGCCGTTTTTTTTAGTTTATATTTATTCATAAGGAGGTTATAAATTTAACGTGAAAATTTTCAGCGAGGGAATCACTCACTCAGTAACTTCCAATAATGATTTTTATTGTTCATCGTCCAATTGTTCCCATTCTGAATATCGAATGTCACATCGGTATTTCTTGTGTTTTTTCCACAGCATGCAGCGAAACGCTTTGACGAAAATATCTCTAGTTGAAATTTACCGTACTTACTTTATGTTACCTAAATGTAGATAATCTTGAGATGTCTTTTTATTGAAATACTAGTTTTCTGTGCGTCAACTAATAATTTAACTTTATTTGGCTTTCAATCCTTTGATCTAGCAAAGCTATGTTGAGAAATAGACGAGTTTTGGAACATTTTCCTTAGCAGTCGTTTCCTTCTAAATAGACGTAAATTCCTGTACCGCACGTTTATTATTTTGTTTATACACTACAAGTTAGCCCTTGACGACAATCTCACCTGATGGTATGCGATGATGCACTCTAAGACAGTAGCAGCCTAACCTTTTTGGGGTATGGTACACCCATAAGTACTCCAAGTACCATACTCCTAATTGGTGTCTACGCGACATCATGCCAGAATGCTAAATCGATTGGCGACACGACTTTGTCGCTAGGGTGGTAACTAGCCACGGCCGAAGTCTCCCACACAAGATTGGACCTGGGAATCGAACCCAGGACCTCCAACTTTATAATGCGACAGCGCACGCACTGCGCCACGGAGGTCACCACGTCGCACGTATAATTATTTTAAAAAATTCAATATCTCCTCTGTATCTCTCTCATTTCAATAAGCTATGATATGCAGTAAATTGTAAAATTACTTTTGTAAGGAAATCATCGAATTTTGAATAATTATGGACATAAAACGTGTTGATATGGCTAAGTGCTCTTAGGATATTATTAATCTACTAAAACACGTATTTTTTAGCACATGGTATTTATGTCGGTACCACGTGCGGTTTTGTAAGCGAACGCATATAAAGCGGTTTTTTCTCTTAGCTTCATTAACAAATGACATTGTTTCAGTCTGAAATGTTATAATGAATGAAACATGTATATCCTTTGTTATATCGGGACAAAATAGACTTCAAGTGTATAAATTATTATTCAAAACGCATCAGAACAAGTTAACAGAACAATAAATAAAAAGAAATAATTTCTGATTTTAAAAACGTGAAACTCGCATAATATATGAACCTTGATTACTTATTCATTTCTTTATTATTTTAAAGCACTATTCGATTAAAAGAGGCAACAATTGTTCCGGCGGTGGTTGTCACTCGCCATTTAGTAGTCGAAATAGCTTTAGTAGTGTATTAATAGTTGCTAAAGCGTTTGTTCTCGCGAGGTCTTAATTATACAATTTATACAATTTTATTGCATACAAAACAAAGGAAAAAGAGAAAAACAAGAAATACATAATATAAAAGCAAAAGGCGACTTTATCAATTAAAGCGATCTCTTCCAGGCCAGCTTTTTGTAAGAAGCTGACAGAAATAAAAGACGGGAAATCGCAACATATATACATACTAATAATTACATACTATTAAAAATATTATGAAGCGGTGATAGCCTAGTGGTTAGGGCGTCAGCCTCCTAATCAGAGGTCAGCGGTTCAAATCCGGGCATGCACCTCTAAATTTTCAGAGTTATGTGTGTTTAAAAAAAAAAAAAATATCACTTGCTTTAACGGTGAAGGAAAACATCGTGAGGAAACCTGTACCTCTGAGAGTTCTCCATAATGTTCTCAAAGGTGTGTGAAGTCCGCCAATCCGCACATGGCCAGCGTGGTGGACTATGGCCAAACCCTTCTCATATTGAGAGAAGACCCGTGCTCTGTAGTGAGCCGGTAATGGGTTGATCATGATGATGATGATGAAAAATATTATAAATAAATAATTATAATTATAATAGTCTTATTGCAGAACTAATGTTTAAAATTTTAGAAGTTTGTGTTACCTGTGTTTGTTTGTTCCAGCTGCAATTAGAAGCTGGCTCCGGAGAAGGTCCCGGGCCTCCGGTCAACAACAACACCGAGGGGGCGGTGGCCAGCCCTCCGCGAGACGACAACCACAACAATCAACTCGCCCCCCCGCGAGTCACGGCGCTTACTCCCTCGGGTAAGTTTTCCTTCCAGTCTTTTATTTCATACATTTTCTTACGTCACGCTTTATTGTTAAGGATTCAACACAAGTAAGAATCCATACAGAGTTATTTTATCGTCTTTGAGTAACTGTTCCGAAGCGATGTACATATATAGTCTAACAAATTGAAAAGGCTAGGTCTCAGAAGAAAAAAAAGTCTTTGACAGCCTATCGAATGAACAAGTATTTTTTTTGGTGTTTTGTTTGATCTATTAAATGTTAATCCTACGTTATTTTCTAATTTAACCTTGGTACGTTGGTTCGTATAGTGCATATTAACAGTTTACTCTTACTGAAACGAGCGTGAAAAATATTAAAGTCAAGTCCCCTGACTGACTGACCAAAGAAACTTTTTTTTTGATGAAAGTTGTCCAGAGAAAATTTATCATACTGATGGTATTATAAATGCTTTATTTATCTGGTTCCGTACCCAAAGAATCCGTCTTCCTGCTAACGGAACATTATGACTAAGGTACCTAAGTACTTTTAAAATAAAAGCAAGCCTATCTAGGCATCAGTGTAGGCAACACCACTGCAGATTTAAAAGCTATTACGAATTGACACTTGAGAAAATTTTGTCTGATATAATAGTTATTGGCAGCTAATATAGTACAGAAGCGGCGCTACCCAATAGTAAGAATTCAGCAACCTTTCCGGAGACACTTTGTATTAACAGATTCATCATAATCATCATGATCAACCTATTACCGGCTCACTACAGAGCACGGGTCTCCTCCCAATATGAGAAGGGTTTAGCCATAGTCCACCACGCTGGCCATGTGCGGATTGGCAGACTTCACACGCCTTTGAGAACGTTATGGAGAACTCTCAGGCGTGCAGGTTTCCTCACGATGTTTTCCTTCACCGTCGAAGCAAATGAAATTTTAATTTTTTTAAAAACGCACTTAACTCCGTAAAGTTAGAGGTGCGTACCCGGATTCGAACCGCCGACCTCTAATTAGGAGGCTGACGCCCTAACCACTAGGCTATCACTGCTTCATTAACAGATTAAGCAATTGTAAATTAAATGTGAATGGATACATCGTGACGTAACCTGCATTCTAGCGAGTTCTCAATAATGTCCTCAAGGGTGTGTGAATTTTACCAATCCACACTAAGCTAGGGTGGTGGATTACGATCAAAAGCCTTCTTATGATGAGAGGAGACCTAGTACCTTCTTGTGGGCAAAATAGATTGAAAATGATGATGATGTATATAATCTCTTTTCATTAGAACCATTTAATTAGTTTACTTTTACGCTTTGTTCGATAAGTTGGTCTTCATTGCGGAGCAGTACTGAGGCCGTCTTTGTATTGCGTCTTATCCCGATGTTTGTCTTATAAACAACTTCGAACTTGGAATACTTAGAAAGACAAATAATTAAAGCTAAGTATTTAATATTAATTACTATAAAATTCCTAGGACTTTGACCCCGTTGCTTGAGATTTTAATTAACATTATAGCAATATTCAATGTGCTCGAATAAAATATAATTAAATAAAGGTTTTTCTAGAATTTATGACTAATAATGCGAATGTAACTATTGGAGACTTTTTCGCCGCCTGAATAGATCGCAATTGTAAACTGTCGTGCATAGCTAATGCTATGCACGACAGTTTACAGCAATATTGATTTTTAATCTCACAGGTACATATATTTATCAGAACTCATACCAAGCGCTGCCGCACAACACTCGTATTACCGATTTAATAATATTTTTTTGATTTTAACTGTACAAACCATATTGGTAACAGCGTGAGTGGGCAATGTGGCGTGCTTCGGAACGAAGCTCTGCCAGAAGATATTTTGCGTCCTAGGGCTCGAAGAAACTAAGGGACTATCTGCCTTAGGGCGCCTCGTGAACTTCACATGCCTTTGAGGACATTATGGAGAACTCTCAGGCGTGCAGGTTTACTCACGATGCTTTCCTTCACCGTTGAAGCAAGTGATATTTTAATTGCTTAAAAACGCACATAACTCCGAAAAGTTATAAGTGCGTGTTCGAACCCCCGACCTCTGATTAGGAGGCTGACGTCTTAACCACTCCGCTATCACAGTAGTAATTTATGTCATGAAACGTTAATACAACAACATTTGTCAACGAGTGAAACTAGCAACTTAATATAAAATACATGGATATTACTTATGTGAGGTGTAACTCAATAGGTGACGGACTCTTATAAGGATTCGCATTGGTAGGTCAGGGACGGGTCGCCGGACACTCCATCACTGGTCGAAGGCAATTTGCGAAGAGGGTAACCCTTATAACACTTTGAGAGTTCATTTCATTACTTAGAACGTAACTGGGAAAATGTGTCAGGATTTATTTACGAGCACCTTATGAGACTGGAAAAGTGGTGATAGCCTAGTGGTTAGGGCGTCAACCTCCAAATCAGAGGTCGGCGGTTCGAATCCTGGCACGTACTTCTAGCTTTTCGGAGTTATGTGCGTTTTAAATAAAATATATCACTTGCTTCAACGGTGAAGGAAAACATCGTGAGGAAACCTGCATGCCTGAGAGTTCTCCATAATGTTCTCAAAGGCGTGTGAAGTCTGCCAATCCGCACACGGCCAGCGTGTTGGACTATGGCCAAAACCTTTCTCATATTGAGAGGAGACCCGTACTCTGTAGTGAGCCGGTAATGGGTTGTACATGATGATGATACTGGATACCAACCAGCTTAGACCTGTAACAATGAAGCGACATCGAGCTGATCCAGTCCGGTGTTAAGTATGCTTAAGACTCGTTGGAACCTATTCTTAGCTTTATGTTGGTTTATTAAAACGGGCCTTGGTCTACTCAAGATCGTTGCTGGTTATATAATAGATTCTCGTGCTCGTAAATATGTCGTCTATTCTAGCTTTTTGAAGACCTCGGTGGCGCAACGCGTGCTATTGCATTATAAAGTTAGAGGTCCTGGGTTCGATTCCCAGCTCGAGTGTGATCTGGTAGGAGGCTGCGTCCGTGTCTAGTTACCACCCTACCGACACAGACGCGTCTACAAGCGATTTAGCGTTTTGGCACGATGTCGTGTAGAAACCAATTAGGAGTATGAGTTTACCATACCCCTAACAGGTTAGCCCGCTACCATCTTAGGCTAAGAACTCACGGAGCGGTTTTCACCCGCATCCGCCGCGGTTGCGGGCCCGCAGCTTCTGTAGAATGCAGATATATATGTAAAAAATTAAAGCACATTTCACGACGCGTTTTATGCCCGCGGTGTGCGCGGTTGTTTGCGGGTCCCGCTGCACCGGCGGTCATCTTCTACTGGCGGGCGCGGGTCGCGGTCCCGCAGCCGCGGCGATTTGCACCCGCGCGTTCTGCGATCGGTTGGCGGGCGACCGCGCGTTTCTGTTTCTGTTTTTCTTAAAAGTTCTAAATAACTACTTATGGACATTCGGAAATAATTAAAGAACTTCTCTTCATCCTTCTTTAACTCATTAATAAGAGTAACAAATAATCCATAACGATCTCTTTCCACAATCAGTGGATGTATCCAGAATCTTTTAGGCCTTCTTTTTTTAATTCTTCTGTGAAGTAAATATAACGCAACAGCTCGTTTCTGGTGTGTATCCATGACGGTCTGGAACTGAACTGATCGTTTAACCACCCGTCTTGCAACCGCCCGTCCTGCGATAATCAACCGCTACGTTTGCGAGTGATAATCGCAACCGCGACGGCTGCGTTACCGCACAAAACTCCGGTCTCGTGAAATTGGAAAAAAAAACTCCATTCCGCCAACGCCGGCGTGCGCGGGTGAATACCGCTTCGTGAGTCCTTAGCCTTAGACCGCATCATCACTTACCATCAGGTGAGATGCAGTCAAGCGCTAACTTGTGGTAAATAAAAATGAAATAAAAAAGTCTTTCTTTGGATCTTGACTACAGGCGAAAGCTTATACGAGTTACGTATCATAATCGGCTTTGACTAAAAAGCATCGGCACTGTTCAAATGCCCTGACCTGACAGACCCAAGGGGTTTGAAAACGTTCTGTTTGCTTTGAATAAATTTGCACTACATTCAGTGCTGCAACTCGGTAGGCACTTTAATTTCGTGCACCAGTTTTTAATACACGTCAGAGCCGCTTTAAAATCTACTTTTTAAAGGTTGGCTTACGTAAAAATTAACTATAATTTGACCCAACTTGTTTGTATTATCTTTAAGATTCTACAACCGCTTGTTTCCGGACAGTCGATTCTTTTGGAATGTTATTTATATGTAATTTAAATTTTTCTAAAAGAAATGTTCTTAATGGTTCTGATTTTGACGTGGTTCACCACGTGCTTGTCCATGAATTCATGAGTATATACTATGCATTGGCGGGGTGGAGTCGTAATAGAGAGAGAGAAGGGATGAGAGAACGAAAAGAAAGAGGGAGAAAGAGAAAGGTATTATACACTACTCGCTTGTGTATACGACTGTCGCGCCTGCGCACGTCTCATTTAACGGTTTTATTCCACGGACTTTTTCTTACGGTTTTACTATCATTTTTTTTCAGTTCGGTCGCGCAGCAAAATCCCTATCTCCTCCAAGCCTGCCGTAAGGAACTTCGTTCCAAAAATAAGCAAAATTTCAAATGAGCCTACGATTCTTGTGAACACTTGAAAAGTTGAGTCTGCCCTTGTAGTGTCTCAACATTCAGGTCGAAAGAAAAGTTCTACGCCTAGCGAGAAGAAATTTAGTTCCTTGTATGACTGTATGTATGGAGGAGGATGAGGTATATGCCTTTTTGACGCAAAAATAACCTAGTTTTTAGAAAATAAATTATCATTTATCAAATGATACCATAATTTGAATTGGAAATAAAGGCTTTCATATTATCGTTATCATTGAGTACTGTATGCCCATAATCTTGTATAAATGTGAATTAATGCGAAAAAATGTTAGGACATGATGCAAATATGTAACCACATAAATATCACATTATTAATTTACTTTACTAACTATCATTATTATTAAGAACATTACTAACAATATTTTCTCACTCTAAATGAATGAAAAATGAAAAAATTAAATGAAAATTTTTTTATTGCAAAAATACGTTTTACATAACATTTATCCGTTGTTGGGACATCCTTTTAAGTAATAATTTTACTTGTGCCAGGATGGCCCAAAGCATCCTCAAAGCATCAAGAGAATCCCACCAACAACTTACAGCCGTGAAGGTCGGCAGAGTCAATCTGATTGGTTCCCGACGTTTTTATCATCCGGCGTCAACCAATCGCAGAATGACCACCGATAGTCCAATAATGGTTCCAACGTGAAAATAAAAACAGTATGAGATTACAACGCTAGTCAAATGAATACCCTAACACTAATTCCATATAATGAAGGTATCTTATGAATTGGTAGGTTTTTTTAACAGTTTCGTATAATTCTCTTGAAATTTCATCGTAAGAAAAACCTGAAATAATTGCTTTAAAGAAAGTCTTAACCAAACTGTCCCCAACTGTAGGATTAACTTCGCAAGTTATACAAGGGGGATATCTAGTTTTGAGATGAGTTTTCCAACAGATTAATGAACTGCGCGTTACATATTACCTGCGATGCGCTTAATCCCCCCGATTTGGGTCAGCGACGATGAACGGACACTTTAAAACTTTATAGTGATTTTATTTTCTCTATTTTTGTTCAGCTACAACTTGGCTCATTTATGGTTAACTGGTAAATGTAGTGGTATAACGGATATGACTTCATATACAATAAGAAAAAAAAGAGACGCTGTTACGGAATTGTCCTACGTTTCTCTTAGTGGTTATTATCTTAAAAGTTCTGCTATTACGATATTAGTTAAATTCAGTGTTCGAATAAATCGAATCGAATTATTGCACGATACCTGAAAATTGCCCAAACGATGTCGGACGGATCAAGTCAAAATCCGCCCGATCTTATTTTTCGTCTTTCAATCTTCGAGAATAATAATTTCTCACAATCTTAACTTAGCAATACTATAAAGCCATCTCTTATTATTCTCGTATTACATTCATGGTATACACTGGTAAAAAGAAATATTTCTGTCAACTAAATTTTGTTAGTTGTTAGTTACTATCAAGCAAAAGTCTGCATAAGGGAACATAAAGCACTTTGTTACTAGCAATAAAGCTGAGTTTATTTTAGCACTTGACATAGTAAAAGTAAGCAAAGTATCGCTTGTGTCAATGAGATTAAATGTCAGCCTAACCATGACACTTTATTGAATTTACAAAGTGATTTTCCAAAATGTGTTTACATCCAAATCCAAATTCCATCGCTAGTGATCGGATTGGCAGACTTCACACGCCTTTGAGAACTTTTTTTATTTGTTGTTTTTAGATAGCGGCTAGTTTAATGATCCAATAAAAATAAAAATAAAATAAATAAATAAAACATTATAGAGAACTTTCAGGCATGCAGGTTTCCTCACGAAGCAAGTGATATTTTTATTGCTTAAAAACGCACATAACTCCGAAAAGTTATAGGTATGCCGGTTTGAACCCCCGACCTCTGATTAGGATACGGACGTCCTAGTCACTAGGCTATCACAGCTTAACTAGGCTATCACAGTTGAGATCTATGGAGCGCACTAATTTTGCTCAGCCAAAGTTAGTGTTACGATGAGATGGACTTATACCGGGCACATAATGTCTCAAAAAGCTAGGTCTCTAAGCTCACTTTATATATCTCTGCCTTAGATTCACTGGCCCAGTAACTAAAGCTTTATTAAGCCTTGAAATATTAACGAGATTAATAGTGTCATAGTCATTACCAGAATGGAATTAGCTTCATGGCCCGCGGGAGCACTTCTCGGCGTGGGTCAAGGGCGGGGTCGGGTTAGGGATCCAAAATCATTCTCACCAATGACGACCTCCGTGGCGCAGCGCGTTCGCTGTTGCATTTTAAAGACGGAGGTCCTGGGTTCGATTCTCGGCTCGAGTCTGGTCTGGTGGGAGGCTTCGGCCGTGGCTGGTTACCACCCTACCGACAAAGACGTGTCGCCAAGCGATTTAGCGTTCCGGCACGATGTCGTGTAGAATCCAATTAGGAGTATGAGTTTACCATACCCCTAACAGGTTAGCCCGCTACCATCTTAGACCGCATCATCACTTACCATCAGGTGAGATGCAGTCAAGGGCTAACTTATGGTGAATAAAAAAAAAAAATATATAAATGCAAAAGTATATTTGTTGGTATGCCTTGTTTCACATTTAAATTATTTTACATAGAGATATTTTAACCAAAGCGTAACATAGCTTTCAAAATGCTTTAAAATTCTGTTAACGGATTTTGATGGTCTTCGTAATTAAGACCTAAATTAGATTTGCCACAGACCCTGAGCAGGTCATTGGAAATAAGCTGTTCAGCCAATTAGGTGCAAAGTGCTCTTTTAAATTAGATTAAATTTGATTTTTGCTGAGTAAAACCAGTCAGGCTTGATTCTTTTATTTTATTTTATCGAGTAACAGACTACAAGATGTCCATGACATATTCCACGTGAATTTTGTTCGCAGTTACCAAAAGTACCTACAGATTCCACGTTAATAGTATAAAGATGACACGGTTATATGTGGCTACGTGTTTTAAGTCGACCGTTGCACCGTACTTAACGAAAATTGGCAAAGATTATAGCTTGTATCTCGCACAAAGACACCCGTTCGCCGAACGTTCACGCCGCGGTAGTCTACAGAAATAAACATCGCTTACTATTTATGACTTCATAGCAATGTATCTTGTACGAAGAACGGCATAATTTTTGACGACCTCCGTGGCGCAGCGCGCGCGCTGTCAGATTACAAAGTTGGAGGTCCTGGGTTCGATTCCCGGCTCGAGTCTGGTCTGGTGGGAGGCTTCGGCCGTGACTAGTTACCACCCTACCGATAAAGACGTGTCGCCAAGCGATTTAGCGTTTCGGCACGATGTCGCGTAGAAACCGATAGGAGTATGGGTTTACCATACCCCTCACAGGTTAGCCCGCTACCATCTTAGACTGCATCATCATTTACCATCAGATGAGATTGCCGTCAAGGGCTAACTTGTAGTGTATAAAAAAAAAAAAATTACTCTTATACTTTTAAGCCTTTTAAGGATGAAAAAAATAACGTGATGAAAGCAGCATCTAGCCGACTATAGAATTGACCTAGTGAAATAATAAAATGGGAACCTGGAAACCGCCGCTTCGATAAGTCTGACAAGATGTTGCGGTCCTCATTTTTGCTCTTCAAGGATAATTGCTATCAGACTTCAGCACCTTAGCGTCCATAAGCATTAAGGAAATGGTGTGTGACCACACAAGATTCAACATAAAAGCATATTATTTCAGTTTATTTTTATCTATATATAACTTAATATCTTGTAATATATATTGTTATCATGTTATGTTTAAGCTCGTTAATGGCGGTTAGAAAGTAGAAGCCTAGTGGTTAGGACGTCAGAATCAGAGGTCGGGGGTTCGAACCCGGACACGCACCTATAACTTTTTTTAAATATCACTTGCTTCAACCTGAGGTGAGAAAACCTGCACGCCTGAGAGTTCTCCATAATGTTCTTAAAGGCATGTGAAGTCTGCCAATCCGCACATGGCCAGCGTGGTGGACTATGGCCAAATCCTTCTCATATTGAGAGGAGACCCATGCTCTGTAGTGAGCCGAGAATGGGTTGATCATCATCATCATCAATGGCGGTTATAACTTATTGTACTTATATCAGTAACTGCTAGTTTGAATTACTAAGCATCATAAGCTAAATATTTTGTTGCCCAATCATGTAGAAAATACGATAAACCTCTACCAAAACGTATAAATACTGAAAATAGATTGGAATGAACGTATTTTTTTTATATTTTCTAACTAGATACATAATATCTAGATTTAAAAAATACGAGTCCCATTTGATTCTATAAATATTATAACGATTTCTTTCATTAGATTCGTAATGTTATTAGAATTTAAGTTTCATGGCTGTTACTATGTAATCACAAATAAATTTTATACAATATGCACAAAATTTTCTCATTTTTCACCCGGAACATTCGAAGTATTACCCCCTTCTCTCTACGATGCACTGCTGATTAGCACACCTTGCAAACCCCGGGATAATATAGACCTAATAATCCGGAAACTTAGTGAATAATTCTAAATGAAAGACCTCGTTCGAACTGAAATGAACTTAACCTCACCACACAAATCAAGACTAGGTAACTAGGTACAAAACAAACTGGGGAAAATAATGGAAATCAAAATATAAAACTCGAATCATATTGATTTGTATTGATACTGTTGTTTTTGCCAAACAACAAAAAATATTGTTTACTGTTACAACTTTAATTTTCAGGCTGCCTCTTCCGGCATCCTGGATCCTCCCGGAATAGACAGACTGCTCTTTCTATTATGTCTACAAGATACCTAATGCTTGCTTGAACCCAGGACCTCCAATTTTATAGTGCGACAGCGCACGCACTGCGTCGCAAGGTCGTCAAATCTAACCTGTTTACCACTTTTGTTTCGTAATAGCAGCAATACATAGAAATAGCTAGCATGAATACAATTAATAGATACATATTGTTTATAAGGTTTTATATGGCCGCTATGAAATATATAGAAACGGCGGAGACTAGGTAAGCCTTAGAATAATCATCATCATGATCAACCCATTACCGGCTCACTACAGAGCACGGGTCTTCTCTCAATATGAGAAGGGTTTGGCCATTGTCCACCACGCTGACCATTTGCGGGTTGGCAGACTTCACACGCCTTTGAGAACATTATGGAGAACTCTCAGGCGTGCAGGTTTCCTCACGATGTTTTCCTTCACCGTTGAAGCAAATGATATTTTAATTTTTAAAAACGCACATAACTCCGAATAGTTGTGTGCGTGCCCGGATTCGAACCGCCGACCTCTGATTAGGAGTCTGACGCCCTAACCACTAGGCCATCACCGCTAAAACCATTCATTCGAAGGTATTTGATAATAGTTGTGATTCGGAATGCGTGATATACGAGTATAGCTTCGCCAGTATGAACAGGAGGCTGACGCCCTAACCACTAGGCTATCACCGCTTAGAATAATATTCATTATCTATTTGGTCTACGTAATACTGTTGGATCCAATAGCACGTAAATTATTTATGGAAAAACCATTAGATAGTTAAAGATTAAAAAATAAACTATTTACCCTAGGTCTCCCGGAGCTAAGACTTTAAGTATCAATAATTTATATTTTTTCATATAGACTGAACCGTTCGTTAGATAACTGCAAGTTTATATTTTTATCAGCTAAATTAACAATGGTTTCTAAAATAAAACTCGAGATGGCCGGGCGGGGTCGGGGTGGGGCCCAATCTCAGGCGGGTCAAGGCCGGGTCGCGTCACGACAACCTGCTGCCAGATCTCTTTTATAAATCATGAGTAGTTAAAGAACACGGAGACGGCAACGGCAAAATAAACTTGAACTTCCGAGATCTGAAATTGAAAGAACTTATCAACGTCGTAAAATCAAATCAAAAATAGCTTTATTCATGTAAATTTAATACAGGCATCTTTAAAGCGTTCATTTAATATAATTTCCATTGTTTTAATTCGTGAGGTGATGGTGATATACTCAAAAGTAAAACTAGGAGGGTTCCGAAAACGTGTAGGTTTTAGAACAAGCCAATCAAAGACTTAGCCGAGATTTATTTTATTTATAACCATCTCACATAGTCTCCCCATCTCCTTTTCCTATGTTTAAATCGTAGAGTATGATTCAAAAAATGTACCGATTACAAGGTTCAATTGCTTAGTAAATCAACATCTCCTGAAGATGCTGCCGGGGCTCATGTGCCATGGTCACACATGTTTTTTTATTTCGTAGGCCTCTTTTGTTCTCCCATATATCATGCATTAATTTTAAAGTCAATATTCCCGATACACAAAATTACTTACGCAGTACCACATTTAACTGCGAATGTTTAGATGGATGTGTGGTGTGACAAGAATGGATGAGGGAAATCTTAAAGTAGCACCCAGTGACAGAAAAGATGAGGACTAACAGGCTAGCAAGGAATGGTTATATAATGCGGAGGGAATAAAGTAATTTCACCAAAAGAATGTTTATTACATATGAAAGTGGAAGGGCAAAGGAGTAGAGGAAGACCAAAGAAGAGATGGATGGATTGTGTAAAAGAGGATATGCGTGTAAAAGGTGTAATGAGGTGACGGCTGATAGAAGTGACTGGAAGAAGAAGACGTGTTGTACCGACCCCACATAATGTGTTATGAGGGCACGAAAAAGATGAAGAATATTTAATCGTAAGAACTTTAGAATGAAACTCTAACGCTAACGCGTCAGACAATGACGAACATTCGCGTAATTTGCCGTACCTACTTAACTGTTAAATCTGCGTTTAACATACTTGATTTATTTTTAATTTGTCTTTTTCAGAAATACTAAAGTTGTACAGCGACCGGTTGTCGGAGTGGGAGAGGACGGAGGTGCGCAAGTACCCCGAGGTCTGGTTCCTCGGCCTAGAAGCCAACAAGGTGCAGGCGCGGTCTAACCTACCCAACAACTGTGGTTTCGATGATGAGAACGGCAGCTATAACAAAGTAAGCCAACCTTAATCCGACAACCCAACCCTCTCGGAGTTGCAGCTTCTTTTTACTCCCCCGACCTAAGTGCTTCTCTCCGAAAGAAGAGACCTAAACATATTTTCATGACCCTGACGATCAGATGACTACTGACAACATACTCGTACCACCTACCACACAATCATACGCTACACACCGTCTTCGCCGGCGAAGACGAGGTTCCCGCTATCTTACGTCATCCGGACGTGGGCTCCATCCACGGCCTCGGAGACGTACGGACCACTCACCGTCCGACCCCACCCGTTATCCCAAACGTCGCCTAAGCCGAGGTTCGGCCTCAAAGGAGGCGCCCTTAGGCAGACGTTCCCTTAGTTTCTTCGAGCCTAGGGCTCAAAATTTCTTCTGGCAGAGCTTCTTTCCGAAGCTCGCCAAACAGCCCGGTTACGCTGTGGAAACCAATAGGATTAGTACAGCTAATAGACAGTCCGAAAAAAAAAGTAAGCCAACCGGTGATTTTTTTTGACTGCTAGAAGAATTAGATCTTGATATGGAAGAAGTAGAATCTGCATTCCTACATAGCTAGTCGATTTTGTGACCTCAGCCCCAACGCGCCATTTTAGAAACCGACCGAATCAAGTTCTTAACTTGCAATAACAAATCGCAATGTCGATAGCATGACATCTTGCTATTTCCGTTGACATGTCATTTAGTGGAAAAATCACAAGACATGCCGAAAATAACATATTTATTATGGTTGAGGTACTTGAAGCTGACAGGCAAGATTCAAAAATTGCTTATTTAGTAGAAGGTTTTATTTCGGTAGTTTTTAAATTGAAATAGGAATTTTGGCGATTACTTTTGATCTAGTAAATAAATGCACGGTTATGTTAAATATTGTCAGTACACCTAGAGGTCCGTGTTTCAAAGAAAAGATGAAACCGACCGTCTGACCTTCTGGAATTAGAACATACTGGTTGTTCCAATATCTTTAATTGTATTACCGGTCTCCTACAGGGCACGATCTCGTCTCAGAATGAGAAGAGTTTAGGCCTTAGTCCGTCACGTTGGCAAAGTATATGGTAGTAGATGGATTGATAAGACACTTCACAAGCCTTTGATTATGGAGAACGCATGCAGGTTTCCTCCCGATATGTATATATACATATATATATATATATATATATATATAATACCTCTCAGTCCTTCCAAAAGGGAGCAATTTCCTAGTTCTGAATTGTTGATCCACCTGGGAATCGAAACGAGGACCTTGTGATCCTTAATTTAGCTTGCAAACCATTTGAATAACAAGGCAGTCGCTTGCTTATAAGAACCCTCTATTCTTTGATCCACAGCAAATCCACGACCACATAGCCTACCGGTACGAGATCCTAGAGGTGATCGGAAAGGGTTCCTTCGGCCAAGTGATACGAGCTTTGGACCACCGCTCCGGGAATCAAGTAGCCATCAAGATCATCAGAAACAAGAAGCGGTTCCACCACCAGGCGCTGGTGGAAGTGAGGGTGCTGGACCACCTGCGGCTGAAGGATAAGGACCAAGCGCACAACGTGATCCACATGCTGGACTATTTCTACTTTAGGAACCATTTGTGTATCAGCTTCGAGCTTATGAGGTGAGGCATTTTTTTTTAACATAAACCTGAGACAAAAATAGAACATTGAGCTTTAATACGTGCTTCTTCTTCTTACTTGTCCTCTTCTCGTTACGCGGGGTCGCCTTTGCTTATCATACGGCGCGACGTCATTCGTGATTTCGTATCCTAATCATTGAGGCCGAGGCATTTCATATTCCCCTAGGCCTCAAAATTTCTATGATATGTAAATTGTTCGGTTAATTTCTTTTAATTTCTTTTAGTTTGTAATCTGTCTTAATTATTTTCTTGTGACCGTTTACATGTAATTTTTAATGCCAATGTCGTGTACACTTGTAACTGATATGCATACTAGTGAATGTGACGTTTTTGTTTGCTACAATGTATATTTTTTTTCTATGTATATTGTAAGTGTATCAATAATAAATAAATAAATAAATTTCTTCTGGCAGAACTTCTTTCCGAAGCTCGCCAAACAGCCCGGTTACGCTGTGGCAACCAATAGGGTTGGTACAGCTAATAATCAGTCCGAAAAAAAATCATATTCTTTTAGATATTGGTATCCTTTTGGACATTTGTACGAGCCTTTATACTTTATAGTCATAAAAATTAGTTTCTATAGGATAACTGTATTATCTAGGTATTGATTGCGATTGGTAGATGGATTTGTTTTTAGCGCGAATATATTATTAAAATCTTTATTTATATTTCATTTTATTATATTAAACGGTTTCATAACTTTTATTTTAGATTTAAATTGTCATTTTATTTAAGATTTTTCTTGCACGCCTTTTAGGCAGAATGTGTTAGGCTACACTTTTATCTTAAAATCTTTACATGAATGTAAAACTTTCCTGCAGTAAACCAATTTTATTTGATTTGATTTAGGAAGCAGCTTACGTTACCTCCCACTTGCCTAAAAGTTGTCAATTCACTCATGATTTAAGCGAAACCATTGCTTTTCTAGAAGTAAAAAAAAGTAAGCAAACTAAACCTGTACCATTTTTTTTTTTAAGTTTGTGCGATAGTTAGATAAATAGAACCGGCTGTGGGTTATAATAATTTTAGAACATCTAACAAGGATATCTAGAACCCAACTATGTTGAAATTTATTTGAAACACCGCAGATGGTACCTGGTCATTCTGGCAATTTGTATATCACTATGGTTTGGTAATCATCATCATCATCATCATCATCATCATGAACAACCCATTACCGGTTCACTACAGAGCACGGGTCTCCTCTCAATATGAGAAGGGTTTGGCCATAGTCCACCACGCTGGCCATGTGCGGATTGGCAGACTTCACACGCCTGTGAGAACATTATGGAGAACTCTCAGGCGTGCAGGTTTCCTCACGATGTTTTCCTTCACCGTTGAAGCAAGTGATATTTGAATATTTTTTTTTAAACGCACATAACTGCGAAAAAGTTAGAGGTGCGTGCCTGGATTCGAACCGTCAACCTTTGATTAGGAGGCTGGCCCTAACCACTAGGCTATCACTGCTTCCGCAATTAATAATAAAGGCATTTAACCGCGACATCGTTCGCGTGCTAGCTGAAATCCTCTACTCAATGCTGCAAATCCAATCCTTCAATCAACTTAGCTGCAAACTTCCAAAAACTGAAAAGAATTATAGGAATTTCTTCAGTACGAACTTATTTCCGACATGCAAAAGTTCGCAAAATTGCAATAGCAAAAAAGGATCTTACGTCGTATCGATTCAAGTTACCTGCAGAGTAATGAAAGGCGCAGCTGCGGTGGTGTCACGCCGTACCAGGATGAAGTTAAAAGCTATCTATTGTGATTAATATTGGTACCTGCATTAACCTTTGATACACATTCTTAAGCGGTGATTGCCTAGTGGTTAGGGCGTCAGTCTCCTAATCAGGGGTCGGCGGTTCGAATCCGGGAACGCACCTATAAGTTTTCGGAGTTATGTGCGTTAAAAAACAAATTAAAATATCACTTGCTTCAACGGTAAAGGAAAACATCGTGAGGAAACCTGCACACCTGAGAGTTCTCCATAATGTTCTCAAAGGCGTGTGAAGTCTGCCAATCCACTGCCATATGGCCAGCGTGGTGGACTTTGGCCAAACCCTTCTCATATTGTGAGGAGACCCGTGCTCTGTAGTGAGCCGGTAATGGGTTGATCATGATGATGATGATGACTCATTCTTAGGGTTCTGTACCAAGCAGATGCTTACGGAGCTCTATTTGCTAAACCAGCCTGTCTTTTTTTTATAGACTACAACTTAGCCCTTGTCGGCTATCTCACCTGGTGGTGAGTGATGATGCTGTCTAGGATGGTAGCGGGCTAACCTGTTATAGCCACCAGGGTAAATCCCCGCTCCTAATTGGTCTCTACGCGTACATCGTGCCGGAACGCTTAATCGCTTGGCGACACGTCTTTGTCGGTAGGGTGGAAACTAGCCACGGCAAAAGCGGGAGACTAGACCAGACTCGAGCCGAGAATCGAACCTAGGACCTCCAACTTTATAATGCGACAGCGCACACATTGCGCCACGGAGGTCGTCTGTCTGTCAGCAGGATGTATCTCAGAAACTGTAATGGGTAGAGAGTTGAAATTTTCACGAAATGAGTATAGTATAGTTGAAAATTAAAGGCAGTTTAACCCCTCTTTTTGTACACGAAACGCCGTTGTAAATTTCTGTGCTATCGTAATAAGCAAGTTGAAGCAAGTGATAATTGAATTGCTTAAAAACGCATATAACTCTGAAAAGTTATAGGTGCGTGCGTGCGTTACGATACAGTTTAAGATGGTAGCAGGCTAACCTGTTGGTTAGGGGTATGGTTAACCCATCTCTGCAACAAATATTTATATTTTTCCCATTCGCAGCATCAACCTGTACGAGCTGATCAAGAAGAACAACTACCAGGGCTTCAGCCTCAGTCTCATCAGAAGGTTTGCGAGCTCACTCCTCCGCTGCCTGAGGCTACTGGAGGGCGAGAACATTATACACTGTGATCTGAAACCTGTGAGTATACACTTATCAAAAAGCTATCGTTACTTTAATGGTTTAACTTTTTGAACCATTTATTTTTGTACACTACAAGTTAGCCCTTGACGGCAACCTCACCTGGTGGTAAGTGCTGATGCAGTCTAGGGGTATGGTAAACCCATACTCCTAATTGGTTTCTACGCGACATCGTGCCGGAACGCTAAATTGCTTGGCGACACGTTTTTGTCGGTGGTCATTGATGATGCAGACTAGGATGGTAGCGGGCTAACCTGTTAGGGGTATGATAAACCCATACACCTAATTGTTTTCTACGCGACATCGTGCCGAAACGCTTAACGTCTTTGTCGGTAGGGTAACTAGCCACGGCCAAAGCCTCCCACCAGACCAGACTCGAGCCGGGAATCGAACCTCACCTCCAACTTTATAATGCAAAAAGGCACGCACTGCGTCACGGAGGTCGTCAAACTGTACTGCCAACAATCAGGTGATTTATGAAGCCAATCTTGAGGCACGTTCGTTTGCACCTAATTACTCTGGTACACAAATCGCTTAGCTAAATCTATTATCCATTAGTGTACAGCGAGCCAAATATGACGTAATCTAGGACATTACAAAATGTATGGCGAACTGTACGGATGTGATTAAAAAGGGGTTTTGTAAGTTCTCTCTTCACGTACGTGTGTTTTAGGAAAACATCTTGCTCAAAGCGCGCGGCAGTTCGTCAATCAAGGTGATAGACTTCGGCAGCTCGTGCTACACTCACGCCCGGGTGTACACCTACATCCAGTCGAGGTTCTACCGGAGTCCAGAGGTGATACTGGGCCTTCAGTACGGCACGCCGATAGACATGTGGAGTATGGGTGAGTGAGCATTCATCACCAGCCTCCAATAGTTTCCTGACTCATAAGACTATGGAAGTTATACCATGAACCCGCTATCCTGCTCTAATGCGGGATGCCAGTCTTAATAGCTTGACCTGACGATGTGATGATTTTCTGGGGCAAAAAATGTATGTCTAACATTGTGCTAAATTTTTTTTTTATATATACATAGCGAGCAAACGAGCAGGCGGGTCACCTGATGGTAAGTGATTACCGCCGCCCATGAACATTTGCAGCACCAGAGGAACCGCTAATGCGTTGCTGGCTTACGAGTAATTTGTTTATCCGCCCTTTGAAGATCCCCATACTATCAACATAAGGGAACACAGAAGATAAATTCTAAGAGATTCGTTCAGCCGCACTGGCGTGATTCGGACAAACATCAAATCGTACAAATTATAACATTTATAATAGTAAAGTAAGACTATCACGTATTTCTGATAATAGTTGACGGCTTAACGAGATCACTGAGGCACAGGTGCAAAACAACACTAATCAACTGTCGACTACCTTATAAAACTCAAATGCGTATATATATATATATATATTAACAAAATATCCTTTTCTCCTTTAAATTAATAAAATTAATATTAATATCATCCAAGACTGTTAAGGTCCGATAAATATTACTTTTGTGACCAAAGAACTAAATCGCTCTAATTTTTTTGTGTATTAAATCCACGCACAATGCAATTGACTATAAATATCAGATAGTGTAAACCAAAAAACCTGGAAAAGTTTGGTTTGTTCTGGGCGGGTTTGGAACTTTTCTAGCTTTAGTTAAAAGTCAACGAATGTAGTTAACACGAATTAAATCACGAATTAAAGTAATGAAAAATATATTATTTGAATGCTTCATAGATGATTATAATTATATGATTAAAATTATTTTTGAGTTGATTTTAAAAAAAGTCCTAATTCTCGTAGGTACAATAATTTTATAGTTGCCTGAGAGACTATCAAACGCCTCGCTAAATTCCGATCACACAGTAGCTTATGGAACCCTCATAGCTTTAGTTTTAAGTTTACGAATATAGTAATCACCATGAAGTAACTACTATGTAAATTATTGACGCGTCAAAAGTGCCTTTTTAAGGACTGTTTGAATAAAGATTATTTTGAATTTGAATTTGAATATAGTTACAAAATAGGGTTGGTCCGCAAATTTTTAGGGAAGGTTAAGGTTAGATTAGGTTTTTTTAGGGAAGTTGTTAAATGAAATTAAGTACAGCCCCTTCAATGGAAAATCATTGATTAATCGTAGACATACCGTCGACAAAAAATAATGTCGCACATGAAATCAAGCAGTTTTTCCTGATATTATAAAATCTGCTCGTGAGTTAACTAATAAGTTTTTTCTATCATAATAACATATAGAGACACGAAATTAGCAACTTTTATGGGAAAACTCAGCTACAACCAGTAAACCAGTTGGCGAATCTTGCGCCTCAAGTAAACTTCTTCCAAGAAGTTGTTAACACTCGATGGAATTTAATAAACGCTATTATGATCTTACGTAAACTGTAATAGAGGTTGTAGTAGCTTGAAACATTTCGTAAGTTTGAGGCATTTGAGCGGTAGCGGGTATTATGTAAGCGACAGGTTTGTAGAAAGCCGAGAGAAAGGCGTCGCAGACCACGTGCGATCCGCAAACACCGACAATCGACATACCTAGAAGTCTGCCTCGTTTACGCAACACAAGACGGATTCACGTATTCCGAATATACATATTAATCTTAAGGGGCTACCTTTGAAATCCAATAGGAGAAGTATAGCTGTTTCTTTTGGGTATTAAACGTGTTTTGATTTCCCGTCCCTACTTCATAGTAGTACATTATACTATCGTTCCTTTAAAGGAACAGCATTTTCCGAGCTTTCCATATAATGTAAATTTTTTTTCGTATTTTTTATGTTAAATCCAGCATATTATTAGCCTATAGTGTGAATTTCAAAAGAATCGGAGAAAAAAAGTTGGTTCAGGAACAAGTGGGTTAAGAAAATTATATAGTAACAAAAGTGGACATAAAGCAGAGTAAATAAGCAAACTAAATACACATAATGTTTATTAATAATCTATAGTAATGATCAATGATAAGACATATGAGTCTTTTTTTGATTGCAAATCCGGTATCGTACGCTGAAACTGGTATTAAATAAATAAAAAAAACACTTCATAGTTCACTCACCAAAACACGTTAATATTAAAACAAACATTTAAATGTCATATAACACATAGATACAATAGGAAGTCGTATATATCTCATCATAATCATCATCATGATCAACCCAGAGCACGGTCTCCTCTCAATATGTGAAGGGCTTGGCTTATAGTCCACCACGCCAGCCACGTGCTGAGTTCTCAAAGGCATGCAGGAAGATGTTTCAACGTTCTAGCAAGTGATATTTTAATTGCTTAAAAACACACTTAACTGAAAAGTTAGAGGTGCGTGCCCGCGATCGAACCCCCCGACTTCTGATTACGAGTAAAAGGTGGACATCCTAACCACTAGACTATCACAGCTACCGTATATATCTATAAAGCGATTATTAGAGAACAAGAAAAAAAAAAGATTGCATTCTTGCACTAACGAATAACTTATACAGCCATACTACGGGTACTTCCCTTCGAGCCATGTTTTTTTTATTCACAACAATAAACACTTAATTCTTTATAACATAATCAATTGATAAATTATAAGAATTTTTTGTGCCGAGAACAATGAAAACTATCAATATCTTAAAACAAAAGTCATATTAATTCTCTTAAGAGGGCCTTAACCGTTAAGTGTTGTGAGTGACACAAAATATGCCATAAATTACATCTCCATATTGAGAACTGGGGTACAAAATGTAGGAAATGATTAAAGCTTTTGTTGGCTTAACACTAACCTGTTACAAATTGCAAGCAAATAGTATTTATTTCTTAAAGTACGCGGCAAGTTGATGCCGTAAATAAGTGATGTATAATTAAGTTGATAAAGTAGCGTGGTAGCTCTGTTTCAACACCTTATAAGTACCATAGAAGAAATAGTTAGTCAGTTATTAACCCTCAGCGTAGGTGGTAAACTGACTGTTATCAAACCCAATATACTCGTAATAGTGTGGGACAACAGGGGTACATTTGACAAAATTGCAGAAAAATGAGAATTGTGTTATTCTCTATCGTCTATATTAAATTCTGCCTTTTTCTGCGTTATAGTTTTTTACTGTCACTCTTTTTTCTCTGGACCAACATAACGTGTCCAAACCTAACCTTGAAATTTCACTCTCGATTCTCGTCTTTTAAATATTTTAACGTCGCCTAAGAATGCTAACTCCTAAAAGTGTTTTTCAAATTGTCGTTGGTAATTAAGTTTATTATTTCATTTATTAAATTAATTGCAGGTTAAAGGGTGATGGTATATAAATTAAGTTACTTTGGCCTCAGGATGCATCCTTGCGGAACTGCACACGGGTTACCCTCTGTTCCCGGGGGAGAATGAGTCTGAGCAGCTCGCCTGCATCATGGAGCTGCTGGGGCCACCACCGCCGGACCTGCTCCTGCACGCTACGAGGAAAAGGCTGTTCTTTGGTAAGAGTTACAGATCTGCACACTGTTTTCTCGCTGTTTCGGTGGAGATCCAGTTCTGTTAGACCTGATGCAGCACACCTACTTTTTTACCTGTCATCTATTTTCATTGAACAGATGGAATGACATCGTCTCCATGACTTCTTCTTTTACGATAGGTTATTATAATATTTAACACGAATAGCCTTGTTAATGGCTTCGATTTTTGACATAAGTCATATTAGGTGAATCAATGCCGTCCTTACTGCTACTAAGAAATATTATACAAACCTCTCTTTGGAACTTTTAGCCTTTAAAGCAAATACCCGGTAGTCTGTTGCAGTGCTGGGTAGCCCAGCTTGGCTTTAATAAATATAAGCGCAAGTTAGTAATAAACAAAGCAAACGCGTGCTACGCGGCGTGCTTTCTCAATTCGAGCTGGCACTGTCGGCCAATATTTTTAAGGTATTATGTTTCATAACCTTTTAAAATATTATAACTATCAATCGATCCGAAATCGAACCTAGGATACTGTTTTAATTTATTTTATTTATTTATAAAAACTGAAAACAAAAATAAACAGATTGAACTTAAAACAAAAAATCTAAATAACATCATAACTAAAATATATTATTAAAAGGAGTCCCTTTAGGCAAGGTTCCGAAGATACTGGCAGCGTTTCCCCTTTGAATAGCAAGACTAATTCGTTGTCCGAGGTAGCTGGCAGCCTCTCGGTCTCCTGTGATGTCGACTAACCTTTTGCATCGTCTTATTTAGCGATAGAGATATAGTGCTGAATAATACACCACCTAAGCTGTGATGGCCTAGTGGTTTTGGCGTCGGCCTTCTAATCAGAGGTCGGTAGTTCGAATCCGGGCACGCACCTCTAACTTTTCAAAGTTATGTGCGTTTTTAAGCAATCAAAATATCACTTGCTTCAACGGTGAAGGAAAACATCGTGAGGAAACCTGCAAGCCTGAGAGTTTATAATATTCTCAAAGGCGTTTGAAGTCTGCCAATCCGCATATGGCCAGCGTTGTGGACTATGGACAAACCCTTCCCATACTGAGAGGAGACCCGCGCTCTGTAGTGAGCCGGCAATGGGTTGATCATGATGATGATGAATACACCACCGAGGTATTGAAAAATCTGATCAAATGTTATTTTGGACGCAGATTCAAAAGGATCACCACGCACGGTGACAAACTCCAAGGGTCGGAAACGAAGACCGGGTTCAAGGACCCTCTCGACAGCCGTCCGAAGCGATGACCCCGCCTTCCTGCATTTTCTTCATCGATGTTTAGAGTAAGTCTTAGTTTTATATGTATTGTACTAATATTTTGAGTTTATTTATTACTCCTAATCTTTAAAAGGCTTTGTAAGCTGTTATAGCCATATAACAAAGTTATAGTGGTTACATATAAGTTAAAGAATAGAATAGAATAGAATAGAAATACGTTTATTTATTAGCTTAACACGATTACAAAAATACACATAACAAAACAAAACTACTAAATTAAAAAAAAAAAAAAAAACTTCTGCATTATTGCTCACACATTAAATTAATATTTTAATATTGTGTCGCGCCAATAAAAAGGTACTGACTCAGCTTAATGTTGTGGATACTAAAGTACCCACATCGCTGGTATTCTGTCAGTACCGTGCTGAGGGAAGTCCTGCACTTAAAAATAAAAATAAAAAATAATAATAATACAAAAAAAAAAAAAAAACAAAAGCAAAAATAAAAACTACGCTATAAACAAAAAATGAAATAAAAATTAAATTTGAAATAAAAAGAACATTCATTAAAAACTATTAAAAATTGCCACATTCGGTTTTTTGAATACAAAGAAGGTAAGAACGATACAATTTTTTAAATCTGAATTTTGAAGTAACATTTCTAATAGGTGGAGGTATGTCATTCCAACATTTAGTGGCAAGATATTTAAAACTGCCACGAAATGCTGCAGACCTGTGACGTGGCATCGATAATGGTGGCGCAATAGTTCTAATCCCGTAGCTTGGCTCGCGCCATACTAATTTACTGTACAAGTATGGAGGTTGTTTGCTTTTGACAATACCAAACAGAAGTGTGGCTACTAGCAGATTATATCTATTTTTCATATTTAAAAGATTGTGATTATTTAAAAAAGGAGTGATGTGAGATCTCGGCGGTATTGTGAAACAAAATCGAGCACATGCATTTTGTATGCGCTGAATCAGTCGCCAAGATTTACCTAAAATGCATGGTCCGTAAACTGTTATACAATAGTTAAGTTTCGAAAGTATCAGTGAGTCACAAAGTTTCACTCTAAGATTAATGTCAATAAAAGGTCTTATTCTATAAAGTACTTTTAGCCTATAAAAACAATTTCGGGCAACTTCTACTACATGGTTTTCGAATCGCAAGTTTTCATCCATACGAAGTCCCAGGTTACGAGTCTCATTAACATGTTCTATGTGTACTCCGTCTATACTAATTTTTGGCTCGTGAGCTAGAATTTTGCTAACTTGCTTTTTAGTTCCTATTACCATAAATTTTGATTTGAGAGGATTAAGAATAAGAGCATTGTGTCGACACCATAGAGAAATGTTATTAAGAACTTTGTTCAACTGCTCGACTGCTTTATTAACGTCTTGATGATCAACAGGAATGTAAATTTGAAGGTCATCAGCGTATGAGTGGTATTGACAGTTTTCCAAGCAGTTAATTATATCAGCGGAGTATAAAATGAATAATAAAGGACCCAAAATAGATCCTTGAGGGACACCTCTGTTGTTAGGCTTTAGCGCCGAAACCAATTCCCTACCATCATACTTACGTACAACCACTTGTTGCATTCTATTTAGAAGATAACTAGAAAACCATTGCACTGTTGTTAAGGAAAACCCATAGTAAGAAAGTTTGGCAAGCATAAGTTTAATATTAATCGAGTCAAATGCACGAGAAAAGTCTAACAAAGCAAGAATGCTACCATGACCAGCATCTTGGGATGTCAGTAAGTTATCTATAACGTCTGATAGAGCACAAGATGTACTACGATATTTCCTGAACCCTGATTGGAAATATGGTAAGATATTATTTGTTTCACAATATTTGATGACTTGGTCGTAAATAACCTTTTCAAGTATCTTAGATATGTATGGAAGAATACTTATTGGCCTCAAATCCTTTAGTTCTAATGGATTATTATTTTTAGGTAGAGGAATTATTAAGGAAGTTTTCCAACTTGAAGGAAATTTGGAAGATGATATAGACTTATTAACTATAGCTGTAATATCATTTAGAGTAGCAGGCAATGTTAGGATAATCATATTCATGCAAATTTTGTCTATTCCTTGTGCATTTGATTTAATTCCCAATATGATTCTTGCTACATCATTTTCAGTTACCGTTTCGATCGTCAAACTATTAGCCGTGGAGAATTTTTGAGTCTCAAAATATTCTAAAATGGACTGGTCGATTACATCATCACCGGGTATGTTTAGAAAATGTTCATTAATTGCATCGGGATTATCGTAGTGTTCTGGTAGGGCACTAGTATTCTTAAAGCTCGGTAAAATATGTTTCTTAAGGTTTTTCCAAAGACGAATAGAATTATGTAACTGTGCATTTATATAATAATCATAATAAGCTTTCTTTTCACTAATTGCACTGAAATATGTAAGATTTTTTAAATTTTTGTAATCTATTTTGTTTACTTCTGTTTTTACTACTTTATATTTTTCGTGTGCTTTATCACGCAGTTTCATCATAAGACGAACATTACTGGTAATCCAAGGACTGTAAGTGTCTCTTGCAATAAATGACTTTTCAGGCGCATGTTTATTAAAAAGATTGAGAATTACTTCATTGAACAGTTCAACCATAATGTCAATGCTGTCCTCATTGAGAATGGTATTCCAATTAACTTTCTCTAAGTCTATATTAAAATCTAACATATTTATACTTTTTATTGGTCTATATCTTATCCGTTTTGATGGAATTTTAGGTTTGTTTATTTTTACTTCTGCGAAAACCATAGCATGACCACCAAGCTCAGGATTATGAATTACGCTAATATTTATGATTGGAATATTTGAACAAATTACATCTAACAGTGTATTACTATGAGAAGTGAAGTGTGTTGGCTCTGTAACGTAGTTTTTAAAGTTACAGTAGCTCAAAAAGTGTTTCAATTGTTGTGAACTATTGCTGGTATTATTAAGCATGTTAATGTTAAAATCGCCTACCAAAACAATCTCGTCAAACTTCGAAAAAAATAAAACTGATTCGGTCAGTGCATCAAGAAAATTGTCAATATTAAGCCAGGGTGGTCGGTAAGCGGTGCCTATTAGAATATTATGCGAATTAATACATACTGATATCCACATCTGTTCGACTTCGGGGGAACCCGGCGGGTGGGTACACTTACAAACTCGGAGACCTTGTTTCACATAAAATCCCACACCCCCCCCTCTGCTTCGGACTTCCGGTGAACGTGGAAGATGAATTAATTTGTAGCCCTGTACTTTGGGGGCTCTGGCGTCTTCGCCTGTCTTAAGCCAAGTTTCGTTTATAGCCAATATATCAGGCGAATGAGAGTGTAATGCAACAATAAACTCATCGTGTTTAGTAGTAAGTGATCCCGCATTAAATAAACCTAATTTGAAGAATTTAGACTTCTTGCCTTTTAGTTTTAAGAAAAAGCCTGATAAAAGAAGTTAAGTCTCCGTTTATAAACTCATATACCAATATTAGGATATGTATATAACTAATAACTAATATAACTAATATTAGGATATGTATAAGTAACTGAAAACAGATTAAGTGAGAACTTTTCATAGGCACGCAATATAACAAATAAAATTTACTTTGAATAAGAAATAAAAGGGGGAGGGGACCGAAGTTTTTGTCCTCACACCCAAACCAACAACGCTTAAAACATTTACAAAACAGTTTGACACCCAGAATCGAATAGAAATATGAGACTTCATTAAACAATAACTCTTGACGCAGTGATAAAAACCTTATTGCTAAAATATATTGACTGGCTAGACAAATTATTGCTATATTTAAAAATATTTTAGAAAATAACAGTTTTTTTAACTTTTTGATTAAGACGTTAAGAAATATATAATTAGAAGTACTATAACAGTTACGTATCACTGTGAGTAATAGTTGTAGCACTGAACAGTTTGTCGACATCTGCTTCTGTTCGCAATAAGTGCACTTCACCAGACTCAGAGTGTTTATAGTGGTTAGGACGTCCAATTAAAATATCACGTGAAGGAAAATATCGTGAGGAATGCCTGAGAGTGCTCCATGATGTTTTCAAAGGCGTCTAAAGTCAGCCAATCCACACATGCCCAGCGTGGTGGACTATGACCAAACCCTTATAATATTGAGAGGAGACCCGTGCTCTGTAGTTAGCCAGTGAGTAAGATGATTCTTTAAACTCAGTTAATTTTTTTTTACAACATTTGGGACTAACGGTATACAAGTATAGCTTTTTGGTTCGAAAATACATTATAAATACAAGATTTTTGTACTGACTTCTTGAAGTAAGTTTTTATTTATGTTCTACAACTGTATAATAATTGAACTTCCTATCGTAAAATTACCAGAAAAGAATGAAAGAAAGAATGTATTCTTATTTTAGTTTACACCAAGAATCACATACAATATTAGCATACAAAAGACTGATTGAATGACGGTTGAACAATTGGCCGCCTTATCACTTTAAAGCAATCTCTGCCAGGCGTTCGAAACGTAGAGTATATGATGTATGTTTGTTAAAGCATTCATAAGAAAATGTTACCAAACTCTCCATCTATCTCTATGCCTATTTGACGACTTCCGTGGCGCAGTGCGTTCGCTGTCGCATTATAAAGTTGGAGGGCCTGGGTTCGATTTCCGGCTCGGGTCTGGTCTGGTGGGAGGCTTCGGCTGTGGCCGTAGTTACCACCCTACCGACAAAGACGTGTCGCCAAGCGATTTAGCGTTCTGGCACGATGTCGCATAGAAACCAATTAGGAGCGTGTGTTTACCATACTTCTAACAGGTTAGCCCGCTACCACCCTAGACAGCATCATCTCTTACCACGAGGTGAGATGCCGTCAAGGGCTAACTTGTAGTGTATAAAAAAATGCATAAATCCTACTAATATTATAAACGTGAAAGATTTTATGTGTGGATGTGGGTTTGTTACTCTTTCAGGTAAAAACTATTGAAACGGATTTTTGTGAAACTTTACAATAATATAGCTTATTCATCAGAATAACACATAGGCAATTTATAAAGATATTGTGTGAATTTTCCCAAATATAACGATAAGTGTCAAGTAAGTAGAAAAAATCCATCTGCGTGAACATGTAATGTAATAATGTTAGTTCTTTTCTATCCCACGCTAAAATAAGCTAATCGAAATACTAATCCTGCGCAGACGAAGTCGTGGGCACCAGCTAGTATATAGATATATGCACATAAGTAGCTACATGAAACAGAAAGGAGTCAAGTAACAAAAATTTTGATTTTTGGTTTAATTTTCGGGTTTTAGTAATATTGTAGCAGTTAGCTATAAAAAATGGGAAGTAATCAAGTAAAAATGTATTAATGAATTGAAGCAGGCGTTACTTTTCGGAAGTCCATGATAAACAATAAACAGCAAGTATAATTTGTAACTTTAATTGTAATTTGTAAAAGTAACTTTACTTTTCGCGCTTGTGAAGTCAACATCTCCTGAGGATGATCCGGTGTCGGGTCGAACCGTGCGTAGAGGTTCTTGTGGAAGATTTTGTGTGGTGTTATATTATACAAATCTCCCGGTTGTCGGCGGAATATAGCAAATTATACTTGCTGTTTGTTGTTTAAAAATGTATTTTTGGAACGACTGAACGTAGAGCGAAATGGTCTGTTTCCTAATTTGGCTCGGTATCGAGGTTTATTTCATATTTAATTATTTGTTATGAAACCTATGTTGAGATACTTATCGATTTATGTTTGAACGTGTGCCTAAAACGTTATTTAATGGAACTTTAAAGTTTAAGCAACTTCACACTGTGAAGATATTTCGAAAAAGTTAAGTATCATCAATACCATCTTCAAACACCATTGTCTTATACGATGGTCCAATGCCTCTCGACAGACTTTTTGTTTTGTTTGTTACAATAAGAGAAGAGTACCCAGTTATCTATGACTGGATGCATAAGTGGCGCAGTCTCAGGTTACTCAAAATTCAAACCAATCACAGTGCCAGTTTGAAGAAGGGTCTTGTTATTGACGACTGCAGGACTCGTACTGGACGCAAAGACCTCGTCTGGTGGGAGGCTTCGGCCGTTGCTAGTTACCACCCTACTGACAAAGACGTGTCGTGAAGCGATTTAGCATTCCGGCACGATGTCGTGTAGAAACCAATTAGGGGTATACCCCTAATTGGTTTCTACACGACATAAACCTATAGGTTTACCATACCCCTAACAGGTAAGCACGCTACCATCTTAGACCGCATCATCACTTAACATCAGGTGAGGTAGCCGTCAAGAGCTAACTTGTAGTAGAAAAAAAATTATTATTAGATAGCTTACAAAATATAAATTTTGAATTTTGACCTGAGACAAATAAACAAATAATTCAAATAATCTTCATTCAAATAGTCCTTTAAAAGGCATTTTTGACGCGTCAATATTTTACATAGTAGTGATTTGATGGTGATAACTATATTCGTAAGCTTAAAAGTAAAGCTATGAGGGTTCCAAACGCGCCCCGGTCTAAGAAGAAGCCCACAACAAACTTGGCCATACTGGTTTTATTGAACCCTAAATATGAACGTGTGAATGGATAACGCAATTCACACGTTCGTTTTTATACCGTTGAATAATTAGTCCAATATAATAGGTACATTAATCAAATGAGCTCGTAATTATGATAGTTCTCCATGATAGCACTTATTATGGAGCCTGCATGCGAGTATGTGCCAAACATACTTGCAATTTCGAAATAATATCTAGAACAAAACAAAAGCAACACAATTTTAACTCGAGTCTTTGTTTGTACATTACTGCCGTCAAGGGCTAACTTGTAGTGGAAAAAAAAGCTGACTATCTCATTATAATGTTGGAGGTCCTAGGTTCGATTCCTCGAGTAGTCTGGTAGGAGGCTTCGACCGTGGTCTTTACCACCTTACCAAAAAAAAACGTGTTGCCAAGCGAATTAGCACTCTGGCATGATGTCGCGTAATAACCAATTAGGGGTAAAGGTTAACCATACCTGGGGTAGTAACTTGTGGTGTATAACAAAAAACCTGAACGTCAATAAGACGCAGATAAGCAACCGCAGTTTACCTTAAATTATTTTACTAATAAGTAATAGTAATATACAAACAAAGACTAGAGTTACCAGAGGTCAGATTGCCGTCAAGGGTTAACTTGCAGTGTATTAAAAAAAAGACTCACTCATATTTTTATTTGAATTTATAATAATAATAGATAATTCCAGTACGGTAACTCATCATCTCATGCCACACTCAGATAATTCAAACAAGTACTACATTGAAATAACAGTTTTTCAATGTCATAAGTATCTTGACATTCCTAAAATAGGGATTATAATTCTTAACCAGCAATATTAAAATAAGCGATGGTGGTGCGTAATCCGTTACAATTCAATTTAACATTAGTAAATACCTAAAATTACCCCGGTAGTTTTTTTTTAAACATCGTGAAGAAACCTGCACGCCTGAGAGTTCTCCATTATGTTCTCAAAGGCGTGTGAAGTCTGCCAATCCGCACATGGCCAGCGTGGTCGACTATGACCAAACCCTTCTAATATTGAGAGGAGACACGTGCTCTGTAGTGAGTCGGTAATGGGTTGAACATGATAACCCCGGCAGTAACAATGCCGTCAGATAATCAAAGAAAACCATTCTTAGGCAGGTAAATAATAATGTTTGTTTTATGTAAGCGATAGAGTTACACTTTCACACAAGTTCACACTTTTTTGTGAAGTCAGAGGACGGAAGGTGTTTGTTTATGATAGGGATGTGAACTTGTCAAACAAATGATAATGTAAAATAATTATTTCCTTTACTAAGTACCGCAACTATTAGTAATTATTGGAATATCAAGCATAACATTTTGTATGCTACATATTGCTTTGATTGATTGATTACACTTTTATTGCACACCACAAGACACAGGCACAGGCGGGGCCAGACCGGCACAGGTGGGGCCAGACCTTTCGCTGCCCGCCGTGGTCCGACGATGGTGGCCAGCGAGACGTCTTGGGCTTCCGTCGCCTCCTTCTGCGAGGAGGTGATGACACAGAAGAAGGCGGCAGAACGACGCCGGGAGAATGACGCAGACGCGCACCATCTCCGGCGTCGTAGGGCGGGGCGCAGGCGAAGGGTGCACGATCGCCGCCTGCCCCCCTGACGAGGAGCTCCGGGTGACGGATGAGAGGCATCCCCACCCGTCGAGCCTTATCCTCGGGTCGTGAGGCGCGTCCAATGGTCCTGGCGCGCCTCGGACGGAGTTAGGGGGCCTCCATCGTAGGCCCCCCGTGGAGGGTCTGCCTCGGCGGACGCCGCTGTCTGGGTTGCGGTCGAGTGCACAAGTGTTCCCGTGACCCAGCCACCAGGCGACGCGAAGGAACATCGCTGGGTTTTAGTGGGTATTCTGGTCGCCAGTCTTGCCGCCAGGGAGTCCCACATACCCCGTCGGAAGCGGCGCAGTCTTGCCTGCATCGCTTCCGGAGGGGATGCGTAAACGCATTTCCCAGCGGAAAAACAAAAACACCACAAGATAGGAAAAAAAAACAAAAGAGGCAGAAAATAACACAGAAATAGTAGTATACAATTTGGCGGTCTTATCGCTACATAGCGAACTCTTCCAGGCAACCAAATATAAGATATAGAGATACGGAAAGAGGAAGGTAGTGCAATAATATATACATAAATATGTATTGTATAATTATATATTGATATAAATCGATATTGAATTTATTCATATTTCTTTTAGTTGTATTCTCTTTTAACTTATTGTGGTGTGCAAATAAAGTGTAATAATAATAATAACTTTTTCGGCCTAAGCGGTAATTTTTGTCATGTATGGAAATACGAGTAGATGGAATAACGACCGTTGAACCATTTGGACTGCATATATTTAGTGTAAATATTACCCCATTAAGTTACTTTATTAACACGCTGTTAAGAATTCTTTATTTAAAAATATAATAATAGTAAGAAAGTCAGTACTGCGACTTATTAATGGCATAAATTTCATGTTAACGAATGTAGTTATCACCATCAACTCACTACAATGTAAGTTATGACGCATCAAAAGTGCCTTGTAAAGGATTATTTGAATAATGTTTATGATTGATTGATTGCACAAAATCTAGTTAAGAAGCCTACATTACATTCTTATAAAGTAGACTAAAACAAAATCAATAATATTACACTTAACAATAATCGAATGAAAAGAACAAACATTTTGTTGTAATAACTAAACGAACATGGACGAAAAAAAAATTTTTCGTCGTCATTTTTTTTTTCATTCGATGATTCGAAGATCGCAGCATGGTTACATCACTAGCTGAGTGAGTAGATGAATGAATTATAACCGGTCAGATACTGTGTACGATAATAAAAGTAAAAGTTGATTCTCACGATAATAAAGATAATTAAAAATTTAACGTCATTTCTTTCGCACTATTTGGTAGAAAAAAAAATCTACTGTCTTTTGAACGTTCCGTCTATGCCTTCATTAATTAAACTTAAACATATATTAGTGTGTGCGCGTGTGTGCACACGTGTGTGTGTGTGTGTGTGTGTGTGTGTGTGTGTGCATAATACGAGCATTAGTATAAGTTGGCAAAAATATATTCAATCCTCTGTTTGAATCTATATTTTTTTTGTAAAAGCCATGGAAATGGAAGGAAGAAAGGGAGGCCTTTGCCCAACATTGGGACAGTACGGGCGGATAATAAATAATAAATAAAAGCCATTGGGATCCTTTAGTTTTAGCCAAATGTTTTGTCATTGATTTTGTTATATGAAAACTTCTTTAACTTGAATGAAGTTAAAGAATTGCAACACACACACACATTTAACATACACATAATTCAAGCGAAAGCAAACATACCAGTGAAAACAACAAAATGAATATGCACATTGAGGCTCAGTTTAAACAATCTTGACCTGCTCAGTATAAACTACTCGTATCATTGCAATAATAACATGATTCTATCTACAACTGTGTCAAGTGCTACACCACTCTCGCGAAACACCCTATTATTATAATATTAAAAAGTTACATAAACGAAAAATAGCTATTTATAATGAATAGCTAACTATAATTAGTTATTAACAAAAAATCGCTTGTCCAAGTCTGTTGAGGTCTTCTTCTTAGACATGGGAACATTTGGTAGCTTTGGTTTTAAATTAAGGAATTTCATTAACATTTGGTAGCTTTGCTTTAAATTAAGGAAGTTCGTTATCTGTATAAATAATGTAAATCATAGTCTACATAGATGGTGTATAAGTTTCACATGATAAAAAAAATTGATTTGGAGTTTCCAGTCACTCGTATACTTTAGAATATATCAAAAGTGAGCACGTGTCTTCTAGGTTAGTCCGTTCAACCTGACAACCTGTTGAATGGCGATCCTATTACAAGCCAGTACTGTGTTGTAGTTTCACAAATTCACATGCCTCGCTTGACCTTTAGTCGCGAGAGTGGTGAAAGTATTAGGGATAGGGAGTTCGTGAGCTGAGTGGAATTACACTTTTTCTTGAGCCGTAAACGTAGCTAAATGCTAGCTATGCTAGCATCTTTCAATTCCCCGACATGGTTTCCTGACTGACAATTTATTTATCGAGAATCCGTTTGAATCTAAGATCGAAGATTCTAAAACCAGTTCTAGAATCACAAGTGCCTTTCTTCTAACTGATTTATCGCAGTTTTCTCTAATTTGTTGCCATGTCTTGTATTTATTGATCAATAGCTTATAAACATTTGTTTTGAAACATATTTAATGAATGGGTACAGTTATTTCATTTTGTGCTTTTTAGTATATTTATTTTAAACCAGTCTCCAGTCTATCTTGCTTAGTTAAGAAGTTTCTATATGGCCTAAGTCAGTGGCATATGAAAGAATATAGAAAAAATTCTATTATGGGTATCTAGGGTAGACAGAACTCTTAAGAGTTTATGAAGCGCACTTTAATATGTTTACTGTGTTCAACAACACCTAGCTGACACAGATTTCCTACGAATGTTTCCATTTCTCCGAAAGCTCTTGGGATAGGCTTTTGTGCATGTATTAAGTGCACGCTTGACCACATCTTGGTCTACCTTGAGGCTCGTGACATGGTATACTCGCAGGACTGTACTTACCAGTTTTTTTTTTTCGGACTGTCTATTAGCTGTACAAACCCTATTGGTTGCTACAGCGTAACCGGGCTGTTTGGCGAGCTTTGGAAAGAAGCTCTGCCAGAAGAAATTTTGAGCCCTAGGGCTCGAAGAAACGAAGGGAAAGGGAACTGCCTAAGGGCGCCTCCTTTGAGGCCGAACCTCGGCTTAGGCGACGTTTGGGATAACGGGGGGGTCAGACGGTGAGTGGTCCATACGTCTCCGAGACCGTGGATGGAGCCCACGTCCGGTTGACGTAAGAAACTACTTACCAGTCCAACGACACTCAGTTTAGCGAGAATATGTCCCTTCAAATCTTGCACATAATTAAAACTAGTCCTTACCAATATCTCATCTTACAAGATCTAACAAATTTTTGTTTCCGGGCACTATATTTAACACAACTGGGTTACCATTGGGGTTAAGGAGTTTCTACAATCACCTTCCGGCTCTTTCTTCTGGCCAGCTTCAAGGGACCATATTATTGAAATTTCGCCGAAGTTACATAAGAGAGATTTTAGTTCAAGTGGAAGTTAGTTAGTGATTGATATATGGAACCGGAAAAATACACTATTACCGGGCAAACCGACGTGACACGTCTGGTCACGCCAATGTTCATACTGGCGAAGCTATAAATTCGTATATCACGCATTCCGAATCACAACTATTATCAAATACCTTCGAATGAATGGTTTTAGCGGTGATGGCCTAGTGGTTAGGTCGTCAGTCTCCTAATCAGAGGTCGGCGGTTCGAATCCGGGCACGCACCTCTAACTTTTCGGAGTTAGTGGGTTTTAAAAAAATTAAATTATCACTTGCTTCAACGGTGAAGGAAAATATCGTGGGGAAACCTGCACGCCTGAGAGTTCTTCACAATTTTCTCAAAGGCGTGTGAAGTCTGCCAATCCGCACATGGCCAGCGTGGTGGACTATGGCCAAACCCTTCTCATATTGAGAGGAGACCCGTACTCTGTAGTGGGCCGGCAATGGTAATGATTATGATGATGATGTATCAAATAATTCGTAACTAGCGCCTATAATTGTAATAATTTTTCTCATTTTACAACTATAATTATTTAGAAAAATCAAGTTTCTTCTCGTATTAATCGGGACATTTATAATTTGATGTTGAAGATTAAGTTTTTACTATTTTAAGACCACCGTGTTGTACCTACGCCTATTCATTTTTAATTATTTCTCTCGTCTATTACTTTTGTATACTAATACATATATATATACTTAATTTAAAAAAAATACCGTACGAAAGCTGCATGAATCCCAATATTCTTTCATTAATGTAATAATGATGTTTCCTCGTAAATAACCGATCTCCCACACGTCCAAATTTGTTCAGATAATTCGGAGTCGTGAAATTTGACATGAGCCTATTAAGATTCGTTAGAAAATGCCACTCGTTTTTAAGTTAGCATTGTAAATAAGAGTAGTAACTTCAGTTTTACATACACATTCAAGAGCCTGCCTCAAGTAATTGAATAGACTCATTGACCGAATTCGACGCGAGTAAGCAGTGGGTAGGCATTTATTCCCACCATTTTTCACCGAGTAATGAACGATGCGCACACGCAGTGAAAGGCTACCGTGAGTTGTGACGCAATGTTACACCGAGTGTAATTAACAGCTCCGCCAGATGTATCATACTTTGTATGCAATAATGTAATTTTAGATGACCCAAGTGTTCTACGAAGAAGTAGTACTAGCTCGGTGAACCGATGGACGTTGGTCCCAAGGTGCTGGAATGGCGACCCCGCACCGGTAAACGTCGCGTTGGTCGACCCCCAACAAGGTGGACAGACGACATCAAACGAGTCGCAGGGAGCCGCTGGATACAAGCTGCCCAGGACCGTGGCCATTGGAACTCCCTACAAAAGACCTATGTCCAGCAGTGGACGTCAATCGGTTGAAATGATGATGATGATGAAGCGTTGTACATACCGCGGCGTTAATTTTTGCACGCAGGACGCAGAACGTCGCTGCTTAAAGTGGTCCCCCGACCTAAGCGCTCCTCTCCGAAAAAGGAAACCTAAACATTACCTTCACGACCTTGACGATCAGATAACTCCTGACAACATACTCGTACCACCTATCACACAATCATACGCTACACACCGTCTTCGCCGGCGAAGACGAGGTCCCCGCTATCTTACGTCATCCGGACGTGGGCCCCATCCACGGCCTCGGAGACGTACGGACCACTCACCGTCCGACCCCCCCGTTATCCCAAACGTCGCCTAAGCCGAGGTTCGGCCTCAAAGGAGGCGCCCTTAGGCAGACGTTCCCTTAGTTTCTTCGAGCCCTATGGCTCAAAATTTCTTCTGGCAGAGCTTCTTTCCGAAGCTCGCCAAACAGCCCGGTTACGCTGTCGCAACCAATAGGGTTAGTACAGCTAATAGTCAGTCCGAAAAAAACAATTAAAGTGGTCTTGGCTTATTGAAATGGAACCAATCACCAGTCGCACCCAGTTGAGCAAAACTATTGTGACTCGTCTTTTTTTTACACACTACAAGTTAGCCCTTGACGGATATCTCCCCTGGTGCTAAGTGATGATGCAGTATAGGATGGTAACGGGCTAACCTGTTAGGGGTATGGTAGGCCCACACTCCTAATTGGTTTCTACGCGACGTCGTGCCGGAACGCTTAATCTCTTGACGACACGTCTTTGTCGGTAGGGTAACTAGCCACGGCCGAAGCCTCCCACCAGATCAAACTCAAGCCGGGAATCGAACCCAAAACCTCTAAATTTATAATGCGACAGCGAACGCACTGCGCCAAGGAGGTCGTCAAAACACGCGAGGTACTCGCAGGATGTAAACTTCTCATTTAAACAATCTAGGTAAGAGAACAAGAACGAATCGCAATTTTTTTGTGGGCTCGCAAGCATTTTTTTCTGCACGCACTCGCTCTGTCACGCAAGTCATTACGGTTTTAAATACCACCCAATCACAGGCTGCACCCGTTTGAGCAAAACTCTAATGATTGGTCGCACGCAGTTTTCAACTTTTCATTTAAACAATCTAGGCAAGAGAACAAGAACGGAACGCCTTTTGGGTGGGCTGGTATGATTTCTATCTTTATGTACTTACTTGCTCTAAAAAGTCATCAAGGTTATTTCATACTCACACTTGCAGAAGTGAATAGCGAGGAATTTTTGCAAATAACTTCGCAATGCCTCCAAGTTTCATTGAAAGCTAAACAAGTGCGAATAAAATTTAATTTTTTGCGTAAGTAGGTAAGCACTTATTCTAATTATTTATAAAGGCACTCAGCGGTTCCCATAGTTAAATTTTCCTTAATTCTCATGTTGAGGTTTGATGAAACATTGCATCATAATCCCTCCAGAACTGCGCAACACTTGTTTTTGTCAGCCATTTTGCAGGGTCAACGGTAAAGCCGCAGGTAGAGTATAAAAAAGGTATTGAGTAATAATGCACTTGAAGCGGTGATAGCCTAGTGGTTAGGGCGTCAGCCTCCTTCGGAGAGTCAGAGGTCGGCGGTTTGAATCCGGGCACGCACCTCTTAACTTTTCGGAGTTATGTGCGTTTTTAAATGATTAAAATATCACTTGCTTCAACGGTGAAGGAAAACATCGTGAGGCAACTTGCACGCCTGAGAGTTCTCCATAACGTTCTCAAAGGCGTGTGAAGTCTGCCAATCCGCACATGGCCAGTGTGGTGGACTATGGCCAAACCCTTCTCATATTGAGAGGAGACCCGTGCTCTGTAGTGAGCCGGTAATGGTTTGATCATGATGATGATGAATAATGCACTTTATATTAAAGCAGTCATTACCAAAAAAATAACAATGTACGCGGTAAGTCGTGTGACAATAATACAATTGAACTAATTACTCTAATTACTGCCCGAAAATTCATCACGTCTATTTAGAGTTGCGTGAACTTTGTGTTGCGTATTAAAAACGATTTTAAAACTACGACTGTATCGTTTACACGTAAATTACGAATAATTTATTGCGCTTTCAAATCGCATACGTACATTTGTAAACGTATACTTAGCTAAGAGGGCAACCATTTACATGGCAAGGTAAAAGTTAACGTCGCGAAAGTTTGTTACACGGTTGTTACAATTTTTTATCATGTAGTGTCTTCCAATTAGCATGCATTAACAAATACGTGTTGAAGCTTTATTATAGGCTAGTAGGTAGCAATTCGTCTGCGCTGATTTTTTTCTGTTTTATCGCAATCCGCGCTTTTTTTAATCAATATACAGTTACCGTAAGTTTCTAAGACTTTAGTTCCAAGATGCAAACAATTTCTTCGCCGTACCTAACAATATCCTGATCATCATCATGATCAATCTATAGCCGGCTTACTACAGAGCACGGGTCTCTCAATATGAGAAGAGTTTGCAGTTTCTTTAAATCACTTTAAAACTACCGTACGTTTCTAAGACTATATTTCCAGGATGCAATTTCTTATCGTACCTTACAATATCCTAATCATCATCATGATCAATCCATTGCCGGCTTACTAAAGAGCACGGGTCTCTCATTATGAGAAGGGTTTGCCCATAGTCCACCACGCTGGCCATGTGCGGGTTGGCTGACTTAACACGCCTTTAAGACACGGAGAATATAATAGAATATCTTTATTTGCAAGAATGTGGTACATATTTTGGTCTTATAATTGTGTGTCTCCAAAACATTCAACTAATTAGATAGCATGCAAACATTCTTACAATTTAATACAAAATGGTTCACTCACGATGTTTCATTCACCGTTGAAGCAAGTGATATTTGAATTGCTTAAAAACGCACATAGCTACGGAAAGTTAGAGGCCTGGGATCGAACCCCCGACCTCTGATTAGGAGGCGGACGTGCTAACCACTAGGCTATCACAGTTACACATATCCCGATATAATATCGTCTGATTTCTTTATTCAGTTTGTCTGCCGACGTTTATTTATTTTTTGTGATAATACAAGCATCCAGCCACATCTGTACAAAAATGTAATGACAATTTTGCATCCACATTCTAAAATAATTATTTATAGTTCCATGCATAACGGTTTATAAATGATCGGTTTTTCTTTCAAGAAATTCTTAGTATACTGGAAGCCTGAAAAGAGTATAAGTATTTAAGAATAATTAGGCACATTTCGTCCATGTAAGCTGATAAAAAAGCCGATTTGCATCGAATCGAATCGAATTATACTTCGATCTTTGTATTAATACGTGAAGAAAAAATTTTGTTCTCTTTTTTGAGGCTTACTGTGTTTAAGAAGTGTAAGATTTGGTTTAAATTATGGAATAGGGTTATATTTAATGTCCTGTAAGGTTATATTTTTAATACATTTATCGACTAGTTCTAATTATGATTATATCAGAGTTAATTATAAACTTATGCAAAAACTAAAGCTTTTAAGTATCCACGCTATGTCAAGTAACGTACAAGCCGACAGCTTAGAAAAATCTTAATGGTTTAAAATCCGTGTAAAAACGAATGATAACAAATTCTACATCTATCAACCAATCAGCCGAAGCCTGCAATAAAACACAATATAATACGATTTATATATCATTTCGAATACCAAATCATTATTACGGAATGGTAAAGATATTTGTTCTGTATAACTTATATATAGGACTCGTATAAAGCTGCCAGATAAAGGTCTTTACGGACCACGTATTTTCCATGTGCGAAATGCACGCGATTCTTGAACGCACTTCGACATTACCGCTGAGGTCCGAGAAGGACCTCCCTTTTTTGACAACCTCCCTGGCGCAGTGCGTGCGCTGTTGCATTATAAAGTTGGAGGTCCTGGGTTCGATTCCCGGCTCGAGTCTGGTCTAATGGGAGGCTGCGGCCGTGGCTAGTTACCACCCTACCGACAAAGGCGTGTCGCCAAGCGATTTAACGTTCCGGCGCGATGTCGTGTAGAAACCAATTAGGAGTATGGCTTTACCATACCCCTAACAGGTTAGCCCGCTACCATCTTAGACTGCATCATCACTTACCATCAGGTGAGATTGCCTTCAAGGGCTAACTTGTAGTGGATAAAAAAAAAAGGAAATTTTCGCATTTATAATATTTCATAATTGTTTTTACCTATTCTTGGAGGAGATACTCGTATGAAATTTATATCGAATCGCTACTATGTAAATTATTGACGCGTCAAAAGTGCCTTGTAAAGGACTATTTGAATAAAGATTAATTGAATCTGAATTCATAAATTTTATAATGCATACAAAAAATAATCGGAATCAGCGGGATTTGAACCCATATCTCTCCGGCAACCGCGTATTGTGTGCTTTGCCAAATAAGCAACCTACCATCGACAAAAAAAACAGCTGAGTACAAGTTGGACTAACTCGAACATTGTTTCTTCAATATATTTATGACACAGACGAATCCACGGGCGGCTACGAGTTTCAACGTGAAGTTTATTTCAATTTGTTTGGATTTGTTGGTGACACGACTGTTTATTTATAAATGTGCATTAAATGAGCGTAGTTTCAGAATATAGATTAGTGTGCGCAGAAACAGTACCACCTTGATCTAGATATGAACTGGACAGCGGTCGATGAACCCCCTCTTACTTTTGAACCATGGAGCTTTGAGGTTGTAGACGTGGACACTATTACGCTGGCTATATAGAGTACTTTGACTTTCCTTAACCAGACCTTACTTGTAGGCTTAAGAGAATAAAGAAGAAAACGAGACAGTGCTGTCGGACATATGAGTGAAATATAAATATAGTTTATTGCACACCATACAAAAGAAGAAACACACACACAGAAAAAATAGGTGCAATAGGCGGCCTTATCGCTAAAGTGCAATCTCTATCAGTCAACCTATCACAATCTAGGAAAAAATATAAAGAAAGACGAGTTTCGTTTCAACTGTTTCTTTAGCTATAGATAAAACTAAGTCAGTTATATAGATTTATATGTTAGATAAACGAGTTTTATTTTGAAGTTAAAAGAAGATGTCTGTCAGTCAGTCAGGACAACAGCTTATTATATTATTATAATATCCATTTCATATGATATATCTTAACATCAAATTTAAATTCATAATAATCTTTATTCAAATAGTCCTTAAAAAGGCACTTTTGACACGTCAATAATTTACATAGTAGTTATTTCATGGTGATAACTGTATTCGTAAACTTAAAACTATAGCTATGAGGGTTCCAAACGCGCCCCGCTCTAAGAAGAAGCCCACAACAAACTTAGCCGGGTTCATCTTTAATAGAAGCGCCAGTGACAGAAAAGATAAATAGTAACAGGCTAGTAATGGTCCATGTTATGTTGAGGAACGAAAGTAATTACTAGAAGAATGTTAAACATATGTGTGATATGGTAAAGGAGTAGGAGAAGCCCAAAGACCGCACTGACATTATTGATGAAGTGTATGCTATAATGGATGAAGATATTATATTCCATTCTGTGACTCTACAAAACTCTATGATATCCACAAAGCTCAGTCCTGTATATGGCAACGCATATGTTATCTTACTCTTAGTACACGATATGAATGTAAAAAGACAAGTAGGTTACATAGATATAATTTTAAAATAATTATAAATGATTATTCATAATTGCTCTAAAAAGAACACGTAACAACATCAGTCTAATATGTCGCAATTAAAATTGTGAGATTTGCATTAACAAGTACTTCCTTTAGCTAGACCTATAAACTATTTCGAATTCTCATTAAGACTTACTTATTGGTGCTGATAAATTCCATAACTAGACCTAGCAGAACTTTATTATATTGAACACAATTTACTCCAACTCCTGCATTAATTAAATTGCAGAAAGAGTTTTTAACAGCATAAAAATAGTTTACAGCGCATTAAGTACATACATGAGAAATACATGAAGCTGTGATAGCCTAGTGGTTAGGACGTCAGCCTTCTAATCAGAGGTCGGGGTTTCGTACCCTAGCACGTTTAACTTTTCGGAGTTATGTGCGTTTTTAAGCAATTAAAAGATCACTTGCTTCAACGGTGAAGGAAAACATCGTGAGGAAACCTGCACGCCTGAGAGTTCTCCATAACGTGCTCGAAGGCGTATGAAGTCTGCCAATCCGCATTGAAATATTTGTGGTAAATAATAAATAATTACGACGCGTCTATGCAAACTCCATTTAATAAACTGACACACACGAAAGTCATCATGACAATTTATGAAAATACATCTAACCTTTTTTATAATTATAAGTCCATACATTACACCTCCCTTCTTAAATAAGACTATAGTCTAAATTTTTGGTAATCCGTACCGTTACTCAAATCCAAATCTTACAACCGGCTTCCTAATTCTTTTGGGACGCTCTTGGGGCACTGGTTGTCGTGCCGATGGTGTGGACTCCGTGTGCCTCTGTGTTTCAGGGCTATAAGCTCCACTAACTATCTCCTTTGACTGCGATTTTTCCGGAGTATTCACCTTCGACACCACAACTGGCTCCGCGACTGTCTCCTCACCCCCATCATGACTTTTAACCTCCTCCTTCTCTGCCAAATTCGCAAGTCTTGGACATACTCTTAAGCACTGCCACATACTCTGCTAAGCCTTCGCCTTCACTCTGCTGCCGATGACGAAACTTAAACCTCTCGGCTAATACACTAGGCTTAGGTTGTAAATGTTTTTCGAGAATAGTCGATAGTTCGTTAAAATTTTTTGCAGTTGGTTTTACTGGAGTACACAAATTTACCAGAAGTTCATAGCACTCTGCTCCCATCACGGTAATTAGCGTGGGCACATGCAACTCCGCCGGAATTTTGTTAACTAGAAAGTATTGTTCTAACCGTTCCACATATAACCTCCAGTTATCTGTTTGAACTTTGAATTCCGATATTTTGCCGATAGACATGATGATCCCGATCGAAGCACAAAAAAAAAACTTTTACTAATCCCGTTCTCGTCGCCACTGAAATATTTGTGGTAAATAATAAATAATTACGACGCGTCTATGCAAACTCCATTTAATAAACTGACACACACGAAAGTCATCATGACAATTTATGAAAATACATCTAACCTTTTTTATAATTATAAGTCCATACATTACACGCATATGGCCAGCGTGGTGGACTATGGCCAAACCCTTCTCATATTGAGACGAGACCCGTGCTCTGTAGTGAGCCGACAATAGGTTGATCATGATGATGATGATGATGATGATGAGAAATACATAAGATACATGAATATTCATCCAAACCAAAATGCCCTTCTAACATAATAGTGGTATAGGATATACATTGATATATCTCGATCAATATTTAATTAATATAAACTAAAACTTTAACACACATTACTCTAGAACCAGTTTCAGTGTCACTATTTCACGAATACCTTTAGATTGGAGTGTTGTTATACAAAAATCAAAAGAATCGCCGCAATTATACAGTAAAAAAGTTTTAAGATTGTAAGTTTATAACACTATACAAAATAATAAATCTCCTTCTTTTTAAAGATTTGTCGATCACTCGAATATTTGTCGATCTCATCATCATCATCATGATCAACCCATTACCGGCTCACTACAGAGCACGGGTCTCCTCTCAATATGAGAAGGGTTTCGCCATAGTCCACCACGCTGGCCATGTGCGGATTGGCAGACTTCACACGCCTTTGAGAACATTATGGAGAACTTTCAGACGTAAAGGTTTCCTCACGATGTTTTCCTTCACCGTTGAAGCAAGTGATATTTTAATTTTTAAAAACGCACATAACTCCGAAAAGTTAGAGGTGCGTGCCCGGATTCAAACCACCGATCTCTGATTATGAGGCTGACGCCCTAACCACTAGGCTATCACCGCTTCGCTTTGTCGATCTATTACAAACATGTTGTCATTGCCACTAGGCACTGGTTCACTTAAGTAGTGGGTGATAGTATATTTTGTCTGTATATTAATAGTGTAACTTCTTTTCAGATGGGACCCCAAACGACGTATCACACCAACAGAGGCGACACGTCATGAGTTTGTGATTGGATGTGCCCTGGGATCAACACCATCTGGAATGCTCGCGTTACCTCGACTCCCTGCTTCAAGGCCGACGAGAACTGCCCTTCTTCACTCCCAATCTGCTGGAGACGTCGCCGCGATGTTAGGCCGAGCGTGACCTAAGGAGAGCTGAGTTAGAATCGGTTCTGGTGGCCTTCTATAGTCTTTGGTCCTAGTTGTGGGTCACCCATTAGTTCTTCCATGACTTTAACGCTCTACCAAAGAATTGCGAAATCCTGGCCTGAATTTTCGTTGACATTGGTACAATTTCGAACCTTATTTTTTTTTTATCCACTACAAGATAGCCCTTGACGGCAATCTCACCTGATGGTAAGTGATGATGCAGTCTAATATGGTAGCGGGCTAACCTGTTAGGGGTATAGTAAAGCCATACTCCTAATTGGTTTCTACACGACATCGTGCCGGAACGCTAAATTGCTTGGCGACACAGCTTTGTCGGTAGTGTGGTAACTAGCCAGGGCCGCAGCCTCCCACCAGACCAGACTCGAGCTGGGAATCGAACCCAGAACCTCCAACTTTATAATGCAACAGCGCGCGCGCTGCGCCACGGAGGTCGTCAAAAATTACGAACGATTAATTTATTATCGATTAAACACATTTATTCCGATTGCTCACCGTAAACTCGACCCCAAAGGACCTCAAAGGAGTTAAGGGTCAACTTCATAACCAATATGATTTTTGACCGGGATTACGCGTCCGTTTGGCAGAGCCTTTAATTCTCTATTATATATCAGTAGTTTAAATGGAGCGAATATCGCAGTTTTAGTTATATTAACACTGTCGTTTCTAAATATAGCTTGCATTCATTATAATTACTTATGAGATCGATTGGCGTAAGGCGCTCGATTTTAAAACAGCGCAGGACCAATATGCATGCATCATCTTATAGCAGCGAGTCCATCTTTATTCCTTAAAATTATCATTATAATGATGTCTTGATTAGAAATTGTTGGTATCGACTATCAACTATTGATTAGTTGGGAATAGAAATGGTGGCATAAGCAATCGTAGATAAATTTGATTGTAATGTGAGTTCTAAACAAATAATATTGTAGTTAGATTACTTGAAATGAAATCAGATCATGATGTCGGTTTACTTTATTGTGAAGTAAATTAAAAAAATGAAACTAAAGACGATATATTGTTGCATAAAGACATATCGACTACCGAAATGGATTTGGAATGTACTCGAGATGTTGTGGGCACTCGAGAATATTGAGCAACGCATCTGCAATTTTGCTTTCTCTTCCCACTGATATCATCAGATACCTTGTTCTATGAGCTATTAGATAGGCCATCAGTTCTGTCCTACTTATTACCAACGTTTTGCCTATAGTTAGGGTTACCAGATGTAAGGAGTACTTCTAACACTACTAAATAGGAGTTGTTTAAAACTATATACCCCGGCTTACAGTATACTCAAAAGTAGCTTAGAAAATTACACAGTATAACAACAGTTATATCATGTACTTTTTCACTTTAAAAGTGGTAAAAACAATACAAAATTGTGGGGTTAAAATTTTAGAAAAGTAACATGATGTTTGGCTTAGAAATTACTCATTTTACTTAGAAATGACTTATTTGATCTTGCCACAGAGTTGTTGTATTGGTTGTACTTATCATTATAAACCATTACAGGACCCCCTCTTGTAATGGGTAGGTCTCTAGGGATCAGTAGAGTTGTGAACATAGTTCAGCTGGTGAAGTTCGGATTGGTAGACTTCACACGCCTTTGAGAACATTATGGAGAACTCTCAGGCGTGCAGGTTTCCTCAGGGAGGTATTTAAATCGGCCCTGTTTGTTTTTTCCTCATATGTATCAGATTTAGTTATTGACGTATTTCCCAAAAAAAATCCTGTTTTTAGTGACTTCAAGAATGCAATAAGAAACTATCAGATACAAATAAAACACTTTTATGCGATGGTAATAAGCCTTTAGAGAATATGTCCTTAAGTTGTGAAAGTCCATAGAAAATTACAGATTTTTAGGTCTCGTTAGATTACTTAGGCTATTAGTTCTGGTAACCCTACCCACAGTAGGTGATGTTGCATAATGTATCAGACCAGTTTTGAAACTATCGACCTAAATTGTGGTTATACTAGCGGAGTCCAATTTTATTGGAATTACCGCTAAGTGCTACATTTTGTGAATGGAGGAAATCTTGCTTTAAAATAAAATGTGCCAAATTTCGCGTCTAACAAATCTTATTATCTTCTTTTCTTTCTTTTTATTTATGGTCGAGGAGCTATCTAAGTCAAATTACTCTACATGTTCTTATTATATCAGGAAGTGAGTGTTATATAGATATTACATACGAACAAGGTTTTTCTTTTATTTCTTTCTTACAAAACGGTACAAAATAAATGTTATAATAAATGCCACACTAATTGTTCTTCGTGCTAGTTAATTTGATACCAAAAGCTTAGAAACATTATCATCATAAAAGCAGGAACTATATACTGTATCGGTTTAAGATTAGTCGCATCAGAAGATAAAAATAATTAGTAATTACAAGAATATTTAGGTCTTATTCTCTTCCCAAGGGATGCCAAAACGCTCCCCAAAGGAGTTAAGGGTCAACATGGTCACAAGTCTTCTTCAAATGCACTTCCCGAAAATGCATTGTTTGCGTAAACATTATCAACTTTCGTGCCGATCAACTTCTCAAGATCTTACTTAGCCGGTTCGATGTTAACTCTTCCAGATGCTCCCAATGAACCATGTAGAATATAGCCATTGAATTCTCTTGAACTATATCTGCGCAGTAACAAATCTCGTGTATTGTGCACTTATCCGGCTAAGATAGACTAAGATACACTGTTCTTTTAGCCTCTTAATGATTGACTTTTGGAACCCTGTTCCTTGATTTGGCTTGCGCTAGTGGACTGGAAGACATTATCACGTAGAAAAGAAGCGTTATCCATACAAGTCTTTCGGTTTTGTCAGGTGAGGTTCGGATATTACCGTCAATAATATACACGATGTAATAAATGATATTACATCATGTATTTAAAAAGTGTAGTTAAAAGTGACTTTTTTATCAGACCGCATACCTTTTTTTTTTAAATATAAATTGTACAATTATTGGTAAATACTACTACTGGTAATTCGCAGCCTTGTACCGACCTAAAGTAACCAACCCGACCTTATTTTTGTGTAGGCGTTAATTTGAAAATGTACATTATAGTTTGAAAATGACTGCTCCTAATTACGCCAAATTTCTTGACAAAAAAAATATCTAACAAAATTCTTTTATTTTGCAGATACATTGATGTTTAATATAGAAATTTGGAAGCGGTGATAGCCTAGTGGTTAGGGCGTCAGCCTCCTAATCAGAGGTCGGCGGTTCGAATCCGGGCACGCACCTCTAACTTTTCAGAGTTATGTGCGTTTAAAAAAAAAAAAAAAAAATTAAAATATCACTTGCTTCAACGGTGAAGGAAAACATCGTGAGGAAACCTGTACGCCTGAGAGTTCTCCATAATGTTCTCAAAGGCGTGTGAAGTCTGCCAATCCGCACATGGCCAGCGTGGTGGACTATGGCCAAACCCTTCTCATATTGAGAGGAGACCCGTGCTCTGTAGTGAGCCGTTAATGGGTTGTTCATGATGATGATGATAGAAATTTACAAATCAATCCTACTTAAGCACCTAAGAACTGAAATTAACAGATTAATTAATTTATGTCTGATCATTAATAAATCTTTAACTATAGCAGCAAGATGTTTATCAAGTCTATCAATATAAGATGGACACTTCAGAATTATTTAAAATGACGACATTGCACTATACAATACACTTAACTATGTTCAAAGGTTACTTTGGGTGTCATCATTTTTAATTAAAAGTTAAGAAATTTTAAGATCAGACACGGCCATTGATTGGTTTATTACTATTATACATATTAAAGAACTGTGGAACTTTATATTCGTTACGCAGTGGGGAGTTTAGATGCGAAATAAAAACGCGAAACATCTAAAGCAAAGGTCAAAAGGTCACACACATCACTTTATGTCAGAAGAATTTCAATATTAGTCTTGTATGTCGCCCATGAACTTTCATTAATTACATTTACAGAAAGATACTTCAGATCGGATGTGATTTTGACTGCTGTCATAATTTTTGTCTATCATTTGCAAGGTTATCAAGATATGTATATTACAGAAGTTGACCGGTTTGACCTGATTACAAACTGGTCAACTGTGCGTTTGTCGTAACCAAAATAATGGGGAAGAGTCCGGTGACATGGACTGGAGTGGCGTGACTTGTGACACGTTAGGTCGGACGAGGCGTTGGATATGCGTTTGTACTCGTACCTTTGGACTTTACCTGAGGCTATATGCCTGTCATTCACAAAGTATTGATGAGGTAGGCTGTGTGGCGTATCATGACTATGATTTGTCGGCATATTAAGCTGAGCTATTGCTTTGAATATGCGTTTGTACCTCTGGACTTTATCTGATGCCACCCCTATGTCATTCACAAAATAATGGCATAAAGGTAGGTTTTGTGGCTTAGCATGTATTATTTTTTCGGACTGTCTTCTAGCTTTACTAACCCCATTGGTTGCCACAGCGTAACTGGGCTGTCGTAGCGGTGATAGCCGAGTGGTTAGGGCGTCAGCCTCCTAAACAGAGGTCGGCGGTTCGAATGCGGGCACGCACCTCTAACTTTTCGAAGTTATATGCGTTTAAAAAAAATATTAAAATATCACTTGCTTCAACGGTGAAGGAAAACATCGTGAGGAAACCTGCAGGTCTGAGAGTTCTCCATAATGTTCTCAAAGGCGTGTGAAGTCTGCCAATCCGTACATGGCCAGCGTGGTGGACTATGGCCAAACCCTTCTCATATTGAGAGGAGACCCGTGCGTCTGTAGTGAGCCGGTAATGGGTTGATCATGATGATGATGATGAAAGATATGTATATAACAGAAGTTGACCAGTTTGACCTGATTACAAACTTGTCAACTGTGCGTTTGTCATAACCAAAATAATGGGGAAGAGTCCGGTGACATGGACTGGAGTGACGTGACTTGTGACACGTTAGGTCGGACGAGACGTTGGATATGCGTTTGTACTCGTACCGTTGGACTTTACCGGATGCTATGCGCCTGTCATTCACAAAGTATTGATGAGGTAGGCTGGGTGGCGTATCATGACTATGATTTGTTGGCATATTAAGCTGAGCTATTGCTTTGAATATGCGTTTGTACTGGACTTTATCTGATGCCACCCGTCTGTCATTCAAAAAATAATGGCATAAACGTAGGTTGTGTGGCGTGACATGTATTTTTTTTCGCACTGTCTTCTAGCTGTACTAACCCTATTGGTTGCCACAGCGTTACCGGGCTGTTTGGCGAGCTTCGGAAAGAAAGAAATTATGAGCCCTAGTGCTCGAAGAAACTAAGAACGTCGAACGTCTGCCTAAGGGCGCCTCCTTTGAGGCCGAACCTCTGCTTAGGCGACGTTTGGGATAACGGACGGTAAAAAAAAGGATCGTGACATGTAGAAAGCCGAGATCTAATGCCCGCTTAACTCTGACTTAGAAAACAGTTAAAAAGAGACAAAGCTATATGTTCGACATAAGTTTGTTTCGTTTTAACACCAACTTAGACCGAGCTAAGTGAGACTAAGATTTTTAGGCACATAAAACACATATTTATCACAACTCATTATCAAGAATTCGACTGAACTATAGTACAAGATTGGTATACGTCTTTCATTCATATCACTTTCAACGGGCTGGATTTATATGTAAATGGTCCAAAGAGCTTTTCATTAGGCTGATTTTTTGGCCTACTCTAAACGTAACATAATTTCAAAACAATACGTAAAATCTAGATTTTAGTTAGTCTAGGTCATAAATAACGTTATTCAAATACAATAACGATGTATGTAACTCCGCAGATGTCGTTAACATCTCAAGTTGAAATTTATTTAAAACTAGCTGAGACCCGCGGTTTCACCCGCGTAGTTTTCGATTCCGTGGAAATACCGGGATAAAATATTGCCTAAATATAAATTGCAAATTGACTCTTTGAATTCACAGTTTGACCAACAGTGAGTGATTATAATTTAATATGAACTTTATTGAATAGCAATAAAGTTCAAATTGACTACACATTTTATTTAGAAAACGTTTATATGGGAAAAAGAAAAGGGCTGTTTTAGGGATTTCCCGGCAATTATTCGAATTTTTCTCACCTTTTAAACCTTCCCTAGACCTCCACGAACATTTCAAGACCAAGATAAGACAAATTCGTTCAGCCGTTCTCGAGTTTTAGCGAGACCAAGGAACAGCAATTGATTTTTATATATATAGATTGTCGTCATATTGCTGCAAAATTTCAAGCAAATGAATTCATAGCGAATATTCATAATTCCAATGCATGAATATTAAATTTTTACAGTTCCAAATGAATGTCATTCAATTAAAATCCCGGGTTGAACTACAAATTAATGTTTGCGACTAATTTTATTTACATTTTATGAACATTATCGCAAACAAAGTGGTAAACAATGATGATCGGGATTTATTTGTTTTATTGTGTATTTATTTCGCCAGTGGTTTAATATGAGCTCAAGATCATTGTTTAGGGCGGTAGTGAACAAGATCCAATTAGCCTTAATGATTGCCAACTTCCGGTAGATGGCACTAGAAGAAGAAGAAGAAGTATTTATTTCGGCTACACCACTGCGTCAAACTGTATCATTCGCGGCGTACTGCTGTTAACCAATCACAAGAAAGCACAATCGGGTGCTTTTGTGATTGGTCGCAATTAGATCTTGGCGCGCTTTTGGTCTTGCCTTAACGCAACTACAACGTTGGAAATACAAGATGGGAGTAGAGAGAAGTTGAAAAAGTCAGGTGTCTAATTTTTTTTTTTAAATATATTTGTTGTGCCAACGCTGCGTGTTCGTTTAATGGACATATGTTATATTTAGCTCTCAATTTTTAGGCTTAAACGTCCACCAGACGATGATGTATACCTTCACGATATTTACAATATCATTCTAGTCATTTCAGTAGCTATACGGTAATAGGTTTTGGATTAATATATGTTACAGACGAAGTTCACTAGGTATGCCATGTAGAAAATGCCCGGACGAAGTTGATCTTGCACGAAGAATTTGATGGTTTTATTGCGTGTATGCTTAGCTCCTAACCTTACAAAACTAGTTGCTAATGTTAAAGACAGGTAGGGTGAACGCAAAGACCAGAGGTGGATTTTGAAGGAATGGCAGAGAACGTAAATCTAAGAGAGCCTCTGTCAATCTCCGTCCTTGCATTGCAACGTAAATACTACCAAAGTGGACGAGTTTTGTTTGAGATGGAAACCACTATTGATTGGAATTAAAATAAACCCTTATATCAACCAGTACCGGTTTGGAATCGATGCCTCGTCAGCTCAGGCGAGTAATAATGTAATAATGCAATTTAGGTGGCAAAAAGCACTGTAACATGTAACGTGTCAGACGCTCGACCGTGCCAATAGAATGAAAGATCTACCTCATTTGTATACTTGTGGTGCCATGTAGTATAGTGATGGAAACCGCCACAAGAAACTTTATTTTCTGATCATGGTGCGGCTAGGTTGAAACCGTAGCCTAGTCTATTAACATCTTGAATCGAGCTCGGTGTGCCTTGGTTCATAACCTAAGATTTCTCACCTCTATTAGAAAAGCTTGGTGGTGCCGAGCTGCATATACTGGTCTCCTCTATTTTGACTTTATTGGGTGAAGCAATGTTAAATGCAACGTCAAGAAGTATAATTTAGACATTATTATCTCAATGTCATATATATATCCAATCAATTCAATCAGAGACTTGACGCTGCGAAATATGAACTGTTAAGAGGCTCTGCGCATAATCAACTTTGTCTAGGCACTCTAAACTTTGCACTCCTTTTGTACTTCGCATGTAACATTTACATATAAATGTGTAGGAGATGTGATCGTGTAGGTTTTTTAATCATAGAATATTAGATAGACAATACTGAACCACTACTAAAGTATAGTTGTAAGTGTCTCAAAGTGTAGATTTGATAATCGTTAGATGTACCCAAATATTATCTTAACCTAGGTGCAATTATAAGTAATTATACTCAGTTGCCAAAGTTTCGTAAGTCCGTACTAATTATTCTTAAGATATAGGTGACAATTTCTTTCGAAGGTACAGTGAGATTTTTTGACTTTTTGACTAGATAACTGGGACTAATTTTAAAGTCGACCTTAGCTAGTTAGCTGCCATCCGGCAAAGGATTAGTAAATAAGCCTTCCAGTGCGAGTCGAGTAAACTGAATAAAAACGATTTGAGTAGCCTAAAGTAACAAAAAAAAACAACCAAACACGTACTCATGGACACGCGCACACACCCTCACACACTAAAGGAGCGCTTTCCCATTCACTCCGTGATATCAGCATGGGTTACGTCTGAAAATCAGCGCTGCAGTCAATTTTGACGTAGCATCAAGCTGAGACAGCGCCCTGTTCAGCCAATTTCTAGACACATACGTTTTTAGATGAGATGTATTTTAACAGGCTGAATAAACACAATTTTGATTTTGATTTGATTTTTTGAGTGAATATCAAATATAGTTTACATACATTAGTCCAGTCATTATTTAGTTTCACATAACATATCGCTCGTCTACCCAAAACAGAACTAATATTTGCCAGTAATACTAATATTTAATATTTTAAAACATAACAATTCGTTACATTGGATGTCATGTTTGTTTAATGAATAGAGATTTTATTTTATATACTACAAGTTATCCCTTGAGGGCTGTCTGACCTGTTAAGTGATGACCTGTTAGGGTTATTACACACTCCCAATTTATTTCTACGCGACGTCGTGCCGGAACGCTAAATCGCTTGGCGACACGTCTTTGTCCGGTAGATCCCGGAGCCTCACACTGTTTTATGCTGATGGTGGTGGGGTTTTAGTGGGTAAAAATCCCACGTAACCCGAGATTTGCCCCAGTGAAAGTCGGGTATCTCAGTAGGAGATTTCCCGAAAAAAAGGGTTCTACCAGACCAGGCTCGAGACGAGAATTGATCCCAGGACTTCCTTTGTAATGCGACAGCGCGCTCTGTGCCATGGAGGTCAAAATATCACTCTTATGTACTTAAAAACTCAACCACGGTCTCGGTATTGGTACTAAATAATATTTAAGTGTATGTTTTAACTAATTTATAAATCTCGCTTGTTAAAACTTTGATAATAAACAATCAAAAGTTATGAACAGCTGTATCTCAAAATATAAAGACTAAATAATAATTTAATTTTTATTGGAAATTAAATAGTTTGATTCGCTAGTTAGTTAGGTTAGGTAATGGTTTGCTAATTTGTGTGTAGCGTTTTTGCGTAAATATATACCTATAGCATTTATAATAATAATAATAGCAGATACTATTAATAATTATTATTTTGTGATAATTACATCAACTGAGTGCATTATTCAAGTTAATAATCGTGATATCACATAATTAAATTTAAAACACTCACAACGGAAAGAAAATACAGCGCTTTCTTATACCCTTTATATAATATTTCTAAGATTCTTCTAAGGTAATCCAAACATTGCCTCATTATCTGTGTTGTAGTTTCAACGCAGCGTTTTCGAGAAAATGTTTTTTGCTTTATAGAGAAAGGTCATAAATTGTCGCAAGATCGTAAAAGTACATTCAATATTAACTGGCGACTTTCCACTTGAGACCGTCATTAGCAATAACAATAGGATTAAGTCGCGCCGGGTGAATTCCTTGTATTGCAGAACACGTGCGGCGTTCAAATTGTGTTTCAAACGTTTTTGACACTTTCCCTATGTTATCTTCCTTTAAATAATATAATAAATAGAAATACCGCTCAGTTGTTTTTTAAACTTTGAAGAGATTAGTTCAGTGAAATATTACGTCCCCCGATATGTTTCGTCCTTGAAGAAATCACCTTTCAATTTTTGTAATTGTATTTAATTTTACATATGTAATTTTTTTTAATTATTCTATGATTATTCAAAAGTATCAACACTGGTTGGTTTGCAACGTAATAGATAAGGCTGAAATGGCTTCTTTAAAAATGAATGGGCTCTATGAGTGTTTGGTTTATTACCCCTATTGTTTAGGTTCAAGAGGAAAAACGCCAGTTAATATTGAATGTACTATAAGATACGCATGATAATGTTATTTATGTAATGCTACTAAGTGTATAACGTTTCAATGTCGTCAACTTTAAGTGTATCACTTTCATTTCAGTTGCACCAGTACTTATTGATTTTTAAGCTTTTTACGCTTTCATAAGCATTGCCAAATCAATAAGTACCTATCTATCTACTAAGTAAGCCTTGCGTAGTGTTTATTATATAGGTGTCTATAATTCCTTAGACGTGTAAATATGTGGTAGATCGTATCAAGGCGAAGTCAAACTGTAATAAATATTAAAACTTGTGTGTTAGCGTCCGTTTTCACTAGAGCTTTACGAAAAAAATAACCATAATATTTATAATTCCAAAGAATGAGTGATGGCCCTGACATTTATTTGATTAATTGTTATTCATTACTTTTATTATAATAATAAAATTACATAGAAAATTGTCAACGAAAACCTGAGACGTATATTGTTTCGGTGCATTTATGTGCCACACTGGCATATGATCTCCGTAATATCGTGAGAAAATAGCAAATGTTATATTTTTAAATCTCAAGTTATACAGATTGCCACCAAAAGCACAATCTGTTAACTTTTAATATAATAATAATATGTCATAAAAAAATGTCAACGAAAACCTAAGAAGTATATTGTTTCGGTGCATTTATGTGCTACACTGGCATAATTATGATCTCCGTAATGTCGTGAGAAAATAGCGAATGTTACATTTTTTGATCTCAATATATATAGTTTGCCACCAAAAGTGCAATCTGTTAACCTGTGTTATAATTATAATATCTTCAGTATGACATCCAGTTAATCTTTACCCGTGAATCAACATAATTGTGAAACAGTTTTAGTATATATACAATCGTACGGGTGGTGTCAGGGCATGTCCTGTAACATTGAACCGGATCCGGATTCACAACTGTGTACAAGTGTATCTTACTACATTTTACCAACCACCAAACCAAAAACGTCCGGGCCAGAACTAGGAGCCCTGACATTTTTGGTTTGGCAATTATTGTTTCAGATGCTGAGAAGATTGTATTAGTGTTTATATATATAATTGAACACAATTTGGGTTCAGGATTATTTAACGTGTTTTAATTGTGTTTGGCGAAGCTGATTATGGTGCAATACTTATCTGTTATAGTGGAAACGGACTTTAGGCGAGTACTAAACATTACTGAAACTGGACAGGGCACTTTCAATTGGCGGCTATAGCTCGAAATGTACACACACCCACTCATTTTCTCACTCTTATTCCCATAGCCATAGAGATCAACGTGTGAGCTTTCAAATACATTGCGTGAACTCCTGTACTAGAAGTCGCTTTGTGAAAGGACATGATTTGTTTCCTAACCTTTTGCATAGGGTCACATGAAGAAACGTCTAATTTCTTCATTTTGCAAGTGCTGCTTGTGTTATGTATTAGCCAAGTACAGTTTCAGGCGGTTGTAATAGTATGCATCTCTAGTCTACTAGTCTGAAATGATGACAGTAGTTTTCAGGTAAACCTTTTTTTTTTTTTATTCACCGCAAGTTAGCCCTTGACTGCATCTCACCTGATGACAAGTGATGATGCGGTCTAAGATGGTAGCGGGCTAACCTGTTAGGGGTGTAGTAAACTCATACTCCTAATTGGTTTCTACACGACATCGTGCCGGAACGCTAAATCGCTTGGCGACACGTCTTTGTCGGTAGGATGGTAACTAGCCACGGCCGAAGCCTCCCACCAGACCAGACACGAGCCGGGAATCGAACCCAGGACCTCCAACTTAAAAATGCAACAGCGCACGCGCTGCGCCACGGAGGTCGTCAAAAAATCAGAAATAGTTCAGTTTAAATACTAGATGTGCCACTCTTCCTTTAGACAGGAGTATATCAGATTGCTTATTTCGGAGTTTGTACAGAGTTGCTTCTAAAAATTCTTCAGACACGTCTCCCGGCTTGAGAGTGACTCCATTGAGGGTCTTGTAGTGAGATCGAGGAAGGTCACTCATGCGATGGACCGATCAGATTAACTCTGCTGGGGGCGGTCCTTGTGAAAGAAGTAGCAAATACTCGTGAGGCATACAACATCTGCCTTCAAAGACATTGCTTTATGATGACCAAGACTGCTATGCCAAGAGTGTAACGACGAAGAAGAAGAAGAATACCAGACTTCAAACAGACCGACAAAGACGTGTCGCCAAGCGATTTAGCGTTCCGGCACGATGTCGCGTAGAATCCAATTAGGAGTATGGGTTTACCATACCCCTAACAGGTTAGCCCGCTACGATCTTAGACTGCATGATCACTTACCATCAGGTGAGATTGCCGTCAAGGGCTAACTTGTAGTGGGTAAAAAAAAAGACTTATAATATAAAGTTTAATATTCGGGTTACGTTGCGAGTTTGTTTTGAAATGTAATAATAACACCAAATTCAGTCATCAATCAATCATTTTCGGGACTTCGAAAACATACATGACTGACTTCTAAAAATAAATAACTACCAAAGCTATATCATATTTATTGACAACACTTGCAAAAGAAAACTCAAACAATAAAAAAATGTATTCAGTTTTTTTTTAAAGATATAATTCAGTTTTAACTACGGCCTATTTAATAGCATAGCTTTAAAATACTTTAGGCCTATTAACATATTAATTTGGTTTGCATTATAAATATTTATTCTCAAAAGTGTTTTAAGAACTTCGCCTGGACTTCAATTGTGCTTCTAATTCGATTGTACTAAATATCTTTAAGCTAAACTTAACTGACATATTCAGAAAGGAATAACTATTCTTGGGCCTGTCAATTTAGAGAAGAAAGAGTGTGAGAGAGAGAGAGAGAAATTCATGGGTTATAGATTTCAATACCATTGTATCAGCATAATTATTTCTTATCTCAAATCAATCAATTTAATTTTCAACAGTCAATCGGTCATTCAATAGAAAACTGAAACTTAAAACTAAAGAAGTCCAGAATAAACTTAGTCTAGGAAGTATTCTTTTTGTGATTACCATCCCACTTTGTCACTTTAAACTGTTTGCGTTCAATATGTATCGGGAAAAGTTTGCTTATATATATACTTCAGTAAAAATCATTTAGTATTAATGACAGTCCAATTAACAATTAAATATATTATATATCAAATAATTATTGTGTTATAATTACGGGGCCTGGTTTTATACTTCTGCGCAGGGGAGGTTTGGCGCGGGGGGTTTTCCACTGGGCCCGGAACAATTTTTATTCTGGCTACGTATTTAATCCTGCACTGTCTGAACTCAGTAGTTATTGATAGTGCGACTTATTAATTATGCAACTATTTTGGGCTCGGTTTAATTTATGAAGGTGATTTGTATCAAATACCGATTAGGTGCGAATTCCAAAGCTACTTAGGTAAACACCGGAAATAAATCGCGAGTCGAATACCTTCGCGTTCATAAAATCTACGAGTATCGGAAAATCTTGTGTTTTTTTATATAATATAGTAATATATATATACAATAACGTTTATTATCGAAATGAGTAATTTATCATTTATAATTGTTTTGCGATTTAAATATCGGTCCTAAAAATTATATAGGACTATAAAATATAATATATAAAAATATATGTATTGTTGTTTTATATAAGTTTTTCCATGGTTAGGTAACTATATTTTGCTCCAGACGATAATTTAGTCCTACATTTCAATAAATAATAATATAAGAAACTTGTGGAGTAATATTAACAGTGTTGTTAACAAGTTAACAGGTCAAAGGTAGTAAGTACTTCTTTTTTCTATGTTCGCCTTGGAAATTAACAGAAATATATTTAGAGCTGTCAATTTAGTTTATTTTGGAGATTTGTGTACAATTTAACCGGCACCAATATATCAGTCATCCTGGTTTCGTTATTAAAAAAGAAAATAACACGTTCAGTAATGTTTAGCTGACATGTACCTTATTTAGGGTTTGTATTAATTTTTCACTAAGTAGTTAAAACTAAGTAGATCTAGACAAAGGGTTGTTATATCGGACGTATATCATTATAGTATAATTATACTATACAATGTACCTACTTAATGTGTAAATGAGTTTTGTTTCGTTTAAATGTAATGGGTATTAAAATTCTTTCAAATGGAACGATTGGTTTTATTTCCAACCCCCCTGTAAAGTACCTTTTCGTTTGATCTAGTTGCAATTCTGTTTCCTTAATGTTTCTATGAATAGTGTTAATTGTTATTTAATATAGAAGCTGTGATAGTCTAGTGTAGTCCTCCTAATCAGATGTCCGGGGTTCGATCCCGGGCACAACTACTTCTTCGGAGTTATGTGCGTTTTTAAGCAATTTTAACCTTTTTCTTTAACGGTGAAGGAAAAAAACGAAGGGAAACTTGCATTACCTAACGAATAAAAAATTTACTTTATTTAAGTACTTTGTTTGATTCCAATAAAAATATTATTGTATCAATAAGCCAAATAAGTTATAACTACCGATTAAGTCGAAATGATTAAAATATACTTAGTAAAAATAATCAATGAAGAATATCACTTTGTAAATTTAAAATAGTATCATAGTGAGGCGGAATTGGCAAATGATATCTTTCTTCATTTTATTGTTATTGTTGTTGTTGTTGTTGTATTGGCAACCTGTGACAAAGTTAGCTTTATTGCTAGCAACCAAGTGCTTTATATTCATCCCCTTTACATTCCGCAAACATTATACTGTAGTGACAAACAAAATTTTGTTGGCAGCATTTTTTTTTTTGAGTGCGCTAACTTCTAGCATCTGTGCTATAATTCCAATCTCTGAATGATATCTCGTAACGTAACTCACATTACAAACACAGCTATACCAATTCTGCAGTATCTGTACAATTATCTCACAATAAAACGGTTGATAATATCTACGTTACTCAACTGATGCGTAAGTGATGCTACGGGTAACTAACCTGTCTATTATGTCGACTTTTCACAAGGAAGTCTCCAGTTGCAACGTGAGTTGCAAGTTCGACTGCCCAAAAATGCTTAAGTTACTGAAGTTACACACACACACACACACACACACGCACACAAACACATATGCACACACACCACAACAAAAAATTATTGTAATAAGGTTCGAAGGTGGCTGGCGGCACATGCAACACAGTTTTATTACCGTAGTGCGGTCCTTGCCTTTTTCTGTAAGACTTAAGTTTTATCAATAAAGATTTATCATTTTTGTTATTATTATTATTACTTTAACTCTCAAGCCCGTGTGCAAAATTAATACATATAAAAGAAATATAATATTACATACACAAAAATAAATAAACCTACATACACATTAAATACATATTTGCAAAGGGCGGAGAATTACACCCCGGAAAGGAAGACCAAACGGCCGCAGGTCAGGGCGATAGGTTGAGAAATCGTCGGACTATCCTAGACGAGTCTAGCAAGACCGCTTTTTGTATCCTGGCTGCTAGCGAACTGCCACGGAACCCCAGTTGCTTCAGATGGTGGTAACTGGAATTAACTAATTCGCATATGATGATGGTTCGCGAGGTTTTCGTCATATGGAATGGGGATGTCCACTAAAACACCCTCTCTGTCCGGTGTACCACCACGTTGTCAAGTTTATCATTATTTTTATTAAGTAAATTTTGACTTCATATGTGCATTGTAATCACAGGTCCAATTCTCGAAACTTAATTAAAAAGACAAGTTTAAAAGTAATGCTGTATTTTGAACAATGCTATATTTGCCTTTAAAAGGTTTGTTTTTACTTTTTATCAATTTATTTTAAATCAAATATTTATGGGCTTACATAAGTGAACCTAATGTAACGTAAAATACTTCGATGTCGAAGCAAAACTTGCGTATTTTGTAGCGTATTTTTCCTAAAGATTTAGTCAACTGGAATTACTATTATCTTAAAAGTGTATGAATGCACCTAGATAACCTCTAATATTGTATAACTGATTGCCAATTAGAAAGCCAATAAATCGTTAATATGTTTTGCTTATGAAACATCATATTTGCATATATATGTATTATTTTAGCGGCAAAACACTTTCGAATTATTATCATAAAAATATAATGTTATTCACGATTGTGTTATAAATTGGGAATCTGAATTTTAACCACTACTAGGCAGATATAACCGTTATATTATGTTTTAAGTAAAATGATAGAAAGTTCTGTTATAGAATGGAGATGATCAGCTGTTAGATTTGCCATAAGTATCTCAACCAATAAGTTGTGAGATAGGTTCCTATAAGAAATTTCAATATGTACTGTGTGTAGTATTTGTTTTTAAACAGCTAATTTATTGGAAAAGAGTAATTTAATCAATCGAGAATAATGTATGGTCTACGCATTAAAAAACAGTTATGGGTCCGATTGATATAAAATATTAAGATAAGATAAGATAAATACTCTTTATTGCACACAAACTTTAAAGAAACAACAATACAAAAACATTTAACACATAAGTATGCAAAGGCGGTCTTATTGCATCAGCAATCTCTTCCAGACAATCCTTGGGGAAAGAATTAATTAAAATATGAGGGTAATGGCGCAATTCAAAACATAAAATAAAATATCAATAAATATAATATATAAACTAAATATTACTTATTAAATGGTTGACAAAAAACGGTATTGAGATCGCAGATTGCTAATGTAATTGCTTAAGGCATTTGATGAACCACAAAAGCCTGTATCGTTCAAGCATTTAAGAGTAATACATTTTAATTTAACAGTGATTAATGACCAACGTTAAAATAATAGGGACTAACTTATGAACTCTGTATTCCTGGAAAAAGAAATAATGTTTGAAAATGTCTATTTACCTTATTCAAAACAAATAATTTCTAAAAGCTAAAACTATTAGACGCACAGCTCAAATCCTAAATTAAATAATCAAATCTTGTTAATTCAAGTAAATAACACAAAATGTGCGTTACAAAATACATTGCCGAATTCGATTATAGCAAAGTATATACCTATATATAGCTCAAGTATATATAGAGGTCGTAGCTTACATAATGAGATACACTTTATAGCACACAAATTCGTTACAAGGTACACAATTTATATTGTGATATTGAAAAAGCTTTGTAATACAAAGACAATAAGTATTGCGTAAGGAAAATCTAATAATAGAAGAATTATAATATAAGCTGTGATAGCCTAGTGGTTCAGACGCCAGCTTCCTAATGAGAGGTCGTGGGTTCGAACCCGGTCATGCACCTCTAACTTTTCGGAGTTAAGTGCGTTAAGCAATTAAAATATCACTTGCTTCAACGGTGTAGGAAAAAATAGCGTGAGGACATGCACGCCTGAGAGTTGTTTGTAATGTTCTCAAAGGCGTGTGAAGTCTGCCAATCCGCACATGGCCAGCGTGGTGGACTATGGCCGAACCCTTCTCATATTGAGAGGAGACCGTGCTCTGTAGTGAGCCTGCATCGGGTTGATCATGATGATGATAATATATACATATTTCCAACATTAAGTAAGACTAACAACCCCCTACAAGATAAATATGCCTAGCACCCATATTCCCGTCTTATCCCAAAATAGAATTATAGAAAGGTGAGGAAAACATGATTTTAATAAAACTGAACCGAACTGGGTATAAAATCCGGGCCACCTATGTATAACCAATCAACCGGCCACCTAAGAAGGTCAGCTGTCTTTTTTAAGTGCAACACGATACGTACTTACGACATGAACGCTCTCGTATTTAGCAACTTCATAAGTGATGCTAATTATTATTACGACAATGCAAGATGGGATGCATTGTGAAAAAAGTAAGCCACAGGTAGCCGCAAGTTATTCTCGGCGCCGACAATGACAAAAATAATTTAAAACCTCAATACTTACTTAACACGTTCACTGAAGCAAGAGATCTGGACTGTTTTTTTCATACCTATTTGGGGTCTAATGCACCGTATCATAGTTAGTCCTTATTCGTAGTAACATTAAGGTGATCTAAATGCTATTAAACGCAGTTCGTGCGTAACTAAAAAAAATCAATAGGTATGTAACATATCATAAATATCAATGCCCTGATTTCATGGACGCACTGCGAAATCTGTCCCTCATTTATTGCTTTAGGAGTTTTAATTATTAACAAAACACCAGGAGTATTAAGACGAAATTATTAGCCTAAAGAAGTATTTATCGCTTTCTGATTTAAAATAAAAGCAGGCATGAAATGTGGTTACATAATTTGATTTTATTTAAATGATAATAAATCTTAAATATAATTTAATTTCAAGAAAACATAATATATAAACTAAACGAGGTAGCTGGCAGCTCTTTCGCATTATAAAGTTGGAGGTCCTAGGTTTGATTCCCGGCTCGAGTCTGTTCTGGTGGGAGGCTTCGGCCGTGGCTAGTTACCACCCTACCGACAAAGACGTGTCGCCAAGCGTTTTAGCGTTCCGGCACGATGTCGCGTAGGTCAGGTGAGATTGCCGTCAAGGGCTATTTTATAGTAGAAAAAAAAAGATAACTTAATATTTGTCTCCTCGCAGGTAAAATTGTGAATCAAGTGTCAATAAGTACCATACAGCAGTGTATCTGTTAAATCGAAAACGTAATCTTTATACTTTGATGTTTTGTAATACGACATTGATGGAGTTGCGAAAATGTTGCCTTCATTAGAACATCTCCACTTTGAATACATCTCAATGCACTGGCAGATGAATGTCATTATTTCTTATGCCAGATTAAGCCAAAGGACCTATATACCTTTACTATGTTTTTTATAAACCAAGTCAAATCAATGAAAAACTATGTCAGAGGGGATGCACCCTCTGGGTAATCCACTGCGCCCTCAGCTGGGTCATAGGGACGCGTGGAGACCCTCACCGCGTCGGGTCATTAGCCATCCGCTAATAAATCCCGCAAGAGAAATTGTTAACCGATGTCACCAGGGCACACCGGCCCGAATGCTGCTCTTCCCCCCGGACGAATCGAAGAGGGACCTACAACACTCGGGCACACGTGAAGGTTACCCGACCTGGCACCCCAGGCTAGCCCACTAATATCTTGCACTGCCGCTTCACTTGCTACAAGATGGGATTGTAGCCCAACTTATAGTGGAATTTTTCCGGAGGACAGAAGTTCATTCCTGGTGGGTTTCCGTGACCTTAAGATTTTAATAATAAAAAATAAATAATAATAATATAAAAAAAAGATAACTTAATATTTGTCTCCTCGCAGGTAAAATTGTGAATCAAGTGTCAATAAGTACCATACAGCAGTGTATCTGTTAAATCGAAAACGTAATCTTTATACTTTGATGTTTTGTAATACGACATTGATGGAGTTGCGAAAATGTTGCCTTCATTTGAACATCTCCACTTTGAATACATCTCAATGCACTGGCAGATGAATGTCATTATTTCTTATGCCAGATTAAGCCAAAGGACCTATATACCTTTACTATGTTTTTTATAAACCAAGTCAAATCAATGAAAAACTATGTCAGAGGGGATGCACCCTCTGAGTAATCCACTGCGCCCTCAGCTGGGTCATAGGGACGCGTGGAGACCCTCACCGCGTCGGGTCATTAGCCATCCGCTAATAAATCCCGCAAGAGAAATTGTTAACCGATGTCACCAGGGCACACCGGCCCGAATGCTGCTCTTCCCCCCGGACGAATCGAAGAGGGACCTACAACACTCGGGCACACGTGAAGGTTACCCGACCTGGCACCCCAGGCTAGCCCACTAATATCTTGCACTGCCGCTTCACTTGCTACAAGATGGGATTGTAGCCCAACTTATAGTGGAATTTTTCCGGAGGACAGAAGTTCATTCCTGGTGGGTTTCCGTGACCTTAAGATTTTAATGAAATAATCTTAACCTTCTTAAAATCGAAACAGCCTGTATGGTGGCCAACCACGAGGACGCCGCGATGCGGCCCTGACCGGTAATTTTACCGATCCATCAAGTGGTTAGAGTGTTCCAAGAGACACCAACTAACGCCTGCTGATTTGGCAACCGGCTACGTATTTCACGACTGATTGACGTGTGTGGATTGTTCTGTTGTAGAGGCGTTTGTGTGAATTTGCGAAATAATCACGATTTCTAGAGCCTTGTGCACAGACTTATATATCATATGTGAATTTGAATTAACACAGTTTTCCCTGCTTACGAAACTTTAAGGGGAATCTTGACATGAGGTTAACATATGTTGGTGCATAGCTTAAACACCGCCTACATTAATTTCGTTGTATCGAATTTTTCAATGTATAAAATATCTTTTCAAATGTCTCAACGAAAAACGTATTAATATTATATAACTTTTCTTTTTAAGTGTTATACTTTATAGTATTTATGCGCGCAATAACCTTAACCTTCAATGCATAAGATTCCAGAAGATATAACACAAAATCTCATGATTTTGTGTTAATCATGACACAAGAAATGCGTAAACAACTTCTCGTAATTTACACATTACGATCGATCGATCGTTATTACTGCTAATTTCTATTTCCATGTCTTTTACGGAAATAAATATCTTTAAACCTAAGTTATAACACTTTTTTGTATTAAAATCGATTATATATCTTCCATTTCAAATTCATTAAACTGAGCCATGCAAACGGCCATACAAGCGTACTCATAAATTAATTATTTATACGATAAATATATTCATCATCATCATCATCATCATCATCATGATCAACAAATTCTCAGCTCACTACAGAGCACGGGTCTCCTCTCCACCACGCTGGCCATTTACGGATTGGCAGACTTCACACGCCTTTGAGAACATTATGGAGAACTCTCAGATGTGCAGGTTTCCTCACGATGTTTTCCGTTGAAGCAAGTGATATTTTATTTTTTTTTTAACTATTTAGGAAGCTGACGCCCTAACCACTAGGCTATCACCTCGTCATAAATATATTATAAAGAATAAAAATATAAGTATATTATATAGGTGAACCTTTTCCTATAGTTCAATACTATATAGCAAATGGTATGGTTTGAGAGTACAATTAATATTACTTATTATATATATATATATTTTTTTCGGACTGTCTATTAGCTGTACAAACCTTATTGGTTGCCACAGCGTAACCGGGCTGTTTGGCGAGCTTTGGAAAGAAGCTCTGCCAGAAGAAATTTTGAGATCTAGGGCTCGAAGAAACTAAGGGAACGACTGCCTAAGGGCGCCTCCTTTGAGGCCGAACCTCGGCTTAGGCGACGTTTGGGATAACGGGGGGGTCGGACGGTCGTACGGTAGTTATTATATTGCTGAAAGTTTACCGCTTCAACGGCATACTACAATACTCAGCAATGATTGGCGTGACGTAACACCTCGTTAACATAATGAAGTCGATTCGTTTATATAATAAATGACTCTAAAAGATAAGAAGATAATCTATTTGTTGTAATATTCCATAATAACTTCCTAGTGTGAAACTGTTTGTGACTTTTTTTATCTATTAGGTAAGTAAGTATATCAAACTCAAATTCAAATAATGTTTTTCAAAAAGTCCTTTAAAAGGAACTTTTAATGCGTCAATAATTTACACAGTAGTGATTTAATGGTGATAACTACATTCGTAAACTTAAAACTAAAGATATGAGGGTTCAAAACGCGCCCCGGTCTAAGAAGAAACCCTATAGCGCTAGGACCCCACGGACCAAGGGTGTCGACACCGAATGGGACAAAATCATATTCAGAGCCTAGACCTTTTTTAAAGTATTTTTAACCTTTTTGACGACCTCCGTGGCGCAGTTCGTGCGCTGCCGCATTATAAAGTTGGAGGTCCTGGGTTCGATTCCCGGCTCGAGTCTGGTCTGGTGGGAGGCTTCGGCCGTGGCTAGTTACCACCCTACGGACAAGGACGTGTCGCCAAGCGATTTAGCGTTCCGGCACGATGTCGCTTAGAAATCAGTTTAGAGCGTGGGTTTAACATACTCTTAACATTTTAGCCCGCTACCATCCTAGACAGCATCATCACTTACCACCAGGTGTTATAGCCGTCAAGGGCTAACTTGTATTGAATAATAAAAAATAAAAAAAAAATATTGGATAAACATGTTGGATTCAGGGATTCATTTACGTAATTTGTTTTATTTTTTTTATTTGCTCTATTAGAAACTTACCAATAAACTCAATTCAGAAACTTACTTAATTCAAGAAGTTACAAAATGAGACGTGAAACTCAATTATCTTAGTAGATTATTCATTATTTATATAAATTATTGTAATTCGGTCGAGCCATCATCCGCTGGGTTGGGTAAGAGCAATCATCTCTGAACTCGGATAATGTGACGCAACTCACCACTCCATCATTTTAGAAAATGGTTTACGGTAATAATACCATGAAATTGCATACAAAGAGTCGTTGTTGAAATAAATATTGGAAATTGGATACGCTGTGTTGATAAAATAAGCCGGCTTTTTGACTCGCTTAAAAAGGGGCTTACAAAACAACGCATAGGTGTTTTGACCTGAATTATATTGTGGGTATGTACAGGTTATATATACGTCGCAGCCGGAAATGAGTTCGTACACTAATTGAAACGGAAGCGCGCTAGCTAGCGGCTAGCAAGCGTAAACAGTTTTGGCGTGCTTCGACAGAGTCAACGAAAAAAGAGCAAAAAGAGACGTTGTCACGGAACTGTCCTACGTTTCTCTTAGTGGTTATTATCTTAAAAGTTCTGCTATTACGATATTAGTTAAATTCAGTGTTCGAATAAATCGAGTCAAATATAAAGGTGTTCTTATTGCACGATACCTGCAAATTACTCACACGATGTCGGACGGATCAAGTCAAAATCCGCCCGATTCTATATATACATATAAATAGGTATTATATAGGTATATTCCATGTATGTATATAATAATGTACCGTGTGTGTTGTAGTACCGTTTCGTAAAATTAGTAACTCATTCAAAGGAAATTGTATTTTATTTTATAATTTACCTATTGATATCTTGGTGATGTCTATCAATAAGTTCAAAGTTTTTGTAAAACGGAAGCTAATAGAAGAATCATATTACGATATTAAGGATTATATAAACGATAAAAAAGTTTGGGTGTGAATTGCTCTATCTCCATAGGTACTATAAGTTATTATTTATTATGTGGATGGCGTCTTCTTAGACCAGGGCGCGTTTGGAACCCTCATAGTATTAGTTTTAAGTTTACGAATGTAGTTATCACCATCAAATCACTACTATGTAAATTATTAACGCGTCAAAAGTGCCTTTTAAAGGACTATTTGAATAAAGATTATTAGAATTTGAATGAGAGTGTATTTGCTCAACCATAACTTTGTATTGAAATATATGATAAAACATTTTACCGTAGAACTATAAGAAAGTATTTACACCGTGACCATTCGTGTTGTGGATATGCCTTGGACACGTTCCTGCTAAAAGAAGGCCAGAACCACCTTGAGTATGTCCATCTCCAGAATATATGCGTTCATAGGTTTATCGGCAAAATAATAGCACTGATTTGTGACGAACCAAACAATCAAAAGTGAGACTTCATCGTTTACATTGCGGTATCATTTTACATCCCGAATATCTCTAATCGCTATTGTATAAATAGGTGCTTAATTTTTCTGAGAAATCATTTTCAGGTTCGAAATCAAATCACAATCAAAAATAGCATTATTTATGTAAATCTAGTAGATGCTTGATCTATGATGCGTTTATATAATATATCGTTCATTATTTTAATTTGATGGGGATAATTACATTCGGTAACTTAAATCTATAGCTAGGAGGGTTCAAACGTGGCCAGTTCTAAGAAAAAGCGCCCAAGATACTTAGCCGAGTTTTTTTTAAATCACCATGTCACATACTCAATTATATTTTACTATGAAGTTAGAAATCACACCCAAGCATTTTTAACGTTTATGTAATTCTCATATCGCACAAGGATTTTTCTATATCCCATCTCCAGATTTCAGTAGGAAAGTTATAAAATAATATATGTCGTCGCGAAGGAGTTATTAACTTTATTCCCGGCGCCAAGAACCTCAAGAATTCAATAACTACCCACATTTCAACTTTTAAATCACTAATTAATATTTTTTTTGCTAATCGCAAGTTGTGGTTTTAATTACTATGAGCGAAAGTAAAAAAAACGTAACTCATAACTCTTACTAAAAACCAACTCGGACGCCCTTAACTCGTCATAAACAATTTCTTCTATTTGCCTCATCATAAATGGCATATACGATCACTATGCTCTCCCAGATGAAATTCGGCGCTTTCAATCATTAGCTGTTTTCAAATCCCGTGTTAAGATGTGTAATTTATATGTGTATGTGTGTGTGTAATTTATATTTATTCCTTCTTTTTTATATTAGTATGTATTTATTATAGAAATTATTTATATATAATATTTTTAATAGTATGTAATTATTAGTATGTATATATGTATAAGTGTTGCGATTTCCCGTCTTTTATTTCTGTCAGCTTCTTACAAAAGGTGGCCTGGAAGAGATCGCTTTAAGTGATAAGGTCGCCTTTTGCTTTTATATTATGTATTCTCTTTTTGTTCTCCTTTCAATATGTATGCAATAAATTGTATAAATAAATAATATAAATATATGTTGTCTGTACGTCTGTCCATGCATTATCGTTTCCTTTCCACTATGTTATGTCGTTTAGAAATTGCTATTGTTGAATTAAAATTGAAGTCAGTACGCACATAGCCTGCCGTATGCACAATAGAGCGATTATCAAGATAACGTAGACTTTACAGTACTTACACTTATAAATGTAAAACGACCGTCGCGCAGCAATTAGACATTGTGCTGTGATTGTGGTGACCATTGTATGATATATATGTTGCAGTGCAGATATCACGATGAGCATTATAAGTGCCTTCTACGGCTTTGAGACATAGTGGTCTTATACTATGGGCCTCATAAGAAGGTTCCGTGCCACTCAGTGAAAAGCGAGACCTTACTAGGAGTATCAGTCAAACAAACAAGATATAAGAGTTCGTAGCTAGGAAAACATATGGACGTTGGGGTAATAAGTTGTTAGTACTAACAAGGTAAGGAAGGCTACCCGCAATAATATAACAATAATATATTATATAATATAACAAAACATAAAAGTGGTGTTTGTCGAACTCTAACTATGTAGGTGGACAGACGAAGAATCGCAGGAAGTCGCTAGAAACAAGCGACCAGAGACGTTAACTTTAGAATGCTACTTCAAACTACTAAGCTTTAACAAAATTTACTGAATACGTAGGTAGTTCTTCTTTTTCAGAGGGCAGAGTTTAGAGGGCAGAGAATAGCTTACACCTAGTTTATTTGGGAGCTTTGAGTATTATTATCATACGTTAGCGACCATCATCATCATGGTCGACCGATTGCCGGCTCAGTACAGAGCACGGGTTCTAAATATGAGAAGGGTTTGACCATAGTCCACCACGTTGGCCATGTGCGGATTGGCAAACTTCACACGCTTTTGAGAACATTATGGAGAACTCTCAGGCATGCATATTTTCTAACGATGTTTTCCTTAACCTGCATTTAGCCTTAAGTTGAATTTCTTAACCTGCATTTTACATTTTTGACCTGTCACGAAGTATGTTACGGGACGTTTGTGGGGAATAAATCTTCGCTTTCTGTAGTCTAACATAAAAGCAACGTAATTGTTAATACATTGTTACAAAGCATTTCATTGCTAATTTGGTATTAAGAAAATTGTATCCTTGTATTATGTATAATATATTGCAAAAGTCAATCAATCAGCCTATAGAAGCCCACAGCTGGACATAGGCCTTTCCGAGAGCGCGCCACCACACACGGTCCTCCGCCTTTCTCATCCACCCGCCACCAGCAATCCTTTTCAGGGCGTCGGTTCAGCGAGCAGGTGGTCGTCCTACGCTGCGCTTACCGGTACGCGGTCTCCACTCCAGAACACGTCTGCCCCAACGGCCGTCGGTTCTGCGACAGATATGACCCACCCACTGCCACTTCAGCTTGCTAATCCGTTGGGCTATGTCGGTTACTTTTGTTCTCCTACGGATGTCCTCGTTACGGATTCTATCCCTCAGAGAAACACCCAGCATAGCCCTTTCCATAGCACGCTGAGCGATTTTGAACATTTGGACAAGGCCTACCGTGAGTGTCCACGTTTGCAAATTGCAAAAGTACCATGCGTAAATAATTTTGTGCTCCAGGAACATTAGACTAATCGTCATTATTTAATTTGATGGTACAATGTATACCTGATGATCGAATAGGTGGTAGGTGTAGCACTGAAACTCCATGATGGTATTGATTAGGAAAGTCCTTTCAGTCTCATTACGAATACTAACAACTTCTAAAATCTAGGTTCCTTATCGCGCGTTGTGAAAGGGGGCTAGACGGAAAAAATTCTTACGAAAAGTTGTCACGACACTTTTTGTTATTGTAAGCTGTGCGGCGTCGCATGTTTCTCTGTCTGTCTCTCTCTCTCTTAAAGAAAGCAAGCCAGATATTTTCATTTCTATTTCGCATTGAACAGTGTGGTGTCGCGACGATTATTTTTTTGAGAGTATACCGGTTTTTTGTAAATAATAAATAATAAAAAATAATAATTATTATGAATCCTGACAGTGTTTCTGCACAAGTTCCGGATATTGCTGATGGAGTACAAAATTGAGCCTACTGATTAAGTTTATATAATATTATATTTGTTAATAATAAAAAAAAATAATAGAACTTAAATAAAATAAAATTTTAATTACAATTCCTTCACTAATTAATCGAAAGGAACTTCGTTCCATCCGGGTGTCCTTTGACACCTCTCAAGTTTTTTTTAAATATAATTGGTGCTTGTTAAAAGTCATATATTTCTAGATAAAAATGTCATGCGCGCGTTCGGGATTGTTTTGGGTTCGGTAACCACAGGAAAACCAACGAGTAAAACAAAGACATTCCTCCTCATACATACCTGGTTACCCTAGTAGTCAGGCACCACCATTCATTTCGCCGTGAGCTAACATCCTAGTCCATTGTTCACGCTACGATTCAGAAGATATTTGAGTCTGATTAATGATTTTGCCGTAAGATTTCCATTAATTGAAATGAGGCCATGCAGAATGCTTGCGCAAGCTTTGCGAAAGGGAATCCGGTGCATGCCACGGTTCAATTCCCAGATGAATACGTCTAGTTACTTGATGTAACTTGCTATTGAACAATTTGATCTCCCACATATGCCCCGTAACATATTTCGTTATCAGAAGTGGGATATGGAGAGCGCACACGACCCATAAAGCATGCAAATACAGGGGTCTAGGCTCCGAATATGATTTAGTCCCATTCGGGGTCGAGACCCTTGGTCCGTGGGGTCCTAGCGCTCTAAGGCTTTTTAAGGAAATAGCAAAAAGGTCAGTCGACATCACAGGGAAGAGCTGCCAGCTACCTCGGACAAAGAATAAGTCTAGCCATTCAAAGGGGGAACGCTGCCAGTATCTTCGGAACCTTGCCTAAAGGGACTCCTTTTAATAATATATTTTAGTTATGATGTTTAAATTTTTTTTTATTTTTTTTTCAAGATTTTTAGTTGTATGTTAATCTAAGTTTTATGTAAAATGTTTGATGTATAATATTATTATAAATGCGAAGTATTTTTATATTAGAGATATGTGATCTTGAAAAATGAGGCCAAAAGACTTGCACAAGCCTTGCGAAAGGGCATTCAATACATGCCACGGGTTAGTCCCCAGAGGAACAAGCTTATATCGCACTTTTACCTACTGCTACATGCAGTTTACTCTTTCAAGTAAGAACAACAGAACCAATGTGGTTGGAACTTGGATTGGAGATAGATTATACCCTAAAGTAATACATGAGCAACTTTTTATCTCGGAATAATGAATGGTTCTTGCGGGATTTGAGAAAACCAAAAGAAAGAGGAAACCTTGGACAGCTTACTAGCTGTCCAAGGTTTCCTCTTTCTTTTGGTTTGCAGGACGTATAGATTACTATCTATACGTCCTGCAACATAACTTGATATCAACACTGGAATAGTTATGCTAATATCGCTTGGTAACCCTAGAAAAATTGCCGACGTTGCTCACCCTACCACCGCTGAAAACGTTTATTAGGGTCAAGCCACCGCATCATTATTAGTTAAGATCTAGAGTAATTCATTCTTAGCCTAACACTAACATAGGTTAGAGTCAATTATATCATAGTATAATTTATCTATATTTTATTGTAATAATTTTTATTTTAATAGTAAATAAATTAAATCAATTTTTTAAATCCTCCACGTGCCAATAACGTATTGTGCTATACGCATAGAACATAACACATTCTGATATCAGAAGTAAGAAATAAAAGAATATGATACCATGAAGAATGTGCTAGTTAGTCCCAAAATTAAAACTGTGCGTCTATTTTGGAGGTGAGAGTAATTGCAACAATAAGGAAACTTAAATAGCAATTGCGCTAGAACCACAATGTACATGTAATATATTTGAGCGTATCTATATTTTTACCATAATATTTCATTCAATTAGAACGGTGCCAAACATCATGCCTGCGCAAACCTTGGCCAGCATGCCTTATAGGCACATATATATATATATATATATATAGGCTATAATATTTGGGCAGCAACGCTTAATGCAAATATTATAGCCTATACATTATTCTATAAGCGTTAAATGAAAACCTTTCAATTTACACGCCCTGAAAATTCCTTATCATTTAACATACTAATATTATAAATGTGAATATTAGTTTTTTTTTAGCTTTCACGCAAAAACTACTCGACCAATCATGAAACGTTATACATAAATTCTTGGGGTATTAGAAGTAACATAGGATACTTTAAAAAAAAAAGATTTTTACGAAAGATAAAAAAATGGTTTGTTGAAATATAGTTATCATATTGAGTGATTTCTATTGTAATGATCTTATCTTATTTTGATACTTATTTAATCAATGTAAATTCTTCAATGCGAGCGAAACCACGGGTAAAATCTAGTTCTGATATAAAAATAATTTTCGACGTTTAGATAGACATATATATCGGGTTATCAATGTAGGTGCTAAGGAGATCCTGTTTAATTATTTCTTCCATCAAACTGACCGTAAAAATGAAGGGGCCATAAATTAAACTTGCGCAAGGTCTTTGCGAAAGGGAATCCGATACCCGACACGGTTCGAATCCCAGCCGGCGTTGGCAATATTCTCACCTCATTTATTTACTAACTTGATGTAATTTCAATAATACTTCCTATATTACTGTATGGGATCTACGTAATAGACATTCATCATCATCATGAACAACCCATTACCGGCTCACTACAGAGCACTGATCTCCTCTCAATATGAGAAGGGTTTGGCCATAGTCCACCACGCTGGCCATGTGCGGATAGGCAGACTTCACACGCCTTTGAGAACATTATGGAGAACTCTCAGACGTGCAGGTTTCCTCACGATGTTTTCCTTCATGGTTGAAGCAAGTGTTATTTTAATTTTTTTAAAACGCACATAACTCCGAAAAGTTAGAGGTGCGTGCTCGGATTCGAACCGCCGACCTCTGATTAGGAGGCTGACGCCCTAACCACTATCACCGCTTCAAAAATTTTTAATAAACATTACGTATAATTAATTGTAACTGAATAAATCTGAATTAAATACTAGCCTAAGTAGTTATTAAAATACTTCTGTAGGAACCGTTCAATATTTTTTAATCGGCGAGATCATCGTTTTCGTTCGTTGTATTCAAACTGGTATACACTTTAAAATATAAAGATATCAGTTAAACTGATAGTTTTTAATTATGTTTAACAGTTAAGTTCGTATAATGTAATAATTATAATTTATTAACGCCCAGAGAAATTAATTAAATTATGATACCTATCTTGGTGTTATCGACTAGCGTCACTAAAAACCCTGTATTAATCGTAATTAATTTACGCAATAGTGCCAACTAACATCTGCACATTAAACGGTTTGAGATTTTAAACGAAGTCTTGATACCTTTCGAAACGTTGAGAAGGGGCGGCCGGAGTAGGGGTGGTAAAACGAAGCGACGTTCACTGACGATTGTACTACCGCGGAGACTCCCAACGCGTGAAGCCATTGCCCGATAGCATACGTTTAAAAAAAAACGCTATATAAGTTACATGTGCGTTGAACTTTAAAAAATCTAATCTTAAGGTATCGTTGGCTTAATATTTAAAAAAAAAAGTTATCTTTTACTTTTCGAACCTAATAAAAGATCGCGCGAAAATATTCGCGCCGAAAATTTTTAAACGGAATTCTCTATTGTTTTTTTAATTGGAAAAGTGAAGTGAACTCTTGTTAATTTGGATTCAGTGCGTGGAACAAAATAGTGCTGTGCCAGACAGTGTTGTGTGATGGTACTCTGCCGCTCTATCGTTTGAGAGTGCAGCATGAGGGGTAGCGTTTATGCTTTACTGCTGCTGGCGCACGCTGTGGCCGCCATCACTGGACCCAGAGTACGTGACAACTTATTTTTTTTTTTATAATCGCAATGATAAAATAATATTTATATAAAAATTATCCCACAGGCTGGAACAAAACGACAAATGGTAACTTTTGAAAAAGTTATCAATTTTATTTTGATTGGAAATCACTACACTTTATGAATATACTGAAACGTTTGTATTCTCGATTATAAAAGTCTTTTGGACACCGGATTCTAGTTCTTACCTTTTTTTTTTGCACTTAACAATCGGGTTCAGGCTGGGCTTAAAATAGGATTTGGATTTTACCTTTTGGATTCCAATCGAGTCTACATATTATTTGAACAATGCTTCAGGTCTGCTCTCATCAGAGCTTGGTGGGAGGCTGCAGTCACTGCTAGTGAAACATAAAAAACAAAAATAATTATAATAATATTATGATTTCTTTATTTTGGCAACTAGACCCAATTTAACAATTACGCAATTAATTTATACACTACGAAAGTTTGAAAAATAGATTTTTAAATTACCGTAATTTTTTCTAAGCTTCGTGTTAAATAAACGTATCATTTATCACATCACTAATGATTTTCGCATATATCTCTATATTACAGTCAAAGTTGAATGGACTTAATTTTCCCCTTTTTTTAAGCTGCAGTCTATATTGTCTATAGGAGTAATAGGGGGGAGTGGTGCCCAGTAACTAAAATTCGTATAATTTTTTTGTAAAATTATTATACTTTATTATTATGAATGGCGTACTTTTTAAACAATTTTGTAACTGTTTGTAGTACTTCTCTCTATACCCGGTTCGAATAAGAAATCGGTAGAATCATTTATATATTTTCACTGTGGATAAACGACCAGACAGTTCACCTGATGTTAAGTGATTACCGTCGCCCATGCCGGGAATCGAACTCAGGACTTTCACTTTATAATACGATACCGGACGCACTGCGCCACGGAGTACTAGAAAAGATGATTTTATTATAATTTTTAGGGATTCTATCAAATGTATGAAAACATTCTAACTTGAGATTTAATATAAAAACTCTCTCAGCGACCCTACTCCATAGACAAACGTGACACCGCCTGACATTTATCTCATTTAATCTACATATTAGAGCGAGTGAATTAGATTAGTGATAAAGATTAAAAAAATGAAAAGGTAGAAAGTTCCTTTGACAGCAGATAAGTGGAAAACAAACTGACAGCACAGTTACGGGTGGTTACGGCATCTCAACCACGACTTTGGAGTTACGTGCGAGATAAACATTATGGAGCGTTATATAATTTCTTGGTTCAAAAATTGACGACATCCGACGAGCGTTGAACGCTGTGGTCTTTTAAGTTGGGGTCCAGGGTTCAATCTGCTGTCACCATTTTTTTAAATAGAGATAGCTGGTAGTCCTCAATTTCGTATGCGTTTTCCGTTAAAATATTTCCCGGGATCAGAATATTTTTTCGGGATAAAAACTATCCTTTGCCCTTCTCCATGATTTAAACAGTGAATATGCAAAATCTTACGGGGATCGGTTAAACCGAGCTAACAGTTCCTCCGTGACGCAATGTTACTTATCCACGTAAAGGATGTTGCTTGTGGTCAATCTCGGGTTCGATTCCTGGCACGGACAATTTAATTTTTTTTTTTTTATTTACTACAAGTAAGCCCTTGACGGCAATCTCACTTGATGGCAAGTGATTATGGAGTCTTAGATGATAGCGGGCTAACCTGTTAGGGACATGGTAAACCCACACTCCTAATTGGTTTCTATGCGACATCGTGCTGGAACGCTAAATCGCTTGGCGACGTCTTTGGCGGTAGGGTGGTAACTAGCCACGGCCGAAGCCTCCCACCAGACCAGACTCGAGCCGGGAATCGAACCCAGGACCACCGACTTTAAAATGCAACAGCGCACGCGCTGCGTCACGGAGGTCGTTAAAATTTATTTATTTTATATGTACTGGGCCAGTTTCCATCATACCGACAAGGACGTCTAAAGAAGATTATATAATTATTAAGAAAATCACAAATTACAATAGCTTTATTCATGTAAACCTAGTACAGGTATCTATGAAGTATATAGTATTTATATACAATATAAATTTCATTATTTTAATGTTATTATTATATTCTACGTCCTCTTGCTTACCACCAATAACGGTAGTATTACACTGTTTTAAAACAAATCTTGGCCTGTATCCGTGAAATCTATTTCAGACGTTTTCACGTTTGTCATTCGAGGATAAATCACATCAAAATAATTTTATTCATGTTAACATATTACAGTCAACTGAAGGAAGGGTTCATTATATTATATTTCATTAATTGAATTTTTAGTAATGGTGATGGTGATAATTAAACTCGCCAACCTAAAACTTTTTTTTTTTTTTATACACTACAAATTAGCCCTTGACGGCTATCTCACCTGGTGGTAGGTGATGATGCAGTCTAGGATGGTAGCGGGCTAACCTGTTAGGGGTATGGTAAACACACTCCTAATTAGTTTCTACGCGACATCGTGCCGGAACGCTAAATCGCTTTGCGACACGTCTTTGTCGGTAGGGTGGTAACTAGCCACGGCCGAAGCCTCCCACCAGACCAGACTCGAGCCGGGAATCGAACCCAGGACCTCCAACAATTTAATGCGACAGCGCACGCACTGCGCCACGGAGGTCGTCAAAACTGAAGCTAAGAGGGTCCCAATCTTTTTTTCCGGACAGTCTATTAGCTGTACAAACCCTATTGGTTGCCACAGCGTAACCAGGCTGTTTGGCGAGCTTCAGAAAGAAGCTCTGCCAGAAGAAATTTTGAGCCCTAGGGCTCGAAGAAACTAAGGGAACGACTGCCTAAGGGCGCCTCCTTTGAGGCCAAACCTCGGCTTAGGCGACGTTTGGGATAACGGGGGGGTCGGACGGTGATTGGTCCGTACGTCTCCTAGGTCGTGGATGGAGCCCACGTCCGGATGACGTAAGATAGCGGGGACCTCCCCGGTGTGTAGCGTATGATTGTGTGATAGGTGGTACGAGTATGTTGTCAGTAGTCATCTGATCGTCAGGGTCATAAAGGATATGTTTTGGTCTCCTCTTTCGGAGAGGAGCACTTAGGTCGGGGGAGGGTCCCAATCGCGCTCTGGTCTAATAAGTAAGATAATAAGCCCACAAAAAACTTAACCGGGTTTTTTTTTTTATCCACTACAAGTTAGCCCTTGACGGCAATCCCACCTGATGGTAAGTGATGATGCAGTCTAAGATGGTAGCGGGCTAACCTGTTAGAGGTATGGTAAACCCACACTCCTAATTGGTTTCTACGCGACATCGTGCCGGAACGCTAAATCGCTTGGCGACACGTCTTTGTCGGTAGGGTGGTAACTAGCCACGGCCGAAGCCTCCCACCAGAAATTTTTTTATTATAATAAATTTATATTATCAATGTTAGTATACGTTCATCGCAATGTTTAATTTCACACGTAGGTGGGTACCCAACGCCCCAATGAGCTCAACCGTGACGGTATGTAAAGCGCGTTTACTTTCTTCACACAAATATTCTCCAAGTTCAAGGCGTTACTTTACTACTACGAATTATATTGGTAACGCATGCATATCGCGTCGCACGCACGATCTGTATGTTACATGACTTTGCATAGGATTAATTTGTGAGCGTTTACGAAGATTTATACGTGCACGTCGAGTTAAATATAAATCAAATCAAATCAAATCATTTATTTGCATAGATTGTGTAGTTGATTGGTGTTACATTTAATTAGAGTTTCTTACAATCTGCCGGGTAGGCGTGCAAAAAAAATATTGTAATTACATGTGAATCATTTAAAATATGTCAAGAAATAAACTAAATAGCGATAATAATATTAAGTATGTCATTTTGTATTCAAAAATTCATTTAAACAATAAAACCATTTATCTAACAACCATTGGTGCAATCTTCTTTTAAAAACTTTTAAAGGTAATTCTTTCAACTCCTTAGGCAATTTGTTATATATTTTAATAGACATGCTGTAACAACTTTTACTAAAAGATACAGTTCTGGAGTTCAAAATAGCTTTGTTCACATAAAACAATTTTATGGCATCTATGAATCGTTCATATATCACATTTTTCATTATTTATATTCGTGAAGTGACGGTGATAACTACACACGCCAACTTAAAACTATAATTAAGAGGGTTCAAATCGCGCCCAGGTCTAAGAAGAAACCCACAAAAAACTTAGCCGGGTTTTTTTTGTTATCACCATCTCACATAATCCATAATAAATTATGGTACATATGGAGATAAAGCAATTCAAACCCAAGCTGCAATATGATTTTTCTATAAGATATCTTGTATCCAATTACAGGATTATTGCGATATGGTAGATAAACATATCAATATAGGATATCGCATGAGATGGGATGGGATATTATGGCAAAATGAATAAAATCCAATTTTGTTGATTGAAACAGAAAGCCTACTATTACCGTTATATTACCGAAATTTCGATGACATAATATGATAAAATCAAGAATACTCTAATGAGAGAAAAAAAAATGCTACCTCTGGAAAGAGCTCATCGCCGTTCAATAGTAAACTAGTATTTACAGTATCAATAATTTTCTTTTCTATTATTTCAAGACGTTAATTTTATAACCGACAAAAAATTTTTTTAATTTAGAAATTCCTTTTCTATTTATTGTAAAGTTTTGTCAAAAAAATAGTCAAAAAATTAAAACTAGGTAAAAAAGAATTCTGAATCGTCAAACCTGTAATTCTCTAGCGATTCCGTCTCTGGTCAGGTTAAAGCTGTTCAAAGACAATGGTCTAATTGATTTCGTGTTCACCCGCAGTAATTTACAATAATGCAATGTGAGCCTCTACTTCACATAATAATTAAGACTTATTAATTTTCGTTAATTGTGTTACTGCGGTGAAAGTGTTGGAGACGTTATTATATATAACAAAGAGCTTGTTACTCGCAGGTACCTGCGTAAAAAAACATTTCACATTATTTATTATGCATGACTGGACTTAACTTTGGAGGCAGTTATTATTGTAATTCTTTTAATATACACAAAGAAGTAAAGGTGGCGTTCTGTTAAGCGTCAGTCATGAATTAGACAGAGACACGCGACAGTCGTTAACGACTGACGTCCCTTGTGAACTTCATTCATCATCATGATCAACCCATTACCGGCTCACTACAGAGCACGGGTCTCCTCTCAATATGAGAAGGGTTTGGCCATAGTCCACCACGCTGGCCATGTGCGGATTGGCAGACTTCACATGCCTTTGGAGAACTCTCAGGCGTGCAGGTTTCCTCACGATGTTTTCCTTCACAGTTGAAGCAAGTGATATTTTAATTTTTTAAAACGCACATAACTCTGAAAAGTTAGAGGTGCGTGCCCGGATTCGAACCCCCGACCTCTGATTAGGAGGCTGACGCCCTAACCACGAGGCTATTACCGCTTCACTTCATTCATACGACAATTTTATTAATCCTTCACTGCCAATTGTTTCATGCCTTTTTTTTGAAACATATTGAATTATGGCTCTACCTTCAATTTAACAGATACACTATTAGAAAATGGACAAGACTTATATATGATAGTTGATGACTTGAAAAGTGACAATAAATCAGAATTAAAATGGTTATTATTATGGTTGGGTGAACTACATTAAACAATCAATAATTTTCTTGCAAAAAAAAAAAAAATGTTTACAAATTCACTACAGACGTCGGCCGTACGAGAATGGTTAGCTTGGAAGTGTCAAGATACAGTGTTTATAGTGATTTTTTATTGTCTATGTAAAATACTTTTTACTGCAAACAAACATGGTTTTATATTCTAACTCCAAAATGTGAAACCTTTTTGGAGTTTGTACTGAAACGCAAAAAGCGGAGCGTAAGTCGAATGCGTCAGTCGCATGGACCACGAACTACGAAAGTGGACAGTCATGTCCAACTGTACTGTCACGGTTTTGATTACGTGTTGAGTCAATAAAAAACGAGTTTTTTCAATGGAAGTATAATAAAATTTCTTTGTAATAGATAGCCTCTATCCGGAGTTAGTACATATTTAAACGTCACCTCTAGAACATAAAATACAAGATTTCATTCTTTTATTACTTTACATTGCGGGCAAACGAGCAGACGGGTCACCTGATGCTAAGTGATTACCGTTTTTTTTAATACACTACAAGTTAGCCAATAAAATAATAATAATCTCACCTGATGGTAAGTGATGGCGCAGTCTAAGATGGTAGCGGGCAAACCTGTTAGCGGTATGGTAAACGCATACTCCTAATTGGTTTGTACGCGACACAATGCCGGCTTAATCGCTTGGCGACACGTCTTTGTCGGCATCTAGCCACGCCCGAAGTCCCCGACCAGATTTGAGCCGGGTATTGAACCTAGAACCTCCATCTATATAATGGGACAGCACACCCACTGCGCCACGGAGATTTGTTTCTGCTCGGCACCATGCCGGAACAATAAATCGCTTTACGGTATGTCTTTGCCAGTAAAACACGTAAAATTTATAGTCCTATTGTATCGTTTCATACAATCGGGTATATCTTCAAGCGTAACCGCATTTTTTGTTGTTAAAACGCCATCACGCCAATAGTATCGAGTGTACTAGAATAGCTGAATACCTCTTCACGCTGTCCAAATTGGGCATTGTCCATCATTTATACATACTAATGTGTACGTAGCATTGGTCGCGACCCCCAACGAGGTGGACAGACGACATCAAACGAGTCGCAGATAGCCGTTGAATACAAGCGGCCTAAGACCGTGGCCATTGGAACTCCCTACAAAAGGACCTATGTACAGGAGTGGAGTGGATGCTGATGAATGTGTACGTCTTGTCTATGTTTTTCATATACTGCTTACACTAGAGGACAACATAGGGTACGATGTTATAGGCTCTTTTTCTTTTGCGGTCGAGTGCACGGGTGTTCCCGTGACCCAGCCACCAGGCGGCGCGAAGGAGGTTTTAGTGGGTATTCTGGTCGCCAGCCTGGCCGCCGGAGAGTCCCACATACCCCGTCGGAAGCGGCGCAGTCTTGCCTGCGTCGCTTCCGGAGGGGACGCGTAAACGCATTTCCCAGCGTGGAAAAAAGGTTCTTTTTTTGCTTGTGTATGGGTTCACTTTTGTCACATTTTCTATTTTATACTAGAAGGACGCTTTCGCCTATAAAACAAGTAATTTCTTGGCTTAGGGACAGATGTGTTCGCCTGTCCATGCTTTCATTTAACTTTATCTTTGCAGAGGTGTCAAAAAATTGTACCTTTTTTGATTAATTAATAAATGTTATCTCAAGGAAACTAACAGTTAATGATCGCATGAACTGAATCTATAATATAATAAAACTGTAACAGACCGAATTCAATATATTTTGAAAATTTTAATTGGAGGATACTTTACTATCGATACTAAGCCCAAAACTTTTATTTTTAATTTTTTGTCTATCTCTCCGTCTGTCTGTATCTAGGCCGCGCATCACGCCAAAACTACTGAATGAAATCTGGTATAGGAGTAGCTAATACTCTGGTTCAACATATAAGATAATTTTTATCCCGGAATTCAGCACGGTTCCCTTGGAAGAGGGGATGAAAGTAAAAATGTGTATTTAGTTGCAATTCATCAACGCGTACTCCGATTTCGCTTATTTTGTTCCTTGTTAGAAAGGAGATGCTTTTCAGATTATCCTGTAATTATTTCAAGGTCGTCGGTTTAAAACATACACACTTTCACACACACTTACTCAACGCAGACTAAGTCGTAGGCATCAGCTAGTAACTAATAATAATCATAAAGTCATAAATAGTGGGCAAGTGACAGTTGTCCAACGAAACAGAAGTGAACCATGTTCACTTGTGTGGCCACCTACTTTCACCTACCATACATGCAATATTTTATCTGATACTTTTGGACGTAAATGACATGAAAAAACAACTTTATTGTACACCATAAAAACAAGAAATATATAAACAACAATAAAACGTACATATAATAGAAATTCTTTACAGTTCCTAACGAATTTCAGATACGGTGAGATGAAGAAAAAAATCAATAAAACTCGCGAAGCTGCCTATATCTGAGGTTTGACTCCTTTCCGCAATTACACAACGCGCTTCAACGGCTCTTGAGCTATGCGACACTTCCGCGTGCTTTGCGGTCTACGTCCTAGTGTCTGGAGCTCATTGCGTAAACTGCTAATACCGACCACACTCTCGCGACACTATACCAATATTACAATTAACATATTAGCTTTTATAGCGAAACAGTAGATGAATCACGTGTACTAATAAAGGGGTGAATTTAAATATGAATTGACATTACGCAACATCTGAATGAGAATGAAAAGAAAATGAGAAGCTGTGATAGCCTACTGGTTAGGGCGTCAGCCTCCTAATCAGAGGTCGGCGGTTCGATCCGGGCACGCACCTCTAACTTTCGGAGTTATGTGCGTTTAAAAAAAAAATATCACTTGCTTCAACGGTGAAGGAAAACATCGTGAGGAAACCTGCACGCCTGAGAGTTCTCCATAATGTTCTCAAAGGCGTGTAAAGTCTGCCAATTCGCACATGGCCAGCGTGGTGGACTATGGCCAAACCCTTCTCATATTAAGTGGAGACCCATGCTCTGTAGTGAGCCGGCAATGGGTTGATCATGCTGTTATGTATGTTATTACTCGTTTCAAATGAAAGGCTTATTGTAAGTATAGAAACATCCAAATTCATTCAATCGACTGCGTCATTATAAGAATTATCCGTATCAAAGTAAATATACCTACTTACTTAAGTAAGAAGTGTTGCGTGCCTAATCGCCTATCCATCATTCATAACCCCAATTGACTGAATCTACTTAAGTAGTGATACTACCGCTGTTAATAATAAGAATGTTTTTCATAAATACAGATTTCATAATCAATAGCTTATGTGATGATATCTCGGTAAGAGGTGTAGTCACGTTACGCCTTTATAATATTAATACCCACAATAAATTCGGAACGAACGGAGTTGACTCCGTGGCGCCGTGCGTGCGCTGTCGCATTATAAAGTTGGAGGTCCTGGGTTCGAGTCTGGTCTGGTGGTCGAGTCCGCCACGCTGGCCATGTGCGGATTGGCAGACTTTACACGCTTTGAGAACATTATGGAGAACTCACAGGCGTGCAGGTTTCCTCACGTTTTCATTCACCGTTGAAGCCAGTGATATTTTAATTTTTTTTAAACGCACATAACTCCGAAAAGTTAGAGGTGCATACCCGGGTTCGAACCCCCGACCTCTGGTTAGGAGGCGGACATCCTAACCGCTGGGCTATCACAGCTTATAGGAGGTATAACATATAAGTTTATTGTACTAATATGTACCTGTAGTGGGTTTGTCCCATTCATATTTTATTCAGATTATGTAGATGATGCCGTGAAAGGTGGAGTGAGAAGGGAATATATGGTTTATGTAAGGAAATTGAGACAAAGCATCCTGTCTTCTGTCTCATGGCGCGTGCGGGTTTCTCTTTACAACTTTTATCTTTCAAAGTCACTGTTATTAAGAATATTATTTCTATCAGTATTTCATTTACTGTCTGTCTTTAATCAGTAATTTAGTAGTAGTAATTTTAATCAGTATTTGGCACTCCATATTTTTTTTTTCATCGTCACATTTTTGGGGAAAATTTTAGCACAATTACATAAATGATTATTATAAAATGATATATTGCCGTTTCATGTGCATAGGTACGTCATGTTGGATTTGTGTCGCAATTTGCCATGCGAAACGCTGAGACAATATCTAATTTAATAAAATGAAATGAGTATATTTTTAATTGGAAATTATTGAATTAAAGAATAGTGGTCCTGAAATAAACAATAAAATTTTCAGCTGTGTATTATTATTATTGTAGAACTAGTTGAGACAACGAGAGTTGATTTTTCAAAGAAGTTTCTCTTTATTCGCGTGTACCTACCGGATACACGCAACAGTTTTTCTAGCTTAATTTTAGTTTTCATTCCATCTATCATAACGCATAACTAATCTAAATTATCGAGATGTTTAACTCGACGTCTAGAAACACATAATAGCATGCATGAGCGTTTTCTAATCGTTCGAAAACAAAGATGATCCGCCGAGACGCGCGTCGAATCAGAACGCCCGTCCGGTTTCCGCAAAATGAAGAAAGCAGCCGCTCTCACTCATTTACTCATTTAGTAATGTTACGTTGTATGTTTACTGATGACACTTGACGGGTCGAAATACTGCGCAATATGGTTATCACTCACACAAAAGTTACCTATAAAAAACTGATCAGTAATAAGGAAAAACCTAGTAGAACCAGATTTTTTTGTTTTATTTATTTATTTGAATAAGGTTTGCTAGCGATTTATACAAATGACTCAAATTATCTACAGTTAAATTACATGTAAGATGTATGTTAAATCATTTTAAAGCAAACACTACATGCATAACATAAACCAAGTAAACAGAAAAAAAAGTCAAAAACAACTTACCAAAATAAAATAAACATAAAAAAAAGGGAAAATTAAGTTCTAGTTAAATATTAAGTGAAATCAGCAAGATTGTTTTTATCCACTACAAGTTAGCTCTTGACTGCAACCTCACCTGATGGTAAGTGATGATGCAGTCTAAGATGGTAGCAGGCTCACCTTTTAGGGGTATGGCAACCCCATACTCTTAATTGGTTTCTACGCGACACCATGCCGGCTTAATCGCTTGGTGACATTTCGGTATCTAGCCACGGCCGAAGTCCCAGACCAGACTCGAGCCAGGAATGGAACCCAGGATCTCCAACTTTATAATGTAACAGCGCGCACGCTGCGCCACGAAGATCGTCAAGACTGGCTACCGAGAGTAACAGACTGTTGCGTATGGAAATCCCAACAAATAGGAACAGCAATAGTCGTCTATTGGTTGAGAGCTTTTTCATTATCTAATGAGGTATACTCTTTATCCTTGAAAATGTAAAAGTACCATTGATTACTTTACTTGTGACACCTCAGATATCTCAGTTTTAAAAGCAGTCAGGACATGTTCATATTTTATAGCCTTATTAAATCATAGCGTGTTAACTAACCAAAGAGCAATGGCAGCTTAGGCCTTTGAAATTATTGAACAATACATGTGAAACCTTTAAAACTTGCGTGGTAATCCTACTCAAATTTCGATCTAAGGAAATGATAAAATTTTCCACAAACACCGATTTGCGGGCTATAACAAAAGAAGCATTAAACTGCGATCGCCATTACGAAATACAGCCGTTGACCGGTTTGACCTTTAGAATCAAAAGTTACGTTCAAACGAAACCGAAAGCGGCCCCGCCCTCAACACACGTCACCGTGAAAGTGCCGCCATGAGATCGGCATCCTACTTACATTCGGCGTTAGCGTGAAGATCACACTGGCGGACATTTTCTCGCCAACCTTTTGTCAAAAATGCAGGTAGACGAACAAAAACTATTTTAATATCTGACAAAGCTATTATTTAAAACTGCCCCCGAATTCAGAAGTTTTTCTGACATGTTGCCTGCTACAAATTTGAGCGTACATATATTATGCTTATCTTAATATTAATTACAGCAGTAAGATCCATCGTTTGAACGGTAACGACTCCGCGACGTTTTGTCGACCAACACGTCGCATAATGTGATCTTACACTTACAAATACCGATACATCCTGTATGGAGACCACCAACCGGTTAGAGAGTGTATCGACACAGAAAGGTGTTGCGTAATATTATTTTTTTATAGAAATAGGAAGGAATGCCAATTACGGAAAAAGCCATAAGAGACCGGTTATCTAAGTCGTTTAAAAATGTTGTTAGTCATATGTAGATCTTTCATTACGTAATCTAGATTATGTATATAGGGTTCCTCAAACTTTCGTCCTGCAATCCAAGTAGATATTTTTCTGTTTCTGTTCCTGCAACGAACTCGTTTGTGACTTCCTTATAATTAGAACGGGTACTGTTTAAATGCGATGCTGTTCATGATCAACCCATTACCGGCTCACTACAGAGCACGGGTCTCCTCTCAATATGTGAAGGGTTTGGCCATAGTCCACCACGCTGGCCATGTGCGGATTGGCAGACTTCACACGCCTTTGAGAACATTATGGAGAACTCTCAGGCGTGCAGGTTTCCTCACGGGGTTTTCCTTCACCGTTAAAGCAAGTGATATTTTAAAAACGCACATAACTCCGAAAAGTTAGAGCTGCGTGCCCGGATTCGAACCGCCGACCTCTGATTAGGAGGCTGACGCCCTAACCACTGGGCTATCGCAGCTTCAGGCCTTCCTGCAATCCAAGTAGATATTTTTCGGTTTCTGTTCCATTCAACGAACTCGTTAGTTCCCTGACTTTCTTATAATTAGAACGGGTACTATTTAAATGCGATGCTGTTATCAACACTTAACCATAAATAAAAGAACCATTGAAATGCTTCTTTTATTGTCTCGATGGTTATGATTATTATGACGACGCAATTGACAAAACTAACACGAAAAATATCACGTCGAAATGACAGCATTCTCTATACGTTAAAAAGTAGGACTCGTGTTGACGGAACAAATCAAGTCGTACGTACATGTCGTAGATTGAATGTAATATCACGAAGTTAATATTTGTTTAGATATGGTGATATATTATTTGTACAGTCACCGGACGATCGCAGTATTCCGTGAGGCAAGATCGTGCAATTTTCCCACAATTCACATAATATGAACATCGGTTAGTCCGTGACGCATCAGTGACACGAAAGTGCATTCTTTACCACGCGCCTCGTACTAGATGAGATCTAACATACTTTTGCATTGAAATGTTTGTTTTTGAGATCTATTTAACATATTTATTTTTCTTTTTCTTTAAAATTGATCCCTATGCAGATTTCGCATCAACTTTTGGCACATTCACTACTGGATCTCTTTTGAAATGAAACTCTTTTATACATCAGTTCCGTATAATTAATTTTATTCGTATTGGGGATACATTTACGTACCAAGGCTAAATTTCCGGTACGAGGTGGCCCTTTTAGCACCGGTAAGATCCCTAAATATAGCGGTCCTCTGTACGGTGTCCTACCCGTTTCTTTTTAGATATTCAATTTTCACTAACTAGGTACTTACTAAATATATATTAATTGGATCTTGTATGAATGAACTGATTCATTCAATCAATTAAGACGCTTTTAACAATCTAGGCTATACGAAATTTTAGAAAGAAAGAAGAAAACAGACACAACTTAAATAGCGAACTCTTTCAGTCAAACAATCACGTAAAAAATATGTCTATGTAATTATCAAGGTGCAAATTATTTTTAAGCCTACATTTTTATTTTCCTATTAATTTACGAATGTCCAAGCTTTAATTCAATGCGTTCATTGTCTAACAGTTTCCTTTGTTTTCAGATAGAAAATGAATTCGACCGAAGCAGACAGCCAGCGCTGGGTCAGTCAGGCTTCAACGAACATCAGACGAGATTTGGACCGGCTCCCTCACTACAGACCTTCCAAGCACAACAAGCGGGATTAAGTAGCCCACCACCGCCGATTCCATTCCCGCAACCAATCTTCCAACAGCAACCCTACGTTCCTCAGTTCAATAATCTTCTACCATCTCAAAATATCCCCGTGCAGAACAATAATGGTTTTCACTTTGTCCAACCATCAAACATTAATTCTCAAAATAACAACTTCCAACAAATTCCGCAACACAATCAAAATATACCCCAATCAATCCCAACACTGGCCACTTTCCAAAATAACCCACTTCCCTTGTCACCTCAAACGTTTAACCAAAATTTAAATATTGCACAGCAGAGACCAACTCAGGCAGCTTTCCGACCAACTCTGACTTCCGTGCCGAACCAAGTTTTTAATGGAGCTAACCCAATTACAATCCAAGCAGCCCCGAATCTATCACCTCAAAATTTCAACAACGCCCAAATCCCTTTTCAATCTTCCCTAAATCAACAGTCTTTGCTTTCTAACGGACAAGCAGTAACTCAACTGCGAGATTATTATGAGCAACAGTCAAAAGAAAATCTTGAAAAACTAAAAGAGCTTCAGGAGAGACAGCGAATCATTCAGAAGCATCAAGAGTTTGTCCAGAAACAGCAGCAAAAACAACAGGAAAAAGTTGAGAAGCTACACGAAGAGTTTGTGAGTAAGCAGGCAACAAAATCCATTCCGACCTACACAACTACAGAAAACTATGAAGATTTCTACAAACAAACCCAAGAAAAACGTAGACCACTGCAACCGCACGAAACCGATTTGTTCAGAAAAGCCATTGAACTATACGAGAAGGAGCACCCCACCACCACAACCACAACGACTACAACTACTACGACAACACCGCGCCCTCGACCTACCACTAGACTAAGGACACGGCCACCCACTAGGACGAGGGCTCCTCCACAAGATAGAAATAAGCAAAAACTTTACAATGAAATAAAAGATCTACTTGAAGAAAGCGACGCTAAGGGTTTCGATGATAATTTGAGAGCGAAGAGTGTTGCTTTACTCCAAAAACCTGACATCTTGAAGCAATTGAAAGTAGCGTTAGCTGAGAACCCTGAAGATTTCAACGAGAAGAACTTTTCATCACGTGAAATATCCTTGAACGGACAGAAATTTGAAGTAATAAGAACTACCAATCCTAATTTAATACCAAAAGGTGCGATAGCTGCCGATAGCCCAGATTTAGGTAAATTCATACAGTCAACTCAAGAGTCCCAAAAGGAGAGTCGCTTATCGTTTGAAGATTTAACGAAAGGAGTTTTACCTCCTGGCGCTAACTTTGAACTCATCAAGCAGGCTGATAACGGTAAACTAGAAGAAGTTTCGAGGATACCAAATTCACTTCAAAACAAAAAGAAAGTAACTTTCGTGTTCCTTGAAGAGCAGGATGATGGTTCATATAAGGTTAAAGGTGTTAAAGCTAACGGCCAACAGACTGAAGAGGGTCCTGAAGTTGAAGAGATATTAAACAAAATAAAGAGAGGAGAAATACAGCTGCCCGGGCCGACCAAAATTTCAAACACAGCATACACATCGACTACTGCGAGCCCATCTACTCAATCGACTGAGTATATTGCAGAATCATCTTATCACCCCTCAAGCTACACCAGTTACGTCACAACATCTAATTACGGAACCTCTGGGCATACTAACCCAATACAGACAACTCCACCTCCAACATATCCATCTTACCGTAACTCCATTGCTCCCTCGACAAAAGCTACTCCTCTTACACAGACCTTTCCTCCATCGACTCGAGGCACTACGACCGAGGCCCCTCAACCTAGATACGTAATCAAAACTTCTACTCCCACTTACAATGTTAACAGAAATAGTTACAGCCCTAGGAATCCTTTCCACAGCACCACTGTATTGAATACCACTCCAGCGTATACAAGTAGATCTACACCTCAAGATGTTGTGGTCATTGGATCATCCAGCACAGTTTCTCCAAGCTACGAAGAATCTACTCTCAATTTAAACTACGCTAGAAGTGCGAATCCTGATCTTATTGACATTCTAAAGGAAAATGGTTTATTTGCAACCGCAAAATACTTGAAGCAGTCTGGTTTAGATGCGATATTGAATGAAACGGGACCATACACAATTTTCGCTCCAACTGATAAAGCGTTCAGGACATTATTGGTGCAACTGGGTGGGCCTGATAAGGCTGAGGAGAAGTTCCGCGACAATCCTAGACTGCTGAGTGGAGTAAGTACACAATCATGTCATACTATTATAAAATATATAAAAAACGCAATCTATCCCAACTGTATATATCCATTAACTTTTCTGTTAACTCACCATACTACCATGACCATTATCTGATGTATCACACTCGGGAGTAATTAGGTAAGTACTCTTGAAACTCACATCAAATCGTTATTGATTTCATAATAAACGTAACCTTATTTTTACTTCGCTGGTATTTATTCGCCGTAAAAGTTTCTGGTCTAGCAAACAAATAGGTAAGGCATTTCTTTAAATGGGCACACCTAATAAAACCAAAGGTACTTTACTCAATTGATTCCTTAACATTTTTTCTATTCAGTTACTGCTTCATCACGTCATCCCTGGCGCATTCGACGTCGGCTCCCTCCAAGATGAGATGACAGGAGTTTCACTTGCGGGCACGCAACTCAGAGTCAACCAGTACGATATGCATGATGTCGAGTGGAATGAGGTTCGAGTCACTACCATCAACGGCGCACGAGTTCTCGATGACAAAAAAGATATACACATTCCACAGGTATTTATAATATCATTTAACGTTAAATCGTAAATATAATTAATGAAATTAATTAAAACTAATAACTTGGTTATGCTTATAAGCTTCCTCAAAACCAAAATTGTTGTTAAATTTCGAAACTACATTTTAACGGGTATTTGTGTTTACCTAACTAAAGATTTTGCAATACTCCATCTACCTTTAAAATGTCATCACAAATGTTACAATAGTTTCTCCTATCAATATCGCTATATATGCCAAACCAAGGTATCCATATTCTTTAAAAAAAAAACTGTCTCATCCAACACACCTTAATGTGGGACACCCATTTACACCCATCCATATTAATAGAAGACAGAGAGTTATAGTGGAATACGTTTTATCGGTATAAAACTTGTCTTCATTTTTGTACCACTTACATACCTATTAGTGATCATCGAATAGGCATAGGATAGGCCTGGGTATATAATAGACAATAGTTACGCAAAAACCAGTGTCCTATAATAAGAAAATAGGAAAATACAACGGTAACAAAATTATCTCACCAATCAATTACAGGGTATAGCGCATGCAGTGGATCGAGTTATGTTCCCACTTCCAGTGGGCGATATCGTGCAGACACTACAGGCGGACAGAGATCGACGATTCACTACCTTCCTCAAGGCCATCGTCGCTAGTGGCATGGCCGAGATACTATCAGGTAAATTTCAGGATATTACCCAGATATCTATAAGCCTAGCAAAGTTAAATAGCCTTCTCTTATTTGAAGACAATGAAACACATGAATTAGGAGCGCTACATCGTTGCTTCAATTTTGCTGAAGCACAAAAACAAATAGTTTGTTTAACTTGCTCATTCAATATATAGGGCAGATTTTGGACTATATATATTTTGGATCTATAAGAAAGCAGTATTCCTAAAAATCAGGAAGCTTGGAATAACCGTGCTTCATTACGGATTTTCACAATTCTTAGTAGTACTACCTTACAGGGAACGTTGGAAAAATTATGGCATTTATTTATTTAGTTAAGAATTAAACGTGCAAGCGAATTAGCATCACTATTTTACGTTTTGCAGAGAGCAAAACATACACGGTATTCGCCCCGACGGACGCGGCGTTCGCCCGCCTCCCTCCCACTGAATTATCACGATACTCTGAGAAGGCAGCCGCGAAGGCGCTGGTTGCAAAACACGTGTTGCCGGGAACCTTGTACAGTGCAGGAATGAGATATTACCAGCTGCGGAACTCCATGGAGGACTCTAAACCGTTGACCTTGCAGAAGAGCTCCGGTAAGAACATTTGCTCTTTGAGTGGAGTTAGCATTTTTGCATTCTAGCAGGTTCCAAGCTGCCATGAATTCATAGATGGATTATCATTAAAAGATTTCAGTGAAGCACCTTTCCATTTTTTTCAAGTATTAATTTTCTGAATCCATAAAACTGTTATTATTATTATAAGCTCTTTAAGAAATTGGTGACAGTATATTGTATTATGCCAAAAACAAGGCAGTCATATCGATCATCACATTGTCGCAGTTTGCAAAATTCTGGTTGGCTCAACGAAATGTTAATCTGGCATGGGGCGATCGATGAGGATCCCGCACCGGAATGCTCAGCAATAACTGTCCAGCAGGTGTAATTAAATAATACTTACAAATTGAGGGTGCCCACTCAAGCTGCAAAAAACTGTGTTGTTTAGAAATCCCAATTAAAATCTATCCAGCATCGTTTGAAGAGTTAATAATGTTGACGGTATATTCATCTTTTAGGTACATCGCGAATGTGCAACAAATATTTACGTGAAGAAATTTCGTTACTTTATTTTGTTGGATATTTGAAAACTACCCTCATTTCGCAGGTCGCATCAAAGTGAACAACGCGCAAGTGGTGACGCACAACATCCCCGCGACCAACGGAGTCATTCACGCTGTAGACACCCTGCTCTAACCGCGCCCCGCATCAACAACCCGCCAAATTAGATAAGACTCATCGGAGTTACACTACAAATCTTGTTAAACACATAAGGTTGTCTTGACAGACTAAATTGGATACAAGGTCGCATTGAAAAAGTCTTTATGTTATCATACATCTAAGCTAAACTGTTTTCAATTAACTTTGTAAACCCTGTATTCTTCCAATGAGCGAGTGGAAGACCACTGGAGCCTTAAACCGTCCGTAATTCCAGTTAAATTCACTTAAGTACCAAGAAAACGAGTCGCTTCTTTTGATTGTTTGTGAACTCTTGTTTTAAAAGTGCGAGTACATTAAACTCCAGTATCTAACCTTTTTGACGACCTTAACACCGATATATGAAGTTTACCATAACTAGGAATGGAAATCTTAGGTATGAAAGTAGTGTCAAAAGCCTTTCACAATGTTATTCAAAGGCATAACTTAATGTAACTTTTTCTAAGACCTGCCACTTTTGTTTGGCTCGTGCAGAAGTGGGATCCGAAATATTATTAACGATTTTGCATTGCTGCAGAGTAAATAGTGTATATCTAATAATACCTACTGTCGGATATAAGTAAATTGAAAGTTGATCCCAGATATTTTAAATATTCCTGGTCTCCTGTATTCATAGTTAATTCTGTTGATGCCAGAACCTTATATAATTCTTCAGTTACTTGCCTGATAATTCGTTTAGAATTGTATATAGCCTGTTAATTATGGCCATGTATTTTGCCACTTATATATTACATTCCCTAATTTATATGAATTAAATTTTATCGTAAAATAACCTTTTATATACTAGAGAACTTCTTTGTTTTGGTAATTATTCTTTCACATATCTATTTTATACCATAGAATGCGCAAAGTTGGAATAGCACAAGAAATATATATAGGCTGACTCTGTATGCCTGTAATATTATGACTGGGGCGCAATTCGATTCGCAAGCTTAGCACCTTTGATTTTGATACTTTGTTTCTTGCATTCTATGTTCTCAACGCAGTAAATGATCAAGAAAGGATATTTATCTTCGTAGGCTTTGACTAGTAGTTTTTTTTTCTATTCGATTTTTCAAACATGGATTTAGCAATAGACACCGAGTCTCGTTAAGGTACCTATCATAAAGATATGATAGGTACCTTAACAAAAAGGTTTATCTTAAAATATAATCTTTATAAAAGTGTAACTACAGAGCCAATTAAAAATATTATTACATTAAGTCTGTAAATATAATTTAGATGTAAGATGTTAATTTATGCAGTTAACTTTTTTTTTGTAAATAAATCTTTAACAATAAAAAGTGGTATCATTTATAAAAAAAAAAACAAATATATTATTATAACCCTATATTTAAAATTTAAGTAGCATACAGTCACGTTTCACACACAAATACTTAAGTAGGTCTATTTGAACACTATAATCACATCAAGAAATGGAATCATAACTTCATCAAGAAATATTTCAATAAGAAGCTAAAGCTGACCGCACATCTAGCAGAAAAACAAGCTCGCACCGTACGATCCGCACAATGCAGTAAATTTTTTAGTTCCCAAAATTCAAATGTGTATATATATACCTGATTTTCACCTGTAATTCAATATTAACTTTCACTTCGATTTTACCGAAATAGAAACGGGAAAGCATACAAGATGTATGAGGATCACCAGCCAAGTCTTACTGTCATCGTTTCAAGCGGTTTTTTTAAAAATATTATTGACATTTTTATTTCATAAATAATCCTTGAGGGAGGTCAAGAGATGTGACATGCAACTCGTTTTAAAATAATATTAGTTTAATCGATGGTAATAGGCCCCAAGGTAATTTATTGATTGCTGCTCGGCTTTTTACGAGTTTTATTTTACAAGTTTGATCCAAAAGTTACTATAATGAAGCTATGATGAATTTTCTAACATTCTAATTCGCACAGCGGTATGACTTTACCTTGTAAACAGCGAGACAGAAAACAGAAGTCACTCATAACGTCTTCAGTATGGGACGACCGAGGATAATGACTCGCTGAAGAAATTCAATTAGAGTCATCCATCCGAGTTGTAATACATAGCGCATCATGCTCGTAAGTTTTTAGTGTCTGATACTACTACTGGTAGATGTGCGGTAAGCTTAAGAATTAAGAATTAAGACAGAAAATCAATAAATAACATTCCAGAATTCCCACAATTGTGTGGCATATCAATAATAACTTAATCTCATCATTAAGATCACAAAAAGAGAGTAAAAAAATATTTTAAAAATCATTTATATCACTAAGATTTGCACGCTAAAAATCTAGGTCTTTTAACAGTACCTAAAACATCGGAAAATGGTTCTAATGCAGCTTGGCTTAAAGCTTAAGTTCGTCTACATTTGCAGAGCGCAACTTTTACAAAATAAATAACAATTAAACAATTAATACGACTTTAAAAAGAGGAGCATTAGGGCCATTTTGCTTCTAGCGTGCAAACCTTTGAAAGGGTACTGTGTTTACCTTCGATCAATAATGTACTTTATATTTCTTTGCATCTAACTTAGTTATTTATGACGGAGTGAAATCATTTATTACCTAAAGTGAAGCTGGTGAATTTCCCCTCATATACTTACCCGTGGTTTAATTTAGTTCTAGTCTCTTATAGCGCAAGATCAAATCCCTAGAATCGAAATCGGCTCGGAAACTTAAGCAACGTAGCGCTAAGGTTATATTTTTTTTTTGGAATCTACTCCCATACAAAATCTATAAAAAAAAGTGACCCGTTTTTTATACTTCCATAAGTACATTATTATACTTATACGTACATATATAAATTTATATTTAAAAGTATTGGAAATATGTGTTCATTTATTGTTTATTGGATGTTAAGCAAAAAACCATTGGCTTGCTGCACTAGTGAAGTAACGACAATAGAATCAAAATTCTTAAGTGAATTCTTATTTTTCACTGACACCTGACAACAGACAGTACATCTATATTATATTATTGATCGAAGGTACTGAGTGTTGATAGCGTAGTTTTAGTGAATGGTTAACAGTCAATTTCCAAGGTAACCGTTGAACAATACTATTGTTCCTTTGAATATTAATACTCTTAACGGCACATACTGTTAGAGATTAATCATGGAAATAATACAAGGAATGAATCACAATCATAACTTCATTTACTTTGATTATTAGTTGTAATTGGAAGTAGATACAGTAGTTGTAAAAATGTATCAATCCACAACCTCAAAATCCTTAAAGGTGTTTATATACTAATTGATCAAAATATGATAGGGTACTGAAGATACAAACAAACACTTTATGTTGTGTTATCTCAGCTCAGATCAATCTAGTGGTAAGTAATGATGCATTCTAAGGTACTAGCAATGAGAATAAAAACTACATTAATCCCCAGGTCCTAGCAATGAATGTGATTTAAAATAATTGACATCACAACATACAATGCACAAACATTTACTTTAAGGCACAAATGAACACTGAAATTAAAATGGCAGACTGCAATTTAAATAATCATTTAATTGTTTGTTTAGTTAAGTTTTCCTGTCTACTGTATGTTAAGGTTTTTGACAACACATATAAAACCTTCTTTCCCATGTCTTTTAATCTAAATTAGCACAGTTAATGTTTTCTGAATTTTAAGTAATAATCCCAATTATATGTATTCAGTTCTTTTTAAGCATATTTGAATTAAAAGATTGCTCCAGATTTTTGGACATCTAATACTCCTTAATTCATTGACATTTTGAAAGTTCTTGAAGTTGATGAACCACTAATTTGACTATGGGCTATTTTCTTCATTGCGAAGGTCAAAAAATATGTCCAACTTTCACTCGAATCTACCATACATGCCACGAAAGTTGAAAAATAGAATACGCATACCTAAAGGAGGATCATCGGGACATTCCTTGTTTCCATTACTGTAAGTCATGAAATAAATCAATCGATGGCTGAGATACTATTACATACCCACTTAAAAAATATTTCAAACAAATAAAACTGACCTGCAATGTCTATTATTGTTTGATGAAAATTTCTGGCTTGTCAGTTCAATGCGTACCGAAAAGAGCCGAAAGAAATTTTCTTTTTTAAACAATAAACTTTTGGGCAAATAGAAGAAAAACTTTTAGTGTCACCGACAAATCATTCGATTTTGTTGTATATTTATAATTGTCAATCAGTGATACTATTTTTTATAAGGATGCAAGAATCTATCTTTTTTCTGTCTAAGTTAACCTGTGGAATTATTAACTGCGCAGTTTCAATCATTGTGGCGGGACCTAGGTTCCTACTTACGCACGAATATTCAATTGAGCCAGCATCATCTTCAACTTTTCAATTTCGTCGTTCTTCGCCGCCAATTCTTCCTTCAACTGTTTTATCGTATCATCTTTATTTTCCGAGAGTGTCTTCAATTCTTCCAGCAATTGATTCGTATCCAAGCGTCTACTCGGTCGACGTTGGACCAGTTTTCCGATGATGTGAGCTATCTTTGGATAGTTTGCAGTTAGGTGTGCAGGGATCTGTCCCTTCCGGAGATCTGTGATGGTTTTGACGCGTTCCATATCGGTGCTGAATGGTTCCACCATTTCCAGGAGGATTATGCCGAGGGAGTACATGTCACTCTGGAAATGATGAAATTACATTTTAACGAAGAAATTTTTAATCAATTAAAAATATATGTTCGAGGCATTTTAGATTTATTTGATCTTGGTCGAAACATCGCACTTTACTTACAGCAAGTACATTTATCATAACACTAATTTCAAAGGTTAAGAGTCTTATGCATATTAAGATATTTTACTTATAGATGATGAACTTCTGGGTAAACAAGTATAACTCCATACAACCTTCGCGCGAGCGTTGTAGCATTATAATCAATCAATCAATCAATCTGGTCTGGCTTCGGCCGTGGCTAGTTACCACCCTACCGGCAGAAGAAGAGTCTACAAGATATTTACCGTTTCGGCACGATGTAGCGTTGAAACCAATTAGGAATATGGGTTTACCATACCCTTAACATTACCATACCATACCGTTTCCATTTTGGACTGCATAATCACTTAGCACCATGTAAGATTGCTGTCAAAAACTAACTTGTAGTGGACTAAAATAAACTCACCTTGGGATTGCATTGTCCATCAAGTTGTTCCGGCGCTGCGTACAAATGTGTCCCGAGCGCCAGCCCGCTGTGAGACTGCTGCAGGGGACAAGCCAGGCCGAAGTCTCCCAGCTGCACCAGCATTCCACTCTCACTCTGCTCCACAAACACGTTACTCGGCTTCACATCGTGGTGTATTATACCCCGCGAGTGTATGTAATGCAATCCCCTGACTAGCTGAGTGAACATGTCTACCAAAACGTCTATACGCGTCCATGCGACTGGATAGTTCGGGAACGCATTTTCAAGTGTCGGGGAATCATTGCTATCGTTTGAATCACTGTGATGCAAGGTCATATCGTCAGAATTTTTCCGCGTCAGTATGATGTGGTTGTTGCGCTCGTCCAGCCACTGTTTTAGAGTCTGCTGGCAGAACGTCATTTGTATATACAAGGTCGCCCATTTCAGGTTGACCCGCGAACAGTTCTCGTACTCCTTTCCAGATAACAACTTGCATACGGCATTTTGCTCCTCGAAATCGGAATCGTCATCGCTTTCAGTGTCTATTTCTTCCGAGCTGACAGTGTTTTCGAAACTATTTGAGTTTTTAAATGATATCGTGAAATCAGAACGACTGTGATTTTTCGTCAATTCTTTGGAGTTGTATGTTTTGAACGAATTCATCATGTGCGGGTAAACTGACGATAAGTGAGTGGATCCCAGCGAAATGTCTTCGTTGTCAGTATCCATTTTGAATTTTCTCTTCTTTTTGACTGTTGACTCTACCATTGGTTCTAACCAAGCAGCTTTGTAATTAACTATGTTAGGATGGTTCAAACTGGCTATAGTTTTAACTTCAGCCAAATGCGTCATAATGGAGTTGACATCAGAGGATTTGATATAAACTTTTTTGACGGCATACTCGACCCCATCTAACCTGTGGCGTGCTTTGAAAACACTGCCGAAACCACCGCCAGCTATAAAAAACAACTCCTCGAATTCCTTGTGGTAACGCGACCATTCTAATCCAGATCTAGTTATAGGCCACGTTGCCGGCAAGGTGATAGGAATTTCGGAGCCACTTGCTACTGTAACTAGTTGGTATAACGCTCTTTGATACTGGCTCCTCATAACCTCGAACTCCCCCATAGCGTATGAGTCATCTATCAGGTTCATGCTGTGGAGTTTCTCGCAGATTGTGTTGTACAGCAGGTTGGCCCTGGAGTTGTCCTTTTCGAGTAACGAGCATAGTTGTTTGACGAGTGATTGGACTAGGAGGCTGATCGGTGTGGTTGCTGCCGATTGGACTATCTCTATCTGCTGGGTGCTCTGGTGCAGGATGGATTCATGGTGGCTGTTGCGCGCTATTCCTGCAAATATAACATGTTTGATTTTACATTCTTTAAGCGGTGATAGCCCAGTGGTTAGGGCATCAGCCTCCTAATCAGAGGTCGGCGGTTCGAATCCCGCCACGCACCTCTAACTTTTCGGAGTTATGTGCGTTTTTAAACAATTAAAATATCACTTGCATTAACGGTGAAGGAAAACATCGTGAGGAAACCTGCACGCCTGAGAGTTTTCCATAATGTTCTCAAAGGCGTGTGAAGTCTGCCAATCCGCACATGGCCAGCGTGGTGGACTATGGCCAAAGCCTTCTCATATTGAGAGGAAACCCGTGCTCTGTAGTGAGCCGGTAACGGGTTGATCATGATGATGATATTTAAAAAAAACGGTTGCCTTAATATCTAAGAGTCGTTGAAAGCGGTGTTGACTTATAAATACCAATACTGGTTTGATTAATCTCGAAGTACTTGAAAGCGGTGTTAACCAATGCTGTATTGATGCATAATTATTTTATTTTACTTGAATAAACTGACGTTCTTTTGTTAATTGAATCTTTTCTTTTTCTTAATGAACAGAAAATCATTATTCGATAAAGAACCGAAATAATTATACAAGAACCTTTTACAGACATACGGTAAAGTACGGTGGCTCGTCAGTTTTATACCGAAACGAGTATTTGCGTGCAACAGACTTTAAATTACTTCATTTGTGCAGACAAGGGTGATGAAATTTTCTTAGCAAATAAACATTTTTTTTTATGTTAATCATTGCGAATATTCTGCACTGTTTAGACAGAGTGCAGTTCGTCAAACCCAATGTTATCTCCTAATAAGTTGGGAGAGTCACTTGCCAAGCTCGATATAAACAATTTCATTGCATACCACCACTTATCTTTAAATTTCTACATTTGAATTTATGACATTTAGTATATTATAAAGGTTATAAAACTTACGACACATTTTCTGTGGATTAAAAAAAGTTATTTCTTTCATAACCATTGTAAATATCAAATTACAAAACTCTTGCCTGTTACAATTATGAATGACAAAACATTGATTTGATACTACAAACTTAACTGATACATAAATTAGGGCTGTCACTCAGGCTCGAAAAAAACAACAATTTTTATACCACATTTTTTTTAGATTTTCATGTATTATGAATTTATTTTAATCAAAAACTAGATATTTACACCCAAAAATATATGTTCGTTTGTTCATCATATAGTTTTCTTCAAGGAGCCAAGTGATATTTTCAGATGAAGCCACTTGGTAAATAAATGCACTTGGATAATTTTCTTATTATTTTTGAATAGCAACGGCTGAAATACCTCTACCTCTAAATTGACATTTCTAACATTAGTGAAAGGTTAGTCATTAGTTTATGTGAAAGGGACAGCACTACTGGTTTATTTAGGTATTTACAGACATATAAAATAAGATATTAAAATTATTTAAAGTGTTATATGTGTGTGCTAATGTGCTATAAATAAAAAAAATAATAATAAATTACTGTGATTATTGCAACCACAGTTAATTATTTAAAATAGCAAAATAGCAAAGTAAGCCATGTACATAAAAAAGCTGAAACTGACATAAAAAGATTTGCATAAAACAAAATTAGAACCACTGTTCAAGTTAAATTTGTGCTTTAAAATACTAAATAAGGAAATGCAAATTAGCACACCATTTAAATAACAATTTACATAATAAGTCATTCAAGTATTTTAATGGAGTGATAAGTGGAAACCCTGCTCCAAAACAGTTAGAAATATCTAGCAAATTGTGGTATCTGTGGTTTTTCCTGTCGACTGTTTATTTTTATAAGATAATAGCTGTACCTGGCCACACATTGCCATAGCACTGTCCATTATATTAACTAGTAATAAACTAGGTATAAAAGTATATATAAATATAAAAGTATATAATATAATAAATAAAAAAAACAAATTAAAATATCATTTGCTTCAACGGTGAAGGAAAACATCGCGAGGAAACCTACATGCCTGAGAGTTCTCCGTAATGCTCTCAAAGGTGTGTGAAGTCTACCAATCCGCACATGGCCAGCGTAGTGGACTATGGCCAAACCCTTCTCATATTGAGAGGAGGCCCGTGCTCTGTAGTGAGCTGGTAATGGGTTGATCATGATGATGATGATATAATACATAAATATTAAAATATAAAAGTATACCTAAAATACTCTTAATATAGAAATGCAACTGTATGTTAAAATTGTAAATAATACCAGATGATATATGATAACTAAGACAACATTGTATTCAATCTGTTTTCTAGACTTGAAATTATGCTATAACTGTGTCTCTATGGTAATTAAGCAAAACAGAGGTAACAAACACTCAAGTTACAACAAAGATACCACCACACACATATGCAATACACATATTTTTGGCAGTGTTATTTCTGTTTTTAGTTATTGGTAATTCCTCGTTTTTACTGTAGTTTTGATAAGTATTTTTTTCACTGCTAGATTTGAGATATTAGTACAAATTCCATTATACACCAATCTAAAACAATCTTCATATTTTATTGGGTGGATATTTAGTACATTTTCCAACAAATACCTAATATAATATTCATAGTATTATGTCATGGTGTTTTATTATGGGCTATGCTACCGATATTGACACTGTTTGTGCAATATATATATGGCTCCAAGAGAATCATTAAGAAAAAAATAAACTTGTGTTGCACACTAATAGACTACAAAAAATTAGAAATTTATTTAAAGGTCAACAAATTACTAAATTTTATTTCTGGGATGTCTCTCAATAAGTTCAAAGTTTGTGTAAAATGTAAGCTTATAGAAAAGTCCTACTATAGTGTTAACACTTTTCTATAAGTAGTAAATTTAGTTCTATACATACTAAATTTGTTGTAGGCTTCTTCTGAGACCAGGGTGCATTTGGAATTTATGAGAACTTTAGTTTTAAGTTTACAAATGTAGTTATCACCATCAAATCACTGCTATGTAAATTATTGACATGTCAAAAGTGCCTTTTAAAGGACTATTTGAATAAAAGGTATTTGAATTTACTTTATTTGTATCTTAAGTTATATATATAAACAAATTATCTAATACTTTTTAGTGTATGTTTTAAAAGGAGGAGACATAACAATTGAGTTCACAAACTATCATAAACTGGGTCTATAAAAATTTAAGTATTTAAAAAAATACGAATTTTATTTAATCATTATGTTATTACATTTTTATGTTTTTATCAAAACTGCTTATTGTGATATTTATCTCCAAGATTTCAGTTAGTAATTGTTAATATACTGTTTTTTATATATTAGTAAAATATATTATTCAAATATATTAATTATGGACTCTTTTGGACTTTAAATGTATATCATTTGAACAACCTTTTTCCGCAGCAGCGGCATTACCACATAACAAAATGCTACTTGACATAATTAGTAATTGGCCTAGCAGTCTCTATATCCATCATAAGATGTATGTTTTATACTGTATAAGTAAAAGAACTGAATTGGTCTACCCCATTGAAATTTAGATTAGAATAACCTACTTTTTTTTTTTTCATAATAATCTTTACGTATACTACGCCTACGTTTTTTTTTTCATAATAATCTTTATTCAAATAGTCCTTAAAAAGGCACTTTTGATGTGTCAATAATTTACATAGTAGTTATTTCATCATCAACTATATTCGTAAACTTAAAAGTAAAGCTATGACGGTTCCAAACACACCCCGGTCTAAGAAGAAGCCCACAACAAACTTAGCCAGTTTTTTTTTTTTTATCAACATCTCACATAATGAATAATAAATTATAGTACCTATGGAGATAGAGCAATTCATATAACATATAAGTGTAGAGATTTTTTTACATTTTATATCATGTACATGCTTTAAAAAAGGTTGTACCTTTCATGTCAGGGAAGAAAAAAATGTTAGAAGAATTAATAAATAATGAAGTTTGGATAAATATAAGATTATTGATACCTACTAATTACAAGTGAATGGTAATGCACTTTACATTAATAATTGTTTGAATACAAAATGCTTGTGGGGACTCAAAATATAAACTTTGTACGCTTTCTGTAGCCACTTAAATGCTAAATTAAAATTATTACGAACGAATGTATGTTAGTTTTGTTTTTCGCAGTACCTTAGAAACAGTTCGACGCGATTTTTTTAATAGAGAAAGTGACGGAGGAAATTCGAATAAACACACTACGAAATTCTAGTATGCGCGTAATTGACATAAACTAAATAAATTTTCAAGGTTATGATTCAAATATAAGAGATAATAATTACCTAAATCAAAAGATTTAATCGTAGTAAGCGCTTCCCATTTATCCCCTTTTTTATCCATTGGATTAACCGTAGCCTGAATACGTAACTTGTTGCAATGTTTTCTTTAGTGGCCTAGATGTTGTATCCACGATTTACCTTCACTGAAGTCTCTGATAATCATTATTATAACGCTAAAACCATTATTCCACTGAGCAAAATTGAATGGGAACACATTTTGTGAAAATAAGTCAAATGAAATTAAACAAGTTGATAAAAATGTTAGTAATACAATTCTTTCACAAATTTTAGAAAAACATTCACAACACTATTACACTACAACACTATTTATGCTCTTTAATTTTAATTTATTTCACGGCTCTGGATTCAAGTCCTCTACTCTCTTACGAAAACAACCTGGATATAGAATAAAAATCAGGAATCAGCAACAGTTGATAGTACTACAAAGTAGAGTTTTTTTGGCAATACAGAATACTGATGCCATTTTTTCTGGTTTTGTTATTTGCTGTAAGTTAATTTAATTTTTTGTTGCATATTATATCAATAGCGACCTATTGGCGTCGACTTGAGTTACTATGCATGCTGTAGTTACCTCTAAATTGATTTATGTGTATACCCCTAGCAATTACGGTTATTAAAATTTTTCGTTTTTCTTACATATATTTCTGTTGGTGGCTCTTTGAATAAATAAATAAATAAACATAGCATAGCTTCTATTTCATACAGCATGTCGATTTTTCGCTTTGCGAACTTTAATAGTTTGCAAAACAAAGTATTGGCACTATTACTGTTGTTTATTTTATTAGTTATAGATTACTAAAATTTGACTGCTATTAATATTTCAGTTTTTTGCATTCCATTTTATTGTTGGTTTTTTAATCACATTTGGAGATTTTTTATACAAGCAAAAATAAAGTAACTTCCATATTTTGTGCGACCACTACTGCTTCCTCTATTTGTATTTAATATGAGATAGTAGATAAAGATGTGCTATGTTGGTCATTATCGTTAAATAAGAGGTGTGCTACATTTGCAATGAATAAAATAAATTGTCGTAAAGGCCATTAAAAACACTGTAACCAGAGTAAGGCAGTGTTTAGATACTCGTTGGTCAGGGAAGTAAAAAGTGCACATTCTTAAAGCACACGAAAAACAAGTAGGTAGATTGTTCTTGTGACTGTCACACAACATTTTCACATTGACATTTGACATTATTCAATGTAAACAAATATTTTAGTCTGTGTTCGAAATTATAATATAAATTATAAACCCACATGCATTGCAAATCAATCCCAGAATTTGTTTTTACTTTTAAATATTCATTGTATAAAATATGAATCTCCTTCCAAAATCCCACAAAGAGTTTAGTGACAAAGACTATTGGAATAAGTTTTTCAAAAAACGTGGGAATAAAGCTTTCGAATGGTAATAACAACTCTTAATAAAGTGTTGTTTTATTTTTGAAGTTATATTCATACCTTGTTATCTTTGATTTTAAGTTTGTATATATTTTTTTACTATACTATTATTTAAACAAATTTTTAATCAAATTACTACTACAAAATATAATCAAATAAATCCTTCTAATAAGTTAATAATAAGTTAAATTATCCTTCAAATTAGTCTGAATTCAAGTTCATCATCATCATCATGACCAACCCATTACCGGCTCAGTACAGAGCACGGGTCTCCTCTCAATATGGGAAGGGTTTGGCCATAGTCCATGCTGGCCATGTGCGGATTGGCAGACTTCACACATATTTGAGAACATTATGAAGAACTCTCAGACGGGCAGGTTTCCTCACTATGTTTTTCTTCACCGTTGAAGCAAGTAATATATATTTTTTTGAAACTCGCATAACTCTGAAAAGTTAGAGGTGCGTGCCCAGATTAGAACCGCCAACCTCTGATTAGGAGGCTGATGCCCTAACCACTAGGCTATCACCACTTAATTCAATTGAATTCGAATTCAAGTTATAGAGTGTTTATTTAGCATATTTAATCACTTTTTTTAATCATGGGCACTTACTGTATATAAACTTTGCATTATAATAAAAAGATTTACCCATTTTAAGGTACGGCGAATATCTTGAGTTATGCAACCACCTTCACAAATATATAAAAAAATCGGACACAATTCTTATACCAGGTTGTGGTAATTCTAGCCTTAGTGCAGACCTATATGACATTGGTTACCCTAACATAATTAACATAGATGTATCTGAAGTCGTCATAAGACAGATGAAAGTCACAAACTCGCATAGAACAAGTATGAAATTTCTTAACATGGATGCATTAAATATGACTTTTGAGGATGATGAATTCAGTGTTGTGCTGGATAAAGGTACATTAGATGCTCTTATGCCAGATGATAGTGAAGAAACAAACAAACAAATAAATAAATATTTTAATGAAATAAAACGTGTTTTAAAAATTAGTGGACGTTTCATATGTATAACGTTATTACAAAGTCACATATTGAGTAAACTGTTGGAATTCTTCTGTGATAAGTCTTGGATGTTCAGAGTGGTGAGATGCCATGAGGCAGAAGAAAAAAATGCTGAGAATGGTGCTGGGATGACGTTGCCTGTATTTGTTGTTGTGGCTACTAAGTTTAAGGAAATGCCTAAATTAGTAAGTTGCTTTCAGTTAAAATGAATATTTTGAGTGTATAAAGCTCAACAGGTTAATCCCATGACTGCCCTAGTTGTAAGGGGGATTTCTAAACATTGACAATTAATATAAATGGGTGAACTACAAGTGACCAACTTCCTAGTAAAATGGACTTGGACGGACTGAAAAAAAAATATGGACTTCAGCTTTCCAAGCCTCATCTTGCAAACAAAATTAAAAATCAATTGTCTTGATGTGAACAGCAGAATATGCAAATTGAGATAGGAGCTTGATAGCAAATTTAAGAAAAGTATACTACTGTATCTTTTTTATATTTACTTCATGGGCAAATAAGCAGATGGGTCCTTGGCACAGAGTTGAGCGTAATGGCGTTTGGTGAGAGGTTTTGGTTGTGGTAAGTTACCACCCTACCAACAAAAATGTGTCTGCAAGTGATATAATGTTCTGGTATCATGAACAACTGCAAACAAACTAATTAGTATAGGGTTTTATATAATTGCCATACCCCTTTAAATGCTACCTCGCTACTTATCTTAGATCTTAGACTGCAAATTCAAATTCAAATAGTCCTTTAAAAGGTGCTTTTGACACGTCAATAATTTACATAGTAGTTATTTCATGGTGATAACTACATTCGTAAACATAAAACTAAAGCTATGAGGGTTCCAAACGCGCTCCGGTCTGAGAAGAAGAAACAGAAAGAACTGCAGTATGACCAGTCAAGGGCTAACTTATCGAATGGAAAAAAAAAATAATTACTGAAATAATTGTTATAGTCAATAGTGGCATTACATAGCATATATTATAAAGGCAAGGCATAACTAGTATTGCATTATTTTTATAAACAGTCATCCTTTATAAAATGATTCCTTTACTTAACTATATTTTCACAATCATACCCTATAAACTATTATTGATTTAGTTTTCTTCTAGTTAATTTTGTATTCTATATCTTCTCTGCTATTCAGTGAATTTAATGTGTAATGCTTTTTTCAGATTCTAGAAGTATGTTTGGCGGGTGATAAGATGCAAAGGCTTGAATCAGCTGATCAGCTGAAGGCATGTGTGAAGTCAGCACAGGATGCTGCATTCATCACAAATGGATTAGCCAGAACATCACTAGATAGTGATGATGAGGTAAGAATATCATCACACTTTATGATTTCACACTAGTATAACAAATGCTATCACCGCTTCGCGGTGAAGCGGTAATAGCCTAGTGGTTAGGGCGTCAGCCTCCTAATCAGAGGTCGGCGGTTCGAATCCGGGCACGCACCTCTAACTTTTCGGAGTTATGTGCGTTTTTAAACAATTAAAATATCACTTGCTTCAACGGTGAAGGAAAACATCGTGAGGAAACCTGCACGCCTGAGAGTTCTCCTTAACATTCTCAAAGGCGTGTAAAGTCTGCCAATCCGCACCTGGCCAGCGTGGTGGACTATAGCCAAACCCTTCTCATATTGAGAGGAGGCCCGTGCTCTGTAGTGAGCCGGTAATGGGTTGATCATGATGATGATGATGATGATAACAAATGCGGAAGTTTGTTTGTAGGTGTTTATGTTTGTAACTCCTCGCCAGAACTACTGAACCAATTTGGCTAAAATTTTAAATTGACATTTATTATCACATAGACTTTTATCCCGGGGTTTTGTATAATACTGAATTCCCTTGAATTTGTTTATGAGATACAACTATAGCTAAAAACTATCCTCGAATTTAGATTATTTGAGGAAAGGGAGCAAAAACGGAAAAAGACATGCGATAATCTTTCCTTAAAAACATTGCTTACCAATGTAATAATGTCCAAGTTTTTAAAAACCCTTTATCTCGTCTTTTATATAAAGTCGCGGGCGTCAGCTAGTTACTTATAATTGACAGATCAAAAAAATTGCAATTTTCTCTTTTTTTTTCTGTTAGCTGCACTTGTTCTTGTTCATAAAATAATTTTTGAATTTAAATTTAATAATTGGAAAGACGGAAAACCTTTTTTTTTTATTCCACTGCAGCATTTGCTATCTGTCAGTCCTCTGGTGGTAAGATGCAGTCTAAGGTGGTAGCGGGCTAATCTGTTAGGAGTTTAGCAGTTTTATACGTATACTCCTTATTGTTTTCCTTGCGAGACATCGTGACGAAACGCTAAATCTTTAAAGGTACCGGCGAAAATTAGACATGACAAATTTCTTAACTGTCCCTGCCGGGAATCGAACCCGGGACCTTCCTTTTATAGGACTAAACCGCCAGTGAGGTCGTTTAAAGCACTTCGAGATCCTGTTAGATATATTTTTCTTTATATACAGGTGACACTGGATTTAATGTTGCCTGGAGAGGATCTACCTCGCTACACCCTATACGTAGTGGATCAGAAGAAATCTCAGGCTATCAACAAGTATGCAGTGTTCATTGTACCACAGGGGAGGTGAGTGACTGATTATATAGAATGCAATTTCTTGCAAATTATTACAGAGATTATGTAGATATCTTCTGTGATAATATACATAGCATTAAGAAGAAATTATGTACACTTGGGTGAATAAAATTACTGACTAACTTATTAGTAAGTAATTTTATTAACCCTTTGTTTTGTTTTGTTTTGTAATCTTAGTTTAATGTTGTATGGTTATTTTGTGCCCTCCCCTTAAACATGTCAGGTCCACATCCAGGAGACTCAAGTGTAAATCTATTAATCTCAAGACTGCATTAAGGCTATTTTATACACTTGTAGTCAGTTTTGTGGACTAATAATAATAAATAAATAAATAAATTAGTAATCCAAAAAATATAATTTTGTTTTGTATACTACAAGTTAGCCCTTGACGGCTATCTCACCTGGTGGTAAGTAAGCAGTCTAGGATGGTAGCGGGCTAACCTGGTAGGTATGATCAACCCATACTCCTAATTAGTTTTTACGGGACATCGTGCCGGAAAGCTTAAATCAAATCATTTATTTTGCACAGACTGTGTCGGTATATTGGTGTTACATTAAATTAGTGATGCTTAACAATCTGCCGGGTAGGCATGCAAAAAATAATATTTAAAAATTTATGTTTATGGTCAATTAATAGTAAAATCGCTTTATCGCTTGGCGACACGTCTTTGACGGTAGGGTGGTAACTAGCCACAGCCGAAGCCTCCTACCAGACCAGACTCGAGCCGGGAATCGAACCCAGGACATCCAACTTTATAATGCTACAGCGCGCGCACTGCGCCACGGAAGTCGTCAATTCATACTGATATTATAAATTCTTATCTGCGATTTCACCTGATGGTATGTGAATAGTGGGCTATCATGTTAGGGGTACGATAAACCAATACTATTAATTCTACGCGTTATCGTGCCGAAACGCTAAGTCCCTTGGCGACTAGATGACTAGACTAGAACAATGGACCGTGAGCAGTTTAGAGGATTCACGCTCCTGCACATAAATTATCTAGTGAAGTTCACAACAGTTTTGTAAACGAAAGTACAGTTAAAAAGCCGTAATATTAGCAAGCTATATTAATCTGTGATAGCCTAATGGTTAGGACGCCCGCCTCCTAATCAGAGGTCGGAGGTTCGATCCCGGGCACGCACCTATAACTTTTCAGAGTTATGTGCGTTTTTAAGCAATTAAAATATCATTTGCTTCAACGGTGAAGGAAAACATCGTGAGGAAAGCTGCATGCCGGAATTTCTCAAATGCGTGTGAAGTTTGTCAATCCGCACATGGCCAGTCTGGTGCACTTTGGCCAAACCCTTCTCATATTGAGAGGAAACCCGTGCCCTGTAGTGATCCGGCAATGGATTGATATCATGATGATGATGATTATGATGATGATGATCAATATTACGCTTTAAGCGATACCACTTTTAAACATGGGCTATATGTCAGGTATATGAGGGCTGTAAAATTAGATTCCAGAATTGTTGTTTACGTTAAAGTGTTTTTATAGCACAAGATATTTATAGATTGTTTTTCACGCAAACTACGTTTTTGAGGTGAGCATCGCTGCTTGCTGGAGGGAGCTTTTTAGGAGTCTTGCAAACGATCTTTAAAATGGCCCACTAAATAATCTACTCGCTTATGAAAACAAAAGTGAACTATGTACTTTGTTAGTACATATTACTGTACTTATTATCTATAGCTTTTTACACCATGTGCCTAAAGGGGAGTAATAAATAAGAGACGGTTCAGTACCGCATAATTTGTACCCCCTATCCTATTACAATATACGATAAAAAAGCTTGGGTGTAAATTGCTCTAACTCCATAGCTAATTATAATTTATTATAGATTATGTGAGATAGGATTTGGTGATAACAAAAAAAAAAACCCGGCTATGTTTGTTGCGGGCTTCTTCTTAGGCCTCATAGCTTTAGTTTTATATTGGCGAGTGTATTTATCACCATCGCTTCACGAATATAAAATAATGAAGATTAATGTGATATATATGAACGATTCATAGATGCCTGTAATAGGTTTAAATGAATAAAACTATTTTGATTTGATTTATCTAATTAATAGGTAGGTAAAATCTCGAGAATGTTTATGTGTCACTATAACTTAGACCTTGACTGCAATCATACCTGGTGGTAAGTGATGATGCGATATAAGATAATAACCCGTGTTACCTATACCCATTATCGGTTTCTACGCAACATCGTACCGGAGCGTTAAATCGCTTGGCGGCAGGGTAATAAATAGTGTCCCACTAGACCAGATCAGAAAAAATCATCACAAATCATCATCGGGTGCCAATGTAGCGTCGCAAAAATATTGTAATAAGAACATATCTGCATTGTACACATTTATTTTTTCGTATCTTTGGAATACCTTCATCACCATCATCGATGTCCAATAGGTACTGGACCATACTCGTAGGTCCTTCACAGGGATTTCTGAATTCCACGGGTTTGTGTGTAGGTGCGACTGATTTGACGTCGTCTGTCAAAAAAGTATCTTTTCGGAAAGAGTGTTAATGACACAGAACGGTTGAATTCTCTCAACGCGTTGTATTTCGTCGAGTGCAAAGTGATTTACTCTGAAGATAAATATACGTGCGGTATTACGTGAACGTAGGTTTGCCAGATGAACCGAAAAACCTGGGACTAGCTCGCGAATAAGTGAAAAAAAAAAAAATTTTTTTCACTTGCACCCCATTGTCGCTAACAGTTGTCCGCGATTTCGTTTGCATTGAAATATTTATAGTGTTTGTGTAAGAATCGACGGTCTGACCCAAAATCTTTCCCTAGGGAACCGATATGTTTTCTGCGATAAGATGTAGCCTATTGACTATAATCTATCTCTGTGCTAAATTTCAGCCAAATCTGTGCAGGCGTTCTCACGTGATTTAATTACAAATATCCATCAATACACACTTTCCTATTTATAGTTGTAGTCAAATTTGATGAATTGATTTAGCTTGCCATAATTTTGTCTAAAGTTAGGATTTTGCAATTTTTAGTTGTCACATAGTGTAATATAATGAAGAAAAGCCAAAGGAATCAATTTACACAAGGTTACAAGACAAGATACATTTTTTATTCATAACAAATACCTATCGCTATGTCTTTAAAAAAGGTATATTTTCAACAGTGGACGTCCCGCAGGCTAAAATAATGATAATTATAGCTGTGTAATCTTTATTCAAATAGTCCTTAAAAAGGCACTTTTGACGCGTCAATAATTTACATAGTAGTTATTTCATGGTGATAACTATATTCGTAAACTTAAAACTAAAGCTATGAGAGTTCCAAACGCGCCCCGGTCTAAGAAGAAGCCCACAACAAACTTAGCCGGTGTTTTTCTTTTTTTCGTTATCACCATCTCACATAATGAATAATAAACTATAGTATTGTTTGCTTGATAAAAGTAGGTACACATCTAAAGAATATAAGACTCTGTTATTTTAATTTATTTTAAGTTTATGAATTTACATCAATAGGTGTGATAGTAATTTAAATATCACTCGCTTCAACGGGGAATGAAAACATTGTGACGAAACCTACACGCCTGAGAGTTCTCCATAATGTTCTCAAAGGCGTGTGAAGCCTGCCAATCCGCACATGGCCAGCGTGGTGGACTATGCTCAAACCCTTCTAATATTGAGAGGACCAATGGCCCAATGCATTGGCATAGTTGTACTGTGCGCCGTGCAATAGGATTTTCAAAACCAAATTTGGTTTCGCGAGCCATATTCGCTCTCATAATCGGCTCTAGCCAAGACCGCCGTTGACGGACACGTCAAGGAGGATCATATATTGAGAGGAGACCCGTGCCCTGTAGTGAGCCGGCAATGGGTCAATCTCGAACTTACATTGGGACTATCCTGCACGTCCTAAGTATGTGTCTGGCTATCCTACTGGTCGAAGTGTTTACAAACCCCCGCCTACCTGTTCGAGTACGTAGTCGACTTATTGCGTCCACACGAGTAAGTACCCTTACTGTGAGATTGCACACACCTCGCTAACGTCGATGTTATTCGAGCATCAAAATATCATATAAGACTAATTAGTTAAAGCCGTTACTAGCCGATGGGGTATTACAGTTTTAATTTAAATAAAAAACTCCAAAATCATGATCCTTAAAATCATTTCATCATCATGATCAACCCATTAACCGGCTCACTACAGAGCACGGGTCTCCTCTCAATATGAGAAGGGTTTGGCCATAGTCCACCACGCTGGCCATGTGCGGATTGGCAGACTTCACACGCCTTTGAGAACATTATGGAGAACGCTCAGGCGTGCAGGTGCATCCTCACGATGTTTTTCCTTCACCGTTGAAGCAAGTGAATATTTTAATTTTTAAAAACGTACATAACACCGAAAAGTTAGAGGTGCGTGCCCGGATTCGAACCGCCGACCTCTGATTAGGAGGCTGACGCCCTAACCTCTAGGCTATCACCGCTTAATTCAATTAATAAAATTAATTAATAATATTTAAGTTAATAGTCTTTCTGCTACTCGAAAACTAACGATGTTCGCGAGTTAAGCTCATTCGTACTAAAGGTGCAACAGTCCTGTGTAGTTTTTAGATAGTCGTCTGAAACGCTACCGGACAACCGTGTTTTGGAAAATTTGTAAATCATAATTTTTAAAGTCGAAAAATTTCAATCTTATTTTTCCTCAATTTGTTATCAATAGTGTGAGTACATAATTTAGTTTTCGAGTGATTATTAAGATATAGCGCATTGTTTCGTAATAAATGTATAATATTTTGGTGATTAGTGGATTTTTTTCGATAGTGAAATATTTGACATTTCGCACATCTAAAACGTACTGCTAAGAGTATTTATAATATATAGTGTATGTGTTGGTTACTAATCAATATAAGCCTTGTATAGTAACTACATGTGTGACCGACAAATATCAACTGCATATTAAATATAACTATATATAATTAAAATTACTTATTCATTATATTGGCCTATTGATGGATTTACTATTGTTTTTTTATTCATATATGATATACATTGTCCTAAATACAAATAAATATAATATTTGCCCGTCTTTTTAAATTGTCTCGTTGGTTGCGTGGTTAGCACACAAAATCCTAGGTTTAATTTCCGAGTATACCCAGAAATGAACTGAAAAAACTAATTGGTATACAGTTTTTCTGCCAGAAAACTCTTAATCCTCCATTCTTAGTCCCGAAATTATTAGTTTGGTCCACCTTCTTCCTCGGAGAGTACTTTAACTTTACTTTTGGTCGATTCTCCAGTGCTGCCTAGCGGACTGTTACGATTATATTAATTAACTAGCTGACGCCCGCGAATTCGTCTACGTTGAGTTACTGTGTTTGTTTGTCTTTCAATCACGAAGCAATAGATTACTAACCCGTATTACTTGAAATAATTACTAAACTAAAACAATTGGTGGGAGAAGTGGGAGGCGCCCGAGACGTGATGGCACAGTGGCATGCGCGTGAGCTGCGCGCGGTACTGGACAGTACTTGGACATTGCAACATTACTTTAGTTTTCTAAAATAAAAGTAGCCTAAGTTACTCCTTATTACATCAGCCACCTGCCAATAAAATTCCCGTAAAAATCAGTCCAGTCATTTCAGAGATTAGCCGGAACAAACAGACAGACAGACAAAAATTGTAAAAAAATGTTATTTTGTTGTATGTACCGTATACATATTCATATGCATGTAGTAAAATACGGTTATTTCAATATTACAAACAGACACTCCACTTTTATTTATTTGTATAGATGATAATGATAATTATCAAGTTTTTTAATACATGAGGCGCAAGACGTCATCATTAGGTCTGCTACGGAGAAATTCATGACGAAATAATCAAATTAGTAACGATTTGTAATGATTTTGGGCCTATCCGGGAAACAAACTCGCTAGTCATAAGTAGTACATTTTTTTTTTATTCACCACAAGTTAGCCCTTGACTGCATCTCACCTGATGGCAAGTGATGATGCGGTCTAAGATGGTAGCGGGCTAACCTGTTAGGGGTATGGTAAACCCATACTCCTAATTGGTTTCTACACGACATCGTGCCGGAAGGCTAAATCGCTTGGCGACACGTCTTTATCGGTAGGGTGATAACTACCCACGGCCGAAGCCTCCCACCAGACCAGACTCGAGCCGGGAATCGAACCCGGGACCTCCAACTTTAAAATGCAACAGCGCACGCGCTGCGCCACGGAGGTCGTCAAAAATCAAATGAGCGTCGTAAATCTAAGCTGTCAGAACGCACTGCATCCGTCACGTCACAGTCACGGGAAATTACACAGAACAGACTTGACACGACTTACGCGGAACGTTTTACTTGTTTTTGCATTCGAGTAATAATGTACTGTCTTACAGATGGCTTCGCTAAATAAGTTTTTGTACGAATTTAGTCTTAACAAATATGTTACACGCTGCCCCGTGCCTTGGAGAGCAAGTTAAACTGGCCGTTACGTGCTCTCAAAGCTCGTTAAAGTCCACCAATCTGCATTGGCGCATTTTTGTGGGTCTATGGTCTAAAACCTCCAACAAGAAATCAATATTGTTTTAAAGTAAACCTAATAATAATCTATGAATCTTCCATATAATGTATTTTCCATGCTTTTATTTCTTGAGTTGTTGGTAATAACTACATTTGTCTCGATAAGTTCACTAAAGCTAAAGGTTCCAAACGCGACCAGGTCTAAGAAGTACACGACAACCTAAGCCGGGATTTTATTTGTTATCACCATCTTACATAATCAATAATAATTATAAACAATTCACACCTATGTTTTTTTAGTTTATATAATCATTAGTTGAATTAGCAATGGGCGGGGCACAAAGCTCGTAGAACCGATGGAAGTTGGGGTACCAAGGTGCTGGAATGGCGACCCCCCACCGGTAAACGTAGCGTTGCCGGCTTAACCCATCCTCCTAATTATTTTATACTCGGCATCATACCAGAACGCTTAAACGCTTGGCGGTATGTCTTTGCGAGTCACCAGTACAGACTTGTGAAGGGAATCGAACCCAGGATCTCTCACTTTATAATACGACACGCCACAGACGTCGCGGGCCACGGATGTGTTGCGTGACGATATGGATAATGGTTAATATATAGAATGAATATGTAAAGGGAAGTCACCTTAAATAAATTCCAGCGCACCCAGATACTGTGCTAATAAATTAAGAAACAACCTACAAGTCTTAACCTACGTTAACATACGAATTACAAAAACATTATATTCTCGTTTCCATTGTCTGTCAAAATATATATGTGCTTATTAGGAACAATTAGAAACATGTCTGACTAGCTGACGCCCGCGACTTCGTCTGCGTTGAGTTAGCGTCTGTGAAAGTGTTTGTTTGTCTTCCAGACACGAAGCAATGGATTACTAAACCGACGACCTTGAAATAATTACAGGATAAACATTAAAGTATCTCATTTCTAACAAAAAAAAATAATGAGTGAAATCGGAGTACCCCTTTATGAATTACAACTAAATACACATTTTGACATTCATCCCCTCTCCCTAGGTAACTTGAATTCTTGAATTCCGGGTTAAAAGCTATCCTTTATGTTGAACCGGAGTATCAGCTACTCCTATACCAAATTTCATTCAAATCTATCCAGTAGTTTAGGCATGATGCGCGGCCAAGTTACAGACCGACAGAGAGACAGACAAAAACATAAAAATAAATTGTTTTGAGCTCAGTATCGATAGTAAAGCATCTTCCAATTAAAATTTTCAAATTATATTTAATGTACAGAATTCGACCTATTACAGTTTTATTATATTATAGACTAGCTGACGCCCGCGTTGAGTTAGTGTGTTTGTTTGTCTTTCAATCACGAAGCAATAGAGATAACTAACCCGTATTACTTGAAATAATTACTAAACTAAAACAATTGGTGGGAGAAGTGGGAGGCGCCCGAGACGTGATGGCACAGTGGCATGCGCGTGAGCTGCGCGCGGTACTGGACAGTACTTGGACATTGCAACATTACTATATTTTTCTAAAATAAAAGTAGCCTAAGTTACTCCTTATTACATCAGCTACCTGCCAATAAACGTCCCGTAAAAATCGGTCCAGCCATTTCAGAGATTAGCCGGAACAAACAGACAGACAAAAATTGTAAAAAATGTTATTATGCTGTATGTACCGTATACATATTCATATGCATGTAGTAAAAAACGGTTATTTCAATATTACAAACAGACTCTCCAATTTTATTTATTTGTATAGATGAAGACTTATTTGACTAAAATAAGCCTTGCCTCCAATTTAAATGTTATACGTGAAGTTATACGGCGCTGACGATCAGCACGATCAACAATAACAATCAAGTGACATGAATTATCACATCTTGCACCAAAATACTACATTTAATCTCTACCCTTAGTATGAATTTTGCTTGCTAAAGAAAATCGATTTCGAATACTGAAACACTAATATAAAATGAAGATGGATTAACATACAGATAGCTATTATAACATAGGCGTCCGCAACAAAATAGGGTTGGAAAATTTGACGAAAATAAAACATAACGTGTTAAAACGTAGATTTTATTTATAACTTAGGAAAATTAAACTGAAAGGAAAATTAAAGAATAAAAACACAGATAAAATACGTGTACGAAAGGCGGCCTTATCGCTTGGTAGCAATTGTTTTGCAGTACATTCGGTATGGATAGAATTCACGAGGTCGTTGGGTAATTGTGTATTCATTCATCTAGGGTTAATCTAAGGTTAAAGGGGCTTGATTGCGTGCTTCGGTATCATGAACATGTGGACTTGTTCAGGCGTACATTCGGTGCTGATTCTTGCTGTAGGCGTAAAGACCGACCGAAGTTTTGATATAAGGTCGCATAGGTCCATATTGCCATTACTTTATAATGTTTAATAGGTCTACTTCTGAAATGCAGAATAAATCCAATGCATTCATTTCCGCTTCAAGAGATTACGTTGCCATTGGTCGGCCATTCTTCCGTTTGCCTCCCCCGGGTAGGCCATTGATACTATTCGGGACGCCGGATGTTCGGCGTAAAGGATGGCTTTTACATTCTCTGCCCCAAATTTTAGTCTAAGATTAGGGTATCCTCATATGTCTCTTAGGGTTCATTGCAGTGCTTCGATACTCGATAACCCTCTACGAAGTACAAATCTCATACTAAAGGTACTGTGGTGCTCGATTCGCTCGGTCAATAAATATGAGAGTTGGCGCACCATTGCCAATCATATATCGCTCCAAGCAAGCGTAAACAAACAACTAATAATATCAGCAATTCTAAATTCACCCGGCATAATAAGGAGGCCTTGCCAAAGCTGCCATCGTGTTATTGTTGCTTTTGCGACCGCATTGCAGTCCAGTCGCCATCGCGATCCAACACTGGATTCTTGAATGCAGAACGCATGTTTATTTTTGAGGCGTCCGTGATTCATACACGTTGCATTGACGAGGACTATTTCTGGATAGATATTATCTCATGTCATAATATTATTCGGGTCTTGATTTCGAATTTTGAGTTAACTATGTAGTTTCGTATCCGAGAATTATATCGCCAATTAAAATATCAAACATCGTGAGGAAACTGCTTGCCTGAGAGTTCTCCATAATGTTCTTAAAGGCGTCTGAAGTCAAGGAATCCGCACATGGCCAGCGTGGTTGACTATGGCCAAACCCTTCTCATATTGAGAGGATGAGGACCCTGCTCTGTAGTGAGCCGACAATGGATTGTCCATGATACTACGCAGATAGTCAGCAGACTATGTTCATTATGACATAACTGTTGACTATGCGTGACAGATAGTCACATAAGTAGTTGGTTGGTACCTTGTGGTAAGGTTGTTGAATTTGAAATCCCTGAATTTCAACAGCTGAACTTTAGGGATTTTCAAATTCAACAATCATGCGTTGCTAGTTCTAAACCTGTCTTATCCTGAGCCAAAAAGTATCGTATGTCCAGAATGGAAGTTATCAAAACTTCTTCAAGGTCAACCGATGACACCGGTTACTGAGCCGTTGGCATCGGTTGTCCTTAGGGGGTAAAAATAATTAGATAGTCATAAAGTCTATTATGCATACGGTCTGCAATGATAATCTAATTTATAAAGAAGTGTCTTCTAGAAAACTTCTTTGCTTTTCCACTACAAATTAGCCCTGTAATCTCACTGTTTAGTGATTATGCAGCAAAATATTTTAGCGATCAAACCTGTTTAGGGCTGGGCAGTTACGTTAAACCCAAAACCGTATTCGATATCAACGAGACACCGTGAAAGGCTGTTACATTTTTATCAGTAGAATTGCTCCTGCTACAAAAGAGCAGAGAAAATTAAAAAAATGTATATTCCCAATTGAAAGAACAGAGATCTTAGGATAGCGTCAAAAAATTTTTAGGTATAAATAAAATTTCTCTTATTGTAGGGAATCGGAGTGGCTGTTCGGCACTCCAGCGGGAAGAAGACAGCTGCAGGACTCAGCTCGCTTCGGCAGGCTAGTGGTGGCCGTGCTGCGACGTGGCCACTTGTTCGAGAGCCTGGACGCAGTCAAGGAGGAGTTGGCACACTCCGCCAAGATGCTAGTGCCCAACGGATTCACTGGACAGGTGACTGGAAATAACAAGTTGATACAAATTTAACCAAAGGCCATCAAATTACGTCACACGTTTACGGTGGCGAAGGGTCATCAAAGTGGGACGTCGTGTGGGAAGCTTTATGATATCACATGTATAAATACAATGTATTAAACTGTCAGAATCCGCTAACTCAATTATATTAAGCAAAATGCGGCCTACGCCTAAAAGCGCGTGCGCTGTCTCATTATAAAGCGGGTTCTGGGTTCAATTCCCTGCTCGAGTCTGTTCTGGTGGGTGGTAAATACTTACATTCTCTTGGATAAAACATAGCCTATACATATTGGCTATGTTTTATATAGATGTATGCAGGCTTTAATTGGGAATGACACATTCAATTCCGATGTTATACATAATATTGAATTTAACCAATTCATACCTACTTATTATTCACGTAGTAGTATTCACCACAAGTTAGCCCTTGATTGATCCCACCTGATGGTAAGTGATGATGCGGTCTAAGATTGTAGCGGGCTAACATGTTAGGGGTATGGTAAACTCATACTCCTAATCGTGCCGGAACGTTAAATCGCTTGGCGACACGTCTCTGTCGGTAGAATTTCATTTCAAAAGAGGTTTTTTTTTTTAATCACTACAAGTTAGCCCTTGACAGCAATCTCACCTGATGGTAAGTGATGATGCAGTCTAAGATGGTAGTGGGCTAACCTGTTAGGGGTATGGTAAACCCACACTCCTACTTGGTTTCTACGCGACATCGTGCCGGAACGCTAAATCGTTTGGCGACACGTCTTTGTCGGTAGGGTGGTAACCAGACACGGCCGAATCCTCCCACCAGACCAGACTCGAGCCGGGAATCGAACCAGGACCTCCGTCTTTAAAATGCAACAGCGAACGCGCACCGCCACGGAGGTCGTCAAACTTACTTATATTGGAAATGCGATATGCTGCTTGTTGCCCATTTTCGGCTCAACCGAACTTTATGTTTGGCGCAGATATAGCTGGCATCGCGGAGACTGACCTAATATAACCCCGGATAAACCTATATAAACCTATTTATTCAGTGCTATCCTGGGGATTGCGATTACACAAAATGAATTTACATTCAAGAATTTGTGGGACTATGGGCCTCATAAGAAGGCTCAGAGTCACTCAACGGGCGATGGAGAGAGCTATGCTGGGAGTATCTCTACGTGATCAAATCAGAAATGAGGAGATCCGTAGAAGAACCAGAGTTACCGACATAGCTCAGCGAATTGCGTTGAAGTGGCAATGGGCGGGGCACATAGCTCGGAGAACCGATGGACGTTGGGGTCCCAAGGTGCTAGAATGGCGACCCCGCACCGGTAAACGTAGCGTTGGTCGACCCCCAACAAGGTGGACAGACGACATCAAACGAATCGCAGGGAGCCGCTGGATACAAGCGGCCCAAGACCGTGGCCATTGGAACTCCCTACAAAAGACCTATGTCCAGCAGTGGACGTCTATCGGTTGAAGTGATGATGATGATGATGATGATTTGTGGGACAAATTATGAATACATACTAATATTATGTATGCGATAGTTCGTGTTTTATGTTTGTTACCCACGTTCGGCTCAACTACTTTATAGCTGACATTCTATAAAATGACATGGATATTTTATCTGGGTAATACATCCCGGCTGCCATCTATGGGCGGCGGAATTGGGAAATCCATGTGTTTGAAAATGGCCTAATGCTTGCTTCCAGATGCCGTTCCTATCACTGGGAAGCGACGTGGGCCGCCGCGTCAAAGTCCACGAGGGCTCCTCCAAGGTGTCCGGGGACTACGTGGTTGAGGACGTGGACGTGGAGGGCACCACGTACCGCCGCCTAGTGTTCCTCGACAACCAGTTCCTGGTACAGTCGGAGGCTAAACTGAAAACAGGTGAGTCATATTCGCAGGGGGCATTATATAATACAACCAGTTCCTGGTACAGTCGGAGGCTAAACTGAAAACAGGTGAGTCATATTCGCAGGGGGCATTATATAATACAACCAGTTCCTGGTACAGTCGGAGGCTAAACTGAAAACAGGTGAGTCATATTCGCAGGGGGCATTATATAATACAACCAGTTCCTGGTACAGTCGGAGGCTAAACTGAAAACAGGTGAGTCATATTCGCAGGGGGCATTATATAATACAACCAGTTCCTGGTACAGTCGGAGGCTAAACTGAAAACAGGTGAGTCATATTCGCAGGGGGCATTATATAATACAACCAGTTCCTGGTACAGTCGGAGGCTAAACTGAAAACAGGTGAGTCATATTCGCAGGGGGCATTATATAATACAACCAGTTCCTGGTACAGTCGGAGGCTAAACTGAAAACAGGTGAGTCATATTCGCAGGGGGCATTATATAATGTATGTCGTTTCTTTATACACTACAAGTTAGCCCTTGATATCTCACGTGGTGGTAAGTGATGATGGTAACGGGCTAACCCATTAGGAGTATGACAAACCCACGCTCTTAATTGGTTTACGCGACATCGTGCCGGAACGCTGAATCGCTTGGCGACACGTCCTTGTCGGTTAGGTGGTAACTAGCCACGGTCGAAGCCTCCCACCAGAAGAAATTCGAGCCGAAAATCGAACCCAGTACCTCGAACTTTATAATGCGACAGCGCACGGATGTCGTCATAATAAGTTGTTATGACGACATCCGTGCGCTTAACATTAAGGTTACCGACCCCCGATGCCACCTGGAGAATTGGTGTCGTCGGCTTATGTTTGATATAATCTTGATATCGCCAACATGTCAGCGGTTTTTGCAACTTGTCTGGTGGAATACTTTGTTTCAGTTTGCCATAAAAGTGATAAATGAAAAAATCTGCATGCACTTTAGACATAGAAGTGAGGCATGTCATAGAAGTGAAACATCCTTAGTAAACTGCCTGCCCCATTATTAGCCAGAAAAATGCCAGCCCCATTATTTCCTAAACAAATAACAAACAAACTTATAACTAAAACAAAATTATAAAAAAACCTCCTAACAAAACAGACACAAACTACTTCTGAAGATGTTTCCTAATACATGAAACTTTTAATGTGGTAATTTGAAGCTTTAAATTTAAATTCTTACCCTCATAAGTGAAAATAAAATAAACAAACACCTTTGATTATGCTTTTCGGTTTATTTTTGCAGTGAAGAGAAAAAACAAATCGAAGCAAGTGGTGGACTTTGGCCATATAACTCTGTATCACGCCTTTATGTCGGCTGGAGTGCAACTCAGCGACAGTCAAAAAGTGGCCGTGCTCGGATTAGGAGGTGGCAGCCTCTGTATGTTCCTCAAGAAATGCTTCGATGATATAAAGGTAAAATTGTCACTATGACCGAATAGTTTCGATCCCATCCGGGGTTCCTATTCATAAGCTTGCTCGCGAACAGCACAAACTGTGTTGAGTGTGCGCGGGAAAGCTCAAATTCAAATGCGTCCGTTCGGACGGAATATTCACTAGAGTATTATTTAAGATAATATGAATTTACCCTGGGTTTGAAATCTGAAGGATCAAAAGTATAATTTATAGTAGTATTGTGTAAACAAGATTAATTTTTTTTTTTGTATTTAAATTTATTTTTTCATGTATCTGTTTTTTTTTATTTCTGTATTTTTTTGTCCCTGGAGACAACCTGGTTGTGATCAACAAAGGTTTAATTAAACAATAAACAGCAAGTATAATTTGCTATATTCCTCCGACAACCGGGAGATTTGTATAATATATATAATTGTATAATTTGTATAAAAGTAAAGTCCTTTTCGCGCTTGTGAAGTTAACATCTCCTGAGGATGATCCGGTGTCGGGTCGAAACGTGCGTAGAGGTTCTAGTGGAAGATTTTGTGTGGTGTTATATTATACAAATCTCCCGGTTGTCGGCAGAATATAGCAAATTAGACTTGCTGTTTATTGTTTATCATGGACTTCCGCAAAGTAACGGCTGCTTCTATTCATTAAAGGTTTAATTTTGTTATGGATAGTATAGCCTGGAGTTCCGCAAAATATCTTATTCTATACAAACTTAGCAGACACTCTTCATGTTGATTTCACATTGTAGGTGATAGCGGTGGACCTGGACGCCGCCATGCTAGAAGTCGCCAAGAACCACTTCGAGTGCGAAGTGGACGAGAAGCTCGAGGTGCAGATCAAAGATGGGCTCGACTTCTTGAAAGATGAAGTGGAGAGTGGTAAGAGTGGTGACGTGATTTATTTTCTGCCAGTTCCGTTTGATCGTATGGCTTCCTTGTTTGCTCGCACCTATAAATACTAAACTTGGAACTTATATTTATGGAAAATGTTTAGCCTAAAACGTTTCCAGACCTGCTGAAATGCGAAAGTTGCAGCGTGAAAAAATTATAAACAAACAAAGATACTTTCGAATTCTTGGTACAGTAGGTTTTTAAGGATAAAACGTATCCAGTGTGTACCCAAAACCAAGAATCTCTTGGAATAAAATTTCATCAAATTATTTTAAGCCATCTTAGCACGAACTTAAATACAGTCCAGATCTATAGGACCAATTAGGAGCGTGGGATTACCATACTCCTAACAGGTTAGCCTGCTACCATCCTACACTGCATCATCACTTACCACCAGGTGAGATAGCCGTCAAGGGCTAACTTGTAGTGTATATAAAAAAAAAAAGGGTTCGTGCATTTTACGAAATAGCTTACACATATCTAATTCGTAATTTAATTTTGGCGTTTTTAATATCTATGCACTTCAATAACGGGAAGTACTCTCATGAATTGTTGTGAACTACCCAATTTTATCCTATCGCTGCAGAAATATATTTCATCCCCAACACCAAGGTACCTGATATTTCTCTACCACGAATAAATTAATAGACTTTCATTGTGCAACTAACAAAAGTACACCAAATATTACTGACTACTACTAATTTGGCTTCATACAGAGCGATAAGTTACCAACATCGTATATCGAGACCAAATTATCTCTCGCGCACTTGCAAATTTCGAAACCACCCACGAAATCACCCGCCTACGGCGTTCCCTCAATACTACGATTTAGGGTTGTTATTAACAATGACGAATAATGCAAATTTCCACACCAGCTTTTTATATATGTACTTATAATAAAATTTTAAATGGACAATTCTTCTATTCGTATACTAAACATCTTGGGTGGATTTTAAGGTCACCAGTACGGAGCGGTGTTGTTCGACATGGACAGCAAGGACCGCACGCTGGGGCTGTCGTGCCCTCCACGCCAGTTCCTCAACGATGACGTGCTACAGCAGGTCAACCGAGTGTTGACCAATGATGGTGAGCCGCTCCTTCATACAATTATCGGATAATAATGTATAATCTAATAATTTAACGTAGATTCTATTAAATTATAAAATATTTTGAAATAAGTTACTGACAATATCAGCAAAGAATAGGTACCTACAGAAAACGCATAAAAGCATACATAATCTATTTGTGATGACTAAACAACATACACAAGAAAATATATTAAGCATAGAAAAAAGTGGATGGACGATAACTCAGTGGGGTTTCAGTTGGTTTGAGCTGTGAAAAGTAGATTTATCAATGATAGGGTAACGCTGTCTTCATTTTGGGGGCCTCTATATCCCTCACTTCGTGTAAAGCGCGAGAGAAGTAATCTAAAACATTGCATTGCCCATAACTTGAATGATCTACGCTTTAGGCCTTTTGGAGTGGAGTTCTCATTGAAGTTCGTTAGTATAAGATTTGAATTCACAATCGTAGCTGTCGTTTTATAACACAGCATCATAGTAAATTGAAACGTATGTACCTACTTTTAAACCTCCAATTCGTCGGCACCCGCACAAGTTTGTTAGTTAAAAAAGGTAGTACGGAAAATGCATCTCTGAGCTGAAGTCATAAGGTCCATTTTACTCCGACGTTATAGTGTCTCGATACTCGAAAGCGCCTCAACGATTGCAGGTGTGAATCTTATACTAAGGTTACATTGGATCAACTAATTCTCTCACTTGTACCTAATAGATGAGATCTGTGTATCCAGCTATCATATTGATACTTACAAGATATCCATTTACTTCTAGGTCACTTCATTCTGAATCTGGTCTGCCGGGACGCTAGCCTGCAAGAGACTATAATGTCGAACCTTAAGAAACATTTCAAACATTTAGTGACTGTCAAACTGTATGAGGAGGTCAACGAAGTGGTGTTCGCGACCAACGCGAGTAGACCATACTCTATGGAAGGCTTCGAGGAGGCCGCGCGTAAACTCAACGCGTCCGCAAGAGAACGGAACTTGGTCAAAATCAAGTGTGTGGACCTGAAAGACTTTTTGCAATCGATTACCATCGTTTCATAGTAATAGATGTACAGCAGATGTGTTAATGTAGGTTCAATGTACGGCGTAATAGACTTGGAGACGATTTTGCGCTGGTCGTAGTAAATGTATGGCGTTTCTATCGGTGCAAACGCGAAACGCGAAGTGGGTTGAGCTACACCCAATCTTGTTATATTGTGATGTCGGTTGATGGGTTTGCAGTGTGATATTAACTCTGCAGATTGATTTGTTATGTTAAATAAATTGAAAATTTGTATTTTATACATGTTATAAGTAAAGGCCATCGAAAATTACCAACTGATTTGACGATACTTGGACTATGTTATGGGATACAAAAGTCAAAGTGCAATTTCTTACATACGAAATGGCAAAGCTGAACAATTGATTTCGAAGATATCCAGTATTACTGTTTTTATTCCACATAAGCGATAAAACTGCATAATGAAAAGAGAAAGTTATCAGATTTTTACAATCGGCAGGTTTCCCCTGGGGAAATAAACTTGATGTATTTAACAGCTGTCAAATGTATTTATATTCGGCCGTTTTTCAATATGATAGTATTTTTATCAACTTATTTAACGGGTCCATCGTATATAAAAGTTGGTAATTTGCGGTGAACCTGATAGGATTTTTGAAATAAAACTACACACGAAATAAAATTATGCATTTAATGCCATTTCTTTGTTTCCCTCTCGACTGTCCGTACGTGTATTATACTGGCATTGTAGCAAAATTAAAAAAAAAAAACTGTCAAGCGGGCGACGCGCCCCCGCGCTCTGGGTTCCGTAGCCACATTCAGAAATTTTTTCAAAAATTATACACAGTTAATTTTGCAAACAGTTTGTATGATAAGTTTTAAGGATAAGCAAGCGTCTCACCGTAAGCTCACCGTGAATATGTATTTCAATATGGATGAAAAAATTCCATACAAATTCGACAGAGTACCGCCCTGGCGGTACGCTTGCTTACTTCCGAGTTGACATCAAGACCTCATTTTGCTTAGATTTATGAAATAAAACGTGACAACGTTATGAGTCTGACTTATTACACAATATAACCAACTTAAGGTAGACTTTGACAAAAACCACGCTCCATATTTCTAAGCCTTAGGGCTTCCTAAGTGACTATAGAGCTAGCTTTTTTTTTTTCAGTTCGGAGGATCAATAAACTCCATGATACTGTAGTGAATTTGGACGACCTCTGGTGCAGCAGTGAATTCCGTGACTCGTCAATGAAAAAAATTCGATTTTTTTAGATTTTTATTTAGCTCAACCGCTGAACGGATATTGATGAATTTATTTTAGTTCGCAAAAAAAAAGTGATATATATGAACAATTTATAGATGCCTGTAATAGGTTTATATGAATGAAGATATTTTTGATTTGATTTGCACCTGACACTGTTCCACTGTTTCAGCGAGATTTAAAAAAAACAAACAAACGAGGTTAAATTTGCAGGTAACAGTTAGTTTAATTTAAATGCGAATGCAAATTACATGCCAAATCCGCCAAATAAAAGGAAAAATACAGATTGAAAAAAAAAACAAATGTAGAGGCAAATCCACATGACGTTGATTGTGTTACTCCACAGTCTCCGTCAAGATTAACAGGAAGTAAATAGTGGACGAAACTGCTCAACAGATAGAAGCAAATCATTATTAATGGTTGAGAAAATATTTAGATTTTTCTGTTTGTCAATAGTTAACAATTTTAATTTTCAACGATTAGTTTGAACAATAGCAGTTTTAATAATTTTATAGCCAATGGATTGTAGATTGCGAAATGAACTAAATTGGTAGGTGTATAACGCTGACCTTCTCACACTGTATCCTGTAAAGGATAGATCTATCCTAAAATTCGGCCTTACTGTCTTATTCCGCTGCTTTGCACTCGGTCTAGGATTTCCACAAGAATTGAATGTATACTCTTTGATCCTACTATACACATAAGTAACGGACCCTTTACTATTATGACATATCATATTATGGAAACACTTGAAACGATTTTGTTACGCCGCACAGACAAATGGTCATAACCAAATTATAGGGATTTCGATACATTTGGCTACGTAACCCTAAAAAACGAAATAGCATTAGGCATCCTAATTTATCACAATTTGTTTATCTATAGAACACTATAGACGAGTACTAAATACACAATATACTTTATACAATAATTTAAATATTAAAACTTAATTTTGATAAACGTACAATAGTTACACGATTCATTAATAATTAATTAAGCACAGTGACATTTATATAAAACACAAATAGTCAGCGGCCCTTTGGATGGAAACGCACTTTCGACACGCGATATTAATGTTTGTATTCTGTGGTGCAACACCCAACATAGAGTTGCGGATTAAATACCAGAGAGTAATGGATTTACTTTAGTTTGTTAAGTTTGTGTTGACGTTTGGAAAATTAAAATTAATTATAAATAATACACGACTTTAATACGAGCAACGGTAGGTCCGTTTTACATTAACAGTGAATTTAAAAATACTGATAAAACACTAGAATATACTATATTGACAGAATAATAGACACAAAATGCAACGCGTGTTACAAGTCAGTTTCCACCGTTATTCGGTGACATTTAAACCGTAGTACATTCACAACTGTTCTTTATAACAATTATAACGAAAGAGTAATAAGTAAAGTCAGTTAATAAAAAAGCAAATTGAATTTACAAAATCAGACTTGTCAGTTTAGTTTGATACAATTTTCAACACAATTTCGTTATTACGATTTCAATGTCACAGATAAACAGGACCATGTTCTTAAAATACTTTTTTCAATATATTTTTAAAACTTTTCTTCTTTTTGCCTCCACTTTCACTATCTGGGTGTCCATTTTGTGAGATATCCGTTGATTCCGACCAAAGGCTGCCTGTTGGCGATTCGGATGCCGCTTTTTTACTTAGTTTCCCGTTAAAAATCGGCTCCACAGTCCTTACCACAGGACTCGGTGTGCTTCTGCTGCTTTGACGGTTGAAGGTCCTTAAAAAAGCCGGTGAGGACAATCGCCTAGTTTTCATAGTTTTCGTTCTCAAATTATTGAAGAACGAACCGTTATTGGTTTTTGGTAACTCTTTTACTTTATTCTCGATAAACTCCTTTGGCTCCGAAACGGGCGCGAAAAATTCTGCCTCATCTAACGTTATGGGGTTTTCTTGCAGCTCCATTACACAATCATTAGACGTTGCATTTTCTTTAACTTCAGCTCCGGAATTTCCGTGAACTATCATGGAGATTTTTCTTCTCCTATTCTTTCTAGCAACTTGCCATTCTCCAGAGTCCAGGTCGTTTTCCATTTCGTCCGATTGCCTCACAATCTGGAATGCTTCCTCGCTTGGTCTTCTCTTTTTAGCAGAAGGAGTTGCATGCCCACTGACACCTTCCACCGATTTTCTTCTTAACTTATCCTGCTTCTTCTTAGTCTTCTTTGGAATAGGTACTAGAATAGATTCTGGTTTCTTCTTCTTCGATATATAATAAAATGCTATTATGATAATTATTGATTGGTATATTAAAAATTTAAAAAATGTAAGATTACCGAACCAACTATTGCTTTCCTCAATTACCGTTTCTAGCGTTATGGTCATTTGTGCAAGTTTATCTTGGAGTACTGTCATCTGATCCAAATATTTTTGTTCTCGCTCGTTGCTCTTTCTCCTTTCCTCCGACATTTGTAGTATTGTCTTTTCAAATGACTTTTGCATTTCTTCCACTTGCTTCTTGTACCTTCGACTCAATTCTTCAAGGTATTGACCCGACAGAGACATGTTCCTTTCAAGCGTCTGAAATTAAAAAACAGTTTTATTATTAGACAGAAAAACACTATTTGGAAATCTGGTCTTTCAAATAGAGCTGCTATGTTCATTTTAATTAGATTAAATAGCTCGACATTAGCACTACATTGAATAAAATAGTAGTTTATAAATTATCAACGATTCATATAATGTTTTTATTTCAAATGTCTGTTATAGACCCTCTTGCAGAGTTAACACATAATTTTGCTAGTTTAAACACATAATATATACTATTAGAATCTGTTTAGAAACTGAGTATTTCTAAAAAGAAGCCAAGTTAATGTCAGTCTTTTAAGTACTGGCCCTTTGGTTGCTATTTGAAACCTTATAAACGGAAAATAAATTTTATTTTTTATAGGTATTGAAAATTAATATTACAAATAACCTACCTTCACTCTATTCGACAGTCTCAAAAATACTGATTCTTTCTGAAGACTCGCTTGTGCCTGATTTTGATTCAACGCAGCATGGGTGCCGGATGGAGTTGGATCAACCGCGATTTGGTCCAATTCAGATATAAAACTGTCCGATTCGATAATCACTTGGTCAATAATTTCATCGCCTACACTTACAGTATCTTTTGGTCTGTCCAAGTTTAAATCTTTCCCATTTTTTATCTCAATCTTTGGACTATCTAGGTTTTCATTTTCATTTTTCTCATCCGCATGTTTTTCTTGTGGTACAGGGTCTACTTGCGGTTCTGGCAAAGATTGTTTTTCTTCATCGCTTGATTGTGAATCTTCTATGCTAATGTCTTTTTTATCTTTGTCATCTTTAGGTAACTCTATCGGAGCATGCTCATTTTTTTGTTCAGGTACAATTATTTTATCATCTGGCTGAGCGGTTTCATTTATTTTCTCATCCGTATCATTATCTTTAATCGGAACTAATTTAAGTTCTTGTTCAGAGTTAGTTTCCCTATTTAGCTTTTGCGGGGACTCCTCTGCAGTTATGTTGGAGGTAACATTCATTTCTGTTTCGAAGCTAGTGTTTAATACAACTTTTTTCTCTTTAATCGCGAGAATATTGCACAATGCTGCAATGTATTTAGGCGGGAAGAAAGAGTTTACATACGCTGCGCGTTCTTCACCGAACTCTATAGTCTTTGTACTTTTAAAATCTAAACCATAGTTCTGACATACACTTGTGCACTTTAATGTGTCTCTTAGAAATACTTGACGCACTAAACTGGTCAACTTGTCCGAACTGCAACTGAGCAGTTCATACACATCACTGTAAAGCGTTTCACTACAATTATCACACACTATTATATGGCTTGGTGAGCAACATTTTTTGTACATATTGTCCGTTGATGTATCGTTGTGTTCACTGGAAACGCTATTAGGAACTTCTGTCTTAACTAATGCTTGAGCAGCTTTCTTCATAATGGACATAACGGCATCTCGAGCGGAACCGAAGAGATTCTTTGACGGTTCCGCTTCAGCAGCAGGTACATCGGCAACGTCTATTATTTCATCTTCTTCATCTTCGTCTATATGAGCAGAGTGTTGAGAGCTTTCTTTTTCTAAAACTTCGAATTCCGAAGTGCCGTAAACTTTAAATAATGAAATTGGGCAATAGTGTTCCGAACCGTGATGCGATAACATTTCTACCCTGATAAATTTTCCGAATATTTGAGGGTACAAATCGAAACTTTGTACGTCTCTCATATCTTGAGCGGTGAACTGCCCCACGCTAGCCCATTCCCGAACAGGAAATCGATCGCTGAATCCCACAGCGATGTCTTTGGGCGTTGATGAAAATAGCTCGAAGTTTGCTATTTCGATCTTTTGTGCTTGGACAGCTTCACAAAGCTCTACTACGAACCAAATGCGACTATTACAGCTGTTGAGCATGTACTCATCTCTGTTTGGAGATAAAATAGAGCTAGCTGAACCCGCTTCAGGGTTGACGGCTACAACTTTAGCGCCACACGCGGGCGAAGCATAATTTTTTGATCGCAATTTAGTGTTTTTGCTGCTGAAGTTCGTATTACTATGACTAGGTTGACTGGAATGGTTCTGCACGGTATCCTGTTTTTCGGCCTCGGCTAATTGTTTTTGCGCCCACTCCGAGAAGGAGGGTATATCTTCTTGTGGCGTTTCTGGTTTTATTGGAATGTTTTCTTCGAGTGTTTCTTCTGTTTGAGATTCTTCTACGAGTTCCGCATCTTGCGGAGCAGGGGTGGTTTTAGGTGCGTCTTCCGGTTGTCTATCTTGAATAGGCTTTGCTTTGACTACGAGTCGTTGTTCCGTGCTGGATTTTTCCTTAACTTTTTGTTCTTTTTCCTCATCTTCGTCGCCTGCACCGTCGGCTATGGCAAAACTTGCTGTTTCATTGTGCTGTTCTGATTCGTTGGCGAACAAAAGTTCCTCTGGCGTTCTCAGATCCAACTTTGCGTTTTCTGCCAGCGAGATGAGTATTGGAGGTTGCCCCGTGTCAGGTAACCTGAAAATAAAAGAAAAATGTGAGCTTCTATCACAATAGTAACTGATGACTTATCTGTGCTTGTGTACTAAATATTATATATAGTAATAAGTAGTATTACGTATAAAGCCACAATGCAGGTCGCGGTTTAATTTCCCGCTATGGATCAATTTCTTAACTGCGTAAGACCTCTTACTTGGTGGTAGGCGTCGGTTGCGGCTAGTAACCACCCTATCGGCAAAGCCTTAACATTAAGTGGAACTATTACCACGTATAAACTAGTAAGTGTTTTATAAAGCTACCTTCTCTCTTTTCAGCTGCACGATTCAGTAATTCCAATAACCCAACAACTCGCCAATAGGCCGTCTTGGTACAAAACATTTAATTTGATAATCTACACTTGTTTATTGTATTCATAATGGTTAAAGAGAATAGGAATGCCAAGTTGTCAAGGGTTAAAAACTGTCAGATATATTCATAATAGTGGAAGGGGGGAGAGGTTTACTTGTACCAGATGAAATCCCAGCCAAAGTCAGCTTTGTAGCTTTTGTTTGTTTGCTGAAAGTTACAGGTTTTTAACGACCCTTAAGATCCGGGAAAAGGAAGCCCGGATCCTACATCTAAATATCTCGTAAATGTTAACAAAATACTGATATTGATTATATATGTGATGGGGATATTTGTTATTTTATTATTGACTAACGATACCTTTAGCAATGCCGACATCGATTAAAATCAAATTACAAGCCCGTAATAGATACATAGATCGTTAGAGCGGAAACTAGAAATACATGTACTAATTGAGTTAATTAATAAATCTATATTATATTGTTGGTGGTACCAACTACCTCACTGATCTGTTAACATGTTCACGAGAACGTAGATTCGATTCAAAAGCTCTAGCACACCTTTCATAGGTCGTGCGTGGCCTATGAGGGAGGTCCAGTCCAGTCCAGTTGTCGAATACGATAGGCAGGGTATGGGACATAATTATATATTATACCAAGAAGAAAACAGAATGCAGTTCTATCACATGATTTATTGATTTATCAGAAAAACTTAAATCCATAAAATCAATACTTATTAGAGATAGTCATGAAAAGAGAGAAGAAGTAATTGAACTAACATAACTACGGCCAGAAATGCAAGAACGGAATGATGACGTACTGTTCCCAAACGCAAAGTCTCCCCTTTACACGCGTATTATCTTGTGTTATAGACATACTAAGATATGTTACATATAAAAACCCCTGTGGTTTTTTCTGATAGTTGCTAACCTGTTTCCACCTGTTCTCTGCATGCAAAATTTGCGCTAAGTTTACAACTACTATACATTTGTATTTGCATTTTGTATTATGTGGTGTGTTGAGCAGTGATAGCCCAGTGGTTAGGACGTCAGCCTCCTAATTAGAGGTCGGCGGTTCGAATCCTGGCACGCACCTCTAACTTTTCGGAGTTATGTGCGTTTTTAAGCAATTAAAATATCACTTGCTTCAACGGTGAAGGAAAACATCGTGAGGAAACCTGCACGCCTGAGAGTTCTCCATAATGTTCTCAAAGGCGTGTGAAGTCTGCCAATCCGCAAATGGCCAGCGTGGTGGACTATGGCCAAAACCCTTCTCATATTGAGAGGAGACCCGCGCTCTGTAGTGAGCCGATAATGGGTTGAACATGATGATTATGTGGTGTACAAAATATATTCATTCATTCAAATACCACTAACAAAATTATGTTGACATTTAGGTTAGGACTGATAGGAAGCTAAACTATAAGAGATAATCTCTAAGTTACATTAAAAACTCATCTCCCTCGTCATATTTATTTCTCGGCTAAATAAAATATTTTTTTCGTTGACCATAAATCTCGATATGACGAAATTGTTAAAGTCAGATTTAGTAGCTATTTCCTTGCAACGGCAAATATTATTTCGCTACAATTTAAACGTGCAATAATCGTATATTTCGATTAAACTATGCTGGAATGCGAGTAAGCCGGTTTTCCGGTTAGGCTTTACCTCCTACCCACGCTTCACGTTTGAGGGAGTGCGTGAGTTGGTTAAAACTATTTACTTAGTGTTAAATCCCTGCCTAACTGGAAGAAAAGAGATCATTAATATGTTTGTAAATGATTTTTCTCCTGAGGAGGCTGATCTTTTATACCACGAAGCTCTGATACGTGGGTGAGGAGAAATAACTCTTGGCTTACGATTATTAAAGGATCGTTGGTCGAGTGACAATGCGTTTTCAACAGCGGATTACTAATAGTCCTAAGTTAGTGTTATAGGTCGTGCCAAATATAACTAAATTCATTTTCACTAGCCAAAGAGGTGGTATAGAAGTGGGTCATTTTTATTAAACAATTTAAATATCACTTGCGTCAACGGTGCAGAAAAAAATCGTGAGGAAACCTGCACGCCTGAGAGTTCTCCATAATGTTCTCAAAGGCGTGTGAAGTCTGCCAATCTGCATATGGCCAGCGTGGTGGACTATGGCCAAACCCTTCTCATATTGAGAGGAGACCCTTGTTCTGTAGTGAGCCGGTAATGGGTTGATCATGATGATGATGAAATGTATATGAGATAGTGATACTGTAGAATTAGGAAATCCACACGGACCTAAGAGACCTAAGAGCAGTATTGGATGTACATCAGTTAATACAATGATGAATGGTAATTTATTCTGAATAAGTTTCTTACAATGACCTTTATAACCAATATATATGAGACCTCAGAGTCCTTTTTGCTCTAAAATATGATTGCAGTTGAACCAATTGAGACAATCGCCGTGTCAATTGAGAAGATTGGTCTCATGCGGGAATGTGGGCATTACAAATTTCTTGCATATCGATGAAGTTACTCAAACATTAAGAATATGATTTATCGTTGGTAAGTGAGATGCAGTCTATGATGGTAAAACTGAGAGTGAGTGTGAGTTTTGTTTTATGGCAGTTATATTAAACCCATGGCGCCTACCAGACAAAACACACGCATTCCGCTTCAACTTCAACATTTTCGCACCAAATGGCATATATGTTTATATATATTAACAGCAAGCAAACAAGCGCCAATTCGAAGTGATCACCGCCGCTCATTTAAAATTGTTACACCAGAGGATCCCCAGATGTGTTGCCGACTATACTCATCTTCCTAATTCCTCCTGTTACAATATATAGCCGTCAATTAAGACCTCTCAATCCGTGTCGAAAATAGACCTATTAATGCAAAGAGGCTTCATAATTGCTTCATTATGAGCAAGCACTAAAAATATCGCTTGCTTCAACGGTGAAGAAAGATATCGAGAGGAAACCTGCATGCCTGACAGTTCTCCATAATGATTTCAAAGGCGTGTGAAGTCTGCCAATCCGCAATCCGCGTGGTGTGTGGTAGACTAATCAAAACCCTTCCCATAAGAGGTGATGCGTGCTCTGTAGTGAGATAATGATGAAGGTTTTATATTTGTATTAGTGGGTGGCCTTACAATAAATGTGGCAAAACGCCATTACAGTTGTGCAGTGTTTTATCTCACTATTTCTTAGAAAGGGTCGATCAATTAAAGTGTGACCAAACACTGTATAATATTTCAGCGTTATGAAAAGATTATTTTTTAAGGCATTAATTCTTTAATAGTCTAAATATGCAAATATGAACTAAAAGTGGCAGGATTCTGCTGGTGGAGTAGGATTCTTACTTTATTCTTTACTCTCTCCAGCAGTACCAATCTACCGATCTATGGAGTTACAGATCTACTCTTTTAGAATCTTTTGTACTTTTGTACTGTACTGTTGTACTTATGTAGATCGGTATACAATTGGAAATGGGAAATTTCCAAAGCATAGGGAAGTAAGTAAAAAATAAGGAACTAACTGTTCATCATCATCATCATCATCATGATCAACCCATTGCCGGCTCACTACAGAGCACGGGTCTCCTCTCAATATGAGAAGGGTTTTAGCCATAGTCCACTACGCTGGCCATGTGCGGATTGGCAGACTTCACACGCCTTTGAGAACATTATGGAGAACTTTCAGGCGTGCAGGTTTCCTCACGATGTTTTCCTTCGCCGTTGAAGCAAGTGATATTTTTTTTTTTTTTAAACACACATAACTCCGAAAAGTTAGAGGTGCGTGCCCGAACCACCGACCTCTGATTAGGAGGCTGATGCCCTAACCGCTAGGCTATCACCGCTTCAGGAACTGCTCTGTAGGAACTGTTAGAATTTTTTTATTAACATTGTAAGTCAAAGAATTTGAACAACAAACAAGATATCGAAGTTCAGCACGCACAGACGCGTCGCACGATCTTTAATAGACCGTAACAGGCTCAGTTTACATAGCTATGCACACGCTATTGCACTTTTTCAGCGATAAATTATAAAATCATTTACTTTAGCTAGGAATCATAAAGGAAATTCATGAAGTAATGAAATGCAATCGTATTTCTTGGAAAAGGCTATCTACATTTTTCTTAAGGCGATGCCCTACTGCGTCCTCTACTTCCTAAGAGTTTACGTCCTACCCCCTATTCAATAACTTTTTTGAAAGTTATATGGTGGCAACCTGTCTTCTTCATATAATATTCGCGATGTATGAAGACGATATATTTAATAGTTGACAACTTGTAGGAACAGTTTTTTTTTATACTCTACAAGTTAGTTTCTACTAATTGGTTTGTACGCGACATCGTGCCGGAACGTTAAATCGCTTGATGACACGTCTTTGTTGGTAGGGTGGTAACTAGCCGCGGTCGAAGCCTCCCACCAGACCAGACTCGAGCCGAGAATCATCCTAACCTAAGACCTCCAACTTTATAATGCGACAGCGCACGCGTTGCACCACGGAGGTCGTCAAAGTCTATATTATTTATGGATGGCTTCGGCCCTGCCTAGTTAGTATCGCCAAGCGATTTAACGTTCCGGCACGATGTCGCGTACAATACCACATATAGTACAGTACCACAATACAGCTTACCACACCCCCGATATATAAATTCAAAATAATCTTTATTCAAATAGTCCTTAAAAAGGCTTTTGACGTGTCAATAATTTACATAGTAGTTATTTCATGATGATAACTTTATTCGTCAACTTAAAACTAAAGCTATGATGGTTCCAAATGCGCCCCGGTCTAAGAAGAAGCCCGCAACAAACTTAGCCGGGGTAAATACATTCATACTATTCCATTATATTTATAAATATAGTATTTACTAACATCATCAATGACCGTTTCTTTTTGAATCTTTATATTACTGAGTTGGGAACAACGATATCTATGAGATAAGTTATTTATTTATTTTATCCTCAAGGGTTATATCCGGTCCACTATAGTGTACGGTCTTATCTGTAAGGGTGACACAGTCGTAACAGATTTTGTGTGTGGTATTTTCTATTTTAGTTTGTGAGTATATTTATATTGATAGTGTATGAGGGCGTGCTTAAGTGCCTGTTTTCGTGTTATATTTGCGAACCGGTTACTTCTGTGAGTATATCTGTGTAAATTCTGATTACGTTAATTTACAAGTAAATTTAAGTGTTCTCATTTGAAGGGTTTTCGATTGAATGTGGCACCTTCATCATTTATGGTTTGCGATAAGGTTTGTTATCTTTGATGATGTATAGTCTGTGGTGAGGGTCAGGGGTATTTTTTGTCATTTCATTGTGCATATTGTTTATGAGGGATCGTTCTAAGTTATGTGGATGAATTAAATTAAGAACTTTCTATTTCCAGTATTTGTTTGGACGTACGAAATTTATTGTTAATATTTATCCTATAAGCTCTCACTATTAGTGGCCTAGGGAGCCAAACATTATATAATTAAACTTACTTGTACAAATATAACTTACATAAATAAAAATTATGCACCGGTCGGATTATTACCCCGACAGAGGAGACCAGACGGTCAGAAGTCAGATAGCTTATTGCGCGATGTTAAACTTATTCTATGGCGAGAAAGTTTACTTCAGTATATAGAATCGAGCGCCATCTATTACACAATAGAGGGAATTTCGATTCCACACAAAACGAAGTTAACGTTCACGCGATCGAATAAGTAAAAATCTCGCAATTGGTACTCTTGAGAAACCGGCGTACTAACCTAGCCAGCAATACCGCCTTTTGGATCATAGACGTGAACGAACGGCCACGGAACATCGGTCGCCTCGATGGTGTGCGCGGCCAACTTCTTATAACTAAGTGCTTAGAGTAACGCCTTACGTGTAGAATATCTTGGTGAGTCCTTGGTGGCCACCGTACGACAGCAGTTGACACAGCAGCAGCGCCGCCAGCAGCGCCCGCGGCGGCGACATCGCGCCCGCGCCGCCGCCGCATTGGCCTATCACGACACGCGACACACACGTCTCGCTCGGCCGGCGCGCGCGCGCGTACTGCACACGCACCTTTACGTCGCTGGATCCCACACCGAATCGAGTTTACACTACACCGGTACACTTACACTTTTATTTGTAGAGCGAAGTACGCGGTTTGATGTTCGCAAACAATTTAACATCTGTCGGTCGCGTTGGCGGGAAATCGTATATTTTTTTTTTATTACAAATAGGTTGTATGGCTTGATTTGTCTGTTCTAAAAACGGATAGAAATCATGTTAAATTTGTTTATATATACACATATATATGTATGTATATGTTTTGAATAAAGCTTGAATTTTTTTTTTTTTTTATTTACTGGGTCTATAGGCTTTAGCTGTCATTTTATATTTTAGCTTCTAATTTTTAATATTTTAGTTTCTATTTTTGCATTTTGAGACGACCATTAAGTGCGTCTACAATATTAGGTCCTATATTTCAGATTTGGTGTTTTGTTGAAATAAGAAAAAATTGAATTATCAAAACACAGTTCATCAACTTATATTGTACATCAATTTATATTGTTTATACACGTAATAAATGCTGATTAACACACGTAATAAGATTCCATATAACATTGAAATCTAAATCATTAGATGGTTACTATCTTATTAGCTGAGTAGCTTTAAAACGATAGAATTCAGACATGAGAGAGTTAGAATTAAGTTATAATAATATGACACTGCCGTATACATATTGACGTCTCTAACCGTACGTAACGTTACTAAAACTTTCTTCTACTTAACTATTAATTAAAACTTAATGCGCATAGAAATTATTTAAGAGGAACTGAATTGTTTATTTTTCCCATCCATACAATATACAATTATAGCGCATGTGCATAAGTAATAGTAATAGGTTAAATGTTACTGTAATTTTTATAAAGTGGGTAGATAATAAATGTTTCGGTGGATTGAGTTTGCAACATGTTTACTTAAATACCGCGACGCCGTTCGTCCTTTAGGTATTTTTAAGTCGTTACAGTGTATAGAAAATATTAAAAAGTCAAAAGAAAAAAAGTGTTTATTCGAACAGATAATAACGAAATACGCCTGGTCTAAGAAGTAACCTCCATCAAACTTGGCTGGTAATTTTTTTTGTAATCACAATCTCACATGATCAATTAAAACTACGAGAATAAGAGCAAAACCTCCATAAAAAAATATACATATAATGCAAGAATTCGTGTTTTTAAAAATTAAATAAAAAAAAAACTTTAATCGCTAAAACGTCAATATTTTATATTCCCGCCAAGTTTCCCGCTGAAAAGCAACCACCCCGCCGCGCTGTAACGTCATCTGTCAAACATATTGGCGCGCCGATTATTTGAACCACAGAACATATACAAAATTGGCCGACATGTATTGTCACTTTCAATTGCCTAGAAGTAAAGCTGTAGTAAATCTAATAGCGAAAGTATACTTGCACCTACGTTATCTAATAATGCTAATGAAGATAGAAGAGTTCAATCCTCTACAGTTAATAAAGAGTATAATGCCCGTGCTCTGATCTTTGCAACGTAGATATTATTTGAAATCAGCGCAAACAAAATAGAAATAGACGCTTATTTTACTCCAACCTTACATACCTAAGGTTATATAACTTTGCTAACTTAGTTTAAGATCTATTAAGTCTACTTATAAAGTAAGTGCTTAGAAATGTTAAAATTGTATAGGTAAATAATTTCTATTTTACAACTGATTTTTACATTTCACGTTTTCGAAATTTCCATTATGGTATTCTGTATTTCTATTGCAGTTCCGATTTTCCTGCATTGTTATAATTTAAAGCTAGTTAAGTGGATTGGAGGAAGGATCAGCCTCCGTTTAACTTCCTTGAGACCTTTGCTTATTTTTTGATCTGAACCATTTGTTTCAATCATCCTCTCCTAGTCAGTCTTACAAACCCCCACTATTGGGTTCTCTACATCTCTCTCTATAGTTTATGATCTAAGCCGACGATTTCAAGATTAAAAATAGTCAAATCGGTCCTGCCGATCTTTTTATGTGAGAGTAAAAAACATCAATTTGTTTTTATATAAATATAGATGTAAGGAACGCTCACGTAAAATTATTCGTTCTTGTATTTATATTTTCTAACATCAAAAAAATATTTTTACTTTTTAAGATCCAATTTTAAAGGACGACTACGTTTAGAGTTTATTTATACGGATAATTTAAGCCTAAACCGTCCAGTGTTTCGAGCTGTGGTTTGTACTTATAAATAAATCGTTTGTTCATTTATTTATAGCTTCATTTACGTAACAAGGCACGTAATTTAACGCGACGCCGATTCTTTTAATTGCAAATTAGTGATCGAAGTTGCAAAACCAATAAACCCGTAACGGCCTGTGATGTACAAAAGTTATTTATACACACGTGTTTTTGAAGCGTTCGAGACTTTCGGACCAAATTCGATTAGAGTCAGTAAAAAAGCGAGCGAGCGAGCAAAACGTAATCGCAGCATCTTAGATCCTCTCTCAGGTTTTCGCACCAACCGAATGGAAGAATAACTTTCTAAGTTAGACGTGGGCTCTCATATTCCTCGATTTAAAGATCGTATATGACAGGCAGCTGTGATAGCCTAGTGGTTAGGGCGTCAGTCTCCTAATCAGAGGTCGGTGGTTTGAATCCGGGCACGCACTTCTAACTTTTCGGAGTTATGTGCGTTTTTAGACAATTAAAATATCACTTGCTTCAACGGTGAAGGAAAATATCGTGAGGAAACCTGCACGCCTGAGAGTTCTCCATAATGTTCTCAAAGGCGTGTGAAGTCTGCCAATCCGCACATGGCCAGCGTGGTGGACTATGGCCAAACCCTTCTCATATTGAGAGGAGACCCGTGCTCTTTAGTGAGCCGGAAATGGGTTGTTCATGATGATGATGATATGACAGGTCACTGTTAATTAGTTATATATATTAACGTCAGAGATGTCTTTAGCCCGAGGCAAGCCTTTTTTGATATCAGCCTTAGTTGCATGTTTAGAATCCTCATAGCTCGTAAGGGGTTCCACCATATATTAGTACCTATGATAAATAGACTTATTAGTTACGAGACATTTGATTCCCGAAACTGGCCGTTATTTGTAACGTATTTTTGGAAAGAAATTCTCGTTAACTTTACTAAGGCTATTGGAATTATATTGATCGAACAAACAAAAAAAATTACTAGCACAACTTTACTTGGACATTCTAGTGATAATAAAGTCAAACATTATTCATTAAGGCTTACTTAGTAAGTACTTTCGAAACTTCAAGACAGCCTGTTGTTAGAGATTACCAGATACTACCAGTTCGGTAGGCAGATTCTATCGCGTAGAAAACGACAAGAAACACAGCAGTTACCCTTTTTTTTTAAAATCTTAAAACCTTCTCTGCCCCTGCCTTTCTCTATCGAACCACTGGAGCCATAGTCAGACGCTCGACCGTACCAACAGGAAGATCTTCCTCCCAACCAGTGCTAGGCCTTGTATATATATATCTTGGGAAGGTGTATATACCGCACGATGCATTGACGACCTTCGTGGCGCAGTGCGTGCGCTGTCGCATTAAAATGTTGGAGGTCCTGGGTTCGATTCCCGGCTCGAGTCTAGTCTGGTGGGAGGCTTCGGCCGTGGCTAGTTACCACCCTACCGACAAAGACGTGTCGCAAAGCGATTTAGCGTTCCTAAGATGTCGCGTAGACACCAATTAGGAGTGTGTTTACCATACCCCTAGCAGGTTAGCCCGCTACCATCCTAGACTGCATCATCACCTACCACCAGGTGAGATAGCCGTCAAGGGCTAATTTGTAGTGTATAAAAAAAAAACGTATATACTTGTGACGCCATCTAGAAGGTGCTTTGGAAACGTCATAGATCTATGAAACTACAAACGGTGACAACGAAGACTCAATCCATGTTAAGAACGGTAATGTTCGCTTCACGTACAATCGCAATCAAAATAAATAGACATTGGAACAGACGCCGAGTTTCCTCAATTCCGTATTACAATAGCGCATTGATTCGTATTGGATTGCGCAACGGATAGGCTGCAGTCTGGAACACTATCCCTAAACGCCGCTCATACTGAATACTGCAGCATTCCGACCGCAGAGCGCGATAGATACCTATCTGCTGCGAGAGCCGGTCGGTGTTGGTTTGTTTGAGCGACGTTATCGGAATCAAACAGCGAAATAATGCCAATTAGTTTGGGCATTCTATCTAACTGCTATTTATTATCATCATCGTCTTTACTCCACAATTCGACTAATAGAACACCACAGTCAATTTTAATAAGCGATCGCGGTTTTAAATTAACTTGTGTAGATATAACCGTCAGTTTTTATATACAAATTTTTCAAATAATCTTTATTCAAATAGTCCTTTAAAAGGCGCTTTTGACGCGTCAATAATTTACATAGTAATGATTTGATCGTGATAACTACATTCGTAAACGTTACATTGCGAGCATACGGGTCACCTAATGTTGAGTGATTACAGCCGCGCTTGAATATCTGCTGACTGAATCCATTATCAGATGAGAACATCAAAAACACTAAATGCATTCGTGATATTCCACGGCCACAGCCTCCCAACAAACCCAACTTTTTTTTTTTTTTTAATCCACTACAAGTTAGCCCTTGACGGCAATCTCACCTGATGGTAAGTGATGATGCAGTCTAAGATGGTAGCGGGCTAACCTGTTAGGGGTATGGTAAAGCCATACTCCTAATCGGTTTCTACACGACATCGTGCCGGAACACTAAATCGCTTGGCGACACGCCTTTTTCGGTAGGGTGGTAACTAGCCACGGCCGCAGCCTCCCACCAGACCAGACTCGAGCCGGGAATCGAACCCAGGACCTCCAACTTTATAATGCAACAGCGCGCGCGCTGCGCCACGGAGGTCGTCAAAACTAAGCACTACAATACTGCCACAGCTAAGCAGTATTATTTTAAATGTCACTTGACAAACCTATTTTGCAGTCGTTAAAAGAAGGATAGGGTCTTACAACTTAATCGCCAGACTCGCCAATCGAATGCAGAAACAAGATTAAAGCCTTGAACATGAATTGAACAAAGTAATAATTCTTAAACAAGAGCGCAAACATTATTAAAATAATATAGCTCAATTATATAGATATATTTATTTTAGAACTACTACAAAGTTTTCCAAAAACCACTAATCTCCTACGTTGGAAGGGAGAGGCGTCGATGTTCAAATTTCAAGTCGAAGCAATCGTAAATGCTGGGCGAGTTATAAGCATTATTATTTAATAATATAATAATACTGACATCAGTATTATTATATTATTAAATAATAATGCTTATAATTATTATCACATGATAGCGATTCAGCTTACGGAATCAACGGTTGCACAGGGCGATGCGGGCGTCGGCCGTGGAAGGAAGTGCAGTCGTGACCCGGGTCCGATTATATGTCTGTATCAAGAGTCTGCTCACATTCACATTAAATGGAATGGGCCACTCGATAGATCAGCGTGTAAATGTCAGAACCTCAAGTTCCATTACTATAAGATTTATATGCGCAAATCGTAGAGTCGGTTTCGATTAACGAAAAACTCTAACAACAAGGTAAATCTAGACGTATACCAAAGTTTTAAAAGTTTTAATACTCAAATTTGTCCACACTTCCACAGCCTGCATATTTTTGTATAATTCAAAAGTTAGCACGGAAATTGCGGCTCAAAACTAATATCATAAGGACCATTTTACTTTCACGTTATACGTGTTTCCATTCTCGAAAGCGACTGCACTATTGAAAGTGTGATAATCTTATACTAAGGTAAGAGAAGTTTGTCTGCTGTCACAATTATTGTGATTCAATTGTTAATCAATGCCATTTTTGTGCCAAAGATAAAAATTGGAATTTAAAATTCAAGTTGTATTAACTTTACGCTCGAACACTTTTACTTTTTTTATTGTTCAATAAACGCTTTTTTTATCATTACTACGATGTTATTAATGTCCACGGATAGACAAATAATCGCGATACTAGACTTGGGCCCCTGGTATGGTTAGAACTCATATAATCTTAAACCTAGCTGTGATGAAAGGTTTCACCCTCGTTGATAATTTTAAGAAAACTACTAATACATATTCCATTACTTTAAGAAAATTACATAATACATCAATTTTAGAAGCTATTTATTTACACCATGCTATGATTATGATAAAATTAATAGTGAAACTATAGTAAAAATAATGTTATAAAACTATAATATCTCTTAGTATTCTTTAATTTCTTAACGGTGCTTGGTCACTTCTTTTCTCTCTCTCTCTAGTCGTTCCTTCATTACTGAAGATCGTGGCCCTTGCAACCTCGTGGGGATTAATTGTTTCCACCGGCTTCTATCAGAGGCTAGTCTTCAAATTGTGTGAAAATTGCACTTAAGAGTCTCTCAGCTGGTCTTCCTATCTGGTTGGTGAGCGACCTCGCGATCTGGTCACTTGTTAATCAGATGCAGATCTTAAATTCACGATATTAACTATTATATTTAACGTTCATTGTATGAATACAAATAAAGTGCTGGAATGGCGACCCCGCACCGGTAAACGTAGCGTTGGTCGACCCCCAACAAGGTGGACAGACGACATCAAACGAGTCGCAGGGAGCCAAGCGGCCCAAGACCGTAGCCCGTTGAAACTCCTTACAAAAGACCTATGTCCAGCAGTGGACGTCTATCGGTTGAAGTGATGATGATGATGATGTATGAATACAAATACGAACCAGTCAGCTATAGTTAAACCGGTCTAATGCAAAAGAATAAACTTGTATCATAGTAATTGCACACTTGCAAATGTGAGTGTTAAGCGCATTGAAAGGAACGCCCAAAACAAAAACAAGAATTAACGGACTGAAGCTATTTTCGAGATACGAGTACAAATAAAATGCACTCACGTGAGCGGGCTACGGCCTTGCGCTCTAATTAAAATATAACTACCGGCCAACTGATGTGCGAGAAACAGTGTTACTTGCTGATGCTCTTAAATTAAGATTAATTATAATAATTAAATAATCACATTAGCTGTTTTTTTTATTAAATGCAGTGCAATAAGCAACGTTTGTAACTGAAGATTATCATCATCATCATCATGATCAACCCATTACCGGCTCACTACAGAGCACGGGTCTCCTCTCAATATGAGAAGGGTTTGGCCATAGTCCACCACACTGGCCATGTGCGGATTGGCAGCCTTCACACGCCTTTGAGAACATTATGGAGAACTCTCAGGCGCGCAGGTTTCCTCACGATGTTTCCTTCACCGTTGAAGCATGTGATATTGTAATTATTTAAAAACGCACATAACTCCGAAACGAAAAGTTATAGGTGCGTGCCCGGATTCGAACCCCCGACCTCTGATTAGGAGGCGGACGCCCTAACCACTAGGCTATCACCGCTTCTAATTAAAGAAGATTATGCCATGTCCCATTCCAGGAACGTAACAGAAAAATGCTGCACCAATTCATTTAGTTCTGGATCGTTACATTCAAAACTCGGGACTGACATTCAAATCATATCATACATACAACTCACGCTCATGACAGACAGTTGCGGAGGTCAAACTGGACAGTTCTTGTATCTATAGGTGCCAATTGTGACAAAACTAAAATTAAATCGTATGGGTAGGCTTAAAACTGTTTTAAGAATAAATCTTGGCAGCTACGTCTTTATCACATACCATACGGTCTTTGTCTTAAAGTTCATTTATTACTAGAACTGTTCAATAACATGTCATGATTTCCAAATGTTTTAGATTTTAGTGTCTTTGAATTTACATACATATAATAACTTAATCATTAAATGAAAACATAAAATTAATGTACGTGATTTGACTTAAATGATTTTGGTTTACTTTTGACTATATTTAATGAAAAGTATCTCAATTGACTGTTTTCTTAAAGTACCGGATATAATTGAGGCAAAACGAAAAACATGACATTCGAATCGGCCCTTTATAAGTTAGTTAGTCTTGCATTGTTTTTTTAGTTCTTGTTCAGCGTTGGTACCAATAAGTGGTCTCTAAGGTTATATTTTAAGAAATGTGTATGATCATATAAGATATACAAGAATACCTATCGAAGAAGTGTGTTTGTAAAAAGGCGTGTACAATCCTGTAATAAACAAGAGTTGTTACTGAGAAAGTGTGGTTTTTAACAAACAGTTAACATATTAACTTGAATAAAGAATAGACATCCGACGCAATCTGTGAGTCACTCTAGTATATAAATTAAGCAGCAAAGGGCCCAACATATGTCCTTGCGTACACCTAAAATAAACCTTGTTTATAACTGTAGAACAAGATTGCAAAAGTCAAAACAGCTTTCCCCGATAGAGCAACTCGCAAAGTAGACATGTGGGTGTAGGCAAAGATTCATAACGCATAGAATAATAATTTCTTAGATTCCAGGTTTTTTTTTTTTTTGTACACTACAAAGTAGCCCTTGAGAGCTATCTCACCTGGTGGTAGGTGATGATGCAGTCTAAGATAATAGCGGGCTAACCTGTTAGGGGTATGGTAAACACACTCCTAATTAGTTTCTACGCGACATCGTGCCGGAACGCTAAATCGCTTTGCGACACGTCTTTGTCGGTAGGGTGGTAACTAGCCACGGCTGAAGCCTCCCACCAGACCAGACTCGAGCCGGGAATCGAACCCAGGACCTCCAACATTTTAATGCGACAGCGCACGCACTGCACCACGGAGGTCGTCAAAAAAACGAACGGTTCAGGAAAAAAATTATTAAAAGTAAGTCCACAGACGAGGAAATTTTAGACAAATGAGACGTAACATGATTCATGAAGAAAAAACATAATGGCAACATTAAGATTGTTAGTAAAGTTCCGTATATTGAGAAAATCCGTAATCTGAATAAGTATTAAGATACTTTCTAATCTCATATATTATCACAAAGTACACGTAATAACCCACCTATTGGTAATAAGAATTTACAATGCAATGGAATTGTATAACAGTTACTTCACATTAAATAATATGATTTAAAATACTTTACTGGAATACTTGGACAGGCGCTGAATCGCCAATTACTAACAATGAAATTTTCGTATCAGCGTTAAAGTATATTTTTGAATCATATTCAATACTAATCAATATCGATAAGGAATCGCGGGCTTTATTTGAAATTTTGTTGGAATTTCGTTAATACTACAAGAAAAAGCTCTAAATAAGATCAAGTTCGAAGTACTGACATCAGTATTATTATATTATTAAATAATAATGCTTATAATTATTATCACATGATCGCGATTCAGCTTACGGAATCAACGGTTGCACAGGGCGATGCGGGCGTCGGCCGTGGAAGGAAGTGCAGTCGTGACCCGGGTCCGATTATATGTCTGTATCAAGAGTCTGCTCACATTCACATTAAACGGAATGGGCCACTCGATAGATCAGCATGTAAATGTCATAACCACAAGTTCCATTACTATAAGATTTATATGCGCAAATCGTAGAGTCGGTTTCGAATATCGAAAATCTCTAACAGCAAGGTAAATCTAGACGTATACCAAAGTTTTAAAAGTTTTAATACTCAAATTTGTCCACACTTCCACAGCCTGCATATGTTTGCATATACATATACATATACATATATATATATATATATATATATATATATATATATATATATATGCAAACATATGCAGGCTTACTTTTGAATATATATATATTCAAAAGTAAGCACGGAAATTGCGGCTCAAAACTAATATCGTAAGGACCATTTTACTTTCACATTATAGCGTTTTGATTCTCGAAAGCGACTGCACTATTGAAAGTGTGATAATCTTATACTAAGGTAACAGAAGTCTGTCTGCTGTCACAATTATTGTGATTCAATTGTTAATCAATGCCATTTTTGTACCAAACATAAAAATTGGAATTTAAAATTCAAGTTGTATTAACTTTACGCTCGAATACTTTTACTTTTTTTATTGTTCAAATAAACGCTTTTTTATCATTACTACGATGTTACTAATGTCCACGGAGAGACAAACAATCGCGATACTAGACTTGGGTCCCTGGTATGGTTAGAACTCATATAATCTTAAACCTAGCTGTGATGAAAGGTTTCACCCTCGTTAATAATTTTAAGAAAACTACTAATACATATTCCATTACTTTAAGAATATTACATACTACATCAATTTTAGAAGCTATTGAATTACCCCATGCTATGATCATGACATAATTAATAGTGGAACTATAGTAAAAATAATGTTATAAAACTATAATATCTTTTAGTATTAGTACCCCGGCTAAGTTTGTTGTGGGCTTCTTCTTAGACCGGGGCGCGTTTGGAACCCTCATAGCTTTAGTGCACACTTGCAAATGTGAGTGTTAAGCGCATTGAAAGGAACGCCCAAAACAAAAACAAGAATTAACGGACTGAAGCTATTTTCGAGATACGAGTACAAATAAACTGCAATCACGTGAGCGGGCTACGGCCTTGCGCTCTAATTAAAATATAACTACCGGCCAACTGATGTGCGAGAAACAGTGTTACTTGCTGATGCTCTTAAATTAAGATTAATTATAATAACTAAATAATCACATTAGCTGTTTTTTTTTATTAAAAGCTGTGCAATAAGCAACGTTTGTAACTGAAGATTATCATCATCATCATGATCAACCCATTACCGGCTCACTACAGAGCACGGGTCTCCTCTCAATATGAGAAGGGTTTGGCCATAGTCCACCACGCTGGCCATGTGCGGATTGGCAGCCTTCACACGCCTTTGAGAACATTATGGCGAACTCTCAGGCGCGCAGGTTTCCTCACGATGTTTTCCTTCACAGTTGAAGCGTGTGATATTATAATTATTTAAAAACGCACATAACTCCGAAAAGTTATAGGTGCGTGCCCGGATTCGAACCCCCGACCTCTGATTAGGAGGCGGACGCCCTAACCGCTAGGCTATCACAGCTTCTAATTAAAGTAGATTATGCCATGTCCCATTCCAGGAACGTAACATTTTTGTTACGTTCCTGGACGCTGCGCCTGTAGCGATTCATTTAGTTCTGGATCGTAACACTCAAAACTCAGGACTGGCATTCAAATCACATAATACATACAACTCACGCTCATGACAGACAGTTGCGGAGGTCAAACTGGACAGTTCTTGTATCTATAGGTGCCAATTGTGACAAAACTAAAATTAAATCGTATGGGTAGGCTTAAAACTGCTTTAAGAATAAATCTTGCAGCTACGTCTTTATCATATACCATACTGTCTTTGTCTTAAAGTTCAGTTATTACTAGAACTGTTCAATAACATGTCATGATTTCCAAATGTTTTAGATTTTAGTGTCTTTGAATTTACATACATATAATAACTTAATCATTAAATGAAAATATAAAATTAATGTACGTGATTTGACTTAAATGATTTTGGTTTACTTTTGACTATATTTAATGAAAAGTATCTCAATTGACTGTTTTCTTAAAGTACCCGATATAAATGAGGCAAAACGAAAAACATGACATACGAATCGGCCCTTTATAAGTTAGACGTGCATTGTTTTTTTAGTTCTTGTTCAGCGTTGGTACCAATAAGTGGTCTCTAAGGTTATATTTTAAGAAATGTGTATGATCATATAAGATATACAAGAATACCTATCGAAGAAGTGTGTTTGTAAAAAGGCGTGTACAATCCTGTAATAAACAAGAGTTGTTACTGAGAAAGTGTGGTTTTTAACAAACAGTTAACATATTAACTTGAATAAAGAATAGACATCCGACGCAATCTGTGAGTCACTCTAGTATATAAATTAAGCAGCAAAGGGCCCAACATATGTCCTTGCGTACACCTAAAATAAACCTTGTTTATAACTGTAGAACAAGATTGCAAAAGTCAAAACAGCTTTCCCCGATAGAGCAACTCGCAAAGTAGACATGTGGGTGTAGGCAAAGATTCATAACGCATAGAATAATAATTTCTTAGATTCCAGGTTTTTTTTTTTTTGTACACTACAAAGTAGCCCTTGAGAGCTATCTCACCTGGTGGTAGGTGATGATGCAGTCTAAGATGGTAGCGGGCTAACCTGTTAGGGGTATGGTAAACACACTCCTAATTAGTTTCTACGCGACATCGTGCCGGAACGCTAAATCGCTTTGCGACACGTCTTTGTCGGTAGGGTGGTAACTAGCCACGGCTGAAGCCTCCCACCAGACCAGACTCGAGCCGGGAATCGAACCCAGGACCTCCAACATTTTAATGCGACAGCGCACGCACTGCACCACGGAGGTCGTCAAAAAAACGAACGGTTCAGGAAAAAAATTATTAAAAGTAAGTCCACAGACGAGGAAATTTTAGACAAATGAGACGTAACATGATTCATGAAGAAAAAACATAATGGCAACATTAAGATTGTTAGTAAAGTTCCGTATATTGAGAAAATCCGTAATCTGAATAAGTATTAAGATACTTTCTAATCTCATATATTATCACAAAGTACACGTAATAACCCACCTATTGGTAATAAGAATTTACAATGCAATGGAATTGTATAACAGTTACTTCACATTAAATAATATGATTTAAAATACTTTACTGGAATACTTGGACAGGCGCTGAATCGCCAATTACTAACAATGGAATTTTAGTATCAGCGTTAAAGTATATTTTTGAATCATATTCAATACTAATCAATATCGATAAGGAATCGCGGGCTTTATTTGAAATTTTGTTGGAATTTCGTCGATACTACAAGAAAAAGCTAAATAAGATTGGATTGGACGATTTTGCAGTCATTATCACCATAAGTAGGTGCCCCTACACTATCAGATGAAATTATAGACCGTATCAGTTATTAGATTTAAAAATTTCACCATCTTTGCCGCTTAGCTCTATTGTCACGCGATGAATGAAATCCACTTTGGAGAGTTTGGCAATGCTACGTCTGCCGCGTCTCGCAACTTCAACCCGTTTGTATGTTGAGATATATCCGTAACTTTGGTTCTGGTATACTGCAATTATGAGCGCAGTATACAGAGGGTTAGGCTGAAGAGATCTATATCTTCATAACCCTCTGATTGATTCAGAGCTTATTATGAAGTATATTGATAGCATCGGATATATTATATGAGCATGCCTGCATGCCTGAGAGTTCTCCATAATGTTCTCAAAGGCGTGTAAAGTCTGCCAATCCGCACATGGCCGTCGTGGTGGACTATGGCCAAACCCTTCTCATATTGAGAGGGTCTCCTCAGCGTCTCTCTCCTGGGTCTCTCTCCGTGCTCTGTAGTGAGCCGATAATGGGTTGATCATGACGATAATGATGATATTATATCAGAGTCATAACTTAACACAATAAGGATTTCAGGACAAAAGTGTGTTCACGAAGCTTTCAAAACGGCTGGCCGTTAGAATAGAATTCGGATATTCATTAGTTTTTATAGATAAGTTTCTATAAATCAGACCCTAGGTGGGTCTGACTACCAGGCAATTTTCAGGCATACCCAACTACAATCTGAAGTGCTGAGGGCACAGCAAATACTGGGTAAAGCGGAACAACAGAGTTTGGAATAATCTTCGTCTTGGACACTCTGTTCTTTCCCATAACCAACGGTAATAAAAACTGTCAATCCGTTTTAGTTCGGAGTAGTGGAATAAGCTTATCAACGCTTTTCAACGTTTGAGAAACGTGCCCACACAACCGAAACTGCCACTGCCACAAGTATACCTCTTTAACCCAAACAATTGCTTAAGAACACAAGATAGACTAGAAATAACTTCCCAGAAGTTTTACAGCGGCTTTAGTCATCAATTTGGTATGTCGTTCAGGAACGCATTATGTGATTATGAAGCATAAGTAACCTGTTAAAGAATAGGATAAATTCGCAAGTGTCACCCGGCACCAAATTAGAAACCGCGCCGCCTACTGCAACAAGCACCGCCGATAGGGGGCAGCCGTGGGCGAGATTTAATGAAGCCGGGTCTGCGGAGACAGCCACATAATCTAATATTTACTGTCCATTGTCTCGCGCTGGTCTCACGTCTGGTGTCGCAACCGACGCCCGCGGGTGGCGGCCTCTTTGACTCCGATGTTTGCGATTAATCTGCGGCCTTTCCATTGCGATCACCTGATTTAATATCAATTTCATATTTTACACCACCAGGAAGTTAAGTTATACCTTCGTTTGGAGTTAGTATTGGATGTGCAAATAAGACTTTGAAAACAAAAAACGGGTACCAGGTGAGGTTGATAGAAAAAAAAGACAAAAAGTCCAGTACAAAATGTACATACCTATATGTCTAGCAGGGACCGTAACTCGTTCGATTCTAAGACGATCCATAGACATAGATCAGGTAAGTAAGTAAGTTATAAAAACATGTTTAGTCAGTTGGTTGTGAGCACTTTAAAATTGCAAGATTACAGTATTCTGTGCATGTGCACCGTAAAGTAAGCATATGCTGTTGGAGAAGTAATATCGTCAGTCATAGAGGTTCGTAGAAGTATCGGTCGGCTAAATCGGCATTTATAGATAGGTGGATGGGGGCAGTAACCAATAGGCGTTTTTGCCGTCGAAACTAAGTAATTGAGAAATTAATTGCATAGAAAACTCGTAAAGAAGCCAATCTGAATTATTGTACATTAAAAATTCCTACCTAAATTATCATTTTAATTTAAATTAGCAATCATCATCATCATCATGATCAACCCATTAGCGGCTCACTACAGAGCACGGGTCTCCTGTCAATATAAGAAGGGTTTGGCCATAGTCCACCACACTGGCCATGTGCGGATTGGCAGACTTTACACGCCATTGAGAACATTATGGAGAACTCTCAGACGTGCAGGTTTCCTCACGTTGTTTTCGTTCACCGTTGAAGCAAGTGATATTTTAATTGTTTAAAAACGCACATAACTCCGAAAAGTTAGCGGTGCGTGCCCGGATTCGAACCGCCGACCTCTGATTAGGAGCCTGACGCCCTAACCACTAGGCTATCATCGCTAAATTAGCAATATTCATTAACAAATCAACGTTAACTCCTGTTATCTAATCTCGCCAGTTGCTGTTGCGCAGAATACCTACAGCCTCCGCATTGTTTGCAAGTGTAACTTAATCTTGTCTGATTCAAATAACATTCCAGTCCTGCAGCGAAAGTTTTCTCCCTTGTTTCTATATAGGTAATGGATTTGATAACAATCATATTTGCCCGCATAAGGCGTAAATGTCGATTGAAATTTCAATAGAGTCGGGTTAATCTGAGATCGGAAGGAGAGGAGTAGTGCAACGTGTCAGAGGTCTCGTCAGTTCCGACTTTAGGCTTCTATTGTGCTGTCTAGAAATAATTGGCATCGATAGAGAATAGGGCGTTATTTTTATTGCATAATTTAAAATCACCTTTCTGTTTGAAGTGAGATTTTGAAATACACAAACAGGAGGTAAGATATTTTTGCGTCACAATGTACCTATCAAACAATAAACAGAAAGTATAATTTGCTATATTCCGCCGACAACCGGGAGATTAGTATAGTATAACACCACACAAAATCCCCCACAAGAACTTCTACGCACGCTTCGACCCGACACCGGATCATCCTCAGGAGACGTTGACCTCACAAGCGCCTTTACCTTTGCCTTTCGCGCTTACTAATCTCCCGGTTGTCGGCGGAATATAGCAAATTATACTTTCTGTTTATTGTTTGTCGTGGACTTCCGCAAAGTAACGCCTGCTTCTATTCATTAATGTACCTATCGACAGAATCGTAAGCAACAGACTTCTTTATCCTTGAAATAAGTGTATTGATAAATCTTGTTTTTTTATTCATAGTTATTTTTAGTTTATGAAACTGGCACAGTGTAACTATTTATGTTAATACACAACTTTACCTAGACACAGAAAATTATAGCGACAAAATGAAGGCCAAATTGGGCAAAATCTTTGCGTTGCTTTGAACAGCGACATAATTAAAGTTAAGTAATTATAATTATTTATTTGAATACTTTATTAATTTAGTGAAATTCCTCACCACTAGGTTTGGTATTTGAAGCGATCGTCCCAGTTTTGATCGCCCAACGGTATGAACTGGTTCGCACTTCGGAGTTTCGTTGACCCCGATGTAAGTAGTTTACGCCTAATTTGCACAAATTTGTATCTTATGAATTAATATATAAACCACAAATGGATAGCACCAAGACGGATCTTTTTGTCCCTGTCAAAGTAATGTGAATAGTCCAGAGGTAGGAGTGTGGGCTTAACTTAAAGCGGATTAGTTATTGACAACAACATAATAGAGGCTATAAAAACCAGATATCAAATTGTTGTGTACACATATTGTTAGGGAAAAAAATACTGTTTGTCATGAACTTATTTGGAGTACTATTAAGAAACTATTAACTACTATTTAAGACAAATAATTACTGTTTACGACAAATTCATGGTGGGTAAATTTTTTGCTATCTAAACTAGCTATTGCCGCGTTTCATTTCGGTTTATATATTTATACTTTCACTTTCCGTTTATACATTTATATTTTATTTCGGTTTATATATTTCAGTTTAACCAGCTCGGGTTGTACTCCACTGCTAACTACACTGTAATTGCATAAAATTAAAGTAAACTAAATTTTTTTAAGCTTATACGCTTATAGCTTATATAATACGCTATCCCTATGATAGCGTATCCCGGAAACAGAACCAGAAAAACTAACCATTCCCACGGGGTTATTGAGAAACAAAAAAAAAATGTGATTAAATCACAGTATATAATCTAGTGTATATCATGTAATATTTATTAATTTGGTTGATTAATGTTTACTGAATACTGAACGGTAAACAAGAAGGAAAATTTGAGACCACAGCTAATAGAGTAACTATTCAAAACGGTTCTGCCAGTAAAAACTATGGGTGAATATTCAAAATTTCTGATCAAACTTAAAAACCATAAACTATTACTTACTAATAACTCTTGGGTGTATTAAAAAGGGATTTTGACCACAAATAATAGAGTAACTATTCAAAACGGTTTTGCCAGTAAAAACCTATGGGTGAATATTCAAAATTTCTGATCAAACTTAAAAACCATAACTATTACTTACTAATAACTCTTGCGTGTATTAAAAAGCCATTTTGACCACAAATAATAGAGTAACTATTCAAAGCGGTTCTGCCAGTAAAAACCTATGGGTGAATATTCAAAATTTTTGATCAAACTTAAAGACCATAAACTATTACTTACTAATAACTCTTGCGTGTATTAAAAAGCCATTTTGACCACAGATAATAGAGTAACTATTCAAAACGGTTCTGCCAGTAAAAACCTATGGGTGAATATTCAAAATTTCTGATCAAACTTAAAAACCATAACTATTACTTACTAATAACTCTTGCGTGTATTAAAAAGCCATTTTGACCACAGATAATAGAGTAACTATTCAAAACGGTTCTGCCAGTAAAACCCATAGGTTTTTGAATATTCAACCATAGTTGAATATTCAAAATTAAAAAACCACAAACTACTACTTACTAATAACTCTTGCGTGTATTAAAAAGCCATTTCGGTCACCGATCACCTTAGTCAACTGACAATATACGCTGGCTCGTAAAATTAGGTTCCTTACAAGCCTGCAGTCTCGATAGCTGGCACGCTAAGATATGACTCTCTTTCACGCAAGCTCAGCAAATATATTTCGCTGTGCAAATGTAAACAGACTAAATAAGGATTTTACTTTACCTAGGGTTGTGACATAGCAATCGATTATACTCGAGAGAGAAATTATCTTGTGATCAGTCAACAAGTGACTTGTCGTTGACGTGTTATTCTATAGCTTAAATGTTTAGAGATTTAACGAGCTGGATTCTAATTAAGGTTAATTTCGTTCAACTGTTTTTATAATATTTTTTGCTAAAGCTGAACTGAATTTTCACTAAGAAAGAAATTCCACTCAAGGTTGTAAGTGTTCATAAAGTTCTTTTTATTGTTGAACTTAAAAGCATAAATGAATAGCCGGATAGATATAGTGGGTATTGAATAAAAACAGGCGTAACGTCTTGACTGTAGGTTTTGATTGAATTTTCTTGTCACACGTAGCATTGTAACTATCAGAAGGATCCATTTTAATGTAGAAAGTTTTGATTTGATCTTGGAAAGTTTATGAAAAACTTAATAATCCGCGAGGGTTAAATTGGATATCAAAAAACCTTAACACAGAAAAAAACTATGTTATAAGTTTTACCTCCCTAGCACCAGTAGAGTTAAGCGCCTATAAATAGAAGCCTAGGCTCCAAATGGTCTTGCCGAGGCCTTCGAGGCACTCCGGCCGACCTAAATATTGACGCGGCCGTGGAATTTATGTTCTTGTTAAAATTGTTCAAATGACAACACGCGCACTTTACGGTACATTGAAATTAGGCTAGGCAAAATGGAACCACAACTTTCGATCACATCGTATTCATATTTCAACCAACTTAATACCTAACCGCATTACTGCGTACTAATTTGCTTGCCCCTCGACACTCAACCGGGATAAAGTGAAACGAGCAAGTGAAAAAATCGATCAAGCGCTCGTGTGCTGATTAAACTCGTCTTAAATAGCAAAAACATAAAGTGTGGGTAAGACAGTCTGTACAGATAATAAAAATGGGTAACTGCTTGTTTGGTACTATATTCGTTTCATATAATCTTGATAAGTTATGCGTATATTATGTAACTCGCATCCTGTATATGGAACCACGATGTTTTTAAATTACATTTTTGGCATTTTACAACCGTGTATTTACACGGTTTAGCACCTTGACAAATGTAGAATACAGATAGAACAAGAATGTCGTCAAAATCTATTTGCATCCTGAAAAAGTACATCGGATACTCTCAGCACAGGACATTTCTTTTTCCCGCTCGATTATAAATGCGAGGTTTAGTTAGTATCGTTAAAATTAAGCAAATCTCTTTTTCAATGCCTTTAACACACGTGTTTTTAGAGTATTGGGTGACCTCAATTTTTTTATAATATTTTCCACATTCTACAATGTCACCATAATTTTAATACAAGTTATAAAATTGAAAAAATAAAATAAAACACTCAACAAGGTTACATCAGTAAGTCTAGTTATCAATATTAGGTTTCATTGAATCAACATCAGGAAGAATGTATCACATTGCATCGAAAATATTTAAAGAACGAAGTGTCAAATGAAATTCTTGATAAGATCATTATTATAATTGAATGAATGAAATAGTATTTCGCGAAACCTTCCGAATTTCCAAGCAAGTTTGTTGCAAGGATTGTTTCAAACGTTTTTGCCCTTACAAATCACAATATCTGCTATTATAATATAGCTATGTTCACCGAATTTGTTTGTATGAAATGTATTTACTATCACATATTATTAGAAGTATGTTAATTTAAAAGCAATTTACACAGAACCTGCTTATGCCTCCAATTGATTATCAATTGTTTTATATGGTGCCTAAAGCATACGAAAACATCGTGATGTTTATAAAACATAGTGCATATTATGTTTTACTTGAATGAGTCATGAAATGTTACAAGAGCGATAACTTTGAGTAACTTAAGTCAGAATGATGAGTCGGTATTCAGCTTAACTTGCAATTTGTTCGAATACCTACATTCGGAGGAAATGGTGATTAAGTGTTATTGGTATGTCAAACAAATACAGAAGTAACGGCCCGTCGTGGTCCGCCTTATGTGCGTTTGCCCGCGATGTAAAAAATAAAAAATAAAATGTTAATCTAATTTATTTCTTTTTCTTATATATATTTTTCCTTCCTTTAATTATATTTGTATAACTTAACGAAGGAAAGAATTAGTCAGTTAACAATTAATGAATTAATAAATATTCACTAACATTTAATATTTTAAACAGCTCAGAATTAATATACATTATTTGTTATATATCTAATAAACTAGAGTGCCTAAGCAAATTGATTTAAAAAAATAATGAAGTGAAAGAAATGTTACGTCGTCAACTTAGGTATACCAGTTAAAGAGTAGGTAATAGGAAAGTTATGTTCATAATTACAAAACTGGTAACAGATAACATTTCTGTGAAATCTAATGATAATCAGGCTTCGTTTCTTATCCGATTACAGATACTATACGCTTTAGGAATTTTAGTCTCCGATCAAAATAATGTACTGTGAAATGGGCTGCAATAAATCTAGGAGGAAAAAGCGTCCGAACTTTGTTTATATATTAATTTACTGTGAAAACAAACGTTCACATGATAAAATTTAGTTTACTGAAATAAAAAAACAACATACTTAGAATATTAAACCGGGACATCTAATTATATTTTATTCATGTTTTGAGGGTTTTTAAATATTGATTTAATAACTGAGACTAAGTATTTATAAATATATAGATATTCTTACTTAAAATAGGATATGTCGTTACGTTTATTCCTTTTTCGGATGTAATAATGACCACTAAGATTTTTTCTTGACCACTTTTTGAATACTGACATTTTATTATTTATCAAAGATATTAACATTTAAATAAAAGCTTCCACTCTAAATATACGAGACAGATAGATAGATAGATAGCCAAGCTAGACAGTTGGCACTGGCAGTCATTATTTTATTGCTAATTAAATCCCAGCTAAACTGCGGTCTTTTTTTTTTATTCACCACAAGCTAGCCCTTGACTACATCTCACCTGATGGTAAGTGATGATGCGGTCTAAGATGGTAGCGGACTAACATGTTAGGGGTATGTTAAACTCATACTCCTAATTGGTTTCTAAACGACATCGTGCCGGAACGCTTAATCGCTTGGCGACACGTCTTTGTCGGTAGGGTGGTAACCAGCCACGGCCGAAGCCTCCCACCAGACCAGACTCGAGCCGGGAATCGAACCCGGGACCTCCGTCTTTAAAATGCAACAGCGAACGCGCTGCGCCACGGAGGTCGTCAAAAATTGATTTCAATTCAGGAGGTCATTAATAGTTTTGAGATTGTTAATTTTCTATAAGTAATCTACTCAGTAAATTTTTGTTTATAATTATTTGTTACTTGTTTTTTATATTGGTAATTTTGATACTGATAATATAGATTGAAATACATCCACCATGTCTTTGACGCGATATTACCAGCTATGTATTAACCCGGGGGGTACTAAAATATTTCAACTGGGATAAAAAGTTTATCTTTGGTCTTACCAATAATATTCAAATTCAAAATAATCTTTATTCAAATAGTCCTTAAAAAGGCGCTTTTGACGCGTCAATAATTTACATAGTAGTTATTTCATGGTGATAACTATATTCGTAAACTGAAAACTAAAGCTATGAGGGTTCCAGACGCGCCCCGGTCTAAGAAGAAGCCCACAACTAACTTATCCGGGTTTGACAAGCTATTTAGGGATCTGAGTTAGAAACACGTGAATATCTTTAAAAACTTTCACATAGTTATAATATTAGATTATGTTATTATCTTCACAGATAAATTATATACTCAATTAGTTGAACATAACGAAATTAATAATAATGAAATTTGATGATAAATAAACAAATTTGCATATGTAATTTTGGCAAATTATAACTCATCAGCTCAAGAATACTATTTGTCCACTAATATAATGAGGTGTATTTAGAATACAATTCAAAGATATATCACTATTAATTAATTACCTTAACTACGCCATTAGGCACAAGAGGCATGGATAATAAGATAAATATTTACCGAAAAAAGTTATATTGCAGTTGTATTAACATAATATATCAAACAAATGTAATTATGGCACATATTTTATGTTAAAACTATTCGCGATCGTTGTGAAAACTTGTAAAAAGCGAAGCGAACATTCAGTATAGCTCACAATGCAAAAACATGGGCAAGAAAAAAAAGTATTAGCTTTTGATTTTCGTAATAATTAAACAATCTCGTAGAGCAATGTCGGCAACTCTGGTTCGTCAGCGGATTTGCTCATTTCAGTAATTCTTCGACCATGGAACGCCCGCTGTGACTCTTAAGGTGAGCAGATGACCACGTTTCAGAGTACTTCAAGACTAGCATTGCGAACAGCGCATAGTATATTTATAAAAAATTCAATTTTTTTTTATTTTATTCACCACAAGTTAGCCCTTTACCTCACCTGATGGTAAGTGATGATGCGGTCTAAGATGGTAGCGGGCTAAAGGGGTATGGTAAACTCATACTCCTAATCGGTTTCTACACGACATCGTGCCGGAACGCTAAATCGCTTGGCGACACGTCTTTGTCGGTAGGGTGTTAACCAGCCACGGCGGAAGCCTCCCACCAGACCAGACTTGAGCCGGGAATCGAACCCAGGACCTCCGACTTTAAAATGCAACAGCGCACGCGCTGCGCCACGGAGGTCGTCAAAACACCTTACTCATATACATATAAAAACTGACGACATATGTGACGACGTCAGTGTTCCATTATTCCAAAACGCCGGAACCCTGAGTGGTTGCTGGGTAATTTTAAAAGCATTAAACATGAATTAAAATGTATTGAGGCTACGTATCACTTTGAGCGATAGTAATTAATTTGTTATCTGTTGATTTACATAACAGTTAGGCGTAAGGATGGTTTTGAAAAAATGTTGGTAGAGGATTTAATACATTTTGATATACGTAAGTAAGGCATCAATCGACAATGCTTAGCGAGTATCTCGAAGTAATAGAGTTTTCTGAACTTCTATTTACGAGTTTATTCTAATAATTAGATCTTTAATTATACATTGCGGCGTCAGCCTCCTAATCAGAGGTCGGCGGTTGGAATCCGGGCACGCACCTCTAACTTTTCGGGAGTTATGTGCGTTTTTAAAACCATTAAAATATCACTTGCTTCAACGGTAAAGGAAAACATCGTGAGGAACCCTGCGCGCCTGAAAGTTCTCCATAATGATCTCAAAGGCGTGTGAAGTCTGCCAATCCGCACATGGCCAGCGTGGTGGACTATGGCCAAACCCTTCTCATATTGAGAGGAGACCCGTACTCTGTAGTGAGCCGGTAATGGGTTGATCATGATGATGATGATATCTTAAGCTACCATGAGGTTTCTTACGGAATGTTGACGACCTCAGTGATGCACCGCAAGCGCTGTACTTGTTAAGCGCGAGGTCCTGGGTTCGAATCTGGTCTGGAGGCTCAGCTTAAGCCGCTACTGACTGATTGTATGGCTTTAGCTAGTTTTGTGAATGGGCAACAAAAACGAAAATAAAAAACCCCAAGGCGATAACTTTAGTGACATTATGGTAGAGTAAATTTTCAAAGGTTCCCGAAAATATCGCATTCATTGAAAGTAACGGTAACACTGTATCCAACAGTATAATACGAAATAGCATAAAAAGACACAAAAAAAACAGAAGTTAGCGCCATATTACAAACTAGCTGACGCCCGCGACTTCGTCTGCGTTGAGTTAGTGTGTTTGTCTTTCAATCACGAAACAATAGATTATTAACCCGAATTACTTGAAATAATTACAGGATAAACATTAAAGTATCTCCTTTCTAAAAAAAAAAAAAGAATGAGCCCGCGCGACAGGCAGCCTTTGTGATATTGATTTGTTGGTGGGAGGCGCCCGAGACGTGATGGCACAGGCGGTGGCATGTACAGTACTTGCACATTGCAACATTACTTTATTTTTCTTAAATAAAACACTTTTTCTAAAATAAAAGTAGCCTAAGTTACTCCTTATTACATCAGCTAGCTGCCAATAAAAGTCCCGTAAAAATCGGTCCAGCCATTTCAGAGATTAGCCGGAAAAAACAGACAGACAGGCAGACTAAAATTGTAAAAAATGTTATTTTGGTGTATGTACCGTATAACGTTTCTGAATCGAACCGCTAAGGTGTGGAACTCTCTTCCAGCATCTGTGTTTCCAGCCACGTATAACATTAGTTCCTTCAAGGGAAGGGTGAATAGGCATTTTCTAGGTAAGCGCGCTCCAACCTAGACCTCATCAGTGCCTTCTGGTACTGATTGTCGTCAAGCGCAAACCTATCTCAAAAAAAACAATATATATATATATATATATATATATATATATACAGACGCATGCAGTAAAAACGGTTATTTCAATATTACAAACAGACACTCCAATTTTATTTATTTGTATAGATAAGGCATAAGTACTCATAAAAAAATACTTCGCGAAACACAAGAAATAATTCTTTCGTAGTAAGAGCAACCGTATGTTTTGTAACGGATTCAATCAATACGGCGTGCGTTTTTTTTATCGACGAGTTTTTGCGCGCGGCCGCGATCTCACCATGGCGAGTGACGTTGCAGGCTCAGCACCTACATACCAAGTCGATAATTATAATGGTAATGTAGCAGAGATGCGGGAGAGTGCTAATCACCGGTCTTGGACTAGATATAGTTCTGGAATTTTCTCTGGACTAGATACGTGTTTATTTTCAAGGTCGTAACGTTCATACTAAATAAAGCTTTATCAGTAGTTTTTTACACTCTACCGTGGCATTCACCTCGTGTTAAACGATGATGCAGTCTAAGATGGTAGTGGTAAGATGGTAGTGGGTGAACACCATAAACTACCCATACTCTTAATTAGTTTTTATGTGACATCACCGTCCGACCCCCCCGTTATCCCAAACGTCGCCTAAGCCGAGGTTCGGCCTCAAAGGAGGCGCCCTTAGGCAGTCGTTCCCTTAGTTTCTTCGAGCCCTAGGGCTCAAAATTTCTTCTGGCAGAGCTTCTTTCCAAAGCTCGCCAAACAGCCCGGTTACGCTGTGGCAACCAATAGGGTTTGTACAGTTAATAGACAGTCCGAAAAGAAAATGATAGGTCATTCGTTATAACACACAAAAAAAAATGTGACATCGTGCTGGATCGCAAAATCACTTTGTGGGTAGGGTGATACTAGCCACTAGACTCGAGCCGGGAATCAGACATACGACCAATGACTTTATAGCGCGACAGTGCACACACTGCAAAAACATTTTAAGGGTAAGAAATATGGTACTGATTTGGAATTCATATCCCCAGCAATTCTTGCTAAGCGCTAGTTGATCTAAGATTCATCGTCATCGCTCAGGTGAGACCGGAGTCGAGCTAACCTCGCCACAGAATTAAAAAGTTTTCAAAATGATTGAATAACAGTTCTAAAAACTTAAGAACAAAATAAAAGATACAGACAAAGAAAAAATCCCTATTTTAATCAGTTATAATATGAGAAATATAGTAACAAATAAATACATTCAGCCAAGTCCGAAATTAATAAACACGTGAAGGGTTCCATATGAAACGCTACGTCGACTCATTAAATTATAAAAACACTGCATTGTATTGGTATTGCTAATATCGAGCAGAAGACTTGTTTCTCGGATGCATTCTTCAGTATTAGCAGTATCTTCAGTATTCTTAAATATAACTTTGATTTACTTTTATCGTTTGACGGACAGACTTATAGCGGATCTGATAAGTCAAAATAATAGTGGGACAGAAAATGTGTGACAGAGACAGAAAAAAAATATACAAATATGAAAGTCGATAAAAACATGGAAATTCGCCTGAAACCGGCAGTTATTTATTTAGCGCCCTATTTCAAAATCGGGTTAACGCCGCCATGCTGACGTGAGCATATAAATTGACCTGATTCTGGAATTGGAAACGTTTCTCATATATCAACATGTCGTACAAATTTAAAACCGCTAAAGGAAGGAATAAACGGCTCAATATAAGTGAAGAAACGAGGATGGTCTCTTGAACCGGCTCAAACGGTCTTTTAATGGACCCTTATGATAATCTGAAGACGGTTACGAGGACAACAGAAAAGTCGACAGTCTGTTGACTAAGTCATGTTGACTTTCTGATCTTTCTTGTGGTTCAGAATAATTATCATTGGCTGTAAGGCACTTGCCTTACTAATTTAAAATTATTTTGATTTACGTAATATATAGACAATTATCTGCACGTGAAAAAAGCGACGATAGCCTAGTGGTTAGGACGTCAGCCTTCTAATCAGAGGTCGGCGGTTCGAATCCGGGCACGCACCTATAACTTTTCGGAGTTATATGCGTTTAAAAAAAATAATTAAATATCACTTGCTTCAACGGTGAAGGAAAACATCGTGAGAAACCTGCACGCCTGAGAGTTCTCCATAATGTTCTCAAAGGCGTGTGAAGTCTGCCAATCCGCACATGACCAGCGTGGTGGACTATGTATGGCCAAACCCTTCTCATATTGAGAGTAGACCCGTGCTCTGTAGTGAACCGTTAATGGGTTGATCATGATGATGATGATCTGAACGTGGATAAATACGAAGCCCCCACAGAAAGTTAATAATAGAAAACGACTATTAGAAGAGGACATCATTTACGAGTTAATAAATAAAGATTTAATTTGTTATCATATTGACATATATGCTAGAACGATGAAATTCATAATTGTCCATTAGTTCAAGCTTATACGGGCGATTGTATAACAGTCCCTTAATATGAGCAATAGAAATAAACAATAATAAAAGATATAATCTTTTAGCGCAAAATAAAACAACACAAAAACCAGTATCTACCAGTGTAGAATGTTTGCTTTTCCACCTTATGTTCTTAATTATTAATTCATAGTGCAATCTAACATTTAAAATAAATGCACAAGCATCATTAGCTTAAAGTATCCTACTTATATTATAAACGCGAAATTTTGTAAGTATGGATGGATGTTTGTTACTCTTTCAAGTAAAAACGCCTGAATGGATTTTTATTAAACTTTACAATCACATAGCTGAGAAATCAGAATAAAACATAGGCTACAATTTTTTGTGGACCTGGCATGTATAAGGAGAGGGCACAGAATAACCGCCCAATTAGAGGGCAATTTATAAAGATATTGTGTGAAATGTCCAAAATATGACGATAAGTGTCTAGAAAGTAGGAAAAAATCTACACCATCTGCGTGATAATTTCAATGTCATAATGTTAGTTCTTTTCTACGTCACGCTAATATAAGCTACTCGAAATACTAATCCTGCGCAAACGAAGTCGCTGGCACCAGCTAGTATTATTATAATGAAGCTGGAATAGGCTGGGTAGTACACATACCTAACGTAACTATTTTTTGTACGATATACAATAAATCGAAGGTCATGTATCTTAGCCTCGAAGAAAACAACAAAAACGTACTCATTTATTATATAGCTGCATGCAAAAGGCTTTTTCTTTTTTGGAATACCTGATTATCTAAATTTAATTTAATAACATCAGCTTAAAAGAAGATATAGTATCATTTAATTCTAGATTTGTCCATTGCGCAAATACTATTAATAGAATTTTAAAATTAATTATATGAAGTTAAAGGAAATCGTTTACCTCTGCAACTGAGAATTAAAACCTAGTTTTAGTTCGATATTACGCTCACAAAAACGTTTACCGACTCTGCCAAGCGATTTAACTAAGACGCAACCTTTGGTTTCAATCTTTATGACCAAACTGTTACTTCACAATTGCGAATATCACAAGCATCTTACACCTCTTTTCTCAACTGGATTACGTATCGAGGTAGGTATATACAATATAAAAAATATCGATTAAATTGTATCATCGGATTTTGAAACATCTAGAATCGCGGATTAAATTGTTTATTAGTTGTTTATCTTTTCACTATCTTAATCGAACGCTTAACGCAATTCCTTTTTAATGCGTTCAGTACACCCCATATATGGACACGGGAATACCATATTGATTGTCATAAGGCTATCGTAAAATGATGGATGTTACTGCAGTAGTTATGCATCTAATATAGGATTTCCGAGCAACGCAAAAAAATCACGTTTTCTAAACACACACTTTGTTTTAAAAAACTACGATCACAGATTTAGAAGTTACCGTTTCCGCGACGTGCACGTAAAGAAAGCACAGTCGGTATAAATGTAATTTTGGACGGAGCAAAAACGCCACGTCCACTCCGTACGCGGTCACGCGCTATACTGAATTATTGGTAATGCAACCGCGGCATTACCGTCTGATTTAGGGCTGGTGCCGCTTGCACTGAGAGTAAAGTTAGAATTTCTGCTTTCGGGGGGTGAAATTACGGTGACATCTAACAGTAGGCACTTCTCATATTCACTATGTATCCTTATTTGGAATATGGAATGCTTGAATATCAAGAAGCTTAATTAGCTACGTTTTATGACAGTAGGGGTAAAATCTCACGTCCGCCTCACCGATATGAAACATGCAAATGTGACGTATTACTGAAGAAACCCAGCGGCCTATGCTTACGTATAGCCATATATTAAACATTAATATTATTTATTAATGCACTGATATAATTATCACTTCTGTTGGCAGTGTTGAAAGGCCAAACCAAACATATTCTCCCTGTACACATATAATTTTAAAATTTATACTCTATGACCGCTTACGAATGCCAAAACTGCAATAAAGATTTTTGATAAATCCTGACTTGAATTTTCGAAAATACATTATATTTCTTCTTCTGCATCAATTGGTTTTACTCATAACATTTGTAAGTAACTACTTTGTTGTACAGGTACCTATTTACTTATTGTAATAAATGTTTTAGAAAGTCTACTAGTTTTATGATCTACTATAAAATGTACGTAAAGGTATGTAATAAATGTACAGCTGTTTCTGCACCATAGTCAATTCTTTAGAGATGAAAATTTTTAATATTTTTGTAAAAATCAGCATTTAGATTAATAAATATTACTGATCAATTTTTATAGTACAAAAAACCGTTTCAAAAAGTGTTTAAACTGAAATAAAAATTTATCGTACAATATCGGATTAAAATATAATAGCATTATGATGTACATTAGTTTGATATAAGAAAAAACTAAACAAACTAAACTATTAAATTTATTATATTATATTTATTAAACTATTAAATTAAATCCAATACTATTCAATTGAAGAATACTTAAGAGACAGAAATATATAGTTATATTTATAAATAATTAAATTATACATTTGACTTTTACTATTAATTGACCAGAAACATAAATTTTAAAATATTATTTTTTTTGCATGCCTACCCGGCAGATTGTTTAAGCATCACTAATTTAATGAAACACCAATATACGAACACAATCTGTGCAAAATAAACGATTTGATTTGATTTAAACTCAACTCTAAAATTAGTTAACTATATTTAGTTAGCTAACCACCAGCCCTGATGGAGAGCGAAATTAGTGTGCTACCGCACGAGCTGGGAACGGTTTAATATTGAACTTTTTGCCGCCACTGCTAAAGTTGAACTCGTGATGGTCGGGTCAAGGTTCTTATTGATACCGCGAGCTAGATACGAGAGATCACTGATGCAGTCAGAAGCGATGCAGCTTCCAAATAACACGATAGTGTTAAAGAGAAGCGAGCGTTGTTATGCGAAAGTAACATACCAATGAATATCTGTCTTAAATTGCGATTATACTCAATAACCAGAAAAACTGTGCGGCGTTATTAATTTTAATATTTGTCTGGTGGCTTCGGCCGTGGCTAGTCAACACCCTATCGACTGAGGCGTGTAGCCAAGCGTTTTAGCGTTCCGGCATGATGTCGCGTAGAAACCGAAAGGAGTATGGGTATAACATACCCCTAACAGGTTAGCCCGCTACCATCCTAGACAGCATCATCACTTACCACCAGGCGAGATAGCCGTCAAGGGCTAACTTGTAGAGTATAAAAAAAACTTTACTGTGTGGTTCCACGTTGTTGTAGCTTTTTTTTTCTTAAATTTATTTGGTTTCAACAACAGTCAAACATTCGATAAAAGCGATTGGAACCCTCTTAGCTTTAGTTTTAAGTTGGCGAGTGTAGTTATCTAATAAATTAAATTAATGAAAAATATATTATATGTATGGACGCTTCATAGATGCTAGTAATACATCAATAGAGCTATTTTGATTTGAGTTATATTCGAAGAGTGTATCAAAAACCTCAGAAGTAGATTTCACATATACAACAGGCCAAGATTTATCTAAAACCGTTTTTGGTAACGCAATAAGACATAATATAATCATCATAATCAACCCATTGCCGGCTCACTGCAGAGCACGGGTCTCCTCTCAATATGAGAAGGGTTTGGCCATAGTCCACCAAGCTGGCCATGTGCGGATTGGCGGACTTCACACGCCTTTGAGAACATTACGAAGAACTCTCAGGCATGCAGCTTTCCTCACGATGTTTTCCTTCACCGTTGAAGCAAATGATATTTTAATTGCTAAAAAACGCACATAACTCCGAGAAGTAAGAGTTGCGTGCCCGGGTTCGAATCGACCTCTGATTACGAGACGTCTTAACCACTAGGCTAGGAAAGCTTCTGGCTGGGTTGCGGTCGAGTGCACAAGTGTTCCCGTGACCCAGCCACCAGGCGACACGAAGGAGCATCGTTGGGTTTTACTGGGTTTGACGACCTCCTTGGCGCAGCGCGCGTGCTTTCAGATTATAAAAAAATTGGAGGTCCTGGGTTCGATTCCCGGCTCGAGTCTGGTCTGGTGGGAGGCTTCGGCCGTGGCTAGTTACCACCCTATCGACAAAGACGTGTCGCCAAGCGATTTAGCGTTCCGGCATGATGTCGCGTAGAAACCGAAAGGAGTATGGGTTTAACATACCCCTAACAGGTTAGCCCGCTACCATCTTAGACTGTATCATCACTTACCATCAGGTGAGATTGCCGTCAAGGGCTAACTTGTAGTGGATAAAAAAAAATAGTGGGTATTCCGGTCGCCAGCCTGGCCGCCGGGTAGTCCCACATACCCCGTCCCCCCCGAAAGATTCAAAGAACATATATAATAACATTATAATACAAACACATACAGAAACATAGTTGCATCGGTTGTTCATCGCACGACATCAGCCGACGCAGCATGACGGATCAATGGCCGACTGACTTCATGAGCCAATACATGTTAATGTAGTCGCTTATTCAAATAGTGTGGCATTTGAACCGACGCTGGTGACATGCCTGAGGGGAAGCGGACATGTTCCATGTACGCCAGATGGAAGTGATTTGACTATCGGCGCATCTGACGGCTGGCATTTAGATTTTAGATTCATCTTAATGTACCTACTTGTTATGATAATATTTTAAGGTACACAGGTTTTTAACTAAGTTAGCAATCACGTTTTAATGTTTTTGAGAGGCGTTATAGACTGAAATTTTCCCTGGTCTGGTTAACTTAGGCCGTAGTCAACACCCTATCGACGAAGACGTGACTTCAAGCGATTTAGCGTTCCGGGTGTCGCATATAAACCTATCGGGAGTATGGGTTAATATAACTGACCAACTGACAGGTAAGCCCGCTACTATTTAAGACTGCAACGTCGCTTACTTGGTAGTAAGACTGCAATCTAGGACCTATTTAATGGAAAAAATGGAGGAATTTATTTTATTCCAAAACTACTCATAGCTACGCTTGAAACTTTTATTAGCTAGTCGATCTATCTGTGAGCAATATAAATAAGTATCATATGAGAAAAATCTTTTAAACAGTTAAAATCTGTTAAACAAGTTTGGAGATATATATTTCATTGTTAAAAATACTCAGATAACAGAATGTTATATATGTACGTGGAAGGGCAAAACAGTAGAGGAAGACAAAAAAGGAGATGGATGGATTGTGTAAAAGAGGATATGCGGGTAAAAGGTGTGGGTAGTGAGGTGACGGCTGATAGAAGTGAGTGGAAGAAGTCACGTCTTGTGTTGTGTCGGCCCCACATAATGTGGGATAAGAGCAAGAAGAGCAGAAGAGAACAACTGAATTGAAATATACTCGTAATATCTACTTATAAAAAATATCTAAGAGCATCTCCGTGGCACAGTGCTTGTACAGCGTTGTAGCATTTTAAAGTGAGAGGCCCCGCAAAACCAGCAAGAGGCATGCCGTGATGGTTTTTACTTCGGGTATACCCTTCGAGGTTACGTGGTGGCTGGACGAGGTTATGTGGGAGTCCCACATAACCTCGTCCAGCCCATGGGACGAAGGTAGCTAAAAACCTTTTCAACCACAAAAAAAAAAATTTAATACGCACCAACCGGTACTCTTCACATGACGAACATTAAATTCAGAGCTGAATAAATGCTAAGTTGTGTTATTTTATTTCATCGACGAACATTTGCGAAAATTTTATCATGTACTCATAAATATTTTTGTTAATTGTATACGATAAGTACCTCGTCGACGATACCATTTAAATAATCGTATTCGGATACGTACCGCTAATGAGGTCGGTGTATATTCCAGTGATTAATTGAAAGATATGTTGATAATAGTAGAACACGTGTTTATTGGCGTAATTTAATTAAACATCATCATCATCGTGAGCCTAACGTCCCATTACTTAACACAAGTCTCATAGAAAGGTCAGATTCTCATAATAATATTTGTGTCAAGTAGCAATATTTAATCAAGTAACAATAATATACATATTTAAACTTTGATATAAGTTTAAGATATTATATAAACTATATTATAAACTTTAATGTTTCATCATGATCAACCCATTATCGGCTCAATACAGAGCACGAGTCTCCTCTCAATATGAGAAAGGTTTGGCCATAATCCACCAGTATCTATCCTTTTCTTAATATTTTCTGTCGATAAGGATGGCACTACTTAGTTCAATCTGCTGTCTAGTTTTTGGATGAGGTTGACTATTGACCTCGGGCGTTAGATGCTCAGCTGACAATGCAGGAATCGAGTAGCTGTCAGTAAAACCGTTTGTGTTTGTAAACATACGTCGCGTCAGAGTAATTCGAAAGTGCCATAATATTTCGCGTCCAGTCGCTACCCCACCGTGAGCACCGCCCACGGAAAAGCCACGGTACTGTTGAACTGCTAAAAATTACGCCTTGTGCGGTGCACGTTAACACACCGTGACGTGACCGTTTACGTGTCCACGTAATACGGTGCTACTATGCTAAACTTAGGGCTGCCGTTGCTTCACGTCATTTCTTTCTATTTCTTCGATAATTTATACACTAGATATAAGAGCGATGTATCCGTGGCGCAGCGTACAACAACAATATTAGGGGTTAAAGTATGAAATTGCCGTTTTATTGTAATATGTACTTCGAGTTGACATAGAACCTCCATGGTTTGAGATTTTTGAGTGAAACTTTTTTCATACGGTACCGATGGAGTTCTTCTTTTAAAAAATGTGCAACATTCGATTATCAACTTTCAGTTGTCTTTTTATATCTATAAAGTTGGAGGTCCTGTGTCTGGTCTGGTGGGAGAATTCAGTATAGCTACCACCTTACGACAAAAACGCATCGCCAAGCTATTAATCACTCCCGCAAGATTTCGCATAGAAATTAATTAGAAGTATGGATTTACCATACTATGAAGGTGTGATAGCCTAGTGGTTAAGACGTCCGCCTTCTATTCGATCCGGGCACGCACCTTTAAATTTTCGGTTTTATGTGCGTTTTTAAGCCATTAAAATATCCGAACCCAGACCAAACAAATCCAACTATAAAATGTGACGGGCACGCGCTGCGCCACAGAGGTCGTCAAAAGACGATCATTTTTCCACTGACTGACAAAAAATCTAGTACATTGTTCATCAAATTTCTATTTATTTGCAACGGCTATATAGGTTTTTGGCGTAGGTGGTAAAAATATTGCTTTAATATTATTACAAGGAAAAATTTATAAAAAAATATATGTGGTATCTATTGCATGCCCATTTGACCATTGCGTCACTGAGCCTGTAAAACATGAGATCCTGAATTTCCATAAGTACATTAAACGATGACATGATTTTTTTTTTCACGCTGTGAAATGCTTTTACGCATCCCCTCCGGAAACGACGACATGATCCTAAGTACATTGAACCCAAAACCCAACAACCCGTGTTGATACTCACGGGACAGAGGAGCCCTGCGCCCAGCCATGCGACATTAATGAACGACGACGATGAAAATGGGAGAAATAAATGGTTCTTTCGAAGCGTCCATCTTAGGTTCAATATATCAATAAAAGGTTTGACGCGTGGCCGCTTCCGACAGCCGGTAACCCTGCGTTACGTAACACCGGTCCAGCTGGACGGGGGAGTGGTCAGCCGTTCGATTCCGGGCGGCGCAGGTTGTGCCAACTGTAATAATAAATCATTTGTATACCCGCCATGACTTTCGTAGCAATAACGTTTAGCGCTCGTGTACAACTATCGCACAGTTCGGACACTGACTTTATAAATAATGAATAGAAGCAGACGTTACTTTGCGGAAGTCCATGATAAACAACAAACAGCAAGTATAATTTGCTATATTCCGCCGACAACCGGGAGATTTGTATAACATAGCACCACACAAAATCTTCACTTTTACTTTTCGCGCTTGTGAAGTCAACCTCTCCTGAGGATGATCCGGTGTCGGGTCGAAACGTGCGTAGAGGTTATAGTGGAAGATTTTGTGTGGTGTTATGTTATACAAATCTCCCGGTTGTCGGCGGAATATAGCAAATTATACTTGCTGTTTGTTGTTTAACTGACTTTATGCCTAATTTACAACTTAATATTAAGATGCTTAATTTTAAGTAGGTACGTGTTTTCACGTATCCATATAAATCTGAGTGTAGTATTTTCTTTCAATTATTATTATTATTACTTTCTTTTTGTTCACTCTGGGTCTCAGTTGAAAATCTGAGTCGTTTTTTATAATACCACACTCAAATTTATATGGGAACGTAAATTCTATTGTACTTGAATACTTGCATACCCAATTTTAACTTGCAATTTAATACTAAATTAACTGTTTACATGCATTATACTTAATATTAGGTTAAAATTTAGCTAACAACTTGGCAACTTAATGTGTATAAATTAGGCATTAAGTATGATTCTGACGGCTGAATTGCCGTTAGAAAAATAACACGATTTATTCAATTGTTTATTTAGTGTTATTATTATATGTACATATTTTTATTATTATATTTTTGCTGCTTCCTTCTCTTCCCCGGTATTTGTAATTCGTTTTTTTTCTTTCTTCTATGAGAATAAATAAATTTTCTTTCTTTCTTGTTTCAGTTACATAGCGTAATCTCTATTTGCCAATCATTTTTGAGGTATCTAAGCTACGCGATGTTCGGTCGTCAATACAATTGGCAATGTAGCCGGCTTCACAACTGCTGTATGCTCGAGTCAAGATGCTTGCTTTATATAACAACAAATAATATGTTTTAAGCTTCAACTTTCTACTAACATTTTATTAGGTTTTTGAGATCACGTGTTTATAATTTAAAACAGCCATTTACATCTGTGATCATTTCGTAACCCAGGTGCCAGGTAGTTTAAGAAATTTGACTAGATCTCGTAGCAATCCATACCAGCCATGTCACTTCTAAATTTGACAAAATCTTGTTGCCAGCCACTTCTGTTTTGAATATAATCGACCCAAGAACTGTACTGGATGATCGCTGAACCGTGGCAATAGCCACAGGAAATGAACTATCGCGAACTATGTCGATTGTATTTAAAATTTTGATCATTCTATTACGAATAATTGTCCCAGTAAGGCACACATATTGACTGTTCCATTCGATTTCTTTAGTATCGATATATTCGTCTACAATTTGGGTTGACTACTTCTTAACATACTCTTTACGTATTTACCGTTTTTATGTATCTGGCAATTAACTGGAACCATTTATTTTATCGGTATCTAAGTAAACCCTTGCAGGAGGTCTCAGCAAGGGTTGTTCTTACTGAGGTAAATTGCACTAACCATAATTAATATTATGGTTAGTGCAATTTGCTAAAGCTACCGTCGCGTAGCAACGCTTCGCAGCTGATCGCGTCGCGTCGTGCGTTATGTATGTGTGTATGTATGTATATATGTATGTACTTGAGCAATCTACTGCCCCTGATTTATGTATATACCTGTATTTCAGGCGGCAGTACTCTCCTAAAATTATTGAACCACTGTGTGTGTGTGTGTGTGTGTGTGTGTGTGTGTGTGTGTGTGTGTGTGTGTGTGTGTGTGTGTGTGTGTGTGTGTGTGTGTGTGTGTGTGTGTGTGTGTGTGGTTCTTGCTTTAAAGTTACTTAAGCATAGGTTTTGCAGAAACGATGGCCTAAAGGGCATTCCGAATATTTGCCGTGCTTATTAGAAACGAGTATGCAATGCGTTCTATATATTTGGCTGTACGAAGACTCGACAATAAAAATGAGATAGACACTAAATCAAGTAGTTCTTAAGTCTCTGCGAGCTATATGTAGGTACTTGTCACAGCGTATTCATCGTTGGGGTGGCGTAACGACGTCGTCTAGTCTTTAGCCCAGATATTCCGTGAGGCGTAGAGATCGCATTGCTCGTGAACATGCGCATTAAAATCTATTTTGGATTTTATATCGATATTAAAAATGTCCCCGTTAAAAAATTTAAAAGCAGGTTTTGTTTTTTTCGATACTGAAATATATGTTTAGTTGAAAATGTGACCGTTTCTCTTAGCCGGGTTTTGGTGACACAGTTTATATCCGGTGTGCTAGGTGGTACTTATCATTGTCCGGGAAGTATCCCGGGTCCCACAGGCGTCCAGTAAAACCAGCGAGAGGGACATGCCGTGGTGGTTTTTAGTTCAGGTAGACCACCCATGGGAGGGAGTTCCACATAACCTCCGTCCTGCCCAAGGGACGGGAAGGAAGGGAAGTAGCTATAAAGCTTTTCCACCATGAAAAAAAAAAAGAAAATAGTAGTACTTATCATACAACGCACAGCACGCTGTCGAGGTGTGTAGCAAGTGGGATCCTGTGCGCCGCACTCTGGTAGCGACGATCGGCGGGGATCTCTCGCTGCCCAGCGAAATACCATGCTATATTAAGCAGCGAGAGCTCCTGAAATGCCGTAGCCTACTTCTGCGAAGAAGTTATTTCGCAAACGGGAAGAGTATTTGGCGGTCTTGGGTCCGATTTGGTGGGAGTTTTTACCCGTGTTGTGTTACCGACAAAGACGTGTCGCCAAGCGATTTACCGTTCCGGCACGGTGTGCGAAACCAATTAACCACTATCAGTTTAGCCCGCTAGCATCTTAGACTGCATCACCACTGGGCTAACTAGTCTAACTAGTTACAGCTAGGTTAGGCTAGTATTAAAAAAACTAAAACATCAGACTTTCAAAATAAAACGACTCGTTAAGGAACTTTCAATAATTAATTTGTCTTATGTCTCACTAAATCTTAGCAGTGAGTATTACAAACAGTGGTATTGTAAAATGGTTTTGTTAAATTTACTATCCACAGTGGGCGTCAAACGAGTTCGCGTTAAATTTATAACATCCCGAGTCCTTCTAAGGGCTTCTATGAATGAGTCGGCGACGGCGACTTCCGACTGTTATGAGGGCTTTCAACTTGTGGTGACTATTTTAGAGTGCATCGCTCGTGCAAACTCTGGCATCGAATACCCGCAGGTTTTGAACACTTTCACTGAGGCTGAGATCTGTATAGCGTACTTTGACTTTTCTTCGTTAAAACGAGGCAAATTTATACCGGACACATAATTTACAGTGATAAAGCTAAGTGCACTTTATAGATGCGACTCGGCCTAAGACTAAAAATAGTTTCAAGTTATAATAGTTATACCCCTTACTACAATAACCAGACCACACTTACTCAATCGGATAGGCTTACGATGTGTATTAACAATATTCAATAATGTGAATATGGTTACAGAAAAATAGTGATGACAGTGTGGGGTGTAGCCCTTTGTGGAACGTTGATGAAGAGTTGATATTGATAAGTGGACTGTATTTCCTTGGATAATGATAAGGAAAATTTGATATAAATAAAGGATAAAAATCCCTGCAATATAAATATTTTTATTTACCCGCTGAAAGTTCTTTCTAAAGAATACATATCTGTACATAGAAGGTTCTGACTCACTTGCTCTTTTATCTTGTACACAAATAAGTACCAAAGAAAAACTTACAGCAAAGATCGCCTTCACAGCTTCGATTTAACCGCACGACTAGCTCGTCATTAAATTATATGAAATTAACAAGCAAGGAGGCTGAAACTCTTAAAATTTTATAACTTCTAAATTTACTCTAGTCTGGTTTTGAGGTAGGTTTTGGATGTGGCCAGTTACCATCCAACCGACAAAGACGCGCTGCCAAGCGACTAAGCGTTCCAGGAAGATGTCGCGTCAAACCCGATGGAGTGAAAAAATTTAAAACATTTATTTTCAATGAGTTCTTTTTTAGCAACACTCTTGTCAGATAAGAGGAGAGAGTCATACTCTTTACTGACACTCTGATATGATACACATGTAAGTCACTAACTTTGATTCAATCGGTCCGTCACTTGGACGACCCGTCGAGCGATGTTCCTTCCGCCTTACCCTAGACCAGAACGCACTATATGAAGTAATTTTTTACCGACTCGCGTGACCTAGAATTCAGTATGACTGTTAACTGACGTCGAAAGAATATTTAATTCAATAGCCAACGACCAACACTATATTTAAGACACTATGTAGCAAAAGACAACATTGACTCGTATTATATTGTAACTTCTTCCCACCTTTAAGAGAGGAGGCCTCTGCCCTACAACATGTGGCATGTTCCGTATAATAGAATTTTTATAGAATAAACTACTTCTATGCTTGACTCAAGAACACGTTAGCAGATGGTTTTGCGCTGAAATAAGGTATAATATTTGAAATATTAAGATGTTATCAATGTGGCAACAATTTGTCAAAACAATAATGAAATAAATCGATTTTAATGTGTTGATAATCAAACTAGTAAAGGTTGGGTTGTACCGAATACTGTAACGAATTCGTAGAACGATAAGACATTTTAACACCATAATATTATTTTGTTACATTTCAAGTTCTAAAACTGGATTATAAGTAACCTTGAAGGAATCCATGAAATACAATGAACGTTAGGATTAAATTGATGTAATACGCGAAAACTACACATGTACAAATTTTATAATTTATTTAATACCCCACATCACACGGACCTACAATATGATAAAGTCCTACGTCCTTATGAGATACATATAGAAAATCACATAGGGATACAAGCAGAAGTCAACATTCGTTATAAGTATAGATATACAATAAACAGCAAGTATAATTTGCTATATTCCGCCGACAACCGGGAGATTAGTATAATATAACACCACACAAAATCTTCCACTAGAACCTCTACGCAAATTTCGACCCGACACCATCCTCAGGAGATGTTGACTTCACAAGCGCGAAAAGTAAAAAGACTTTACTAAAACTACAAACGATAGTATAAGATTTACAATAGTATAATTACATTATATTTTCGTATTCCATACAACAGTAACTGCAAAAGAATCGTTTTACAAATTACAATTGATAAAATAAAACGCAATTATGCTATATATAGATATATTTATTTGTGAACAATTGTACGTAAACTAAATAATGTATAGACAAACACACACTTTACGGCGCGTCATATAAAAAAACGCGACAAACGCTGTACCATATGAACATAGCCTTATTATACAAAGAAACCCTTTCCTTTATAACGGCCGTCTATTTTAAGACGGCTTCCTATAGAGTCATTTAATCATCCTGAAATTTCTTACTACGCATTACAATGCAATGACTAATTTTGTGGTAAACGGGTATATATTTATTTGTGAACATTTGTACATAAACTGAATAATGCACAGACATACTTCTGTCGCGCGATATGAAAAAGTGCAACAAATGCTGTACAATATGATATGAACATTACCTTATTCCAGACAAAGAAACCCTTAGCCTTCATACTGGACGTCTATTTCAAGACGGCTTCCTATATAGTCATTTAATCATACTGAAATTTCTTACTACGCATTACAATCTACTCACTAATTTTGTGGTTTAAAGCGCGCATATATTTATTTGTGAACAAATGTACATAAACTGAATAATGCACACGTCTGTCGCGTGATATGAAAAAGCGCAACAAATGATGTACCATATGAACATCACCTTATTCCAGACAAAGAAACCCTTAGCCTTCATACCGGACGTCTATTTTAAGACGTCTTCGTATTTAGTCATTTAATCATCCAGAAATATCAGACTACATTTTGGGGTTTAAAACATAAACGAATGATGGAGTAGCACAGAAATAGGTCACTGGGACGTATTTGTATGGTTCATTGATCGATTATGCACTGAAATACATGATTTCAACGTAAAATTGTATGTTATGGTTTATTTACGATGCATAAAGTTTGTCTGTTCCGACACCGGTGCCAATACATTTGTAAACACATCTCAAAGCTAAATTTCAACCTCGAGTCTACTTACATCTTACTAATTGGAGCATACCTCAGCATAGGAGGGAAATTCCCTGAGAATTAATGGAACAATTTTTTTTTTTAATTTCGGTACACAAAGGTGAGTTTGGTTTGGTTGCCCATGATAAAAATTATTATAGGACTTCCTACAGTTCCCAGCTTGTAAATGTTTTTACGTATGCAACGAATTAAATTTGAATAATTTAGTTGGAAATTAAATTTCCCCATATCTCGAGAAGGTTTTGACGAACTCCGTGGCGCAGTGCGGGCGCTGTCGCATTATAAAGTTGGAGGTCCCGGGGTTGGTCTCGTGGCTGGTCTGGTGGGAGGCTTCGGCCGTGGCTAGTTACCACCCTACCGAAAAAGACGTGTCGCAAAGCGATTTAGCGTTCCGGCACGTCGCGTAGAAACCAATTAGGAGTGTGGGTTTACCATACCCCTAACAGGTTAGCCCGCTACAATCCTAGACTGCGTCAGCACTTACCACCAGGTGAAATAGCCGCCAGGGCTAACTTGTAGTGCATAAAAAAACTGTTATCCGAAGCTCTGTCTAAATCTACGCGTCAAATTAAATTGCGACCATTGTGCGATTAATGTTAATCTTAACTACTCTTAAATAAATTGTTAGCATGAAGTCTAGATCTTTGTCTATTTAATTAATGTCTCGCTCTAATTATCATTGACTCACATGTTAAGAATGAAATTAAAAGTGCATTTATTTACAATCCACTATCTTGAGATAGTAGATTGTAAAAATCTCTTATTCCGACATCGTTAGTAAACTATTTTCGTATATAATTATAAGCTTAAGTATATAAGTTCAATGTAAATAAACTGTGTGTGACTAACTAATAATCATCATAATTAGATAAACTGTTTGAATACGACGACTTCGTACGGTAACCCGGCATCGATTCCCGGCAAGGGCAAATTTGGAATTTATCATTGTTTACGTTTGTTTGTTACCTAATTTTGGCTCAATTTATTTTTTCAATTTGGCACATTTATAGCTTGGCTACTAGAAATGGACGTTACATTTTGTCCCGAGAAACTTTTCCAGGGGGAAAAATAAACCACTGTGATGAGACTAGGGCACGGACAGGATACTTTTAACTCTGGGAAAACTAACTATAAATACCATAAGCGTCTAATAGTCGCTAGAATCTCTATGCAAAACTGAATAGCCACATCACAGCTACATCTGTACAGCCACAAAATCCCGACACATAAATAACTTATCACCATAGACAATAAATAACCATTGTAAAACAATTGGAATGGCGACCCCGCACCGGTAAACGTAGGTCGACCCCCAACAAGGTGGACAGACGACATCAAACGAGTCGCAGGGAGCCGCTGGATTCAAGCGGCCCAAGGCCGTGGCCATTAGAACTCCCTACAAAAGACCTATGTCCAGCAGTGGACGTCTATCGGTTGAAATGATGATGATGATGTAAAACAATTCGTGACCCGTATAGTCATCTCGGTCTATTCACATAAAGGAACGAGGGGAAAGAGATTTCGATGTGATTTAGGCAACGAATTTTATTAGCAGATGGTAATGACATTGGCCAATCGTCAAGGTTAATATCACCTGTTATATAGCATACACCTTCAAAGCAAATTTCATACAGCCTTGAACACATAATACGGAACATATTTGCACATATGAAAACCCTAATTCATTTAACAATCTAGGTACCGAATTGGGTCTAGAAAGGGTTGTAACAGGACATATAAACTCTGGTTAAATTCTGAGAATATTTAAGGATGAAAAAGTATCATATGAAAACTATAATTCGTTTAACAATGTAGGTACCGAATTGGGTCTAGATAGGGTTGTAACAGGACATATAAACTCTGGTTGAATTCTGAGAATATGTAATGATGAAAAAGTATCATAAGTATGAAGTATAGAGTATCATAATGGCAAACGATAAAAATAAATTTAGAAAAATCCACTAAAAATAAAGACAGACATTTTTCAATTTAATGCTATTTGGAGATAGTGACACATCGCACAAGTGACACAGAATTTTATCACATACCTAAAGCTATTTATGTAATGATGGAGAGTTTGTTAACCTCTCGGCATATTACAAGGAAGTAAGCCGCCTCGATTTTTGGACGAAGAACACACATACAACATACAAAATATTGATAAATCAGAATGACACGCAAATGCATTTAAAACAAGTCTGTAATTTTTTGCCTCTACTAGTGCTTATTGATACATTGTACCACTCTACCCTCTCTACCTTCCGACCCCCACCGAGCCTCCCACCAGACCAGAATCGAGCAGGGAATTGAACCCAGGACCTCTAACTTTATGACGCGCCGAGGTCGTTTTATAGCATTATTTAAGTATAGTTAACGGTAAGTGTACAATTGGCAGCATAAATATTAGTTCTCGTTACAGAAACATTTAGTGTTAAGGAAGAGAACCATTAGCATGACTGTTTTAATTCTACAGTTCGTCGATCCACTGGCACAGTAACACGAGGTGGGTTTGATGACTCCTGAACTGAACCGTTGGCATTTACTTACATAACGGCTTGTACTGAACGCGATTAAATGTCATGTCCCTGCCAAAGCAACTGATAAGAATGCGGAGAAACAATTGTTGCATTTAGATATACATTGATATTGTGAGTGAAGTTATAAATGTTTTTTTTTTTTTTTAATTATATGCACGTTAATCTGACATAGTTAAGGCAGTTTATTGAACCCACTGCCACTAATAGGTTACTACGCGCCATCGCGTCATGGCTCGTCTCCATGTCAATTTGTTGGTTATTTTTTGTTGGTTACGTTTTATTTTTATAATTGTGTGTTTCGTGCTGTACGCAAGCTCATGAATAAGAGCCCAGTATGGCTTCGAAACTAGCCAGCAAACTTCGACGAAAATTCCCGTTCCCTGTATAATTCCTATAGCTAATAATAAATGTTTAGTTTATTTTAAGTCAAATTGTTAGTTAGGAATCAAGACAACGAGTTTAATAAAACTGTATTTAATGTAATAAATTCATAATGAATATATATATCTAAAATTTTACAAAGAAAAACAATTCCTTTATTATTTGAAGCGTTTTAAGAAATGTTATTTAAAATAGCTAACAATCCTTATGAATTTCATCATTATTCAGATCAGAGCAATCAACAATTTAATACATCATCATCATCATCATGGTCAACCCATTACCGGCTCACTACAGAGCACGGGTCTCCTCTCAATATGAGAAGGGTTTGGCCATAGTCCACCACGCTGGCCATGGGCGGATTGGCAGACTTCACACACCTTTGAGAACATTACGGAGAACTCAGGCGTGCAGGTTCCCTCACGATGTTTACCGTTGAAGCCGTTCAACGGTGTTTTTTTTTTATTTAATACATACTCATATATAATTAAGATATAACAGTCAGTAAGAAAACTTTACTAACACACTCACTACGATAAACAACCAATAAGAAATTACACTTTGATACGTACATGTTTTTTATTTTTTTAAAAGAACCGATTAAACCTCATCTTCATATTTCTGGTCCAAAAATATCGACCCCGTTATCAACACTAATGTATAAATACTGAAGAAATCCTGATCGTATGCAACCTTTTGAAAGAATTATATAAACTTGCTGAACACTTTTTATTACTATTGAAAGAATTACATAGACTTGTTGAACACTTATAACTTTCCACGCCTTAGTTTAAAAAGACACTGAGCTCAAGACCGTGTTTTCGAGGGATCGCCGTATGCACCGGAAAAGGGAAAAAAGACCGTCTGTCATATTTATTGTTTTTATACTACCCGCATTGCCGGAGATAATGAAACTCCCAATCAGTGTCCAAATACCTCACACCCAATTATTGTGTATGCTAACGCTTTTCACACCTGAACCGCTAAACATATTACTTATAATTGGAATGTAGACAGATTGTATGAAATCGCACTCGCTATATCGGAAGGACTGTCTTTACAGGGTTCGTAAATAATCATTAAGCTGAATTACCACCAGCTTCCTAAAATGCAAAATCGTTTTTTTTTTATACACTACAAGTTAGCCCTTGACGGCAATATCACCTGGTGGTAAGTGATGATGCTGTCTAGGATGGTAGCAGGCTAAATTGTTAGGAGTATGGTAAACTCACGCTCCTAATTGGTTTCTACGTGACATCGTGCCGGAACGCTAAATCGCTTGGCGACACGTCTTTGTCGGTAGGGTGGTAACTAGCCACGGCCGTAGCCTCCCACTAGACCAGGCTCGAGCCGGGAATCGAACCCAGGACCTCCAACTTTATAATGCGACAGCGCACGCACTGCGCCACGGAGGTCGTCAAACAAAACAAACAAAAAAAAAAAGGTCGTGTAACGGAACAACAGCAAATCATATCTGTGACTTATCGCTGTACAATCAACACTATAAACAATGAAGTAGGATAATTTGGCAAGGGCACCAGTCGCGGAGCCGCTGAGTGAGAGGAATCATTAACCATTAACGACGCCACGTGTTTTGGATGAGTGCCCCGTGTTACGATTTGAATTATGCACGTTTTTAACGAACATTCAGTAAACAGTAACGGTTTACGCTTTGGCAATTGAATGGGACAGCACGGATTCGATTAAGGGATCAATTCAGCGTTAATATATTTAAAATGGTTTAATGATGGAAAAACGGTGATAGCCTAGTGGTTAGGGCGTCAGCCTCCTAATCAGAGGTCGGCGGTTCGAATCCGGGCACGCACCTCTAACTTTTCGGAGTTATGTGCGTTTTTAAAAATTAAAATATCACTTGCTTTAACGGTGAAGGAAAACATCGTGAGGAAACCTGCACGCCTGAGAGTTCTCTATAATGTTCTCAAAGGCGTGTGAAGTCTGCCAATCCGCACACGGCCAGCCTGGTGGACTATGGCCAAACCCTTCTCATATCGTGAGGAGACCCGTGCTCTGTAGTGAGCCGGTAATGGGTTGATCATGATGATGATGATGATGGAAATGCAACAGATTTATTAGATTTTTGCTAATCCGCGTGTGATCCAACAAAAACGAGTAAATTATTGTTGTAACGAGTACGAATATTGACACATGAGCGAGATTATCAAAACATTTTGCGTAATTAAATAAATGATAAAATTGAAGTTTTCTATCTTAATGAAAATCTTTAGATCGCACGATTGCATTAAGTAATTCTAATCTCAACATACTACTGCCTCTGTCAATAAGCATGGGCTCTCATTCGGCTCATTAGCTTCGGGCGTTAGTATGTTATGTTACGCCGATCTCGCATGAATAACGTTCAAGTGGGCATACCTTAATATGAAATTAAAATGAACAAGTCCAACGTAATGGTGCATGTTAATATTTTATTGAATAAAAATAACTTTCACTGAAACACGCCGCAGGTATGCTGTTCCAACCAATACGTAGGTGTGGTTCAATTCGCTCGGACAACCGGCCAAATGATTGATTTATGTAACGCAGACAGTAAACGACTGAATGAAATAGTTATTGAATAAAATACAATTAACTGTTATTATTTCCGTGCGTAAAGTGTTATATCATTTGTAATACACTGACTGGGTGACTAGACAATACGTCGCCAGACGTTATTTAACCGCGTTGAGAAAAGAAGGCAGTGATTTGTTGTTCTCAGCAATGCTACCCGGCCACGCACGTTCATACATTTCGTACTACTTATATAGAGAAACAAATTAATTTGGTCTGGTGGGAGGCTTCGGCCGTGGCTAGTTACCACCCTACCGACAAAGACGTGTCGCCAAGCGATTTAGCGTTCCGGCACGACGTCGCGTAGAAACCAATTAGGAGTGTGGTTTTACCATACCCCTAACAGGTTATAGCTCGCTATCATCTTAGACTGCATCGTCACTTACCACCAAGTGAGATAGCCGTCAAGGGCTAACTTGTAGTGTATAAAATAAAATAAAATAAATTAAGAATATCGTGTTACTTCCTCGGTGTGAATAAGATAATATTTTATTGTTTAAAAACGATTTACATTAATAATTTGTCCCTACCCTCTGCACTAGGAAAACCTGTATTGCAGAGGGTATAGTTCCTTCCAGGGATATAGTACATTTATTCTCAGAGATAAATTATCTTAACTAAAGCTAACATTATTTAAGCGTGTATGAGCGTGTTTTTTTTTCGGACTGTCTATTAGCTGTACAAAGGCAGTCGTTCCCTTAGTTTCTTCGAGCCCTATGGCTCGAAGAAACTAAGGGAACGACTGCCTAAGGGCGCCTCCTTTGAGGCCGAACCTCGGCTTAGGCGACGTTTGGGATAACGGGGGGGTCGGACGGTGAGTGGTCCGTCTCCGAGGCCGTGGATGGAGCCCACGTCCGGATGACGTAAGATAGCGGGGACCTCGTCTTCGCCGGCGAAGACGGTGTGTAGCGTATGATTGTGTGGTAGGTGGTACGAGTATGTTGTCAGTAGTCATCTGATCGTCAGGGTCATGAAGGATAGGTCTCCTCTTTCGGAGAGGAGCGCTTAGGTCGGGGGAGTAAAAAGAAGCCGCAACTACGAGAGGGTTGGGGTGTCGGATTGATTTCTCGAAATAGATTTTCGAGAGTTTCTTAAAGTAGTATGTATGTGTGTGTGAACGAGTGTGAATGTGTGTTTGTGTATGTGCGTTATGTAAATTATTTTAATATTTTTTAAACATTCTCAGTTTCAGCATACCCCTTAGACGACAACCAGGCCCAAAGCGTTTTAGGTAGATTTGACCTATTCAGCCCGACAATGCCCTTGTTAGACCTACTGAACTTATAATAAACGCAAGATGAATTAAATTCATATTGTGACTTGGCGTAGCTAGTGCTTGATAAAGGTTTAGGGAATAGATGGATCTCTTGTTTTAATCAAACATACATTAAAAATACACTGCTATTTAAAGTAACAGCACATTATTCAAGGGCGTAAAAAATGTTGCCAAGCTGAACTGAAACATAAAAACCCTTTGCCAGTATCGATTGCCATTCATGGTAGACATATCACTCACAAAATATTTGGCATGATTGAAAACTCGGTCAAGTCTAATATAACTGTATTAAAACACATTCTGAAGCCACCTTTCGCGGCAATTTGATATTGAAAAGACTTTGAAATTCACTTAAAAGCCGAAATGAGTTACGTATACCATATCATAACATAAGCGTTTCTGAAATCCTTAAAAACTGCCTATATTTTATGCAAAACCCTATGAGGCTTTTTTTAGTCGAATATCTTATGCCTGTCCACTTATATTAAATAAACGCTTCCTTGTAGAAGACTGCTGATTTTCCTTTAGGAAGAAATCGGATAGAATTGTATATATAGCCTTGAAGGCCGTCCAATACCATCCAATCTTGTTTCATTTATCTCCAAGTGTCGTAATTTTTTTTTTCGGACTGTCTATTAGCTATACAAACCCTATTGGTTGCCACAGCGTAGCCGGGCTGTTTGGCGAGCTTCGGAAAGAAGCTCTGCCAGAAGAAATTTTTAGCCCTAGGGCTCGAAGAAACTAAGCGAACGACTGCCTAAGGGCGCCTCCTTTGAGGCCGAACCTCGGCTTAGGCGACGTTTGGGATAACGGGGTCGGACGGTGAGTGGTCCGTACGTCTCCGAGGCCGTGGATGGAGCCCATGTCCGGATGACGTAAGATAGCGGGGACCTCGTCTTCGCCGGCGAAGACGGTGTGTAGCGTATGATTGTGTGGTTGGTGGTACGAGTATGTTGTCAGTAGTCATCTGATCGTCAGGGTCATGAAGGATATGTTTAGGTCTCCTCTTTTGGAGAGGAGCGCTTAGGTCGGGGGATTAAAAAGAAGCCGCAACGTCGAGAGGGTTGGGGTGTCGGATTGATGTCGTAAGAAATGAGAGTTCGCTAGAGCAGTCTCATCTATCTGGTGTGTTCCGACAATATTTTCGCGCATTAAAATATCGTGGAGCACAGTTATGCAAAACCTAAGTAAAGTCATTAATTATAGCGCGAAGGCAGTCTAATAAGTTACATCAGTCTTATTAACGTGATCGGAATACTCTCCGGCAACTTTTCCCGTAATTACGCTAACACGAGCCGGCATGATGTTATTAATGAGCCAATTATTCCATTATTAACTCCTTATTTGCGGCGGGTGCTTACTGTATCTGAGACTGAATATCGTTGCCCCCAGTTCTGGTACGAGAGCGCAATAAAGAAGGGCTTTCTTTTGCTAACGATGAGATCACGACTAAATTATCGTAGAATAGCAGAGCTAGATTAACCAAGACACGAGCACTTCGTTATGTATCCATCTCAAATCAAAAGAAATCATGAAAGACAAATACTTTTATCGCCTAAAAACAGAGAAATCCTTTCAAGTTGCAATTACAAAACGGCTGTGTTACATCTAACTAGAACCAAAAGCCTAAGCAAAAAGAAATATTTGCGTTTCTTCAGGAATCATGATGATGATGATGATGATGATGATGATGTCCTCCTAGACGTTTCCGTCGACGGCGACGCCCTGGCAAATACTGGCAGCTTAGTTTCGATCATTTGCTCGTATATTACTCGCGAAACCAAACTTAGCCTTGAACAGCTAGGAGAGTAAAGAATCAGTATAGGGCCAATGTGTAGATCAAAAGAACCACTATTCCATTCCACTATTTAAATTCTGTTTGGTGTACAATAAAGTGTATTTTCTTTTCATTTCATTTTCATTATTCCATTAGTTTAGCAGTTAACAATGGCTTTCCATTGATGGGGATGATTTCAGAAATTTTTACATCATCTTGGAAGAGCAGAGCTAGATTGGCGAATACGCGGTCGCTTCGTAGAAAACTCAGAACAATTACTGACTCTCTTACCAGGAATTAGTAATTAATTAGTCAGGAATTATTTTTAAATTATTTTATATCTATTAAGTAATTTTTTTTTTCATTTTTATTAACTCTACTTTTATTTTTTTTTTCTAAATTTAAATTATAAGGTTTTATATGGGTCCCTGACCTGCAATAAAAATATTTTATTATTTATTACCAAACAAAATCGCTCTGTGACAAATCTAACTCAAAACCTCATAACGCCAGAATCCACCAAAAACCAGACCCAACATAATGTTATGGAGGAGTCAATTACACAAATATTTTCTCCTTATTAAATATTTTTATCAGTGTTTACGAGCTCACTGTAGACAATCTGAGACATTCTCTCGAGTATAAAAGAGCGCGATACTTTAGTCTTTGATCGTGTCCTTGCTATTCTAACTCTGCTTTTTGCCAAAGTATCTAGGTTTTTGGACTGGAGTATATTTCTAATTACCTCAATATCAACTTTCGTTTATATATTATAATTATTAGTTTTTTCAGTGGTCACATTTGCTTCAATAATTATAATCACCATCATCATCATCATGATCAACCCATTACTGGCTCACTACAGAGCACGGGTCTCCTCTCAATATGAGAAGAGTTTGGCCATAGTCCACCACACTGGCCATGTGCGGATTGGCAGACTACACACGCCTTTGAGAACATTATGGAAAACTCTCAGGCGTGCAGGTTTCCTCACGATGTTTTCCTTCAGCGTTGAAGCGAGTGATATTTTTTTTTTTTTAAACGCACATAACTCCGAAAAGTTAGAGGTGCCTGCCCGGATTCGAACCCCCGATTAGGAGGCTGATACCCTAACCACTAGGCTATCACGGCTTCATTTATACCACCACTGCTATATACCAATTAAAATCGCAGTATAAGTATTGTTCAATTAATAAATAGCGAAACATCAGTAAAATCAGCTGTCTCTCTCTAATGCAACATATAGGTATGTGAAGACCAAAGCGAAAACTTGCTTTGCGAATACCGAGTACTTTGGTTAGCACCATCAATTATGGCGTCCACTTTCGTTGATTTATAACATTAAACCTCTTTATACGTCGCATATATGACAGTATAAAGTAGGTAGATAGTTTATGTGATAAAAGTAACTGTGGGACCTTTCTCTTTCTAATGCATTTATTTATTAGTGTTGACGGGTAAACGATTTCAATTAAGCAGAAGGTATTTTAGTGCGTGGTAGTAGAGGCGTGAAATTATACAAGCCCAAAGTTCAGACAATTTCTTCTAAGCATACTAGACACGCAATGCCAAGTAAAGTAAAAAAGTAAAAAAAAAAGTCAATTCCTCAATGTCGTCAAAAATGCTGTCGTCAAAAAAGGCGCTGACGTAGATCGAAATGTTTCAATAGCGATATTGACTATCAGTTGTTATCGATAACGTAGGTACTATTATAATTATGTTATTTAATTATAGTCACGTAAAACAAATGTACCGAACTATTTCGACATGATAGCGAGTAGATATCGACTGAAACTGAACGTGTGAGGAGAACGGAATTAAGACTCAATATTGTTTCATCAATCAATAATTGACGTGTCTTTTGCATAGCAATATTTTATTTACCGAGCAGTTCCATAGAATACTTTTTATCCCGGGAAAATAATAGAAAGATATATATCGCCTATTAGATAGATTAAACTAGACTAAAGTGCAATTCTAGTTAATATTTCCACGCTTTCAATTCAGATCTTGTGTTGAATAATTATTTGAATATCTTTAAGAAAAGATTCGTAACACTATTATTCAACACTTGTCCAATTTTGTGTTTATGTGTATTTATTTTGTTATGTTATGTCTGCACATTTAAGTCATAATAATAACAGTTCTATAATACTATGGGCCTCATAAGAAGGCTCAGAGTCACTCAGCGAGCAATGGAGAGAGCTATGCTAGGAGTATCTCTACGTGATCAAATCAGAAATGAAGAGATCCGTAGAAGGACCAGAGTTACCGACATAGCTCAGCGAATTGCGAAGTTGAAGTGGCAATGAGCGGGGCACATAGCTCGGAGAACCGATGGACGTTGGGGTCCCAAGATGTTGGAATGGCGACCCCGCACCGGTAATCGTAGTGTTGGTCGACCCCCAACAAGGTGGACAGACGACATCAAACGAGCCGCAGGGAGCCGCTGGATACAAGCGGCCCAAGACCGTGGCCATTGGAACTCCCTACAAAAGACGTATGTCCAGCAGTGGACGTCTATAGGTTGAAATGATGATGATGATATAGTTCTTATATTTTAGCTTGCCATTTTGATAAGCGGTAGTAATCGATTCAAATCATATAAATGTCACCCACGACTTCCCTTAGCGTAAATAAGGTTAATGATTGCAGCTATGGTGAACATTCTCCATAATAGATGGAATAAATGAGATCCAAATAAAAGTAACTACAATTCTAGAACCGCAATCACAATATTTTATTAAGAACCTATAATATTAAGTTCTGACTCAATAATAAGTTTAAATATTATCTGAACGAATGATATTTAAGTTTAATTAAATGATAATTTATATTATTCATTATTAGAAAGTGGAGATAAAGTTAAACACAATCTTATTATCTCCTGCTGTCAGAGATAGTGGTTGCACGTGTGTACAAGTTATTTCTGCGCAGATACAAATATAATAATGGTTTGTATTATTAGTAAACATTAATATATTTGAAGTTATTTATGATAGTAAAATCACGACTGTATCCCTTTTTTTATAAAAGTTTTAACGTAAGGGAAAGTCGGTGGCCTCATCGCAAAAAACAATAACCTAAAATCTAGGTTGGAAAACGTTTGTCTAATAATGTCTGTTTAAGCAAATCGACCGCAAAACCTAGTCGCTCCGGAAATACTACGATGCTTCATAAATTTAATACTTGCCAAGTGTCATACGAAACTGCGTAAATAGAACTCGTTATTTGTATTAATTGATATGACATGATGACAACGAACATATGTATCATACAAATCTATTACTGGTACGCAAATTTCAGATAAGTGAGCATGTTATATTTTCGTCTTACGTTAAAAATAACATGTTAAAAATACAACGGAATTTAGGTTGAAATTTGGGTTTAAGTGTGAGAATCCGACGGAAATCAATTTTCTGGATAAAAACCTTTTGTTTTTTTTTTTAACGTGGGTAAATCCTCATGGATACCTCTGCGCCACGGGGAGGCACAGAGGTTATGTCAGACTCCTACTGACTAAAACCCCCACGTGTTCCTACTCACCGCTGTATGGAGGAGCCACGGGAAGGCTTTCGCATACAACCGCAACTCCACCAGCGGGTGTCCGCCGCAGCAGACCCTCCTTGGGCAAAGCGTGCCCAGTTTCGCCTGTTAGAGGTGTGCCAGAACAACAGCACACCAGCCAACTTGAGGACCCTACTGTGAGTGATGGACGGCCCCGTTTCCATCGTCCACAAGTCCTCCGAAGGCACAGGAGCAAGAGAGGTGGAAGAAGAACACTCTCTCGCACCCCATCCATTCATCCCATCGCCGACGGCAAGCGCAGCGAATGCTCGCCGTCCACCCCGGCCCAGCAGTCCCATTCCTGGACGGGCCCGGCCCGCCAGTCCCATACCTGGACGGGCCGCAAACTTCTGGGGGTCCAAACAAAATCCGTTCAAACATTCGAACAAATTCAAACAAATTTAGCATTTATAATGGCAGTTAAATTTTAATATGGAACCACTTGGCAAGTATAATATGATATATACCTTTTACCACGCACTGATAATGTATTAAATCAATATACCTACTCGGAGTACATAAATAACGCGCGTATACAATGATGATTGACGTCATAGCATGACGTGAACCGACGCGTTTTACGTTTATTTGAACAAATGTTTCGAGCACACAAATCGTCTGAAACACTAACAATCATCATCATCATCATGAACAACCCATTACCGGCTCACTACAGAGCACGGGTCTCCTCTCAATATGAGAAGCCACGCCACTTCAGCCACGTCTGAAAATCATTTGTAAGTTAACCTTTTTGTGTGTGAACTATGTGATTTACTCTACTGTTTTTATCATAATCTATATATATAAAAGCGAAAGGTCACTTACTTACATACTTACTGATTAATAAATTATATGAGATCTCAAAAACTATTATACGTATAAAGCTATAATTTAGCAAGTAGGTAGTTGATAGTTAAGAGATGTGCTGACATCTCTTAACTATCAACTACCTACCAAGAAAGGATATTTGGAAATTCCACCCCGAAGGGGGTAAAATAGGGGTTTGAAGTTTGTATGAAAGTCCTATGTTTTTTAATTTAGAAAAACGAAAATCGGCAATTTGACATTTGCCTGTAGCTTACTTTCTGAAGCAGGGCATTGGCCGCAAAGGTAACCTCAATCTCAAGACTTAAGGGAAATCAGCAATTCTACGCAGACGAAGTCGCGGGTAACAGCTAATCTTTATATATAAATGCAGCTTCCGCATAAGAGTTCGCAAAACTCGTAAATTTGTCCATTTAGTATTATAGATCCAAGACTGCATCATCACTTACCACCAGGTGAGATAGCCATCAAAAGATAACTTGTAGTGTATAAAAAAAAAATGTCACACAGACATGACATGTTCAAATCCGCCCACCGTGGAACAGCGTGTCAACTAACACGCAACAGTGGATATAATTAGGATGCTGATGATGAATGAATAATCTTAAAATAGATTGAGTTCCTATCGGTCAACGTTATCCAAGAAGTTACCCAATCCCATTGTTAGTGCAGAACAATGAGATACATAACTAATGCGTTCCTCATAAGGCCACAAGTATTGAGACTAAGAATTGAGACAATTGCATAATTACACCAGATGGCAGGCATCAATCTCCAGCCAATCAGGAGTGAAAGCGATGAGCTGGTCCATCTATATATAAAGCTGATCGCTCACCGATCAGTGCTTATGTAACGTATTTTTGAATTGGTACTGATTTTTTATTTATTTATTTTTAATTTAATTAGAACGGACAATATCCAATAACACTAATTAAATAAATTAAATGATTACACATAATAACAAGCGTGATAGCCTAGTGGTTAGGGCGTCAGCCTCCTAATCAGAGGTCGGCGGTTCGAATCCGGGCACGCACCTCTAACTTTTCGGAGTTATGTGCGCTTTTAAAAAACAATTAAAATATCACATGCTTCAACGGTGAAGGAAAACATCGTGAGGAAACCTGCACGCCTGAGAGTTCTCCATAATGTTCTCAAAGGCGAGTGAAGTCTGCCGATCCGCACATGGCCAGCGTGGTGGACTATGGCCAAAACCCTTCTCATCTTGAGAGGAGACCCGTGCTCTGTAGTGAGCCGGTAATGAGTTGATCAAGAAGAAGAAGAAGACACAATAACATTATAACAAAAACAAAGTCTAAACAAAACAAATATACACTAAAAACAAAATAAAAACAGACAAGAGAGACAAAAACAGATATTTAAGACAGAGTCATAGTGGTATTATTATACCTTTCGGAAAACTGCAAGCATTGGCTTACTATTATATTCCATTGGCCTGCAAATATGTCACAGAAATTATGGTGAATTTATATTATGGTGAAATTCGCTGGCTGGTTTATTATAAATCCTAAAATAAAGTTCTCTGTATTCCATGCAGACTATTTGGCAATTCACAAACTGAAATGGTTGAGAAAGGGTGCCACAGGGTTACTGGAACCACTTAGTATTTTACAAAGACATGAGAATACCAAAGAACATATGGCATATATGTTCCAATGGATTATATTAGAGAAAGGAATAAAAAATTTAAAAATAATAAAGCAAGAAAACAAAAGGTTGATTCAAGAGTCTCAAAAATATTGGCAGAAATTATTTTGAGAGATTAATTGATATAATTAATTTCTTAGCTTTTCTTGATGCGGAAGTTGTAAAACAAAAAGGATCTAATTTCAGAGATGATACCCTCCATGCCGCTCTAAGGCGAGTTGTGGAGACGTCTTAACTTGCTCTCAGACATCTTAGGCAAGGGGACAGACATTTATTTATTTTTTAGGAAGCCAACGTGTATACAACTCTCTTAATCTAAGGACACATTCTACAGATCTCTTGTAATGTTGTATACTCCACTTATAGGCTAACTCAGCATGCGTAATAAGAGGCAAGACATTATTTGTAAAAAAAAAACTAAACTACCAACATTAACAATTTCAATAATACACATAGGCAATTTCCTAACAGCGAGTCGGTGCCCATAATGGTTAAGTAAATAAAAGAACAACAGAATGAATTAAAACAAAAAAAAACCGGCTAATTTAGTTGTGGGCTTAGTTTTAGATCAAGGCGCGTTTGGAACCGTTATACCTTTAGTATTAAGTTTATCATCATCTTATCACTAAAATATTGTTAAATTGGTTATCCTCTCGCTGGCCCTGCTTCTCCAAACTTTTAAGATTAAATTAAAGAATTGGCTCATAGTATAAATGAACATATACAATATAAAAACTGCTTAAAAAACATATATAAAATTATATATACGCATCAAAGTCTTTCAAGGACCTTTGGGATTATGTTTCTTTACAGGTACGAGTACCTATTTATCAATCTCACATTACTCTTGTTTTGGATGCCGCCACAAAACCCTAGTTCCTGGTTGTTGATGTGCAACCAGCATTACGTAGTAAAGACACGGATTAATGAAGGTAGCAGTAAAGTGTACCTATTTCCTAACGTCGAAGATTATTGCACAACTCATCAACCATTTACAGGGGATACCCACTGTGCGTTTATTACGGGATACACTAGCTGCGCCCCGCAGCTTAACCCGTGTTTCATCAACATTAACATGGCATATGTTATACTATTTTCCATATCTATTTTGTGTGTATTTTTTTTTCTGTACTTTTCGTATTCGTATGTAGTTGTACGAATTTAATATTTATTTATTATAGCGTCACCTTGCCAGAGTTCGTTTTCCTAATCTCAAGTTTGCCTGAAAGAGTCGCTACCAAGCGATAAGGCCATCTTCTTGTACCCTATTTCTTTCTTTGCGTTGCATTGTTCCTTTTCTCGCTGTGGTGTAAAAAAAATTATAAATAAAAAAATCGTCATAATTTTAACCGATAGAAAGTTTTTAAGTACACAATCTTTGGCCACTCGTTTCTAGTGGCTCCCTGCGATTCGTTCGATGTAGACTGTCCACGTAGTTGGGGGACCAACGTTGAGTATACCGGTGCAGGAAAGCCATTCCAACGTCCGTCGGTTCTCCGAGCTATAGGCCCCGCTTTTTCAGCTTCGTAACTCGTTTAGCTTTGGTTCATGTCCGATTTTCTCAATTCCTGATTTCAGCACCTTCGTTTTTTTTCCTTTCGTCCGTCCTGTCGACCTTTCGTCATTTTTCATAGGTAGGTATTGAATATTCCAGCTTACCTATTAGATAATGGGCCGCCCTTTTTTTTTTGTTTTGCTGTCACGAAAATTGCATATATGGATCCGTACTTCAAGTTAATACAAACAAGAACTGTTAAGATCGAAACTCTCAGACAGTGTCAGGTTTCCGAAATGGAACCTATTACGAATGTAGACATTACTGAATAAATAAATAAATATTAAACGTACGAATCGACTCATCTATGTGATTTCGTTAATTCAAGCTAAGATTTCTATCAAATTGTTAAAGCTATCAAGTTTTTATAAAACGAATATAGAAAAATCGTATTACGATATTAAGGATTATATAAACGATAAAAAAGCTTGGGTGTGAATTGCTCAATCTGCATAGGTACTATAATTTATTATTGATTATGTGAGATAACGAAAAAAAACCGACTAAGTTTGTTGTGGGTTTCTTCTTAGACCTGGGCGCGATTTGAATCCTCTTAGCTTTAGTTTTAAGTTGTCGATTGTAGTTATCACCATCACTTCACGAATAGAAATAATGAATTGAACGATTCATAGATGCCTGTAATAGGTTTATGTGAATAAAGCAATTTTTGATTTGATTTGATTTGATTTACATTAAAATCCTACAGACTGAAAATACCAAATAATAATAATTTTCAAGATTTATTTTTTGTTGACCTAGACTCCGATTACCATAAAATAATATTACCGCGTCAACTCGTTCGATGAAATTATTTTGAGGCGCACCAGTAAACTTTAATAGCATAGTTACACCTCGTAAAACTGAAAATTTATAGTTACAAAAGCTTTTATTATATATTAGCGGGTCCCTCCAGCGGGACCTATTTTAACTATTTACAAGTAGGTACATTTTCCTCGTACATTTACTGCTGCTTATCTATGTAATATACGCCAAACCACCACGTCACATGGCCCGTGCGCATTATTGCTTCCTCAAGAATTTATTTACTATAACAGAAAGTAGAAATTTCAACTTTTTGGAACATCAAAAAAGGTACAAAATTTCATCCTCTTTTTAATATCTTCAAGTGTATAAATTAAAAAAAATCTACAACATACATATAATATGTCCTATAACATAATATAATATTATTTATTTTTTGTGCGCCTTCCATGTTTATTTCTGTGTGAACCAAGGTTGACTGGTAGAGAATGCTTAGCATTAAGTTCGCCTTTTGTACACTGTTTTATTATGCATTAAAGTTTATAAATATAATAAAAAAAACATAGCTAGCATAGGGGTGTGGTAAATCCATTCTCCAAATTGATATCTACGCGAAATCGCGCCGGAACGCTAAAACGCTTGGCGGCACGTCTTTGTCGGTAGAGTACCACCCTAGTCACGGCCGAAGCCTCCCACCAGACCAGACTCGAGCGGGGAATCGAACCCAGAACCTCCAATTTTATAATGCGATAAGGTACGCGCTGTGCCACGGAGGTTGTCGTTTTCGAGATTATAGTTGTAAAAATTTAATAGGCCCGTTTGGACACATGTCAGAAATGACATAAAAAATCTACAGCATAACCTTGTTATGGACACACACAATATTATTTATTTCTAAATAGTTATAACATCACGATTACATATCTTTTTTTCAGATAAAAATACATAATTATTGTAATAATTACTAAAGAAGGCAATTTTACTATTTATTTTGCCTAATAAACCATTTTATTTAAACATAACCATTTTTGGCCCATAATACTGGACATGGTTACAAGGTTACGTCGGTGGTCTCTTTTTCTTTTTAATTACTAGGGATGTTACCAAAAAAATCGATATTAATCAGACAAAACGTATAATTGATTCAATGATTACTTGTAAAGGAATGTTGAACTCTAAATTAATAACCACATTGTGATTGTAATAAAACATATTATTCTTTTAATATAGTATAATTTTGTAAGTTTGTAAGCAAACAAAAGGTGGATTTAGTGGCATGGCTACTAAGACAAGTCATTGAAGCTGACATGAAAATATTGAAATCAGCTTTCAACATTTTCATGTCATTGATGAAACTGGTAAAAGAAAATAAATTAAAATGTATTTAGTTTCGCAGGTTTATTTTCTTTTACCAGATAATTAAATTGATGAATTTGCAGTTCAGCATGGACTCAAAGTTATAAGAACGCCGCCGTACCATTGTCAGTACAGTGCAATTGAGTTGATTTGGGCTCAAGTCAAAGGATGCCACGCCACAATACAAAGCCGCCGTTCTCCACAAAAAAAAAATATGAAATTGTTGAAAGAAGCTTGTGCCACAATTACACTAGAAGACTGGATAAAAGTGGTAGAAAGAACTCGAAAAATAATAAAAGAAGATTACGACAGAAACGTCTATATTGATTACATCCTTGAAAATGAAATGATTATATTTACATGTGACGATTTTGGCTCATAATCCGAAGAAAATCAATAAAGAGTTATTCATTGCAACTAAAAATATTAAACTAAAAACAAATTCTACCATTTCAAAATATCTGCAGTATTAAATTTAAAGTTAAATTTTCTAAACAAAATTTTAATCCACTGTTCTTAACAATAAGTATATAATCAAATGAGAAATATTCAAACTTGAATCGATTTATCGTAAGTATCGAGTACTGAGTCGTATGGTTACATAACTAGTTCCGTCACTATGACATATGTCCAAACGGGCCTATTACATTTTTACGACTATAGTAAGTATTATTTCGCTTTTATTTTATTATATTTACTTACTTCTACACTATAAGGTTGAAGCCATAAATTTCGATCAGATTGAGAGTGAAAACGATCACAGACGTACACGAATGAAGGAAGCAACGAGTCTGTATCGCTGATTACCAATATGGTTGCAGGCCTCGGGGACCATTTATTTCAAAGCTATCTTCATACATAATCCTGACGCAGACTATCTGTTTGCCGTGCATATCGTTAGTTATTGAAATGTTTAGTGTAGGTACATAGAATTTAAGTTGCGCTTAAAGCTTTCTAAAAAGATTAAAATTTATGATTTATGTACGCTAGTAGTGGGCTATTTTATTTTAGGAACGGATGAAAGAAGAGTTCATGCGACAGAAATGCGAATGTTGAGATGGATGTGTGGTGTGACAAGAATGGATAAGATAAGAAATGAATATAAGGGGAAGTCTAAAAGTAGCGCCAGTGACAGAAAAGCTGATGAGTAACAGGCTAGCATGGTATGGTCATATAATGCGGAGGAAAGAAAATGATGTCACCAAAAGAATGTTATATATGAACGTGGAAGGGCAAAAGAGTAAAGGAAGACCAAAGAAGAGATGGATGGATTGTGTAAAAGAGGATATGCGGGTAAAAGGTGTGGGTAGTGAGGTGACGGCTGATAGAAGTGAGTGGAAGAAGAAGACGTGTTGTGCCGACCCCACATAATGTGGGATAAGGGCAAGAAGAAGAAGAGAGTAGTGGGCTATTTTAATCTGCTTTTCTAGACGCTCTTTAGCCCTAGGTTTGAAGTTTCAAGAATGACCTTATTTTAAAAGCTTAACTTATGTTAACTGAACGTTCGTGCATGTTAGAACATTTTTTATTATACATCACTAGTTAGCCCTTGAAGTCAATCTCACCTGATGGTAAGTGATGATGCAGTCTAGAATGGTAGCAGGCTAAAAGTGGTTTCTACGCCACATCGTGCCTGAACACTAAATCGCTAGGCGACACATCTTTGTCGGTAGGGTGGAAACTATCCATGGCCATAGCATTTCACCAGACCAGACTCGAGCCCAGAATTGAACCAAGGACCTCCAAGTTTATGATGCTGTTAAATATATGTATCTATATATATAAAAATCAATTGCTGTTCGTTGGTCTCGCTAAAACTCGAGAACGACTGAACGAATTTGTCTTATCTTGGTCTTGAAATGTTCGTGGAGGTCTAGGGAAGATTTAAAAGGTGAGAAAAATTCGAATAATTGCCGGGAAATTTCTAAAAACAGCCCTTTTCTTTTTCCCATACAAATGTTCTCTAAATAAAATGTGAAGTCAATTTGAACTTTATTTCTATTCAATGAAGTTCATATTAAATTATAATCACTCACTGTTGTCTAAGAAATGTAAGTGTGTTCCTAACTTAAAAGAGTCAATTTGCAATTTATATTTAGGCAATATTTTATCCCGGTCTTTCCACGGAAACGAAAACTTTGCGGGTGAAACCGTGGGTCCCAGGTAGAAATGTATAAATCTATAACTGTATTCCACCTATATATATGTATATATAAGTCGCGGCCTCCTTTAAAACATACTACTAACTATCGACAGATAGTAAAAAACTACCAGACTGACCACCTGTGTGGCGCCACACAAGTTTAAGTCACTTGGGAACTAATATTATATTTTTCCGTATGAGAGGCACCGTGTTCATAAGGTACTTAAAAATTGAGTAAATGTATTTTTTTGTTATATATATATAATAATATCACAATGTCGGTCTAGTGGTTCGATTGCAGATCACGAAATCCTGGACGGTTCCCGGATCGGAAGAAAAAAGGTATTGCGTTGAAAATTCACAGTACGATGTCGGAGTTAGGAAAGTCGGAGTACCTGTATGTAAGTAAAACCGATGGCCCCGGTTATTATCGTTTAAACACGCATATGATAAGCTTCGTGGGTCTAAACTCTCAAACTGTCACTCTTATAATAACTAACGCCCAGCATTAAGACGTTAATAGGCCGCCACCTACTATATAAAGAACACATTATACGATATAACGGTTATATTAACAGACATTTAATATTTAATTCATCATGATCAACCCATTACTGGCTCACTACAGAGCACGGGTCTCCTCCCAATATGAGACGGGTTTTGGCCATAGTCCACCACGCTGGCCATGTGCGGATTGGCAGACTTCACACGCCTTTGAGAACATTATGGAGAACTCTCAGGCGTGCAGGTTTCCTCACGATGTTTTCCTTCACCGTTGAAGCAAGTGATATTTTAATTGTTTAAAAAACGCACATAAATCCGAAAAGTTAGAGGTGCATGCCCGGATTCGAACCGCCGACCTCTAATTAAAAGGCTGACGCCCTAACCACTAAGCTATCATAGCTCATTTAATATAATAATATTAAATGAGCTATGATAGCATATAATATTTAATTAGAATACTTGAATACATTAACGGCAAATAATATGATCCACTTAAAAGGTAGTTACTAACGTAACAAACGATCCTATAACACAGATATACAGTAAGCCAAGTTCATAAAGTAGATATAAATGACAAATCGATTGTCCATTATACAAACTACGCCGACTTTAAAATATCTGCGTTGGTAGGCGAGCGTTATAAATATGACAATTCAATAATTAAAACAAATAAGCTCACAGCGCACTTTCTCAACAATAACGATCTAGGCTGGTCCAGCTCTGTGCTCTGGTGCAAATAGCCTGAAAGCTTCCTACGTGAAAGTTTATAGCACTTTCTTTGATCACCGACCGTAGGATATGGCCATAAACACTGAGTGACATGGAGACAGACCTGCGGGGCGATTGCGATTGGATTGGATCGGATCGGAATCGGTCAACGTTGATTGACTCCGCAACTTCATAACACTTTCTATGCCTGAACGCCCACTGGGATAATAGCATTGACTGGGAAGTTTAATCGCCTGTGGGTATTTTAATCATTACCAATTAATAAAACTTGCAGTTCCGAGATAGCTTAATCAGCTCATTTTATGAGTATTTGAACGGCAACCTAACTCGAACACTTTCTTTGCGGTATGAGTAATGTAATAGAAATCACCCAATAAAATGTATGCTTCCGTTATGCAAGTTATTCGGATCTGCATTATGATATTTGAAATCTGGATATATATGGATCTGGCCTATGAAATATCCTATATTTTTTTTTTTTTAGTAATGTTTGTTTTAATTGAAGATTATTATCTCATGGCTCACTGCTTTTCCCGTTCCTATTTTCGCACCCTTTCCCAAGATATAAGTTGAATTCAGAGGAAGCTTGCTATATGACAAACTGAAACTATAGTTCAACGACGTGAAATTACACCCCACGTGTAATGTAACGGATTAAAAAGTATCTTATGTCCGTCTCCTGGTTCTAAGCTACCTCCCCACCGATTTTCAGCCAAATCGGTTAAGTCATTCTTGAGTTATAAATTGTGTAACTAGCACGGCTGTCTTTTATATATATATAGATATAATAAACAAATTATATATTTAAATTATAAAATAATATGCCATGTAATCTATCCCGGATACTTTTTGTTACTTTGGGTTGGGTCTCAAGTCTAAATGGTTGGGTCTGAAGTCTAACCGATGCGATGACATGGCCAACCTAGTCCACAAGTGATTGTGGGTTGTTCTTTTAAAAAACCTTGACTGACAGCTTTTAATGATTTTAGCAAACTTTTTGTACGCGTAGGAAGTTGTTTACTTACTAAGTAGACATCATCATAATAGTCATTAGCCTAAATAGTGTCCCACTTGGGAGCAAAGGTCTCCTCTCTCAAAGAAAGAAACAAAGGAATATAGTCTCTATCCACCTCGCAGCTCCAAACTGGATTGACGGGCTAAGGTAACGATTATTATCAATATTATTCGCGGATGTTATAGACATGAAATTTTTGAATTGGATATGGAGGTGGGTATAACTTAATTATTTACTGTAGGTACAGTACATACAGAGACGGTTACGGATAGGAAATTATTTTGGATTATCCGTCAGTTTTTGATTGGATTTATTACGAAAGATAAGATGTATAACGGATCTTTTTTTTTTTTATATCTTTATTTAAAGAGATTAGTCGCTGAGCGACTATGCCTCTCTAAGTTCACAAAAATAATAAATACAATACAAAATAAATGCAATACAATACAAAATACAATACAAAAATAACATAAAAAAATTAAGACTGTCCTCAGGGAACATATTAATAACGGATCTTAATCAAGATGACTGACACGGGGCTAAGCAATATAAATACCAAAAACATTTATTGTTGTGTGCCATAGGTCCATAATATTGTGGCATTTTGGCAACTAACCGTATTATGTTCCCTTTTTTTACAAAATACCCTCTTGACCAAAGTTATTGGAAAGTATTTTAAAACACCCTAGCAATACCTTCGAGCTCAGAAACATCAAACTGACAACACAAAGAAAGTTTTAGTAAACTTGTAAAGCCTTATTGAGCATCGCCAATGCAGTAAATGGTTATTTGTTTAACGCGAGATGAACCCTGATTAGGCGCGTTCACACCTACGGAATACAATCAATAAAGTTAGAAAGCATCCCGCTTCAAGCAATAAGTTACTATAAACTAGGGAGGAAGATGCCAAGTAAGTTGTTGCGCTAAGCTTTGCAGTCAACTGGGCCGCAACTAGCGTGTCACAAGTTTAGTTTAGTTTTTAGTATTTCTTTCGACAAGTTGTCAAGCATCCGTTTTAATAAAAAGCGCATAATTTGACAGCCCTGGGTGTACACCTATCGAAAAATTTGTATAGAGATGGTAGTTCTCCGTCAGTAACCATCCGTCTAAAAAATTACTGAACTCAGAAGTCGGTTGTTTACTGTCGCAGAACGACAGCGACAAGGAGTTGTCGCTGATGCACACAAATCTGACATTCCCTATTCCGCTATCAGCAGAAAAAGTACGCAATGCTATTTAAAAGTCAAAATTATCGCATGTGTCACTTTAGTCCATTTTTGTTTACTGTATCAATCCCTTAGTTAGCCCTTGACAGCTAGCGGGCTAGCCTGTTAGGGCTATGTTAAACCCATACTCCTAATTGGTTTCTACGCGACATCGTGCCGGAACGCTACATCGCTTGGCGACACGTCTTTGTCGGTAGGGTGGAAACTAGCCACGGGCGAAGCCTAACACCAGACGAGACTCGAGCTGGGAATCGAATCCAGGACCTCCAACTTTATAATGAGACAGCGCACACACTGCGCCACGGAGGTCGTCACACCTTCTTGTGAACGCATAGGTTATACAAATCGCTCAAGAAAATCAATAAGTGAAATTATGTTTAGTCAACCATTCATCAACCTTCGGCGTACGCATACGATTTAGTTTGACATGACTGCTCTAGCACATTGAACATTATTACTTGATGGTTCTCACATATACAAGCTATAAGTTTCTCTAGCTATTTTCGAAGAAAATCAATAAGTGAAGTTATGTTTAGTCAACCATTCATCAACCTTCGGAGTACGCACGATTAGGTTTGACATGACTGCTCTAGCACATAGCACATTATTACTTGATGGTTCTCACATATACAAGCTATAAGTTTCTCTAGTTATTTTCGAATAGCAATATCTTGGCTGTTTGTTTGTTCGCATGTCACGCAACCACATTGTTGACAAAGGTGTATGTATGTAAGTTCTAGCACATGTCCGCTGCTTTAAGCGCCTAAGCTGTTACCAGTTTCTTTGAAAAGTCCTCTTGTAGAGAAAATGGAGGGAAGGATGTAGCCTGCATTACTAATAGCTAAAACAGCAACTTGCCTGTGAAATTTTCGAAAAAACCGGTACAGCCATTCCAAAGAATGAACCAGTCAAGGACAAAAATTAAAAAAAGAATATATTTGTATTGTTGTTTTTGAATTAAGTCTCAATGACTATATATTAATACTACTATATAATAAATTACTTTCTATCTACAAACTATCTCATAATTAATTATACGCTTTCCTAAAAACCGAATTTTTAAGCAGAGATTTGTTTTGTTTTAATGCTAAAGTTCGCTCTATACACTGCCTTAGTGCGTGATCTTTAGTTTGATTATTTTTGTTAGAAAAGAGTCAATTAGTACTGCTAATTTGTTACGCGAATATGTGCCGGAACGCTTAATCGAGTGCCACGGCCGAAGCCTCCCACCAGACAAGACTCGAGCCGGGAATCGAACCCAGTAATCAGTCCCACACTAAATTGCAAACGCGCACGCGCTGCGCAACGGAGCTCGTCACTGAATCGCGAAAACTAACTGTGCCATCACACGCCTCGTTAACCTCGAGACTGGAACAATAAAATAACTATTAAAGCTTATCGCATCGCGAAATTACGTGCTGTCAGTGAAAATTATTTTACAGCTTCGCACAGCAACAATAGATAACTCGCAGCTATAACCGGCGCTCCCCCACACCAGTAAAGACTCAATCAGCGTCGTTAGGGAAACAATAAAGGCGTAGTAAAACCGACGTTACTGTTGACCGTTAAGTGTTTTACAAGCGATAGATGTCGGATAGCCGATGTTGTGCCGCGACCGAGGCGAACACCAAATGCATTTCACACAGCTCTTCAGTACTTTCGAACTATTTCAGGCTTCCAACGGGACCTTATATCACTAAAACTTTGTGTGACCATCCGTTCCTTCTTCCCGTATCTCGTGGACCGTAATGTGTATAGTTAACAAATATAATTATAAACATGAACACGGTACGATGTAAGTTATTGGCGCAACAAAAGTGATTTTTAAAGGATTAGTTGAATAAAGTTTTTTTATCAATGGATTGTTTGATATATTTTGTGCACAGTGATTAATAATCAAAGTAACTGTCAAAGTTACCGAAATACTAAACACGTCAGTAACTTATGGGGGCACTTAACTGACATCATTGTATATCGCGAGTTCCTGGGTTACGGGTATGTGCGCGAGCATTGTCGTGACCCAGCCATCAAGCGACGTGAAGGAGCATCGCTGGGTTTGAGTGAATATTCTGGTCTTTACTCTGGCCGCTGACCAGTCCCACATACCCCGCCGAAGTGGCCCAGTTCTGCATGCATCTCTTCCGGATGGGATAGCAAATCTTTAGAACACCGGAATTGATTTCGACGATTCGATTTTCACAGAGCCTATAGGCTTTTTTGCGTCAAGCTGCGATTTATGCTTTAAAGTTAGACAAATACAAATTTTCTTCTTCACTAACTCTTGACTTTAATCTCACCTAGTGGTGAGTGGTGATGTAGCCTTTGTAGTGAGATATAAATATAAATTTGTACACCTAATCACGCAAGACGTTGCCAATACATTGGTACCATACATTTACTTGTGTTATGTTAAACTGTAATTTCGTAGTATAAAATAATCCGCTTTAATCGATGGTAGAAAGCCATCGGCAAAATCATAATAGAGTAAAAGTGAAGTGAATGAAAAGTGAATGCTTAATTTTAATTATAGCGCATCAAGTCGATGAAGATTTTTATCACTAAACAATATTTATTCTTGGAATCGCTAGATTGATGGTTCACTTTCATTTTGGTTCCACCATCTGACTGCGCTTCTAGTTTAAAGTTTTTAATAGGCGCCTATAAAATATTATAACAATTTCATATTTTTATCCACTACAAGTTAGCTCTTGACGGCAACCTCACCTGATGGTAAGTGATGATGCAGTCTAGGATGGTAGCGGGCTAACCTGTTAGAGGTATGGTTTACCCATACCCCTAACCGGTTTCTACGCGACATCGTGCCGGAACGCTAAATCGCTTGGCGACACGTCTTTGCCGTCTCGAGCCAGGAATCGAACCCAGGACCTCCAACTTTATAATGCGTCAGCGCGTGCGCTGCGCCACAGTGGTCGTCAAAAGTAAACTAAGTTAATAACTTCCTCTAAGTTGGGCTTCTTCTTATACCTGGGTGCGTTTGGATCCCTCCGGCTGTGGTTTTAAGTTAATAAATATAGTTAACACCATCATCTCATGAATAAAAAAATAAAAAATAAAATCGTATTATATGAACGCTTCATAGACGCATGTACTAGGTTAACATAAATAAATCACGTTTAAAACTCGCTCAACACAGTTTACGTATGGGCCGCGGTCGAGTGCATCAGTGTTCCCGTGACCCAGCCACCAGGCGACGCGAAGGAGCATCGCTGGGTTTTAGTGGGTATTCTGGTCGCCAGCCTGGCCGCCGGGGAGTCCCACATACCCCGTCGGAAGCGGCGCAGTCTTGCCTGCGTCGCCTCCGGAGGGGATGCGTAAAAGCATTTCCCAGCGGAAAAAAAAAAAAAAAAAAAAAAAAAAAAAAAAAAAAAAAAAAAAAACAGTTTACGTACCAGTGAATTTATATATGGTTCGTTGTACCTACGTTTTTTGTGCGATTGAATAAATTAATGAATGAATGATAATAATATCAAAATAGAATGAAATGAGATATATATACAGACTTAATATTAATAATGTTTTTATAGTATGATAATGGAACTGCCTCGTTGTTCTAGTAATTAACATGTTTGGCTACGGATCTAGGGACCTGAAGTTCGATTCTGCGGTCAGGCTAAAAACTGTTGAATATTAGGGAGAAAAAATCAAAGCTCTCATTCTGGAATATATTATGATAACAAAATCGGGTATAGGATATGTATTTCAACATTTCGTTACACACACACACACACGTACGCACACACACATATACATATGCAAGGATTTCTCTTGACTAATCTGTCAACACACAGCTTTTTGGGTTAGTTATTCTAACGTCGGCTGCTATGTAGGATATAAAGATAAAGATTTAAAGATAAAAGATTTTTATTTGAAACAAAACAATACAGGAAGCTTAAACACATGAAAACGACGATCCTGCCCAAGTATAAACTGTGTGGCAGTAATCATCGCCCTCCAACAAATAAAATACAGTGTTCTACAAAAACAAAAGGATATACAAAACAAAATAATAGGCCATTTGACAATTAATTAAATAAATATGAATGGTGACGTTGTCTATGGTGTCGTGAGTTTTGTCCGATACTTGAAAACGATGGGCGTATGCGAGACGAGCAGTCTCGCACTAAAGGTACTGTACATTACCATTAGCGCTTTCAGCCACCTGTGGATTTTCGCATTATCTCGGAAAATCGCTTTCAAGCGACATTGGCCACTAAGGTGCGACCCACACCGGCGGCAGTCGCGTGACAAAAGGCCAAAAGCGGCGCGTACTGCTGCTAGATTTATTATAGCGATTCAGTTTATCATTTCACTTTCAAAATCGTGTCGGATAATACTCCGTTCGGTGGTGATATTTTCGATTTGACATTTGCCACATAAGTTTAGCTTATTTTATTCTTGTATCATCTTGCAAATTGTTTTGCGTACTAAATTAGAAATTGTACGTTTACTAAACCAATAATAGTTGGATAACTTATCATCCTTAGTCTATATATAATATATATGATGGAAATAATAGTATTTTCATCATTAACAATATTAGACATGCTGACTGGGTGGCATTAAGCCAGCAAAAAAACCATTAAAAAATAAGATGATGATGAAAAAATGAGATATTAGTATTGATAATTATGAAACAGTTAAAAATAATGTCAACCTTAAATGATTAAATGCTGATAAAGGCCCAGTTCGAACAGCTTGCAACGTATGAACTCAGGACTCCCTTTCTCCTATGGAGACACATATGTAAGTAATATCCTGATCAAAATTATCAACTATCGAGTTATTATTTATCGATAATAATCGAAAATAACACTGACAAAGTACTCAGCAGGCACTAGATCCAAAGATCTGCTGTCTCAAAAGACATACACGAATTTAAACAATAAAAAGCAAGTATAATTTGCTATATTCCACCGACAACCGGGAGATTTGTATAATATGACACCACACAAAATCTTCCACTAGAACCTCTACGCACGTTTCGACCCGACACCTCATCATCAGGAGATGTTGACTTCACAAGCGAGAAAAAAAAGGTTACTTAGCTTACTGTTTATCATGGATTTCCGCAAAGTAACGCCTGCTTCTATTCATTATACACGAATTTGTCCAATAGAGAACAACAAATCCGGTGAAACAAACGTATGAAAATATTGACAACATATACCATATACATATATAAATGTGTCATATACAAATGTATCATATAATGAACATCCAGTTAATAAACCCGAAATATACCCATCCGAATAATGGATAGACTTTTAATAAATATAATTAATAAGGTAGACTTTTCGAATATTAGTATATTACTGTCAAATAGAGAGCAATAAATCGCACGAAGTATGTGCAGTGAGCAGTAGAAATTGTGTGGGAGCCAGTCGCAGGGTCCCAAGGCAGATTGGCCGGCTTTCCCCGAGACACCCGTAAACAACTGCCTATACATTTGAAATAACATAAGCGCTCGGATTGATTATGCCCCCGTATTTAGATTTAAGATTGGTTGTAAAATTTTAATAGCCTCGCTACGAGATTTACTGGAACAATTGTCGCTATATTGATAATGTGATTGAGATATTGGTGGATACTTGAAAGTCAAGTGTGCCCGGGGACTTTTACTAGCTAGTAAATTCCGCCCACGGCTTTCGGGCTAATAGATTTCTAGGTCTATACTTATATCAAAACTAAAATCAATAAACTCAGGTAATAACTCTTGAGCGATACGTTCAAGTTAACCTAAATATCGCTGTTTATTTTATTAAGGAAAACTTACAGTTAATAGTAAAAGTAAATTGATAATAGAAGAAAATTAAAGCTTTTAATTACAAGTATTCACTAATAATAATAAAAACAAGAAAAACTCAACAATAAGGAGAAAATAAAGAACAAACAATAAATTGAATCTGATCAATTTTGCGACTGCAACGTGATATTTCAGTTAGTTGAACAGTTATATGTAGATTTTTATATTTAAACCTATTTATCCAATATTAAATACGTTCGATTGATATTGCTTGCAAATCTAAACTACTGGATATCTAATCCCACAGAGATGTCTAGTATGATTCCATCCATCTGAACTTAACGTAAAAAAATTACAGCAATAGAAGTTTTCTGAAATTACCCTCGGTTTTGTTAAATTAACATGCGGAGAAGCCGTGCTTAAGACGAACTGATGTCGTATAAATTATTTATGTTTGTGTTATTTGTGTTGTGTCTAGCGGGAAGTGGTAGATTGTAATCATCAAATCAATCATTATCCTAGGCCTTTTATCACCACTAAGTTTAAATAATAATGTTCATCATCATCATGATCAACCCATTACCGGCTCACTACAGAGCACGGGTCTCCTCTCAATATGAAAAGGGTTTGGCGATAGTCCACCACGCTGGCCATGTGCGGATTGGCAGACTTCACACGCCTTTGAGAACATTATGGAGAACTCTCAGGCGTGCAGTTTTCCTCACGGTGTTTTCCTTCACCGTTGAAGCAAGTGATATTTTAATTTTTAAAAACGCAAATAACTTCGAAAATTTAGAGGTGCGTGCCCGGATTCGAACCGCAAACCTCTGATTAGGAGGCTGACGCGCTAACCGCTTCGCTATAATAATGTTACGGGATGTTAAACACGCAACCGGTCAAATAAGGCAGGTTAGTTACACTTCACACATCTTAGAGAACGTTTTCTTCCGGCTTTATAGCAATTGATATTAACGAAAATAACTTTGAAAAGTTAAAGGTACGTGTTGATATCTAACTCAGTCACTTTACCTTACTAGGAAAATCCGCGCTTCGAGGCACGGGTTGGACCATATAGACTTAGAAATTTAGAATTTTTTGACAGAAAACGAAACTCAAAATCAGAACTGCGTGATTGGGGATCAAGCCAATCTTATGACCAACAAACAACATAAATATATCGATTCTAGTAAGCCTTCAGTGGAATATGTTCTGTGTCTGCTCAGCCATAATCCACTCGTAGCCTCGAGGTCGCGGGTTATTTTGTTCGGATTACATAGCCGTACTATGAAAGGAGATCAGATAAGATGACATAATATAAGGGGGCGTCCATAAATTACGTGAGGTGTTTAATTCGTTCGAAATCTCACGTGAGATTGGGGGATGGGGGAGGGGGTTGAATAAAATCTCACGACATCTCACCAGGGGGGGAGGGAGGGGCAGAAAATTAAAAAAAACACCTCACGTAATTTATGGACGCCCCCTAACACGTATCGGTATTACATCTGGCGGCGGGGAACTGACCAGCATACATTAATTAAAAACATTCATTCAGCCGAAGTATTCTTCTGTCTAAAAAAATAATGCTATTGTATTACACTTTACAATGCTCGGTTTAGAGGTTGAAAACTCTGTACTACTGATTTTTTAAAAACAAACGTTCCGAAACGATCGCTAACATTAGATGCGATGACGAATTTGAGTTTTAAAACAAGGATTTCGTAATTGGCGGAATGTACCCCATAGCCTCATAGTCGCTCCAAGTTGTATTGTAAGTTGCATGAGGTTAGTCACCAAGCCTGGCCAGAAGCTGTGATAGCCTAGTGGTTAGGACGTCCGCCTCCAAATCAGAAGTCGGGAGTACGAACCTCTAACTTTTCGGAGTTATATGCGTTTTTAAAAAATTAAAATATCACTTGCTTCGACGGTGAAGGAAAACATCGTGAGGAAACCTGCATGCCTGAGAGTACTCCATATTGTTCTCAAAGGCGTGTGAAGTTAATCAATCCGCACATGGCCAGCGTGGTGGACTATGGCCAAACCCTTCTCATATTAAGAGGAGACCCGTGCTCTGTAGTGAGCCGGCAATGGGTTGATTATGATGATATGAACAACCGACAATCAATCAGCGACTGAGGTACCTCTAAGTACCTGTCTAAAAGCGGAGGCCTGTGTCCAGCAGAAGAATATTATAACGTTAAGTCATTACTGTCGCCAATTCTACAGCACCACAGAGTCTCCGATGCGTTGCCAGCTAAACCCTCCCTATAGGTTTCAACTCGGATTACTGGAACGCTAAATATTTGGCGGTATAACATTTCCAGTAGCCAGGAGGCTACCAGATGGTAGTACTGCTGGTGGAAACAAGGCCAGACACAAAACCGGAAATAGAACCCAGGACCTAACACTTTATTATACGATAGCGCTCGGTACAAGCCACGGTTGTCGCCAAAGTCAAAATTTTATTGTCCGGTGATGTTAAAGTGTCCAGAGCTGTCACGACGCTGTATGGCTATGGGTTCCGGGCGGAGCTGAACTCAGCATACGCACAGCCTGAGGACATGTGCGTGTGCGTAAGACACATCTGCACGCTCTCGCACACAGTAGCACATCAGCAAAGCCTCGCATCCACTCCCGCCCGGCAAAATCCGCGTATCACCATTAAGTCCAGTCGGAACCATTGTTAGATCGCTTTCATTTGTTGCAGACAACCGGCCTGTCTGTTTGTGACATAAATGAGTGCCCGTTTAAGCCTATCTGTACACCAAGAGCCAGTAGACACGATACTCAAAGTATTCAAATTCAAAATAATCTTTGTTCAAATAGTCCTTAAAAAGGCACTTTCGACGCGTCAATAATTTACATAGTAGTTATTTCATGGTGATAACTATATTCGTAAACTTAAAACTAAAGCTATGAGGGTTCCAAACGCACCCCGGTCTAAGAAGAAGCCTACAACAAACTTAGTCGGGTTTTTTTTTCATTATCACTATCTCACATAATGAATAATAAATTATAGTACCTATGGAGATAGAGCAATTATTCATACACGCATAAGACTTTCACATGTCACTGTTTATATGTTAAAAAAATAAACCTTCAGATTAACTGTCTGTAATCCGCGTAAAATTTGTCAAATCTGAACGGTGCAGTTTGTAATTAATTGCATCAATCTTTATACATCACACAACTGAACATGTCAGTCAACATCTGAGGATGGCTTGGTATCAGAGCGAGTCGTGCATTGAGACGGCATTTCATGGAGTCCATGGATGGTCTTCCACGAAATAAATCCTGTTTCTATTCAATATTTTCAAAAACAAAAGCGTCAATTATGATGTCGTCAATGTGTTCCTATCATAGAAAGCAATACGATTTCGTTCAACAGTTACGAGACGTTGCATCGGGTGAACAGATATTGATTAAAAATTTAATATTATTTTGTCATTTATCAATTATTTAGTTTCGTGCATGAATTAAAATGAACAGTCAAGGCAAGCATTTAGTATATATATATATAGAAGGTTTATATTTACAGCTGCTTCATATTGATTGACAGTTGAATAATTCAGCGCCTTATGCTGCAAAATTTACAACAGCAACTCCCGGCGACTTGATTTGCTGTTGGTAAATTTACCATTAGCCATTCCAGCACTTTAAAACCAGAAAGTAAGAAGTTCTTCCAAACTTTCATAAATCAAAGTGATTTAAACCATTTGGTAGAAAACACTACAAAACTAGGTCACAAGCTCTTAAACTATCAAGCGTCCGTTTATGGCTATCTAGTATCATACGCGTTTACACTCCCGCCTCCCTATCTATCAGGGAAAGTTGATTTTCCATATCGAGTGCATTATTACGAATGGTCCCTTTATGCTGACAGCTAAATGGTAAGAATGGTGACCCCGAAACATGGGTTCGGTTGTTGTTAGGGCTTGGATAATTGATACCGAATTTATCGCTGCCAACGATCTCCAGGTTTATGCGCGCCTGGTGCAGCGGTTTGTGCTTTAGTACCTAAATTTTAGTTTCACGTTTAGGATTCGCAGATACAGTTCGCTCGGGGACTTCATTATTCTAGGCATTTAATGTCCTATTACTGAGTATGGGTTTCCTCGCATATATGAGAGGGGGATTTAAAGCTTGCTTCAAAAGAAGGTAGAGAAGCGTGCCGAATATCGAACTCGATTTTCCCGAATGAGGCAGAAGTTCTACCCACTCAGTTATCACAGCGGCATCCATTTTTTTCGCAAGAACACATACTATATATATTTAATATTATATTTTAAGTATGTTTATTTATTGATTATTTATATATATTATATCATATATATAAATATGTGTTATTTGTATGTAGTTTAAACATACCTTGTTTGACCTATTCCACTTTATAAATTCATCTTACTCACATCTAAGGGTAGCTGGAAGAGATCTCTTATAGGGATAAGCTTTCATTTGTATACTTCTTTTGTAAGTTATTGATAAAACAAATAAATAAATAAATACTTTGGAAGTAGCACAGTTGCTTCTACTATTTTTTGAAAATCTTTGTCAAAGGGTCAAACCGTCTCGTAGATAAGCCTGGACAAACACACACACCAATTAAAATACGACTGATTTAACATTTTAGTTAAATTCATTACAGCTTCTGTATGTACAAATACAAATCTGGGGCAGTTTCCAATCAAATATGGTATTTTAGACGGTAAAAGTTATTTAAATTTTCAAGGAGACCAACAGTTTCTTATGCGTGCGGGACAATCTTGAAAAGTCGAATGAACCGTTGAATTAATCTTTAAATCAATGTGACAGTGGTAATACAGTTGTACGCCACTAAAGTAATATAAATTAGTGTAGCATAGAAATTGTGCAACTGAATTTGCATAGAAATTAGTGTAAATGATAGGATACTATTAGAGTACCTATTAATTTTATATAAGCGAATAGTTTAGTATAAAGATTTTTGTATAAGGGCGAATTACCACTAAAGACTTTGATTAACTTTTAATAGTACCTTTTTTTATATCACATCTTGTTCCATATTCTATTCACATAGTTTATTTGTCCCGAATCGGTTAAATAGAAAAATCGCGAGATTTCCTTTAAAAAGTGTCAGCAACGTTTGCTTCAAGGATTCTTGCAAACTTATCAAAAATTCATTTTTAAGAAACTACATATACAACAATTATTAGATTCGGAATTACACTACAAAAGGATTTTGAAATTTGAAATGATTTATACCTTTGTAATAAAAGTTAAGAAAATAAATGTTAAAAATTCTTTATTCATACTGAATTTAGAATTCTATCATTGCGTATGCTTGGCCACCCCGGCAATACAAATTTAGTAGCAACAGTAAAACCTATTACTTTATATGGGGGATATGTTAATCGCCGGTATTTATTATGTTGTCGCATGAATAAATCAAAAGTCGAAGAATAATGTGGAGATATCCAGCTTTATTGAAACGGCAACTTTCTGCTGAAGCTGTTGGTTTCTTATTATATGGTAATACCATGCTAATGTCAAAATGGAGCTTATCATTAGTGTTGCCATCACAATCAATAATTTTTCAGGATATTCTTGTTCCATACGTTAAAAACAAATCGATACCTTTTTCCTTTAGGGGAAAGTGTGACAGTAATAAATCGAACCTAGTCACAGACAGACGTGTCTTATTTAATCCCTCCAACGCACACCTCAGCGGAACTGATTATTATTAATAGTTTAAAGGTATTTTAAAATAGTTATCATATCATGAAAACATTTACTAATGGTTACGTATTTTATGCATTGCATATTATAATTATTAAATCGCGAGCATACGAGCAGACGGGTCACATGATTTCACGATCAGACGTTGCCGGCTGGACCAATTGTAGTAATCAGTATCTATTGGGCATCATACCGGAACGCTAAATCACTTAGCGGTTGCTTATTGTCTTTGTCAGTAGGGTAGAGTGATAACTAGCCGCTGCCGAAGCTCTAAATAAAAATAACAATTATTATATAGCTAAAATTGTTGTTTTTTATATCTACGCTTACCTAGTTCCTCGCCTAATTAACGAATTACCAATGTACGGGACCATATTAATCCTCGAAATATAAAGAAAAAACTTAAGTTCGACTTTTTGAGTTAGTTATCATTGGTAGCAACAAACAACAGTAATTAAACTCGCAATTAATGTCGGAAGGCGTACCTAGTGTGTAACTCTGTGTTAGCTCATTTTACAAACCCGGGTGGTTTTCATATGCTAGCCGTAAATATTGTTTTATGTAAACATGTATGTACAAATAAATAAATAAATAAAAAATATATATATAAACTAATAATTAATTCTATAGGTAAGACGAAGAGCAACAAATCAACGCAATTATTTGCATTAATAAAGTGTAGTAACAGACAGAAAGTGGCACAGGATTCTTTATTCCGATTACGGAGTTTAAGTAGCCTATGCCATTAGCGTATTAACTATCTACCAGCGTATAAACTAACGAAGCTATTAACACAGTGAAACAGTTAAATGTGAACTAGGGAATTCGTGAATAGAAACGCATTTGTTTTCTGTATTTGTAATATTAAGTTCAAATAATGAATAGAAGCAGGCGTTACTTTGCGGAAGTCCATGATAAACAATAAACAGCAAGTATAATTTGCTATATTCCGTTGACAACTATTATACAAATCTCCCGGTTGTCGGCGGAATATAGCAAATTATACTTGCTGTTTATTGTTTATATTAAGTTCAATTAAGAATGTACGCATATTTGAAATTGTGTAAATGAAGACTAAATATCTTATAAATTCAGAGCAATTGCCGAGGATTTTTAATGAATAAAGTATACGTAAACGATAAAAAATACGCGTCTTAATTATTGCTCTTAACCAGATTTCTTGAATAGACTCAAGTAATAACAAAACAATAAACTTATTTAGTCCGCTAAGTTTGTTTTGGGTTTCTTTTTCAATTAGGTCTAACATGAAAGCCACGGTTTCTAGTTAATTATCTGTACCAGTTAACTCATTAACTAGTCATATCTCAAACAAATAGGTCGCGAAATTTGTAGACATCATCGTCTGGCGTATGATTTACGCCAAAAGATGGTTAGGTCAGGGCACGTTGGGAACCCTCGTAGCTTTTGTTACGTTAATTTTCTTCTGGCGGAGCTTCTTTCCAAAGCTCGCCAAACAGCCCGCTTACGCTGTGGCAAACAATAGGGTTTGTACAGCTAATAGACAGTCCAAAAAAAAAATTGTTACGTTACAATAATAAAATAAATATATTTAAACAATATGAATAAAAAATGTTTTGATTCGATTATTCATCTTCATGATCAACCCATTGTCGGCTCACCACAGATCACGGGTCTCCTCTCAATACGAGAAGGGTTTGGCCATAGTCCACCACGCTGGCCATATGCGGATTGGCAGACTTCACACGCCTTTGAGCACATTATGGAGAACTCTCAGGCGTGCAGGTTTCCTCACGATGTTTTCCTTCACCGTTGAAGCAAATGATATTTTCATCGCTTAAAAACGCACATTACTCCGAAAAGTTACAGGTTCGTGCCCGGGTTCGACCCCCGACCTCTGATTAGGAGGCTGATGTCCTAACCACTAGGCTAGCTTCCATTCGATTATTATAAATAAAATAATTTAAAAAAACGGAACGCGCCGTAAAGCTCGCATCTGATGGAATCCCTACTTATCACCCAGCTCGGCAATAAGACACTGCGAACATATTGTGGACGCGACACGATTTCTCGCTACATTTACATTAGACATTGGTACACGGTGTTACAAAGTGAATATCCACTACCCTTAGTGAGGTGGCCTGTCACGAGAGAGTTAATGTTTTTCAGTTGACTCCCAAAAAGGAGGTTCAGTGCGGTTTCTCTATGCATAAATCACAAGGACATTTAGAAATATTAATTTCTCAAAAATATTCCAAAAAAAAAAATGATTTAGCCTTAAAATTCTTAATGTACGTTATTCGAAATACTTCAAACTAATTTGAAATTTTAAAATGTAATTTCAGTTGTTCGAAATAATTTTAATAACGAACGTTGTTTAAGTATGCCGCAATACTCGTTGCAATGAAATGTGTTTTCTGTGAAAAACTCTAAAAATTCGTATTTTGTCAAATTATTTACTGTTAGAAAAACCAATGAGCATTAAGTTAAATTTTCTGGAATCCGCGTAAAACAGTAAAACCTAAGCAATGTACATTGTATAGTTTAGCGGATAATAAAAATAAAATCTGCGATAGCCTAGTAATTAGGGCGTCAGCCTCCTAATCAGAGGTCAGCGCTTCGAATCCGGGCACGCACCTCTATCTTTTCGGAGTTATGTGCGTTTTTAAACAACTAAAATATCACTTGCTTCAACTGTAAAGGAAAATATCGTGAGGAAAATATCGTGAGTGAGTAAACCTGCAGAGTTCTCCATAATGTTCTCAATGGCGTGAGAAGTCTGCCAACCCGCACATGGCCAGCGTGGTGGACTATGGCCATACCCTTCTCATACTGAGAGGAGACCCGTGCTCTGTAGTGAGCCGGTAATGGGTTGATCATGATGATGATGATATAAGTCACATATGTTTTACTCGAGCTTAATTTGAAATCTATATATATGTTATTTCATTTTGCACTTCGGTACGGGGTACCGAATCGACCAACTTTATAATGAAAAAATAGGCGTAAGGAAAATATTGCAAGATTTCCTCCTCATATTGTTTGTATGCTCCAAACTTGCTAGGTGTGTTATTCGTAACCGGGAAGTATACAATGGGTCCCCCGGGCGTCCAGTAAAACCAGCGAGAGGGACATGCCGTGGTAGTTTTTAGTTCGGGTAGACCACCCATGGGTGGGAGTCCCACATAACCTCCGTCCTGCCTTAAAGTAGCTATAAAGCTTTTCCACCACGACAGACAAAAAAAAAAAAGGTGTGTTATTCGTACTAAGCGAGTCAGTAATTCAAAGTGTACCTAAATCGACGAATGAGCTTGACCACAGTGTATGAACATTACTTTGTATACTGTGGATTGACTGACTGCGATTTGATCGTGACGTGTGAGATTTATGTTAGTGTATTTCTTTATACCAGATTGTTGACGCACGTGTACATTATGAATGGCGAAGTTTTAATGAAAAATACTTGGCGCGCATATAGTAAACGTGACGCGACGTTCGTCTAATCACCTATAAAGAACTTAAACTTACGACGACCTTCGTGGCGCATTTCGTGCGCTGTTGCATTATAAAGTTGGAGGTCCTTGGTTCGATTCCCGGCTCGAGTCTGGTCGGGTGGTAAATAGCCACGGCGGAAGCTTCCCATCAGACTCGAGCCGGGAATCGAACACAATAACACACATCGAAAAATAAATAATAAAAAAAAATCGACAAAGACGTGTTTTTTTTATTTATTTATTAATATAACCGCGACGCCAAGCGATTTAGCGTTCCGGCACGATGTCGCGTAGAAACCAATTAGGAGTGTGGGTTTACCATACCCCTAACAGGTTAGCCCGCTACCATCTTAGATTGCATCATAACTTATCATCAGATGAGATTGCCGTCAAGGGCTAACTTGTAGTGTATAAAAAAATCCTTGACCAGATAAAGTTTTTTTTTTATAGTGAAATTATTTATTTTCGTTATAAGTTGACTTTCTAGAGGACTTTCTAGAAACGGGAACAATTAAAAATATTACAAAACCGCTTCAGATAGACACGTCAATTGTATTTGCTCAGCTTGTATTTACAATAGCAGCGCAAATAATAGCTTTAAAAAGGTTTTGTTTGCAAGCGAATTCTCACTTTCCCTTTAACGGCTGGTATGCAGACTTGAGCTTAATTATTCTCCATGCGACCCGTAACATGGATTCTCGATTATGAGCGTCACGGAAAAGTGTTTTAATTTTAAATTTTGAGTGCGGAAAGCGATCTGGAAATGTGTATTTGAAAAGTGGTCGTGCCAAATTAAAGCATTTTCAGTTTTCATAATAAATATCCACAATTTTAGGAATCTTTTTATCTAATATTCTATGCAACCCTCATTATACACACATATAAGGGGAGTTCGAACACATATCTGACACTCGATCTCCGACCATATGATAATACTTTGTGCATTCTTGTATTTATTTAGGTTGTTTTATACATATTTTAGTCCACGAATAATCAAAAATTAACACTTGCGATTTTGATCAAATTCAAAATAATCTTTATTCAAATAGTCCTTAAAAAGGCACTTTTGACGCGTCAATAATTTACATAGTAGTTATTTCATGGTGATAACTATATTCGTAAACTTAAAACTAAAGCTATGAGGGTTACAAACGCGCCTCGGTCTAAGAAGAAGCCTACAACAAACTTAGCCGGGGATCTTAAATAATATCTACTTGTTTATAGTAAAGCCAGCCATTGATTAACAGGGTTTAGGCTTTATGCTTACTGGCTATTTAGACAAAAAATGTAATTATCAAAAATTTTGCAAAAATACAGACATGAATCTCAAATTTTTTAATTAAATGTTTAATTGATTTATTTTACTTTTTCTCTCAATAAATACTCCATATACAAGCCATAACAAGAAACAGGAGTAGGGTTTACGGTAAGAAAAAAGGAAATATAAACACATAAAATACATTACTCGATTTAGCTTCGAAATTTTGTACAACTCGGAGGACACCACGTGCGCCTTCTAAAATTGGAGCCGGAAATCCTAGCTCGAGTTTGGTGGTGTGGAGTGTGGTTCGGATGTCGATGTAGTTACCACCCTACCGACAAAGACATGTTACCAAGCGTTTTAATTAGGCGTATTTGTTCACTCTACATCTAACAGGTTAGCCTGTTACCATCTGAGACTGCATCATCAATTACAACCAGGTAAGTTTTCCGTTGCAGTGACATAAAAAAAAAGTTTAAATCCGCAAATCACATCTTAATATAGAAAAAGACGAATGTAACTCGATCGCAAATCGAAACGAGTCTTCACCAACGGTAGAGGTTAACACCTAGAGCTTAAACAGACAGTGAATGACCGATCACAACAACCTCGAGCGGTACTTCAGCGAGCTTTATAAATAGCCTTAAACCCATTCATAACAATCACCCATCGAATAAAATAACTGCATTACAATATTGGAGTTAACACAGCACTTTCTATCTATTGGGTAGCATAATTTTGGCACGAAGTTCCTTACGGCAGGCTTGGAGGAGATAGCGTTTTTGCTGCGCGACTGAACTGAAAAAAATGGGATAGTAAAACCGTAAGAAAAAGTCCGTGGAATAAAACCGTTAAATGAGACGTGCGCACAGACGTATACACAGTAGTGTATAATACATTTCTCTTTCTCCCTCTTTAATTATTTCTATTTCTATGTAATTTTATGTTGTCAAACAAAAATAAAGAGATATATTTTGTTATTTTAGTAAATAATATTGAATTACGTTTTTTTTTATTTTACTTAATTTATTATTTCCTAAAATACTGAATTTCCTAAATACTTTTCTGTACTTGTAAAAATCAAGAAAACCGACATAAAATTGAGCACGATTTTTTTTTTTGCAAATTGTGTCGATTCTACATTAGCCGAAGGAACTTTGTTCCTACCTGGTGTCCCGCGACACCACATCTTTTTTATTTTGACTGCGCCAAGCAGGTCTCTTGGCGCAGTAGTGAACGCTGTGTCCTATATGTGGGAGGACTCGGCGGGGACGATCGAGACATTTTGTATATCTGAATTCGAGCCGGGAATCGAACCCAGGACCTCTAACTTTATGATGCGAAAGAGCGCGCTGCGCCACGGAGGTCGTCAAAATTAGCAATTTTAAAATTTTTTGTAAAAAAAACCAAGGAGTGTGTACCAATTTAACTAAAGATAGCCATCAGCAAGAACGTAAGTTCGTTTGTTAGAATAAATCACTTAATAATATTTTGGTACATGTGGACATATTTGTATGATTCAGTAATTTGTATTCCTTAAAAGTTCCGTGTGCGTAATAAAAGGATACATTTAGGTATATCATTATTTACTTTAATTAGTTCCTGAATATATAATATAAGTGCATCTGTTTGCTTATTTACTACCTATTTTTGACTTAATTACTACACTAATATGAACTTTGTCAACTATGTTCAATTTCCCAGGAAACCCAATTTTGCATGGAGATAGCTTACATTCTGGAGACAGATACCGCGTGTTATTTATACCGGGAAAGTTAAAATTAAATAACTAAGAACGGTTTTGTAGTTATCGAAAAAAAAGAAGCAACCGTGTCTTGGCATATAAAAATCGCTTATCTTGAAGATTCTAATCCGAATATTGGGACCAACTTTTTATATTATCGGTTGTCATCGGTTTTTGAAAGATTTGCAATGTTTCAAATTAATACGTGGTTTTGAAGGAGTTTGAAATTTTGCTCAAAGATTCCATACATACATAGATATAAAGGTTATAAAAGCGTGTTAATATCAATTGTTACTTATAGGCTATTTACACGGATTAGCAGCAAAAACAATCCTGACTAAATTTTGCATCATATATAGCTCGCATAGAATATCTTTGAGCTAAAAAAAAAGAAGAGTTCGTAGGAGTTGATATAACAGGTAATATATGTACTCGTACTTAGCCAGAACATATAAAATTAGCTTATTGATTAGTTTAATATAGCACAGAGTACAAGTTTCTTTGGTGTACAAAAACTTAATGGCCTCGACACAACACTGCCTCTGCTGACATTAAAGCAAATTGGCATATGAGCATTATGTTATGTGTATAATTAACTTTGCTCTGCCAAAGTGAGTGTTAAAACGAGACATACTTATGTCGTACACATAACGTTGTCTTGCTTTAACTATATCTTAAGTCCAAGCTAAGCGCGTTTATAGATCTCGGCATAACTTGTAGTACATAAAAAAGAAAAAGTATTAAGATGACTTGATTCGGTTTCGAGGCATTATAAAGAACGATTGCTTATAATAGGCTAAGTATTCTTTACCAATCAAGATTGGTGCATGCATATAACTCATGGAGGACGCGAAAAACGCATGCATCGTTCAGACTCTCCCAGAGTCTACATCAAATCTGCAGCGTTTAATAAATAAACCACCGCTTTGAAACTCTGCCAAGTCAAGTGAATCCAGCATTTTTCAAGAATTGAGAATGTAGGTACTTAAGAATCATGATATGTTACGTTGAAACTGCCGAATGTTTCAGGAAAAACATTCCGGAATGGATCATAAAACGGAAAATGTGTGGAGCGTGATCTGCAGGAATGTGCCATGAATTTATAATACGTGAAAGATATGTTGATACATTGATCCTTTTTTTATCAAAAAGAAAACTAAGACCATCAATAAGACCTGCTTCGTGATTGTATCTTTAATTAAACAATAAACAGCAAGTATAATTTGCTATATTCCGCCGACAACCGGGAGATTTGTATAATATAACACCACACAAAATCTTCCACTAGAACCGCTTAAGTAACTTTACTTTTCGCGCTTGTGAAGTCAACATCTCCTGAGGATGATCCGGTGTCGGGTCGAAACGTACGTAGAGGTTCTAGTGGAAGATTTTGTGTGGTGTTATATTATACAAATCTCCCGGTTGTCGGCGGAATATAGCAAATTATACTTGCTGTTTATTGTTTATCATGGACTTCCGCAAAGTAACGCCTGCTACTATTCATTGTTTCTTTAATTAGTCAAATTTATTCCTATTATGGGTTTAACATACCCCCAACTGGTTGGCCCGCTACCATCTTATCCACTACTGACTCATCACTTACACCAGGTCAGATGGCCGTCAAGGGCTAACTTGTTGTACTACATCCTCTTTTTAAAAGACCCGAGTTCTCATAGATGGTCATAGCGCCACCAGGCAGTTAAATTTTATTAAGTTATATTGATTATTACGCCACAAACGATATTTATATACTGTTGAAAGCTAAATTCAAATTTAAATTAAAAATAATCTTTATTCAAATAGTCATTTAAAAAGCACTTTTGACGCGTCAATAATTTACATACTAGTGATTTGATGGTGATAACTACATTCGTAAACTTAAAACTAAAGCTATGAGGGTTCCAAACGCGCCCGGTATAAGAAGAAGGCCACAACAAACTAATTGTCCATGTCAAGATATAAATGGAGAAAATAATGAAAGTGCACGATTTATTCATAAGAGACAGTTACCGATATGCCACTAACTGTTCAGCTTACATAAAAGAACAATTAGGTGTTACTTGCTTCATTCTTATTTACTGTAGCAACAATCACGTAGGTGTCTCATTAGAAATTGCTGCTTTCATATTTTTAATCAATTTACTTTCTATCCTCTCAAATTGGGTCCTGGGGCTGGATAACTACAATTTATAGTAGTTCTGTTAACTACAGGTCTATCAAGTCTTCCTACGCTTTTCGTTTCGCTACTTTATTCGTGCTTGAGGTTTAATTCGCACTGTAGACTAAACATACGACTAGGCAGCTGACATTTTTCAGTAGTTTGTTAAATTTTCGTACTGAAAGCTCAAATACATTTTGATTACCCAAATCTGTCTTTGGATTTGGCCCGGAAGGACCTCGTGACCCGTAAATTATAAAAATATGGTGACCGCTAGTGTAACGATGCAGTTTTTTTTTTTTATCCACTACAAGTAAGCCCTTGACGGCAATCTCACCTGATGGTAAGTAATGATGCAGTCTAAGATGGTAGCGGGCTAACCTGTTAGGGGCATGGTAAACCCACATCCCCAATTGGTTTCTACGCGACATCGTGCCGGAACGCTAAATCGCTTGGCGACACGTCTATGTCGGTAGGGTGGTAACTACGGCCGAAGCCTCCCACCAGACCAGACTCGAGCCGGGAATCGAACCCAGGACCTCCAACTTTTTTTTAATGGAACAGCGCACGCGCTGCGCTACGGAAGTCGTCAAAGGTATTATTATTACATTGTTTTATAAATAGGAATTAGTGCACGAATGCCAGATAGCCCTTGAATGCAATCTCACCTGGTGGTGAGTGATGATACAGTCTATGAATTTCAAATTCAAATTCAAAATAATCTTTATTCAAATAGTCCTTAAAAAGGCACTTTTGACGCGTCAATAATTTACATAGTAGTTATTATGTGTTTAATATTGAACCCATTACTTCTAGTTCTAGTACTACACCGCGTAGAAACCTATTAGGGGAATAGGTTTATAGTATTAGAACGCTAAGTTGCATAGGAGACGGTATAGTGATAAGCCAAAGCCACCCACCAGACCAGACCGGACCGCGGGATCTTCCATTTTCAGGACTATCAAGTATCCTTTAGAATAGAGCTTTCTCCATGCATTATAGTTTAATTTAAGTTTATATACCCCTAATAGAATAACCGGATGCCATCCGCATTAACTACCAAGTAATCATAGTCAAGTACTAACTTGTAGTGGATAAAGAAAACTAAAGGTTAAGGAAAATTTTAATTTTATTTCATGGGCATCAGCAAAATTAATAATTACAAGCAAAGTTCTAATCGAGAATTCAAAAAACACAGAGGTCACTCAGGCAACGTTCAGTCTAAATTTACTCACTTTACCTCAAATTAAATAAATAACTTGGCACTGACTGGCAGCCACATAGCATGCATTGTCTGCAGTTCCCCATGATGCAGATCCTCGAGTTTTAAATTTATAACGTAACAGAATTAAGTTTTCCGTTTCGAGTACATTAATGTCAGCTGCAGTTAATAATTCAAGTTGACGACTTCCGTGGCGCAGCGCGTGCGCTATTGCATTTTAAAGTTGGAGGTCCTGGGTTCGATTCCCGGCTCGAATCTGGTCTGGTGGGAGGCTTCGGCCGTGGCTAGTTCCCACCCTACCGACAAAGACGTGTCGCGAAGCGATTTAACGTTCTGGCACGATGTTGTGTAGAAACCAATTAGGAGTATGAGTTTACCATACCCCTAACAGGTTAGCCCGCTACCATCTTAGACCGCATCATCACTTGCCATCAGGTGAGATGCAGTCAAGGGCTAACTTGTGGTAAATAAAAAAAAAAAAAAAACTGCTCATTTTCGGCGAAAGGAAACGAGGTTCAATACACCGAATCACTCAATGATCCGTAGTTAATATCTTTCAGAAAAACGTTGCTTCCTCCCATTCTTATGCATCGATTTAATTTTCAACGGATAAAATCAGTTGCCTACTTCCTATGAACACAATACTTAACTAAAACCAATTCATGTAACCAACGTTCCTATTCATCGCTAGTCGAAGATTAATCATTTTATACCTTCATAGAATTAGCAGGTTGTAAAAACTAATGAACCAGTTACTCCAAAAGATAAAAATGATATGATTCTCAGCATGATGGCACCATTTTTAGGTTAGTAAATCTACAACCCAATTAGCATAACCATGACAGTATAAGTTTATATCTGTTAGCATAGTTTATTATCAGCAACATATCAACATCCTTTTTAAACCAGACGTCCATATTTGGATATAGGTATTTTAAAGGATTTCTTTCCATGATAAGCTTGTAGAAAAATCATATTACGATATTAAGGATTATATAAACGATAAAAAAGCTCGGGTGTGAATTGCTCTATCTCCATAGGTACTGTAATGAAACGACGAGCTGCGTATAGTGACAGTTTTATTTTTCATTTTGTTTTTGACATCATTCTGTTATAATGGCCATATACAACATCTTCTCCCTTAAAGAAATAAAACTAAGTAGTTAAAACCAATTAAACAAATACAATATTACTAAATTTAACAAATCAAATGATAACTTAACGACTACAATATTCATTATTTTCTTTTAAAAAACAATGCTATCTGATCCCGCGCCTTGCTAGCGGCCTTTCTAGCCGGATAGGAGACACCGGGAGAGCTACTCGCCGACCGAGAGCTAGTCTCATGATCGAGCTCCTCAGCTCCACTGGCATACTCCTCAGCATCATCAAATACACTAATGCGATCTGCACTATCGTCACCATCTTCCTTTTGTTCAAAAGAAGCAGGAGGTGACTGGCCTCCTGCAGGACATTCAGCTGGAATGAGATGGCGCCGATTGCGTCTATATTTTCTACCTGAGCGATCGATCACAAAATAAGATCGCGGCTGCGGTGCACGCGCATGTACACTCATACGACGTCTAGCACTGCCGTCTACTACAATTACCGGTTCGCCAGCATTCAGTTCCGGTAAATCACGCGAATGTCTGTCGTAATATTGTTTAGCGCGAACACGATTGTATTCTATGTTTTCAAAATCCGAATTATTGTTTCTTTCTGGCATTAATTTATCGATATGCATCGGGAGCCTAGTATTTAACCGTCTGCCCATTAATAACTGAGCCGGTGAGCTAATCCCGTCACGCGGCGTCGACCTGAGGTTAAGCAGCCCAAGATAATAATCAGAACCGGTCATGATTGACTTTTTTATAATATTCTTGACCGTCTGTACCGCCCTTTCACTCAGTCCATTCGCCTGCGCATAATTAGGCGAAGTGGTCGTGTGCCTGAAACACCAGTCTCTACTGAACTGACGAAATTCTTTTGACGAATAAGCAGGCCCGTTGTCAGTTATAAGCTCAAAAATTATTCCATGCCTGGCAAATTGCTCTTTCATGGCTAATATTACCGCCCTAGAGCCTGCATTAGGTATGGGACTAACTTCAATGAAATTAGAGAAATAGTCAACTAAAATTAAAAAATATTTTTGACGAAACACAAATATATCTGAGCCAACCTTCGTCCATGGCAGATTGGGAACAGAATGAGAAATCATCGGTTCCCTTGCCGGCCTGGCGGCGTGCTCCGCGCATACCGCGCACGAGCGCACCTTTTGCTCCACGTCGCGAGACATACCACTCCAAAACATGACGTCACGCGCGCGCCTCTTGCATCGGTCTATACCGAGGTGGCCTTCGTGAACACGTTCTAGCATTTCACCCCGCAGGTCTCGCGGTATAAACACCAGGTTGTCCTTAAATAGGATGCCTCCTATGTATTCAAATGACGTCCTGTATGACCAGTGTGAATGGACTAAACGATCTGTATCAAGTCTATATCGTGGCCAGCCATACAAAATATAGTTAACTAAAATTTTACATTCTGGATCCGTACGTGTCACTTCCCGAACGCGTTGTATCTTAACATCACTGAATGGTACGTTGTTGATAACAAAACATGCCTGCGCATCTATTTCTGAAGAAACTTTATCATGCATAGATTCCGCCAGCGCTGCCCGAGACAAGGTATCAGCTAAGTACATGTATTTTCCCGGTTTGTACACCACATTGAAATCGTAACACTGAATACGCAACATCATCCGCTGCAGGCGTGCTGGAACCGCATCTAAAGACTTTTTGAATAGAGATTCTAGCGGCTTATGATCAGTTTCTATCGTGACATCCGACCTTCCGTACACGTACTGATGAAATCTTTCTAATGCAAAAACGATCGCTAGCAACTCTTTTTCGATTTGAGCATATCTCGTCTGAGTGTCTGTGAGCGTGACCGACGCAAACTCCACCGGGCGGCCGGCCTGCAGCAGCGCGGCACCGAGCGCACGTGCGCTCGCGTCCACTGTCAGCAGCACGGGCTCCGTGCTCGAGTACAGCGCCAGTACCGGCGCGTGACAGAGCGCCAGCTTCAGCGCAGACACCGCTCCGTCGTGACTACTATCCCAGCACCACTCGTTACCTTTACGTAGTAAGCTTCTCAGAGGATTCGCAATATTGGCATAGTCCGGAATGTACTTCGACAAATAATTCGTCATTCCTAAGAACCTCTCTAACGAACCTCTGTCACTCGGGCAGGGCATATCCCTGATCGCACATAATTTATTCATATCAATTTGCATGCCCCTTTCGCTAAACGTATGTCCTAGGTAGGTAACCTGTTTCGCATGAAACTCGCACTTATCACGGTTAAACCTAATACCTACTTTTCGAGCCCTATCTAATAGTAATCTCAATCTGGCGTCGTGCTCTTCCACAGTACTCCCGTAAACTATTATGTCATCAATGAACGATTCTACTCCTTCTAAATCTTCAAGAATTTGACGAATCTTTAAGTGAAAAACTTCACTAGCACAGCTAATGCCATATGGTAGACGAAGAAACTGATAACGACCAAAAGGAGTACCGAATGTACATAAATCTGCACTTTGGTCGTCTAGCTGGACCATCCAGAATCCCGAACGTGCATCTAATTTACTAAAGTAGCGAGCTCCGTGCAGCGCGGCGGCTATCTCCGTGAGCGTTGGCAGCGGGTAGTGCGCGCGGCGGATGGCGCGGTTGAGCGGCCGCGGGTCGAGGCACACGCGCACGCTGCCGTCTTTCTTCGCCGGGAGTACTATTGCGTTCACCCAAGGCGTCGGATGTGACACTTTTCTAATAATACCCATCTGCTCCATATTTTCGAGTTCACTTTTCAATCTTTGCCTTATGCCTATTGGTATTTTACGAACTGGACATACTGACGGACATACATCTTTATCTATTACAATCTTGTACTTTCCCGGTAATTTACCTACGCCTCGGAACAAATCGTTATAATGATCTATATTAATAGCAAAAATTCGCCTAATGACACCTATATCCTCGCAGGTATCTTTTCCGAGCACGCTTTGACAGTCATCTTTAGTTATGACGAATTTAATTACATATATTTTTTGCTTATACGACCAAGGCATTTCGAATGACCCTAATATTTGTAAATAATTTCCACAAAACGATTGGGCTCTTACTTCACATGGTTTTAAATCATTTAGAGAGTAACCTAATCTTTTAAACGTCTTAAGTGATAGTACATTTAAGTCTGAACCAGAATCTAATTTAAATTTTTCTGCCATACCATTTTCACACATTAATAATGTTTCAAACCACTTACTGTCTTTAAATTGATTACCATTGCCCAAAGTAGACACATAGAATTCTTCGCTTACTTCGTTCACTTTTTTGTTGAATTTAACTGGGCAAAACTTTTTAAAGTGTCCCCTACAATTACACTGAAAACACTTAACAAATCGAGCTGGGCACTCATATTGCTCAACATGATCGATTCCACACGACTCACAACACTTTATATAACTATTTGTATGTAGTCGAGAATCGAACCGACGACCCGGCGTATTTGCGTTGCGACCACCACGCGCGTAGATTGTACCAGCGGGTCGGGCACCACCAGCGCCCTTGCCGCCGCCACCTCCGCCCCGCGACCGCGCGCGTGCGCCGAACACTGCATCAACCGCCACGCCGGCAGCCGATGAATACTCCAAACTTTTAACTCCTTCGATTTGTTTCCCCTCCGTAAGCGATACTTCATTAGCATGACAAATCTTCATAGCCTTCTCCAAGGTCAAGTCATCTGTTCTAAGCAATCTATCTCTCACAGTGCTATCCGAGATACCACACACAATGCGATCTCTTATCAACCCGTCCTCCAGATGTTCGAATTCGCAATGTTGACTTAGTATACGTAATGCCGTGACGTATGCATCCACATGCTCTCCTACTTCTTGATTACGTGTGAAAAATCTAAATCTAGCCATGGTCGTATTATGTTTCGTTCCAAAATGATCATTAAATTTCGCGACCAACACGTCCATGTCATCGTGATTTTCGTCCTTTGCAAATTTAAAGGTTGAATATATATCGTAACCATCTGGTCCCACAAGATTTATCAGAAGACTCGCCTGTACATCTTTTGTTTCTTTGTGTACTCCTGAGGCCTTCAAAAACACATAAAACTGCTTGTACCATTTGCGCCACGCGTCTGCTCGACTCGCCGGACCACCCTCCAAAACGAGATCCGCGGGAGGCCTTGCGTGCTCCATTTCTTAGCAAATTACAAATACAGTCTTAAACTTATTCCTACGCGCAACCAGTCTTACGGAATCACTATATATATCATTTTATAAAACAATTTTTTTCCGCACCGCTGTCACCATGTAATGAAACGACGAGCTGCGTATAGTGACAGTTTTATTTTTCATTTTGTTTTTGACATCATTCTGTTATAATGGCCATATACAACAGGTACTATAATTTATTATTCATTATGTGAGATGGTGATAACGAAAAAAAAAACCCGGCTAAGTTTGCTGTGGGCTTCTTCTTAGACCGGGCCGCGTTTGGAACCCTCATAGCTTTAGTTTTAAGTTTACGAATATAGTTATCACCATGAAATAACTACTACGTAAATTATTGACGCGTCAAAAGTGCCTTTTTAAGGACTATTTGAATAAAGATTATTTTGAATTTTGATAATGTAGAAGTAGGAGCCCCGTGCGACTGTATTTTTTAAATATTTATATCACGGGGAAACGACCAGTCGGGTCAGCTAATGTTTCATGATTACTGCGACCTATGAACATTTGCAACCACCAGGGAAGCCACCAAGGCGTTGCCAGCTATATCCATTCACCTTATGGCTTGATATAGTCTATTCACTCAATGAGGAGGTCTACGTTCTCTACGTTATCTATTTGGTGACAATACAAATGTATAACGGTGACAATGGGTTGATAATGATGGCAACTATATGGTAACATGGAGTTGGCCTGATAAAGGAGGTAAGAGTTCGCAAAAGGGTTATCTAAAGCCACGGTATATCAGCGGCTCGTCAGCATTCTTCCATACGATCTTCAAATCGACATTCGATGATTAACAATTGGTTTTAAAGTATCATGGAACGATAGACGATCGGGGCTTATGGTTCAGAGACTGTACCTGCACCAAAATCGTAGCGTTTTAGATCCTTAATTAGGTGGGCATTTAGCGTGATGCAATGGACACCTTGAGGTATCACTAAAAATTACCATTTATCTTATGATTAAATGAAATAAATTTACGAAATGCAAGTACAAGTACGAAATCCATAGTGCAAAACAACGTGCGTTCCGATAAGCAATCGAATATTAATAACCCCCTTTTGTCCCTGGGAAATGTTACGCATCCCCTTATTCGGCCGTTCACGTAACAGCGCAGTCTCCGCTTCAATACGCAGGACTCGCTGACTGACAGACAAGCAGAATACCGTATAATAATACTAAAATGCAGTGGCAACCCTAGGCAACAAAGTAAAGCAAATAAATCAGCGGCCACAATTCCAGTAAATACCCACCTAAAAGTGAAAAGCAAATTAAATTGGAAATGCAATCGTTTAACTATCGCGGAAAAGTGGCTCGGCCTGGATCTGGGCCCCACGGAAGCGTGGTCGGTTCGTTATACGCAACAATTACCGTCTCTCGTAAGTTCTCACCGTCAGAGGTTATCGACGGATCGCCTAGCGTGTTGCAGCTAGACGCCGCGGGCTTCAGCAGGAGTGCAGGAGCGTGGGTTTTGTTGGGCTAAATTCTCACTTAGTTTAATAGAACCAGTTCTTTTTCAATTTGCTAAGGCTTGCTTCGTTCGCAGATGGTGTGCACACCGGAGTATGCTAAAGAATCCAACCCATACTAAGCAAGTACAGCTGGAATTGTGACGTTTGTGTGAAATTTGTTATGTAAGCTTGCCATTATAAAGGTTTTTTGGTGGTATTTTAAGTTTATCATTTATGTAATAAAAATCTTTCCGCTAACAAAAATATCAGTTGTATGATCACTTTATTAATCAACAATTCAATTTTAATGTTTTTGTGGTTAGAACAAGGTCCAATTAATGTTATACGCCTACAAATCTAGGGAAATTTTTACATGCATTCTTATTCTTCCTGAATGGATTACGAGGTCATCCGGTAAAAGCACTACGAAACAAAAAAAGCATTATTTGGCATTCTCATGAAAAGGCTCCTATATAGAAAAAAATTATAATTATATGAATGAAAAATTATGTAAATAATATGATACGACATTTGGTTAATACAAAAGACTTTGAATAGCCAATTTTTTTATTTTTTATATATAAACAAAATTACTATTAAATGTTGATTGATACTTCTATTCGTTTTTAATATTGTTAAATTAAATCTTATCTTAGTTTTAAAATGATCTGTAATTCTTTAAAGAAAGTAAGTACCATACAATATTGTTTGATTGATTGGTAGATAATATCAAACTTGTATGAGCTTACTGTAATAAAGTAAACCGGAAATATTATTTCCATACGCAACCTTCACGGTACTTATACCTATCACAACAGGTGTGATTTTGATTCACTGCGTGCCTGAGAATACGCCGCAAATTTCGCGTTACTATATTATGAGCTTGGCAGCGCACTCGAAGGTGGTAATCAACACACATTGTGTGATGTGTGTCTTTAATTTGACGCCGGACAAAGTCCACGCGGCGACCAGTTAATATCTCAAATTGGTCACAAACTAAATGGTTTCGATTTGATTTTAATTGACAAACGCAAGTCTCTGGCTAGAGTTCGGCCCAATAGGTATTTTATGCAACCTTTAAGATCCGAGATAATAAACTAGAGTAGAATGGAATTTATTTGTACCAAACACAAAATGATGCTTATATAAAAACTAATTTTGTCAAGATTTAGCGATGGGGTAAATTTACTCTAGTTTGTATCTACACTAATACCTATTATAAAGAGGAAAACTTTGTTTGTTTGGTTGTAATGAATAGGCTCAAAAACTACTGGACCGTTTCTAAAAATTCTTTCACCTTTCGAAAGCTACATTATCCACGAGTAACATAGGCTAAATTTTATTTTGGAAAAAAATAGGGTTCCCTAAGATATTTGGGTTTTTTCGGACACAAGGTGTAAAAAAACAACCAGTAAAGTTACTTATTTTGCGTACGCTGCCTAAACTATAAAAGACAGAACAATAAAATGTTCTAATTAAATGTAGATCTTATAAATATCTACAAAAAAGTGCGCGGCACACTACGAGTATCTATGTCGAGTGAAGCCGAACAACCATTTTTTTTTATTTGAAAATCTTGATATTTTTTTGGACTACATTTAAACGCATTTATTTTACTCATGCTATTAATCCTTATCCAAAAAAATTGTTACATCATTAATTATAGTTTATATAGATAATATTTGGTCTTTCAATGATTAAAATTGGACATTTGGTTTTGAAGATATGAAATTAAAGTATTACGATTTCTAATAATTAATATGGCAAAACAACGTTTGCCGGGTTAGCTAGTATTATATAAAATGGTAAATGATCAAATTAGAGGTATCAAGTAAGAGGCAATTATTACAAAATCACAGAGATTAAACTAACCTATGAATAAATTGATTAGAAGTAATATTCAGGTTGATGTTAGACACTATACCTTTTTTTACTTAGCTACAATTTAGCCTTTGACTGCAAACCCACCCGGTACGTAATGATGCAGCCTGGTCGTACCGTGCTAATCTTTTAGTTTTAGCTTAGTAGGCTTTGGGTTTAATATAATTGTGGTATCCCATCAGTTTCTACACGAAATCGTAACGGAACGCTTAATCGCTTGGCACATTTTAGTCGGTGGGATGCTAACTCGCCACAGCCATAGACCACACTAGACCTAGGATACATGCTGTCTCTAAGCTAGACAGTTGATCGCTTAATCGCTTGCCGGCTCATCTTTGTAGGTATAGGGTGGTAGCCACGGCTATAGCCGCCCATCAGACAAGACCAGACCTCACAGGAATCTTTTTTTATTAAGACAAAAAAGGTATGCAGGATGGTATTTTTTTTTTTTATACACTACAAGTTAGCCCTTGACAGCAATCTCACCTGATGGTAAGTGAAGAAGCGGTCTAGGATAATATCGGGCTAAGCTGTTAGGGGTATGTTAAACCCACACTCCTACTTGGTTTCTACGCGCATCGTGCCGGAACGCTAAATCGCTTTACGACACGTCTTTGTCGGTAGGGTGGTAACTAGCCACGTCCGAAGCCTCCCACCAGACCAGACTCGAGCCGGGAATCGAACCCAGGACTAACTTTATAATGCGACAGAGCACGCACTGCGCCACGGAGGTATTCAAAATCAAAATCGCTTGCAGGCACATCTTTGCACCAGAGAATACAGGCTTAAGAGCATCTACGAGTGAACTCCCACATATCATCATCATCATCATCATGATCAACCCATTACCGGCTCACTACAGAGCACGGGTCTCCTCTCAATATGAGAAGGGTTTGGCCATAGTCCACCACGCTGGCCATGTGCGGATTGGCAGACTTCACACGCCTTTGAGAACATTATGGAGAACTCTCAGGCGAGCAGGTTTCCTCACGATGTTTTCCTTCACCGTTGAAGCAAGTGATATTTCCCTCCCACATATACCAAACTTAAACTACTAACATACCCAAACTTAAACTGCCTCGTTAAACGCTGATGTATCAGTTTATACAGCTAACAAAATAAGTATAAATAAGTATCTGTTATAATATACTTAGTCGAACAAGTGGCGCGTCGTACAAATTCAGCAATCAACAAATGCCGGCCGTCTGTACCTACCGCTATATTTAGACATGCTTTCGATTTCTATTAGTTTTTTGCGCTATTGTAGTTTTACTTTTAAAGGCCGCTTTTTTTAGCAGCTTCATTCATTATCAGCAGTTTCACGCAACTATAATATCTGGGTAGAATAGGTTTTCGCGTTAGACGTAAACATTTTGTAACTCGATGGACGCGTGGGTCCCATATCAACTGGCTGTATGAACGTCATCAAACAAGACACAGGGATCTTTTGTTAAAGTTCTTGTCTCTGCAACTTATTTTGGTACAAAATCACAAATATAAGGTTGAAATTTTTAAATGGAGATAGAATATACCTTGTTTCAATACGTGGGCTAACTTTTCATCCTAGAAATTGCATAGTTTCCATGGGATTTGTTAATAACGCGATTTCAAGTTGATATGCTAAAATCAAAGCTATAGTATATCATAACAAACTTATATGTTGGGGACGGGAGTGGAACCGGGAGCATCAATAAGACTTAACTAATTACTATGTAAAGAGGCTAAACGAAAAAATTCAACAGCCTAGGGAGGAGAAGAAGGTCAGCCCTTACAAACAAATAAAGGATTTTTTACTAAAAACTCCATCATAGACTGACTGTTATTAGCAAGTTTTCGTTTATTTCATATTTTATTTCGAGAGGATAAAAATGTAGGTAAGTTTTTTCTTTATTTCTAGATTAGGACCTCAAACTTGCCATACTTACTAAAAAAGAATACTTTTTTTAAGATTTGTTGTTAGATCATTCAGCCATCCTTGTCCCGACCTGAGAATCGAGGACAGGATCTGGTTATTTTGAAATAAAAATTGAGACAGACAGAAACTCTTTAAACCCTCATCGCAATAAACGCACATCACTTGTTTATCGACGTTCGAGTATTTACATAGGGAACACAATTAACGTCTGTACAATTACTATAAATTACAATGCTTTTCATACATGACCTATATGATCTATAAGCATGTAGACGTGTACGTGCTTATGCCCCAGCTGAAGTCAGCATGGTTGACAATGGTGCTGCGGGCATCGATTCAAGAGTCGAAAAAGAATGAGAGAACGAAAAAGATAATTTATATAAGGTTTGATTTATTTTGACCTTCGTGGCGCAGTGCGTGCGCTGCCGCAGTATAAAGTTGGAGGTCCTGGGTTCGATTCCCGGCTCGAGTCTGGTCTGGTGGGAGGCTTTGGCCGTGGCTAGTTACCTACCTACCTAGTAGCCTACCGACAAAGACGTGTCGCAAAGCGATTTAGCGTTCCGGCACGATGTCGGGTAGGAACCAATTAGGAGTGTGGTGTTATCGTACCCTAACAGGTTAGCCCGCTACTCTAGACTGTATCATCATTTACCACCAGGTGAGATAGCCGTCAAGGGCTAACTTGTAGTGTATAAAAAAACGTATGTAATGATAATCGTTGACATGTTACCCGCAACAGAGTATGGAGTATGAACGGTTTTAAGTGATGATGAAATATAAATGTTAGCAGGCTAATTATTAGGGGCATAGTAAAGCCCAACTCCTAATTCATATATCATATTATTATATTCATATTCTCTCTATATTGCTTGGAGACACACCTTTACGGGTAATGAACAACAGACCAGACAAAATTCAGAAATTATAAAAAACTAATTTTTGAGATTGAAAATCGGATCTCATAACTTCTAAGACCACAGGTTCAGCCATTGTACTGTAAAATGAAGGAAAGGTCCCAAGGTAAAAACACGTAAGGCTCTAAGGTCTTTGCCCAACTGTAGGACATTAAGATGGCAAAGTTAACATGTGAATGTACTAAGTAAGTAAACATATATGTAAAGCAAACCAAAATAAAATTTACTTTCAGATTTAATAATTTGGTCTTCCAAATTATTAAATCTGAAAGTAAATTTTCATCATGTATGACCGATACATTGCATACTCACTTTAATTGCTCTTAACAAGGTCTCTACTGTATTAATCTTAATGTTAAACTTAAAAATGATCATTGAGTTAATATTATGTAGGTTAGTTGGCAACTTTAATGTTTTATAGAATATTTTCATAATTGGGGCAAAATGGCAAAAAGAAAGTGGGTACCTGGTGTCCCTTCACTCTGTATAGAACATTTAAAATATCCGTGACCTCAAGAACAAGTGTATTATAATATCTTAATGAAATCAATAAAGCAGTTTTACCACCTTATCCACAGTGTCTCAACATTTAGAATTGAAGGCATATATCATTCTCCAAATCTTTTTTTTTTTCATACGACAATTGCACATAGAATGGTAAGTAGTTAAGTAATGGGTTATAATAATGAATATTGTGGGGGTAGCCCCAATATTTTTTACTATATATCCCACCTGTCACATGATTGTATGCAAAATAGACATGCCATCATCATGACATGTTTAAGCTGTGGTCTAGCACAGTGGCCGAGTGTGCAATGGAAGACCTCATACCATTTTGAGAACATGGTGAAAAACTCTCAAGCATGCAGGTTTCCTGACAATCTTTTCTTTCATGTTTAAATCTAGTGCTGTTTCATTGGTTAAAATACACGTAGTCAAAGGAAAGTTAAAACACTCAAAAATATATAATATGTTATGGATAATTCAATAAAGACTTTTAAGAAATTTAACGCATGAAGTATTTTTTAAAAGTAGGTTAAACTTGGAAGAAAAAAGTTCCAGAAACTCAAGTTAATTTTAATTATATAAAAGGGTAAACATTTATTAATTTATGAAGTGTGTAGTCATTATAATAATCTCACATAATTGCATCATACTAATTCCATTTCTAGTAATAAGTCGTAATGAACATGTGTTCATGAGTCAAGTGGATAGATAGACTATACAAAAATAATTGCACTTTCTTATTTGGCAAAAACCAATTTCAGCAAGTAGGAACCTAATTAAAAATTGGAATTAATCTTTGTAACCAGATATAAACACTGTTACAAACTACATGGGTATAATGACATTGTGCTTAGGATGCAATGACCCAATGGCAATACCTACTGATTTGAATAATTAAATGACAGGTATAGGTAGGTATATAAACTGCCCAGTCAGAAGGCTAAGTTGCACTTTCACTGACCAGTCAAGTGATGAAAGTTGCCTGTAATGATTAAAGGCCTTTGTATTAAAACAAAAACATATTAAATTGTAGAGTGCACTTTCAACAGTTTTTAACCTTTGCCTACTGGCTGTGTAATAAAATAACATAAACATTAAAGTTTTCATAGTGATAGATGTACTTACCCATCAGTTGTAACTGAGTTCACAGACAATGTATCTGGGAATGTCATCTGGGAACCGTTTTCCTCTGTTTTCCCCTCTTCTGGCAAAATTTCGATTTCTTGTGAGATATCTGGTGTAGGTGGCTCTTCTGGGATTGAAGACTTCTTCGAAACATTATGAAGGCCCGAAAGGTCAACATTGGTGTTAACTCCGTCCGCAAGAAGGGCTTCTGAGAGCACAATTATGAAGAGAGCACAACTGAAAAGAAGAAGATCGAGGATTATTTACTTAGTAATTGTCGTGGGGAAAAGGAATGTGCACATTATGGCAGAACAGACTTGCCTTGACAGCACTGAGATAGTCAGTAACGACGTGTAAATAATACACAGTCCACCCTTCATCGTAATATAAGTGCAATATCCACAGTATAGTTCATTTTGTGAGTAAAATTAAAACATATTCACAGTGCTTCTGAACGAATACTTAAATATCACCAATAAATCAAACCACGTTTCACATAGGCACTAGAAACTTATTTTTATTCATCATTTTCCCGATTGCAAAAAACAACTTTAAACGCGAGAAATTATTAAATCGAGACTACCAAAAGAATCCACGAACATTTTCATATATTCTGTCAAAAAATGACAGTCCTAAAATTCCCGTGTTATTGAATTGATAATTTTGAAGGATATGTGATTGACTACAGTCCATTGGTCAAAATTAACTGTTTTACTTTGTTAAGAAATGGTCACCAATGGTACGAAAACATTTAGCATATTTGCTTTTTTTTCCATTGGCTTACAATGTCTCCTTAATTTTTTACGTTCCTTTACATGTTTTGTCGTTTGAGAGGAATAAATTCGATTGTGAGTATTTTCAAATTACCGTTACATATTATTCAGGTTTTATTACTATTCATAAATAAATTATTGTAAAGTATTATTTTTATCATACCTGTTGATCCGACTGCTGAATAGAAACTTGATTCATGCCAAGGAGTCAACTGACAACAGTGTCAAAGTCAACTTAGAAATTTCGCTTTGCGGCATCCACATCAACAGGCTTGAACGCTTTAGATCGTAAAAAAGTTAAACTGAAAATGGAAGCGTTTTACGCAATACCGTTCACAGTTCTTGAACTGCCGAACATTAAAATCAAAAAGCCATCATGGTTGCAAGCTCCGTCAGCGATGACAACGTTTTCCCTGGTGTTGTTTTCTTACTTTTTAGTTACCGGAGGTTAGTTTTGTGATACATAAAATTCTAATAAGTTTCTTGTGTGTAAGTAATAAGTCTCTTCTGTGCATTGATCCAATCTCCTTAACTGTGGTAAATAATAATTACCTTAACAAATTAGTCCAATTAGGGCACTATTCCACTAACAAAGCTATACTGCCAACCGGTTGGTATCGTTTCGACATGGAATAAGCTAAAGACGTATGAAATAGTTAAGCAAAATCAGTTTTTATATAGTAATTAATTAAAGAGCAAGAAAAACAGCTACCTACTCTCAAGCAAGTACCTAAGTAGCCTAATGTGGTGGCACATTAGGCTGCATCTTCACTTACCATCAGCTAAGATTGTAGTCAAGCACTGGCCTATTATAACACAACCTGCTCAGAAATAATACATTGATGATGATAATGTTAGTGAATATAAGGGTAAATACTTTATATTTTTCTGTTTAAGGTATAATTTACGATGTCATAGTGGAGCCACCAAGCGTTGGGTCTACTACAGATGAACATGGTCACAGCAGACCAGTAGCTTTCATGCCAAACAGAGTGAATGGCCAGTACATCATGGAAGGGTTGGCATCAAGCTTCCTTTTTTCACTTGGCGGCCTCGGATTTATAATCCTTGACCGTACACATAACCCAACCACTCCAAAGCTGAACCGTATTTTACTGATATGTGTTGCCTACCTGTGCATTCTTGTGTCTTTCTTCACAACCTGGATATTTATGCGAATGAAGTTGCCCGGCTACTTGCAGAACTGATTTAATTTTTAATTAGAAATCTGTAATAAACTAATTTGTTTTCTGGTATACATATTAAGTTGAAATATATTTTATAATCGAACTATGTTGTTTTTACTGTTTTACTGCTTATCAAATATTAGGTTTGAATCTTGAAACAGACCATTAATATAATTTAATATAACGTCACATGATAGTATTTGATTCGTTAATCCTGATGAGATTCTGGTCTCTTTTTAAATTTTGATACTTAAAATCACTTTGATATTCTATAAACATCCTATAAACTCATCATTTTCTAAAATAAATTAAATAAAGAAAAATTTAAAAATGGTCAATATGTCTATATCACAATTACTACAATTGTTGAGGCAAAAGTTTGTATGCTTGTGTGTGTTCATTGTTCCTTCACAATGGAACTACAGAATCAATTTGACTGAAATTTGGAATGGAGATAGATACATAATATTTATCCTAGAAAAATGTTTTATTCACAATAGATTTGTGAAAAACTGAATTTCATATTAATGTGCTATAGGTACTTTTAGTATAAAATAGCAACAATCCTCAAAGTTAACTTTGGAAAAAGAGGGAGTGAGTGAAGAGTGGAAGGAACAAGAATGAAACATGGTACAATTTTCGATTTTCAAAACCTTTATCTACGTGGAAAAAGTTGCAGGCATCAGCTTGTAATATCATAACTTATATACCTATTACTTGTATGTATTAATAATCATAATGAATTAATAATAATTGAAGCGGCGATAGCCTTGGGTTAGGGCGTCAGCTTCCTAATCAGAGGTCGGCGGTTCGAATCCGGACACGCACCTCTAACTTTTCGGAGTTATGTGCGTTTTTAAAAATTAAAATATCATTTGCTTTAACGGTGAAGGAAAACATCGTGAGGAAACCTGCACGCCTGAGAGTTCTCCATAATGTTCTCAAAGGCGTGTGAAGTCTGCCAATCCGCATACGGCCAGCGTGGTGGACTACGGCCAAACCCTTCTCATATTGAGAGGAGACCCGTGCTCTGTAGTGAGCCGGTAATGGGTTGCTCATGATGATGCTAATGATGATTAATAATCAATTTTATTTATGGGATTTTAAAAATAAAACATACTCTGGAAGATATTTTTTAATTATTAACACTACATTCACTAAATAATATAATCCTATAAAATATTTGGCAGTATATTGAGTACAATAAGTTTTATGATACTTTAGAAATAATATAAGTAAAGATATTTATAAAATACATCACAACACAATATATAAGAAGATAAACATTAATAGATTTGACTAAACAAAAATTAACTAAGGAAGACTATGTTTTAGTGTTCATAAGAACATTTTTATATTAATCAAGTCTTTACAGTGAGATACATTAATTGAGAATATTGACTTAAAATTAATTTGTCAAATATGATGAGCAATTGGCTGAGACACAGTTATTATGTTTGTTGTTTGGAATTTCAATCGTTAGGTACAGTATTTGTATAACAGCTTTTTCAGATCAGAGGTCACTGATTCTATACCTGGCTTTCTGTTTGTATATAGTTATTTTTTTTTCCCTTTTATTAAAATCCCTAAGAAAACTCCGATCAAGATTGAAAATAACCCTTTGTGGCAGTCCATCCATTTGCATCAAAAATGTGACAGTGTTACCAGTATTCAATTATATCCTTCACAGTCTTATTCTGAAGGAGCTGAAAAATACAAAAATATATGTATTATTAAATACTTACCATAACTTCTTCACTTTGGTAATTTTTAGGTAAATCTTTAAAGTTAGTTTTAATAAATTAAATAATAGGTAATCAATACACAACAATAGTTTAACGAAACTAACAAAGAATAGTTTAAGTTTGGAATCATTTGGAGTAATGGAATAGCAATCAATTGAAAATTGATTCTATTCCATTACTCCAAATGATTGTTAAAATAATAAATCTATTTGTATTACTTATTTTAAATTAAAATAAAGCCTTATCTACCCAATGTTTTAATTTAAATTACTTGGAATTATTCAGTAGAAATCAATGACTTCACCATTTTAATCAGAATGTCGATTATTTACAACTCTGGTCCAAGAACACTTTAATGCTATGGTCAGATGGATATTATAGATAATTTTAAAAATCCTTAATTTACTTAATTTACAAGGGTGAGTTGTGTGAGCTTGTATTTAAGTTGCCTATAATCCATTACTTACTCTGACTATAGCTTAATACTTTCGATAAGTATATCAAATGCAAACAAGTAGAGTAAGTTAAACCAATCAAACGGAACCACAAAATTTACAGATTTATAATATAAATAGATAGAGACACATTAGAACTTAAAAATGTTTCTATGTTAAAATTCTTACTGGCAAAAATCTGAGCTCTTATCAATGATATGTTCAAACTCAGCAAAGGACAGCGCCCCATCATCATCAAGGTCTGCTTCCTCTAGAACACTCTGTACTAGCTGCTGTAGTTCAGAGTCACTCAGCTTGAGCTCTGAGCCACATAAACGCTCAATCACCTCACGCAGATCTGATACACCTATCATGTCATCACCATCAAAATCTGTGAATGGATTATTGCAGATGTAAGAAGTTGTATAACGCTTTGATGTTATGACTAGTTCCTAGTAAAAATAAATTAAATTTTTCTATAAAGTTTTCCAGTTTCATCTTATTTCAGTAACTACTATAGGTAGATTTAAAATACTCTAGCTACTACTTTTATAGCTCATTTGTATACCACTAATCACCAGAGTCCTAAGAAATGAAAAGCTTAGTATATTAAACTTACCAAAAATCCTGAATGCATGCTCGGCCTTTACAGCCTTTGGAGCATTTTCACTGAACACAGACATCATATCGAGGAAATCTTCAAATGTGCAGTCCCCATCATTGCTAGAGCTGAAGACTTTGCATATTCTGTCTCGGAAGGGATTTACTCGCAGTTCAGGATACTGGAGGACTTTGGCCATTGGCAGCTTTGCATTTTTGTTGTGGCCTACTTTTTCCGGGGCCAGGGCTTTAAACTTTTGATGTGCACTACACAAAAGATGATGACAATCTATTAAAATGTTAAAATCATTTTTTTGTTATACTATCCTTCCTTCATGAATCAAGTGATTAGATAGTTAGTGATAGGTTTAAGTAATTGGTAACACCATTACAAATGATCTAATGGCATGATTCATCCACAAAATAAAACCTCTTTTCTTTGCAAAATACTCAATAGTAGGAAATTTGTCAGTCAGACATTCAATTGATAAGTATTAATACTTTAAAAAAGTAATATAATCACTGCTCAAGATTTTAATTAAACTAACGTAGAAAACTTCAGAAGCAATGTTTGTGCAAAATTAATTATACTATAAATTATGGACTTACTAGAGTACTTCCTTTTTAGTAAAATATGTTAAATCCTGAAATAGAGTGAGAAAAGCATTAGTCACTGTTTAATTTCGTTTTCTAGTTTCCAATCTAGATTTTTATTTACCTCGTAGTCTTGAAGTTCTTCCTCCGTGAACTGACTTTTGCCCTGGCCCATATTAGAATAGGTACTTTTTTCTTACACAAAAAATTGTTGTAATTATTTTAATAAAGTAAACAGTGATTTATTAACTATCTATATATATTATATCTCCGACTCGAAAATCGAAATAAACGAGTCTCTGACAGTTCTTTGAGGCCTTTGAAGAAACTGTCATTGTCAATGTCGAATGTCAATTTATGAGTTACGAGAGTGGATCTGTCTTATTCTCAGAATTAAGGTTTCTTGCATGTATATACAAGTGCTTTTATTAATTAGAACTGCAATCTAATACCATTTTTTTTTCTAATATAATAAATATATATTTTAACACATTAATCTAATAATCACTGTTTACCACTTTTATTGCTTGAGTGCCTGAAAAAAAACTATATCATTATGGAACAAAAGTTATTAATTATTGAACTAATTCATGTATAACAGAATTGCTTTCATTAAAATATATTTAAAGATGCAAAATTTTGAACATAGCAAGCAAGTTTAACATAAGCGACTCCTATAAAATAATAATAGCAATAATAATGAATCGCACCATTTTTTTGTCTTTTAGGAAATATAGAACCTCTTTTATATGGCCCTCCCGGTATGAGCTCACAAAGTGCTTGGAATTGAGCTTTGCAGGAGTTAGTTTTCCACATGCGGGAGCGAGTGAGAACTACACAGGTCATGTTGGGGCTTCTGCGTGGAAAGCCAGGTGCCCAGGCGCGATACGTAGTGCAGTCCAATGCTTCATCTGACAAAAATAAATCGTAAGGCGCACTATATTGAGTTTATTGTATTATGTGTCATTGTGTAGTTATTAATAACAGTTACATGGTATCTAGTTGTTGGGCCAAATTAAAAATATTTTTGTTAAGTATGTAGTAAGCTTAAAGCTGCTATGGGTTGTTAATTTCATTCGCGTTAGTAGCCGGCCCATTAGCTCAGTTGGTTAGAGCGTCGTGCTAATAACGCGAAGGTCGCGGGTTCGATCCCCTCATGGGCCACATTTTTTTTTCATTAATCCAATCGTATGTAGAAATATATTTTTTTTAATTTCCAAGGATGCTAAATTCGAGTGAAACACCAGAAGCTTCGGCACTTCTTGCCCAAATGTATTATCTTATCTGTAACATTTTGAAACTGCCATAAATGACAGTTTAATAATAATTATCTCGTGATAAAGCTTTATTTAGTTTAGTAGGTATTTAGAGCCAAGCTCAAAGCCTTCAAGGATATCAAGGATCATAAGGCGATTTCTGTTCCATTGTTACAACGATTGAGAATATCAGACTAGTTAGTTCATCGACTTTTAACTTACTATCGCTGTAAAAGACACTATCGTTCTTACTCCACATGCCAACATAAGCAGCATAAATGCCAGCGGTGGCCAGCACCTGGGACAGAGCATCTGTGCGCTGTTCGCTGGTCACATCAGCGAGGACTCCACTAATGCTCCTACATTTAGCTTGTGCTTCAGTGAAGTTGCGCCTTTTGGGCAACAGAAAGAACATGCCTGTAGCCGGAACGCAAGTGGCGTTCACGTTAGCTGAAAAAAGTATTCATTATAAAAAACACCCTCATATATGATGAGCTCACCCTAACTAATCCCTGCTCAGGAACCATAAACTAGGGAAACATAAAAGCATAGATAGGGAAATTTTAATAGTAAAGAGCCCCAAACCTTTTCGCTCTTATGTCAGCCTGGTATCTATGGGAACTAATCTCGTATACATACTGTAGAATTCGCGGTTTTTATCCGTAAGTGAATGTGATTATTGTCCCATCCTGCTATAGTCGCCATTTTTAATTCAATTGGATGCTATTACTGCGTTTTGTTTATGTTGTGAGAATGTCTCTTCAATACTAATATATTTTGTGAAAAAGAAAAGTCTGTTAACAAGCTTTTTTTTAACTTAAGTTCAAGCTCGTGCACGTATATAGATATCGGGTGCAGTTATTGAAAGGGATTTGGATATATTAGCCTGGCTTACACATTATCTACCAGTTGATTTTTTTTTTCTAAAATAATGTATAAAACGTTAGCAGTTAAAAATATAAGCCACGTATAAAACTTCTATCAATGAATAGTTAGTATTAATACAAATCATTAAATATTAAATCAAAATGGTCTAAAGTGCCATTTATTTAACAAAGCATTCTCTCGGGTATTTAAGGAAAATAACCCTTACATATCAGATATGTACTCGTATAGAGGCTGGAATGCGGTGGTTCCCACGTTAGTGGAATTATAAAAAAGTAACATAACCTTCTCTCGCTTATAGGAGCCTGGTATCTACGGGAACTTACCGATAACCCTCATATTCGCTGTGGCCGAAACCAGGAGGAATTTACGGTACCTAGATAACATGTGAAAGTAAAGTGGGTATTTTCTATGGTATGGTTGCTAACAAAAATTAATATGTTTTTTAAGATAGGACCTATCACTTGAAAAAAAATGGCATATAAATACTATAGTTAAAATTAAACTTGTCTTGAGTTTTCGTATAAACTGTTTCCTAAAAAACAAATTACTTTTAGAACATAGACATTATCCGAGAGGTTATACTTGTTATACCTAATATATTGGATTGCATTGGATTCTAACATACGATTAGTGTATGTATGTCCTGCTAAATTATATTTGTATTACTCACGTAAAGGTTTTCCATAAATGCTGTAATAATCATATCTTGTATCATTAGTCAATGACAAACCTCCATCCAGTTCGGCACATTTCAGCACCTCACACGTATATTCCAAAGGTTCACCATCCTTAGACGTCATTTCCGGGCTGAAGTTCAAAGCCAGAGCCTTCTTTTCTATGCCAAGTCTTTGGCAACTGACCAGGGAAGTAAAGTTCGCCTTGGCAGCTATGCCAAGTTTGGAACGATGGCATCTCTCGATTAAATTGTATTTGGGTACGTTGGGTGGTGAGTCAACTGAACATTTTCTTACAGCAGTTGATTTTGTTACAATAAAAGTTGTTATTACGAATTTAATGTACATTTTTATTGAACGCATCCCTTATGAAGACCAGGAAAATAATATATAAATTGGTACAGGCCGAAGAACTTGTAAGAGATGTTGCTAAATTGATTTTTGAGTGTTTTTGATATCTTTGTGAAAAACTGTATTTGCCTCTCGATCACACTCTATTGAATCACTGTTTTGGCACTAAAAAGGCACTGGTTTTAGTCACATCGAGCTCTCGAATGCTTTAAAATTTGCATACTTAACTGTTAACCTTCCTGCACAATGTTTAATGCGCTTAATGATGATTGATGAGCTGGTGTGATTACATGTTGTGACAAAATAATGTAATCTCAAAATTGAATAGTTAAAGCGCTGTCGGTCCTCCCTTTGTACCTTCCATCATTTTGATTGTTGCGTCCTTCAGCCAAATTACACTTGTTGGAATTATAAATACAGCACATGATACTGTCATAAATTCTCGACATGGATCATGGAATCACGAGTATTTCATGCGAGGTAATCCATGGCACAAAACTCTGATTATATTGATAATAGAACTCAGGTACTAAAAGCCGTTTTTTAATCTGTAATAAGTATTGGCAAATGAAAATTTGACGTTAAAGGTACCTTAAATAATTGCGTAGCATTGTTAAATATGGATTATAATGATATGTGACATTTTCATAGCATTTGAAACAAAGCGAAATTCGAAAATATACAATCTCGGCTAGGTGGACTCGGCCCCGGCCTGGTTGCGGTTGTGTGCGCGAGCGAAACCCGTGACCCGGCCACCAGGCGGCGGGAAAGGATATACACCGTGGGGGTTTAGTCAGTAAGAGTCTGACATAACTGCCGCGTCTCCTCGGACGCGGAGTATCCATGAGGATTACCCACGTTAAAAAAAAAAAAAAAAAAGGTGGACTCGGCCATAATCTTCCTATACATAAAAAAGCATCTAACCAATTATTGCATATGTTACTATTGTAAACGAATCCCACTTCTGACCTTTTGGGTAGCATTTTATCAATCATAAAAGCAATGATGACAATAATTATTATTGACAGGCGTTATTCTGCCTGTTTTTACGTATTCCTCTCACCTATATGACCTTTTTTCTTCTATCCTCGCTTCATCGGGCTACGCATATTTCAATGAGTAAATTGAGTGACCTTGTATGCAAAAAAACAATATCCAGGATCATGACACGTCATGGAGGACATCTTTTACTTCCTTCTTTGTCTAAGTTTGCTTCAGAGAGTGGATGATAATTTCATAAACTTCAAGCTCAACCATATATTTCAATGAAGTATCTGGCTAATTCGAAATACTTAAATACTCTTTTGTATTGAATCGAAAACCGTCAGAAATCTAGACAGTGCATTTTGAAAAACTGTCAAATATTTAGAAAATATGTCGTTTTATTCCATAAATATTTATTGAATACTAACTGTTTAGATAATATACAATTGTGTTATTTTATTGAGTTATTTATTTATAAACAAGATGGGTTGTTTTTATTCTAAAGAACCAATCGACGCGGTGAGTGATCCAATATATCACCATATTGTACGGTTATAAAACTTCCATTGGTGATTACTGATTACAGATTTATAATCAACCAGTAAATATTATTTACTTATAATAATATCTTATAGCCAGCGCATAAAATATTTCAATGGTGTAAAACCATTTTTGATTGGTGATTTTACTTTCTTTTATGTCATTGATTGACCACTGAAACACTGCTGTAACAGCAAACGTAGCTCCCACGCATACCGACGAGGTGTAGCATACGTGGTCTGGCATTTACAGCGGGTTTTGTAAATGATAGTAAATTGGTTTGTAAATATAATTTTGCTTCGTTCCAAACTAGGTAAACTTATTGTACGACATGACACCCATAAGACATCTACCGGTCATATTTGTAAACGGAGTGCCTGGGGCTGGCAACCAGACAGTGGCACAGACGATATCCAATATAACCGGGTACACCATGATTAGGCCTGGCGAGCTGGTGAGGGCTGAAGCGGAGAAAGATACGGCCAGAGGACGTCTTATTGCTGATAAGTTACAAGCTCAGGAGGATATACCAGAGGTGAGTTTACCGGCGACTGTATTTGTGGGTCGTGATGCGCAGCATTATGTTATTGGTGGATCATTTTCCTGGTTAATACGGTTAACGAAAGATCGTCTACATTAAGGTGTATGCGCTTTTGAACGTAAAACTCTCTTAGAGGGCTGATGTCTTCTATTTTATTGCAATGCTATTCTTGAAGCCACAAAGTTCCATAATAATTCCAGGAATTTTTGTGTTCCATAAAACTACTTTATTAATACTTATCATCTAAATTTAATAAAGTAAAACAATTAATCTGATTGATGACGAAACATTTGAACATGAGCAACGTTTGGATTTAACCGATTAATTTATGTTGTAGCAATTGACGGTAGATTTGGTTAAGGAGGCAATGCTTCAGCATCAGGACTCCTGCGGCTTTATACTAGTAGGATTCCCGAAGAACCCTCGTATGTCGAGCATATTCAACAGACAAGTGAAGTGGCCCGAAAAGGTTGTCGCGCTGGAGGTTGACAATGAGGTGATTATCAAAAGGAAATTCTGCAGTAACTTTTTATTGGACATTGATAAATAATCAATCATCCACCATCATGCATAACATATTCATACCCTATCACATCACCAAGTTTCTTCTTTCGTAGAACAAACTGATCATAGCGAAGTTCCTCCTGCTTCTTCAATGCTAGTTATTAGGCTTTAACGGTTCTATTAATCAATGTTCACGATGATAAACAATTTGGACCAAATAGCCAAGAAAAATTGTTGTTGAATTTTTGTGACCGATACTACTCAATTTTTCTTCTCTTCACAACAAGATGAACAAAAATGCACACTGTGGAAGGTTTTCCAGGCTTTTAATTAAAAACCGAATTCTCATGACTACTTGTTGGCAACTTTACGGGAAAATGTCAAAATAGCGGCAAGGACAGTAATTGTGCCTTTAAATTAGTTAATATTATAAGTTATATTTCGCACCAGTTGGCGGCAACGAGGTTACAAAACAAACTGTCGGAGCTGGGACGGCCCGAGTCCGAGATCAACTCCGCGCGGCAGATAGTGCGGGAGGCTGCACATAAAGTGAAGAACGTTCACAAGCGATTCGGTGGACATGTTGTCACGGTTACTTAGCGTTTGTTAGCTTACTGTCCTCTACCATTGGGTACTACAGATAGTCTAATTCAAGAATTAGACTATCTGTATTATTAAATATATCCTAAGCATAGAATATCAAGGCCATTGATCAAAGGTTTAGCCAGATTGTCTTTTATCATTTTGCGAGGAGGCGTGTCGAGCTTTAATCTAGGCATATTTTTATTCTCATGTAGTAGGAAGGATTTCGGAGCTTAGATTCTCCGGATTGGTTCAAAGTGGATCGACGAGCTCGAGATGAACGATTAACGAGATAAATAAGGTAGATGTGCTCTCAGAGGCACGGAGATGGACAAGTTAAATTCCTAACTCAGTGTCGGTACCGCGGAATTCTTAAGAGTATCTTTTTTTATACACTACAAGTTAGCCCTTGACGGCTATCTCACCTGGTGGTAAGTGATGATGCTGTCTAGGATGGTAGCGGACTAACCTGTTAGGAGTATGGTAAACCCACGCTCCTAATTGGTTTCTAGGCGACATCGTGCCGGAACGCTAAATCGCTTGGTGACACGTCTTCGTCGGTAGGGTGGTCACTAGCCACAAACACAAATCTCTGTATCTGGGATATCATTGCTCGAAATCGTGTTTATATGATTGAAACATCAATAGCATAAAATTATTATCAACCAAACGGAATGACCTTTACAATTTAATTATTATTTTGACGATTTAATTTTAAAGTTATTAGTCCTTTAGGTTAAATTTTCTTACCGCGATATCCTCCACAGCTGGATAGCAGTGGTAATCCGAAGGCTTTGGCGACTACACTCAAAGAGATCCTCTCGGACACGATAGAGAAGGGGAAAAGGTCACAAAAGCAAGAACAACATTTGCCAGCTGCAGCATCAGCCCCTGCAGTTGTCAGCAAGTCCCCCGTCCTCGATTCTGTACCCTCTAGTGATTCACCCCCTTCTGAATCAGTGCCAGCATCTATCTTACCCGTGGATTTGTGTACGGATGAACTTGCGGTTTTGCAATAGCGTTATAGTAGTTAATCGTCCCAAACCGCGTAACTAACACTTTATTAAAACTTTTCAATATGTCGCCTAAGTAAGCTTTTGTTTATTTAAGCTCATGGCAAAACTAAATAGACGAATTTAAAAAAACTTGCTTTATTTGAATTTAAGCAGATAAGCAAGATTTCATGATGTTGAGGAATGAAGTTCTTCTTCTATCTTTTTTATCTATATCTTTCTATCTTTTCTATGTTTCACGTCTAGTATAAGATTCACTTGAGCTTTATTTCAGCCACAGTGTGTCTTAAATAAAGCGTACACTGATTTTGATGGTCATATAACTGTTATTTAATTAATGGTTCTCGGTTATAAGTTTCTAGCAATAGCCACTCAAAGGGTTCTCGAACACTTGCCAGTTCTGAATTTAACAAAAAACTTAATAATGTTAGTTACGCGGATTTAATCGTCAACGATTTTATGTAATAATTGTTACGGTGTTTTTATTTTTCTATATTGCATGTTATGTTTTTATTAAGGCCTTAATGAATTAAAATGTGACTTGCATAGCAAAAATGCGATTCTTACTGATCCTATACAACGCTTCATTAATTAATTAACTATTAATTAAAGTCTGATATTACAATTTGTTTCTCAGTAGTCCGTCAATGACATCATAATTATAGTTTACATTCTGCCTACTAAGAGAATTAAAATGAAAAAAATATGATTATAACATTCAAATATTTAAAGGTAACATGTAACAGTAAAAGAAGTTTCTAGGGTTGGATTTAGAATCGTGCGGCAGGAGTTTCGGGGTGAAAGATGTTTTATTCGGTAGAGGTTTGGTCCCCGATTGTCACAATAGCACTCGCATTACAAGGTAATTCACTTTTTTCGAGAAAACCAAAAAAAACTAACATAACCTAAAAATAGGTAAAACATCGAAAAAATAATGCAATATTACGGGAGAGCTAGATAGCATATATAATTTTGTATAAGTGCAACAAGGACGTAAGATCATGTCAAAGACTAGTGTCACGTGGTCTATGCTCTCTGTCAACTGTCAAATCATAATATGACGAACTACTAATTTCTAATGGTAAGAAAACTTCACACTTGGAAACGACATGAGCTGATGTAGGTCGAATAGTGTGACAGAACCAAATTGGCCAACCCCTACTCCACGTAGTCTTGTCTGCCCTACCGCTAGAGTGTTTTTATGAAGTGCGAAGCCAGAAGCTCGCGAAGGAGGTCCTGAATGAAGCGAGCCTACGAGGCAGAGTGGAGCGAAGAGGGGAGGTGGCGAGCGGAGCGAGCCGGCGACCTTCGTAGCGAAACGAAGGTCGAGTAGGTGAAGCTGAATGAAGGGGCGACGGAGCGAGTCGTCTGGCGTAGCCCATTTGATTTGTAGTTCTCCCGTAATATTGCATTATTTTTTCGATGTTTTACCTATTTATAGGTTATGTTAGTTTTTTTTTGTTTTCTCGAAAAAAGTGCATTATCTTGTAATGCGAGTGCTATTGTTACAATCGGGGACCAAACCTCTTTCTCCCCGAAACTCCTGCCGCACGATTCTAAATTTTAACCACAGACCACAAAAAAAATAAAAATACTGTGACAGTAGTCTTTGACATTATCTTACGTCCTTGTTGCACTTATACAAAATTATATATGCTATCTAGCTCTCCCGTAATATTGCATTATATTTTCGATGTTTTACCTATTTATAGGTTATGTTAGTTTTTTTTTGTTTTCCCGAAAAAAGTGAATTACCTTGTAATGCGAGTGCTATTGTGACAATCGGGGATCAAACCTCTACCGAATAAAACATCTTTCTCCCCGAAACTCCTGCCGCACGATTCTAAATTTTAACCAGTTTCTATCAATCAGCAATTCATGGGGTTTTCTTCAATTGTTAATTATGAAAAAATTAACGGGTAAACAAGTTGAGACCCCACGATACAGCCTTTCTTATTAAACGTTAATCTATTTACTTCGCCTTATTAATACTCAAAAGATTAACCGACAGTGATATGAATTCTAAAGTTGAACTACGACAGTTTAGACTGAAATATGACAGCAACCCCAAAATACCTAACAACAATAGGGAATGGGTAAAAATAGAATGACAACCTCTGAATTTTATTTCTCTGTTTAACGTATTGTTAATTATGGAATTAGTTCTACAATACATCTGGTATTGTAGAACTAATTCCATAAAATAAAATAAAATAAATAATAAAAGGCCCTACAAAATCAGTTGAGCCATAATAACTTAACGTGTGTACGTAAAGTTAGCTATGTATGAACAACGTGTTGATTATATAAAGCGGGCAGACGAAGTGGAAAATCCTTCATCAATATGAGATACGCTTGAGCCACTAGGCAAAGCTTTTACGTTTGCAGGGCACAACACTGATAATTCATATATTGAATTTAAAAAAGTTTACTTTCGGACGCAAACTCAAACGTCAATGTCATTTTCTTCCACGCGTTGACTGAAGGTGCGGCACGCACATGTTCAAATTAATGGAAAAAAGGAACTAAACAATACCACACTCTATTTGTATTTTACTTATTTTTTACCCTTTATAAGTAAAAATCTATTTTGTTTCTTTAAAAAGGTCAACGAAACATAACCCTCATTGTTAACTTCATACCAATTAAAATCTTTTTGCAATAACCTCTTTTGTTTCTCTGATAACCCTGCCCGCAAAGTTTTATTCTTTTTTTTTCAAATTTCAAATTAGGCTTCACCGCGACAATTGACATGCGTCGTTGTCTATTGTCATTATGGAACGCGCACCGATTTTGAAAACAAAATTTTTGAAACAACAACAAAAGTTCAGTACATTTTAAGCGACCACACGCGACAGGGCACCGGTTTTGGATATTTTCTGAGCATTGCTAAATAACTCTGCTACGCTGGAAACTATCGCCACGTTCCGGAAATCGGTCATAAAAGTCATGAAGATCAAATTACGTGAGTTTACATATATATATTTTTTTACATTTATATTGAAAACTTATGATCACAATTAATAGTTTAAATACATAAGTTTGATGCTTTTGACACAGGCTATAATAATCCAGAAATTCTGTACTTACAAAACTTTAGCGTGACTTAACTGAACTTCATTGACAACTTTAAAAGTTATTTCATCCGTTTCACTATTTTGAGTGAAACAGAACAGCTTGTTTATTTATTCAAATGATACACCAGAAAACAGTAATAAGAATTAAACAGACTAATAAACAAAGATTCGATCTAGTCTAGTGCGATTTAAACAATTAATTTTATATGCAACTTTACATCAACTATTAGAATAAATACAGTTTAGATTTCAAGAAAGGAATAAACTCAAAAATAACTGCATCTCTTTTTTTATCAACTCAATTGGATGCAGCTATAAGAATAAATGGTAGGTTTTGCATAGGAATGAATAAGGGTATGGTTAAATTTTAAAGATATCTTCTTACAATCCTTATAGAGCAAGAGCCCGTGAACCCCAGACCTTCGTTATTTTATAAAAGCTGAAAGTTTGTCAGCGCATGCTCCCAACACAGGTAAGAACGATGGACTATTGTGAAGTTTGGGTTGCCGTGGCTTTGGCAGGTAAACGGTACTAAAGGTGTGTAAAATACCGATCTAAATTCATCAAATAATAAAGTGTGATTTTTTGGTATTACCTTCAGAATATTATTAAAAATCACGTTATTGATTGCCAGACACTTAACATCGTGGCAACCCCTTGCCAGACACCCCTAATGTTCATGAAATTATAATTCTACTTATGTTATAGTATAAAAGCTGATTTTTATATATAATATTTGGGTAATAATTAGATGATGTTTCCTCATCAGCCAGACATTTTTGATAGTTCCAACCCCTTGCCAGACAATGATGTAGGGTCGCTGTAGGAGCGAGCGCGAGACAGTATATGTATAGTGGGTGCGAGTGAGATGGCGAGATAGGTCTATCGCGATCCCTCAATAACAGATTATAAAAAAAAAAACAAATAAATAATACTCAAAAATTTAATTAAAAATATATTAATGACATTACAAGTTATTATAAAGCATAAAAAAATAGATTGATGACATGACAGATTATTATTATAGTGTACTAAAGAAAATATTATTTTATTCATTATCATCATTATAATCAATGTTATCATTTTCTTCGTCACTGTTACTCCATTCCATATCGTCGTCTTCTTCTTCTTCGTCAGTTTCTGTAGAAATATGAAAAAGTTAATGGGATTGAAAATATCAAAAAATAATGTATAATGGTTTAAAGTAGTATTATACCTGAGACAGTTTTCAGTGATTCTCTGACGAAATTTGGCAACTGATCACCTTCGAACCATTTAAAATGGTACTGATTATCTTCGAGAACCCAACCATTATTCTCGGGTTGATAAATTGTTGGAATTTGCTGATTTGCATTATTCCAAATGCTAGACACATAGTTGGCTCGCAGAAATTGTTGTAGCAGCTCGGATTTACATGGTGGCAGACTGCTAGCATCAAAATTTCGTAGTTTTTTACGGCTAAACGCGATAGACCTATCTCGCCATCTCACTCGCACCCACCATACATATACTGTCTCGCGCTCGCTCCTACAGCGACCCTACATCATTGTCTGGCAAGGGGTTGGAACTATCAAAAATGTCTGGCTGATGAGGAAACATCATCTAATTATTACCTAAATATTATATATAAAAATCAGCTTTTATACTATAACATAAGTAGAATTATAATTTCATGAACATTAGGGGTGTCTGGCAAGGGGTTGCCACGATGTTAAGTGTCTGGCAATCAATAACGTGATTTTTAATAATATTCTGAAGGTAATACCAAAAAATCACACTTTATTATTTGATGAATTTAGATCGGTATTTTACACACCTTTAGTACCGTTTACCTGCCAAAGCCACGGCAACCCAAACTTCATAATAGTCCATCGTTCTTACCTGTGTTGGGAGCGTGCGCTGACAAACTTTCAGCTTTTATAAAATAACGAAGGTCTGGGGTTCACGGGCTCTTAGACCATTATAAAGGTTCGTGGGAAACTAAGAAAATGATGTTCACGCTTTTTATCGTGTTGTTTGTAACGATTTAACTAATTTTTTATCTACCGCGCATATTCCTTATACCAAACGTGTGTGCATGCAGGTAGGTTGGCTTACTAGTTTGTTCTAGGGAATGTAACCCAATGAATTTGTGTCTTGGAAAATAATGAAATAAATGCTTTTAAATGGACTCATAATATTTTATTTTGATATATAATGTATGTAATTTGAACAGATATATTGAATTTCAAGCTTCAACTGTAAAAATATAAAAAATATGGAAAAATCCTAATACGTACAAATCGTAGGTAAGTACGTTTAAAAAGTAGTAAGCCTAGTCTCATAACAGCGATATCAGAATAACAGCAGTAGTTGTCCACTTATTCATGATATCGTTTTGGCTACCCTCGAGACATTGCATATTGATTAAACGGTTGGCAACTTATTATATATTATCCAATAGATACTAATTGAGAGCGCAATTACAGGATTTTGACGTCATCTTTTCATTCATTATTTGGATGTTACTAAACCATTCAAATAATGAATGAAACTCGCGATTAATCCAAATATTCCCATAAAACACGTGACGTAGTTCGTGCGCTGTCGCATTATAAAGTCGGAGGTCCTGGGTTCGATTCCGGATCGAGTCTGGTCTGGTGGGAGGCTTCGGCCGTGGCTAGTTACCACACTACCGACAAAGACGTCGCTAAGCGATTTAGCGTTCCGGCACGATGTCGGGAGTGCGGGTTTACCATACACCTAACAGCTTAGCCCGCTACCATCCTAGACTGCATCATCACTTACCACCAGGTGAAATAGCCGTCAAGGGCCATTAATGTATATAAAAAAAAAATAGCGAAGAAAATCACCAGCAGTGCACAAAAGTCAAAACGCATATTCTTCTGTGATCAGTTTGATAGTTGACTGTTTTGGCTGTGGTATCTGATTATCATTCGGCGACTCTTGGTAATAGGCAGCGTTAGAAACCCCCACAACATCAATAAAATAGCAATAGTTGCTGTTGGTTTATGATATGATGATAACGATAATTTACTTAGCAGGCAGACACACAGGGAAAGTGGCCAAACATACAACCTACACATGCCATAATTTTCAGCGCGAGACCGTTTTCCATCGACCTCCTCCACGGAGGAGAACGAAATTATCCACGACTGGGAGACGGATGTGCGTCCAGTGAGCGTGCTGCAATCCCGGCTGCCGCCGCCCCAGGCCATCATCGTCGGCTCCGTGAGGAAGCGCCGCGGTAATCTCCCGAAGAACTCCGTGAGGATTCTCAAAAGATGGTTGTATGACCATCGGTATAACGCCTATCCGAGCGACGCTGAGAAATTGGCACTGAGTCAGGAAGCCAACTTGACTGTTTTACAGGTACGTAAAAAGTTACATGTTCCAGCAACTTGTGCTGTGGTTTTACAAGTGAGGGATCAGTGGTCAATTTATAATGTAAATTGACTCATCATCATCATCATGAACAACCCATTACCGGCTCACTACAGAGCACGGGTCTCCTCTCAATATGAGAAGGGTTTGGCCATAGTCCACCACGCTGGCCATGTGCGGATTGGCAGACTTCACACGCCTTTCCTCACGATGTTTTCCTTCACCGTTGAAGCAAGTGATATTTTAATTTTTTAAAAACGCACATAACTACGAAAAGTTAGAGGTGCGTGCACGGATTCGAACCGCCGACCTCTGATTAGGAGGCTGACACCCTAACCACTAGGCTATCACCGCTTATTAAATTTACTACAAGTTTGTAATCCCCGTCTACTGAAATAATTGAAAGATGTCTAACTTAGTTTATAGCAATGTAAAATGAAATAGGCTGTGGATGACTTAGAGGTTGGAACAGCAAGTACCGTCAATTCTATAGTTAATTAATCTGTATATTGTATAAGTTGTATATCAAATATCCGAGCCCCTTATTCATAATGATAATTAACAAAAATGAAAACAGGTATGCAATTGGTTCATAAATGCGCGTCGTCGTATCCTACCCGAAATGATACGTCGAGAGGGCCACGACCCGCTCCGGTACACGATCTCGCGTCGCGGGCGAAAACAACCGGGCATGGGCATGGTTAACATGGGAGTTGGAGTTAACATGGGCATGGTGAACATGGGCAGCATGGGCATGAACATGAACATGAACATGAACATGGGCGTGGGGCCCATGGTCGGGCTGCCCGCTGCCTCCACTTCCGGCATGGGCATTATTCCCGGCAATGTCAGCGTTGCTGGATGGGAGCATGTGGATGTTCAGGTGATTCTTGAAGCTCTTATGAAATGTATGTTTTTATTGAAGGGCCACATAGTAACGGGTGGATTTACTATGTGGCCAGTTTTGTCCATAGTTCCACACACTAAAGTTCACAGTTGAAACACAGTTTCAACTATTAGCCCAGAAGCATATCAGAAGCATATTTTTGCATGCTGTGGTCATTTCTAGAAAGTCATTATCTCGTGTTTGTTCTTCTGAAATGTTTTTTGTTGTTTTTATATAGATAGTGACTAGTTTAATGATCCAATTAAAAAAAATAAAAGAAGCCGTCTTTTTCATAAAACCTAAATGTATTATCATCTCTAAAGAGATTTGTCTTTTTTGTTATACTTTACGCAATGGTCTTCTAACAGTTCTTTGCGGCAACTACTTTTGGAAGGTTCTTAGTTACAGACATAGATTAAATCAATGAAAAAAGAAGCTAAAATAACAATGGGTTGGAGCATATAAGCACGGAGAACTGTTGAATAAGGTTCTGGAATAACGACCCTAGTTGGTAAACTATTTTTAGACTCCCAACTGGACTGACAGACCACATCAAATGAGCTGCTGGGCATCGGTAGCTGCAAGATGTATAAGAACTTGGAATTTAAAATTCTTGCAAAGTTCATTGCCTGGTGATGATGATGATTTTATATCGCAACAGACTGTCTCCGATCACGGGCGCGGCCATGACTACGGGGACGGTCTGTTAGTGTACCGCGAGGGCGACGAGCTCGGAGACGCGGAGGAGGGCTACTCCAGCGCGATCAGCGAGGAAGAGGTCAAATACGACCCATCGGTGTGGCAGTCTGTCATCCGCTACGGCTCCGACCAGGACTTTCATTCAGAACACAGCGGGTAAGAATGTATTTTCGAGACGAGCTTTATTGTAAGGTTCCGTATTAGCCCAAGGCTCCGCATTTCATCTGTCCGTCCTTCCATCATTCGGGCAATAACCGTAATAGAGAGCTAAATTTACATACTGTGTGTGTACCGTATCGCCTATGTCACATAAATAACAAATAATAGCAATAAAACACTTGTATAAGTAAAAAAACTGTAAAAGAAAATCTTTAAAATTCACATAAATCCATTGTTGCTTGATGAATGAAGATGGTCAGGTCAACAATCTCACTCCTGCATTATATTATATAATACGAGTATATACGATTCTTACGATTGAAGACGGTATGTCACCACGCCGAATTATGAAGAATAATAAAAGTACAATTTAGTCAAGTTTTGTAGATCTGTTGACGACATATATAATTTCAGCGCAACAGTGGTTACAATGACCGAGGACGGGGGAGAGATTGTAACGGGAGACGTGGGTGGTTGGCAGCCGCAGGTGGCACAGCTTGCAGGTCACCGGCAGGTGAGTCCGCCGCCGCCGCCTCAGCCATCGGTCGCCGTGGCGCCTCCACCAGTTGCCGTCGAGCTCGAGGTCGCCACCACTGACATGTGGTCCTAGGATCTAGACGTGAACTTGCCTTATCACTTGCCTCTTGGCAAGTTTAAGGTCCTATCTGTAAAATGGTTTATCGCGGCTAATAGCTCCGTTACTGGCGATAACTAATTGTCTTACAGAGGTTTAATTAATTGAACGATGGATTTTTACACCTTGTAAAGATGAGTGACTACAACTAGTCGCATATTTTCTGCCACGAACCTTCAAATTGTGGAACCAGCTTCCATCTTCTGTGTTCCCTAATGGCTATAATATGGGGATCTTCAAAGGGCGGATTAACAAATTGCTCAAGGGCCAGCAACGCATTGGCTGTTCCTCTGGTGCTGCAAATGTTCATGGGCGGCGGTAATCACTTACCATCAGGTGACCAGCCTGCTCGTTTGCTCGCTATGTATATAAAAAAAAACGCCATCAGTATAGAGCTGTACGCTGGAGATGTCTCGACGTCTCGTCATCATCGAAACACTAATAACTTATGTAAAATGAACTTAATGTAACTGGATTTTTATCTTACCAACGTTTGGCTTTAGATGTGTGTACGAATTTAACCCTTAAAGTGTGGTTCCATTTCCCTGGCACATGTTATGGTAATCGATAACGAGTTCAACTCTTTGGAAAAAAGTTACTCATTCCGTTCAGTGATAGCAGGGGTCGTTAAATGGGTATTGCGTGATCATATATCTATATAAAATATATCTTGATAGAATAACAGTTGCATCAAAGATTTTTATGTTCTTTTTGTTCGAAACGACATATTCAACAGACTGATATCATTGAATACGAAACAATTAAGATTACAAAATTGGAAGTTAAAATCGAATAACTGTCAAATCAGTATTTTTGTATTATTTATATGCTCCAGATGCCCAAATACACAGAAAAACTCAAATGCATAGAAATCATAATAGAAACGATAGAACTCTTACAGGCAACTTTAAAATTAGGAATATTTGTAGACTATCAGTGATATATGATATAACAATATCATGTACCACTGATATATACATATAAGATGTAACAAGCTGAATCTTGATAAATTGTGATTGCTTTAGATGATATATGTTTATGTGACGATTGACGAGTTTAGGAGCAAAATGTGAAGGAAAATGAGTATCATATTTAGAGCGCAACTTTCATGGTTAAGGCATGGTCAAACCATGGCGTCCAACTGGCGGTCCTAGATGTTCAAGTCCTGCTACCGACCAATCACAAGGCGCGCCCGTTATCAAGCTTTGTAATTGGTCGACCGTAGAAATTGAACGCCGCTAAAGACGCAGGTTGGACGCAATTACACTATAAGATCGCGCGGCTTTCTGTGCATGCAGTTAATAAAAATACTTATAAATAAATAAGGCGACGTCGGTGTTAAAGCATGCCTTTTAATTCTGTGGACGTCGGTTAGCGTTGTAAAGACAAATCAGGTATAAACTACAATTAATACAAAAACTACTTACACTTAAGAAAATAGTGATTATGTATTAATCGGAGAGACGATTGTTCAGTTGCTGTCATAATAAATAATTTGTGACTTAAAATGACTTTTAATTTTTTAATATAGTTGGTTGTTCAGTTTGTAATGTTTTAACGCCGGCATCACCTGAATGTTTTTGCCTTCTATTGTGCATTTCTCTCTTTATTTTAAAGTTAATTGGTAGTGTAATTTATTTTTACATACTTTCCTGCCTTTGTATTGAGCTTAGTAAAACTAAACTGGGTCTATTGCGGAGAAATGCACAGTATGAGGGAGGTTCCAAATACTAAACTACCCGCTAGTTCAGTAAAAGCTTGGGTCACTTCAGGTGGTGCCGCCGGACAGTGAGGACAAGTTCAAATGCTTGTACCTGCTTGTGGAAACTGCAGTGGCCGTGAGACAGCGCGAAAAGGAACAAGAGGAAATTCTGCCGCTGTAGTCCGAGATATAACTGATTTAGCGTAGGAAGGCGGTGTTAAAAGGCGGCGGGGCATAGTCGATACACAACAAATATGGGAAACATCCCTTCGCTCACTGGTAGGAGAAACCGATTGGTTCTCGGGTCTGCCACTGTTTTATACATAGCCTAGATCTAGGTCCAGACTTTGTATTTTCCATTAACCAAGTTTAGTGTTATGTGCAATCTATAACCATGAAGAATAGGAATGGCAAGTTACCAGCACCGATATTTTTCCCATCTGTGTCATATCACCTTTGCATTTATATACATTATAAGAAAAGGTAAATCTAACTTTCCATACAATGTATGTTCCATTCAATACAAGTATGGCGAAAGTAACTTTTTTTTTCCACTACAAGTCAGCCCTTGACGGCAATCTCACCTGGTAGTAATTATGCAGTCTAGGATGGTAGCGGGCTAACTTATTAAGGGTATGGTAGACCCGTACACCTAATGGGTTTCTACGCGAGATCGTGCCGGAACGCTAAATCTCTTGATACGTCTTTGTCGGTAGGGTTAGCCACGGCCCAAGCCTCCCACCAGAGCAGACTCAAGCCAGGAATAAAACCCAGGACCTCTCACTTAATAATGCGACAATGCGCGCACTGCGCTACGTAGGTCGTCTAAACCTACTGATTTTCTAGTAACTAATACCCGACCATATGTAACTATCGCTAGGTTAAGTTTAAGGAAGAAACCTCGACCACATGATGGGCGGCATCTCCACCCTTATACATGTCATGGACTATCACTATGTTACGCATCCTATAGCTAGGCTGGGCAAAGTGCCATGAGTAAGTGAAGAAGCACTAAAGACCAGTAATTATAAGTGTAAAGAAAATGGAATAAATAATATTTGTTATTAGTAAGCATAAGTAAATGTTTAAGTTGTCTCTTTCTTATTATAAGAATAATTATATTATAATACCGGTTTGTATTATAAGCCTACCCAATTTTATTAAAAACTTATTTTCAAAATAAATGTTTATTTATGACTTTACCTTTTCAATCAGTAATGAAAACTTATAATAAACCTTAGATTGAACCTTAAAAAATATATTATCAAAATATATTATTAAAAGGAGTCCCTTTAGGCAAGGTTCCCAAGATACTGGCAGCGTTCCCCCTTTGAAAAGCAAGACTTATTCGTTGTCCGAGGTAGCTGGCAGCTCTTCGGTCTCCTGTGATGTCGACTAACCTTTTTGCTACTTCCTTAAAACCTTATAGCGCTAGGACTCCACGGACCAAGGGTCTCGACACCGAATGGGACAAAATCATATTCGGAGCCTAGACCCCTGTATTTGCATGCTTTAGCTTTTTCAGCCGCTTCAGAAGCCGCATCAACTCTGTTGTTGATTCCATGTAGATGGGAAGGGGCCAGCGTGTTTCATCAGGTTGGTCAGTAATTCTAGTGTAAAATGAATAGATTTTTTTATTTGATTTTGATTATTTTTATCTTTTCATCTGGAATATTTTTAATTGGGTTCTAATTTAATCCGAAAAAGATTTTCGCACACTTTGCTAACAATCTAATTAAAACCTTTCATTGTTTTAATTAAATTAACTTAATGTGTACTTAGTTCAGTTTTTGAATTCTAATAACGAAAAATATCGCAGTAAAGTAATTCAAGAAAACTAGTGGACAGTGGTAATTTCTATAAAAAATGTAGGGTAATTTCTTCTTCCTGACTTTATTCTGCCATTTTTGTACACAATGTAATGTGGGCCACCATTTTCTTGGTAACATACGTTTATAGCGAGATGTAAGGGTGTGGGGATCCACTTTTTTTAATTTCACTGGTAGTTTCAGAGATTATTGCGTTCACATACAAACAAATGCAATTTTCATCTTTAATATTCATACCATATTTATATAAATCGCTTTGCAGTCAGTCCTTCATTACTGAAGATCGTTGTTCTGGTTTAATGGCGATGGTTTAATGGCAATTGTATGAGGTAAAAAGGGATAAATTTTGCCGGTAAAGCTGTGCATTGACAGAACAGTGAGTCAGTCAGTCGCGTCACATTTTTAATTCATACAATATCTACACGAGTAACGAAGGCATTCTCTTGTTTTATATTAAATCCACAAGAAACTTAAAAATTAAATAAAAGTTATAAATAATTTTAAAAATAATTTATTATCAAATAAAAATAAAAATTTAATTTATCAACTGGCCCTTTTGTTAAGTGAACAAATATTAGGTACATTATATACAATTTTACAATTGGCTAAACTGTCTGTGAGTTATTACGCGACCAGCGGGTCCAAGATCTGCTCCACTTGGCTGAAGATGGCATCGACGCTGTCTTCGGCGTTTATCTGGAATATCGAGACATTGTTGAGATACATTTAAGATTAAAAGGTTGAGCCAGCTTAAAAATTTAGCTCATGATGGTAGTCTCATTATTGTACCCAAATCCGTATTTAACTACATTTGCATCATTTGACGACCTTCGTGGCGCAGTGCGCGCGCTGTCGTTTTAAAACTTGGGAGGTCCTGGGTTCGATTTCTGGCTCGGGTCTGGTCTGGTGGGCTTCGGCCGTGGCTAGTTACCACCTTACCCACAAGGACTTGTCGCCAAGCGTTTTAGCGTCCCGGCACGATGCCGCGTAGAAACCAATTTGTTGCATGGGTGTACCATACTCCTAAAAAGTTAGCTCGCTACCATCATAGACTGCATCATCGCTTACCATCAGGTGAGATTGCCGTCAATGCCGTCATGATGACGATAAATGGCCTTTTAGAAAAGCGGATACTTGGAAAAATCTTTTGTGTGAAACTGAGCTAATAGGAAACCGGTCTCATGGGTAACTGGAAACTGTCTTGGGGTTGAGGACTATACTCACTCTTTTCAGTTTACTCGGGTACTGCGCCAGCACTTGGTCGTTGTTGTCTAAGAAGGTCTTAAGGCGAAGCTTGATGGTCTCCTCATTGTCGTCCGCACGCCCTGAGCTGACGGCGCGGCCTAGTAACCTTTTCGTGAGGGTCTCGGATGATGCTTCGAAGTATATTATCACCTGGAACCAAAAAATGTTGAATTCCTATGACAAGGTCTCAAATAATTATTTTTAAAGCGTTTTCTCAAACATGCGGAAATAAGCAAATAAGTTTTCCGATAAGAATACGAAATATTTCCGGATTAGGCATGAACACGGGAAAGAACTTTAATTTTTATGGTCTCCACGATACAGGTCACCAAGTGTGAAGGCCAATGAAAATAGTTTAAATTTAGACCGTTAAAATAAAGTTTATTTTATTTGATTTGTTTTTTGAATTTAAAAAAAAAGTCTTCAACTAGAAAGTTAAATTTTCGCCTAGTTTAGTTTTCGAACATAAAGCAAGATATTTATGTATTTAAATTCCATTTTAGACACAGATTAGGTAGATAAACCGTTGAACCAGCGAGGAATAAACCATAAACGTAATTTCAGGAGGATGGTTAGTGATTAAAATGTGTTTATGTATTTCTTTTTCGTGGAAGTGAGAAGAGTTTATATCTTCTGCCACGTCACGTCTACATCGTTTCGTAAAGTAGCCAGTACTTTACTTTACTGTTGCCACTGTCACGAAGAACCAGATTTCTATCTGTACTTCTGCGTTTCTGTTTCATCATTATGTTGTTTGTATCTTTTTCTAATCACATTCCATTTGTGGAAAATTCGACAACTTCATTGTTGTTATTGCCGATGTTAAGGACACCTAATTAAAAATATTTTGCATGTCTGTAGAGGCAAAACATGTTTGGTTTCATGTCTTATAACTACATCTGTTACCCTGTACCCATGTATTAAGCAAATAAATGAATTTATTACTACTGTTATGCCGAATATTGCTGATTCATATGTGGCCACGCGTTGCCATTATCTATTTGTATTTAATCTCCCTCTACACCGGATAGCGTAGATTTGCTGACGTTAGGGGGACTGATAACAGAGTCGCAGGAAGGAGCTCCTCGAGCGGCGTAAGAGGTTTAAATCGGGGAACATATTAGATGCGGATTGGCAGACTTCACACGCCTTTGAGAACATTATGGAGAACTCTCAGGCGTGCAGGTTTCTTCACGATGTTTTCCTTCACCGTTGAAGCAAGTGATATTTTAAATGTTTAAAAATGCACATAACTCCGAAAAGTTAGAGGTGCGTGGCCGGATTCGAACCGCCGACCTCTGATTAGGAGGCTGACGCCCTAACCACTAGGCTATCACCGCTTTTTAGATGCATCATATGGTTGTTATCATCATCATCGTATATAACCGTCCCGCTGCTGGGTTAAGACCTCCTCTCTCATAGGAGAGAATAAAGGCTAGGGTTAACACGCTATTGGATAGTGGGTTGGCGAACTTAACGAGCACTTACAGTAACAGGCGCGATGGCTTTCTCGAAGGCGATGCCTTGCGACTTCTCTCGCGGGTATCCGTCGATGAGGAATCCTTTGGCTACGTCCGCGTTTGCGAGCATTGCTTCCTTCAAGAGATCGAGCACCACGTCGTTGGGGACCAGTTCACCTGGAAGATACAGTTTATTATTTAATCAATTTAAAAAATCATTACCGTATACTTCACTTCTTTATCATTATAAACTTAAAATACGATGGCAAGAGCGTGAGAGTTATTGGGTATACATGGGATATTACTTTAGGTTTTCTTAATGATGCATAGTTATAACTACGCATTATGTTAAATTAAGGCGTAATATCTTAGTAGTTGTTATTTAGAAAAGAAACCTAGTATTATTTTATTCCTCTCAGGCAGAGATGCAACATTTCACGATATGGACAAGTGGGCTACAAGCAAGTTAAAATAATTTATTAAGCTCATATATGATAATTATTTGAACGACAGCGTTATCCAAGCAAAGGGTTTAAGAAATATTCTCTGCCTTCTAGTGTAAGAATGAAGACTGCAAGTTGATTGAAGATTTGGAAATTTTGGCGGGGGTACCTGTGTCATGTACGGCTAGTATATATCCTGTATTTAATCTTATTATTAAAGTTTTTATCCCACCGCTGTCACCATGTAGTAAAACGACACTTGCTAGCTCGAGACTGATTTATTATTAAACTACCTGCATGATATACGATATGATATGTCTACGATAGCAAAATTTCTGCTAAGGACGATTGTTTTCGTAAACGGTTGAACCATCATCATCATCATGAACAACCCATTACCGGCTCACTACAGAGCACGGGTCTCCTCTCAATATAAGAAGGGTTTGGCCATAGTCCACCACGCTGGCCATGTGCGGATTGGCAGACTTCACACGCCTTTGAGAACATTATGGAGAACTCTCAGGCGTGCAGGTTTCCTCACGATGTGTTCATTCACCGTTGAAGCAAGTGATATTTAAATTGTTTAAAAACGCACATAACTCCGAAAAGTTAGAGGTGCGTGCCCGGATTCGAACCGCCGACCTCTGATTAGGAGGCTGACGCCCTAACCACTAGGCTATCACCGCTTCAACCATATCTGTTGGAAAGTTTTGCATGTAATAAAATTAGAACGTTACTTTTTATTCTAAAAAATCACAAACTCACCCCGTTCCATGATGGCCGTGAGGCACTTGGCTCTCTCCGAGCCGCTCTTCACCTCCGCCCGCAGCAGGTCGCCGGTGGACAGGTGCGTGAAGCCGTACTTGGCGATGATCTTCTCACATTGAGTGCCTTTCCCCGAGCCGGGGCCGCCCAGTATCCATACGATGGGGACTTTGCTGGAGTCGATTGGCGCCTGGAATATTATTATTGCGTTTCAAAACAGTTTTTATTGCCCTCCCAGTAATGTATTGTGTGTATATCTCCGTACCTATTTCAATCTCGCTAATATTAACTCACTATCACAGTGTACCTACTATGTATCAAAATAGACTAGCTGGCAACTTCGTCCGCGTACAAAGCAAGGGTTTCTAAAAATTCCTGTTGAATGAGAATCGTTTGTAATCGTATCTACTTAGTACTCTAATCTTATCCCATGTTCCGTTCTTGTTTCCGTTCCCGTTTCCCAGCATATGAATTTAATTTCGAGGAAGTTTGCTATTTCATCAAATACAGCTATATTTGTAGCTAATCGACGTGGAATTCAGTTTTGTACAAATTCCACGGATATCATGGATTTACCCTGAATTAAAGTATACACTTGTAAACTATCGCATTTTTAATATTAGTGTGATACTTGACCTATTATAAATTATAGTCGATCTGTGTAGACTGTTTTTTTGGCTATCGCTATCCCGGCTCATCCTAAGCTACGGGCTCGTTGCCCTACATTGCGGAAAAAGAAGCACGGGTTACCAGATGTGAAGTGATTACCGTCGCTCATGAACAAGTGCAGCACCAGAGAAGAAACCGGTTTCTACCCGGCAACATACCGAAACGCTAAATCGCCAAGCGGTATGTCTTTGTCAGTCGGTTGCAAATCTTTCACAGTACGTCGCTATACGTAGGAGGTTATAAATGCAATATTATAGGTATAGATTACAGTATACAGTATTTTCTTCAGGGTTTATTAAGGAAATCGCCCGCAAGTTTTATTAAAAATAATTTACACTATGTCCTTTTTGACGACCTCCGTGGCGCAGTGCGTGCGCTGTCGCATTATATAGTTGGAGGTCCTGGGTTCGATTCCCGGCTCGAGTCTGGTCTGGTGGGAGGCTTCGGCCGTGGCTAGTTACCACCCTACCGACAAAGACGAGCGATTCTAGCGTTCCGGCACGATGCGCGTAGAAACCAATTAGGAGCTTGGGTTTACCATACTCCTAACAGGTTAGCCCGCCACCATCCTAGACAGCATCATCACTTACCACCAGGCGAGATAGCCGTCAAGGGCTAACTTGTAGTGTAACAAAAAAAAAAAAAATAGAATATATAAAAATACAAATGCGAAAGTCTAGTTACTTTGTATGCAAGTTGGACACGGAGATTTGGTACTCGCTATCCCGGAATAGCCTCTACAAACATTTTAAACATACGGCTTGGCAGCCAAACCGATCAAGATTAAGTTTTAAATTCCTTGAGACAGACATAAGATACTTTTAGCCCAATTTGTTTCATTAGGAATGTAGTCCGAAGCTAGCAGCTAGCATCTGTATATACTGAAAACTTCATACCCTCATGTACGCCTTGCATTTAGGCGACATGCATTGCAAAGGGCACGGAGGCATTTTGTCTGTGACGAGCTCCTCGCAAGGGTAACATGATTTCTCTTCCATTGTTACTAGTTTCTTTCAATCAATATTAAATGCAAGCTACAAGTTAATTTCACTTGTATTATTTATGTTAATGTCACAGGCACATAATTTTGATCCGTGGTTTGATTTATTAAACAAATTGTAAATAAGTTCGATAAATGGTTAATAACGCAATAATGTTTTGACAAATGTAAATTTGTCAAAGAGTATGTCAACAGACTTGGAAGTTTTTCTCCGATTTCAATCTAACATAAAATAAATCCTCTTTGCAGCACATTAAGTTTGAGATCTATAAAGCGCACTGAGCCTTATCTCTGACTTAAAAAACAGTTAAAACCATGCAAAGTGCCAAAAGTCCATAACAGTAATCTGCCAGTACTCAGTTAAATCACGATTTTTATCGGTCTTACTAGCTGTTGCCCGCGACTTCGTCTGCGTAGAATTGCTGATTTCCCGTGATTGCCCTGCTTCAGAAAATAAGCTACAGGCAAATGTTAAATTGCCGAATTTCGTGTTTCTAAATTAAAAAACATAGAACTTTCATACAAAATTCAAACCCCTATTTTACCCCCTTCGTAGATTTGGATGATTTTTTATTTATTTTTACCACCCTTAACAGGTAATATTAAAAAAAATAATTGATGTACATGTTTTTTATTTATTATTCTGAATCTTAATGCAAATTTTTGTGTCTCTAACTCTAAAAACAAAGAATTTTCATACAAACTTCCAACCCCTATTTTACCCTCTTAGGGGTAGAATTTCCAAATATCCTTTCTTAGCTGACATCTCGTAACTATCAACTACCTACTTGCTAAATTTTAGCTTTATACGTACAACAGTTTTTGAGATCTCGTGTTTAATCAGTATGTAAGTATGTAAGTATGTAAGTGACCTTTCGCTTTTATATATATAGATATAAATTCCAATAGCCATGTCTATCTATAATTCTATTTTTTAGACTTATTGCGAGATCTATTAAGCTTGCTTTGCCTTATTCATAGGTAAATCATGACTTAGATACAGTTGAGACAAAGTTACTTGTTCGACTTTAATCTATTTCGTTTTTCACTAACTGGGGCTGGTAAAAGTCAAAATGCGCTGTATAGATCTCAGCAGTTGATGGGGACAGATTGTGCCGTTTTTCTGTTTGTTACTTTTTTTAATAACTGGTACCGACAGCTTATAAGAATATATATAGAACGACCGCGTATTTGGTTCCTCGATTCATGAACGAACTACCTCCAGCGTTCCAAAACATACACATTAAAAATGTCAAACAGAAATGAAAAGAATATTTTTTGGCTGAGTTGGACGGTTGACTCATTTGTGTCGACCGTCTAACTCAGTTAGGAAATGTTCTTTTCATGCCTAATATGCTTACTCAGTTCATCTAGTTTTAAGCTGTTAAGTTACATATTAGCACCGAAGACAAACCTCTTTCGTTTTACGGTGCCTTTATTGTATAATTAATTATATTCCTTTTATATTAATAATAAAAAAATAAATATATATATATATATATATATATATATATATATATATATATATATATATATTTGTGGTAAACTTATTTTCCACCATGTTGTTTTATCACTCAGTTCGCGTGATCGACGGCCAAATTTCAGCGTTCAACTTTCTAAGGTATAGGTACCCAGATCCTCTGTAACGCATGGACGGGTTTTTGGACATTTTTTTTTTTTTATCCACTACAAGTTAGCCCTTGACTGCAATCCCACCTGATGAGTGTGATGATGCAGTCTAAGATGGTAGCGGGCTAACCTGTTAGGGGCATGGAAAACCCACACTCCTAATTGGTTTCTACGCGACATCGTGCCGGAACGCTAAATCGCTTGGCGGCACGTCTTTGTCGGTAGGGTGGTAACTAGCCACGGCCGAAGCCTCCCACCAGACCAGACTCGAGCCGGGAATCGAACCCAGAACCTCCAAGTTTATAATCTGACAGCGCGCGCGCTGCGCCACGGAGGTCGTCAACATATACGTAACTGGAAATGCGACGAATCAAATACAATGAAAGATGTATTTATAAAAAATGAATCCGCGGGTTCGCTACCAATATAAAGCGTTGCGATTACGTCGAGGTTGTTTATTTCGGATGCCGTTCAGCATTGACAGTGACCGCTGTCTGTCCGTTGGTGAAATCTTTTTGACGACCTCTGTGGCGCAATGCGTGACCTTTGCATTATACAGTTGGAGGTCCTGGGTACGATTCCCGCCTCGAACTGGTGGTAAGCTTCGGCCGCGGCTAGTTACCACCCTACCGACAAAGACGTGTCGCCAAGCGTTTTATATTTCCACCAATCCATTTTGAAACCAACCAAACCACAACCTGGGTGTGTAACCTTAGGGGTGTGGTAAACCCATACTCCCAGTATGGGCTTACCACACCCCTAACAGCTTAGCCCGCTATCACCTTAGGTTGTACACATTGCCGTCAAGGGCTAACTTGTAGTGTATGATAAAATTAAAAAATTATTACATTTATCTACTCAGACTCGCTCTATTGAGCCTTCAAGATGACATGTTCGATAATTTAAGTTAGAACATTTTTTTTTATCCACTACAAGTTAGCCCTTGACGGCAATCTCACCTGATGGTAAGTGTTGATGCAGTCTAAGATGGTAGCGGGCTAACCTGGAAAGGGTATGGTAAACCCATACTCCTATCGATTTCTACGCGACCTCGTGCCGGAACGCTAAATCGCTTGGCGACACGTCTTTGTCGGTAGGGTGGTAACTAGTCACGGCTGATGCCTCTACCAGACCGGACTCGAGCCGGGAATCGAACCCAGGACCTCCAACTTTATAATCTGACAGCGCGCACGCTGCGCCATGGAGGTCGTCACATGACAATAAAGAAAGACGAGCACGCTAATGCGCTAAAATAATGAGCAGAACCAAGGTCAGAGTCAATCTGGTGGACGTTTTGACGTGGAAGGTTTTAGCTGATGTTCCATTATTTTGAACGGAATTCATTAAAGGAACATTAGCGTTTGACGCAAGAAAAATATGATATGATACATATAGTTGTATAATGAGATAGCTTCGCCTGGGTTGGTAGGAAGCAAAGAAGATACCGGAAGCACTGGAAGGTATCGAAAAATGGGTCTGCAGATGTATTCTAAGAATATGATGCTTATCAAACAGCACTGTGCTAGAAACTTTCTCTATTTATCATAATATATTAAGTGTATACATAATACTATATTTTTTTCGTATATATATATATATATATATATTTTTTATTGGATCATTAAAGTGGTTACAATCAAAAAATAAAGGACAAAAACAGAAGAAAGAAGAATAGACGAGATAGTGAAACCTTCTCGAAATGATCACAACATGCAAAATTAAAATTAACCTTACATCGAAATCTAAATTATACAATTAATACCTGCAGTAATAGACAATTTTATAAAAAAATATATATGGAACAATTACTCAAGTGAGTTCCAGTATTCATTGGTTTTAAAAGAGGTCACAGAGCTGCATGAGATGTCGCATGTGTTCCTGAGATCATTCAAGTGAACAAATTCTATAAACAGGCGCATGCTGACCAGCAGCATAAGAGGAATTTAGTCAAAAGAGACCAGAGTTAAAGTTAAAATATTTCAGCCAGTGGTTTAGGAATAATACTAGTATATTCAGGACAAGCGAAGCAGTGATAGCCTAGTGGTTAGGGCGTGAGCATCCTAATCAGAGGTCGGCGGTTCGAATCCGGGCACGCACCTCTAACTTTTCGGAGTTATGTGCGTTTTTTAAAAATTTAAATATCACTTGCTTCAACGGTGACGGAAAACATCGTGAGGAAACCTGCACGCCTGAGAGTTCTCCATAATGTTCGCAAAGGCGTGTGAAGTCTGCCAATCCGCACATGGCCAGCGTGGTGGACTATGGCCAAACCCTTCTCATATTGAGAGGAAACCCGTGCTCTGTAGTGAGCCGTTAATGGGTTGTTCATGGTGATGATGATGATTCAGGACATATTTATCCATCTTAATAACTGCTGTCGGCACATCAAGAAGTATAAACTTGATGCAACCGATGCCAGCTAGATTTCATGAGCAAAGTCTAATATATCTATAAGGAATATATTTGGATATTCTGACTAATCGAGTTGGAATAGTCCAACCGCAAAAAGACACAAAAGATCAGTTGAAAAGTGATCGCATAGCCCCAGCTAAGTAATAATTAATCGTAATCCCATTAATTATCGAGTCTTTACAGCCAGTGCTTAGTTTTCATGTCTCATAATCACATTAACAAAGCTTGTAAACCTAAATATTATGTTAAACTACTTCCACGGAATACGTACCTGTACTATATTAAAAATAAAACATCTCTCCCAGCGAACGCTGATTAAATTCAGCCATGTGACAAATATAAACACAAAAATATACTCGTTCCAACATAGTATACTCTTCGCGAAGGTCTTCTCAATAACTATTTTCATTAATCTATTATCATCCAATGATTTAGGATCTAAGCACCACGTAGTAGTTGTTGCATTAATATCTATTTTGGTACTAGATAAACATTCTTATTAGAGTTATAAAACGATCTATTTAAAAATATAGATTTGAATCGAAACTATATATATTTTTAATTAGATCGCGGATGACCGAGCTGACGGGACACCTAATATAAAATAATCACCATCGCCTACAGTGCCAAAGGAGCCTCGATGCTTTGCCGGCTGAACCCATCCCAATCTACTACGCACTATAAAGTTTGAGGTACTGGGTTACCAAGTTCACGTCTCGTTTGGTGGGAAATTTCGGCCGTGGCTAGTTACCCTAATGGCAAAGATATGAAGCCAAGCGATGTAGTGTTCCGGCACGTGTCGAGTAGAAACCAATTAGGGGTATGGGTTAGCCAGCTACCATCTTAGACTGCATGGTAAGTGTACCATCAGGTGAGATTGCCGTCAAGGGCTAACTTGAAGTGTACAAATAATAAAATAAGACACCTATTAAAGGCATATCTTTTGTCAACCCATTCTTGCATTTCTTATCTTATATTCCTCTGTTCCTTAGTCCTATCATATAAATATTTGTTATTTTTCTTTTAACATAACTTTCTTCCATCTGCAATTTCATGCTTGCCTATTAATCGTCATGTTTTCTGTAATTATCGATTTCACCTTATATATTGATAAATTAACATATTTCAAAAATTATTGTTGTATTTTACTCTTTGAGAAAAATTGAGATCATTATTTCACACATTTCTCATTAAGGTTATTTATGGGATTCAAGAACCATCCATGTTTTGCAGTTTATCTAACACAGTTTTAGCGTTTTGGTTGCTTTTTAATTCGTTGACAAATTCAACCTTGACAACAATTTCACCTGGTGGTAAGTGACACCTACGAGAAGATATGCCATCCAAATAAGCTACCTATTACATGAGTGATGCCACTCTTTAAATCTCTACTGTAATAATACTCTAAATATTTATCGATTTTAGCTTCCGGTATACCGGAAAATTCAGTTTTTAATGAATAAAAAAGTTCTGTAATTTTTGCAAAAATTCCCTAGGAAATTTTAAGGAAACTATGAATTATATCGACTTTATGAAAACTCGAATTTCAAGACCACTTTTTATTTTGTTTTGAACTTTGCACACATTTGTTTTGAAAATTCACTCAAAATTGTCTATATGCAATAACACTCTGGCTTATGTGGAAATGATTGGTTACCGAGATATTATTGTAATATTTTAAACAATATGTCAAAATAACTTTACGAATGTGAAATTTAAAAGCACAAGTTTCGTGCCAGTTGGCAAGTGGGTACGAACGAACGTTCACAACTGGATCGCTTTTGAGGAAACCTTGGCTTTACCGGGGAGACTGCGTGCGTCAATCCGTCGAGTAAAATGTTTCAGTTCATTACTATCAATATCATATAGAAGCGGTGATAGCCTAGTGGTTAGGGCGTCAGCCTCCTAATCAGAGGTCGGCGGTTCGAATCCGGGCACGCACCTCTAACTTTTCGGAGTTATGTGCGTTTAAAAATATATATATATATATAAATCACTTGCTTCAACGGTGAAGGAAAACATCGCGAGGAAACCTGAACGCCTGAGAGTTCTCCATAATGTTCTCAAAGGCGTGTGAAGTCTGCCAATCCGCACATGGCCAGCGTGGTGGACTATGGCCAAACCCTTCTCATATTGAGAGGAGACCCGTGCTCTGTAGTGAGCCGGTAATGGGTTGATCATGACTATCAATATTTGGAAGACGTGCAAACATTTGTAACGGCAGTAAACTTCAGATCTTACGCGAAAAAATGATGGCTCTTCTGGACGTACTTTTATATGTTGTAAACATAGACGTTACGGTGTGTGTGACAATCCAAATGTGTTTTGTGTATGTGTGGGTGTATACGCGTGTGAGTGTATGTGTTTAACAATCTTCAGTCTTATAATCCTCTGAGGTAGACGCAGGTCTCTGAAAGTTTTTATTGAAAGCACTGGTTTGGTATCTACTATTTATTTATTTATTATTAATATACAAGGAATATAATTAGTTATTCAAAAAAGGCACCGATAAAACCAAAGAGGTTTGTGCTCGGTGCTAATCAGTAACTTTACAGCTTAAAACTAGAGGAACTGAGTAAGCATATTAGGCATGAAAAGAACATTTCCTAACTTAGTTAGACGGTCGACACAAATGAGTCAACCGTCCAACTCAGCCAAAACATATTCTTTTAATTTCTGTTTGACATTTTTAATGTGTAATTTTTGGAACGCTGGAGGTAGTTCGTTCATGAATCGTGGAACCAAATACGCGGCCGTTCACTCGCCTACAAGTTAGTCCTTGACGGCAATACGGCGTAACGTCTCTGTCGGTAGGGACCCAAGACCTTCAACTTCGTAATGCGACAACGCACACGCTGCGCCAAGGGGGTCGTCTATATCGGTTTTGGTGTTTCAAAGATTAGTCCCGGCTTATACGGGTGATCGTTTATCCATCTATTATACGATATACTTAACATTATTAAGTTGAAAAGTTTGTTTGTTAATGACTTGAAAATTTATATTTGTCGAGCAGAGTCTTAGTGAAGGAAAAGGTATAAGTTACTAGTGATTACCCGCGATTCGATTACTTTCAGTCCTCAGTCAGTCAGTTTCAGTGAACAACCTTCCGCGTCGCACCGCTCACAATTGCTCTACTCCCCTTTCGCGAATTGAAATAGCCTATTGCTTTGTCCATCAAAAAAAAAAACACGTAACCATAGTTAAATCGCGCGTCACAACAAATGAAATTATAAATTACAGACATGTACTTAATTACTATAAATTATTTGTAAACTTTATTTCTTGGCATTCAAGTATTTTTTTTTAATAAAATGTCATTCATTTTACATACATGGACATATAAATGAGTTTTCAGTACGCCATTCACAGCTAATCGATTGTTCGGAAACAATTGCATGTCGCAGTTAGATTTGATAACAGTTTTCTCAATAAGAATAGCCTAGCTCTGTTCATAGCATTGAACCACAATATCGACATATTACACTATTTATTATTTAAAAACAATGTATATACGTGTAAAGTTCTATATGAATAGGTAAATAAAGTTTTGGTTTACCAACGCCATTTGTCTTGTTTGACCAGTGTTTTTAAAGTCAAAATCAAAACTTTGATTTTAATATTAAAAAAACTCAATGAAAATTTATTTACATGTTCCTCCTATTGGTGTTTGATCTATTAATATTCTGGTAAAATCCACTATTGGAAACTTATTTTCTGTTAATTTTTGTAAGTTGGTAGTCCGCAGAACATACTCGTATCAATTGAATAATCATGTCAAGGCCATATTAACGCATTTTTTGCATTAGGGTTAGATAGTGAAGTTACAAGTTTAAGTTTATAAGGATTATATAAACGATAAAAAAGCTTGGGTGTGAATTGCTCTACCTCCATAGGTACTATAATTTATTGAAACTTAATGTGAGAAGGTGATAACAAAAAAAAACCGGCTAAGTTTGTCGTGGGCTTCTTCTTAGACCAGGGCGCGTTTGGAACCCGAAGTTTACAAATGCAGTTATCACCATTAAATCACTACTATGTAAATTATTGACGGGTCAAAAAGAGGAACTTTTAAAGGACTATTTGAATAAAGATTATTTGAATTTGAATTTAAGCAAAATAAGCCCACACCAGCTGAGGAAATAGTTGACAATCCGGAAACATTTAGGTCATAAAAAGAACATTTTGTCTAGTTTTGCTTACTGCGGAAGTTTGGTCTAGGTCTAAAGGCAAATAAAATAAACGAAGGCTGAACGGAAATTCTTTAGTTTAGCCTGGAGCATAACCTTCAATACAGTAGGTTTGTAAAACATAAACCTTGATACCTGCATTAGTAAAAACTGAGTTGCATTAAACAGGCAGTTTTGAGCCGATAACATGAGAAGGTATTAAGTAACTAGGCGAGAGTTTTTTTCTTGTAAAATCGAGATTTTTGTAGCAGACTAGAATAGTAGAAATAAGTAGGTAAATTTGAAAGAGATAGCTAATTTTAAAATCGGTATCCAAGAAGATTATTTTTAATTTTATATAAACCGAAATCATAGAAACCTCCGAAACATTATAAAGTTGAAGGTCCTGGGTTCGATTCCTCGCTCGAGTTAGGGGGTGGGACGCAGCGGCCACCCTACGCCACCTGAACAGGTTAATCCGCTAGAATCTTAGATAGCATCATCACTAACCACCAGGTGAGGTTGGCGTTAAGGGCCAACTTGTAACAGAAAGGACAAATAAAAAAAAAACATAAAAAACACCAGAAATGGGTTGAGAAACTAATAAGCAGGAGAGACATCGCCCCCCCCCCCCATTCCTCTTTATGACTTAGATTGATTGATTTCATTTATTCATGTTATGGGTTTGATTTCACGCAAACGCAATTTCGCTTTATGGTACGTGCAAAGCCATAACCCAGAGATCATTTCCGGGGAGAAGTTCGAGCTTCTGGTACCAGGACTAACGAGAAAAATGTATTACGATGAAATAATTATTTATTTCCTTAACGTAAATGATTAATTAAACACATTCATTTCGGAAAAGTAGAATTAACTTAAAGTATGACGAAAACAAACTTATATATTTTGGAAAGTACCTTCAAATAGAATAGTTCGTCGGTTAAGGCAGTTGAACCCAATCCCCTCCCCCTCCCTCTAGGGCTTTGTGTATGTGTAACAATGCAGATGGATGCGCGTTACAACTAAGAGTTATCCCAGTGTTTCAGTTTATTAAAACTTTACCCCTGATAGATTTTATACAGCGTCGTATAGGTTAGTGAACTTGGCAAAATTGGCCTCCCATAGATACTAAAGGTTTATGGTTTAAGTTTTTTCCTATTAATTATGAAATAGAAACAGAAGCAGAATTTACATTTACATTTACATTTTACATAAAAGTTGTTACAAATGTGAATTAAAAATTAAATGGCCTAAAACAATGAGCAAACAAAAATATAATAAGAATGAAATAAAAACAGTATGAACTTCAAAATAGTGAAAAGAAAACATTTTTAAACTATGCATAAATCAAATTCATTAATTTCAAGTAAGCTTATATGCTTAAATATTTAGGTACGTATTATAAGATAAGCATATCAAAACGTCAGCACTCTTACAAATTAACTTAAGACTTGATTGATTTTAACGTACCAGATTAAAATGAAAAAATGGACCTCATTTAGAATGGAAGGTATGTCTGACTACATACCCTCAATAAGTTTACAACTTTAAAATGGTTTCAACAAAGGTAAGATGTCACGTAAATCGATAACATAACACAATGTTGACATTTATTTTGGGAACAAAGCAGTTTAAATGCCTACCATGAGATACATATAAGAAGCTGACGAACCCCTCTCTAATCGTGGATAATAGTACTCTATTATTATCATTCGTCAATGACGTAACGTTAGCTGAAAAATCTTAAACTCCTAAATAACTCGTTGAAATTGTCACAACAAGGTACATTCGGACTAAATTAGTAAGAACTATACTTGTCATTCTATGTTTATGTTATGAAACTGTAAGATTAACAATAAACTTACCATTTTTTTGTTCTAAATAATCGACCGCGATCTCGGTACTAGAAAATTAGCTGACGCGTTCACACGCCGCGAGCTCTGCAGAGCGACTGCGGTTTCGGAAATTCAGGCGGTCAAGGTCACGAAAACTGTGCCAAAGGCTACTTCTGACAGCGCGGGAAAGTTTTCATGCCGTGCATTCTGGCAGAGGTCACAGATAATATCGCGATATATCAATATACAGATAAGATATTAATGCATTGTTACATTTATCAATATAAGCATTATTTTGATAGATAAGATTAAATTTATTAAGCATTATTATTAAGGAAAGCATATTTTTGTCATTATATACGAATATAATGACAAAAATATGCTTTCCTTAATATATACCAAGGTGCGATATAGCACCTCGTCCTTCTGCTAGGGATCTCTTTAAAAATCCTTTTCCCGGGAAAATTTCAGCTATCTGTCTATTACGGTTATGAGATACATGCAGCTGACAGTGAGATGGACAGAGGAGTCTAATTAAAACATCTCTTCTGGCAGAGCTTCTTTCCAAAGCTCGCCAAACAGCCCGGTTACGCTGTGGCAACCAATAGGGTTTGTACAGCTAATAGACAGTCCGAAAAAAAAAAAATTTCAAGAAACCGGACGACTGGCACGCTAAGGGGCACTTGCCGATTTCTACCAGGTTTTAGGTACTGAATTTACAAAAAATGCGGATTTAAAATCGAAAAAGATAATTTAATTAATCGTGCAATCGAGTTACTTATGACGGACTTATATATTGAACAGTATCAAGGACACGGTGCCTGGTACACGTTACATTCCGCTTTCCGTTCGAATTATTGTTTTGGTCTAAACTTTAAGCATAGCTTCGCCTTTGTGCAAGTTGATAATCCTGTGAGCTTAGGCCTCTCGCTTTTTGGAGTTACGTGCGTTTTAAGCTATTAAATATCACTCGCCTAAGTGAAAAACAGCGCGGGGAAATCAGTTTGTCCAGATTTCTCCGTATTGTTCTGAAAGACGTGATGTGAAGTCCGCCAATCCCGGTTCGCCTGGCGGTTTTTTTTTAATTTTATAAGTTAGCCCTTGACGTCAATCTCGCCTGGTGATGATGCAGTGTATGACGGTAGCGGGCTCTTAGGGGTGTGGTAGACCTACACTCCCAATTCATTTCTACGCGACATCGTGCCGAAACGCTAAATCGCTGGGCGACACGTCTTTGTCGATAGGGTAGTAACTAGCCACGGCCGAAGCCTCTCACCATACAAGATTCGAGCCGGGAATCGAACCCAGAACCTAACAGCTATAGCGACAGCGCACACGTATCGGTCATAGCGGTCGTATGGCGTGATGAAATACGGCAACAGCTTTCTCATGCTGAGAAGAGACCCGTAACTAGTATTGGGCCGATTATAGTAATAATGATGGTGATAACTTAATTCTTGTTAATCTTAATAGGAAGCATCATCAAGAGACACGTAATAATCAATCTAATCCAAAAAATTTAGATAGCAGATTGAATTTAGCAGCGACATCTTTATCGACAAAGGAGCTCAATCTCAAGTAGTCTAAAGTTTCATTTGAGTTTCATTTCATCTCAAGATTATGGTTTCAAAGTTTAAAAATATGGCTTTTGATAAAGTTATTTAGTCATTCCAGATATATAACACTCAATAGGGGTGAAATAAAACAACAAATATAAAAAAGTGCCGATTTAATTTTTATTAGTTAACAAATTACGGACTACAGTAACACGCAATTATGTGTTGTTTACTACAATGTGATTGTATAGACATTGCCAACTGAATTGCAAAATACAAATTAAAAAAAAAACTGTTATAATAAATAATTAAATATGACGGTCCAAAAATACAATTTGATAATTTAAGACCTCTTTTGTGATATTAAATTGAAAAAAGTATGAATATAAATGTAGAATCAATAACTATGAGAACAGAGGCCAGCCTCTGTTCTCATAAAAGGCCTCATTTTTGCCAGCAAAAAAAGGCCCTTGTATCCCCCGACGCAAAAACGACGAGGTGTTAAGTTTTACGTATGTGTGTGTATGTGTGTGTGTGTGTGTGAGTGTATGTGTGTGTGTGTGTGTGTGTGTGTGTGTGTGTATGTGTGTGTGTGTGTGTGTGTGTGTGTGTCTGTCTGTAACATCGTAGCTCCCGACGTAGCTAGGTGATTTTGTCGTGAGTTATTTTAGCTATGTTTGATGAAAATCAGCACAAGTAGACCGCTGCTACGAAATGGCCGATTAACTCCCTCAATATGAGCATCATATAAAAAGGCTACGTAAATACTATTTGTATTTTTTGCGTCGGGGGTATTTAGATTTAAGTTTAATATCATAATTTTTCTGTTACTTGGTACTAAAATAATGGGCAATCGCTATAAAATCGCGAAGGTGTAAATACTACACTATAACTTGATATTTAAAACTAACGTTTTGAAATTACATCATTATTTATATATAAATAATGATATCATTATTTATATATTTATATATATTACTTACAAATTAAATAGCGAAGTTTTATCAAATATCGAACATTAATTTATTAAGTGTAAGGCCTGATTTATTAGGTTAATTTAAACTAAACTTTTAGGTCCACTTGCGTCGCTCTGGGTTATTATTGTTAATATAGTTAGTTAGCTGGTAATATGGGGTTAAAATTATGGAGAAGCGGTCATAGCCTAGTGGTTAGGGCGTCAGCCTCCTAATCAGAGGTCGGCGGTTTGAATCCGGGCACGTACCTCTAACTTTTCGGAGTTATGTGCGTTTAAAAAAAATAAAATTATCACATTTTTCATCGGTGAAGGAAAACATCGTGAGGAAACCTGCACGCCTGAGAGTTCTCCATAATGTTCTCAAAGGCGTGTGAAGTCTGCCAATCCGCACATGGTCAGCGTGGTGGACTATGGCCAATCCCTTCTCATATTGAGAGGAGACCCGTGCTCTGTAGTGAGCCGTTAATGGGTTGATCATGATGAATGAATAAACATCTATTCAATGAACAGTTGGGTGATAAGGATACAACGTAAGGTAGGATAATGTCTCCATAACTCGTTCCACTGTTATGGAGACATTATCCTATCTTGTATGACGTCATGATCATTATTTATTCGGTTCGGTAATCATTTTGAGACATCATTGGAGGCGCCTATATGATTATTTTCTCCCAGATCGTGATCTTAGTCAGACGTTTCACCACAATTTCGGAAAAGCTGCAGTAACCAATTTACACAAGCCAAATGTGACCTTCGCTGTTTAATTTGCAATAACATTGAATTAGTCTAAAATATTGTTTATTAAACTATTTTCAACTTTTTGTTTAATTGAATAAAACATAGAATTTAAACTTGAACATACGTTTTTAAAAATATAGTGCTGGTTTAATTAATTTAAGTGCACTTTTTGTTCTTTCTATTGACTAAATCTAATTCTAAGTTGGCCTCTCTGATTTGTGTCCCTAATCTTAAGTGACGTCTACGCCTACTCTAACGATCCGTTATCCGTTACACAATATCTGAATAAACTTTATTTGATGCTTAAATTTGACAATTGATTAAAAGTTTCATAGAGCAAATAGATCAAGACTTCAAATTTAACCATTAGTTAAAGTTTATCAGGTGATCGTGAAACTTGGCGTTAATGTTATAAATCCTAGTTATAATATAAAAAAAATCTTACTAATAAACATTATATAGTGGTTGTATATTTATAAAATGCGCTGTCTTCTTCTTAAGTTTGTACTACTGGTGACAGAAAGGGAGAAATCGGTTTTTAACGCACTATATAATGTTTATTATTAGAATAATGGTCTTTGACTACATTATAATTGCAGACTCAATGAAAAAGATAGACGAAACCCTCGCAATCAAATTATGTATTTTTTTTATACACCACAATTTAGCACTTGACGACATCTCACTTAATGGTAAGTGATGATGCGGTCTAAGATGGTAGCGGTCTAACCTGTTAGGGGTATGATAAACTCATACTGCTAATTTGTTTCTACGCGACATCGTGCCGGAACGCTAAATCGCTTGGCGACACGTCTTTGTCGGTAGGGTGGTAATTAGCCACGGCCGAAGCCTCCCACCAGACCAGACTCAAGCCGGTAATCGAATCCTCCAAGGACCTCCAACTTTATAATGCGACAGCGTGAGCGCTGTGCCGCAGAGGTCGACAAAATGCCACTCAAAAGAGCTGGTGACAAAATGCCACTCAAAAGACTTGGGCTTACGTAAATCCTCTCTGGTTGGCTCAATTCTGGATTCCGTACATTGCACAGTCAAATAAGCACTTGTATTTCTTTGACCTATACACTAAACTAATTTGATAATCGCCATTTCTGGACCGTTTTATGTTGACATCAATCAAATCGTAAAGAAAATGATTAACTACACGTAACACGTAGGAAGATATGGTCACATATAGGTATAAACAGAGTTTTTATTGTTAACTCTATTAATATGTGAGAACATATCAGAATTTGACCGTTAATTAAAATTCGTAGGTTAAGCAAGCAGTTAACCAACTCTTGTTTGAGTTTGAATGTTTAATTTTTCAAAGTTTGGTTTCAGTCCATCTTTTTATTATAATCTGCAATTTTTTAAATTTCAACCTTAAATTTTTTTTAAACACTACAAATTAGTGTTATATTTTATTTCTAGTTGTTTTTCTAATATAAATCCTGGTCCCATCCAGATAATTCTCTTAGAATATAATTAGTTTTACCATTTATAAAATCTATATAGTTAAAATACTTTATATTATTTTATGCTTACATTACATTTTGGTATTGACACTACATTCGTATTTGTTTTTTTACCACACTACAAGTTATCCCTTGACTGTAATCCCACCTTTTGGTGAGTGATTATGCAGCCTAAGATAGTAAGAACATTTTTGGCTTACTTACTGTAACATAAATAATACTGCAATGAAAGTTCTATAAATAGAATTAAAAACCCACAAATGCAGCACTGATAACAACCGAACCTGACAAGAACCGAATTTAGTTTCGAGTAACATGTAGTTTCGAGGGATATAAAATCACAGCGAGTGTATTTTCGTCAAACCCAGTAGTTTTTCAAAAAAAGTTAATTAACTTCGTCTTCATATCAAACAGCGAAGTGCGCCCGAAAGTGAGTGAGGTCACTCATTTAACATCAATGGGCGTCTATTTTATAAAGGTCTCGGAAAATATGTCACATATACAGATTTAAATATTATCCATTTACATATAAAATTATTTAATTTATAAAAGTAATTACTGCAGATATATACATTGACTTAAGTAGTAATTTTATTACATTTGGTGTTTTATGTGCAATAATTATAACAATTATTATTTTATCCTTTTTGCTATTGACACGTAAGTGCTAGTTTAAATGAAGGATTTTATTTATTTCCTTACCTTAAGACTACAGTATATCTGCATAAATATATATAATATTTGAATAAATTCGACCAATTATTATATATATAATCCCTTATATTTAATTAAATTTATTTATCGTTTATAAATTATATTACATTACATTCGATTCACTAAACTACACCGTAATTTTATAATGATAATAGATAAACAATACTTAGATGTTCCTAAGGATATATACAGAACATGCGTCATACTTCACTTCACACTCTATTTTCCCCCGGTATGATTCAAATATAATCCTTATTCAGTAAGAAACGAGTTGGTCCTAAGTTATATGCAATAAAGAAAAGAAATGGTTAATGATTATTATACTTATTTAGTAGAGTAAGTTTATACTACAACATAATGAATATAAAAAGCTTTCTGAAATTGAAAGCTTAGTTTTAAGACATGATGTTTAAGGTGATTCTTATTACTAAAAGAATGGTTTGCTATGAGCGTATACTTTCAATTATCAACATTACTCAAGTTCATCGAATAAAAAAGGAATTTTCTCTTGGAACGCAAAGTTCGATGTAAAATTATTTTTAATCAAAATAATTACCTTTTTTTAAAAATCGTCCAGTAACTAAATACATATGTTATAGGATATTACGAATGTCTACTAAAATCTACAATCACAAATCTCGTACAAAAATTTATTAAAACTATAAAGCCCAATTATAAACACTTAATTAAAATAACTCTAAAATAAACTATTTTAATACTTAACTAGTAATATACAATTTTATAATTTTTAAGTTATTTACCGCCTTGACCAATGCTATACAAGGTACAACGTAATTGTTTATGATTTACTTGGCATCGACTTGCTGATGTTTTTTTTGGCTTTTTTTTGCTTTTTGCTTTTAACAAACCCAAATCATTATTTGTGCGCCTATATATTTGAAGAATTCTCTCGATTTCTGCAGGATTTAAAATTATCTGATTTGATCTGTTTAAAAATGACAAAGATCTGAAGTAAGAGAAAAAAATACAAAGAAATTGAGAACCCTATATATATATTTTTTTGTTAAGTCAGTTAATAAGAACTCGTTCAATCAACTTTAAGTTTAATTTGCTATACCGATTTTTCTGACAGTGACGGATTAAAAATATTTAAAAATATTTCAATGGGCTTATTTTTCTGAAGTATTGGTTTTAAATAACATCTTTTAGTTTCAGAATCGTACGCACATCTGGTATATTATTGGTGGACATTAATAGCATTTTTTTTTTCTCTTGTATACTAATTACAACTTTATTATATTGGATAACGACTTTATCTGTGAAACCATTAGCCGTGAACATGTGCTATAGTTAACGCTAGGTGTGTAGTAACCTTTACACTTACCTACATTATAATTACTAATTACATTATGAAAATAAAGGCACCTGGATGTATGTGCGTTACTTTAACACTTAAATAAAGCCTGATAGAGATATTTGTGCCCCGATCTAATTTAATTAAAAATAAAAGAGAGGAGAACCAATTTAATTGAACCAGGAAGGATTTGCAATCAACCATTACTTTTTACTTATAATATCATGAAATCAAAAGTATTGTTTTGCTTTGCTGGTTTTTCATTCTTTCACGCAGCAACGGAGAAACCTAAAAGAGGAGAAGGGCTGTTTATAATTTCATGCCCTGACTTGGAAAACAAACGCCAGAAGCTGTTTTATAGACGTAAATAGATTAGTCTTTAGGACCTGATCAATTTACCATTTCTATCTTTATTTCTTTCACAGGTGAGATTTTGGTTAGTAGGTATTGACCGGACCGATGCCTTAAAGCACTCTCCAAGTCTATATCTACTATATTCTATGTATACCTTCTAATCTGTTGTTGAATATACAAATCACTAAACCATCGAGACGGTAAATAGTTTTCAATGTATTGAAAACTATTACTATACTAAATCAATCCTTAAATATAAGTACGTATAATAAAACATTTTCGTTTTGTAAAACTAAATATGAGTGTTCATAGTAATTTCTCCGGAGCTTTGTTCGTAAAGCCTGCGCACTTGATCGTGTGTCATCTGCGAGACGGTCGGCACTTTCGGGATATTGTTTAGGGTCGGCTTTACCTGAAATTATAACTGATTTGATTCAAATTCAAATAAGCTTTATTCATGTAACCCTATTGCAGGCATCTATGATGCGTTCGTATAATATATCGTTCTCGTATTTTAATTTGATGGGGATAATTATATTCGGTAACTTAAAACTAAAGCTAGCTAGCAAAACTAAAGCTAAGATCCATTCAGACGCAAACGCGCTAAGAAGCCCACAAGGATTTTTTGTTATGACCATCACCTAGTCAATATTTGGCTATGAAGATAGAGCAATTCACATCCTAGCTATGTTATCATGGATTTGTGAAATACTGAATTTCGCGTCGATGATCCACTTCATATATTATTGTGGTGTACAAAAAAAGAATAAAAAAAAAAAAATCATAGCTATAGAAAGTCATAGCAAACTTCCTTGAAATTACATATCATCATCATCATCATGATCAACCCATTACCGGCTCACTACAGAGCACGGGTCTTCTCTCAATATAAGAAGGGTTTGGCCATAGTCCACCACGCTGGCCGTGTGCGGATTGGCAGACTTCACACGCCTTCTGAGAACATTATGGAGAACCCTCAGGCGTGCAGGTTTCCTCACGATGTTTTCCTTCACCGTTGAAGGAAACATCGTGAGGAAACGCACATAACTCCGAAAAGTTAGAGGTGCGTGCCCTGATTCGAACCGCCGACCTCTGATTACGAGGCTGACGCCCTAACCACTAGGCTATCACTGCTTTAAATTACATATACATGTTGGGAATTGTAGCGGGAACAAGAATGAATTAGAGATAATCTTCAATAACAAACATTTATCGCTGCTAAAGTCGCTGGCTATATATAAACAAGAATAAAAAAAAGATATTTTTTTAATCCACTACAAGTAAGCCCTTGACGACAATCTGGTGTCTGTGATGATAAAGTCTAAGATGGTAGCGGGCTAACCTGTTAGAGGTAAACCCATACTCCTAATTGGTTTCTACGCAACATCGTGCCGGAACGCTAAATCGCTTGACTTCTTTGTCGGTAGGGGTGGTAACTAGCCACAGCTAAAGCCTCCCACCAGGCCAGACTCGATTCCAGACTCCAGAGGCCAGACTGTCACATTATAATATTGGGATTGAACCAACTCCAATATTATAATGCGACAGGGCACGCGCTGCACCACGGAGGTTTTCGAATTACATTGTATTCATGTGTGAATAACGATATTCAAGTTACCCTGTTATTGGCAATCCCTATGAACCCGTTGCCGACGGCTCCGTTGGACAGAGTCCCGTTGGGCACTGCACCGTTGCGGGGCACTCCGTTGGCTATGCCGGCTCCGATGCGGGATACATTGTGAGCGAATTGCTGTACCACTGTATCGTCTGAAAATGACATTGTATTAGGGCCTTTTTTTTAAAAGTGGTGTCATAAATTGGAATCCTTCGTCTGACTATCTGGCATATATAAAGGTAGAGAGGTAAAGAGAATATTTAAATATAAAGTCTAAACTACAATAACAGATCTGAAATTAGAACTTATACTAACAATGAAAATTCTACCTTCATCAGAAATTCTTCTATTGTGTTTATAAATAAAGAAATAAAATTGCGTTTATTCAGCTAGAATAATATACTTAAGATACAAGTCGCTCGGTGCCCAGAAACAAAAAACAATAATAAGCCATCTCATGCTGTGATGTGGTAAGGACATCCACTTCCTAATCTGAGGTCGGGGGTTCGATTCCGGGCACGCACCTCTACCTTTTCGGAGTTATGTGCGTTCTTAAGCAATTAAAATATCAATTGCTTCAACGGTGAAGCAATTGATATTTTAATCGCCTTTTGGAACATTATGAAGGTTTCCTCAATAATGTTCCAAAAGGCGTGTGAAGTCTGCCAATCCGCACATAGCCAGTGTGGTGGACTATGGCCAAACCCTTCTCATATTGAGAGGAGACCTGTGCTCTGCTGGGAGCCCGTAATGGGTTGATGATGATAATGATATTTTCCCTCGGAGCCCAGCACCGACTTAATCATCTATAACTTATATTATAAAATGAACCCGGCGCTGCCTGAACTTGATGCTGAGTCAGAGTTGAGAGATTTTCAGGCACGAATCATAAATCACAGAGCGATTTGTGGTTTTAAAATTATTTATTTATTATTTTATTTATTTATTTATTTACATCCAATTAGAACGGCAAAATACCACTTACACTAACTAGACATTATGGATCAACTGTACCTACACTTGTAATTCCATAAGAGTTTAATTAAAGACATAAGGACATTTTACATTTTTAAATAAATTCTGCCTTATCTAGACTATTTTATTAAATTTTTGGGTTTCTTCTCTGTGAGTTTCAACTTACCTCTGGTATCGTGTCGAGTGTTCTGTGTTTGTGTCAGCGGGTGAGTGTCAGTCACCGGCTGCGGTATAGAAGCGATGACCTCTGCCTTCTCCAACTCCTCCATAAGAACCCGCGTGAACTCGGACTGTACCTCTGAGGAGTCTGTGTCTCCGTCCACCTGAAGTAAACAACAATTGTTAGAGATAACAGATAATTTCATCGAGTTTATCTGCGTTACCAATAAAACAGCCTACCTTTTTTCTTTGTTCAACTTCAAGTTAGCCCTTGACTGCAATCTCATCTAGTGGTAAGTGATGTTACAGTCCAAAATGATCGGGGCTTGTTGGTTTTGCGGGAAGTTGGTTAGTTGTACCGGTAGGGTTATAACTACTCGTGACCTAAGCCTTCGACCAGACCAGTCCAGCAAATTTTTCAGTTATTATTTCACAAATTGCTTTACCGGGGATCGAATCCGAGACCTCATTGTTAAAAGACATAACTTGACAGAAAATGCTTGCCGAGATAGAATTGATATGGCAGTTAAAAGCACAATAACTTACAATCACCAATCGATGCTGCTGATCTAAACTCTTCAGCATGGGCAGGGTCAGCTCACGGAACACTTCGAGTCGTCTTCTGAAAGCCGCCACCGAGTCGTCCCTTCGACCACGTCCCAGTTGCAGCTTCGAACAATCCAGGAGTACCATGCGCGGTTGCACTTGAAACTAGAAGGAAAATCGGAAATAGGATCAATTCAATATCTTTATTTATCGATTTCGGCTCGTGTAAGCTCTTATGAAGGTCCATAACAGTTAGGTACTCGTAGTCATTAGTTTTATCACAATTACAATTAATAATCAATTACTAAAAATTAACTCAAAAACTAAAAGTTAATATGAAAAATTCACACACAAATATCTCCATAACTATTTCATAATTTATGTAGTACACGCGTAACTGTTTTCATTTTTCATCTTAGACACCTTACAATCTATTAATTTTTTTGAATTTTGGATCTGGCAAATTCGTGATATTTGTTGGTATTTTATAGTACAACCGGACACCATTTGCAACAAAATGCCTTTTTTTTGTTAAAATTAGTTTTAACTTTATTTTTATTTCTTGTATCAACGCTGTGATAGTTAGCAAGTGAGCGATACTCATAAAGGTGTTGACTTCGTAACGATTGTGTTAGATTGAAATACGCATTTAGAGTGCTATAATTATAAATTGCATGGTTAGTTCGAGTTGGTTTCGAGGATTATGGCGAATTAAGCTTAACATTCAGATTATATCATGGACTTTCGCAAAGTATACGTCTGCGTCTATCCAATAACTGGAAGGAAATATTTTAGTGAAATAAGATGACCTAAATACGTATTTAGATGAAGGTTCATATAATAGTGAATTTTGATGCAGCACAGATTCAAGAGATCTGCAACAATCTTATGAACTTCATGATGTGCAAGTTTAAAATGCTTTCTGATGATCTGAAACAATTGACTTTGCCTTTGTACAAATATGTTAAAGTGATAATATCCATAATATAAAATACGTTAACTAAGAAGTAATCATAAATAATGTGAAATATCTTTAAAAGGTTTCTACGCTGGGGGGGATAGGGGTTAGCCCAGCAGAAAATTAGAAAGAAATCAGCAAAATTGACCCCAATCAGGACTTCAACTTACGTGTTTATTATAATGCACGAACAATTATCAATACAGACAGATCACCAAAATCACTCGTGACCCTGGTTCTAACTAAACTTAAAGGAGCTTAGGTCTCCCTGACTTTCAGTTGAAGTTAGTTTGCATTAGTAATCTCACCTCATTCTCAAACTGTTCCACCTGGACCAAATCCCTGGGATATCCATCCAACACGATCCCGTGCCCATGTCGAGCTGCGTCCTGGACAGCTGCTATCACCAATTTGGTGACCAGGTCTTGTGGCACGAGTTCTCCTCCAGTAACTGCAGCTCGAGCGATGGCACCGTCTGAAGCTGGCCCTCCCCCTGTATCTGCCAATGCTCGGAGACGTTGGCCCATACTACAAAAAGTTGTAATAAGATATTTACATAATTGTTTTTTTTTTAACTAAGCTTTTTAAAGCACGATATTAAAGCTATATCGGTGTTAACTTAACTAAACTTTTAAGTTAGTGCCCTAATAAAGAATATCTGAAAGAATACTAGGGTTAAAAGTTTGCTTGGGTTGCGGTCGAGTGCACGAGTGTTCCCGTGACCCAGCCACCTGGCGACACAAAGGAGCTTCGCTGGGTTTTAGTGGGTATTCTGGACGCCAGTCTGGGCGCTGAGGAGTCCCACATACCCCGTCGGAAGCGGCGTAGTCTCGCCTACGGTGCTTCCGGAGGGGATGCGTAAACGCATTTCCCAGCGTTAAAAAAAAGGGCTAAAAGTTTGCTTTGTTTTTGTTTGTCTTTAACAAATAATTTGTAGGAGAATTTGTCACTCACGAAGAATTTTTGGAGCCTTAAAGCAGTTCTTTGGCCACGCAATCCGACAGCGGATTGGCAGGTTGCGGTAAGGCCTAGGTGCGGTATAAATATATAACAAACCTAAAATGAATCCAACCATCTCTTTGTGACACGGATGCCTCGCATAACACTGCCTTGTTGCTGCCAGGACCACCCACAACCCATAATATTGGTGGAATGGTTCTTGCTTCGCGCACTTTTATGATTTCTGGCTGTAATCAATAAATAAAACAATTATGTATGTGTCAGAAAGAATGCAACTTCCTGAGGCACAGTTCAAGTGATTCAATCAAAAGTTTTTTTTTTATGCACTACAAGTCCTTGACAGATATCTCACCTGGTGGTAAGTGATGAAGCAATCTAGGATGGTAGACGGCTAACCTGTCAGGGGTATGGTAAACCTACATACCTAATTGGTCTCTACGCGACATCGTGCCGGAACGCTAAACTGCTTGGAGACACGTCTTTGTCGATAGGGTGGTAACTTGCCACAACCGAAGCCTCCCAGAACCCGAACGAGACCAGACTCGAGCCGGGAATCAAGCCCAGGACCTCCAAATTTATAATGCGACAACGCACGCACTGCGCCACGGAGGTCGTCAAAAAAAAAAACAGGGTAGAACTACATTAATTTGTTCTCAAGTGCTTACCTTGGGACTGATCACCCTGCCATTTACTGGCATGACTCTTGGCATCTGTGTCACTACAGGTTGAGAGGCTACTCTCGGTATAGGCTCGACGTGCACTGGTACAGGTGGGATGGCGGGTCTTACTGTGGATGGCAAATGTTCGTCTTCGATTTCCACGTCTTGTGCTGTTCTGTAGTAATTTCTTGATGGAACTGGCTCCACACCGACTACTTCGCCCGGTATAACTGCACATACAAAATCTATATAAAAGATTTGTTCCAAAAGACATTTATCGACGCACATCTCAAAATACGGCTGGAGCTGAAATTTCATATACATATAGGTGTTATATCGTAAACTTACAATAGGAATATGAATATTAGGAATCTACTCGACGCGCATCCGCTCCAGCGAAGATGGGGGGGAAGAAGATTTCGGCAATATGCCGCTCGTCAGCTTCGCTTGGGACACGGCGGGTAGCTATTGGGCTAGCTGCTCGGTATAGCACAAGTCTCCTTACTGTATTGGGGGAAATCCCCTAATCCCCCCCATCAGCATGATTCGCCCAAGGCAGTAAGAAGGGATCAGCTTGATCCCCCCGTGCTAAAAGGGACATCAGGAGATCCCCCTTTTAGCGCGGAAGGCCGGACGGTAGGATGGGGCGGCTGGTAGACGTTCAGGAAGTATTCGACCAGTTCCCCGGGCTTCCAGCAAAACCAGCGAGAAAGACATGCCGTGGTGGTTGTTAGTTCAGGTATACTTTCCTTACTAGGGGGAGGGAGCCCCACATAACCTTTTTGGCTACTTCGGTCCCTCGGGCAGGATGGAACTAGATATAAAACCACCACGACATAAAAAAAGGCCTTACAATAGTATATATAACAGCTTCTTTCAAAAAGGTGGCCTGGAGAGATCGCTGTTAGTGATGAGGTCGCCTTTTGCTTTTATATTATGTTTTTTTTTCCACTTTTCTTTTGTTTCAGTGTGCAATAAAGTTGTTTAAATAAATAAACATTTACAATAAGCATCAAGTTTTTAACTTTGGTCGTCGTCACTAGATTACCAGTAAGTACTTTTAGTATAGGATTAGTTTGGCAACCGTCAAGTAAGCTTCGAATATCACAACATACATCCATTTTACTAAGACGTTATATTGTTTCGATATTCGTTTGCTTTATTAAATATGACATACCATGAGCGCCCACCCCAACACCGTTCATGTTCTGGTCTTCCACCGCACCCAGTATCTGCAGCACCGCCGAACGAAAATCTTTGTAAACATCTTCTGGATTCCTTTCGCCGTTTACCTGCGAAACAAAATTTGACTATCGATTACCCGCGAACATGACAAATTGCTTTCTTTTGTTGAGTTTTAAAGAGAAACTCGGGGTATTTGTGGTTTATGTTTTTATTAAATACTAGCTTTTACCCGCGGCTTCGCTCGCATTGAAACCATTAAATAAGTATCAGAGATTATTGTATCATAGAATGAATCTATATGATAACTATATTTTAACCTTGTTTTGTTTACCTTTCGTACAAAATGAATTTTTGTTTAGTAAAAAGTAACCCACCAATCTGCGTCAGAGCACCACAATGGGTTCTAAAAAACACTTCCACTTAAGTTTTGCCCAGCTGTGATACATTGAGATATTTGTTAGTTGTTCTTAACAATGCAGATTTCAAAAAATAGGTTGTAAGTCGACACGTTGCATTTGATTATTAAACGTCATCATGGTCAAACCATTACCGGCTCACTACAGAGCACGGGTCTCCTCTCAATATGAGAAGGGTTTGGCCATAGTCCACGCTGGCCATGTGCGGATTGGCAGACTTCACACGCCTTTGAGAACATTACGGAGAACTCTCAGGCGTGCAGGTTTCCTCACGATGTTTTCCTTCACCGTTGAAGCGAGTGATATTTTAATTGCTTAAAAACGCACATAACTCCGGAAAAGTTATAGGTGCGTGACCGGGTCGAACGCCCGACCTCTGATTAGGAGGCGGACGTCCTAACCACTAGGACATCATACCTTACCCACTAGGCTATCACACCTTACAATATTATTAAACGTATCACTTACTATTAACAGGAGAGGTAGTACGATTTTGATAAAACTCTATTATTAAAAAGTTGCTATTTAATAAAAACAATTTGTCAACATCAAAATACGTTATTTATCCCTTTTCCTTTCATAGAAATAGTTATATTCCGAACAGTATAAGTTTGTTTAGTAAAGACACACAGTTACACAAAATCAACCCTGAAAACCTGGTTGTACGAGTATATTATGAAAAATTAATTATCGAGACCTAGTATTTCCAGTCGTAATAACCCATTATTATTAGTTCGATTACTTTACTTTACAGCGAACGAACAAATCTCATAAATATGACCTAAACACCTGTTCGTAATAAATGTCTAAACGGAAAGTTAACGATGATAGAATTTATTAATTCAAACATTCTTGGTTTCAGTTGACACGGTAAAGGACATTTATATGTTACGGGTAAAGCTGTGAGTTGGAATAAACTACCCAGTCTACCCGGGTTTACTTGGCTGCCGGGGAGTCCCACATACCCCGCCGGAAGCGACGAAGTTCTGCCTGCGTCGCTTCCGGAAGGGGACGCGTAAACGCATTTCCCAACATTAAAAATAATTAACAAACTCGAATTAGACAGATATTTATTCTGCAACTTTCTGGAGTACCCAATGCTGCTTGAATACAGTTCCAACCAATAGCAATATCTTTATATTTTCTCAAATTTTAAACCTTGCAACCATCAACCAGACGAGAACAACAAACCTCAATTCATATAGGTATTAGCGGATGCCCGCGACTTCGTCCGCGTAAATTAGGGATTTTTATTAACGCCTATGGCAAATGTGGCTTGTACGTTTGTATTTAAAGATTCATTATCTCATGTCTCATTCCTGTTCCCGTTTCTGTTTTCGTGCCCTTTCCCAAGATATACCCACCTAAGTTGAATGTCGAGGAAGTTTGCTACGGCAATCTGAAGCTATAGTTATAGATCCTTTTAAAGGACTATTTGAATAAAGATTATTTGAATTTGAATAGATCATCGACCCAAAATTCTGTTTTTCACAAATCTCGCGGGAACTGTGGATTTTTGCGGAATCAAAATTAGCCATTTGGCTATTATAATATTTTCCTACTCCTTAAGTATTTTTTGGAGTTTTTTACGATTACATTTTTCAGAAAAAAAAAATATTTCCAGGATACGGACATAAAATGCTTTTTATCCATAAAGGATAAAAAGCATCTTATGTCCGTATCCTGGTTCTAAGCTACCTCCACGTGTGCCCGGGTGCTGTGGGTCCCTCTTGATTCGTCCGGGGGGAAGAGCAGCATTCGGGCCGGTGCACCCTGGTAACATCGGTTAACAATTTCTTTTGTGCGAGATTGTTAGCCGATGGCCAATGACCCGACGCGGAGGGGGTCTCCGCGCGTCCCTCTGACCAAGCTGAGGGCGCAGTGGATGACCCAGGGGGTGTATCTCCCCGTGTGGTGGAAGGCCTGTCCAGGTATGGGACTGGCAGGCGGGGATGGGCGGCAGGCTGCTGCTGGAGGTGGGGGTGACGACTGTGACTGGTCGTCCCCATTGGAAGTTTGCGGCCCGTTCAGGTATGGGACTGGCGGGCCGGGCCCGTCCAGGAATGGGACTGGTGGGCCAGGGTGGACGGCGAGCGTTCGCTGCACTTGCCGTCGGCGATGGAAGGCCGGGTGCGAGAGAGTGTTCCTCTTCCACCTCTCTTGCTCCTGTGCCTTCGGAGGACTTGTGGGCGATGGAAACGGGGCCGTCCATCACTCACAGTACGGTCCTCAAGTTGGCTGGTGTGCTGTTGTTCTGGCACACCTCTAACAGGCGAAACTGGGCACGTTGTGCCCAAGGAGGGTCTGCTGCGGCGGACACCCGCTGGTGGAGTTGCGGTTGTATGCGAAAGCCTTCCCGTGGCTCCACCATACAGCGGTGAGTAGGAACACGTGGGGGTTTTAGTCAGTAGGAGTCTGACATAACCTCTGTGCCTCCCCGTGGCGCAGAGGTATCCATGAGGATTTACCCACGATAAAAAAAAAAAAAAAAAACCTGCCCACCAATTTTCAGCCAAATCGGTGCAGCCGTTCTTGAGTAATATATTATAGTATATAAATAGTATAACTAGCACGACTTTCTTTTATATATATAGATACATAGATAATCATAATTGTATAAATTGAAATAGCTACAAGAGTCACGCAAAGAATGGACCGTCCCCATTTTCCAGTTCGCCGCGAATGCAGGTCTCGGGCCACACCCCCGCCTCACGAGCTACAAACTTGGGCATCTATTATGGAGTACGGCGTCATAGCTCGTCCGAGGCATTAAATTTTCACCGCCCGCCCCGCAGCTGGCCTGTCACACGTCCTCGACTCAACAGCGCGACGCCGTCGTGTCTTGCCGTGACCGTCAAATAACCCGAGTGTTACGCGGACTCGCGCACCAAGGGTTCTGTACATTGGAAGGAGACTTTTTGGGTCCATTTCGATTGGCCTTGACCAATCAAAGAATGGCGAACTGAGTCCTCGTTACAATGCATTTCCACAAAGCAGAATTCTGCAGCCATGACTCTGAATTTCCAACTTTTTGGAAAGAGCTGAGGCCGAACGTTTTACTTTGTCGTGTATTTGAACACATGAGGTCCCCTTGCAAAGCAGCGTCGCAGTTCTCTGTGATTTCGTGCAGAGATGAAATCTTATTTGTCTACTTCATCTTGATCAACCCATTACCGGCTCGCTACAGAGCACGGGTCTCCTCTCATTATGAGAAGGGTTTGGCCATAGTCCACTACGCTGGCCGTGTGCGGATTGGCAGACTTCACACGCCTTTGAGAACATTATGGAGAACTCTCAGGCGTACAGGTTTCCTCACGATGTTTTCCTTCACCGTTGAAGCAAGTGATATTTTTATTATTTAAAAACGCACATAACTCTGAAAAGTTAGAGGTGCGTGCCCGGATTCGAACCGCCGACCTCTGATTAGGAGGCTAACGCCCTAACCACTAGGCTATCACCGCTTCGCTTCTTAGTCTACTTGCTTTACTATATTTGGAATATCTTCTATCTTTAAAGCTACCTGCGTTCCATGGGCAGGACGGAGGTTATGTGGGACTCCCTCCTCCCCTTTAGAGGGTATACCCGAACTAAGAACCACCAAGGCATATCCCTCTTGCAGGTTTTGTTGGACGCCCGGAGGACCCGTTGAGCCTCCCGTGCTATAGGGGAAGGATCAGGACAGCTTGATCAATCCCTTAGCTTACTCTCCCTGTCAAGTGCTAATTTTCGCGCTGATGTTGGAGTCGTGGAACACAGTGTGTCAATGCGATTCTGATATCAAAGGAGGCGCCTTTAGGCAGCCGTTCCCTTAGTTTCTTCGAGCTCTAGGGCTCAAAATTTCTTCTGGCAGAGCTTCTTTCCGAAGCTCGCCAAACAGCCCGGTTACGCTGTGGCAACCTATTGGGTTAGCACAGCTAATAGACAGTGCGAAAAAAAAAAACGATTCAGATATCGTAGTAAATATGGTCTTATTGCCAACAAGATAAGAGACTTTTTGATAAAAAGGTAAATACTAGATGCATGGTCAACTGTACTTAACGGTGGATTTGAATCTATTATTAACAATATATTGTATGTAAACTGCTAAAGCAACATAATATGTAACTTTAAGCCCATTTGTTAAGCAATCGAACATTCTTTGGCACCATTTATTATATTAACTGCGCACAAAATCCATTTTGTGAGAAATCATGTATTAAGATTGTAAACATTTTCACTTGAATAATTAACTAATTTATATTCTATTCTATTTTATCAGAGACGCATTAACATAATGATTGCATGATGATGTCATATTGTAGTTGATAGTTTTATTTATAACACGATTACATGAATGAAATTACCTTTCCTTTTTTTCCTTTTTTTTCTATTATTCTGAACAATATACGAGTATAGTCGAGTTTTATAGGTGTCGACGTTTAGGTTTTTTTTTTTATATCCGCTATAAGTAACCTTGTCGGCAATCTCACCTGATGGGAAGTGATGATGCAGTCTAAGATGGTAGCGAGCTAACTTGTTAGGGGTATTTACTATACCTACTATATACTATACGAAACTATATACGTATATATATACTATACGAAAACAAGAGTAGTTTATTTTTGAAGTGAAAACTTCTTTAGCGGCGTTGAGCACTTTTTCTGTAATGGGTATAAAATCTTAAACTCGCGTCAGGACACGTGACCTGATCGAAAAAGCGTAAGACGGATGGAGAGTAGACAGCTATCCCCTCTCTACGGCGCGGCGAAAATGTATGCCTGGGCCTACTGTTTCGTTTAGGCAGCGCAGGGCGCTTGCGCGAATGTTCGTGTATGTTACAGCGTGCCACGCGCATCCATGGATAGTTCTGGTAATGATGATGGTGAAAAAGTCGTTGAAATTATGGATGAAAGTTGATTTTTCGGAGAGATAAACTTTTTAATGTAAAATAATTGTAATAGTTTTAAAGTGTTAAATTTTTAATGTAATATAAATTGTCATGTTTGTGTACGATAGCGCAATAAATGAATATTGTATTCTACCACATAAATGATAATACTTTTATACTGATAAAGCAATTGGTGCAAAATTATTCCCTAACCATTCCAAAATATCAAACATGCTCAACGTTAATAATCAAGTTTTCACTTCTGCCGGCACTCCCGGAGTGCAACCAGTCTTTTTTTTTTTTTTTTACACAGTTTTTTTTATTTGACTACTAGCCCTTGAAGGCAATCTCACCTGATGGTAAGTGATGATGCAGTCTAAGATGATAGCGAGCTAACTTGTTAGGGGTATTTACTATACCTACTATATACTATACGAAACTATATACGTATATATATACTATACGAAAACAAGAGTAGTTTATTTTTTTACACAGATTTTTTTATTTGACTACTAGCCCTTGAAGGCAATCTCACCTGATTGTAAGTGATGATGCAGTCTAAGATGATAGCGAGCTAACTTGTTAGGGGTATGGTAAACCCATACTTCTAATTGGTTTCTACGCAACATCGTGCCGGAACGCCAAATCGCTTGGCGACACGTCTTTGTCGGTAGTGTGGTAACTAGCCACGGCCGATGCCTCCCTCCAGACGAAAAGAGGTTGACGTTCCCCCGACGTCGTGGAGCTATACTATAGTGGAGTTAAACTATTGACTAAGCTTCGATCTCTTTCCAAGTCCCGATTTAATTCATTACAGCTTTAAGCTACAGATCATCAACAACGAAGTATGTAACCAGGTACCTCGACATTCCTCATTAGAGCCATTACGCCTATAACTATGGCCTAAGACTATGGCCAAACCCTTCTCATATTGAGAGGAGACCCGTGCTCTGTAGTGAGCCGATAATGGGTTGATCATGATGATGATGATGAAACACAGTTGTCATGTTAGACGACAAATCTTAGGGTTAATACAAATAAAATACATTCAATTGGAATAATGAATAGAAGCAGGCGTTACTTTACGGAAGTCCAAGACAAACAATAAACAGCAAGTATAATTTGCTATATTCCGCCGACAACCGGGAGATTTGTATAATATAACACCACAAAAAATCCTCCACTAGAACCGCTACGCACGTTTCGACCCGACACCGGATCATCCTCAGGAGATGTTGACTTCACAAGCGAGAAAAGTAAAGTTTACTTTTTCCGCAAAGTAACGTCTGCTTCTATTCATTATAAACGTAGGCGTTTGTAGACTTCTTGGCTATGACGGCTTTGATGACCTAAATACCCTGATTTGGAAGTTTATTGAAGGGACCGTTGAACCTGTTTATTTATTTAGCACAGCTGCGGCCTCCAGCAGGCTATTATCCACTTGGTGCGTGTTAACAAAGTTTCGGTTCGACGAAACGTGAAATATGTTTGTAACGCACGATGATTCAGGAAAATCGATGAGTTGCCAGTAATAATGGCCGACGTTTTTTAGTCATTATCGACACTTATGTGAAATACTGGAGTCCCTTTCAATAGCTGTAAGTGGTAATGCGAGGTGAAAACAAAATGAATTGTTAAATTGAGTTCCAAGTTCTTTGGAAAACAGGTATCAGGTATCTTTGATGACCTGGCGCATTATAAAATTGGAGGTCCTGGGTTCGATTCCTGGCTCGAGTCTGGTCTGGTCCGGCCGTGGCTAGTTACCACCCTACCGACAAAGACGTGTCGCCAAGCGATTTAGCGTTCCGATGTCGCGTAGAAACCGATTAGGAGTATGGGTTTACCATACCCCCCTAACAGGCTAGCCCGCTACCATCTTGAGACTGCACCATCACTTACCATCAGGTGAAAAAAAAAAATTGAATTTTTAAAAGTGAAACAAACAAGGTTGCAGAAGTCTAAAATAAAACTCATTGGCCCATAAGGGGATCGAACCCGCGACCTTCGCGTTATTAGCACGACGCTCTAACCAACTGAGCTAATGGGCCGATGGTGACAGTGTTGAAAATGGTGACAAACTAGTAGTACTAACCCTTCTCATATTAAGAAGCGACCCGTGCTCTGGAGTGAGCTGAGAGGGGGTTGATCATGATACTGCTTCGTCAGCGTTTTTTTCGGTCACACGGCTGTCGACCTTTCAGGAACGCATTATTTCAGCGGCCGTGCTGTGATATTGGCCAATTTGGCACCTCAATGGTGTGAAGTGACATGACGGATAGTAACCTAATCAATATGCATCTATAGGACATGGCCGTGACGCGTCGCATCGCTTATCGACCGCTTAATATCATAATATCGCTGATGGGACGGTCAAGTACATATTACAATGCCAATATCTACTGTAGGTAAAAACTGTAAGGCCTTCATATGCTATACACCGTCTTCGCCGGCGAAGACGAGGTCCCCGCTGTCTTTTTTTTTTTATACACTACAAGTCAGCCCTTGACGGCTATCTCACCTGATGGTAAGTGATGATGCTGTCTAGGATGGTAGCGGGCTAATCTGTTAGAAGTATGGTAAAAACCTAGCCAGAACTCAGACTCGAGTCGGGAATCGAACCCAGGACCTCCAACTTTTAAAATGCGACAGCGCACGCACTGCGCCACGGAGGTCGTCAAACGTCTGTCTTACGTCATCCGGACGTGGGCTCCATCCACGGTCTCGGAGACGTACGGATCACTCACCACCATCCGACCCCCCCGTTATCGCAAACGTCGCCTAAGCCGAGGTACGGCCTTACAGGAGGCGCCCTTCGCTTCTCTCGCTCGCTCACCAGCCCGGTTACGCTGTCGCAACCAATTTTGCACAACTAATAGTCAGCCCGAAAAAAAAAGTAAGTTTAAGGCCGGTGTTCCGCTGTAATAGAAACAGGTGATATAACTCTGCGAGATAAGTGAAGCTAAGCTTTATTTGACCGACTTGTCGTCAGAAAGATAACGCCCCTCTGTCCGGTGCAAGCCTGACAAAATATACAAATGTTGTCCTTTGTCTATTAAAATATTCAATTTCAAACATGTCAAATACGTTGTAGTAATAACGAGTCCAATAAAAACTAAGTAATAAGTTGTAATGTAATAGATAGGTAACTACTTCACAAGGTGTTTTTGTAACATGTTTTCCCAGCGATTGTACAAAGAGTAAAAAATTGCTGTGAAGAAGTACAAATAAATGATATCATACGATATTTCACCATATTTTATTGTTTTATTTACATTACATTGCATTTTATCGTTATCAACCCATTGCCGGCACATTACAGAGCACGAGCTCTCAATATGAGAAGGGTTTGGCCATAGTCCACCACGCTGGCCATGTGCGGATTAGCAGACTTCACACGCCTTTGAGAATTATGGAAAACTCTCAGGCATGCAGGTTTCCTCACGATTTTTTCCTTCAACGTTGATGCAAGTGATATTTTAATTGCTTTAAAACGATTTAATTGCTTAAAGATGAAAGGGATTCTTAGGTTTTATTTTTAGGTCCATAGTTAGCGATCATATTTCGAAGTCATAGGTGATAGGTCATTCGTTATAACACACACTCCCAAATCCTTCTTAGCCTGTCTTTCTATGACTCTTGTTCTAATCTGACCTTCGTTATGTTATGTATGTTCCTAGACTTTCTCTTTCTTATCTGATTGAGCGTTCTTATTAGGATGGCGGGTGAATTTAAGTCTGCCTCGTTTTCTTTCTTTCTTTTTACTGGCCGCTGCGTTCATCTGGCCAACAACTTTGCCATAATATCCAACCTTATCTCGTTGAGTTCATCTTTACTGGGTCAGACTTTGAAGGTCAGATTGAGAAGTTACACATTTGTATAAAGATAGGCATTATCACGTTACCAATCATAGACCCTTTCACCTAATCCAAAAGGGTAACGCTGCCAGGCCATCTAAGAGTAAACTCCGTGGTCTAAAAGGGTAACCTGGCAGCGTTATCCTTTTGGACATTGGCGTTTTTTATAACAGTTTTTTTTCAGTAGTATGTTTTTACACACTTCACCACGGATTTGTTATTGTGGACAAATCTCGAGCAACGATTTCGTTGTCTGGTGGGAGGCTTCGGCCGGGGCTAGTTACCACCCGACAAAGACGTGTCGCCAAGCGATTTAGCGTTCCGGCACGATGTCGTGTACAAACCAATTAGGAGTATGAGTTTACCATACCCCTGACAGGTTAGCCCGCTACCATCTTAGACTGCATCATCACTTGCCATCAGGTGAGATGCAGTCAAGGGCTAACTTGTGGTGAATAAAAAAAAAAAAAAACAAACGAAGTCTCGGAAACCTGCGGTGAAAGTTCGCCTTAACGCCCCGTTGTGTACATTGGAAAAACAACACAATAATTTCACATACAAAATTAATGCATACAAAGACTGAACCAGTAATTTTCTAATAAAATATGCAAACCAACCGCCGACGACGGACATTTTCTTTATGACAACCCCCCGTGTGTTTCGGTCTGAGAGGACGTGGGTAACTTTGGGGAGGTGCTTGGTAAAATATGAATAGTTTGATTTTATAATTTTTTTTTATTTACCCATCTTACTTAAATACGAGGGATTGGATGAATGTATGTTTGTTATACTTAATAAGACTCCAGAATAGCTAAATGCAAGCGGATAACTTTAGGCCCAACGATATATTAAAGTATTGAATAGCTCATAGGCTTCTTTTATCCGGGAATAACGTACTGTATGTGTAATGTGTAAGCGGTGATAGCCTAGTGGTTAGGGCGTCAGCCTCCTAATCAGAGGTCGGCGGTTCGAATCCGGGCACGCACCTCTAACTTTTCGGAGTTATGTGCATTTTTAAAACAATTAAAATATCACTTGCTTCAACGGTGAAGGAAAACATCGTGAGGAAACCTGCACGCCTGAGAGTTCTCCATAATGTTCTCAAAGGCGTGTGAAGTCTGCCAATCCGCACATGGCCATCGTGGTGGACTATGGCCAAAACCGTCTCATATTGAGGGGAGACCCGTGCTCTGTAGTGAGCCGAGATGGGTTGATTATGATGATGATGTGTAATGTGTATTCAAACTAACTAATAATCACTAAATAATCAGAAGCAACCCTGTAGTGGTATAATTAATAGTGTAGGTAACAATTTTTTCAACCACATTTTTGGGACCATACTTGGAGCCTACTGGACCTGATGATGAATGTGGAACAAGTATTCTCAGAATAGTTCCTGCTGACATTTCACAGAACCTATTTCATAACGCGTTAATATAATTGGTTCGTTACAATAGTCGATGAATAAAACAACCCAAGACACCTGGGAGTTCAATATATCATACAATTTTTTTTTTACTCTAGTTTACTATTTTTTTTTTATCCACTACTAGTTAGAAAATCTAACCTGATGGTAAGTGATAATGCAGTCTTACAGCCTAGCGGGCTAACCTGTTAGTATAGTGCCGGAACGCTAAATCGCTTGGTGACACGTCTTTATCGGTAGGGTGGTAACTAGCCACGGCCGAAGCCCCCCACCAGACCAGACTCGAGCGAGGAATCGAACCCAGGACCTCTAACATTTATGAAACGACAGCGCGCGCGCTGCGCCACTGAGGTCGTCAAAAACCGCACTATACTGGGTAACCGCAGCAGTGTCACCTAGAACTCTTTTCGCTAAACTACCAAGTACCCCATCGATATTTCCCACACCCTCTCAGATCATAATGGCTATGAAAATGTTTTCTTTTATCTTTTGTGAATATTGTAGGGACTTTAAGTTGTTATGGAGTGATTAAGACTTGTTTAAAACACTAATGCACTTTCAACCTATATTTTCCCCTTTAGTAAATTTCCTACGGAAAGATAATTTCATTATTCATATGGTAGATTGCTACCTATTTTCAAGCAATTTGTAATATGTTTATTTTAGATTAGCGGAGTTAGGTAAAATATCTACTGCAAGTCTTAATAAGCGATTTGAATCGCGTGTTTTAGATAATTCTTGTTATTGACGAACTATTAACAAGAATTAGTAGGTATAAGTATATATTATCAGTCGATACCAACATAATATAGTGATAGAATTTATCTTTATTCGAAAGCCCCCGTATAAAGATTATGATTTCTACTGTTCGTTTAGTACGAAGGGCATAAGGCTCCGTGACGAACTCCGTGGCGCAATGCGTGCGGTGTCGCATTATAAAGATGGAGGTCCTGGGTTCGATTCCCGGCTCGAGTCTGGTCTGGTCAAGGCTTCAGCCTTGGCTCGTTACCACCCAAATTGTAACAAATTACCAAATGAAATCTCTGGGCCAATAAGAGCCATCTTATTAAGTTCAAAGTTTTTATAAAACGTAAGCTTGTAGAAAAGTCCTACTATAGTGTAAAGGATTATGAAAATGATAAAGAAGCATGGGTATGAAATATTGCTTTAATAATATAGCTCTTAACATAATTTTAAGTGGCATGTGAGACGGTAAATAACAGAAAGAAAATTTACCTAGCTAAGTTTGTTTTGGGCTTTTTCTTATACCGGGGCGCGTTTGGAACCCTCATAGCTGTAGTTTTAAGTTTACGAAAGTAGTTTTCACCATCAAATCAGTCTTCTTTTTCTTGCCCTTCTTCCACATTATGCGGGGTCGGCACGACACGTCTTCTTCTTCCACTCACTTCTATCACCGTCACCTATCTACCCACACCTTTTACCCGCATATCCTCTTTTACACAATCCATCCATCTCTTCTTTGGTCTTCCTCTACTCTTTTGCCCTTCCACGTTCATATGTAACATTGAATCAGTACTATGTAAATGGTGGATGCGTCAAAAGTGCCTTTTAAAGGACTATTTGAATAAAAATTATTTGAATTTAACTTTGCAATAGAATTATAGGTTGACATAACACTTGGAACTTATACAAGGCGATCGAAAATCATGATTTAACTGAATACTGGCGGATTACTGTGATGGACGCATTACAATCTGATTTGACGACCTCCGTGGCGCAGCGGGTGCGTTGTTGCATTTAAAAGTCGGAGGTCCTGGGTTGGATTCCCGGCTCGATTCTGGTCTGGTGGCAGGCTTCGGTCGTGGCTGGTTACCACCCTACCGACAAAGACGTGTCGCCAAGCGATTTAGCGTTCCGGCACGACGTCGTGTAGAAACCAATTAGGAGTATAAGTTTACCATACCCCTAACAGATTAGCCCGCTATCATCTTAGACCACATTATCACTTAGACGCAGTCAAGGGCTAATTTGTGGTAAATAAAAAAAAAAAAACAAACCTTTGAGAAGAAAGCTTATATAATTAAGATTTCTCTGTTATTCATGTACCCATTTGTCGGCTTTACTCAGTTTGTAAATACGTATTAGCATTATTATGTAAGCATCGTATATTACATTGAATCTGAGTTATACTTTAGTACAATACTACAACTGGCCCATTAGCTCAGTTGGTTAGAGCGTCGTGCTAATAACGCGAAGGTCGCGGGTTCGATCCCCTCATGGGCCAAAACCTTTTATTAATTTTTTTAACATTTTTTGTGATAATTTTATGATACAAAGTTTTTCACTTTATAGTCACACCTATTGTGACGGTTTCAATGCTGGCTACCTCTCAGCATGTCGAATGTAAGTGAAAAAACAATACACAAAGAATACCTCGCTAGCGCAGTGTTCCTATAAGTGGAATGTCCCGAGTTCAATCCCCAAAAAGACAATAAAAAATTTATTAATTCAGATTTTTTCTGGTCTGTGTGGTCAGGTGGGATTTTGCGGCTGAGGCTAGACGCCATCCTATCAACAAAGGCGCGAAGAAACGAATTAGGACTATGGGTTTTTACCATACCTCTAACAGGGGTTTGATAAGCCCGTTAGATTAGCCACCCCCATATTAGACTATATCATCGCTTATCACTTGTAAATAATATATATAGACTAAAATATATGTCGGCGCGAAGAAGTTATTAACTTTTTATTAAGCGGCGCCAAAAACCTCAAAAATTCAATAATTACCCACATTTTAGTTATTGATGATTTTGCTTCGTACAAGCATGCTTTGTGCTATAAATAGGGGTGGTCGATGCCTTTCGCGGATTCTCTCGCTCGAGACGTCGTACTGTTCGGACCTCTAAGTTATTATCGCAATGAAAGTGTAAACCGGCAAGTTGTGGTTTTAATTACTATGAGCGTCACCCTTACAAAAAAACACCTCGGACGCCCTTGACTCGACATATATATTTACAGCTTCACTCACCGCAATGAGCATGTTGCTCTGATCGAAGTAATCCGCGACGGGGATGACGTTCTTGTAGAAGTTGTTCAGCTCCATCCTCGCTAGACTGAGCACCACGTGCCCCAGCCTTGCTCCGTACTCTATCTGCCGCTCCAGGACCCGTTGGCGCCAGCTGATCAGCACCACACCGCTTATTGTCTGGATCTAAAGACATATGAATGAAAGACAAATCATAAAAAAAAGATTTATTATTGCTTTTGTATCGTTTCAACACATTTATTTCCATTATAGAAGCGAAGCTGTGATAGCTTAGTGGTTCGGACGTCAGCCTCCTAATCAGAGGTCGGGGGTTCGAAACCAGACACGCACCTAGTACTTTTCAGAGTTATGTGCGTTTTGAAGCAATTAAAATATTACTAGCTTCAACCGTGAAGGAAAACATCGTGAGGAAACCTGCACGTCTGAGACTTCTCCATAATGTTCTCAAAGGCGTGTGAAGTCTTCCAATCCGCACATGGCCAGCGTGGTGGACTATGGCCAAACCCTTCTCATATTGAGAGGAGACCCGTGCTCTGTAGCGAGCCGGTAATAGGTTGATCATGATGACGATGATTATGGCATTTAGCTAAAATAAAGTTAAATAAAAAGTTTGTGTTTCATGTGCTTTAATCCTGCTGGAGAAATCAAGTAAATGATTCTGGAACTTTCTCTAAACACTATATACCTATAATATTATAATACATTTCTATGATTCATGACCACGTAGCCCGGAATGCGTTCAAACATTGTCGCGTGTGTTTTTAATCTATTTATCCACGAATGTGGTCAGATACCATCGGTGACGCCGCTGCCATTGTCACGGACTCGCAATTGATTGCCTTATTCGATGCCCTTTCATGTGTTCCATGACTTAACCGAGTCTCTCTCTTCACACCTTGCTGGTTAATTAAATTACAAATGATGTTCTTTGAAAATAGGTTTTGGTTCAATAAACTTGCGTACGAGGGATATGTGTTATAAATAAAATGAACACACATAACATTGCATAAACACACACATGTATACTTTCATACCCACACATACACATTATTATATTTACCTACACTTTGGCTAACACTTACATATACACAAACATTCATCGCATTATATCACACACATTCATACATTTTTTATGTTATCAATTCTAATGCTAAAGTTTTCTCTGAATTGATCTTGTTCAAATTGTCAAATGACCTATGTATTTTATTTTGTTTTGTTTATCCTTTTGTTTTGTGGAACACTGTATTTTATTTCTTGGAGGGCGATGATTACTGCCACACAGTTTATACTTCGGCAGGATCATCGTTTTCATGTGTTTAAGCTTCCTGTGTTGTTTGTGTCCAAATAAAAATCTTTTTATCAAAAAAAAAATTTGCGATGTTACGCAAGTTATTGAATAACTCCGTGGCACGTTCGCTAACGCATTATAAAGTTGGAAGGCCTGGGTTCAATTTTCGGGTCTGTTTGGGAGGCTTTAGCTGTAGCTAATACCAAACTACCGACAAATAAAAAAGCAATTGATTTGCCCCACCTAACAGATCAGCCCGCTAGCATCTACGACTGCATCATCACTTACCACCAAGTAAGATTGCCGTCAATGGCTTAATTTTAGTAAATAAAATCTACACTAATTCTGACATGGATCTGATCTGATGATGCAGCTGGAAGGTGGCCATGGAAACTCCGTTGCATAAAACGAAGCCATCTCGTCGATTCAAGCTCATTTCATGGCTTCTGATGAGGAGTTTGGTTCTAGGGTCACATAGCAAATATTTTTTTTATCATTTTTTTTTGAAAATTTTACCTGATAAACATATATTTAAAAAACAATAAACAGCAAGTATAATTTGCTATATTTTATAATATTTATTAAATTTTAATATTTATTAAGTAAAGTCTTTACTTTACGCGCTTGTGAAGTCAACATCTCCTGAGGATGATCCGGTGTCGGGTCGAAACGTGCGTAGAGGTTCTAGTGGAGGATTTTGTGTGGTGTTATACTATACTAATCTCCCGGTTGTCGGCGGAATATAGCAAATTATACTTGCTGTGTATTGTTTATGATGGACTTCCGCAAAGTAACGCCTGCTTCTATTCATTTTATATATATTTTTTATCAGATAAAGCCAAAGCCTTTTAGGATATGTTTCTATGTAAAACGTACGCGCAAGCCTTTCATATCTCTTTTTCATTGGGGGGAAAAAAACAAAAAAAACGAAAGGGACTAGGTCGGGTGAATAGAAGGGTTGGCGCACAAAGGTCACCCCACATACCTGGACTGCGTTTGACGTCCTCGCGTGTGTATTTAATCTACTTACCTATCTACAAATGTGGCTGTATTATCTGTAACAGCATTTTCACTGTCACGGCCTGGCCGATTGTTTCATGCAGTCCCTTTAAATGTTCATTTTTTTCATTTAAGTTAGTCGTAAAAAATAAAGTCATACCCTTTCTGCGCTGATCCTTAGTGTAAGAAATTTAACATCTCCTCAATCAACTGATACCACATTTGAGTACCGGTTGATCGAGGAGTGGTGACAGTGGTGTCATCATCAACATTATCAACCTATTGCCGCTTAACTACAGAGCACGGGTTTCCTCTCAATATGAGTAAGGTTTGGCCATAGTCCACCACGCTGGCCATATGCGGATTGGCAGACTTCACACGCCTTTGAGAATATTATGAACTCTCAGGCTTGCAGGTTTCCTCACGATGTTTTCCTTCACCGTTTAAACAAGTGATATTTTAATTTTAACCGACAAAGACGACGCCAAGCGATTTAGCGTTCCGGCACAATGTTGTATAGAAACCAATTAGGAGTACGGGTTTTCATACCCCTAACAGGTTAGCCCGATGGTAATCTTAGACCGCATCATCACGTACTACCATCGGGTATTTCACCCGATGGTAGTAGTAGCCGTCAAGGGCTAACTTGGTGTATAAAAAAATATATTGAACTCATTGGGTTTTCTGTCCTATTGGTTCGTAGCGGTCTTGTAGCCGTCTCGTAGGTTCGCCGATTGTCGTTGTCTATAATAAACAGCCTGAGACACCTCACAATTAATAGTAGTATAAATATATATATGTATTTATTTTATATGTACATGTAATTTTATAATTTTTAATTTATGTGTATCAAAAATTGTTAAATAAAAATGTTCTCCACAATACAGGTCACCTAGTGTGGAGGCCACTGGAAATAGTTTAAATTTAGACCGTTTGAAAATAAAGTTTATTTTATTTTTTATTTCTTTTTATAATACGCCTCCCTTCCCTACATAACATGGAAGCGACCCACTCACGCAGAGTTTTAGCAATTGCAATATCTTTCCAGTCCCCACAGACTCGTCAGCATTTAATTCCATTAGAGAGCCCTGCGCTCACTTTATACTGAAACATTTTAAGTCTACTGCTCTACTATAGGATATCTGGGTACGATTAATGTGTCTCAAAATAACTAATGCGTTTTTCGTTACTTCATTTACTTAGTTCAATAACTATTAAGTTAACAATAAAAAACGAAGTTTAGTCACCTTGAATTTCGCTCGCTCGTTTCAGTTTTTTTAATTTCTATCCAAAATCTAGTTTTATCCCGTCTCGAACGTGCGCTGTGAAGTTATTTATGTTGTGACATCATGTTTTACTAACGTTAACGATACATTGGATAGCAATATGTGATTACTACAAAATAAACGGTTGAGTCATATCCAATATCCAATCTGTATGCTATTTTTTCTATTCTTGCTGTTGCATAAAAAATATGTTCCCACAAACCAAAAATATTCACGTTGTATGTAGTATGTAGTATGTAGGTAACTATTTCTACTACTACCCCATGAAACTATTAAGGATAATAACAGAGCGTTGCTTCCGTGGATTGATTGGTAACGTGTAGTCAAAAAAATATCGCCCTTCGGATTAGTTGGTGTACCGAAATAAAATTACAACGGAAACATAAATGTGAAAATGAAGTCGTCCTTCAATAAGTGCTAAATCCTATGAAAATCAGACTTTTTATAACGATGTGATTAAAATATGTATAATTTATTTATTTACATAATTAATGTGAGCTTACGGAAAATCCTTTAATCCATACTCATATCACAAAGCGGATTTTTTTTTTTTGTAATTCAGAAACAACTGAACGGAATATAATTATGTGTTTACCGTTAGAAGGCCATTTTGTCCCCAAACGATATGGATTATATTTTATTCAAGTATTTGTAAAACAAGCCTTTGGCGTCAGTCTTTGTTAGATCTAAAAAAGGAAAATAAAAAAAAAAATATTATGTCGGAAATTAAAAAATTAAAAGATGATTTCCAATTATCACAATTAAAGACGAATGATTATTTCTTAGAAAAAAGTATTTTTGCTGTCAAACTAATCTTTTGTAGAAACTTTGCCCTTTACGGACAGCAATTTTGACGTTTTATAGGATATAATGCTATTAAAATTAAAATAAGCAAGGGAGTGAGCTTCCATGTATATTTAAGGTGCGAGGCTCATCATCATCATCATCATCATTAACGACCGATTAACGTCCACTGCTGGACATAAGTCTTTTGTAGGGAGTTCCAATGCTCACGGTCTTCCAGCGGCTCCCTGCGACTCGTCTGATGTCGTCTGTCCACCTAGTTGGGGGTCGACCAACGCTACGTTTACCGGTGCGTGGTCGCCATTCCAGCACCTTGGGACCCCAACGTCCATCGGTTCTCCGAGCTATGTGTCTAAGGTGCGAGGCTCATATTTTGAAAAATAACATTATATTGTTACTCTTAGTCAACTCTATCCCTAAATCCCTATAACTATTAAGGATCTGATCAATGGATCAATGGTTTTAAAATACATACATAAATTACTATATTTAAAGTTGGCAACGTAACTTGGCCTTTAGAATTTTTTTGATCGTCGAGGGCCAGGGTCCGGTTATGTCTATGGTATGGAGCCGCACATGTCTGTAATGAGGTTATTCCACGCGCCCTTGACACACTACAGCCGTGGATTTCTGTCAGTCTGCCCTTCTCCAAATCGATTAATTATATTATAGGTTAGAAATAAATACGAAACATTTTCGAACTCATAAATTTCATTTCAATCGTTTATACATAGATATTTTTGCCATGACAGATGTATTCATAGGCCGTTCTGATAAATTGGTGGAGCTATAAAGTTAATTTTTTTTTTCATCCACTACAAGTTAGCCCTTGACGGCAATCTCATCTGACGACAAGTGATGATGCAGTCTAAGATGGCGGCATTGTATTTGAATTAATTATATTATGTATTTGCTATTAGTAGACTTTAGAACGAATAATGAGCATTATTTATACAGTTAGTTAGTTAGTTAGCCCTTGACGGCTATCTCACCTGGTGGTGAGTGATAATGCAGTCTAAGATGGTAGCGGGCTAAACTGTTAGCGGTATGGTAAACCCATACTCTTCATTTCTACGCGACATTGTGCCGGAATGCTAAATCGCTTGGCGACCCGTCTTTGTACGTAGTGTGGTAACTAGCCACGGCCGAAGCATCCCTCCAGACCAGACTTGTACCAGGAATCGAACCCAACTTCATAATGCGAAAGAGCGCGCGCTGCGTCACGGAGGTCGTCTGACTATATTGGTGGGAATATTCTTGTAGGGTGCTAGATTATTTAATCTATTGAATGTCCATTTCTGACCTTTTTAATTGGAGGACAAAAAATAAGTATGGCAACACATAATTCTTCGATTAATTAGTAACAAGTATGATAGGTTTTGGGAACTAAAAATTTGCGAGAATTTTAAGGGACTTTAAACTTGTCATATTTCCTCTCTTTGTATAAACAGTAGTTTAAGACGCCTGATTGAACCAGAGTCGTTTATGCGGTAAAAAAAAATTAAAATATCACTTGTTTCAACGGTGAAGGAAAACATCGCGAGGAAACCTGCACGCCTGAGAGTTCTCCATAATGTTCTCAAAGGCGTGTGAAGTCTGCCAATCCGGCCAATTTTGGCCAGCGTGGTGGACTATGACCAAACCCTTCTCATATCGAGAGGAGCTCTGTAGTGAGCCGGAAATGGGTCGATCATGATGATTGATATTGTATACATGGCACATGGAAACATGCGAGTGGTACTTATTTATGACCATTCCTATTAATTCTATTGTTTATAATTTTTATGGTATGTGTAATAAACATGGTAAGCAATTAATTCTCGCATTGAAAAACTTTATGGTTTTGTTAATAACACCTACCCATAGTCCACCAAAGCACTGTATCATGAAAGTCATTAAAACGTAGGCGTTTATTGATGTTTAGTTCTTTAACTTACTGCGCGTTATTGAATCGTTAAACCCATACTAGGTACATACTTGCCAACTATCAATCGATGGTTCTTCTATGAATTCAGTGCCTGAGCCATTTCTTTGTATTTGTATATCGTGAAAGTCATTAAATTAACATGGAAAAATGAACAGTTGGTATTGTACATGAATAAGTAATGTTTAACTCCGTTACCCAATAGATGTATGTATGTCGGCGCAAAGAAGTTATTAACTTTATTAAGCGGCGCCAAAAACCTCAAGAATTCAATAATTACCCACATTTTAATTATTAATGATTTTGCTAACACAATTTAGACAGTGACAATCAACTTTGTACAAGCATGTTTTGTGCTATAAATACGGGCGGTCGATGCCTTTTGCGGATTCTCTCGCTCGAGACGTCGCACTGTTCGGACCTCTAAGTTATTATTGCAATAAAAGTGTAAACCGGCAAGTTGTGGTTTTAATTACTATGGGCGAAAGTAAACAAAATCGTGACGTCACCCTTACAAAAAACAACTCGGACGCCCTTGACGCGACATATATAATAGATAGAGAATTATAGAAATTGGGAACTGGCGGGATTTTAAAACGCACGCCTAAGTTTTCTTTTTTTATACACCACAAGTTAGCATCGGCATCTCACCTGATGGTAAGTGATGATGCGGGCTAAGATGGTAGCGGACTAACCTGTTAAGGTATGTTAAACCCATACTCCTAATTGGTTTCTACACGACATCGTGCCGGAACGCTAAATCGCTTGGCGACACGTCTTTGTCGGTAGGGTGGTAACTAGCCACGGCCGAAGCCTCCCACTAGACCAGACTCGAGCCGGGAATCGAACCCAGGACCTCCAACTTTAAAATGCAACAGCGCGCGCGCTGCGCCACGAGGTTTTCAAAAGTTGCCAATTAAACAACGGTTCCAAATTCCCGTATTATTGGTACGTGTATGTTTGCCACCTACCGAATTCCTGAAACAGTGTTTTTACGTGATTGCCTGAAAGCGATCGTGGTGATAAGGCTGCCTTATTGCCAAAAACGTTCATGGACATGTGGACGGCTGATGAGTGATAACTGCTGTTCTGATACGTCACTCGAAATACACAGCATGTACCCTTAGTATAAGATTTGTTTTCGAATATTGAAACACAATAACGTCGCAGTAAATTAAAACGTATCCAACCAGTTTTAAGGCTCAAATTCGTCCACACTTCCATAGCCAGCACAAGATTGTATAATAAAAATATGTAGTACGGAAATTGCGACTTTAATCCGAAATGATAAGGTCCATTTTACTTTGACGTTATAGTGTTTCGATACTCGAAAGCGACTCTACGATTGCGTGTTTGCAAAACTTATAGTAAGGGTACTGTTTTACTGTCGGTTTTTCATACACACACACACACAACAATACACAGCGTATTCGCCGGCGAAGACGAGGTCCCCGAAATCTGACGTCATCCGGACGTGGTTCTTATCCACGGTCACGGGGGCGCTCGGACTGATACACCAGTCCATCAAACCCTACAAGTCCCAACGTCACCCTAAGTCGAGGTCCGAGTCTCACAGGAGACGCCCTTAGGGGGACGTTCCCCAGATGACGAGCCCAAGTGCTCTTCTCTCAGTCTGAGCTTCATGCTCGCCAAAAACCCCCGATGACGAAGAATTAACTATTATGGTTATTTGCAACCGTCAATCCGAAACAACAATGTCGGTTTTTGTCTGATCATCGAAGGCACACAAACCTGATAAATAAAACTGGTCAATTCTTTGTTATGATACAAAGGCAACTAAAAGGCGTACGCAATGAGACACGAAACTCGATCGGGTAAATATGTTACCCGGCTTTATATAAGGTCTCTTGCACAAAATTATGAAACATGAGAAATAATAAAATACTTATGATACTCGTATACTGACTCACCGTAGTTATTTGAGGACAGGTAAATTTTAATATTATGATAGGTTGCTTACTGTTGGTTCGTTATATTAAGTTGAGAAATGATAGCAACTGAACCATTTAACATTGAATATCGCTTTTAGAACTTGGTTACACCAAGTTCTAAAAGCGATATTCAGTAATGGTCTATTTTTTTATTTTATTTATTTGGGACAGTAAACAATTGTATATTCAAATTCAAATTCAAAATAATCTTTATTCAAATAGTCCTTTAAAAGGCGTTTTTGACGCGTCAATGATTTACATAGTAGTGATTTGATGGTGATAACTATATTCGTAAACTTAAAACTAAAGCTATGAGGGTTCCAAACGTTATATTAAATACTAGTACCAAAATAAACGAACACATAATAACTATAAATAAATATACAATTAACAACACTGTCCACGACTTAAATGAAAATGACAATATAAATAATAGGACAAGTAAAATTCAAATTAAAACTAAAAGAAAAATGATTTTAACAAAATAAGTTCAATAACACACGAAATAACAGATTGTCATTACTGAAATTCGGGCCTAATTTTAAAATGTCAATTATGTATTTTTTGTATCTGCCTTCAGACAGAGCAAATCGACGACTTCGTCAAACATGTTATTGTACGTGTCCACCAGTCGACGTATGGGTGAACGGGCTCCAGCGTTGGTTTTACAGAGTTTGACCGCAAATAAGTTATAAGAACACACCTGTCGTCGATTAGCGTACCTAAGAACATTGAGGGAAATTTTATGAACCAGGTCGGAGCAATCATATTTGTTATGAAGCAGACCATGCAACACCATTCATCATCATCATGATCAGCCCATTATCGGCTCACTACAGAGCACGGGTCGCCTCTCAATATGAGAAGGGTTCGGCCATAGTCCACCACGCTGGCCATGTGCGGAATGGCAGACTTCACACGCCTTTGAGAACATTATGGAGAACTCTCAGGCGTGCAGGTTTCCTCACGATGTTTTCTTTCACAGTTGAAGCAAGTGATATTTTAATTGTTTAAAACGCACATAACTCCGAAAAGTTAGAGGTCCGGATTCGAACCGCCGACCTCTGATTGAGGCTGACGTCCTAACAACTAGGCTATCACCGCTTCACACCATTGCTTACAAATTGCAACCATCTAGGGTTATGTAGATACTAAACTTACTTTGTCAGAGTATTCAGCGACGTCCCTCATGGAACGCGGGTACCCGGACACGAGGTACGTCTTCGCAGTGGGCGACATCTTCATCTCCAGCATCAGCACCTCTGTCACCGTCTTGCTGGAGAGCGTGCCAAAGTCTTGCATATCTGGCAAAGTAGCAGACTCTTTACAAAATAAAAAACATGGTCAAGGGATAGACAGGGAGTTCTGCCATACCTCACACAAAAACAATTCATGTTTAATTACGTACAAACACAATATATGTTAAGGAAATATAAGTTTGGCGACATTCGGTGTTATCATCATGATCAACCAATACTCGGCTCACTACAGTGCACGGGTCTCCTCTTAATATGAGAAGGGTTTGGCCATAGTCCACCACGCTGGCCATGTGCGGATTGGCAGACTTCACGCGCCATTGAGAACGTTATGGAGAACTCTCAGACGTGCAGGTTTCCTCACGACGTTTTCCTTCACTGTTAAAGCAAGTGATATTTTAATTGCTTAAAAATGCACAAAACTCCGAAAAGTTATAGGTGCGTGCCCGAGTTCGAACCCCCAACCTCTGATTAGGAGGCTGACGTCCTAGCCACTAGGCTATCACAGCTTCGGTGGTATATGTCTAACTTACTTTTATTTAAGTCGACTTTGTTAGTTTTATGCCTTATAATAGTAGTAAACATACGCAATAAAATAAATATATATATATATATATATATATAAACACTACAAGTTAGCCATTGACCAAGATCTCACGTGTTGGGTAAGTGATGATGCAGCCTAAGATTGTTGCAGGCTATACAGCCATACTCCTAATTGGTTTCTAGGCGACATCGTGCTGGAATGCTAAATCGCTTGGCGACTCTATGTTTTTTAATTTAGAGACACGAAAATCGACAATTTTACATTTGCCTGCAGCTTACTTTCTGAAGCAGGGCATTGGCCGCACGGGAAATCAGCAGTTCTACGCAGACGAAGTCGCGGGCAACAGTTAGTATGACATAAAAGTGAAGTGACCAGCGCTCGTGCAAAGTCAATAGCAATGTCGCAGCAGTTGCGATCGATTTGTTGCATTATTCAGACGGCCAGTGTAAACATTACTCGACATACAAATGCAAGAAACTAGATCGCTGCTATTGCACTGTCAAGTGGTTTTCTTGGTATTGTATAAAAAAAATAGCTTTATTCATAAAAAAAAAAAAAATATCACTTGCTTCAACGGTGAAGGAAAACATCGTGAGGAAACCTGCACGCCTGAGAGTTCTCCATAACGTTCTCAAAGGCGTGTGAAGTCTGCCAATCCGCACATGGCCAGCGTGGTGGACTATAGCCAAACTCTTCTCATATTGAGAGGAGACCCGTGCTCTGTAGTGAGCCGGTAATGGGTTGATCATGATGATGATGATGATATAAACCAAGGAATCGTTCATATATTTTCCATTATTTCTATTCGTGAAGTGATGGTTATAACTACACTCGACAACTTAAACTAACACTTAACTAAAGCTAAGAGGGTTCAAATCGCGCTCATGTCTAAGAAGAAGCCAACAACAAACTTAGGCAGGTTTTTTTGTATCGCCATCTCACATTATCAATAATAATTTATAGTTAGGTACTATATGGAGATAGAGCAATTAACGATCAAGCTTTTATATCGTTTATATAATCCTTAATATCGTAATATAATAGTCGTATATCGATAGACATCTCCAAGATATCAATATATATGTCTATTAGGCATATTTATTGTTAAATAATATATCTTCTTAGTAGTATACTTTTATTATAATACTTTTAAATCGCGGGCCAACCTGTCACCGGATTTTAAGTGATTACGATTGCCCATAAACAGAGTGGCTACAGAAGAGCCACTGATGCGTTCCGGCTGAACCCAGTCTCCTAATCGGTCTGCGATATGTCTGCTAGGGAAACCAGACTCGAGTCGGGAATCGAACTTAGGACCTCTCGACTTCATATAACGAACTCCGTGGCACAGCGCGTGAGCTGTTGCATGTTAAAGTTGGAAGTACTTCGCCTAGTTACCACCCTACCGAGAAAGACGTGTCGCCAAGCGTTGTGGCATGATGTCGTGTAGAAACTTATTAAGGGCTAACTTGTGTGTATAAACAGACTATCTGTCGACAGAAAGATCGACAGTAGTATTTCGAAACGTAATTATAATGAGAATCATCATCATCATTATGATCAACCCATTAACGGCTCACTACAGAGCACGGGTCTCCTCTCAATATGAGAAGTGTTTGGCCATAGTCCACCACACTGGCCAGGTGTCGATTGGCAGACTTCACACGCCTTTGAGAACATTATCGAGAACTCTCAGGCGTGCCGGTTTCCTCACGATGTATTCCTTCACCGTTGAAGCAAGCGATATTTTTTTTTTTTTTAAACGCACATAACTTCGAAAAGTTAGAGGTGCGTGCCCGAATTCGAACCGCCGACCTCAGGATTAGGAGGCTGACGACCTAACCACTAGGCTATCACCGCTTCATAATGAGAATAATAATTTCAAATTCAAGTATTGTTAAGCACTCTTAAAACGGAAATCAGATGCTGCAAGAGAAAGAATCAGCAAAAACGTTACTGTTGCACTTACCTAATATCTATATATATATATAATATCTCTTTATTTTTCTATCTAGTGAAAGATCAAGCAGATTGGCCAGCTAAGCGAAAAACACTTATCAGGAAGTCTCCTTTCCGACCAGCACTCACCGTTCCCGATGGTGTACTGCTGCAGCAGGTCTGTCATGTTGACGTGGACGACGCCGCGTCTCTCGTTCGCCAGCGTGTCGCAATGGGTCACCTTACCGCTGCCCGGCCCGCCTGCGAAATTGCCTGTGCCAGTCAAACTTTACGCACTGCTCTCAAGAGTTTTCATCCATTCGTCACCCTTCTACGAGTGTATTCTCGACAACATCGAAATTCAAACACGAAAGACAAATCTAAGTATACTTAAGGCCTCAATTGCACATCAGCCTATGCGTAACAATTAAAATATTACTTTTTTTATTTTATTTTTGACTATCATAACATTGGACTCATTGAATATTAATTATAATTTATATTATTGTTATCAATATATATAATAAATATATATAAAAAACCAAAAGATATATAATAAACTTAAATAGATAAAAATAAATAAACCTACATATACATTACATAGATACATATTTGCACCGGGCGGAGGATTACACCCCGGCAGGGGAGACCAAACGGCCGGTGGTCAGGGCGACAGGTTGAGAAACCGCCGGACTATTCTAGCCGAGTCCAGCAAGACCGCTTTTTGCATCCTGGCTGCGAGCGAACTGCCACGGAACCCCAGTCGCCTCAGATATATATAATATATATCTGAGGCGACTGGGGGGGGGACTGTTTTATTTTTAACATTAGAATATGATGAATATGATGAATGTATAACAATTGTACTGTTTGCAATGCCCTGACCGGGTCTCATGTCTGTTAGATATGGAAGCAAAAAAATAAATAAATAAAATTGGTTAACTTTCGTTAATGAGGGTTAAATTTTTGTGTTCAGGGAGTCTGTTCTAAGAGATATACTAAAATAAAATTTCCACGTGAATATGATACAAAAGTGAAGTGACCAGTTATTATGCAAAGTCAATAGCAATATCGCAGCATCATTTTCATCCATTCGTCACCATTCTACGAGTGTATTCTCGACAACATCGAAACGTGATAACCTACTGCTATCATTACGCTGATGATATGCGATTTCAATGGCCTTCGAATTCTTCTGTACCTCAATATCATGATCACTAGTTAGTTTATGGATGCTCAATAACAGTTACTTATATGAAAAAAAATAATAATAAATCAGGAAATATAACACCAGGATAATAGGACGTTAAATGTTCATACAATTTACAACAATTGATGAAATAACATTATTATCAATGTTTTATTGCCTAAAATAGCTTAGATAAGTTAATGCGTTTTTAACCTAACTCTGAAAAGTCAATGGTTCGAACCGGTGACTACATTTCCAAACGGAGGCGAAAAGAACACTTATAATTTATATAAAACCCACTACCGTTTCTTAAATTCCAAACTGTGAGAAAATACACAGGCATAATACCTTTAAACCGAAATTGAGGAAATACTCTGATGGAATACCTACCCTTCGGGCATCCATATTCCCCACAACCTGTTATATGCACCTTAAAATTTACAGCGGTAAAAAAAACAGACGGATAAAATAAAAATAATTGTATTTCTGATGATATTAATAACAATACTAACATAGTTAATAAGGATAAAATGTTACTAACATACTAACAAATCTATGGACGCTTCCATGTCCGATAATAGGCCGAGAAATAATAATAATAGGCTTCTTTCGGGCTTCAATTAACTAAGGGGCACTTAGGTACTGATGATACAGATGCTGGAATATTTTTGGTATAATATTATTTTCCATGTAGTAAAACTCGAGTATGTTGCAATGCAACTTATCTGTATTTTTAGCGAAATTTAAGTATTTTTAAGGGCTTTAGCATCAACCGCGGTGACATGTAATGGACATGGACTGTTGTTTGAAGACACAACGCAGTCCGGTTTCGTACAATTCTGTAGAAGTGACACGGTAGACAAGCGAAGCAAAATGATGCATTGAGAACAGTAAAACTTTGGTAATAGATATTCAAATTTCAGTGCTCAAGTTAATGAACGTATCTAAATTTACTATGAATAAGGAAAGTAAAACTTTACTATATTTACAGAAGAGGATGAGTTACCCGAAATGAAGAAGACAGGAATAGGCCAGCTGGAACTAACTGGCTATGTCATTTCTTAGCTAATGTGCTTCTACTTCAATTTATCAGTCATTCTTCCGTTCGAAAACAGGAAACAACTACCCAAGATAAAGATGACGGAAATCGAAGGCAGTTCGAACTTAACGTGCCTGGAGTAGTTTTTCATACCCTCGTAAAGCTTTGTTAAAGAAGGTTAGTTACCCAAGATGATGTTGATGGGAATCGGGTGGCTTTAAGTAGTGGTTTAATACGGAGAACGTAATATAGAAAGAGAAGAGAACGGATTAATTGGAGTTGCCTTGGTGATTTTTCTTTTCTCTCGTTCGGCCTTTGTCTGTTCCAGAGAAGAACGGAGCAAACTTGACCGTTTAACTGGCGTTTTTTTGTAAAAAAATATTCTGCCATTCTCGCTTGTCTCATTTCATCTTAAACTCATTAATATCATAGTCTGTAAAGTCATTGTTTTGTTTAAGAGGAAGACTTGGAACTAATTTTAACTCTAACTTGACGTGACCCAGGTTTTGGGATGTGGCGCATGGAGAGCGTGACGCGGGATGGAGTAGTATTTCATGCGCTCTCTCATCTACCTTTGATACACTATTCTAGAGAATAAAAATATGAGGAAAATTGCATTTACCCATGATGAAGATGACGGGAACAGTGGGCGGCTCGAACTTGACGTGGCTGGAATTCTGCATTGGGAAGGCGGCACCGGATGGGGTGGTTGGCCATGCGCTGGATGGGCGACTCTGGTCATCTCCCTCCTCAAAATCTTCATTTTTTTGTTCTAGAAAGACAAAATTTCAAAAATATTATATTAGTACCTGCAAATTGTTATTGTAAAATGTTTGCCGTATATAATATGATTTCTAAAGTAATTTAAGACCCTAAAATACAAACACTTGAAGGAGATCTTAAACCATATTCTATTTCTTCTAATTCTATCAATTCTACTTCGTTTAAGCCTTCTTGAATTTTAGAATTTTATGGAATTTAATTTTAAAACCTTTTGCTTGGACGTAAGAACTATAGAGATCGGGATTTTATTTATTAAAAATTTGCAGCATTGATTCAACGAAAACGTCTAGATATCATTGAACCCATAGCAAAAGCAATATTTACAGTTTATAATTTAAGTTTCTTCTTCTTTCATTCTGTTTTGGAGAGATTGCTCTTAAATTGTTTTTAGTAAACTGTTTTTTTTTTTTTTTTTTTTTTCGGACTGTCTATTAGCTGTACAAACCCTATTGGTTGCCACAGCGTAACCGGGCTGTTTGGCGAGCTTTGGAAAGAAGCTCTGCCAGAAGAAATTTTGAGCCCTAGGGCTCGAAGAAACTATGGGAACGACTGCCTAAGGGCGCCTCCTTTGAGGCCGAACCTCGGCTTAGGCGACGTTTGGGATAACGGGGGGGTCGGACGGTGAGTGGTCCGTACGTCTCCGAGGCCGTGGATGGAGGCCACGTCCGGATGACGTAAGATAGCGGGGACCTCGTCTTCGCCGGCGAAGACGGTGTGCAGCGTATGATTGTGTGGTAGGTGGTACGAGTGTGTTGTCAGTAGTCATCTGATCGTCAGGGTCATGAAGGATATGTTTAGGTCTCCTCTTTCGGAGAGGAGCGCTTAGGTCGGGGGAGTAAAAAGAAGCCGCAACTACGAGAGGGTTGGGGTGTCGGATTGATTTCTCGAAATAGATTTTCGAGAGTTTCTTAAAGTGCTGAGCGATAGTGTCAAGTTCTAGGTCTCTGTGCAGATCTACGTTACGCACATACCAGGGACAGCCGGTTGCCGTGCGCATGAAACGATTCTGAATCGTTTGAAAGGTTTTATACGTGGGACGAAGCGCTATAGCGGCGCTCGCGTAAGACATGATTGGGCGGATGCAAGTTTTATATAATGTCACTTTGTGACGGAGAGGTAGCCTACTGCGTTTATTAATCATGAAGTAGAGTCTGTTAAGAACAAAACGGGCTTTCTGACTGACTCTACGTATGTGCGGCGAAAAGGACAGGCGACTATCAAAGGTTACACCTAGATATTTGACAGTGCGTTCCCATGGAATCACACGATTAAATAATATAAGGTCCTTTTTGTATCTGGGGTCAGGGCGGTTTAGCCCGGTAAAAAGAAGCGCTTTGCTCTTTTCCGGGTTAGCTTCTATCCTCCATTGGCGGAACCAAGCGCCTAAGCGCTTGATCGCTTTCTGAAGGCGGGCTACTATGTACGGTAGCGAACGACTGGTCGTGTAAAGAGCAGTGTCGTCCGCGTACTGGGCTAGCTCTACATAAGGGCTCTTGGGTATATCGCTCGTGTACAGCGTATAGAGGTAGGGCGCTAGAACTGAACCCTGGGGTACGCCGGCCTTTAGGGGTCTCCTAGACGACAGAGTGCCGTCTATTCGAAACCTAAAGGTGCGATCGGTTAAATAGTCTTTTAATAGGTATAAAAGCCTATCCGGGATACCCTGGGTTTGTAATTTATAAATGAGACCGGCGTGCCAGACTTTGTCGAAAGCCTTGGCTACGTCGAAGAATACGGCTCCTGTGAGGCGACCACGTTTCCAATCGTAAAGCCCTCGCGCCACGTGCTCCGTTAGGCGGTGCACTTGGTGGACGCTAGAATGTTTGGATCGAAAGCCAAATTGCTCGTCATTGATAAGCTTTTTAGCTTCGATGACGACTTTAAGTCGGGCGAGTATTATCCTCTCGTACACCTTTGCTAAGGAGTTGAGAAGACTTATAGGGCGGTAACTAGAGGGGAGGTTAGCGGGCTTACCAGGTTTTTTAATACCTATTACTATAGCCTCTTTCCACTCTGTGGGGAAAGAGCATCCTGCCAGCAGGGCGTTATATATCATTACCAGTAGGTACAGTAGCTGGGGAGGGATGCATTTAAGTGCCCTGTTTGTGATCACATCGGGACCGGGAGCTTTCTTAGAGTGCAGCCTATTGATAATCGACTGAACCTCTTCGCAAGTCGTGGGAGCTATGGGCTCGCTGTCTGGAGACAGTGGGCCTAGTGAGTCTATTTTATTGGTGACGATACCTACAAAGTTGGGATTTATAGAACTATCGCTCGGGGTGCACTGTGCTTCAAACGAGTCAGCGAGGCATTCGGCCTTATCCAGATCTTCGAAAGCGGGTGGAAGATTGGGTCGTAAGAGAGGGGGTGTGGCTGCAACGTGGTCAGCTTTGAGAGCTCTCGCTAGGCCATGGTACGCTGTATGGGATGGCGTGAGCTCTCCTAGCTTTCTGTCCCAGTAGTGGGCCCTCAGAGAGTCAAGGCGAGCCCTGAGCTCTCTTTGGATTTGCCAGAGTTTTCTCCGGTTATCGTCTGACGGACAGTCGGCATGTGCCCTAGCTTGGCTGTTCTTACGCGTCAGTATTTGTCGAACGTTGGCCGGCAATTCCCTACGACCGAAGTCGTTAGAAATTGTGCGGGAACAGTCGTTGACTGACTGACGAACGTGCCTGGTAAAGTGAGACGCTGCACGTTTAGCGTCCTCTACGGAGTCTATGGTGTCGGGGATTTCATTAAGGTGCACAGAGTCTAGTGTTTTAAGTCGGTCGGTTAAGTTTTTCCAATCTACTATTACTTTGGTCGGAGGGGGGGTGTCTACCGGGGGTCCTAGCTGGAGTAGGACGGGACGGTGGTCAGAGCTAAGCTCGTGTAGTACTTCTAAAGAGAACACATGAAGTGTGATATTCTTAAAAATAGCTATGTCCAGTATGTCGGGTCTGTCCAATGAGTTTTCATTGTACGGGTAACGCGTCGGTTCGTTGGGGGCTAAGATAGCAAAATCTATGTCATTACTTTGATACAATCGATTAAGTTGTCGACCATGTCCGTTAGTAACTCGGGAATTCCAGCACTCATGTTTGGCGTTGAAATCTCCGGCCAAGATGACGGAGTTGCCAAGAGCGAGCAGCGCACGAAAGTCGCTCTCTATGAAGTCTCTAATGGGAGAGAGGTATACTGATGCTAGGATGACCGACGGATGGCCGGTCATGCTAACTTGACAAATGGATGCTTCCATGTTATTTAGGTCGGGAGGGTCGAGAGGTATACAGTGAAGAGACCTCCTGAAATAAATTAATGTGCCACCCTTTGGGGCGTGTTCTCTATCATTACGTATTACATTGTAGTTCGCAATTTTAGGCGTATCGTTACTAGGTTTAAGGAAGGTCTCTTGCACTAGAAAGATATCTAATTGGTGTGCACAGGCAAATTCTCGTATTTCGTCGATCTGTTGGATAAGGCCGTTTGCGTTGAAAAACGCGATTCTGAGGGATCGGGGTTTGTTTCTACATGTAATTGGTGTACTACCCATTATGGTTTAGTTTGCGGATCGCCAATATAAGATCGGCGTGCTCGGAGCATGCAGTAAGTCTGCAGTAGTTGGGGTCGTTGAGCTTCTTCATGCAGAGAGTGAACTCAACTTCACCAAACGTGTCAATGACACTGATAATTGAGTTCAGTGACTTATTGCCTGACGCAGGGGTCGAACTGGTGGGCGCTTTAGGGGCGGGTGAGGCCACCACCGGCGGGGAGGCCTTAGGGGCTACGGGTGCTGCCGGCTTAGGCTGGGCTGGTTTGAACCACGCATTAACGGCCGGAGCCGGCGCGGGTACAAACTTTTCTTGGACAGGCTTGGTTTTCGCCTGTTTGCGAGCGGCTTGTTTGCCACCGCGTCTTTGTTTGCGCGGGGCCTTAGGACAACCGCGATAATTTGCGGGATGCCCCTCAGTCTGGCAGAGGACGCAACTCGGTTGTCCAACCGACTTGTCCTTGCGCTGACAGTCAGCGGTGCCGTGGTCGCCTAGGCACTTCACGCACCTAGGGCGGGCGTGGCAATTGCGGGCGCAATGGCCGTATAGTTGGCAGCGATGGCATTGGCCGATCGCGCCACGGTTGCGGGGCGTCTCAATGCGCAAGCCGGTTAGGCGGCACACCGAACGGATCCTAAATATAGATTTGCCTTGAGGGCAAAGGTCTAGAATTACGAGACAAAGCTCGTACGGGGTTTTAGACCGTGAGTTGTACATACGATGTACTTCCTTCACGGGGAGATCCTGGGACAGAAGGTCCTCCTTAATTCGCTCAGTTGTGAGCTCTACTGGGAGTCCACGAATGACTACTCTCAGGGTGCGCTCTTCCTCAAGAGTGTAGGAGTGGTATCCTACATTCTCCTGGCGGAGCAGGGCGGTAAGATGCCGGTGGTCCGTCGAGGTCGGACATTGGACTTTGATGCCAATGTTGGTAGAGCGGGCGTTGCTGAACTTAATGTTAGCAGTGTCAATAAGGGGAATCATGCGTTCCCAAGCAGATTTTTCCCTAATAAATAGGGAGGGCACCTTCTCTTTGCGCTCCTCGGACATAGGGGAGTCTTCCGACCCCTCATTGTCCTCGACGCGCGTCTGAGAAGACGGGGCGGGGGCAGCAGTGGCCGCGGGGGCCGTAGAGGCTATGATCCTCTTTGCGGGGTTGGAGGTGTTTTTAGCCTTAAGCTTGCGCTTTTGGCTTTTTGAGGCGACGGGCGTGAAGCCCACGTCGTCCTCGGCCTCCATGTCGGAGGAAGCGGGTGAAGCCGGGGCGCGAGGCGCTACGGTGCGCGGCGCCGGCTCGATCTCCGTGGCAGGTAGCCCGGAGGGGTCGGAGGGGAGGGGGTTTTCCGAGAACACCAGATGGGTGTCCCGGGTAGCGGGGGCGGGGGCGCCGGCCGTCATAAACCTTTTCAGGTAGTCCGGCTGGTTGCTAAGTAGGTCCTTTAAGAGGGCCTGCATGTCCACGTGGGGTGGCGCGGTGGCGGCCATAGTGGCCGCGGGTCTAAAACAGTGCCTCCCTGCCGAGGCAGGGAGGTGAGTACCTAAGGTGTGGCCCTAATGGGGCCTCGCCTGTAGGTGGCGAGGGTGTGTCGCTAAGCTAATTAATGCTAGTGTACTGGAATCCTAGACCCTAGAACTACACTGCACTAACACAACGGAGACACTGACACTGACACTGAACACAACACTCACTGTGCGAACTGACTGGTCGGAGCGCGTAACGAGACATCCGTTCGGGACGGACGTCGATCGAACACTCCAGAGTAGTAAACTGTGTGATTGTATTAACATAAAGAACTACATTAGACCAGTCCGCGTTCGTTAACTTCGTAGCTTTGGTTTTAAATTTCCGAATGTAATTATCACAATCAACTAACTACTATATCAGTAATTGGCGTTTACCCTTTAATTTGAAATTCATAAGTTCATGGGTTCGATTTCCGGTTTGATTCTAATCTGGTGGGAAGCCACGGCCGCATCTAGTTACCTCCGTAATGGCTAAGATATACCGCCAAGTGACTAGGCATCCGGTATGATGCATAGTAGAAACCGATTAGCAGGACGAGGTTAACCGAGTCCCTTGGTGCTTCAGATGTTCACGGGCGACAGTAATGTTAAGTGATAACATCAGTTGAACCGTTTGCTGGTTGCCCACGATGTAAATAAAAAATCTAATTTTAATATAATATGTAGAAGTGGTTGCTGCGAGGATTTGATGTTGTTAAATACTGAATAGAAGCAGGCGTTACTTGGCGGAAGTCCATGATAAACAATAAACAGCAAGTATAATTTGCTATATTCCGCCGACAACCGGGAGATTTGTATAATATAACATCACACAAAATCTTCGCAAACTTTTTTTACTTTTCGCGCTTGTGAAGTCAACATCTCCTGAGGATGATCCGGTGTCGGGTCGAAACGTGCGTAGAGGTTCTAGTGGAAGATTTTGTGTGGTGTTATATTATACAAATCTCCCGGTTGTCGGCGGAATATAGCAAATTATACTTGCTGTTTCTTGTTGTTAAATACCTTAAATAATTTCAAACTGCGTAAAAATTCACAAAACAACCTAAAGTTCCCCCAGAAGTTCATAAGCTAGGTTCCATTATTCATAACTTCCGCCTTGCTATTTATAAACGTTTTTGTTATAATAGTGGACCAGTAAGTCCGCCATTAACTTCCGGTTTCACGTTTTGTATACAAAACTCGATTAGTTTCATAAAAACTTGAATAAAGCGGTCATTCATCCGGTGATACGACGATTCTTATTTATGCTATGCTTGATTTATTGTAATCGGTGTTTTTTATACACTACAACTAAGCCCTTTACGGTTATCTCACATGGTGGTAAGTGGTAAGTTTATATACGTAATATAATATACATAATTACATACAAATTGTGAGTACATGTTACATTGTGACGACCTCCGTGGCGTAGTGCGTGCGCTGTCGCATTATAAAGTTGGAGGTCCTGGGTTCGATTCTCGGCTCGAGTCAGGTTTGGTGGGAGGTTCAGTCAGTCAGGTGTCAGGTTTCCTCATGATGACCGCTGACTTCACCGCTAAAGCAAGTAATATTTTAATTTCTAAAACACGCCCATAACTTCTAAAAGTAGTAGGTGCGTGCCCGGGTTCGAACAGCCGACCTCTGATTAGCAGGCTCACGTCCTAACCACTAGGCTATCACAGCTTGATTTAAGCACCACTAACTACAGAAAATCGAACACCTTTTCTGCCCGACCCGGAAATCGAACCCAGGAACTCGTGATACGTAGTTGAACATGTTAACCACCAGACAGCAATTTGAAATACGTTGTAGGAAATAAAAATGAAATCATGGCGCCCAACGTGGGACCTCGACTTACCAGTGTCTAAACAGATGCCCATATTCCATGAAGGTGAATGTTTTATCAAAAGTTGCCTACATACGAACTCAAAGTTTTTACGCTTAACGCTATGTTGGCACTTATCATCAAAATGTATCAAAAACAGTCCACACGTGGACAGTGGTCACACGTATTTAATTGTTCATCGATTGAAGGCCGCGACCTTCGCAACGGGCATACAAAACTAAACTCGTAGCACACGAAATAAAATAACAAATAAATGTATTAACTCATTTTCGTTTCTTTTAACTGATTAACTTCTCTTTCGTTATTCGAAAGTTGTGTCTACGTGAGAGCATTTCTGCCGGCGGCGGTCTGAATCGGGAGCGCATCGCGGGCGTCCGCTACGGTTTACACCTGACGCGCGACTGAACTACCCTCCTGGCGGTGGACGCCTTTTTTAAAACATTCCATCCCGCTCGCACGCATCCTTGAACGGACGCTTGAGGGGGATGGAGGATGCATTGAATAATTAAACCTACACCTCACTTAATGGATGCGTGTACATTTATAGTATAAATGCATGGTTCTTGCATTCAAACAAGTTTAAAAATACGGAACTGCTCGTTGAGCTTTTAGTAAGCTCTTTTATATTAAGATGCTTACCGTAGATAATTATATATTGTAACTCATAATGCACTAGTATCATCATCACGGCCTATTAGTACCCCACTCATTCCCCTTCTCATAGGAGATTTAACTGCAATACTCATACTCAAAATCGAAAATTTCAATTTGAATTTCTCTTATTCATGTTACCCTAGTACAGGCAACTATGAAAAGTTCATATAACATGTTTTTTTTGTAATCGTTAACTTACCTAACTTAACCTAAGAAAGATTATTCCAAACGGGCCCAGAAACCAAACAGAGACATTAATAAGTTAACAAAAAAAAAACTGTTTTGGGCTCAGTATCGATAGTAAAGCATCCTATAATTAAAATTTTCAAAATATATTTAATGTACAGAGTTCGTCCTGTTACAGTTTTATTATATTATAAATAATCCTTCAAAGAAGAGGCAATATCGGTTTTCGAACGGAATGTGAAAAACGGGCATGGCGGGAAGATTTAAAATGAGCGGGAACAAGGCTGCCGCCATCTGCCGCGGTTTTTGGAGTACGTCGTATAAGCGCGGTTGATTCGAATAAATTGATAATAATCAGTTATGTTACCTCGAAAAGTAGTTGTTTATTGTCAAAAACAATAAAGCTAGTTGTAAATGTTATCGCCGCGATTCTAAGAAGCCATGTATATATACATAAATAATGATGTACTTATTAATTAAACATATAGTTTACAAGTTGTTTGTAAGGGTTGTTATTAATCTGTATACGTACCAAAGAGTAAGAGTAAAACTTGACTAGAAAAGAGTACCTGAGAGAAAGGCGGGAGACTTCGTATATGGCGGGCGCGGTTTTTTTCACGCTTTTCTTGAATTAATGTTTGTTGGCTAATTTTGAAAAGGACTGGTGTTGGTTGTGTCGTGGACAGTTTTGGTGTCGTTTGTGTAGTGGCTAGTTTTCTGAATGGTTAACAGGTATTGATTTGGGAAAGGTTTGAGGTATCCGCGTCCGCAGAGTGCGAAGTTTCCCGCCATTTCTCCCTAAATGCTATAAACTTGACATTGGCTAATCTGTGCAAATCCATAAAAGAGAGAACTAATAAAATAATAAACTTGACATTGGCTAATCTGTGTACAGCCATAAAACGAAAAAAAAAAAACTTGACTATAATACTATTATTAATGTGTTAAGTCATCATGTCGTGCCGCCATGTTTCTGATCCCGCCAAAACGGTGGCCAGTGTTTGGTCCATGCACAAATAGCAATAACAATGGACGCCACGGGAACATTGTTAGAATTTAGTGATATTTTTGGGAGTAAGTTTTCAATGTAACTGGCGTATTTATCTAAGTTTCTACATAAATAAAGATCAAGTAGTTATTAATTTCACCCAGTTTCTAACATTCATTTTTATAATTTCCCGTTATAAATACACATTTGGCTAAAAAATTGAGCTTTTTTATAATGGTTTATCTTTGACGGTTTAGGGGATACAGTCTGCTAACAGTTTGACGAGATTTATAAAGCGCGCTCAGTCTTATGTCTGACTTATAAGACTTAGTAAAAAGGAGACACAGACGTGTCCAAAATCCGTCTTGTTTTAACACTAACTTTAGTTAATCAAAATTAACGACTAGACTTTTTATGTACGCTATAGACCTCAATCTATATATAATAGATGCAGTGATAGCCTGGTGGTTAGGGCGTCAGCCTCCTAATCAGAGGTCGGCGGTTCGAATCCGGGCACGCACCTCTAACTTTTCGGAGTTATGTGCGTTTTTAAAAATTAAAATATCACTTGCTTTAACGGTGAAGGAAAACATCGTGAGGAAACCTGCACGCCTGAGAGTTCTCCATAATGTTCTCAAAGGCGTGTTAAGTCTGCCAATCCGCACATGGCCAGCGTGGTGGACTATGGCCGAACCCTTCTCATATTGAGAGGAGACCCGTGCTCTGTAGTGAGCCGGTAATGGGTTGATCATGATGATGATGATAGACCTCAATCTTAGATTTAGGGATAGGATTATAATGTAGGTTTATTGAAGAGAACTAAGTAATAGGTAGTAAATTATAAGATGTTTACTTAAATGCTAAGTTAAAAACGATTAGGGTCACTTTCAGCCGGTAAACACCTTCGTGGCAATTGCATTATTTATTCAGGCATTGTGGACGTCGCTAACTTATCCGGCTCTCTTCTGGTATATGGAATTTTTTGAATAGTTTAGACCCCCCCCCATGTTACTTTTTTATCCACTACAAATAAGCCCTTGACAGCAATCTCACCTGATGGTAAGTGATGATGCAATCTTAGATGGTAGCGGGCTAACCTGCTAGGGGCATGGTAAACCCACACTCCTAATTGGTTTCTACGCGACATCGTGTCTGAACGCTAAATCGCTTGGCGACACGTCGTTGTCGGTAGGGTGGTAACTAGCCACGGCCGAAGCCTCCCACCAGACAGACTCGAGCCGGGAATCCAACCCAGGACCTCCAACTTTAAAATGCAACAGCTTACGCGCTGCGCAACGGAGGTTCAAAAACTTGTTTAGGTAACCATGTTTTGTTTACGGCTACGTTTGTTGTGGGCTTCTTAGACCTGGGTGCGTTTGGAACCCTCATAGTACTATATATACTTTACTTACTATGTATACTTTGGTTTTAAGTATACGAATGTAGTTATCACCATCCAATCACTACTATGCAAATTATTGACGCGTCAAAAGTGCCTTTTAATCCTTTAAATAAATTACTATTTGAATAAAGATTATTTGAAATTTAATTTAACGTAACCTTTTTCTGTAACATTAAAGTCACAATTATGTTGAATAAAGTATTTTAAAACCTTTGTTATTGTATCATATATTTTCATTTTATTTTTCGAATGGACACTTGCTGATAAGCATAGTTGTTGTTACTTCTTCATCGGAGGGCGTGAAGCTCAGCCTGAGAGAAGAGCACTTGGGCTCGACGACATCTGGGGAATGTCCCCCTAAAGGCTTCTCCTATGAGACTCGGATCTCGACTTAGGGTGACGCTGGGACTTGTAAGGTTTATTGGACTGGAGTATCAGAGCCCCCGTGACCGTGGATGAGACCTACATCCACGTCACGATGACGTCAAAATTAAAAAAAAAAAATTAATGAATTTGAATAATCCCCCTCCCGCCCTTGTAACGCACCGTTACGTTTTACAAGATGTGTCCTGGGTTCGATTCCCAGCTCGAGTCTGGTCTGGTGGGAGGTTTTATCCGCGATTAGTTACTGGCAAAGACAGCGCCAAGCGATGTTTCTTTTTCTAAATTTACAAGTCTGCCAGGCAGATATTAGTACTACTAACTGACAGGGATACAAAAAAGAAGCATACAAAGGCGGTTTTATCGCTGCTGCTATAAAACCGCCTTTGTATATTCCTAATGATACGTTTTTCTTGTTTATGTCCCTAAAATATGTGATGTTCAAATAAAGAGCATAAATAAAATAAAATTGTGTGTAAAGTTTATCGAACTTTAAAAAATAAATGTCTAAAATTTAACTTGTTCCTTTGAACTTTACCAGTTAGTGAGCGACAACTACTCTAATAACTAAACTAATACTAGCTAACGATAACTGATATGCTTAAAGAACTTACTAATTCTGAGAACGATATATGACCTCATAAAATATAGTACCTAACTACCCTAGTTTGTGCTATGACTAATCGATAAGTACATAGACGAAGTTATAAGTGCTAGTATTTAAGTCAACCGACAGACGGTCAATTATTTATTATTAATGTGTAAAAATGAACACCTTTCGCAATTTATAAGTCGGTCAAAGTTTCTTTACTTTTGTTTATTGAGAAACCTTCCTAATCCAAGTCAAATTTAAATTCATAATAATATTTATCGAAACTGTCCTGGCACTTTTGATACGTACATAACTGTTATTTAAATTGTAATGAGAAGATAAAGATAACTAAGTACATTAAACTGAAGCTATGAAAACTCCAAACGCACCCTGATGTAAGAAACTGTCAATAAATTTATATAGCAAGCAATTTATTTTTTGCTATCAATTTTTTTATATACCTACCTACATATTTTATATTTATTTATTATTAATATAAAAGGAATATAATTAATTATCCCATAAAGGCGCCGAAAAAACCAAAGAGGTTTGTCCTCGGTGCTAATCTGTAACTTAACAGCTTAAGACTAGAGGAACTGAGTGAGCATATTGGGAATGAAAAGAACATTTCCTAACTGAGTTAGACGGTCATCATAAGTGAGTCAACCGTCCAACTCAGCCAAAAAATATTCTTTTAATTTCTGTTTGACATTATTAATGTGGAATTAAAAATGTCAAACAGAACATTGGAACGCTGGAGGTAGTTCGTTCATGAATCGAGGAACCAAAAACGCGATCGTTCGCTCGCCGTACGTATTGTTAGCGCGCGTAATGTTAAAGCGGTTGGCCGCCATCGCCCGCGTCTGTACAGGATGTCCTTTTTTAATATCTTCTCATATACATGATATACATTTTTGCTATAATTTTTTTTTATATACCCACATATATATTATATACAAGTAAATATATAACTACATTGGTAAACCAAACCGACTACCGGATGTTATTCTTACCGTCGCCAATGAGAACAACATTGGTTGTTCTGCGTTGCCGGTTGAACCCATTATCAAAATCGGAACTAGAAAAGAGTATCTAAAATGGACATTTTTTATATACAAGTTAAGCCTTGACGGCAATCGCACCTGATGGTAAGTGATGATGCAGTCTAAGATGGTAGATGGCTAGCCTGTTAGGGGTAAGGTTACCTACCCATACAGGAGTATGTAAGTGGCCCAAGCTCCTACTGTGTTGGTCATTCTCCTTTCCGAATGTAGTTATCACAATCAACTAACTACTATACTTATTAGTAATTGGCGTTAAAGTTGCCTTTTATAGATTGATTGTAATGGTTTTTTTTTATACTCTACAAGTTAGCCCTTGACGGCTATCTCACCTGGTAGTAAGTGATGATGCTGTCTAGGATAGTAGCAGGCTAACCTGTTAGGAGTATAGTAAACCCACGCTCCTAATTGGCTCCATCGTGTCGGAACGCTAAATCGTTTAGCGACACGTCTTTGTCGGTAGGTTGGTGGTGGGAGGTAACTGATTATAAATTGCGCAAATACATACATCCCACATGCTCGCTATTCAAACCATAATCACCATATACCTACTGTTTTAAATTGTAATTTAAATAATTGAATAGCATTTATAATAAATTTACCATAATTATTATACTTTACAACTTCGTACTTCGATGGTCGAATAGTTAGCATGTACAACTATTTATGTTTACTTAATATTTTCTTATTGTATTTCATTTTATTTTATGTAATAAAGAAAAGTATTTATTCAAGTCTTTAACTGGCGTAATTATCTAAGTGTTTACATAAACGCCCCGAGATTAAAAACTCAATAATAAATAATTAACTAGCCACAGCTAAAGCCTCCCACCAGACCAGACTCGAGCCGGGAATCGAACCCAGGACCTCCAACTTTATAATCTAGCCATGGAAGTTATTTTGGAACAAGTTTTTCTAGCACCACGTTAATACGGCTTGCGTTAAAAGTTAACTCGTAGAATTAAAAAAAGAGTTAAGCGTATTCCCTTCATAAGAGTAGTTCACGTATACTCGCCAAGCCTAGCTAGCGCAAATGCTTGTTTACGTGATAAAGATAGGTAGGTACTTTTACTATTGCACACAAATTCGTTACATTTAAGTAATAATCATCATCATCATGATCAACCCATTGCCGGCTCACCACAGAGCACGGGTCTCCTCTCAATATGAGAAGGGTTTGGCCATAGTCCACCACGCTGGCCATGTGCGGATTGGCAGACTTCACACGCCTTTGACAATATTATAAACTCTCAGGCGTGCAGGTTTCCTCACGATGTTTTCCTTCACCGTTGAAGCAAGTGATATTTTAATTGCTTAAAAACGCACATAACTTTGAAAAGTTAGAGGTGCGTGCCCGGATTCGAACTACCGACCTCTGATTAGGATGCGGACGCCCGAACCACTAGGCCATCACAGCTACTACTAGGCCATCACAGCTACTACTAGGCCATCACAGCTACTAATAATATATTCTTTTAAAAAGCATTAGCAGCGAAGGCGGCCTTATTGCTAAAGCAATCTCTTCAAGGCAACTCTTGGGGAAAGTAGTCTAATATCGTAAAAAAAAGCGTTGCAATATAAACACTAAGCTGTGATAGCCTAGTGGTTAGGACGTCCGCCTCTTAATTAGAGTTCGGGGGTTCGAACATCTAACTTTTCGGAGTCATGTGGTTTTTAAGTAAATAAAATATCACTTGCTTCAACGGTGAAAGAAAAACATCGTGAGGAAACCTGCATGCCCCAGAGTTCTCCATAATGTTCCCAAAGGCGTGTGAAGGCTGCCAATCCGTACATGGCCAGCGTGGTGGACTATGGCCAAACCCTTCTCATATTGAGAGGAGATCCGTGCTCAGTAGTGAGCAGAGAATAGGTTAGGTTGATCACGATGATGTAATTTGTAAAATGTGGGTAGGTCACGAATAAAATCAAATCCATTGTAAATATATATTTAAAAAAAAAACTGTATATTATATTGCATTACAACTGGTGCTTGCAGAGATTCGGTATATATTCTTCGTAATGATATATCTTAGCAAATAAAATAACTAAGTACATAAAGGCATACAAAACAACTCATATAAAGGAGTTAGGTTAACCAATAGGTTAGGTAAGTACATAGTCAATTTACCAAGTGTTAGTAACAAAAAAGAAAATATTTCTAAACAAGTTTTAACACTTAATTATGTAGTAACAAAAATTCATAGTTATAGTGTCCTTGTATTTTTAATCCCACTACAAGTTAGTCCTTGAATATAAACTTGTCGCGGGTTATCGTTAGGGGTACCCTAAGGGGTATATCAGTTAAATTAAACCCAAACCTCATCGGTTCCTACTCGACGTCGTACGACGCTCGGACGCCGAATCGCTTAGAGACACACACACAGCAGTTATGGAGTAATATATCTGATACTGTCAGCATTTATTTTTTCGGACTGACTATTAGCTGTGCTAATCATATTGGTTACGACAGCGCAACCGGGATGTTTAGCTCTGCCAGAAGTTATTTTGAGCCCTAGGGCTCGAAGAAACCAATGAAACGTCTGCCTAAGTGCGCCTCCTGTGAGGCCGAACCTCGGCTTATGTGAGGGGTCCGTACGTCTCCGAGGCCGTGGATGGAGCGTATGATTGTGTGGTAGGTGGTACGAGTACGTTGTCAGTAGTCATCTGATCGTCAGGGTCATGAAGGATATGTTTAGGTTTACGTCGGGGAGTACTGTCAACAGCTTTCACCTTCCCTTATGCGTTTTACAACCAAACTTCTTTCAGTATATACGAGTATATTTACACATTTTAATGTTAACATATAAAGGTTTTTTCTTTCAGTCCACTGAAATATAATAACAGACTAGACCATTGGTTGTAGGAAGTTCATCTGAGCTCTTCATATGATATCGTCATTTATAACGTCAATTTTAATCTGTGGTACCAAAACGTCGTATAACCTTGAACCTGGATAAGGAGAAAGGTGGGAGACTTCGTATTCGGCGGGCGCGGGTTTTTACCGCTTTTCTTAAATTCATGTTTGTTGGCTAATTTTGAAAAGGACTGGTGTAGGTTGTGTCGTGGACAGTTTTGGTGTCGTTTGTGCAGTGGCTAGATTTGAATGGTTAACATGTATTAATTTGGGAAAGGTTTGAGGGAGCCGCGTCTGCCGAAGTTTCCCATACTCCTAATTGGTTTCTACACGACATCGTGCCGGAACGCTAAATCGCTTCGCGACACGTCTTAGTCGGTAACTAGCCATGGCCGAAGCCCCACCAGACCAGACTCGAGTCGAATCGAACCCAGGACCACCAACTTTATAATGCGACAGCGCACGCACTCAACTAGAGTTTTTACTCTATGTATTGAGAACGTTTTGAACTCAATACATTGAATTAAATTACCAAAGGCCTCACATATTACCATTTCTTACGGACAAAACAACGTTAAGTAGATATTTCATATTTCCCTTAGCTATACCCGTTCACTGTAATCATAATATGTCGAAAGATAAACTATACATAAAATAAATTGATTTTTATCCGTACCGAATATATAAAAATACAAAATTATGTATGTACAAAACCAGTGGCGTTTAGTAAGGCATTTTTATTTTCGGACTGTCTATTAGCTGTACTAACCCTATTGGTTGCCACGGCGTAACCGGGCTGTTTGGCGAGCTTCGGAAAGAAGCTCTGCCAGAAGAAATTTTGAGCCCTAGGGCTCGAAGAAACTAAGGGAACGTCTGCCTAAGGGCGCCTCCTTTGAGGCCGAATTAGGCAGGCTGTGGAGTTACTAATAATAATTGATAATTCATTAAATGTAAATTACCGATTTGAAACATATTACTTATTATTGCTTTGCAATGTCCATAGCAATAACAATTGATATGGTTCGATAAGAAATTGTAACATACTTTAAAACGTTGATTAATTAATTAATTAATTAAATTAAAATTAATAAAAACGAAAATACAACACAGGTCCGTTACGTGTGGGCAGTGCCTTTACGCCTATATGATGTACGCCACTGTAAATAACGCGGATACATAAAATATCAAAACAGTCAAAATGGAAGAACTTTGTCGCCTACTCATCTAATAAATGCATTCTAATATACAGATCAATGTGTTAAAATAATAACTAGGTACAATTTACTAATAATGAGTATGAATAAGTAACTATCTCTTGATTATTACAGTCTACATACCGACGGACACGCTTTTATTTTTTATATAATATTGTATATTGTGGGTAATTTGGCCCGCGCGTTTTCCCGTTTGTGCCATTTTTCCCGACAACCCTCAAATGCCCAACAATTTCTTAACATGTTGATTTCGTGTAGCAGACAAATAAACAATAAACAGCAAGTATAATTTGCTATTAGATTTGTATAATGAATGATGGTGATAACAAAAAAAAACCCGGTCTAAGAAGAAGCCTACAACAAACTTAGCCGGGGTTTTTTGTTATCACCATCTTCCACTAGAACCTCTAAGCACGTTTCGACCCGACACCGGATCATCCTCAGGAGATGTTGACTTCACAAGCGCGAAAAGTAAAGTCTTAAAGCTTTCCGGTGTCGGGTCGAAACGTGCGTAGAGGTTCTAGTGGAAGATTTTGTGTGGTGTTATATTATACAAATCTCCCGGTTGTCGGCGGAATATAGCAAATTATACTTGCTGTTTATTGTTTATCATGGACTTCCGCAAAATAACGCCTGCTTCTATTCATTAGCAGACAAATGTTTGTGAAGCCGCCGACTAACAAACTTATATAAAAAACGATAAAAAGGCTTGGATGTGAATTGCTCTATCTCTATAGGTACTATAATTTATTATTGACTATGTGAGATGGTGATAACCAAAAATAAAACCCGGCTAAGTTTGTTGTGGGCTTCTTAGACCGGGGCGCGTTTTGGAACCCTTATAGCTTTAGTTTTAAGTTTACGAATGTAGTTATCACCATTTAATCACTACTATGTAAATTAATGACGCGTCAAAAGTGCCTTTTAAAGGACATTTTTAATTTTAATACTATAACAAAAAAATCACCGGGCTATTTCGTCCGGGTGTTCTGAGTAGACTCCTTTAATAAGTCTTGCATGCTGACATAAAGTAACTTCCAAATATCGAATCATGAAAGTCGATCGAACATAAACCTTACTCGTTTTAAAGTCGCAAATTAAGAAGTTAGAAATTCACCTCTAAATCAATAAAAATAAGATCCATTTCACTCTGACTTGTTAGTTGTTCCGATACTCGGATACGGACCTACAACTGTCAGCATGCAAACCTTATGAGGGTGCTGTAGTATTACATAATAATAAAAATAGTTACTAATACAAAATAACTAATACATAATAAATTCAACATTATTATAATATAGGCCAATAATTAGGTACCTAAAGTTAACGTTACGTGCTAATTTAGTTCTTAACAAAACTTAAATTTGCGCTCACAGGTATTTTTCACATAGTTTTCTCGTGCATTTTGTCGAGTTTTAGAAATAATTTCTCGCATATTTCTGAACAAGCAAATACAAAAACGTAACATGAATAAAATCATAGACCCTACAAAGTCAGGCGTGTTAAATTAATAAACAGTTTTTTAATTGTGGTATAGATTAACATTTTACTACCAACACATAAAACACGTAAAAGTTATGGACACACAAAATGCCTTCTCAAGGTTAATTGACCTTTGACTTTTGACTTTGACGAGGCCTAACGGGATTTTGGTTTAGTTTTAGTATTTGTTAAAGCGAAATTATCACTATTAGAAATGAACGCCAGAAAAGCCAAATTACTCGTAAATGTGAAACGGATTTATTTCTTATATAATATAGATAAAGATGTCTTTTAATAATTTAACTACCAATTAGTGCCTAATATAATTAATTCACAACACACATAAGGGCCTTACTCACTACCCAACATTCTGTACAGCCAGCGTAGGTTGTGCGTGATGTTTTTTATTAGAATAATCATCATCTTAGTTACCTTACTATCCACACAGCATGACACAAGCATCCTGAAAGAAGCGACGGAATCAGAGCTTAGAGCCTTCGTGTTCATTTGCCATTAGTATATAGTATATAGTAGTATTAGTATATCATCATCATCATGATCAACCCATTGCCAGCTCATTACAGAGCAAGGGTTTTCTCTCAATATGAGAGAGGTTGAAGCCAGTGATATTTTAAAAACGCACATAACTCCGAAAAGTTAAAGGTGCGTGCCCGGGTTGAAACCCCCAACCTCTGATTAAGAGGCTCTAATCATTAGGCTATCACAGCTTCAGTATAAATTTATAGTATAGTAGTATATTATAGTTAGAAACGACTGCTCTCGGAGTCACGCGAGTGATTTTATCACGTTAAGTCGGCATGATGTTGGTTATTTAACGAGACGTACAATGTGTTGGATTGTGAACAAGGCCCTTAAAACATTCGTTTGGTCTTTTGATAAGAAATAATGTTATAAACACTTAGTAACATCCGATATAAATAAATAACATAAAGATAATATTGTTATTAGAACTTATAAAATAATGGAATGTTTCGCTACCACATATAAATACCACATAGGCTACTGTACAAATTATTCGCGTCCGTAAGTTGAACACATCGCATTTTCCTATACTGAGATTCCTATTTAGAACGTTATAAATAAACATATCCAGAGGATGCATTAGTATCAGAACAAACTTTTTTTATTTGTGTGTTGTTGCGTATTGGAAAATCCATAAAAAATTACAAGAAACATTAATTTATTTTCAATAGTACACCACACAGATCTACGCTCATTATATAACAAATGACTTCAGCGAACACCCAAAACAACCAGAAAAACAATTGTCAGTACAGAAAAATGCGCTACGTTAGGGACGTGTGTGCGATCAGCTTTACTTTAGAGGAATAAAAATTTCTATTCAATCAAAAGAAAATTAAACCATATTTATTGATTACTCAAAAAGATCTCACTTCGATTGTATTTTATCTCTTCTGACAAAAATACTTTTAATTTTTTTTAACTATCAAACCATAAAGCGGATTCATAGTTGTTTCAATTTTATTTGTCGTACATTCAACAGTTCTTTAGTCTATGGTTCGTTGTAAAACGTCGAATTTCGATTTGTATATAGCACTGATTATAGCATAGGTAATTTTAAGTCATCGTTAAATTCATTACTGGCATCTCAACAGATAGAATTTTCCTATATTGAAAACTCACCAGAACGTCATTCGGTTAGAAAGTTTGTTAACAATAGAAATTTCGATTTAACCAAAGTTAATTAGACTACTTTACCGAGTCAGTAGGATCTCATTTCGGTCGTATCTTCTCATAGAAATAAACTTGGGCGACACTGTTAGGTTCACGTAGCAGGATTTTTCTTTTGACGAACTTAAAATGTTCTAGGGCGAATTCGTACAGTTCATTCTCCATTTTCCACACATTCGACTGCTCTATGGTCTCTATGGTTCGCTGTGACGGGTTGATCTTCGAGCTGGTCTGTCTCAGGTGGGATTTGTTGCTGCTCAAGTAATGCTCGGTCGCTCCCTTGAAGAAACGGGGAAGAACTTGTTCGAGTACAGAGATGAAGTCGAGCATTTCCTCGGTGACTCCAACTAAAAGGTAGTTGTTAACAAGATTGTGTTTCGCTTGTTGTAAAGCCCACGCGCTGCCGGGTTTCCTGGAAAAAATAGAATCAGTCAAACATTAAAAATAATCCTATATTCCTATATCTTATATAATAAAACGGCTACACGGAATTGAATGAAATTTAGCATACATGTAGGCTTTGACAAGGAAAAGAACATAGGCTACCTTTTATCCCGATTCCTTAAGTAGTTCCCGAGGGAAAAATGAAAATTGTTTACGAGCTAAGCCACGGGCTGACAGCTTTGAAATTTGGTATGCATGTCACCTATGCCATGGAAAAGAACATGTATTTTCTATACCGATTTCTCAAATAGGATCATGGGAAGATTAAAAATTGTTAACGATCGATGCTTTATACCCAATTCTGAAGCTAGTAATAATTATTATAACTTGATGTATTAAAAATTGTGTTAATTAATTCAGAGTGCGGAGTGCGAGATTTCTTACTTATTCGGTCGCGTCAAAGTTAACATCAATTTGTATAGATCGCAAGGTCCGTTTTTATTTTTTAACACTGGGAAAAGCATTTACGCATCCCCACCAGCTTGTGCCGGCCGTATGTGGGACTCGCCCGCGGTCAGGTTGGCTGCAAGAATACCCACTAAAACTCAGCGATGCTCCTACGTGTCGCCTGGTAGCTGACAAGGGAACGCTCGCACTCGTCCAGAATATAGATAATTCTTTCGATTGTATAAAAATTGAAGATAACTTTCAAGCGACGCAGAAAATTGAAAATTGATTTATGTATGTTTATTTCTCTTTTCGCGGGTACTCCAAGATAAGTATGCAAAGACACAAACTGTGATTAATCCCAGCTGTAAGAAACAAATTATTTAATAAAGCCCATAAACTTATACGTTTGCACTTGCCCATTATATGTATTTATTTAATAAAGCCCAACAACTAATACGTTTGTACTTGCCCATGTTGTAGGCTCTAGTGAATGTACATTTTTTTGGGATTTTTAAAACGTTCACAAACATTTAAAAAAAAAATGCGTGCGTGTACTAGTGTACACACGTAAGAAGTGAAACTTCTTTATGGCCTTATTTTTCGAAAAATGATCTACATGCAACTTTCTAGAAATTGGTTAAATAAAGTTAAATTAGATAAAGTTTAAACAAAAGGATTTTATTATCATAGACATGAATACAAATAATACAATTATTTCACTTTATCTTTTTGCTACTAAGATTATTACAGCATTTCATTAATTGTAATAGAATTATTACTATCATTGTCATCGTCATTATATATTTTTGTAATTAATGGCTTATGGTAACTGAAATATGAAATATATAGTTTACATTCCACGAAATTTTTTGACCGAGTAAAAACTCCATCAATTGTAGTGCCAGATCTTGTTGTTGACGTTTGAGGACTGTTTTTCATGGATAAATTCAATTTATCTTTCAGAAATTCAACTAGCTTCAAAGATTTTTCCGATGCAAAATTGACATTAAAATCTCCACTTAAAATCATCGGTATTTTATAATTATTGTTACCGAGTAAAGAGGCACCTTCACTTGTGTACGGCAACAATGAATGGTGAAGAAAATTAATAATATCGTCCAACTTCTGATTAGGAGATATATACAGTGCAACAATCAAAATTTTCATCCCATTTTCCATTTGGCATTGAGCCATACATAAATCACCAACTGCTGATGCTAGTGACCCATGAAAGTCAGGACAAAAAACAGAAAAATCTATCGATGGAGTCACAACATTAACAACATCATTAGAATTAAGATATATTCCTACACCTCCTGCTCTCGTGCTCAGCCGTTTAAATTTTGCAATGCATTTGAAATTAGTGATGTTTACTTGACTGTCATTGTTCAGCCATGTTTCAGATAGAACTAAAACATTTGAATTTTTCACAATTGAATCATCCAGGTCATCTATATGAGCTCTAAGACTTTGACAATTGAAAAAAAGATGGCGCGTAACGGAAAAATGTGACGCGTAACCGAAAAATGTGACGGTAATTTTTTTTCCAACGCCGATAAAGAAGTTTCACTTCAAAAAAGAAAAAAGGTTAAAATAATGTTACCAGCACTCGGCAGCGTGGCCGCAGAAGAATGGAACCTGCAGCCACATGTTTACAGGGTCACAGTCCGGCTGGGCCTTCTCCACGCACTCGTCAAATGTCTGTCAAATTAAAATATTTTAGTAACAATTTTTTTTTATTCCACTACAAGATAGGCTTGGACAGCACTCAAAATAAACTATTCTAATAAAAAAAAATGTATTCCTACAGACTTTAGTAGTGAGTCTTTGACGGCACAGGTGATCTCACCTGGTGTGGGTGGTGGTAAGTAATGATGCCGTCTAAGATGGTAACAGATTAATCTTTTAGGGGTGCCGGAACGCTAAATCGTTAAGCGACACGTCTTTATCGTTAGGGTTGTAATTAGCCACGGCTGAACCCTCCTACCAGACCAAACTCGAGTTGGGAATCGAACCCAGGACCTCCGGACTCCAACTTTATAATGTTAAGTTGACTTTACCCCACTCCCTTGGGGACAAGTTAAGATTTAAATTGGGCTAAATAGGAGACATTTTTTTGGATTGTGAAAAAAATTCAAAATTCAAATTTTTATTTTTTTTTTTCTTAAGAAACGCCTTAGTAATATTTTTTTTCTTTTTCGGACTGTCTATTAGCTATACAAACCCTATTGGTTGCCACAGCGTAACCGGGCTGTTTGGCGAGCTTTGGAAAGAAGCTCTGCCAGAAGAAATTTTGAGCCCTAGGGCTCGAAGAAACTAAGGGAACGACTGCCTAAGGGCGCCTCCTTTGAGGCCGAACCTCGGCTTAGGCGACGTTTGGGATAACGGGGGGGTCGGACGGTAATTAGTAATAATAGTTATCTGTAGGAGAAGAAGAAACAAGTTATACCACTAGCAAAGGGTACAGGATATAAACTGAGTACAGCTAATCTTCTTAAAAATTCTTAATTATAATGAAATAGACATACCATTTTATCGCCATGCTTCTTTCTCACTAAGTGTGGTCGAAAGTTATCCCCGTGTCTCAGGAAGTAATAGTATGACACCAATCTGTCTAAGGGTTTCCTTATGAGGTTGATGAAAATTGGCTTCAACGTTGTTCCTAATCTGAAAAAATGTATTTTGTAGGTTAACTAGTGATCTAGACACTGCAATTCAATTGATTGCAATAGTTATGCGACATTGATAGCTGTTAGCTGGATGGGTGACCAACTTTAGAGTCCATCACCCAATCTCACTGTCTTAGTGTATTTTTATCTACTTGAAAATAAAGTTATGAAACTTTATTTCCACTAAGCTACATGAAATGGGGTTTATACGAGACTCGCTTACACTCTTTAAGCTTACAGACGCTTGTCATTGAAGTTTGAAATTGAAATTGAATTGATCTGTTACTCCGAGCTGGTGGCCCTGTTTTCCGAGATACAGTCTTAACTAGTTCGGAAAACAGGTGCATAATGGTAGTATACTATATTAGACAATTTAAGTTATACTACTTCTGTTGTAAAACATACATATTTTGCTGGAATAAATAAACTTTTTTTTCTTTTCTTCCCACACCATTTTTTTTCACATTTCACATTTCTCCCAGGTTCACAACTCATTACCATATTTTTATATGAAAACTTTAACAAAAAGGAAAGTTATTGAGCAAATCATAACTACAACATAAATTACTTAAATTTTCAAACAGAATTCTAAAATCCTAAACTGCAATTCAATTTTGTGCCAACATGCAAATATATTAGTTATATGTTGTTATTTAATTCTTAATCCTCTACAAGTCAGTCCCCCACAGAGGGAATAGCAATATCTATACTTGATTTATACATGACATCATTGGCCATGCAGCCTTTGTGGTAGGTAACTAGCCAGAAACAAGCCTCTCAGTACTCTGTCAGTATCTCCAACATTAAAATGCGGTAGCACACGCACTACACCACGGAGGTGGTTAGATTTTCCTTATACAACTTATTTATAAACTACATCAGATATGTATAAAACAAATTAATATGTATTTGTTGAGCTAATTAATATGTAATGTGAGATATGTGAAGCGGTGATAGCCCAGTGGTTAGGGCGTCAGCCACCTAAACAGAGGTTGGCGGTTTGAATCCGGGCATGCACCTCTAACTTTTCTGAGTTATGTGCTTTTTAAAAAAATTTAAATATTACTTGCTTCAACGGTGAAGGAAAACATCGTGAGGAAACCTGCACATCTAAGAGTTCTCCATAATGTTCTCAAAGGCGTGTGAAGTCTGCCGATCCGCACATGGCCAGCGTGGTGGACTATGGCCTAACCCTTCTCATATTAAGAGGAGACCCGTGCTCTGTAGTGAGCCGATAATGGGTTGATCATGATGATGTGAGATATGCCATGGCATTATCTAGATTTATTATAATTCTGTTAAATTTTAAAGTGTATGTTATTTAATGTGACACCTTGTGCGAATGTTGTTTTTGCTATCTGAACTTTTTTGAATTAAAACTTAGGTACTTTTGATACAAAAAAATCATGTCAAGTCACCATCAGTATTTCAAATTTATGAGCCACTTCAAATTATCATGCAAAAGTACATTACCCTGTCTGTAATAAGAATGGTACCACTTAAGTTTATTTATAGACTCACCTCTCAAAATTAAGAAACGCCATATGGCCGTGATATAAAGCCGGCTTCATCTCCCGCCATTTTGTCACATTTTGAGCAAACTTGTATTGATTATTGAGGGACATTACATGCATGTTTGCTGTTATATTGATATGCAGCACTTTAAAATGATTTTTCTTACACAAATCGTAGGCAACACCGACAAAACTTGTTGATCCAGTCTTAGGCACTCTGTTGTATATGACAACTAAATCATCATCATCATCTTTTTGTGTCCCTTTTGTGAAAAATTGCTGAGGATCTGAGTGCGACTGAGCTACTCTGTACTCTGAAACAAAACCTAAGGGATTAAATAGTATTGCCAATATAAATATTGTTTTTTATAAACACATAAGAGTAGCTAATACTAGCTGTCAAAATATAATTAAATAATTTAACTAAACAAAACAACCTTTCGGTGCAAAGCCCATATTTTAAAAATGATAATTATAAATTTAAACCTTTTAATTTAATCATTATTTTCAAGTTCCTTAAACATTTAGCTATAAATTCCAAACCGAATTTCTGAGCGTCTTACGTTAAGAAATGAGACGAGATTACTTGTATTAGTTGATGAGATTTATTATACTGAGCTTCTATATAAAAAAGCAACATAGCACAGCGATTTCTCTTACGACATTACAAATATGTATTTACGTCAAATACCAACCCAATTTGCGATAACTGTCCTCCAAGCGTGCTATTTCTGACTGGAAATATAGAACAACGGTCACAATAATACAGAAACTGGTTAAAAGCCATAGTTTGTGCACGTTCAACATGTTATATTGTGTACACTTTTACATACGAAACGCAGCCTACACTACGCTGATATTGGTACTGACATAATTTAAATATGAGTTCATTATAAATATAAACAATCCCACTACTTGGGACACCCACACTAGAAAATATACTAGTGGTTTTCTATCGAAGTCGCATTATAAAAGTCTATCGCCATGTCTAATGTCAATAGTCATACACAGATGTCAACGTCAAACTCATCGAGTTGCGACTTGTTATAGTGATGTAGAATTTGACCAAATAGATTTATTTCAGCTTTATCATTACATTTAAGCAAGTGAGAACTTTTATCCTACCTTTTCAGTTGTATCCAACATTTTCTCCTTCTCTTCGTCTTTGAACGCCTGTATACTAACCTAGTAGTAAGTATTAACTCTGTTTTCACAAAAAATCTGTTAAAATTTGGATAAGTTAGTTATTAAGGATCAAAATATTTGCTTTGTACACTAATATTGCTTAATTGACGAAGAACCATTGCTGAAACCAATTCATACAAATTTTTAACTAGCTAAAACTACGATCATTATTGAAATGAACAATTTTCTTCCAGGGTGACTTTTGGTAAAGTTGATACTGTTATTAAATGTTTAGTACGTATAATGACCTTTATCCACACTCTATAAAAAATATTAATAGCGTTTGGGCAAACAATCTCTATGAATCCTTGACTACATAGTTCTTCATTAACCATTCAACTAAAGTGGTCTGATCATCGCAATCATCATAACATTACAGACCAAAAAACATTAATTCTAGATAGATTATTTGTGTGCCTCTTAACAAATTTACGAAATATTCGCTTATTACAGCGTATTATCATTTTAATTTCTTATCGATAAAATAATAGTACATCTCTTTTCACAGTTACATTTGGTATTTGACAACCACGTTTAGTTTTTGCATGAGACATATTATTAAATCCAAACTGGTATGTAATTGCAAAAAATATATATATTAATTACAGTATATTAATACTTATTATATTTATAACGAGTACATAATAAAAACAGATCATACAAATATTAGTTTATAGGAAACCAGCTGTGCCACGCAATTCTATCCACGTTAATTTTAGAAAAAATCTACAAAGAGGTCGTACTATTTTATTGTTTTAAGAGCTATTTTAGGTTTATTATGCTATGATAATTAAGAATGGAACTATAGTGAAAGATATAATGAATGTTAATAGGAAACTATGGAGATTTAAGATATCCATATATAACAAATCATGACAAATTATATTGATCTTTTTCAAAATTAAATATTTGTACGTTTATACAATCATTTGAAAATATAACTTTATATTTAAAAAACTGTTTATCAAGTTCGTCATATGTATGTTATGTATTTTAACGTAACATTAACGCAAGCAACGTAACCCTTTATAAGAAATATTTTTGCAATGTTATTCATTATTTCGCAGCATCATTTCGTTTTGTTCTATAGCTTATAGCATTCATATTAGTATTAAATATCATTATATTTCTGCCAAATGGACACGCCTTCAGTATTTGATAGCAATTACAAAGTCCGTAAGTTTGGTATTAAATATGTGCAGGCGAAATTAAATGAGAAAAATTGTGCTAAATTTAGACAAAAGGAACGTCATAATATGAGGGACGTGTCTTGATGTGTGGTGGATTTACATTGATAACTTAGTGCTCTTTGTTGTATGATGCAGACTGCCTTACTTTTCATATACTGCTTCAATTTATTGAGAGACATTTTTTCGGGAAATATTTGAAAAAAAAAATTTTTTTTTAAATATATTATTTCGCGGGTATGAGCTGACGGGTCACCTGATATTAAGTGATTAACGTCACCCATGAACATCTGTTTTATTATAATATGTATTCTATGTTTGTCCATTATGTTATAAGGAGAAGTCATTGTTTTGGAACCAATAATTAGGTTGTGATGTTAAACTTAACAAATAAATATTTTTGCTATGGGCGTTATAGCTATCTATAATGCCCATAGCAAATTTTCATTTGATTTAAATGTAGCCAGTCATCGACCAAAGGAAGTCCTCACACGACCTAGCTCTTAAATGTGAATGAAACGTTACAAATCCAAGGTAATTTCATTATATGCTCGCCTATAACATTAAGCGTTTAGTTTTCGAGCGTGTCCTCAGTCTATCGAATCGCGTGGTCGCGGTGCGGACGCAAAAAATAGCCTGACATTAGAGTTCGCGCCACAATGTGGGTCAAACCGCCATCGCGGCCTATTTAATTCCGTTCGGCAATCGGTTCGGAAACAGACGTTTTGACGTTTATCGGTTTTAAAACAACGTTATGTTTACGCGATGTCGTTGATTTGGTAATTCTCAATTGGATTTTATCGACAAAACTATGGATATAATCTTCCACTGTTTATTTATTTTATTTATGTCGACGTATTTATTGGATTTTAAATATTTTATCGTATATGTATATTAATGTGGATAGTTATGGGCAAATTTGTGTTGTGCTAATTAAACTGTCCTCTAATAGAAGATCTACAAGTGAGCGCTGGGTTAAAAGGCTTACGGCTTTTTGAGTAATTAATTCTACAATATCTGCACAGAAAAATAATGAGTACTAACAAAAATTCATACTTTTTTAAACAGTGCTAGTAATTTATGCAAAAGTGTGTAATTTGTTGGATTTTTATGCCACAACATAGCACTGTTCTTGATAAAAATTGATTTGACAGGGAATGCTGGCATTCTGGAGACTTTTGTGATCCAAGCGAAATTTTGATTAAAGATAGAATTTCTATGATAATGCAATACTTTTTAGCCCAAAGAGTTAGTTAGTTTGGAGTTAGTTTAGTTTCGCGTGGGATTAAAAAAAATCGTTTGACACGTAGGCTTTTACTTCTGAATATTATTAAGTATCAGAGTGTCTATATGTAGAGATGAATAAATTGTCTAGAAAATTTTACGACCTACTGCTACACATAATCCGCCCATTGCTTGACTCCCAAGGCTTGATGATGGTTATTAAAAAAAAAAAAACATGACGAATTTAAGAGTCATAAGAAGCACACAAATATAAAATACAATTAGGAATATCAAACCGGAAAGCTTGCTAACTTGGCAGCTCAGTAAGTAGCACATGTTGAGAATCATCCCCCTAAGTATTGAACATGAGAAACGATGGGACATAGAGTGTTAAGGCACTACGGACTTGACTGTATTATATTATCTATGCAATCTTAACATTCTTAATTAGCAGGTAACTCATTCAAAATGTTTTAAACTATTTCATAAAACAATCTAACGGGTATGACTCTTTTTTTTTCTAAAGTAAATAAAACCTATTTTATAAAGGACTATACGTACGATAAAAAAAATGTTAACGAATTACTCTAACTAGGTATTTTTATAAAATTAAGTAGCACTGAGATTGCGAAAAAAAAAATAATGGATTTAACGTAAGCTGTGTGTTGTGCGTAACATAAAAAAAAATCATTTTAACGAATTACTTTAACTAGGTATATGTATAAAATTAAGTGGCACAGATTGCGAAAAAAAAACTATGTATTTTACGTTAGCTGTTTTTTGCTTTGTAAGCCAAGTAATGAAAACTAAACTAATTGGCATAAGATCGATATAAACGAGCCTAAAACATTCAAGCAAAGGTAATTAAATGCTTAATTTTAAGTTGATTTGATAAATGAAACGAATTCTAATTTAAATCTATTTTTCTATATATAATCTATCTAATTTTATTAAATTTTCTTGAGGGATGCGTATTTAATTATATTGTTTAACTAGTAGTAGGTACTCGAGTATTTCAGTAAAAAGATTTATTTATTCGTGAGCTTCAGAGAGTGATCATTTGCACTTAAAGGGATCACAATCGATAGCTACCGACAAAGACGTGTCGCCAAGCGATTTAGCGTTCCGGCACGATGTCACGTAGAAACCAAATAGGAGTATGGGTTTACCATACCTCTAACAGATCAGACCACTACCAACTTAGACTGCATCATCACTAAGTGAGATTGAATGATTGAATGAATGATTGAATGCATGAATGAATGAATGAATGAATTACTGATTGATTAAATGAATGAACGAATGAACGATTAAATGAATGAATGAACACCCTTATTGCACACCACAAAATAGGAAAAAAACAAAAAATACATAAAATAACAGAAACAGTACTATACAATTTGGCGGCCTTATTAACATAGTGATCTCTTCCAGGCAACCAAAGATATAAAGGTATAAGAGATTGCCGTCCAGGGCTAACTTATAAAGTGCTTTAGTGTATAAAATAAACAAATAGCTTGGTCGGTAACTTGTGACGAGTGTCTTCTCTGAAACATTGTTACTCAAACGATTGGGGAGACTGAAATAGAGCAATAATCATTCACTCCTATGCATCCCTAAAACGCTGGGAAATTTATTGTGACGCTGTCGTGGAATATTAGTTGACGTCAGAGCTGCTATTGGTAGAAACATATTGTTTATGAAATGCAATAATAAAGAGGATAGATATATGTCCACGAAATTACTTACTACTTGAGATTACGTACCTACTTGAGATGTGAAACGAAACTTTTTACGCGGCGACACCGATTATTTACAATCATCATCATCATCATGATCAACCCATTACCGGCTCACTACAGAGCACGGGTCTCCTCTCAATATGAGAAGGGTTTGGCCATGTGCGGATTGGCAGACTTCACACGCCTTTGAGAACATTATGGAGAACTCTCAGGCGTGCAGGTTTCCTCACGATGTTTTCCTTCACCGTTGAAGCAAGTGATATTTTAATTATTTAAAAACGCACATAACTCTGAAAAGTTAGATGTGCGTGCCCGGATTCGAACCGCCGACCTGTCACCGCTTCATACTACAATTACTTACAATAAATTGACGTAACTTAAACGTTTAGAAATGTTCACATAAAATAATCACTAATATTACTGACATGTTATATTAACAAGGAAATATTTCTATTTTCGCTTGTTTATATGTAATTAATCAAATCAAATCAAAACTATTTTATTCATGCAAACCCATTACAGGCATCTATGAGTCGTTCAAATATAATATATTTTTCATTATTTAATGTATGAGTTGTGATACACTCGCCAACTTAAAACTAAATCTAAGAGGGTTCCAATCGCGCCAATTACGTATGCAGCGCTCGGAAGACTATTAAAAAAAAGATTTATTTAACTTAATTACAATTTTTAATTAAGTTAAATAAATCATTTTTTTGTAAAGTAATTTCCTATATTCTAACTAGCCTAGTGTTCTTTCCGAAGTTAGGTAAAGAATTGTCATTATATGCTAATTTAGCTTATTAGGAAACATATATCGCGACCTCAATTGCTGTTTGGCTGCATTAGTGGGGTCGTGCAACGTCTGCAATCTTGATAGGGCTGCGATATGTAATTCGCCTAGGTCTAAGAAGAATCCCACAACAATCACAAAGGCAATAATCGATTATAAACTGAATCGGCTGAACCGATTTGTATAATTCATTGAATTTATATTTTGGTATATAGTTACTAAGGAATACAAAAATATTTATTGAATCATACTGTAGTCCTTTGTAAAAGTTGGATTTAAGGGGAGAAAACGTCACTCTTACATTTACCTACTTTTTGTGTAAAACTTACCGGGGCAAATGGGACTTTACAGGGTGAAAAATATTACATCTACCCCGGTAAACGGACAGTTACAATTTTTTCCCCATTTGCCCCTGTAACAGGGCAGAAGTAACGGGGTTAATGGGATAAACTCATTTAAAGAGAGTATTATAAGAGCTGTTTTAATACAATGTAACTTGTGCTATACCATGATTGTTTCTCCATGATCCAAGGTTGACTGGTGGAGAATGCTTTTAGCATAAAGTTCATCTTACGTACAAAAAAAAACTAGGTCTTGCATACGTTTCCTTTTAGGACGTATGTTGTAGGAGGCCTGATTCCAGTGGGACATATTAATATGGCGAGAATGATGGTGGTCGGCAAGGTCTTAGGTAACCTATTCAAAGGCCGACCATTAAAAACATGCAGCATTTTAAAGACCCTTGGCCCGTTTTCTAAAGAGAATAATCTCAACGTTAGACCCATATTATTCTAGGTCACATACCTAACCCGGATTCCAATTCCACAGTATTTTACTCTTTAATCTTCAAACTTATTAAAATATATACATACCACCATTAAATTACTACTATGTAAATTATAGACGCGTCAAAAGTGCCTTTTAAAGGACTATTTGAATAAAGATTATTAAAAAATGAATTTGAAAACATTTTAATTTATAAATAAATATAAATATAACATTTGACCAGAAAATATTTATTTTTGCAAAAGCTTTAAGCGGAAATTACTGTAAGCGATAAGACCGTGTTGCGCATTATTTTTAATTTGTTTGGTTATGATTAATACCTTTTTTCTCCTTTTCCTAGAACTTCAGGTACTTTTTTTACAAGCTTTCTTTTTTTTCTTTCTCTTTCAAGCATCTTTCCATCTTAAATTGTTTCTTAGTAGGTATATCTAGGTACCTACAAAAACACCAGCGCGTTCAAAGAAATAAAAAGAAATTTTCTTAATGGGTGTATGTTTCTATTAATTTCTATCATTAAAAATATATATATTTACTTCATATTCAATTCATAATTGCTTGCTTTTTTGCATAAAAAGACAAATTATAAAACAAAATAGAGTATCCCTACTAAGACACAACTTGAGGTAAGTAAACGAAAGCTTGCGAATGTTTCGTAATGAAACTTAGATCAACGTCGGTTCTGAATGAAGCTTTTTGGAGATTTCAGTGTACTGTGGACCGGCGGTACGGTTGCACGTTTATTTTTATTCCGTTTTAGCCGTCGCGAACGTTAAATAACGCGTACACAATACACAAACATAAATAATTATACTACGTCATACATAACATTGTAAATAAAATTAGAGAAAAATTGATATTAATAATAAGACTCAAAATATTTATCTAAGTGATTTATTAAGCAAGGAAGAACCTTCTTAATATAATCGATTAGAATTGACGCATAAAAAAAATGCAAATATCTATTTAAAACAATTAATTAATTCATTATTAATATTCGCATAAAACAAGACGATAACGAATTTTTATTAATAATCCTTTCGTTTGTTTGATCAAGTTAATTAACTAACTAGTAAATCAACGACCACGATAAATAAAGAAGACACCACAATTTATATATTTTCAATAATTAAAACAAATTTTTTTATCTGTTTACGAAAACGTATTAATAAAAAGGCATTAAAATAAAATAAATAAACCATGGAAGTGGACCGTATCCTCTACATTTTCGGAAGCTTCTCCCGCAAAAAGCAAGACCGCAGGAAATCACTGGAGCAATCAATCATCAAATCCATAAGTGCGGGGAACAGCCCTTTGAAAACTTCGAAAAACTCACGTCCCACGAGTCAAAACATATCCATAGCCCCTCGGACTTCGGCATACGGAGAGAGGAAGAGAGCTAGGGTTAAGGATTGGGAGTGTGGGATTTGTAGAAAGGAGTTGGTGGAGCCCAGGCTTTTGGGGTGTCTGCATAGCTTCTGCACGAGGTGTCTTCAGGGCTTGCACCAGGAGGGCGAAGCTGCTGTGTGGGAGGATGTCGATGGAGGTAAGGATAATTTTAAGTGAAAAAGCCAAAGCATACAAATAACAACGACAAGACGACAAGAGGTCTAGGCTCTGAATATGATTTTGTCCCATTCGGTGTCGAGACCCTTGGTCCTTGGGGTCCTAGCGCTATTGGTCTTTTTAGGGAAATAGCAAAAAGGTTAGTCGACATCACAGGAGACCGAAGAGCTGCCAGCTACCTCGGACAACGAATTAGTCTTGCAATCCAAAGGGGAAACGCTGCCAGTATCTTCGGAAACTTGCCTAAAGGGACTCCATTTAATAATATATTTTAATTATAGTTTTAGTTTTAGGTTCAATTTAAGGTTTATTTTAAGTTTTTAAGTGTTTATAATACAGTTACATTGTTTTAGTTGTTAATTATAATTGAATAAATTTACTTTTAACAATAATTGTAAAAAAAAATAATTAAGTGATATATGATTAAGATACACTTGTCATTTTACTAAGTTTTGATATATATTTCTCTCGTTGTGTTATGTTATTGGTGAGATCAATGAACTGCGGTCCTGGTTAAGATTTTTCTGCCAACACTTGTACAGTGCCAGCCCGGGGTATATGTAGAATTGTGTGCTTTCCAACACCTTAAACACGTTAAGTTATCGATCCCAGTAATTATCACATATCATCATCATCATCATGAACAACAAATTACCGGCTCACTACAGAGCACGGGTCTCCTCTCCATATGAGAAGGGTTTGGCCTTGGTCCACCACGTTGGCCATTAACATTATGGAGAACTCTCAGGCGTGCAGGTTTCCTCACGATGTTTTCCTTCACCGTTGAAGCAAGTGATATTTAAATTGTTTAAAAACGCACATAACTACGAAAAGTTAGAGTTGCGTGCCCTGATTCGAACCGCCCACCTCTGATTAGGAGGCTGAAGCCCTAACCACTAGGCTATCACAGCTTCTCGGTAGATACGTATACTACCGTATACTACCTATATCTGAAGTAGGTATACTTGACTTAGCCACTGTTAAACTTAATATGAAATTGTGTTATTTCCATTTAATTTTTGCAAGTGATATTTTAATTGAAAAAAAAAAATAACAATCACATACATAAAGTCTGCTAACTAGCGCGCAGCGTTTTGGGTATATTCTCTTAGATGATAAAAATTTTCTCATCTAGATTCCCATGTAAAAATGCTGTCTTAATATCGAATTGCCTTAATTTCTAATTCTTCTGAGCTGCTATCGATAAAATAATTCTAATAATAACTGTTCACCACTGGACTATAGATTTCCTCATAGCCCACTTTATATTTCTGTTGAAAACCTCTGACTACTAATCTAGCTTTATATTTTAACTCTCTCTCCTATGAGAGAAGAGGAATGTTGCGATTATAATGCTACAAGCATAAGCGAGGTTTTACTAAAATGCTTGTAACAAAATTTTCACGTCTAAACGCAGCCAAATCAAAAAATCTTATAAAATAATGCAAATGCATCAGTATTTCATATTACGAAAGCAATAAAATAACGCTAAAACCCTTTATTATGGTGGTCTGTTTATTTTTTCGGCATCTGGTGGAGCTATTAACCTCGCTAAGTAGCTGTTAATAGATCGATAAGAATGTGTGGTTTACTGTGCTGTCCACAGTAAACAAAGATCATATACCTACTCACTTTACTTCGGCAGAATGTGTTTTTGACGACCTCCGTGACGCAGCGCGCGCGCAGCCACATCATAAAATTAGAGGTCCTGGGTTCGATTCCCGGCTCGAGTCTGAACTGGTGGGAGGCTTCGGCCGTGGCTAGTTACCACCTTACCGACAAAGACGTGTCGCAAAGCGATTTAGCGTTCCGGCACGATTTCGTGTACAAATCAATTAGGAGTTATGGGTGTACCATACCCCTAACAGGTTAGCCCGTTACCATCTTAGACTGCATCATCACTCACCTTCAGGTGAGATTGCCGTCAAGGATTAATTAGTAGTGGATAAAAAAAAACCGTGTCGAATAGAGTGTTCTTTACGCTTCGCCTGGGTTTCAAGAGATATTGGTTAGTAGCCCTACAAAATCAGGTGATTTTATTTATGGCCATCTGAACAAATTACAATGAACTGTAAAATGAAAAACAAGACGATATAGAAAATTACCTGGGCAGTGTTGGAGTGAACAGGATACCTCAGACTTCGTAAGGGTTTCTGGGAAACCTGATTAATGTCCTTGAAATGTACAATTTCTGTTATTTAACAATCATATCAGATCACAATTAACTTTGGATTAATCTTAACTAACCACTATTGTTATATCTGTGACAACAAATTGTGAAGTTCATTGATAGCAGATGCAAAGCTTTTAAGTGCTGTGTGATAATATCATACAATATTTCCGAATGACAACATAATTAAAGAATTATTACTGTTAAGTCTTACAATTTATTATTTTATTAAAGTGTTTTAACTCACACTTGGGGTAAACATCAAATTTTGAAGCAGGGGTTACTTTTCGGAAGACCATGGTGTTGCTTACCAAGCAATGGTACTCGTACAGTGTGACGTCGTAATCTCCAAAACATGGCATTAAGAGGATATTCTGGAAGATCTGAATGATGTGCAAATTTTCCTGTTTTTGCATGGATTACAGCATAATGAAGCGGTGATAGCCTAGTGGTTAGGGCGTTAGCCCGAGCCCGCTTCGAATCCAAGCACGCACCTCTAACTTCCGTGTTATGTGCGTTTTAAAATATCACTTGCTTCAACGGTTAAGAAAACATCGTGAGGAAACCTGCATGCCTAAGAGTTCTCCATAATGTTCTCAAAGGCGTGGTGAACTCTGGTGAACAGCGTGCTCTGTAGTGAGCCGGTAATGGGTTGATCATAATGATGATGATGATGACAGCATAATGTTCATACAGTTTATTGTTCGTTGTATAACATCAAATTTATTAAATTACATAATATAATACACAAACGGGATCACAGTAATCCATCATGCATTACATATATTCATTCAAAATTATTGATACATAAACATCTGCCGTTTATTATTATCTGGATGTGTCATAACTACAAGTCCGGATACTTGGATGGACAATCGGAGATTTTTTTGGCAGCGTATCGCACGTTTTTATGTTGCGTAAACTTATTTTAGGTGAGGTTGGATCAATGACTAATGACCTTCTGAAAACAAACCTAGACATAAAAAGTCTTCTTTAAATAGAAATTAGACTAGAAGCTATGATAGCCTAGTGGTAAGGACGTCAGCCTCCTAATCATAGGTCGGGGTTTCGAACCCGCCTTTTTGGAGTTATGTGCGTTTTTAAGCAATTAAAATATCACTTGCTTCAACGGTGAAAACATCGTGAGAAATACCTGCATGCCTGATAGTTCTCCATAATATTCTCAAAGGCGTGTCAAGTCTGCCAATCCGCACATGGCCAGCGTGGTGGACTATAGCCAAACCCTTCTCATACAGAAGAGACCCGTGCTCTCTAGTGAGCCGAGAATGGGTTGATCATGAGGATGATGAAATAGATATTTAAATATATTCTATTTTGGCACATATAAGTATAGCTTGAGCGGTGATAGCCTAGTGGTTAAGATTTCGGCTTTGACGGGTGATGTGCATTTTAATTTAAACATTTTAAAGGTTAGGGCTTGCATTTTTAGTATAAAGTACTCAGGCCGAGATTGGCAAGTAGTTGTGGGTTCATATTCGGCCGGTTAAGAAACAATTTCATATGCATTCAAATTTATAAATTTGATATTTCCTCCAAACGTATACACTAGTTAATAACATATTGAATTTCTAGTGCTATAGTTATTTCGAATTTCGTAACAACGTCTCTATACTCCAAGAACTCGCATTACAAAACTACTTTCGTCGTTAGTACAAACTCGCATTTTAAAATTCCTCGGACACGCCTTCATTCCAGTGACTCCATAGAACGTCTTGTCTTCAGAACAAGGTGGAGGGCACTAGAGGGCGAGGAAGTTCACCCATGCTAAGAACCGATCAGATAAAGTCTGCTGTGGGTGGTCCTTTGCAAGAGTGCACCAGAGTGGCTTTCGGCCAGCAGAGGGAAGTGGCGAATGCTCGTGAGGCGTATAACATCTGACCTCAAAGACATTGCTTCATGATGACCACACCCGCTCTGCCAAGAGTGTGACGACGCAGAAAAAGAGAATTATACTTTGATTATTAGTATATTCTTATTAGAATATGTACAAGTATGTCAAGTATAGGTAAATCTTTGTAAAAGGACAATTATACTATGATTATTAGTATATTCTTATTAGAATATGTACTACTATGTCAAGTATAGGCAAATCTTTGCAAAAGGACAATTATACCTTGATTATTAGTATATTCTTATTAGAATATGTACTAGTATGTCAAGTATAGGTAAATCTTTGTAAAAGGACAATTATACTATGATTATTAGTATAGTCTTATTAGAATATGTACTACTATGTCAAGTATAGGCAAATCTTTGCAAAAGGACAATTATACCTTGATTATTAGTATATTCTTATTAGAATATGTACTACTATGTCAAGTATAGGCAAATCTTTGCAAAAGGACAATTATACCTTGATTATTAGTATATTCTTATTAGAATATGTACAAGTATGTCAAGTATAGGCAAATCTTTGCAAAAGGACAATTATACCTTGATTATTAGTATATTCTTATTAGAATATGTACTAGTATGTCAAGTATAGGTAAATCTTTGTAAAAAGACAATTATACTTTGATTATTAGTATATTCTTATTAGAATATGTATTAGTATGTCAAGTGTAGGTAAATCTTTGTAAAAAGACAATTATGCGTTGATTATTAGTATATTCTTATTAGAATATGTACTAGTATGTCAAGTATAGGTAAATCTTTGTAAAAAGACAATTATGCGTTGATTATTAGTATATTCTTATTAGAATATGTACTAGTATGTCAAGTATAGGCAAATCTTTGTAAAAAGACAATTATGCGTTGATTATTAGTATATTCTTATTAGAATATGTATTAGTATTTCAAGTATAGGCAAATCTTTGTAAAAAGACAATTATGCGTTGATTATTAGTATATTCTTATTAGAATATGTACTAGTATGTCAAGTATAGGTAAATCTTTGTAAAAAGACGATTATACTTTGATTATTAGTATATTCTTATTAGAATATGTACTAGTATGTCAAGTGTAGGTAAATCTTTGTAAAAAGACAATTATACTTTGATTATTAGTATATTCTTATTAGAATATGTACTAGTATGTCAAGTGTAGGTAAATCTTTGTAAAAAGACGATTATACTTTGATTATTAGTATATTCTTATTAGAATATGTACTAGTATGTCAAGTGTAGGTAAATCTTTGTAAAAAGACAATTATACTTTGATTATTAGTATATTCTTATTAGAATATGTACTAGTATGTCAAGTATATGTAAATCTTTGTAAAAAGACATTTATACTATGATTATTAGTATATTCTTATTAGAATATGTACTAGTATGTCAAGTGTAGGTAAATCTTTGTAAAAAGACAATTATACTTTGATTATTAGTATATTCTTATTAGAATATGTACTAGTATGTCAAGTATAGGTAAATCTTTGTAAAAAGACAATTATACTTTGATTATTAGTATATTCTTATTAGAATATGTACTAGTATGTCAAGTATAGGTAAATCTTTGTAAAAAGACAATTATACTTTGATTATTAGTATATTCTTATTAGAATATGTACTAGTATGTCAAGTATAGGTAAATCTTTGTAAAAAGACAATTATACTTTGATTATTAGTATATTCTTATTAGAATATGTACTAGTATGTCAAGTATAGGTAAATCTTTGTAAAAAGACAATTATACTTTGATTATTAGTATATTCTTATTAGAATATGTACTAGTATGTCAAGTATAGGTAAATCTTTGTAAAAAGACAATTATACTTTGATTATTAGTATATTCTTATTAGAATATGTACTAGTATGTCAAGTGTAGGTAAATCTTTGTAAAAATATAGGTTAAGAAGCCACACAGTGGCAAGGCCAGGCCTTATTGCAACTAATTGAATTATTTCGGATTCGCTATGGTCACTCGGCACAGCTGATTTGTCGGTGTGTCATAATAATTGTATTTGAATTAATTATGTTATATAGTTGCTATTAGTAGGCTTTAGAACGAATGATGAGCATTTTTTTATATACTACAAGTTAGCCCTCGACGGCTATCTTACCCGGTGGTAAGTGATAATACTGTCTAGGATGGTAGCAGGCTAACCTGTTAGGAGTTTGGTAAACCCACGCTCCTAATTAGTTTTTACGCGACATCGTGCCGGAACGCTAAATCGCTTGGCGACTTTGTCGGTAGGGTGGTAACAAGCCACGGCCGAAGCCTCCCACCGGACCAGACTCAAGCCGGGAATCGAACCCAGTACCTCCAAATTTATAATGCGACAGCGCGCGCACTGCGCCACGGAGGCCGTCAAAATGCATGCAAGCTTGAAGGCTTGTATGCATTTTATAGATGCATAAAAGCAGTGCATATCGCTGCAGCCTCTAAAGTAATTTCATAATCAAAATGAAATCAAATCAAAAATAGTGTTTTCATGTAAACCTATTGCAGACCTCTGTAAAGCGTTCATATACAACATTCTATATTTTTTACCATTTTAGTTTGACAGAAACCATCAAGAAAGTTGAAAGAAGGTGTGGAGCAGTAGAGAAAAATCACCTAGGTACCTACCTACTAGGTACTTACTAAATTACTAACACAGCATCTTTGTCACCGGATCATTACCCGTCAATTAGTTAGTGAAATATAACAGATTTGTGATAGTAAATAAATAGAAGGGAATAATAACAATGGCTAGTAAGCAAAACAATGCTACATATTTCGTCGTAGTTATATCGATCTAGCGTTTGTTTGTGCACCGCGGCGCGCCGGGTGGCAAGCCTATATTTAGAATACATTAGCTCGGATCCGGACAAGAACGACTTCAATGAGATGCTAAATAGGTAAAGGATTTTAATTAACATTTGAAATATGAGGACATGGGTGTCCTAACGGGAGAAATCAACGTAATATATTATGTTTTACGCATATAGTACTAACTTTGTATGTCTATCGATACGTAACAATCTTTGCTTCCTCGTTAGTATACCTACCTACGTATAGCTGAAGTAGGTATACTTGACTTAGCCACTATTAAACTTAATATGAAATTGTCTTTTATTTCCATTTAATTTTTATTTTTTGTTATTGTGCCATTGAAATAGACTGACTTGACTGACTGATTGAATGACTTCATTTTACAGGTTCAAAAATTTCCTTCCAGTCAGAACTAAAGTCATGCTTATTCAATCTCTCATACTACCTCTTCTTGACTATGGGGATGTGTGTTATTTAGATTTAAACACCGCTCTTCTAGGTAAATTAGAACGTCTACACAATTGTTGTATCCGTTTCATTTTCAACCTTCGTAAATTTGAGCATATTTCTCACTACCGATCGCAATTAAAATGTCTAAATTTGCGTGACCGGCGAAAATTAAGAACCTTATGTCTTCTTTTTAGGCATTCTTAATAAAGACTCCTCTTCTTCTTACTTAAAAACTCACTTTCATTACCTTCCTTCTCTTAGTCAGTCAGTCTTCGCTCTTCTTACAATTCAAAACAAGAAGAAGCCTACGACAAGCATTGCCGGGATTTTTCTTGTTATCACCATCTCAAATGGTCAATGATAAATTATAATTATCAATGAAGTTAGAGGAATTCACACCCAAGCTTTTTTATCGTTAATATAATCCTTAATCTCGTAATAGGAAATTTCTATAAACTTACGTTTTATGAATAGGTTGAAATTATTGATCAGACATCTTCAAGATTTCAATAGCTATTTGATATAAAATAAAATACAAATTCCTTTGAATGAGTTACTAATTTTGAGCAGCCTACTAAACGGTACTACCAGTTTACTTTTACTTCTTATGTTCAGTGCATTACAGATCATTTTTTTCTTAAATTTAGCAATAATTTTATGGGCATACACTAAATTTTTATATATTGGTTATACACTGTCATTTAATTCTTTAAATTTATCTCTTAATGACTCTATTATATTGAAAAGTATTATTAAGACTATTCAACATAACTTTGTTTCGCCGCTGTAAGGAAATAAAATAATCAAAGATATAAAACTGCTTTCGCAAATAAACCTAAAGGAATATCAAATAAACTTAACAGATACAAAACAGATATATGATAATTAAAGTAAAAGCAATGTTTAATGTTTATCCAAGAACAATTCATGGAAACGCAATGAACGTTCAAAGTAAATTTTTATTCGTTCACCGCTGCAGCGCGATCTGTTTGGGTAATGATTTCTTTGATATGACCTAGTTATTTATTTATATTGTTTAAATTGTTTATTAGTTTAACTGGTCGAGTTATTAAGAAAGCGATATAGTTTTTTGCAACGAGATCATAAAATACTTAGGTACCTAAGCGATTAGGAATTTCAATGTTAGAAAAAAAAAACAAATTATTCTAATAATAATAACTGTTTTTTTTTTTTCAATAATTGACATTATTTAAGTTAAGATAGTTAAAATTTTGTTGACCGTTAAGTAGATGGTAGGTTCTTGACAGAAAAGACCTCCGTTTCACGAACTCCGTGGCGCAGTGCGTGCGCTGCCTTATTATAAGGTTCTAGGTTCGCTTCTTGAGTCTGGTCTGATGGGGAGCTATGTCTTTGAAAGTGGCGATCTCCCCCGACCTAAGCACCCCTCTCCGAAATAGGAGACCTAAACATATCCTTCACGACCCTGACGATCAGATAACTACTGGCAACAAACTCGTACCACCTATCACACAATCATACGCTACACACCGTCTTCGCCGGCGAAGACGGGGTCCCCGCTATCTTACGTCGTCCGGATGTGGGCTCGATCCACGGGCTCGGAGACGTACGGACCATTCACCGTCCGACCCCCCCGTTATCACAAACGTCGCCTAAGCCGAGGTTCGGCCTCACAGGAGGCGCCCTTAGGCAGACGTTCCCTTAGTTTCTTCGATCCCTAGGGCTCAAAATTTCTTCTGACAGAGCTTCTTTCCGAAGCTCGCCAAACAGCCCGGTTACGCTGTCGCAACCAATAGGGTTAGCACAGATAATAGTCAGTCAGAAAAAAAAAATTTTTGATAGTGGTGGTATATAGTCAGGACTTTCCACGCGCCACAGAGGTCTTCAAAAATCTGGACCAACTAGGATTTTGGATGTCACAGCACACACGGTGTGATTCATAACCTTCCCGAGGCCGATCTATTTGCAGTATCTCCTCGTATATGTATATTCTATTTTAAGGGTGTAATGAGTAAGAGCACACGACGTTTCCGCCAGCGGAAATAGTGCTTAAGTTGCTAGGGTTGCCAATTTTCATGGAGTTTTTATTTATTACTTTCAATTTTTATTACTTATAGTGTATAAAAAATCACACCTTTAATAGAACAGGTAGAGAAGGATGTGAGGTAAATACCTAACACATTCAATCACCGAAGCGGTGATAGCCTAGTGGTTAGGGCGTCAGCCTCCTAATCAGAGATCGGCGGTTCGAATCCGGGCACGCACCTCTAACTTTTGGAGTTATGTGCGTTTTTTAAAATTAAAATATCACTTGCTTCAACGGTGAAGGAATACATCGCGAGGAAACCTGCGCGCCTGAGAGTTCTCCATAATGTTCTCAAAGGCGTTCTCATAACCTCTAATTAGGAGGCTGATGCCCTAACCACTAGGCTATCACCGCTATTCTATAGTTTCGCCATTTGTTTATATATAAACATATTTATGTATATATATAAACAAATGGCGAAACTATAGGATTTCCTTGCTGAATATGGAACGCTAAATGGCTGTTTAAGCTACAATATAATTCTTAATTCCAGGGTCTTTGCAGCACGACCCCGGCGGGTCGGCTTCCGGTGGGGGCTCTGCGGGCTCCGGTTACGAGAGTGATATCCGGAAGTCGGGCTCGGACACCAGCTTGGATAAGATCAATCTGTATGGCATCGTTACTAGAAAGGTAACTTACCTTAAGGGTTAGATGTAAACCCAAATTGCTATTTTACTTGTATGTTCGATCAAAGACATGTTTATTATCATTATTTTTTTCCATAATTGTGGATCACAAAATATTCTTTATTTATACACCACAAAATTTAAAAAAATTAATAAGAGAAACATAATCTACAAGAAGCAGGATACAAATGGAGGCCTTATCGCTTAGTAGCGATTTCTAACAGGCAACTTTAGGATGAGAAAATTTAAAAATAAAAATAAATCATGTGACGCAATGTATACGCAAAATAAGAATAACGACATACTAATACATAAACCAGATTACACACATAATACAATATAATAATAAATGTACTGATATATAGCTATAAAATAAAAAAGGAATAAAATAAATTAAATTAAAAGTCGTCATTATGGCAAGAGACAACTTTTGATCTAGTATTTAATGGAAAAAAATGGAAATAAAATTTCCTTTAGTACCCATACTAGAGAAGTAACGAGCTTATTAAAGTTTTGCTTATTCGCTAGGAATCATTAACTATTTATCGTACACAACAAATTTTAATATTCATGAACGCGTTTTTAATTTTAATTATGAAGACTCGAGCCCCTGGTTGAATTATGAGTTTACGGTAAAAAATTGCCATTTTTGCCGTAATACACATTGGAATTTGTATTAATACTGGTGTAGTTATCGAAATATTCATACTTTTAGGAACTAGGTGCGAACATTCTTATATACTTTAAATAAAATTCTTAACACAAATAAAATATTAACCTAGTTCTTTATTTTTAGACTGATTTTTTTATTAGAATCACAATACAGCGTGTCAATCCTTATATGGTTATTATGACTTGAATGATATGACAAAGAAGGTACTTTCACTTTTTTTTATCGTCATAGCAACTTGTTACTAAATACGGACAGATGCACGGAGATATGAGTAAACAGCATATGTACGAGTATATGACAAAAACCTACCACGTCATAATGATAATCTTATTAGGGAAGATTATTTTTCTAGATATCTGGAAAGAACTACCACTTCATCCTATGTCCAACGTGCGGGTCGGAGACGCAGCTGCCGCTAGGGGGCATAGCGGCATTGCCGCTGAACTATGTGCTGTTGCGGCGGATGGCCAATCGGGACGGCGGGAATGCTGTACTGTGTGATCTTTGCTGCATTGACAACAAGGTAAATATTCGCAAATTCCATTAAAGTTTGTATCAATTATTGCATAATAAGTTTTATAGTCATTATTTTTATTTTTTACAATTCAGATAATTAATTAAATGTAAATTAAATAAATAAAAAAAAAAATTGAGAGGTGTCAAGGGACACCCGGATCGAACGAAGTTCCTTTCGATTAATTAGTGAAGGAATTGTAATAAAATTTTATTTTATTTAAGTTATAATAATATTTTTTTTATTATTAACAAATATAATGTTATATAAACTTAATCAGTAGGCTCAATTTTGTACTCCATCAGCAATATCCGGAACTTGTGCAGAAACACTGTCAGGATTCATTATTATTTCCAGTATATGCTACCTCTCACGCCCGTGTGCAAAATAAATACATATAAAAACCAAAAGAGATATAATAAACTTAAATAGATAATAATAAATAAACTTACATATACATTACATAAATACATATTTGCACCGGGCGGAGGAATACGCCCCGGCAGGGGAGACCAAACGGCCGGGGGTCAGGGCGACAGGTTGAGAAACCGGCGGACTATCCTAGCCGAGTCCAGCAAGACCGCTTTTTGCATCCTGGCTGCGAGCGAACTGCCACGGAACCCCAGTCGCCTCAGATGGTGAGCGAGGCTGACTGGGATCAACCCATTCGCAGATATGACGATTGGGATGGTTTCAGCAGACTGCACATGCCACATGTCGGAAACCTCGTGAGCCAGATCGAGATACTTACGCTTTTTCTCCGTCTCAGCTCTCACGAGGTTTTCGTCATATGGAATGGTGATGTCCACCAAAAACACCCTCGACTGTGCCCGGTCCACCAACACGATGTCAGGCTTATTCGCGAGAATAGTCCTGTCCGTGATAATGGACCGGTCCCAATAGAGCCGGACTCCGTCGCGCTCGAGTACCGGCACCGGTGTGTACTGGTAATAGGGCAACCTCTCATCCAGGAGACCGTACTTCAGAGCAAGCTCTTGGTGAAGGATTTTGGCTGCTTGGTTGTGTCTGTGCAAATACTCAGTGTTGGCAAGCGCGGAACATCCCGAAAGCACATGCCTGAGTGACTCGCCGGGATGGCGACAGGCTCGACAGATGTCGTGAGTGCCATCCTTCAGAATATACTTTCGGTAGTTCCGCGTCTTAACCACCTGATCTTGTATCGCACAGACAAAACCTTCGGTTTCCCCAAAGAGGTCACCGAAGCGCAGCCACTGCACGGACGCTTTCTTATCCACGTGTGGCTCATTAAGAGCTTTAAAAAAGCGGCCGTGCAGTTCCTTCCCCTTCCATACGGCCTCCCGGTCAGAGGTGCTAAGTACCACCGGTTTCCGCCACTCGGCTTGGGCTAAGGATAGTGGAGTGAGTCCTTTATCACTTACTATGACCTCTCTATGCATAGGAGACTCCCTCATCGTCTCAAAGTAGGTTCTGAGGTTGGATATCTCCCGGTTATGCATGGTCTTGACGCTCAACACGCCTCGACCCCCACATTTCCGGGGGATATACAACCTCATTACAGACGATTTTGGGTGGTGCATGCGATAGAGAGTCATAGTCGTGCGGACTTTTCTGTCCAGGGCGTCAAGTTCGGTCTGAGTCCATCTGAGCACGCCAAAGGTGTACATGAGAACTGGCATAACCCAGCCGTTATAAGCTCGCACCTTATTGGCGCCCGACAAAAAACTTTTAAAGATTTTTGTCAGGCGGCCAAAAAAGGCCTCGCAAACAGACTGTTTCATGTCAGCCTCTTTCACCCCTAGGGACTGTGACATGCCCAGATACCGGTATGACTCAGCTTCAGAGAGGGTTCTAATGCTCGATGGCTCGAGATTAATCTCGGCCGAACGAGTAACCTGTCCCCTCTCCACATGCAGGACCGCACACTTGTCCAGCCCAAGCTCCATCCTGATGGAGTTGCTGAACTCAGTGGTGATATTCAGCAGCTCTTTCAGGCGGGTAGCATTTGGTGCCAGCAGTTTGAGGTCATCCATGTAGAGAAGGTGAGGCACTCTAGTCCCTCCTCTCCGAAACTGAAAGCCTGTCCCCGACCCCTCCAGTAATGTGCTGAGAGGGTTCAGAGCCAGACAAAACCAAAGTGGACTCAGACAATCACCCTGGAAGATACCCCGACCTATCCTTATCCGATCATCGGCAACCGCCAGCCGCTCACCATGGAGACAAAGGATTGTACTCCATTGCCCCATGCATTCCCCGAGGAAGTCTCGAACTGTACCATCGACTTTGTACAGCTCAAGGACCCTCAGGAGCCATGAATGGGGCACCGAGTCAAATGCCTTTTTATAGTCGATCCAGGCGGCGGAGAAATTCCGACGGTTGCGTTTGACCAGTTGGCCCGCAACGGAATCGATGAGAAGGAGCTCCTTCGTACCACGACTACCACCCCTACATCCGTTCTGAGCCCCAGATATGATTTTATTCCCGTCTACATGACGTGAGATCTTGAGGCTCAGAACGGATGTCAGTGTCTTATAGATGGTATTAAGACACGTAATGGGGCGGTACTTAGCCGGATCAGTGGCATCAGTGGACTTAGGAGCTAGGTGTGTGATCCCGGTAGTGAAAAGGCTCGGGAGTGTCTTCTGCTCGAGAGCTTCTTGGAATTGTCGAGCCAAGGTCGCATGGCAAACCGAAAAACCCTTGAGCCAGTAGTGATGCAGTCCATCGGGTCCCGGACTTTTCCAGTTCGGGGCCCGCTTCACTGCACCAGCTACATCCTCCGCAGAGATGGCAACTGGGCTCATCGGTTCTATTGTGGCACATGCTTCCTCTACCGCCGCAATCCAAGGGCCCTCCTCATGCTCCACCTCTCTTGACCACACGGCACGCCAAAAAGCGATGAGGTCAGCCGGATTTGGTCTCTGTGAGGTGGAACAGACTGCTGGACACTCCAGTCTTTTATAGAACCTTTTCTGATCACACGAGAAGAGGCGATTTTGCTGAAAGCGCTCGACTCTTTGCGAGTATCGCCGGATGCGGTTCCCCCATGCAGCGATTTTCTGCTTCAGGTCGTCGATGCGCTCTGTTAGCTTTTGCGTAATATCGGGCTGGTCCAACCTGACCCCACACCCGTTAAACGCAACTTTAACAGAGCGCACAATCCTTGGCCTAGTGTTGCCCGACCTGAAGCTTTGCAGTCTGCCAATGAGGACTCTGGCAAGAGTGATACGATGTTCGATCCTCTTCTTCCAGGCCGGTTCCGCGCTGCGTCTTGCACCCGCAGAACGCCCCGGTCCTGGAGTCTTAACTCCGATGAATCGGTGAACGGCTAGCGCCGCGCCGAAGAGGATAGAAGCCGTATCACTCAGGCCAGCGCTGCTCTCGAGGTGTTGAGGCAGCATTTTGTTCATGGCCTCAATGACATCCCGCGTCGCTACATTTAGCGTAAGTCGGGAGAGCCGCGGCCGACTCTCTAGAGGAGCGCTCCGGATTTCAGAAATCGCCTCTTCTAAAATCCCTCTCATCCGCTCTAAATCCAGGGAAACTGTTCCCGCAGTGTCTTCCTCCACAGGCAAATCTTGGTAGGTGGTAATAGTCTCCTCGCGGACAGGCGCCGCCTGGGAGACGATTTGCTCTGTGGCTGGTACTGGCACTACTGGAACAGCCTCACGTCGCAATCGTTCGAGCTCGGTAGCGTTGAAGATGTTAGAACGCTGAATATACCGAGCCCGGTCTGCTAGGTTCTGTTCCGTGACAGTTAAGTTCGGCTCGAGCAGCAGGAACTCGCGGTACATTGCCGCTCGGTAGCCAGTCCGTCCGGTTTCCCCTCCTGTCGCCCTGTAGTACGCACGCATGACATTTTCGTTCATTAGTGATGTCCAGCGCATGCGGCGTACACCACCAGCGGCGGGCGCCGAAGATTGGGTCTCATTATTATTATTATTATTTATTATTTACAAGAAACCTGTATACACTCAACAAAAATAATCGTCGCGACATCACACTGTTCAATGCGAAATAGAAATGAAAATATCTGGCTTGCTTTTTATAAGAGAGAGAGAGACAGACAAAGAAACATGCGACGCCGCACAGCTTACAATAACAAAAAGTGTCGTGACAACTTTTCGTAAGAATTTTTTCCGTCTAGCCCCTTTTCACAACGCGTGATAACGAACTTCGTTCCAAAAAATCTTACTAACAAAATGATTCCAAGCATAGTTTTTCCCATAGCACGCTGAGCGATTAAGTTTGTGGACTAGCCTCGCTGTCAATATTGTATACTAGCTGTTGCCCGCGACTTCGTCTGCGTAGAATTGCTGATTTCCCTTGAGATTGAGGTTTCCCGTGCGGCCAATGCCCTGCTTCAGAAAGTAAGCTACAGGCAAATGTCAAATTGCCGAGTTTCCTGTTTCTAAATTAAAAAACATAGGACTTTTATACAAACTTTCAACCCCTATTTTACCCCCTTAGGGATGTATTTCCAAATATCCTTTCTTAGCTGACATCTATTAACTGTCAACTACCTACTTGCTAAATTATAGCTTTACACGTACAATAGTTTTTGAGATCTCGTGTTTAATCAGTAAGTATGTAAGTATGTAAGTGACCTTTCGCTTTTATATATATAGACTAGCTGTTGCCCGCAACTTCTTATTATTAATCTTAATGCAAATTTTTGTGTCTCTAACTCTAAAACCAAAGAAAATTTTTACAAACTTCCAACCCCCCTTTTACCCTCTTAGGGGTGGAATTTTCTAATATCCTTTCTTAGCTGACATCTCTTAACTACCAACTACCTACTTGCTAAATTATAGCTTTATACGTACAATAGTTTTTGAGATCTCGTGTTTAATCAGTATGTATGTAAGTCAGTATGTAAGTATGTAAGTGACCTTTCGCTTTTATATATATAGATAGATAAATGTACCTACCTGCTACCAGAAACGGAATTAAGTGATCGGAAGTGTACGCATGCGTAAGCATGGTCGCCACTCATCCGCGACCCATGGCTTTCCGAAACCAAGTCACGCGTGATTTAGAAAAATGTCATTAACAATGCTACGCTACATTACTATTTAACTTTTTGGTGACTGTTCGGTTTTATTTTTACAAAGTTATTTTTAAAACCACCATGGATTTCTGTGACTATAGTTGCCGCATTTAGGTATGCCTAACTAACCCGCTAAGTCCGCGTAGATTAAGGGTATTTTAAAAATTCCTGTGGTATGAGCACGTTTGCAATTTATGATGTCATGTCCCATCTTCATTATCAACATACAGTTCTAATTTCGAGCGTAGAGATGTAATTCAGTTTTTCAGAAATCCCAATGAAACTACGGCTCTTACGGGATGATAAACCTATGTGTTGAATCCATTCCATATTTTTGCTGAATTTATTCAGACGTTCCGGCGTGAAGGAAAAAACATAGAGACCTACTAACATACAAACTTTCTCATTTATAATAATAGTGTGTTTGGATGGCCCGACCTTCCGATATAACGTAAAGTTGTAAAAAAGTCCTATTATAGTTAAAACGATTATGTAAATGATAAACAAGTTTGGGTATGAAGTAATTCTCTAATTAATAGAGCTTTTAAATAATTTTAAGTGGCATGTGAGATGGTGATAACAAAAAGAAAATGTACCTACCTGAGTTTGTTGTGGGCTCGTTCTTAGACCGGGGCGCGTTTAAAACCCTCATAGCTTTAGTTTTAAGTTTACGAATATAGTTATCACCATCTCCATACTCCACTCAGTACTATATAAATTATTGACAAGTCAAAAGTGCCTTTTAAAGGACTATTTGAATAAAGATTATTTGAATTTGTTAGGGGCCTAAGAGACTGCTCCTATATTTTTGACTGGACTCCTCGTCAGGCGGATAGTCGGTGCGGCCAGTGCCTAGTGAGCGTGTGCACACCGTGCGGCGAGGCGCACACCAAACAGAAGGGGCACGCAACGCATCTCCTGCAGCCGCTGGAGCCCGTGCCGAGGTTCTGCGCGCAGCATCCTAAGCTGACGCTCACTGTGTACTGCGCCACGTGCCAACAAGTTAGTTCCAGAACCATCCTTTGTCGGAACATGTGTCTCGAAATGGCTATTTTTTATCCACTACAGTTAAACCACGAATGCCCAAGTGACGGCAATCTCAATTTATGGTAAGTGATGATGATCTAAGGTGGTATTTGGCTAACCTGTTAGGGGTATGGTAAACATTATCATCATCATCATGACCAACCTATTCTCGGCTCATTACAAAGCTGGGGTCTCCTCCCAATATGGTACGGGTTTAACCATAGTCCACTACGCTAACCATGAGCAGATTGGCAGACTTCACACGCCTTCGAGAACATTATGGAGAACTCTCAGGCATGCAGGTTTCCTCATGATCTTTTCCTTCACCATTGAAGCAATGGTAAACCTAATTAACGCTTAATTGTTTTGTGAAACGTCTTTGTCCGTAATAGATGGTAACTAGCCACGGCCGACCAGCCTTCCACCAGACCAGACTCGAGCTGAGAATCGAATCCAGGACTCCAACTTTAAAACACACGCGCTGTGCCACGGAGGTTTTGAGAGATCTTTGTACATTATTACTTCTTCTTTCTTCGAATGGAACTTCCCCTGTGACTAACTATGTGTAATGTACTGATGCGGTCTAGGTAATATGCAGAGACTGCTGCTTGATTTCCCACACGGGGCACGCGGTGGCCAACGCGTCCCGCGCGGCCAACGAACGCACCAACGCCCTGAGAGACGCGTGCGAGCGTACCAAGCACGTACCAGGCAATGTGGAGCGGGCGAACAGGATCCTAGAAGTGCATACCTCGGAAGTCGAGGTGAGCTTACATCCATCCATCATCTTAGGTCTATTAATGCTGGCCTCCGGATATAGGTCTCCACTTTGATCATAGAGAAGGATTGATTTACTTAACGACACGGGCATGGACTCATGAATCATGAATTTTTTTACTCCCGAAATTCAAGCAGAGAATTTCATGGCATAAGTACCGAACCATCGTTTGCTCGATCCCATATATGTATGTAAAGTTAGTTACGCTTAAATATTTTGCACGTTTAACAAATTAAGCCGACACAAAACGGACCGAAGGTCGGCGTCACCTATTTCAAAGGCAGTACACCCGCAGTGTATATTGGCGTGTAGCGCTTAAATGACAGTGCAATTTTTATATTACAAAACACAAAGTGATTCATAGAATTTTATAGAGGTTCTAAATAATTAAATAATTTGGTATTTATATCCATATGGTTACCAAAACAGCATATGGGTGTACAAATTGCAAACCATTTGAGTGGTTTATGAATCCAGTACCTATAGTCAAACAGATCTCCACAATAATGAGAAATTCGTCGTTATCAACCCATAACCAACTCTCCTATCCCATCAACTGGGCCTCTTAGAGAAGGGATTTGGTTGTAGTCCACCGCACTGGTCAAGTACGACATGGTAACTTTCACACGACTTGGAGAATATTATGAAGAACTCTCAGACATTAAGGTTTCCATACGATGGTTTGGTAATCTACATTTAATTAAAACGCCCATAACGTTTTCGACGGTCCTGGATTTGATTCCCGGCTCGAGTCTGGTCTGGTGGGAGGCTTCGGCCGTGGCTAGTTACCACCCTACCGACGAAGACGTGTCGCCAAGCGATTTAGCGTTCCGGCACGATGTCGCGTAGAAACCAATTAGAAGTGTGGGTTTACCATCCCCTAACAAGTTAGCCCGCTACCATCTTAGACTGCATTATAACTTAGCATCAGGTGAGATTGTCGTCAAGGGCTAACTTGTAGTGTTTAAAAAAAAATGCTCATTATTTGTTCTAAAGTCTACTAATAGCAACTATATAACATAATTAATTCAAATACAATTATTATGACACACCGACAAATCAGCTGTCCGAGTGACCATAGCGAATCCGCCCGCTACCATCCTAGACAGCATCATCACTTACCACCAGATGAGATAGCCGTCAAGGGCTAACTTGTAGTGTATAAAAAGACGGGTTGCACTCCGGGAGTGCCGGCAGAAGTGAAAACTTGATTATTAACGTTGAGCATGTTTGATATTTTGGAATGGTTAGGGAATAATTTTGCACCAATTGCTTTTTCAGTATAAAAGTACTATCATTTATGTGGTAGAATACAATATCCATTTATTGCGCTATCGTACACAAACATGACAATTTATATTACATTAAAATTTTAACACTTTAAAACTATTACAATTATTTTACATTAAAAAGTTTATCTCTCCGAAAAATCAACTTTCATCCATAATTTCAACGACTTTTTCACCATCATCATTACCAGAACTATCATCGCCAATCTCTAAAACTGATACGATAGGTTTACCCTGCGCTGCCTAAACGAAACAGTAGGCCCAGGCATACATTTTCGCCGCGCCGTAGAGAGTGGATAGCTGTCTACTCTCCATCCGTCTTACGCTTTTTCGATCAGGTCACGTGTCCTGACGCGAGTTTAAGATTTTATACCCATTACAGAAAAAGTGCTCAACGCCGCTAAAGAAGTTTTCACTTCAAAAAAAATCTCCGAAAGTATGGCAGAAGGGCTATCGCCGTTTCCCTTATATTATGTTAACAAAATGTTAATTTCATAACACAGGCCCAAGCAACGCGTATAGAGAGTGAAATTCGAGTGTGGTCTGAGGAGTATCGCCTTGCTGTTGAAGCTCACGGCAGAGCGCTCTGCAGCGCGTCCGTGCGCGCCCGGGCGGCGTACCGACAACGCATACAGGAGAAGACCAGACTGTTGGAAGAGAGAGCCGAACATGCGGTGGAAGCTGTGAAGTTCGCTGAGGAGGTGAGGTTCTATATATACATAAATCGGAGGAACTAGTCAAATAAGATTTGATTGTTGACTATGATACGCGAGATATTAGTTTTCAACTTGGAATACTTTGTTAAATCTTAATCTTATTTAATTTGATTTATAACTTTTTTATATTGCCGTTAAACTCATTATTTGAAATAATGTCACTATTTCGAATGACGTCCAATCAGGATGGAGGTTAGCCCTCGAGCGCAGTCGAGGCGCCATCTTGTTTTTCATGCGGGAGTCAGGTGCATGTTTTTGCAATGTTTGTTGATCGAGTTGGATCATTTTGAGAATGTTTTTGGTGATAATTGAAAGAAGGACATAGATGTGTGTCCCGAATCCGCTATTCTGATTATTAATTATTAATTGTTTGATTTAAATACTTAATTATTAATTGTGGTGTAATTATTCGTATAGTGACACAGAATTGTAAAAGTTGGATTAACAAAGTGTACAAAAATGCTAATATTTTGTTAGTGCTTGCATTTAACCCTGTTGACGCCCACGCCAATAAAGATCGTCTTTCTCTGACATATATATTTTTTTATATGCTACAAAGTTAGCTCTTGACGGCAATCTCACCGGATGGTATGTGATGGTGCAGTCTAGGATGGTTGCGGGCGAACTTGTTGGGGGTATGGCCAGCCCATACTCCTTATTGGTTTCTACACGACATCGTGCCGGAACGCTAAATCGCTTGGCGACACGTCTTTGTCGGTATGGTGATAAGTAGTCACAGCCGAAGCCTCCAATCAGACAAAAATTACAGACAAAATTATGTTAATATTGGTTACTTACATAATAGGTAAGTCAAGGAATCAAAAATGGCGCAAGTTCAGCATAAATACTGCTTTGAGAAGATAATGATTAAATTCTCCTACCAGCTAATATCAGAAGGCAAAGAGGACGAGGTCCTCTCACTCAGCGGGCCGGTCCTCCGTCGCTTGGAGCGCCTCACGGAGCTCCAGCCGTTGTCTGAGCCCCCGCGTTGTGAACTGCGCTTCGCCCCCGCTGCACCCGCTGTCCATCATCCAACACTTGTGGGTAGACTCTTCACGTTGGCGCCGGATCCAGACCAATGCGTGCTAGAGACGGACGGTAAGAGTCACCACCGATCTTTCATCATCATGACCTACCCATTACCGGCTCACTACAGAGCACGGGTCTCCTCTCAATATGAGAAGGGTATGGCCATAGTCCACAACGCTGGCCATGTGCGGATTGGCAGACTTCGCACGCCTTTGAGAACAATATGGAGAACTCTCAGGCGTGCAGGTTTCCTCACAATGTTTTCCTTTACCGTTAAAGCAAGTGATATTTTAATTGTTTAAAAACGTGCCCGGATTCGAACCGCCGACCGCTGATTAAGACGCTGACGCCCTAACCACTAGGCTATCACCGCTTCTGATGACTGATAACACTGATCTTTATAACCAAGGAAACCTTCCTTATCCGTCAGACCGTGCCGTAAATAACCGTATCACAAGAGTTATTGACCGCCCATACTTCTGTTGAGTTCAGTTGAAACTCAAATTATAGTAAATTTAAGTATAATAACCTAATTTAATGAATTTTATCGACGTCTCTGTTATTTGAGTAAATCTTTAAGTCCATAGAATTCTGCTTACCTTAACACATCTTTTTCAAACATTAGTTACCTTAAAAGCTTTTTGTAGGTATATCCTCTATACGCATTTTCAGTGTCTCATCAGAGGGTGCGTTGCCGGTTGAATCCAATCGGATTCTAGTTGGCATTATGATTTCGATGATAAATCACTACGGATATGTCTCTACCTTTTAGTATTTATTTATTTATTCAAAGCGCCACCAACAGATTATATGTAAAAAAATAGACATTTTAATAATTTTAAGTGCTAGGATATACATATAAATCATATAATAATCACATAATACAGCATGCGTAATAACTCTAGTCGACGCTAATAGGACGCTAATAATATAATATACTAATTTTTTAAAATTAACAAACAGTAAATAACAAAAAACAGAAAAAACTTATTACAAAGGAACAGAATAAGTAACCTTTGTTTTATTAAAATAATAACGAATAAGGGAGATATACAGGTATAACGCTCTATGCAAAATCTAACTAGCCAAGTGGTTTTTATTTATTTTTTTGAAATTGTGCAGTTTGTCATAGTAGGGTCGTCAATAACAGTGGCCAAAGCCCACCAGACCTGACATGAGCTATAGATCCATACCCGGGACCTGGGTGTTCATGGGTATGTATTCGTATGTACTTTTATAATACTGCAATGCACGCACTGTGCCACGGAGGTTGCCATAGTTTTTTACACAAACACTATTTTTGATGTAAAATATCTACTGGGCAGTAAAATCAACCCGAACACGTCACGAAAAATAACATAACGCTTTCTTGTGCCATCATGTCCAAGTCGTAAGAAAGGACCTGTGACATAAACTTTTTTTATATGTACCTCCTCGTTTCATTGTTAGGGCTCCAAGATCTCCTGGTCGACGTCCAGCACACAGCGATTCTCGAACTACGGGACAGCAGTGGAGAACGCATTTGGTGTGGTGAAGAAAATGTATGTTGTAATTAAGTGATTAAATCAGCTATCTAACCCTTCAGCCACACTGAAAAGAACGAGTCTTTGCGCGCAGGAAAGATTACCTAGTACTAGTAATTAACATAGAAACTAAAGTACCACTTTGGATTGAATAAAAATTTCGTAATAATTCATATTCTGGAACCAACTACCTATACCCAATATACAATTTCGACCCAATTGTGACGTTTTTGTGGGTCTCCTCTCAATATGAGAACGGTTTGGGCATATTCCACCACGCTAGCCATGTGCGGATGGCAGACTTCACACGCCTTTGAGAACATTATGGAGAACTCTCAGGCATGCAGGTTGTCTCACGATGTTTTCCTACACCGTTGAAGCAAGTGATATTTCAATAGCTTAAGTAAACGCACATAACTCCGAAAAGTTAGAGGTTCGTGCCCGGGTTCGAATCCCCGACCTCTATAAGAGGTCCCTATAAGAAGTTTTATTTGTTCTAGCTGGGGCAAAAACCTAACTCATTTTTAAACTTATAAATTCGGCCGAAATAAATTTTATTGTGATACACTTTTCAGGTGGCCGGATACTATAGACGGCAGGACTCCAGTGCTCGTCCAGCCGCTGCTAAGGTCCGTGAGCGAGGTGACGGGACCTACGCGTTGCACTTCGCTCCTAACAGCCCCGGACAGTATCTCCTAGCTGTTACTGTTAACAATACACCTATTAAGGTAAAGATTAAAATAGCACACGTCTTAGGGCTTATTCAGGTTAACTAAAAAAAAAAAAATTGAGGGTATAACAATTCCTTTAAAATCGCGGTCGAGATAATGATACTTAAGTGACGTTATTATATAGTTATTGTCATGAAGCTGTGATAGCCTAGTGGTTAAGACGTCAGCCTCCTAATCAGAGATCGGGGGTTCGAACCCGGACACGCACCTTTAATTTTTCAGTTATGTGCATTTTTAGCAATTAAATTATCACTCGCAACGGTGAAGGAAACGTGAAAAAACTTGAACGCCTGAGAGTTCTCTACAATGTTCTCAAACAAATAAAAAAATTGTGTGAAGTTACCAATTAAAAGATGGATAGAGGAGACCCGTGCTCTGTAGTGAGTCGGCAATGGATTGATCATGATGAAGATTTTGTTAGTTATTGGACGCGACTCAATTGATGTGCTGGCATTCTGGAATATACCCGGAATATATTTAGTAGGTTAATGCTTCATCTACCACTTATTTTATGCTATGAATGCCACTATTCCAGGGTAGTCCATTCTCGTGCGCAGCGCGGATGTCCAAAGCGCACACTGGACAGTTCCACTGTTGCGCGTTTTGCTCATCAGGAGGGAAGAAAAGCGCGACCTGCGGCTGTGGCTCCTCCATGGGAGGGGGCTACAAAGGTCAGTGTAACATTTCGGCCCCAAATTGGGCGCCATTTTTTGTACAAGTTCGACCTTGAACGCAATCAAGGTGGTAAGTTATGATGCAGTCTAATATGGGACCGAATTTACCTGATAAGGGTATGGTTCCCACACTCCTCATCTATGCTAGATCGTGCCGGAACGCTAAATCGCTTGGCGACACATCTTTTTCGATAGGGTGGTAATAAGCCACGGCCGAGGCCTCCCACCAGACCTGACTCTAGCAGGGAATCCAGAACCTCCAACTTTATAATGCGACGATATCAACTTATAAAAATTCAAGTCTAAAAGTGTATTGTGGTGCAAAGGTTTCTTTAACGAGTATGTCAACGTACAATTAATTCCAGGTTGCGGCCACGGCCACGCGGGATGGCCGGGCGCGCGCCACTGGTCTTGCTGCGGTAGCACGCGCCGACACTCCACCTGTACCCGCCCCAACCACCAGCTTTACCAATTCTCATTGTAGACCTTATCGCGATACAAATGAAGGCTTTTATTTGAATGTGTTGTTTTATTCAGCTGACCTTTACTTACCTACTTTAAGTTCTGCACTTCACTTTACCTGCAACCGGCCCAATCACCAGTTGTACCAGTTCTCATCACCCCCTTATGGCAATACAAATAAAAACTATTTATATTACAATCACAGTTTAAGCTGTGATAAGCACTAGCCTAGCCTAGCACTAGCCATTTAGGAACGTTGTTGTTTGACGTCCTAACCACTAGGTTAGGACGTCAGCTTCCTAAACAGAAACAAAATAACGGGCACGCACCTCTAAATTTTCGGAGTTATGTGCGTTTTTAAGCAATTAAAATATCACTTGCTTCAACGATGAAGGAAAACATCGTGAGGAAACCTGCATGCCTGAGAGTTCTCTATAATGTTCTCAAAGGCGTGTGGAGTCTGCCAATCCGCACATGGCCAGCGTGGTGGACTATGGTCAAAGCCTTCTCATATTGAGAGGAGACCCGTGCTCTTTAGTGAGCCAGTAATGGGTTGATCATGATGATAATACAATATTGTTTTACTTGGCTTTAAATGTTTCCGCTTGTCTTGTTTGTCTATTTAGGGTGATAAAATGGCAACAAGATTACCGCAAACAACTAATTTAACCAAAGTAGCAAAATAATAAACTAGACCTGGTGACAACTCAATACTATGAAAAAAAACTGCTTTTCGCTTACAACAAATTTTATTATAAAGATTTTATATTACAATATATCCACTCATTAGTATAAAATGGATTTCTATTATATTTCTTTTAATAAAAAAGATCTTAGACTATTACAAAATTTCAATTTACAAAAATTATTGCTGATTATTCGTTTAACACTTATTCACCTATGTAGAAAGAATTTCCGGTCATTTATTCTCACATTTAAATCGCACGCTTTCATTATATAGTGAGTTGGTAAGCATGGGATAACATATGTTAAGAAGTCGTCTTCCCATCCCCCCTTTAGCCGCCGTACCCCGTTCCTTACGTATGCCGGTAGTCACTTATTTAATATCATTTATAAGTTATTTCATTGTTCGGAATAGTGTAAATTTACTGATATAAAAAAAAAATAACTGCTTTATACTTAGGCTGTGTCCCAGTTTGCCTAGTGGAGAAACAGCCTTAATGCATTCGCTGATCGACGTGCTTTAACTTATAATGAACTCAGCGAGATCAGATAAAAACTCTCATATTTAAACAATAAACAAAAAGTATAATTTGCTATATTCCGCCGACAACCGGGAGATTAGTATAATATAACACCACACAAAATCTTCCACTAGAACCTCTACGCACGCTACGGTTCTAGTGGAAGATTTTGTGTGGTGTTATACTGTTGTTATGGACTTCCGCAAAGTAACGTCTGCTTTTATTCATTATTCTCATATTTAAATTTTTTCTTTTGATTACTTTCATATATTAATTTTGATAAGTTCGATTTTACGTATAATACGCAGTTAATTTCGCTCGTCGGCTGTTAAAAGACATCCCTCCCACATTTTGTACTAGTACATCGCGCTTAATCTCTACAATTTATTGCATATATTAATATTCATTAAGGTAGTAAGTAGGTATCAAAGATATTTCTGTAATGGTGACTACCATTACAGAAATATCTTTCTCTTATTGAGGTAATAAATTGTGCCGATTTTGCTATACAAATCTATTAACGGAACTAAATTGGCAAGTTTAAAATCGTGCCTTCTTATTCCCTGAGAAAGTTAGTGGCATTTTTGAACATTGCAATTTAGTTTTCTTCAGAAATTTGACTACAGCAGAATTGGCATCATCTTATATAACTAGATGAAATTATTACAACTTCCATTTATTTTAGATAAATAATTACTATTTACATGATAATCTGTTGAATTTCGTGACCATAATTTTTATTAAATTATCACAGATAAATATCACAAACAAACATTTTTTTTTTTTAATTCTTTTCGGGTTGCAGTTCTTTATTTATGCTACAATATAGTAGACCTTAGTTTCATTTTAATAGAGTTCAATAATTTAGAAATCCAACTTGATTTATTAAATTTCGTACCACAAAGTCTTAACAAGTGTTTCTTTACTAAGACACTATTGTCGTCGGACAAAGCGACGATCGCAATGATTATTAATTGGCTAAAACACGGATAAAGGGCCATCATTAAATCAGCTAATCACAACAATTGTGCTAATCGTAATATCAAATACAAAAATCCGCAATCTACCCACTGCTTCAAGATCAAATGAAATCATTTACGCCAATTTTTTATCGTTATATATATAAAAATTTCACATTCATGAAAAACTCCATCAATATTGCTTTCGTTTCTTAACCTATTTTAAGGATGCAAGTACATAATTTTTTTTTGTAAATTTATATATAATCTTACAATAGCTTATAAATTATAAGAAACTGCAGAATAATGTTATGTTGTTATTATTATTGTTATACTGTTTCTAGAGAAATAGACATTAAAGTAAATAATTAATTAATTAATAAGTAATAGTAATTAAAGTACAAACAGTATGAAAAACTTTAAATCCGAAATTTGGGTAAATAAACAAAATCGATCATTTATTAATGTCAAATAATACAGCTTTAACCGAGCAAGTGGTTGAAAATGTCTTACATCCTTAACTTATAATAATATATTCCATTATTAATTGATAATCTCATAAACTTATTATGAATATGTATAACTTAACAGCATTTAGAAAATTTTAAATATACACTGAACATGCATCTCTGACCATTTTGATTATTGAATTGTAACATGAGATCGAAACTCAACTTTTAGCTACTAGATGGCGCTTGGAAGTTTAAACATGTAGATGTTTACACTAGCTAGTTTTAAAATATGCGATATATATTTATAACTTTAAAGTATAAAACGTAATAAAATAAAAAAACAACTTAGGAAGCATTCGTATTACGTAACGCAATTAGGGGGGAGGGAGGGTCTCGTGTAACGTTACGCTGCGTTACAAAGGCGGGAGGGGGAGTATCAAATAACGCGTTACGTATATATCCAATAACTTTGTTCAACATAATATAACGATAATAAATTATAACGTAACCTTTTGGGGGGAGGGGGGGGGGGGTGTAGGTATAGGAAACGTTACGGTACATTGCACATTATTGAACATTGAAAGCTGTGATAGCCTAGTGGTTAGGGCGTCTGCCTCCTAGTCAGAGGTCGGGGGTTCGAATCCGGGTACGCACCTCTAACTTTTCAAAGTTATGTGCGTTTTGAGCAATTAAAATATCACTAGCTTCAACGGTGAACGAAAACATCGTGAGAAAACCTGCAAGCCTGAGAGTTCATAATATTCAAAGGCGTGTGAAGTCTGCCAATCCGCATATTATGGCCAGCGTGGTGGACTATGGCCAAACCCTTCCATATTAAGAGGAGACCCGTGCTCTGTAGTCAGCCGGTAATGGGTTGATCATGATGATGATGATGACGGTACATTGGAGAGGGTGTATAATCTTCAACAATTGCGTTACGTAATACTTTAATGCTCCCTTCCTTACGTATCACAATCACACAACGTTTTCTATAAAAATAAACAAATAAAATAACTACAATAATTATTATATCTGTCAGCTCTAACGTATAGTTAAAAAATATTATAATTTACAATCAAATTTACGTAAAAATCTCAATCTGATTCTTTTGTAAAATTACATCGATATCGTGTGGATTTTCCACAGTGCTTTTGAACGAAACTCCATAAGATTTTCGAACTTAACAGCGTTTTGGAACAAAACTTTCTAGCATTTCCTATCAAAACTTAGGTACTTCGTTTTCGACATTCAATATAATTTCCGTGATATATTTTTTTATATACAACCTATTCGTCTTGCTTAAAGATCTATATAAGATTTTAGAGATAAAAGATCATAAGTTTTTATTCAACTCTCCGTTTTAAGCGTCATACTTAGTTACTTATAATTTACATTTTAACTAGGAAACAATAATGGCAAGTACGCATAAAGCGTCTCGTGCTCCGTCTTCTGGAATTAAATTGGCCAAAAACCCAACATTTTATTTGACTCAACACGCGTAGCGTGGACACTAAGGAAACCAGCTGAAGATGGTTATCTTGGAGAGATATCCACACCCCTAAGTCTTGTGGTATTTGTGCCCAGCGATTTCCTTCAAACGGCTTGATGACGTCTGCCCACCTGATGGGGGAGTCTACCAACGCAGCTTATTCCGGTGGGGGGTCACCAGCACCACTGCACCATCGGACCTGCGAGCTATCTGCATCAGCCTATGCCACTTCAACTTTCGGGGAGCTAAATAAGGCCTTGATTTCTTATAAGGATCCTTTATGATCACGTGTTTCTTTATTCTACTTCCAGTTAGCCCTTTTAATCCCATCTGGTGCATCTAATGCAGTCGTACCCTGGTACGCAGTAGCATCTCTCCACCAACCGTCGAGTGACTGAACTTTCTGATCAGGCAATGGTGTGATCATGCCAGTAAGTCTACCAACGCACACTGGTTGAAGTCTCCAGCCACTGAGAATGAACGAAAAGATGTCGAGGAGTTACCCGAACATTCGGCAACATACCCAGGCGTTTATAGTCCGAGAGCCGGCACGGGCGTGTACGCGACGGGCGTGGGCGCGCACGCTTGCCGCACGCTCATCTCCCACGCGTCCAACAGTTGACCCACGGAACAGCTCTTTGGTAATCTGAAGGTAAAAATTGCACTATCATGACACGTATCTCTTCTTCCTGTCATACTCAAAGATGGACGTTTTGTCTCAGTTACGTTTTACAATTTTATAAACTATATGATGTGGTGAGATATCTAAAATAGTATACACAAAAAAAAATGTATGCAAAAAAGTGTATCTAAATATATAGTTTTTTTGTGGTTTACCAAATTATGAATAATACGTTATTTCGAAATTAAAATCCAGCAATGTAGAGATTTTAACTTTTCGTAGCTTATGTTGTTACTAGCTAAGTTTTAAAAATTACACTTTTCACCCTTGCCCCTTAACAATGAGTGGCGAAGATGATGGGGGGAAGAGATATAGCAGAGGGTGGTGAGGACTAAATATGTCGTGATACGTAATGTGGTCAGCAAGAGAAAGGTATTCAGAGTTGTATATAGTTATTTTTTTATACACTCCAAGTTAGCCCTTGACTGCTCACCTGGAGGTAAGTGATGATTTTGACGACCTCCGTGGCGCAGTGCGTGCGCTGTCGCCTTATAAAGTTGGAGGTCCTGGGTTCGATTCCTGGCTCGAGTCTGGTCTGGTGGGAGGCTTAGGCCGTGGCTAGTTACCACCCTACCGACAAAGACGTGTCGCCAAGTGATTTTAGCGTTCCGGCACGATGTCGCGTAGAAACCAATTAGGAGCGTGGGTTTACCATACTCCTAACAGGTTAGCCCGCTACCATCCTAGACATAATCATCACTTACTACCAGGTAAGATAGCCGTCAAGGGCTAACTTGTAGTGTATAATAAAAAAAATTCTGTCTAGGATGGATAGTGGGCGGTACCTGAGGTTTATATGGGGGGAAAAGGGATAAGAGAAAGAGGAGGGCTGTAACTATGATCAGCGAGTGGGGGGATTCAATGTCATCGGTGAAGCGCGTACCTCGCACACCTCGCGTCCATCGCCTTCTCGACCCTCGCTAGGAAGCAGTCCGCGGCGCTGCCGCTGCGCGCCTGGCGGGGCCGCAGGCGCGCGGGCGCCGCGGCGGGGTAGTCGCGCGGCACCGACACGTGCACGGCGGGCACGCACGGCAACCGCACGTCGTCCAGTTGCGCTATGAGGGAGATCGCACCCTCGCCCCCAGATAGCTGCATCGTTTCTAGTGATACCTGAAGGCAGTTAGGACGCGAATTAACTTCAGTTCATCCCTCAAAGCTCTATCTGCTTCATTAATAAACGTTGACTAGACAATCAGAGGCTTCGGCCGTGGCTAGTTACCACCCTACCGACAAAGACGTGTCGCCAAGCGATTTAGCGTTCCGGCACGATGTCGCGTAGAAACCGATAGGAGTATGGGTTTACCATACCCCTCACAGGTTAGCCCGCTACCATCTTAGACTGCATCATCACTTACCATCAGGTGAGATTGCCGTCAAGGGCTAACTTGTAGTGGATAAAAAAAAAAAAAAAAAAAACAATAGCTTTTATCCAATTTATAAGTTAGTACTGATTTGGTGAAGATTTACCAGGCTACGTTTGTTAGGCTTCTTCTTAGACCGGGGCGCGTTTGGAGCCCTCGTAGCTTTAGTTTTAAGTTTACGAATGTAGTTATCACCTCACGAATTAGAATACATTAGATGTACTAGGTTAACATGAACAAATCAATTTTTATTTGGGGCCGAGACCGCCTTTAATACATAATCAATAATTACCTTAAAATAGTGTTTAAGTTGTTTTTATGCTAATGAAACTTATTGAAGAAATATTTTGGAACTATTTTTTCATTTGAGAAATAACGTGTTTCACACTACAAAAAATTAATATACTGACCTTGAACCTGGAATCCAGCCTAGCTATTTCCCCTTGCAGGACATCTGGTATTTCCATTGTTGGCTCGTCCAACCTCGGTAGTTTCTGAGGTGGTGCTGGAAGATTCCTAAACAGCAAATTATTATATGAAATCAAATTTAACCCTAAACTAAACAAACCCATCGAATAAACGGTGTTAACAACTTGTTAAAATGCTCTCGTTATCATACAGAACCCATTAAAATTGAGTTTGTTGATCACCGATGCCGCCCCCGATAATAAGAAGGCTGGTCATATCACAGTAAATCGTATCTCGAATTAAAAGTGGAGATCTAAACATACCTATTCAAATTCGTCATCATCATCATGAACAACCCATTACCGGCTCTAGTGAACAGAGCACGGGTTTACTCTCAATATGAAAAGGGTTTGGCCATAGTCCACCACGCTGGCCATGTGCAGATTGGCAGACTTCACACGCCTTTTGAGAACATAGCGGAAATCTCCCAGGCGTGCTCAGGTTTCCTTCCCCGTTGAAGCAAGTGAGTGACATTTTAATTGCTTAAAAACGCACATAACTCCGAAAAGTTAGAGGTGCGTGTCCGGGTTCGAACCACCGACCTCTAATTAGGAGGCTGAAGTCCTAACCTGAGCTTGTGATTGCCTAGTAATCACAAGCTCAAGCACTAATTAATGAAAGGATTTGGTCGAAATTTGGTGTTGGATAATTATATGGATAATTTTCTCCTACCATGGAGTGCGAATTTAATTCGTTCCTCCAGGATTTGGCTCATTAAAACCAAATGCAATTATAATTTTTCAAATTCGTTATCGCTCGAGACGTCCGACCGTTCGGACCTCTTAATTATGGTCACAATAAAAGTGTAATCCCGCAAGTTGTGGTTTTAATTACTATGAGCGAAAGTTAACAAAAGCGTCTCTTATTAAAAAACAACTCGAACGCCCTTAACTCGTCATATCCTATTTCTAGCAAGTCTTATTCTATCGTGTAACAGCGTTTACAATTTTTAATGTTAATTCTGTATAACATATATATTTTGTTAACAGTCGTTGACGATTGCAAGTTGGGTGTTTTATTCAAAATTAATACAAAAACTGGGGACATTACTTGATCTCGGGTCCGTTAAGAGCGTCGAGGGTGGAACCGAATGTTCGCTTCAGGGTGTGATTCGCGAGCGGCGACTGTAGGCAGTTGTTCACAACTTCGAGTAGAGGGTTGAAAATTTGCTCCTGAAACAGTACTTGAATGTTACCACACACTGCACAAGGTCATTTGGAATAATGAATAGAAGCAGGCGTTACTTTGCAGAAGTCCATGATAAACAACAAACAGCAAGTATAATTTGCTATATTCCGCCGACAACCGGGAGATTTGTATAATATAATATAACCACACAAAATCTTCCACAAGAACCTCTACGCACGTTTCGACCCGACACCGGATCATCCTCAGGAGATGTTGACTTCACAAGCGCGAAAAGCAAAGTTTGCTTTTCGCGCTGTCGGCGGAATATAGCAAATTATACTTGCTGTTTGTTGTTTGAAGGTCATTTGGGGTAAAAGGGGTACTAAGACTGTAAAAAGTACCACATATACCTGGTTTTGAATAATTATAATGGTTTAAATAACATGTATTTTGGTTTTCATGCAAAAATAACATTAATAAAATTGTCGACCCTAAATGATTGCAACTATGATTACCAAATAAATCATGAGTATTTCTTAAAATGATTTATTGGTTTCGAGGACATGGATCTTTTTTTTTGTTACTATAGTAATCTAAGAACCAATTATGAAACAATTATGGGTATTACAGATTTTTTTATTTAAAATACAGTTGGTCTTTATAAGAATTAAAACCTGTTGAGATAATAAAACTTGCGACAGTTTTATTCCTAAATAGTCCATACCTTCCCAGTAGACGGAGGTAGCCCCAACCCGACACCCTCACTCCGCTTAAAGTCCAGCTTCTCCAACACCACTTCGCATTTGATCAAAGTCTCCAGAGCCATCCTCTTGTTTGGGTTGGATAATATGTCTAGAAGGTTCTTCATCTTCGTCAGTTTTTCCACATCTAAAAATTATATATATATAGCCAACCAATAAAAACAACTCAGCTAGGTGAGAACTTGGATAAAAAGAATACCACTTTCTAAATCCTACTTATATTATTAACGCAAAAGTTTTTAAGGATGGATGGATGTTTTTTACTCTTTCACGTAAAAACTACAGAATGGATTTCTATGAAAGATTACAATAATACAGCGTATGCATCAGAATAACACATAGGCTACAATTTATAAAGATATTGTGTGAATTGTCCAAAATATGACGATAAGTGTCAAGTAAGTAGGAAAAAAATCTACCGTCTGCGTGATCATTTTAATGTCATAACGTTAGTTCTTTTCTACGCCACGCTAGTATAAGCAACTCGAGAACACCTTCAACAGAACCAAACCCAGTGAACGGAAACTGATGTAGAACCTTTATTTTGTGAACTTTATGTGAACCATTGTATACCCCAGAAAGCTAAGGTGCAATGGAAACATTTACAAGATAACTGTGTCAACTTAGTGTTGATGAAAAACGTACCTAAAAACTTGAACGTGAAGTTACATGTTTAAAAGGACTTCCCACGCTAAATACCAATAATGAAGACGTCTTACTATATTGTCTCATTCATCTGCATATTTTGATCAAAAATGCATGCACGTCACTGATAATGAGATAGGAAATAATATGCACTCTCAACTGGAAAGCAGGTTTACTCACTTTCCCCCTCACTGACCATCCTCATGATCATCCGTCGCAAGGGTTCGATGTATTTGGACAGCTGGCGTACTTTCTCCCGGTAAGCCGCTTCCTCACCCCCCGGGGACGCCGCGTTCGTACCCACGGGGGTGTTTAGGGATGAGGATGGCGATGCCACCATACCCATGTTTACTCTAAAAAATAATATATAATTAGGAGATAGTTTATTTAAATTTATACTCTCAAAAATGCACGATTTCTAACTCAAGCTTCTAATGAAGGAACGGGCTTGGTCGAAATTTGGTCTTGGAATAATACATAGGATACTCCTTCCCTACCAAGGATGGCGAAGTTGATTCTTTCCTCCATGATTTGGCTCATCAAATCAAATGCAATTATGATTTATCAAATGGGTTCTGACAGTTCCAGTAAAGTACCAATGACGTACTGACCGTTGCTGCGGCGGATGGTGACTCAGATGATGACTCGTGGACGGCGATGGACTGCCACCGGTGCACGGGCCCAGGCCTCCCAATCCTGACATCGGGGACGACAATGCCCCACTTAAAACTCCACCACCTGTACGGAAATTATCAACAGTTAAAACCAGTGAAGCGAGCATGAGAGACGATCAACTATGGATCCCACTGAAAACCAGCGCTGTAGCTGATCGTTATCAGCATCGTACCAAATAAAATACTTTTTCCTTCTTTTCTGATGGTTTTCATTCTTTCTTGCTTGTGGCGGTAGACCGAGATTTAGCATTAACTGTTACTTACAAATCAGTTAAAACGAACAGTGTCACGTGTCCGTCATGACAGTCTCGTTTTAACTGTAGTTAAGTCAGAAGTTAAGACTCGGCCGTAGACTTCACACGCCTCTAGGAGCATTCAGATTTCCGTAACGTTTTTCCTCACTGTTGAAACAAGTTTAAAATGTTTAACTTAAAATTGCATAAATGGGTTGCTTATTGCTCACCCATGGACACAGGGCTGGGGCCAGGCATGCCGGGCGACGCGGCGGAGGGCGAGGGGCTCTGGCGCAGGAACTGGTTGTGAGGCGGCGCGCGCTGCGCGTACCCCGCGCCCATCACCACCTCCTTGCCCTGCCCGCGGTGCATCTGCAGCATGTTCAGGTTCACCAGCTGGTTGTTGCCCATGCCGCCCACTTTAACAGATTAAGCTGGCCGTTAACGCGGGCGTCCTTCCTTGGAGATTTGTGTCTTGAGACACAAATCTCCAAGGAAGGCTTCTACTGACCGTTCCATCGACGCGATCTCTGAAATGCATTCATGAGATCGCTCTCCAAACACGCGGTCTCGGTGGCAGAGAATGGCGATATCGGATAATTTACATTTGTCTGACTGTGATCATTTGGATTAGGCTTTCTCATTTAAGAGAAATTAAACAAATGGCATGAGGGTCATCATCGTCATGATCAACCCATCGCCTGCTCACTACAGAGCACGGGTCTCTAGAGTATAAGAAGGGTTTGGCCATAGTCCACCACGCTGGCCATTAGCGGACTTCACACGCCTTTGAGAACAATATTTAGAACCCTCAGACATGCAGGTTTCCTCACGATGTTTTCCTTCACCATTGAAGCAAGTGACATTTAATTGCTTAAAAATGCTGGAACCATTTCGCCGCATTTTCAGGCCCCTATTTGAGACCCTCTGGATAAGACCAGAACGCAGAAATTTTCGTCATCCAGTAAGCTATAATCACATACTTAAAATCCAAAATCTGTAGGTCATTTAGTTCCGAAGTTAAGCGAAAGCAAAGTTTCGCATTTATGACACTCACTCACTCACTCATGATCATCAAAATAGAAGTAGTACTTCCCATAAACTTAGAGAGCTGAAATTTGGTACAGAGTTAGGGATAATCGAAGATCTGGAGTACCTGGTGACCCTGATAAGCCAAACCAAACTATTAGAGATCGACATACCGGTTATACAACTTCAATGGCCAAGTTATACAACATTAACTATAATAATAAAGAAATGATATAAAGACTTGGCTAGTTTTTTACAGAATGTTTTTCGTGGGATAGATTATATTCCAACTATACAGAATGCTTTTGATATAAAATTTTAACAGAAGTAACCTTACTCACACTTACCCATTTGATTAGGCATCTGGCCCTGCATGTTATTAGGCGCCATCTGCCCCCCCATTCCGCCTACCTGATTACACTGCATCTGACCCACCATAGTGTTAGCCTGGGACATAGGAACTTGCATGGTGTTCGACATGGATATATTCGGCATCATTTGTCCTTGCATACCAGGTCCTGCTAACTGATTCTGTAGTTGACTACCCATGGGATTCCCCATGCCCATCCCACCAACCATGTTTGAACCCATCTGGCCTTGGTTAGGGACCATACCAATAGATCCCCCAAGCTTGTTCTGCAATTGCATGTTCAATTGTGGACGTTGGTTCAATGTTTGAAGCAAATTTGTGGCTGTTTGGGGTTGGCCTTGTGATACAATGGGGCCCTGTTGACCCATTTGGCCTTGCATCCCTCCCATGCCTGGATTGGGGCCCATAACTCCTAGAAATGTAAAAAATAATCATAAACCATCAGTTGTATCAGTATTAAACATATAATGTAACGCTTTTGTCTGAGCTTTTACTAAATTTTTCCACTACAAGATAGCTGGCTAACCTGCCAGGGATCTGGCAGTTAAATTTAACCTACACTCGTAATCTGTTTCTAAGATGCGTCTTGTTTGAAATCACACACAGACAGTTTCATTTTATATAAATACAAATTCAAATTAGAAATAATATTTATTCAAATAGTCCTTAAAAAGGCACTTTTGACGCGTCAATAATTTACATAGTAGTTATTTCATGGTGATAACTATATTCGTAAACTTAAAACTAAAGCTATGAGGGTTCCAAACGTGCCCCGGTCTAAGAAGAAGCCCACAACAAACTTAGCCGGGGTTTTTCTTTTTTTCGTTATCACCATCTCACATAATGAATAATAAACTATAGTACCTATGGAGATAGAGCAATTCACACCCAAGCTTTTTTATTGTTTATATAATCCTTAATATCGTAATATGATTTTTCTACAAGCTTTTGTTTTATAAAAACTTTGAACTTATTGATAGACATCTCCAAGATATCAATAGGTAATTTATTATAAAATAAAATACAATTTCCTTTGAATGAGTTACTAATTTTGTGCAGCCTACTAAACAGTACCACAAGTTTACTTTTACTTCTGATGTTCAGTGTGTTACAGTCCTTTTTTTTCTTGAAAATATCAATATTTTTATGAACATACATTAAATTTTCATTTATATATTGGCTATATTCATCATCAGGCTAATAAAGCAGTAGGAATGCTTGCAAAAGAGTGGGAAGTAAATGTTATACTGTTCACACTGCACCAATGTAATTAGGCTGCTGTAGTATATCCTTGTGATAAACTGAATCAACGGTTATACATGCCCCTCAAAATCATTCAAATACGAAGACAAAAGGCTAAATAATTTTTCAATCCTCAATTTCAAATCTATGAAATGACCATGGTAGTTTTATTACATGTTTATATATTTATTTATTTATTCCACTACAAGTTAACCCTTGATGGCAATCTCACTTGGTGTAAGTGATGATTCAGTCTAAGATGGTAGCAGGCTAACTTGTTAAGGGTATGATAGACCATGCTCCTGATTGGTTTCTACTTCATGGTGCCGGAATGCTCGCTTGGTCTTTGTCGGTAGGATGGTAACTAGCCACGGCCCAAGCCTCTCACCAGATCAGACTCGAGCCGGGAATCGAACCCAGGAACTACAACTATGTAATACAACAGTCTGTGCTTTGCAGTATGGAGGTTGTCAAATATGTTTTAAAAAACCAATGAATACCTTGCTGCATCTGCCCCTGTGCCATGTTCATCATTTGGTTCCTGGTCCCTTGGGATGCCATGTTCTGTAAGGCGTTTATTGGGTCAGTTGCCATGCCTGGCTGGCTGGGTGGACCTTGTGTCGGCTGGCCGGGTTGAGACTGAACTTGGGGACTGGGACCAGACTGATTCTGATTGGGGTTTTGCATGTTTGGTGCACCTGGATTAGCTTTGGATTGTGCTGAAAATAAACAGCTCAATTTTGTAATTCATACTTGATGACCCTGTGAACTTCATACTTCTTAAAATGTATTTAAGCTATTCAGGAAAGGATTACCAATTATCATTTGGCAATTACCATACAATTTTGATGATTGTTATCCTTGACTGCAGAATTTCTGTTTTTAAATTTCAATACATACAATAGTCCTAAAAATTGATCTTCCAACTTAAATTATAATTTTTCAATAAAATTGGTTAAGTAGTAACTTTTGTACAAAAATAAAATACCTCTTACAAAGTCCCCAAATTGTTTCATTATAAAGATGACAAAGTCACAAAAACAACTTTGATTGGCTTTTGCTACAATAACTAAGCATTATAATGACTTAAGAAATAAGAAGCTATTATTTCAAAAATATAGAAACAAATAATTGATAAGTGTGTTTAATAATTTTAATATTATAAAAACTTACACATCTCCCTCACATGCAATATGAGTTTAGCAACCATATTCATGTACTCATCACGATTCTTAGCCTTCATGAACACATGGTTTTCCATCTCGCTGCTGTTACGTGCCACTTGCATTCCTGATCTTTGGATAACTTCTTCACTGTAGAATCAGAAGAAGAGCATACTGTTACAATGTTATGAAAGAGGGATGCATACAAGTATTTTTTTCATTATAGAAAATTATATACAGAGGCTATAGTTTACACAATCTTTCCTTTAAATATTCATTTATTTGTTTCAATGTTATTTCTCTCATTAGTATGTTTGATCAAGAGCTTGTTAGTTTTAAGTGTATTATTGATTATAAAATAACTTAAAGGCACCAACAATGAGCATGTAAACCTCAACTTAATTCCAAAGGATACTAATAACAGGTTAATCTCAGGGAATATAATGCTAAATTATATTATAAAATAGCATTACTTATTCAATAAACTTTCATTATAAACTTTAGCACACAACTTTGCTTGTTTTTTCCAATTATTAATAAATATATAAAGTTATTTTTCTAGCCTTTGGGAACAGTATACACTGATAACTATGGATAAAGAAAAAACAAAAACATCACTGTCCTTTCCTGTACTTTAGACAATGTGAACACAAAATTCATGATTAGTTACATGTTACAACAATTCATTAACATGTGTTAGCATAACAATCAAACTTCCTTTCATATTTGTAACATTAAGGTAAGTTGTAATCTCAAAGAGATAAAAATTACTTATCTGCTTAAGCTAGATCAAAAGTTAGCTTTAATTTTATTTTTTAAGTATTGAATTATACCCTTTTTTTTAGAAAGAAAAATTTAAAAGATAATTGCTCTAGGTCTATCTATGAATAACGTGTACTTCGTGCATTGCTGGAGTATTTTTCCAGATGAGAATAATCAACATGGAACTTGGTAGTCGCTCTTTGAAACACTTCAAAACAAATATGTCAAAAATGACTAACGTTTGGTAACCAAAATTAACAATTATTAATAAAATACAACTCACATTTTAGAAACAACAGTCTGCCTGAAGCTCGGGGTCCGCCAGTTATCGTCAGAACCCATAGTATTGAACTGCTTTAAGTTATCCATCCTGACAATAGTAATCGTCACTGAAGATGAACACCCCGAGCACTTGTTGTCTAAATATCAACACAATTTATAATCCCGGCACAATGTTTAGTAAATCACAATGCAAAATTGCTTCAGCTATCGAACGACGCGCAGTAACTCTTTGATATTGTCAGTGTCAATGTCAATGTCAAAACACACGTCTACTAGTTATGCGTAAAACAAATATTATTAGTTCTCTCTTTTTATGGCTTTGCACAGATTAGCCAATGTCAAGTTTATAGCAATGTAGAAGGGAAAAATGGCGGGAAACTTCGCACTCCGCGGACGCGGCTCCCTCAAACCTTTCCCAAATTAACACCTGTTAACCATTCAGAAAACCACTACACAAACGACACCAAAACTGTCCGCGACACAACCAACACCAATCCTTTTCAAAATTAGCCAACAAACATTAATTCAAGAAAAGCGTGAAAAACCGCGCCCGCCATATACGAAGTCTCCCGCCTTTCCAAAACAAATATTACTTTAGTCTATAAGATATCCACAGATGCCATAACTTATTTTTAGTTAGGAATACCAGCCACATACATTATTTTATATACTTAAATTATGATCACCACGATCGCCGTCAGCTTATCCATGTTCCACTGCTAAGTACTGACGACGACTTACTTCTTAGGAAAGAGGTTATAGAGCATAGGTACCCTTTTCTCCTCACGTCTTCTATTAACGTCATTATCATAAATTGTCAACACTCAACATCAAACGCGACAAACGTCAAACAGAAACGTGAATGATAGTATAAAATAGGAATTAAATTTTAAAATGTTGATACATAGTGTTAATTGGACAAAGTGCGCGAATCAAAAGTAAATAGGTATTAAAAAATAAACTAGTGGTTTATCAAAATATACAAATGGCTTCCACCGTTTTACGTGTAAAACGTAGGCTAGAGGATAATCCTCAAGATGCATTGGTTCTTGTATGTAAGCGGATGAAAACTGACTCCAGTGAACTCCAGGAAGTGTCTCCATCACTTTTCGTATTTAGAGGCAGTGTAGAAAATCAGGTTAGTAAATATAAAATAGTTTTTGATTTGCCCATAAATTAATTTCATCATCAGTCATCATCATTATTTACTTACTACTTCCAGGAACCTACACATGTGAAAAGCATAGCTCCACATAACACCTCACTAAAACAGGTTACAAATGTTAACGATATAATACAGAAAATTCGAAAAGAAAGAAAACAGTTTTCAACAGAAAGTCGTTATAAAATTGTGAATTTAAGCAGAGGTTTGAAGCAAGAATCAGATTTTGATTTAGTGGATTTACAAAAAAAAGAAGATGAAGTAGCGGATAGTGAATACATATATGATCTGTACACCCCAGCCAAAGAAGACTTTGATATCTCCATGTTAGATAATTTAGTCAGGTAAGCCATGACAGTATTGTACAGTATTTCATATACTGTACATCAGCTCAATTTGTATTTCTTAAATATTCGTATGTTTTTGTTATCCACATTGCTATTTAAATGTTTCTGTTTTTGTACCTTATAGATGACTGTGTATTTTTGTGTTCTTACCTATGTTTGATGATAAAAAATGTTTATTTGTAAGCACTGTAAAGTACATATTATGTCCTGAAGTTTAAACAGTCATTGACTACTATTTTAAATTCATTTTAAACAATTCCATAAATTATAACAGTTCTCTAAGCTAGGAGGCTCTATACTCCAAGAAATCGGCGTCTTTCGGTGTTAGTACAGAGTCGAAGAAGAAAAAAAAAGTTGAAGAAGAAAAACTGAAGAATGATTTTTGTCATCAGACAGCTCATCAATTTAATACTTGTTATATGTTATTTTTTTTTTTTTTGGTTTCAGTATAGAAAACTATGAAACAGACTTGATATTAGGCTCACACAGAAATAGTGGTTTAGTCTCCTCAGAAGAAGACAGTGAAGATTCGAATGCAGAAAATGATTGGAGAAACGAGTACCCAGACTCTGAGCCCAGTAGTATTGATGAGGAGGATATGATCAAGGCTGTTGAGAAATGTAATTTAGGTATACCACAATTCACTTCTTATACAAATAATAGACAACACAACCAAGCAGCCAAAATCCTTCACCAAGAGCTTGCTCTGAAGTACGGTCTCCTGGATGACAGATTCCTGTATTATAAGTACACACCGGTACCGGTACTCGAGTGCGAAAGAGGCCGGCTCTATTGAGACTGGTCTATCATCACGGACAGGACTATTCTAGCGAGTAAACCTGACATTGTGGTGGTGGACTGGGCACAGTCAAGTGTGTTTTTGGTGGACACAAAAACCTTGTGAGAGCTGATACAGAGAAAAAACGCAAGTATCTCAATCTGGCTCACTAGGTTTCTGACATGTGGCTTATGTAATGTGTATGTAGGTTTATTTATTTAAGTTTATTATATCCCTTGTGGTTCTTATATCTATTTATTTTGCACACGGGCATGAGAGTTGGAATATATAAAAAATAACAATATTATGCATGATTCACAATTTGGTACCCACATATTTTATTTGTTTATTTAAGTACCAAATACTAACTAATAGTAAAATTAATAATGCAAAAAAAGCATTAAATTCAAAATCATTAAATCTTTAGCCATTTTATAAAACCATATCATAGAATCTCTATCAGTTGTGTCTGATAGAGTTTGCACAGCACACAGTCGTTTATATTACATGTACAAAGGGTGTCACAAAAAGTTATTTATCATTACAGAAGATGATCTGTCAAGCGATGCAGGTGAAGATAAGATATACGATGAACCGGCAAAACTGTATGACGAGGATGTAAAACTGTACGGTGAAGCATATGCCAAGTACAAAGCACGAGTCTTATCAGAACAACCCGATTTAGCTCATCAAAGTGTAGCTGACAGAAATAATTTAGCCGACAGTAGAAATTTTGTGCATTGCAACAAAATGGATGAAGATGGTTACAAGGATGATAGCGACGACGGTTTCTATTATGGTCAGGAAGAGGATTCTGAGCATTTCAAAGAACAGTATGCGGATGTGATTGACACTTCTGATGTTCATGAACCGGATTGAGTTTCATTAAAACCTGCTCAATATCTGGAATGTAAAACTTGTACACTTGATATCATCAACATTTTCGAATAAATTCAAAATTCAAATTCAAAATAATCTTTATTCAAATGGTCCTTAAAAAGGCACTTTTGACGCGTCAATAATTTACATAGTAGTTATTTCATGGTGATAACTATATTCGTAAACTTAAAACTAAAGCTATGAGGGTTCCAAACGCGCCCCGGTCTAAGAAGAAGCCCACAACAAGCTTAGCCGGGGTTTTAATAGTGAAACATTAAAACATCACAGTAAAATGAAACTAATGTAAGACATTATAGAGTTGCAAACTCTGTATTTATTGATATTTTACAAACTTTCCGCCAAGACCGCTGGAAGTAGAGCCGTGTGCGAATTTGAGATCTACAGCAAGGTGTTACGTTTCATTTTACTCTGGCGCTGCAGAGGTTTTATTATTGAAAACTGAACTACCCAATGATTAAAAGTGTACAAATTTTATGTTAAGGATACTGTTTGATAAAAGTGATTTATGCAATACAATATATTTTTTTACTTGAACAACTGTAGTAGTATTAATTTTATTTTCACCTGCCTTAAAATGTACCTGTCTAATATAGAATTTTTAAAAAAATTTTTTTGTTGGACGTCATGGGAAAATCATGGGGAACCCTCATGCAGGTATCCTCACGATGTTTGCCTTCGCCGTTTAAGCAAGTGATATTTTAATTGTTTAAAAACGCACATAACTCTGCAAAGTTAGAGGTGCGTGCCCGGATTCGAACCGCCGATCTCTGATTAGGAGGCAGACGCCCTAACCACTAGGCTATCACAGCCTACATAGGATAGATAGGTATAAAATAATAACAAGTTTGCTTAATATGTGATAAATAATAATTTATTGTCTGGCGTATTATACAATATCAATGTAACGCATACATCTTGCACTTAGTTATGTATCACTTTATAACATTTCTATGGTTACAATATTACGTGGTCTATATTTTATACAAAACGACCCATTCTTATACATACGGTCATTTAATTCAGTATAACCGAGATGGGTAGGTTTATACTCCCTACAACCTCTGATAAAATCGCAAAGTGAGATATCCAATCGACCACCGAAACGTATGGCTACGTGGAAATCTTAAATGTACTGAACTATCTACGTATACCAAAATGGTTAAGATCTAATGTTAAGGTAAAGTGATGGCAATAAACAAACAGACACACTTGGAGACTAAAAATAATGTTTATCAAGTGAGACAACTGTCTAACTAAAGTTTTATAACTGTGGTGCTGATTCTGTTGTGGATATTTGTAAACTGAACAAAATTTGCGGTTATCTAAATAGTGCCTTTTTGTTTAGTATGTTTTTGTGGCTATCACTATTTTAAACATGCCAAATTTGTTTGGTTTACTCGAGTAGTGCACAAAAGAATCTAGTAACGTTATTAAGACCTATAATGTCTTGCTAATCTGTGTCCCCTGAGTGTGTCTACTCGATTATACCTAGGGAGTATAGACTGTCATAAAATACGGAAATAGCCTTCAAGAAAGGAGATAGTCGTTTTTAGGCATAGGTAATAAATATAATACTTACACCATAGAGTACAAAAAACATGCAAAAGTAAAAGAGAACAACTGCCAACGGTTTAATTTTTATATCGTAATTTTTTTTCGCACCTTACGTGTTTTTTTTTTAAAGTAACTTATAAGTAATAAAAACAAAAAATACATAAATACATCTTTGTATTTAATTTCCTTTTATTTATTTTGACACATTTGTTTATTTTCTATTTTGATACCAAACGTACGAAAACTTTAATTAGATAGCAAAAAAAAAGTAGAAACAATTGGAGTAACTAGAGTAGTAAAGTTACTAGAGTAATACATTACTCTAGTAACTTATTAACTCTCCATTGCCTACATAAAACGACAATCTCCTTTTAAATTATGTTACTTTATGACCAGTCTATGTTACAAATGCTGCGCCTGAGTGCCAAGGGCGGGATGTCTACTTCCAACACTCGATAGATGGCGCTGCTTTGATTCCATACAAATTGATTGTTAACTTTCACGTGATCGAACGAGTAGAAAAGCTCCCACTTGGCACTCCGATTATCCTCGGTTATTGGTAGATATAGAAGGCATGCACAATTTTCTATTGAAGAATGAATCAACTTTGTATTAAATTAAGCAATAATTTTATTCGAGAATATCACCTTAATACAACTAGATGTTTTTTTTTTTCTAAATTAAACACTGATTATGGCACGTCACATCAGATGCTTTTGAGGGTATACAAATAATGTCATGATACGTTTTCATGTAGTCGTAGACTTAGGTTTCATCTTGGTTATGTTATGAACATAAATAGTTTATCCAGACATAATGGTCGAATTGTCCACGACTTTGTTTTAAGTATATTACAGATTTACGCATGTTTTCCAATCGAAATAATGGTGTTTACTCACACAAATCCTTAAACAATTGATAAGTATAATATTAGAGCCGTATATTTCGCTCTCTTCCCTGAGGATGAGACGTGTTATGATACCAGGGCTTTGCCTTAGCTGTGAAGAATATCATCTTGATATAGGAGAGGAATTGGATTTCAAGTATTTCCTTCCCACAGCTTTCGAGTTAGGGGCTAACTTACTTCTTATGTAATCTATGTATTTCAGGTGGTATTATTGCTTACAGTCTCAATCCTGTGATTAAAGAAATAATAAAGAAAGTTTTAATTTTATCTGAAATATATTCGTGGTGTAATCGAGATCGAATGCTGCCTGATACTTTAAAGTAATTCAAACATTGGTCTTGACCCTGGTTTTCTTAATCACACTCGAAAGCCTTGGTTTTGAATTTTGCATCTAATAAAGTTTATGATATTTCGTTTTCGGTTTGTGTACAGTGAGTTAACACCAAAATAAACAAAAGGTACGGCCATTATCACCCGAAAGTTTTTAAATTCGAGACTTATTCCAAAGTTTTACAAACACAATACGAATTAACAAGTTTTCTATGTATTGATCGACAAGATACACAGTTATTTCATGAAAACTATGAACCGCGTCCAGCTGTTTTATGTTTTCAAGAGATGAGCTTCTGATGGGATATGGATGTCTATCAAAGCTACCAAAAGGGTCGCATGAATTAATTTTTCAGCTAAGATCCGATAAAGCAAAGTTCAGCTATGAAATTCAAGCGATCTCATGGCGCGTTTGACACACATCCATAGATTAGCAAGGTTGCAGATTTTTCGTGCAAAAACAGCTATAGTTTGATTTGCACGTCGCAGTTAAAGCTAATCTTCGTCAAGCTACACACTGTTATCGAAGTAAAATGGACCTTATCAATGATTTTAAAGTCGTAGTCGTAACTGCCTTTTACAAATGCTCAACTTAAGGAAGGCTGTGGAAATTTGGACGAACTTTTACTTTAATCAAGGTAAAGTTCAAGTTCGTCCAAATATCCTGTACGTGTCTGTGACGTTCGGGATTTTGATACTAGTAGCTATATGCGTACGTTCGGTGCAAAAATAATACTTTTTATAAATTATATTAGCGCTTCAATAAACAACTGCATTAATTCTTATTATTCTTATTTTCTATAACACTTTAAACTCACTAACCGTCACATCGATTTTCGAGCACAGCATTGATTTAAACTACGAGTACAGGAACAGAACCCAGCTCTCTTTATTCGGTAATTTACTTTTTTGTTTTAGGTTAGTGACGTCACCGTGAAACTGTGTATCTTGTTTTTTTTTTTATATCAATAATGTAGGTATATGTACGGAATAAGTCTTGTATTCACTTATATACTACAACTATAATTAGTGAGATACCTATAAATGCAAATTACAATTATCTAGCGATGCTTTGGCATTGACAAAACATGGTATTTTGCGTGAACTTTCTATATCTTATCATAGACTCAAGGAAAAAGATAAACGGAAGATGGACTCCACACCACAGATAAATAAAAAAATAAGTATGAGATTTGCACGCTCGCAAACCCATTGATTTGAAGTATTGAAAAACTAGGACATCAAAGTAAAATAGAACTAATGGATTATGCTTATAAAGTCTTTAACGTGTACTATTTATTTCATTATACAATCATTCCGATAGGAACGCTGTTTTAAAGTTGTACTAGTGTAGGATCTATGACGTATTTATTAAAGCGCGTGGGTACCATGGGTAACGATTACCATTCCCATTTTACTATGACGCTACGCTATTGCTCCGATATCCCAAAAAAAAGACTCTAAGATTGTTAGCACGCATATCTTACACTAAATTAAGACCATACCAGTCTGAATACCTTCTAATAATCATATGATTATTTATTTGCCACACTCAATGACATATTTTGTATTGAAGGTAATTTGCAAGTTCTAGACGTAAGATGTAGATAATAGCGTACCATGGTACACTGGTGAAACAATGCTTATGTGAAAAGTCCGTGTACCAATTTCCTCAAGTCTATGTATTTCTAAGAACTTTTTCCCTTATTAATATGTATAGAAAAGTTTTTACATTATATGATAACTTAGCGCATTATTTATTGTATTGTAGTGCGGAAATTCTTAGTTGCTAAAACTTCTAACGTTAGTAGTTTTTCAAATTCCTTTCTGTCTTTACAAAACGTGTTTACAATTGTAATTATCCATGGAATTTTATGATAATGTCCTATTTCACCACATGTTTAAATTTAATTTTTATTTGGAATCCTGAAATGTATAAGCAAATGAACATCAGCGATGAATTTAACCATACAAAGTCCTTAGATGTAATTAAGAATTCGAAAGTGCGAAGTGGAGAATTGAATTTAAGGTGTAGATTTGTCTACAGACATTGCTCCCGCTCGCTCGTTTCATGTTTGGTGATTTGAGTCCCTGCCTTCAGAGTCAGAATGAGCATCGTAAAAACTTATTTTAGGCGAAAACAACATTGGTGCGTTCTTAAGAAGATCAAGAGACCTTTTCATATGTGCTGTGGATCAATAAAGTGGGAATTTTATATATCCAATTAAACCTCAATTAAATAATTGAATGTGGTGAAATAGACATCACATAATATTATATAACGTAATATAAAAAGCATAATCGCGCAATAAATCAAAATTAAATGACACTATATAGTATTTTTGCTTGTTTGAACGAACCCTGTGATTTAGTACATAAATGCAATTCATCATGATCAACTCATTGCCGGCTCACTATAGAGCAATTTCAATTGCAGACGGGTTTTAGTTTATATGAAACGGTAAGAGCCAAGGGAACTCTGGCGGGTTTTTACTTTTCTATTACTGTTTTTCTACTGCATCGATTTTCATGTGGTTATTTGCATTACACAGGTCATCGCAGAACAGTTTTATATTTAAGTTTTAAAATTCCACATACGTTCTATGTTGTGTTAAGATAGGAAGAGGAAGTAATTTGTTTACGTAATTTTTGTTTTTAATTTGATGTGATTGTTTATAGTTGAATATTTACTATGCAGTGTCATTTAGTCAGCGGAAAAATTGTTGGAGTCAATGGATAGATATTCTAAGGAATGAGCATTCGACGGCTGTTGGATGAAGTTCATCTAAGAGCGGGCATCTAAAAATATCAATAATAAACAAAAAAAAAAAAATTACAAATAACAACAAACACAGAACAATCACTTAGAACAAATGGTAATAAAATTTTAGCTTTAATAATAATATATGCGACAGTAATATCTTTACACAATATATTTACAATTTGGTATTTTAACGTATACTAATACAAATGACGAAAAGGGTTAACTTTTTTGTTATTTTTAACTAGTTAATTAATAGATTTACAGTAACAATTATTACATATTATTAATATTATAACAAAATCTAAATAGGGCTGTATTTACATTAGCCGAGATTTAATTCGTTAAGTGCACTCAGTGATCTGTCACTTGAATGTCAAAACGGCGATTTGGCTTTGATATGCAGTACAGATGACGTCCTTAAATCGATATATTTTATATTTAACTTGATAAATTATTGCACATAAGTCGAATAGTTCCGATAACGTGATTAATATTATAAAGACACATAATATGTGTTAAAAGTTAAACGTTCGGAAGCAAAGGAAGCCAACGGTTTTAACACCTTATTACGAGCAGGTTTAAAACTTTAGCGATTTTGTTGTGAAAATATATACAGACCGTTATGTGGTATGGCTTTTAAAATACACCAGTTTTAATTTTATAATGCAAGACAAAAAACCAAACAAGATTATTTGGGTGTCCCATGTTTTTCAAAGAATGGGCATTGAAGTATTAAATCTAGATATATTTTTATGGTATTGGGAATTTCCAAAAATAAAACTAGTACCGAAAAGATTGTTTGGGTGTCCCATGTTTTTCAAAGAATGGACATTGAAATATTAAATCTAGGTTAATCTTTATGGTATTGGGAATTCCCAAAAATTAAAACTAGTAGCGAAAAATTCATCGAGCATTCGCTCAAATAATGGAGATTCCATGATAGTAAGAAAGTCCAACAGTATATTCTAGTAGTTAGTGACATAAAAATACAGCAGTTAGATTAATAGTGAGATTGGAATTGAAAAAACATTATAATCTTCATTAATACATTGTGTCTATGGAAAAACGATATCGAGGCGATAGCCCAGGTCTATATAAATTTTACAACAGCATCGTTTTCTGTTTGAGACCGCCACTTCATACAACCGACGCGTCACTAACTCTCGCCGGCACATTGTTGTTTGCCGCAGCCTCTTGGTTAGCTTTGCAGTAGAACTGCTTATGCGCTTTATACGAGTTGACATACTTGAAAGGAATGTTACAAAACTTGCAGAAGTTCGGAGAGTCTTCTTCTGTATCTGGCTCCTTCTTAATATCGACTGTCGGGATGGGGGATGTCTGCTCTTCAGACTCCGGGTCCCCGGTCCGGTGGACCAGACGCGAGTGGCGGACCACGTTGCCGCGGTACGTGGAGGTGTAGGCGCAGGAACCGCATTGATGAACCCTCTCGCCCACCGCTGGGACTGGGGATGTCGTTTCACGACTGTTTTCCTCCACTACGCAAGAGATGTAGCTCTCTTCCTGAAAAAAGACAAAATAGGTCATTATTCCAGTACGTACTAAATTAGGAAATTTAGTAAATTACTATTGTTCCACATAGGTCAGTCTATGTTTTGGGCAATTTATACTGTTACTAGCTGCAGCTTCGTTCAGGTTTAGTTGAAATGTCGCACTAAGTTAAAACCTTTCTTACTAAAATATCACACGCTTTAATGGTAAAGGATGACTTCGTGAGGAAGTCTTATAATGCGCGCAGGTCCAGAACCGTACACTGCGGCTAAAATCCATCTCATGCTAAGACGATACCCTTGCTCTTAAATTGACCTAAATTGACGGAAAAAGGATGATAAAATACTAACCTGCAGATCAGCAGGCTTTTCCCGGAAGTGCATCCGTATGTGAGTGCGCATGCCCCGAAGCGTGTTCCCCCTGTACCGGCAGATCGTGCAGCGAAACGCCTTCACTCCGGCGTGAGCCTCCATGTGCCGCTGTGCCGCTGCTGCCGTCGGCGACACTACGTCACAGCACGGACACTTCCACCCACCATCGGACCCAGATGCGGGCCTCGGCGCCTCGGGCACGCTGCGCGGCGACCGAGTCTCCCTCTTGGTACAGTAATATAACTGGTGAGTAGTCAAATTATCCAGTGAAGTGAAATGAATGCCGCACGCTAGGCAGATGAGCTGTCGGTACTGCGGGGGCGTGCCAGCCTCCGGGGGTGCAGGACTAGCTCTCTCATCCCCACCGCCGGCCGAGCAATAATGACGTTTGTGTATGCGATAGTTTTCGAATTTGCAGAACACTATGTTGCATTCCTTACACATTGAGACTCCTTGCTTTACTAGAACTTGGGGCGGCACAGTCGCTACAGGTAAGTCTGTGGCTAGTCTTAATGCCAAACCAGAAGGTAAGATTGGTGGAGGCACAGCTGGAGGAAACTTATCTTGAGGAGAAGGTATGCTTGGTGGTTTTGGTGTCGGACCTCTTGAACTGCGTCGACTTCGCTTGGGGGAACTTTCTCCGCTTGGTGAGGAAGACCTCCTCGAAGGCGATGGTGTTCCAGGAGAGCCAGGTAAAGAAGGAGCGCATACTATTTGCTCAGGTGTCGTAGAGCGCATTCTATTTTCCTTTTCATGTTCATCTGTCGTTACAGATTCCGGAGTACGTCGCACGCTCAAATCTAATGGTGTGGTGCCATCTCGAGATGGTTCACGCGGTCTATTCGCCGACTTTAAAACTTCGGGCTCTTTTACTTCAGTATTTAAATTTGGTAACGCTCGGCTAAGGGGCTGGAAGGTTCCATTAGGTAATAAAAAGCACGGTGTATCGGGATCTGGTAGGGTTGTTCCAGGTAGAGTACTAGCGCTTCTCAGTATCGAATACGGGACTATGAGTATTGGATTCGTCGGAAGCGCCAATGCATATTGGTTTTGTGCAGGAGGAGTAGTCCCAGGGGATGGTGGCGTGGACCCTGATGTACTCGCTCTAGCTGCGGCTAAGGCTTGTTTTACGACTTGCCTCGTATTGCAGTAATGTGTTTTGTGGGCCCGATAAGTTTTGATCGAGGTGAAATGTATGTCACAGTCCATACAATACCGATCCTGAGATGGCTGCCCATCAACAGATTCTCCATTAGACGTCGGCGGCGGTACGGGAGTGCTGCTGCTAACGGGCGATGAGGAATGCATTCGCATGTGGCGGTTTAAACTAACTTTTTTGTCAGCACTGTATGAGCAATATGTGCAAGCGTATTGCTTGCCTAAAGGTCGCGGCGTTTTGGAGTCACCGCTGGACTCATCGGCTACAGCATCTGCAGTTGTCTCTGTGCCGTCAGGTTTTGATCTCCTTTTCGAGCAGTAGTGTTCTTGGTGAGCTTGAAGGGTACTCAGAGAGGAATACCGTATTCCGCAAGGTTGGCACATGTATCCGGGGGGTGTAGCGGGAAACAGCGCTGGGAAGTTTGTGGCCGTAAGAGCTAAATAGTCTCGAGGTTGTTGAAGGGGTGGCGGCGGGGGTGACGGGGTGGGTGGTTCGTGCTTCAAAGATGTAGCTTGCGGTGCAAGCGCTGGATCAGTCGCCAGACTCGTATTGAGGCGTAATCGTGGCGGCGATACGGCAGTAGAACCTTCAGAAACCGGCGATGCCCCACCACTGGAGGCGACTCGCTCCCCACCAGAGCTCGGCGTGCGAGGTTCTCCTGACATCGCCTCGCTCTCGTTTCCCCATTCCTCGTCCTCACCTGAAAGCAAAAATAAATTAGGTATTAACATCGAGAAATGGCCATTACCGATAAGTAAATGGAATTCAGAGTACCCGACTTAATAAAAAAGCCTCGACAATATCAGTTCTTATTAGTGTTGTTAATAGTAGAGCGATGGTAGGTTGGCAGCGCTTTTCTCGCGATAGTCGACACTCGTCACGTTTCACTGCTATCTGTCGACGTCAGACAGATCAGGTCTTTGGTCGAGGCATACATTAGCGCTCCTAATTGAGACGTGCTCGCTGTATGTAAATGGTTCTGCGTGGGTGGGGTATAGGGTTTTGAGGTATGCGACCAATGTTCTGCCGTTTCCGTGCATCAAGGGAATATAATGGGCGATACAATAACGCGAACCGGTCGCGCGACCCCCGTCCGTCAACATAGCGCGAGAGTATTTCGACCATTGGCAAACAGAACAAAAACTTAACGGGCCTTGTTGTAATTGGATCTGATTTCCAGAAAACGCTCGCTCACCTTCCTTTTTGAGCGACAACGATCTCGAGCGGGCGAGGAATTAACCTATCTTCCGCGCAGCGATCTCAGCTCAAAACGCCAATTAATGAGAGGCTCAACTTCATTCTCCTGCCCCTGTGAAGATCATTATATGGGCACGACAGCGAGATGGACGCGACGATTGGTGCGCGCGCCGACCGCCATCTCGCGGTAACGAATGCCAATTGAATCGGATTGCGTTCGGGTCACGCTATCCTAGTCACAGCGCATTTCGATTGGCCGTTGCGATTCCGCGGTGACGTGCGATTGGCTCTGTCAGCGCGATTTATCCGCCGGTTTAATGTCGTCGTCATACCGAACGCGAGTTTATCGCAGTTCGTTAGTTGCGTTCGGGCTCCCGTTTTTGCTTAAGTAAGTTATAAGTTGTGATTGTTAAGAAAGGTTGAACGTTCAATCGGATAGATGGCGTGACTGGGCGTCGTTTGAGCAACTTTCGCGCAGCCGAATGCCGATTCGTTAAATGATATTCATCAGCATCCTTTTGTCTTTATAAACACGTCAAATAATGTGGCTTAAATGACTCCAGTATGAGGGGGCAGGCATGCAATTGACGTAACTATTTTGCTTGAACGTCTACTTAGTGCCCGCATTGCTTTACAAAGCTTAGAGACTTGGGAAATGATATCGTTTCATAGCTAGAATGTAAAGCGACATTTAACGTTACAAAGCTTGTTTCCCTGTCGCAAATTTGCCTAAACAACGCATTCCTTAATGTATCGCATTTAACTATTCTTAGCCAATGTCTGCTTTTAACCCTCATAGCTTTAGTTTTAAGTTTACGAATGTAGTTATCACCATCAAATCACTACTATGTAAATTATTGACGCGTCAAAAGCGCCTTTTAAAGGACTATTTGAATAAAGATTATTTGAATTTGAATTGAATTTGAACAGATTTCCAATCGATTATTCTATCATTTTTATATTTATTTTACTTTAGACAACAGACAAATGCTCTTATTCTAAAACAGCTTAATTAGTTATATATCAAAATCATGTTACCATATTTTAATATAGCAACAAAAAATACAACTCATTTATGTCAGTAGATTTCCAATTTTTTTTTATAAATTATATATTTATCAAATGTTAATATATTTTACCTTGTGTGTCTAGGGGTCACTGAATTTGTATACGCAATATTTTCTAAACATGTTTAATCATCAGTATTATTTATACTGTAGGTATACCTATGGTTTGGATTATTAAACACAGATTAATGAAATTAATAAGTGACCATATCTATATTTCGAAAATGTGGTAGGTAACGCATTCAAACATGAGACTATTGGGAGGGGAGAGGGATTGAAGCAAACAAACACAAAAAAAAAACAAATAAAAAATGTCAATTTAGTGCGATTGAAAATTATTGAAACTATTTTTGACGACCTCTGTGGCGCAGTGCGTGCGTCGTCGAAGTTCCTGGGTTCGATTACCGGCTCGAATCTGGTCTGGTGGGAGCCTTCGGCCGTGGCTAGTTACCACCCTACCTACAAAGACGTGTCGCCAAGAGATTTTAGCGTTCCGGCACGATGTCGCGTGGAAACCAATTAGGAGTATGGGTTTACTATAAGCCTAACAGGTTATCCTGCTACCATCTTATACTGCATCATCACTTACCACCAGGTGAGATAGCTGTCAAGGGTCAACTTGTAGTGTATAAAAAAATAAGCTATTCAAAATTCTGTTAGTCGCACTAACATCGAGCGCGTGCCTTTACATGTTTAAAAAAAAAACCAACCCGCCATCTTGTCCTTACATTTATCAGATCGGAGATCAGGGTCCAATTAAAATAGTCGTGCATCGAGGCAGTCACAATCGCTGCTGATAACGATCTGGTACTGTGACGCCGGTGACCGATCACCTAGAGTAGGTACGGTATCTTTTATCAATTCACTCACTACCTGTGATTTCGAAAACATTGTTATTCAAATGCTATCGAATGATTAAGTTTGAGATGCTCAATTTATGTTATCGATACTCAATTTTTGAACTTTTGAAACATTATGTCCTACCGAAACTTTATAACAAGATTACCAACCGAGTTCCATAAAATTGACGATTTTTTCAAGTTTAAAAGCAAGTTAAAAGAAATCTCATACAAAAAAGTTAGTAAGGAATTAGCGAATATACCTTAATTAAGTATTTTGATACATAACACTAATGTTTAACTACGATACTTATTACTAATTCTTCTTAACAAAAAAAATTAAGTTTTTAAGAGACAATCATTTGCTCGGCTTTGTTTTATCTACACTTGAGTGTAGAGAATACCTAGTACCTTATAGATGAAAGCTTAATTGACATTTTGAATACTTGTTTTTTTTTTGTTAATATATTTTTAATGCTTGCCATGCCATAAGGCTCATTTTGGCTGGATGTAATTGTATCTATTAAATAAGACCTATTGTTAAACCACAAATTCGCAATAAAAATTAATTGATTGATTGATTAATTGAATTTCATGTTACAATGATCTGTCATAAAAACTGTGACAGCGAAACAAAACTTTACGGGGTAATTAACATAATGAATTACATAAACGATAAAAAAGCTTGGGTGTGACTTCATTATTTGGGTAGCTTCAGCAAATTGCATATAAATAATTATGGACTATGTGAGATGGTGATAGCAAAAAATAACCCGCCTATGTTTGTTGTGTTTTTTTTAGACTAGACGAGACTCCTAGTTTTAGTTTCAAGTCAGCGAGTGTAGTTATCACCTCACGAATTAAAATTATGATAAATATATTATATATATATAGCTGTTGTGAAGCTGTGATAGCCTAGTGGTTAGGACGTCAGGCTCCTAATCAGAGGTCAGGGGTTCGAACTCGGAACCTATAACTTTTCGGATATAAATCCGTTGCGTGTTTAAGCTATTAAAATATCATTCGCTTCAAAGGTGAAGGAAAACATCGTGAGGAAACCTGCACGCCTGAGAGTTTTCCATAATGTTCTCAAAGCCGTGTGAAGTCTCCCAATCCGGCCATGGCCAGCGAGGTGGACTATGGCCAAATCCTTCTCATATTTAGAGGAGACCCGTGCTCTGTAGTGAGCCGAGAATGGGTTGATCATGATGATGATGATATTATTATATATGAACACATGGGTGAACCTGTAGGTACGGACAGACAACGGCGGGATTAATATTTGGTAAAAGAATATATTTAAAACAAACCAGCAGTCTTTGATATCATTAAGGACATATCGCGGCAATTCACGCAGAAATTTTCCTTACACGGCAGATGCATACACAAATGAATGATTGAATAAATCAATGATCGACATTGACATATGAATTTCTCGTTCCTTCGATTTAAGCTAATTAAGTCATAATCCAAGGTATAACAATGTATGTAGGTACCTCTTTTGTACTTGCAAGATGTCTTTTATATTTTTTTGCAAAACAAAATTACAAAAATGTTAATCAGTTTTTACAGCTAAACATTTATTTTTGGGCTAAGTTCCCTTTTTTATAGTTATCGAAGCAATAAGCGCTGATTTTCGATCGCCAATATTTATCTAAATAATATATTTAATGCTTTTTAAATTTGCATAAATATATCAAAATTATTTATCGGGCGGATAAAATAAAATCAACTCTATGTGTATGTACTACCGACAAAGACGTGTCGCCAAGCGATCTAGCGTTCCGGCACGATGTCGTGTACAAACCAAATTAGGAGTATGGGTTTACCATACTAACAGGTTAGCCCGCTACCATCTTAGACCGCATCATCACTTACCATCAGGTGAGATGCCGTCAATGGCTTACTTGTGGTGTATAAAAAAAAATGTTAAAAAAAAAATTTCGAAATTACATTACCTAATTGTTATTTATCTATACTTAGTAAATCTAGAAGATACGTGAATATAATATAATAGCTGGTGTCCATACACCAATTAAGTTTTTTTTAGCTTAATCTGAAAGTCCAATTATGATATAAGCCTAAAACTACGAAAGTGTTCAATCAATCAATCATATTAATTTTTATTCAAATAATCCTTTCAAAGGCATTTTTGACGCGTCGGTAATTTACATAGAAGTCCACAATAAAATTAGCCAGGTAAATTTTCTTTTCGTTATCACCATCTCACACGCCACTTAATATTATTTAGGAACTATCTAATTAGAGCAATGTTTCATACGTTCTTTTCATCATCATCATGATCAACCCATTACTGGCTCACTACAGAGCACGGGTCTCCTCCTAATATGAGAAGGGTTTTGGCCATAGTCCACCACGCTGGCCATGTGCGGATTGGCAGACTTCACACGCCTTTGAGAACATTATGGAGAACTCTCAGATGTGCAGGTTTCCTCACGATGTTTTCCTTCACCGTTGAAGCAAGAGATATTTTAATTGTTTTTAAAAACGCACAGAACTCCGAAAAGTTAGAGGTGCGTGCCCGGTTTCGAACCGCCGACCTCTGATTGAGAGGCTGACGCCCTAACCACTAGGCTATCACAGCTTCAACGTTCTTTTAGTAAACTAGAAATACAGTTATTTAAATTCTATTTGTTTGTATGTATGTGTAGTTAGTTCGGTGGTTTCACATAAATAAATTAACGGGCAGAGTGAGAACATTAGCACAATCTATCCGCTCGTATGGACCGCGTATCGATGCTGGCATTTAAAGCCATTTCTATCGGTTTAAGCCATCAATTTGCTGTACGTGGCTTTTAAAATTGAACAAGCATTCCTGACGCCCTTTAGCAAGACAAGACTTTTTAAATTATAATGCACCTTATATATATATATATATATATATATATATATATATATATCCTTACTAATATTATAAATGTGAATGTAGGGACGTTTGTAACGGTTTCACGTAAAAACTACTAAACCAATTGTCATGAAACTTTGTACACATATTCTTCGAGGTATTAGAAGTAACATGGCTACTTTTCGTTTTAAAAAAACTAAAGTACAAAAAACTAGATTGTTGATGGAATCGAACCCAGGGCCTCCAACATTATAATGCGATAGCGCACGCACTGCACCACGAAGGTCGTCGAAAGACAAAAATTTGTTAAAAAAAAATTAGGAGGTCAAAATGCATCATTATACAAAATTTTTAGATTCATCGGCGCTTTTGGGAAGTTTATTCAGGCAGTTAAAAAGGAGTGGAGGTCCTGGGTTCGATTCCCGGCTCGAGTCTGGTCTGGTGGGAGGCTTCGGCCGTGGCTAGTTACCACCCTACCGACAAAGACGTGTCGCCAAGCGATTTAGCGTTCCGGCACGAAGTCGTGCAGAAACCAATTAGGAGTATGGGTTTATCCTAACAGGTTAGTTCGCTACCATCTTGGACCGCATCATCACTTACCATCAGGTGAGATGACGTCAAGGGCTAACTTGTGGTGTATAAAAAAGCAGGCAATCTACGTGGCAGAATCTTAGCGAAATGTCACCATGCATTGTGGGTGCAGATAAAAAAAAAGCTTCCTTGTCTATCACCCGCAGTGATCTCGCGCAAGTGTCTGCGAGAGGACGGACGTCGTGCGTCACGATCGGACGGCCATTTACATATCGCGGGTTCGATTCCGCTATCGAGTTACGCCGCTATTTGTAAGCTGTATATTTTAATGGTTTAGCTCTTTGCATTCACAACCGACTAGCAGATAGTGCGGCCATGAATTTTATTTTGGCGAAGGGGATTTTAATTAATCGACTTCAAAAGATTATGGCTTTAAATTACTACAATAAAGCGACTTCAAAGATTATGGCTTTAAATTACAACAAAGCGACTTCAAAAGATTATGTCTTTAAATTACATCATGATCAACCCATTCTCGGCTCACTACAGAGCACGGGTCTCCTCTCAATGTGAGAACGGTTTGGCCATAGTCCACCACGCTGGTCATGTGCGGATTGGCAGACTTCACATGCCTTTGAGAGCATTATGGAGAACTCTCAGGCATGCAGGTTTCCTCACGATGTTTTCCTTCACCGTTGAAGCAAGTGATATTTTAATTGCTTAAAATCGCACATAACTCCGAAAAGTTATAGGTGCGTGCCCGGGATCGAACCCCCGGCCTCTGATTAGGAGGTGTTAGTAAGGCGTCCTAACCACTAGGCTATCACACCTTAAATTACACTAAAAATCGAAAATTGTGACTGGAACATTCGATGGTATAACGTGACGTTTGAAAAAATATTGCTTAAGAAATCAGTCTAAATTCATACTTACATACCTCAAGTAAAAAAATAAAACAAAACGATTACCAATAATTTGAGCACTATTAACATTTAATAAGCAAATACTTTAGGCATAAAAACAATAACTAACGTAAAGAGGCGGGGACAGGGGTTTTAGTTAGGGCCAGCAGATTTTAATAAAGCGAACATTTTCGTTGTCGAGAAATTTATTTATTTATTTAATTTTAATTTAATTAGAACGGACAATATCCAATAACACTAATTAAATGATTACACATAATAACATTATAAGTCTAAACAAAACAAATATACACTAAAAAAATGTGTGTGTGTACTAGTGTACACACGTAAGAAGTGAAACTTCTTTATGGCCTTATTTTTCGAAAAATGATCTACATGCAACTTTCTAGAAATTGGTTAAATAAAGTTTAATTAGATAAAGTTTAAACAAAAGGATTTTATTATCATAGACATGAATACAAATAATACAATTATTTCACTTTACCTTTTTGCTACTAAGATTATTACAGCATTTCATTAATTGTAATAGAATTATTACTATCATTGTCATCGTCATTATATATTTTTGTAATTAATGACTTATGGTAACTGAAATATGAAATATATAGTTTACATTCCACGAAATTTAGTGACCGAGTAAAAACTCCATCAATTGTAGTGCCAGATCTTGTTGTTGACGTTTGAGGACTGTTTTTCATGGATAAATTCAATTTATCTTTCAGAAATTCAACTAGCTTCAAAGATTATTCCGATGCAAAATTGACATTAAAATCTCCACTTAAAATCATCGGTATTTTATAATTATTGTTACCGAGTAAAGAGGCACCTTCACTTGTGTACGGCAACAATGAATGGTGAAGAAAATTAATAATATATTTAATATAGCTCGGGATTGAGCTAACTACCTCTGATTAGGAGGCGGACGTTCTAACCACTATGCTATCTTAGCTTACTAGACTATCATAGCATTTAGAGCTTCTAGATTTTGTAGCATTAAGCGACTCTCAGTAAACCCGGAAATCGCATGTCAAAACTTAAAGTTTAGTTTAAGAAAATGTCTACGTTTATAGATTCTCAGAGCTTTTTATTAACGTGAGGTGATCTATACTTATGTTGTGTTATTTCCGACATAAAGCTAACGCTGTCCACACTCAGCAAGGCATAAGAAAGGCAGGCGAAGTGTGGAGCAAAAACTTAACCTCACGAAGGTAGATAAACATTTCCACGCCCCCGACATATAAATCTAGATGGCGTGACGTCAGCGCGCGATAACACTCCCATATTAACAAAACAAGTCCACTGAAATGTAAGAAAATATGCTCTCATTTAATGAGTTTCATTCGTTCATTATAACACTTCATTCGTTTTATTTTACATAAGAAGTCCAGATTGATAGTACATTATTTGCAATACATTATACTATTCAATTCGACACCCCAACCCTCTCGTAGTTGCGGCTTCTTTTTACTCCCCCGACCTAAGCGCTCCTGTCCGAAAGAGGAGACCTAAACATATCCTTCATAACCCTGACGATCAGATGACTACTGACAACATACTCGTACCACCTATCACACAATCATACGCTACACACCGTCTTCACCGGCGAAGACGAGCTCCCCGCTATCATGAGAAGATGGCTTTTCTAAGAAACTTTAAGCTAGTGGTGTCGACACATATTTTTATAAAACTAAAAACAAATAAAAATAACATTCTATATCCATAAATCATATTTGTCAAATTGTTGGTTAAGAAATTAAATTAAATATTGGTAGAATTCCGACCACTAGTTTGTTAAATAACAAAACAAAAGAATTATTATAGATGTCTAAAGGATTTTAATGAACATACGATGAAGATACTCTAATTTTATAGCCCGCTGAGTTATTTCAAGCTTTTTTATGGGATTAGGGGTTGGCGTCCATGTTTAATAAGTAACATTTAGCTTGTAAAAACTACTCATAAGGTTTTTGTTTAAAAAATAAAAAAATTGTATATGCATAAAGGTAGATAGTAAATTTTTCTTTTCTGCTATTTAGGCGTAAAGTTAGATATATAACTATAGAGTCATAATGAATACCTTAACGGTGTTGGTCCGATACTGGAAACTTTAATTTCCGCCTTATCGTTCCGATCTTCACGTGTGTTATAAGGATTTTTCCTTTTTAATTATAAGCGAATAGTTAAACTTAACGTCGCTGTATTAAAATATAATTTAGCTTTCATGGATGCGTTTTTATTTCAGATATACAAACTATTAAGAAAAAAGTAAGGAATGGGTTACTACATACAATTAGAAATACATTTAAAGGAATTTGATAATAACGAAACATCAAATTTCATTTCTGGCAGGATTGAGAGTTTATATGCGTAATATAAATATTTTTTATATATTTTACATCAAACATTTTATATAAACATATGTAAGTTATAATTAATTTCAATGTAATTAGTAAAATGTGTTCAGCTGATAATCATTAAAAGCCTAAGAATAACCCAACCGTACGTCTTTATCTATATACTACTGTAAATACTGTAATGTACTGTACTGTATTTTTAATTTTAAGCTCCAAGGAAATCCCTAGAGGTGGGCGTTAATGTCTGTGACAGGGTTTTTTAACTAATGTTATCGTTCATTAAATTTAAGATTCCTCTGTAAATTTGAGACAAATTTTCTTTATTTTTTTTTTATTTTTTTTTTTTATTTTTTTTTTATTATTATAAATCTGCGATCAGTCTATCAGACTATAAACAGTTGAGTTGCAGTAACATAATGTTTGGGGGAACTTAGAACCAGTGCCCTAGATCCCCTTAACGTTTTGCTTCGTCTGTGATGGTAGGAATTTCAAGATGTTCGTGGATTTCTGAATTGCGGGCGTACCAAGGGGCAGCTGATAAGACCCTGAGTATATTGTTTTGGGCTCTTTGTAAGCAGAGTATACTCGAGGTGCTTGCAGATGACCACAGTTTGATCCCATATGTCCAAATTGGTTTTATCACAGAGCAATACACTCTCAGTTTATTGCTAAGGGATAGTGCTGACTGTGTTTAAGACAAAATAAAGAATTTTTTCATTTTTTTTTCAATGTTGCCACATCTAAACTGGAGCCAGGAACTCTCTTCTGGCATCCACGCAGCAATTCCATGTGGCAACACCTTATGAATATTAACTTGCATTCTACATCAATCATACTGGGTTAGATCTTGCGCGAGATTGCGCCACTCGTTATGAAAGGGTTGCTTTGGCTTTTGACTGACGAAACGAGGCCTCAGCCGTCAAATGTGGAGGGTCGAAGACGGAGCTCGAGTATGTAATATGTAGATAGGTATACTTAATCGAAAAATAATTACACTGAAAAGCTTTACACAAGCAAAATAAATTAAATAAGAATATGTAACAGAAGCGGTGATAGCCTAGTGGTTAGTTTTCTGGTGGGAGGCTTCGGCCGTGGCTAGTTACCACCCTACCGACAAAGACGTGTCGCCAAGCGATTTAGCGTTCCGGCACGATGTCGCGTAGAAACCAATTAGGAGTGTGGGTTTACCATACCCCTAACATGTTAGCCCGCTACCATCTTAGACTGCATCATCACTTACCATCAGGTGGGATTACTGTCAAGGGCTAACTTGTAGTAGATAAAAAAAAAAAAGGGCGTCAGCCTCCTAATCAGAGGTTGGCGGTTCGAATCCGGGCGCGCCTCTAACTTTTCAAAGTTATGTGCGTTTTTAAACAATTAAAATATCACTTGCTTCAACTGTGAAGGAAAATATCGTGAGGAAACCTGCACGCCTGAGAGTTCTCCATAATGTTCTCAAAAAAGGCGTGTGAAGTCTGCCAATCCGCACATGGCCAGCGTGGTGGACTATGGCCAAAACCTTCTCATATTGAGAGGAGACCAGTGCTCTGTAGTGAGCCGGTAATGGGTTGAGCATGATAATGAATGTAGCAGTAATAATAAAGAACAACATTAAACCTAAAACGTCGTAACTCGTGCTAAAACTTAAAAGCATAATTTTAGCGCGAGTTTTCAGCCATAAGATCTTCTACGTCTTTTGGCGACCTTCGTGGTGCACCGCGACGCATTGTAAAGCTAGAGGTCCTGGATTCAAAATAACTCAAAACAGCTTGTCTCTAATGGCTTCGGCCGTGGCCAGTTACCCTACTGACAAATACATGTCGACAAGCGATTAACCGTTCCGCCTGAATTTGCTTAAAAACCAATCGAGAATATGGGTTAAACATAAATCAATCATAATCCAGTACCATCTTAGACTGCATCATCACTTACCATCAGGTGAGATTGCCGTCAAGAGCTAACTTGTAGTGTATAAAAAAAAAATCTTTTTTCAAATAGTCCTTTTAAAGGGCTATTTTAAGAAAGACTTTTGACGCGTCAATAATTGACATAGTAGTGATTGGATAGTGATAACTACATTCGTTAACTTAAAACTAAAGCTTTCAGGGTTTCACAAAAAACTTAGCCAGGAAAATTTTCTTCTTGTTATCACCTTCTCACATGCCACTTAAAATTATTTAAGAGCTATCTTATTAGATCAATATCACACCCATGCTTGTTTATCATTTACATAATCCTTTACACTTTATTAGGACTTTTCTACAAGCTTACGTTTTATATAACCTTTGAACATATTGAGAGACATTTCAGAAATTTTATTTGATAATGTGTCAAATTGTGTACAATTTACCTTTGAATGAATTTCTAATTTTTGGTAGTCTAGTAGCGTGAAACGTAGCGTAAACTCTGAGATAGCCCGCTATCATCTTAGAATGCATCGTCGCTTACCACCAGGTGAGATTTTCGGAAGGGCTAACTTGTAGTTTTTTTTTTTTTTTTTCTCTCCTTGGGGAGGAAAAAATCCCTACGGACTTCTGCCTCACAGCAGGGCGTGTCCGACTTGCACGGACTAAAACAACCTCCCCCAGTACGTCTGAGTCAGCACGGAACCGCTTAGCATTACTTCATGCTTCCTCTTAATATTCTGACTCTCTTTTATTCCTTTCTACTTTTTCTTTTTCCTCTCTCCTGACCATTATTGCCTTGAGCATCTGAGCATACCGAACCCACTCCTCTTGGCTGGATAACATGAGGGGTATGAGAATTCGGGCATCATTAACTTGTAGTGTAATAAAAAAAAAGTCCAAAGGTTTTGTACTACTATTTCGTTACACAGAGATCATCATCATCATCATGATCAACCCATTACCGGCTCACTACAGAGCACGGGTCTCCACTCAATATGAGAAGGGTTCGGCCATAGTCCACCACGCTGGCCATGTGCGGATTGGTAGACTTCACACGCCTTTGAGAACGTTACGGACAACTCTCAGGCGTGTAGGTTTCCTCACGATGTTTTCCTTCACCGTTAAAGCAAGTGATATTTTAATTGTTTAAAAACGCACATAACTCCGAAAAGTTAGAGGTGCATGCCCGGATTCGAACCGCCGACCTCTGATTAAGAGGCTGGCGCCCTAACCACTAGGCTACCCCTAGGCTACACACAGAGATAACACCTCACAATGAGGCAACTAGTTCCGTCTTGGTAAACAAAAACATAAAATAACGAAAATTGAGAATCTGAGATAATAATCTTCTTGGGAGTAGGACAAAAAACATAATGGATAACTAAAAGCGCATTGCGTGAAACATGACGCGAAAATATTAGTGTCACTTAGCCGCAACGCTAACCCGCAATTTGCGGAAATAAACTCTGAGCCGCCGCACAATTTGTATGCAAAATAAATTCCCTGAAAAAATGCCTCACATGTACCAGTCATGCGATCGACAATCACACAATCGCGAAACGTTCATATTCTCGTATTGGGCCGCGAGCTCGCGGGGAAATCCCTAATGGTGCTTGATAAAAATAGAATGTCTGTGTTAAACACACCTGCGCCTCCTCTGCTGAACGCTAACCAGTTTAGTCTGCACAAGTCGCGCGGGTAAACAGCGGTTTTTCGAGTCTAACGCTTTAGGAGTTCAAAGAATAAAACTGTGTCAAAAAATTCATGTTTTATAATCACAGGCTTTCTCTGATAAGTTAAAAATACGAACAAATTTTGAGTTTTTATCAACTCAGCCTCCTCAAACCTTTTCAGCCCTAGTCTTTAATTCTTCCTTAAATTCTGGGAGTAAGAAATCTCCGATGCACTCGTTTTCCGTAACTCAGAAACACATTTCCGTAACTCAGAACAGCATTTTTCCTACCCTTTACACATTTATGCACACCTACGCCAGTAAACATTAGGCTATATTTGCTATAAACCACCTAATATAGGCCAAGCAATTTTGCTTTGTGAAATCCACATCTCCTGAGGCTTGCTCGGGTATTGCGCTCCAACAATTTGAATTGAGAGCGAGAAGAAGAACAGAACAACTGTATAGTCCACACTATACATACTACATATAAAAATTAACAAAGTTATTAATTACACATTATTATTTACAAATTAAGCTTAGTTCATTGTATTTCGCGTAATAAGCCCTGACGATCTTGAATATATAAATAACCCCAGTTTATTCAGGTATTCATAGTTTAACATTATATGATATCGTAAATATTTAAAATTATAAATAATAGCCGTTAGTTTTGCATGGACTAAATAAAATTTAGCCGTTAGTTTTGCAAAATAAAATCATTCATTATTTTCGCAATTCCATGTAAGATAGCAAAGTAAGCCATGTACATGTAGCAAAGAAAGCAAACCAAAACGGAAACAGTTTCCACATCAATGTTTTATCAAGCATCTCCTAGCAACTGCCCACCAGCTCTCCAGCTACTCTCTCCGGTGCGCTGGTCCGATAGGCGCGGGTCTACGGCGCCGTAACTCAGAAACAAGCAAACACGGCACCAACCCATTTGCATAACTATCGACTTTTTAAATCTATGCAAAACGCGACGATACGCCCGCGCCGCGCTCGCGAGCACCTACCCTCACATTTAAAAAAAACATAACACATGCGATTCCATTATAACACTGTGCCACCTCGGATGAATTACTATTTAACTTCAGAATCAAACAACTTAAGGTATTCTCTTTATATTCATTCATTTATTTATTTATCAAAGAAATATTTAATTGGGCAAATAAAATTAAGTATAAGCGTAACATTAATAAAATCATCATCATCATGATCAACCCATTGCCGGCTTACTACACAGCACGGGTCTCCTCTCAATGTGAGAATAGTTTGGCCATAGTCCACCACGCTGGCCATGTGCGGATTGGCAGGCATCACACGCCTTTGAGAACATTATGAACTCTCAGGCATGCAGGTTTCCTCGCGATGTTTTCCTTCACCGTTAAAGCAAGTGATAAGCTCATAACTTCGAAAAGTTAGAGGTGCGTGCAAGGGTTCGAACCCCCGACCACTGATTAGTAGACGGACGCTCCAACCACTAGACACTTATTTGGTCAAGGTCTGGTCAAACTGCCAGATCCCCAGTACACTCGATAATATACATACGACCCCCTTTTTATCAAGGACACCAACATTTTAAAAATCCAAAATTAAAAGTACTAGATTTAAGCTCGAAAATAAAATAATTTTTGGAGTAGACCCACTTCACCATTTAGTTTATTGAAGTAACCTAAAATAAATAGAACTAATTGGAGAAAATTAACCTAACATAACATTGTATTTTATATTCTGTTCGTGTCCTATAAGAATAAGAATATTAGATTTTTTTGGTAAAAAGTCGTCGAGTTCGTAGTGTCGACAGACAAACAATGAAACCTTTTAAATATTTTCAATTTTAAAATGGTTATTAAAAAAAGTCAGAAACGAAAGTACTTATTTTGGTTTGGTTTCCATTAATATATAGGGCAGAAAGCCGTATGGGTCCATGCCAATTGACTGACACACACGCTATACATAATTGACAGATTATAATGTTTAACGTAGGTTTACCCTTTATGAATTATAGTAAGTCATATCAAATTTTATTGTATTCAAAAATCGCCAACAATAAAAAAAAAAACTCAATATAGATTTGTCTATGCACTTCACCATATAAATACTGCATAGTATTTTAACTCGAAATTACTTTACTTGTGACGAATAAAAAAAAACAACAAAATTAATGATGGGAAGATACGTACGTATCGATTCGATAAACGGTAAAGGTTGTATAATGTTTAACGTAGGTTTACCCTTTATGAATTATAGTAAGTCATATCAAATTTTATTGTATTCAAAAATCGCCAACAATAAAAAAAAACTCAATATAGATTTGTCTATGCACTTCACCATATAAATACTGCATAGTATTTTAACTCGAAATTACTTTACTTGTGACGAATAAAAAAAAAAACAACAAAATTAATGATGGGAAGATACGTACGTATCGATTCGATAAACGGTAAAGGTTGCGTACACGCAACGCTGGAGGCGTCAAAAGTGGGCGGTGCTTGTGACGTACGACGTGACGGAATCCCGCATCCAATCGCGATCGGATCTCGATTTTAATTATACGAATCGAGAACATCGAGTCGGGTCTATCGAATATTAATATGTCGATTGCGAACTTTGCGATAGCGTTGTTCTTTGATTCGTTCTTAGCTTATACGAAATTCGCGTGCGTAAAATGCGTAATGCGACGACGCCAGCGACATTCCGCGAACAAGATCGGAGATAACGTTCCGCAAAAGATGCGCGATAGTGAACTGGGAAAAATGAAACAAGACATTACCAATTCGTGAGTCGTGACGGAGCGGGTACAAATTCACGGTTTCCGTTTTGTGATTTCGACGTGACAGCTTTTAATCAGTTTGATTCAGGTAGATAATTAAATCAAATTGATGTAGGACTTGTTATAAATTTAACTTTGTCTGAAATAATTTAAATGCATTTACTATAAAAAAAATTTATTCCATTAATTTTTATGCAGGAATAAAACTCAGTCATCCATTTTATCATGATCTATCAAAAATACCTCTACTTTACATTTAAAAAACAGCAACATTCTAAATATTCAATGAAGTTATTTTAATTAACACAGACACACATTCTCGTTCTTCTCTTTTATAATTATTAATGCATTATTTGGTAACCGAGCTTACAATCAATATTTTGTATATCCAACAAGAAACTTTACTATCGTGATGCTAATTTTTATATCAAAAATCGCCAACAATAAAAAAAAACTCAATATAGATTTGTCTATGCACTTCACCATATAAATACTGCATAGTATTTTAACTCGAAATTACTTTACTTGTGACGAATAAAAAAAAAAACAACAAAATTAATGATGGGAAGATACGTACGTATCGATTCGATAAACGGTAAAGGTTGCGTACACGCAACGCTGGAGGCGTCAAAAGTGGGCGGTGCTTGTGACGTACGACGTGACGGAATCCCGCATCCAATCGCGATCGGATCTCGATTTTAATTATACGAATCGAGAACATCGAGTCGGGTCTATCGAATATTAATATGTCGATTGCGAACTTTGCGATAGCGTTGTTCTTTGATTCGTTCTTAGCTTATACGAAATTCGCGTGCGTAAAATGCGTAATGCGACGACGCCAGCGACATTCCGCGAACAAGATCGGAGATAACGTTCCGCAAAAGATGCGCGATAGTGAACTGGGAAAAATGAAACAAGACATTACCAATTCGTGAGTCGTGACGGAGCGGGTACAAATTCACGGTTTCCGTTTTGTGATTTCGACGTGACAGCTTTTAATCAGTTTGATTCAGGTAGATAATTAAATCAAATTGATGTAGGACTTGTTATAAATTTAACTTTGTCTGAAATAATTTAAATGCATTTACTATAAAAAAAATTTATTCCATTAATTTTTATGCAGGAATAAAACTCAGTCATCCATTTTATCATGATCTATCAAAAATACCTCTACTTTACATTTAAAAAACAGCAACATTCTAAATATTCAATGAAGTTATTTTAATTAACACAGACACACATTCTCGTTCTTCTCTTTTATAATTATTAATGCATTATTTGGTAACCGAGCTTACAATCAATATTTTGTATATCCAACAAGAAACTTTACTATCGTGATGCTAATTTTTATATCACTCAACAGATTTAATACTTTGATTATACTGAGGTATAATCAAAGTATTAAAACTTATATTTATATTTTTGTGAAGGAAAAACAATAATTCAAAACTGTTTTTTAAGGTGCATGCTCAGGTTTTACTATTTTTGTCGGCCTAGGCTTTCTCTTCTAAATAAAAGAGCGATCTGTTGAGTGATATAAAAATTAGCATCACGATAGTAAAGTTTCTTGTTGGATATACAAAATATTGATTGTAAGCTCGGTTACCAAATAATGCATTAATAATTATAAAAGAGAAGAACGAGAATGTGTGTCTGTGTTAATTACAATAACTTCATTGAGTATTTAGAATGTTGCTGTTTTTTAAATGTAAAGTAGAGGTATTTTTGATACATCATGATATAATGGATAACTGAGTGTTATTCCTTACCTGAGGGTAAGGACCCGGAAGTAATAAATTAATATTAATTATAATTTTAAATCTGCTATGCGGGTCGACAAAACACATGGGCCGCTACATTTCTACAACCAGTCGCCTGCCTCTTGTCAACCCACTTTGGGAATGACTCTTCCTGATGATGAAACACGTAATATAATTCCGGACCCGAATTTCCCATTCAGACTCTATAATTAAATTTACGGGAAAGAGTATTTTATCACAACCTTAGCCCGCTATATCCACTATAGTAAATTGAGATCAAATGATTTGCAATTAAACTAATTATTAAATGTATTTGAACAATATATCATAATAGATAACCATAGTTACAATAGTCAATTATCAAATTCCTACCTATCTACAAAGTCGCAAATGAATCACTGTAGCGATCTTTAAAAACCGCTGCATCAGAACGGTTACGTCAAATGATCTTTGTTACAACACTATCACGATAAAGGATACCATCTCTAGTGCACGCCTACTACACGAAAATAATTAACTAGAGGTTCACCGTCAAACATCGTGTTCGACATCGGCTACTCCCATACCAATTACTACCGACAATCGATCTATAGAGAAAAAAGCGGTCCAACACTATTCCCGGCCGGTTTGAAAAAAGAACAAAGCATGTGAACGTGTTAACGAGGCTTGATGGATCGGGGTACGATCTAATACAACCTATAAACACCAATGCAGTATGCACATAGATGGCCACAGCTTATAGAGAATAAACTTGCAAATAATGAACGTATGTTGGAGGCTTAAAAGGGCGATAATACAGAGCTGTATTTTAAAAAATTATTTGACTATGGTTTTACATCACTTCGCATTCCTTTTTTAACTATCACAATAGATAGGATGATCTAATATTGCAAACTATCTAGACTGGATCCGTCGTCTTTAGGTTTCTGCAATGTGCAAGTTACTCATCAATAGTTATAAATTACTTGTATGTAATAGTCTGTGATAGCCTAGTGGCTAAGAGGTCGGGGGTTCGAACCCGGGCACGCACCTCTAACTTAACGAAGTTATGTGCGTTTTTAAGCAATTAAAATATCACTTGCTTCAACGGTGAAGGAAAACATCGTGAGGAAACCTGCATGCCTGAGAATTCTCCATAATGTTGCGTGGTGGACTATGGCCAAAACCCTTCTCATATTGAGAGGAGACCCAATGGGCTGTTCATGATGAACCAGTCTGATCGATAAAAAGTCAATTTATCGCTTAACCATAAAATGACTTTTAAGGATCACACGCCACTAATATGAAGGGCATCCATCGTATAATTCGCAGGCGATTACCGACATCGACTCATTGTGAATCGAATAGTTTTTATTGAACTTTATTACCCGACACCCAACATAACGCGACGGAACATACGACAATAACCGATCCAACTGATAAACAGCAAAAGAACTGTTGCCTCGTTGAATAAATCACCAGCTTGTCTGACATTTATCGATATCGAGTTTTTTGCGCGGTAGGTAGGTGCGTACCTATTTATGTTTAAAAATCGAATTAATTTTTTTCGATAGCTTAGACATAAGGGCAAAGATGCCACGTCCAAAAAAAAAATAGGTAGATAATTTAAAAAGTTTCGCCTGACAATACGATGTACCAAATTTTTTAAACATTATTTTTATAGGATTTTCTACAAAATAGTATTATCTAATATAACTAATCAGACAGTATTATGCCAATATTCAGTGAGAATATATATATATTTTTTTATATAGTACGAGTTAGTACTCGATGGCACTCTCACCTAGTGGTAAATGATGTTTAGGATGGTAGCGGGCTAACCAATTAGGGGTATGGTAAAACCACACTCCTAATTGGTTTCTATGCGACATCATGCCGGAACGCTAAACCGCTTTGCGACACTTCTTCGATCTGTAAGGTGGTAACTAGCCACGGCCGAAGCCTCCCACCAGACCAAACTCCCGGGAATCGAACCCGGGACCTCCAACTGAACACGCACTACAGATCACAGATCGTCGTTTTAGTGTAAATTTGTGTTTTATTATTTTAGGAGCTATCGATACGTTGTCGGCTGAACCTATCCTACCAACCGATTTCTACTTTACATCATACCAGAACGCTTAATAGCTTCGCGGGATGCCACGGAAGTTGGTCTACCACACCCCTATCAGATGAGTCCGCTATCATCTTAGGCTGCCTTATTTAACAACAGATTCGGTATTCGTATTTTGCAAGGGCTAACTTGTAGCGGAGTAAATAGCCAAGGTATTAAACGAAATCCTTGCATTTATTGAAATGGCGTCCAAATGATCGCAAAAGGGCGCATTTATGCAAATTAATTATCACCCGAATCAGCAGATGTCTTTTTTGATAACTTCAATAGCGACATCGTATCTCGCCTCCCACATATCAATGGGGACAGGTACTTATTTATATTTAATAAATTCGAATTTAATCGCTCGCCGTTATCGCGCCAAATTGCTAGCGCTCGCAAGATGGCGCTGATAGCGAGAACGGCTTCACAATGTAATTTGTATAATTAAAGAAAATCGCGGCCGAGCGATCGGGATCGGACGCGATATAAGCGATTCAATCGAGATGACGCGATACATGTATTAATTTTGATGGTAAGAATTAACAGCGCAGCGGGAGTCTCGGGCTGAGAGCCATAGAGCGGAACTTTTTTTTTAAATTTTAACTCAGTCGAGTCAGAGGTAAGGCTTTTTAAATGTCAGCTTTAACTTGACAAGGTATTTATTTACCTTTCCTGTATGAGAGAAAGTGATAAGTTTTTGTTTTTTGTGTATTTTGTCCCAAATAAATAAAATATTAATTATTCTTAATTATAACTGTAGAGAGCAGATGTCAGCAAAATATAAATGATTAATTAACAGAAAAAACTCTTTTGACATATTTAAGAAATTAAGTAGGTAGATTACATTCATACCTACCTAGATAAAATAAAATAAAAAACTTGGATTGATGGTTCAAAAAAGAATGATTAAGTTACCCGTTCACTGCAAATCATATTGAAGAACCAATTACATCTTCAAAGACATTAGTAATTTAGATTAAGTGGCGAGTGTTTTCTACAACAAATATCAATCAATTGAAATGTTCAATTTCCAGAAACGGAAAAATCGGAATTATCATAAAATTTTCTTCATAAAGCTAACTTTAAAGTTTAAGAGAAAATCGTTTGGAAAGAATCAATGTTGACTCAAGTCAGTAAATGGATGGATGCTCATATTTGGACATAAACATTAATTGCCTTAATTGAAACCGTGAAACAAAAAATAAGTTGGACGGTTTCTAATTCCATTACGAGCAAAGAATTTTTGTTATCTACTTATACGAGAAATTAAAAATGTAATCAATCTTTAGATATACCTAAGTTTAAATCCTACCTACCTAAGTTTAATCAACACTGTTTCTAGATTTTTTTTTTTTTTTTTTAAGAACTGACATAAACGTTTTAAACTTCAAAAAGTATCTATGAAATTATAGTGATGGGGGGATACACATCGTATCATAAAAAAGTTGTCGAGTACCGATTGTGGCGGGCGAGCAAAGTTCGAGATTTGAAAATTAGCATTTTTGTCGTATAACTCTGCCGCGGTGTCTCGGTAAGCGCCCGATACCGGGGCGGCCGGGACCGGGTTTTTTTGCCGTTTTTTAACCGGATTGGACTTTAAAATATTTCTCTATCCGCTGCCAAAGTCTTTTAGTGTGCGGTAAAAGAACACTGAAATATGAGTTTTTAATTTTATTGGCGGCCATTAACTTTGTATTTCCGTATCTAATTGCGTTTTAGTTGTTTTATTTGGTTGTGCAAGCTTGTTGCTCGTTTGCGTAACCACTTATACAACAAAGTTTACAGTCGGAATCGGGATTAATGTGAAATCAATGAGTTTTCTCACAATCTTTATAATTGTATATTTATAAATGTTAGCCGTGTAATATGAAAGTCAAAATCGGGTCATCGGGTTGTTTCTGATTAAATTACCATTTTAAGTCATACTACACTAAATAACTTTCCAAAGTGTGTCATAAAAATAACTTAATTCTGAGGCCCCAATATCAACAACATAAATAAACAAAACAAAGCTAATCATCGGTGACAATAAAGTCTGGAATTTGACATTAAAGATTAAACTCCTCAATGCGCTATCAATCACCTAATTGACTGGGGATCGAAAAAATCTAGCAAAAAAAAAATACCACCAGCTCTAAAATTCGTTGACCCTTTATCTCCCGTGGCAGCTCGCTCATTGGACCAGAGCCGAATTTATGTCGTCGAGTAATCCAAGCCCATTTGTATAGATAATTTTTATTATTGCCATCTCTCCAGCGTTGGCCGCGGACGATAACCGCCGAGGAAAGAGTTCGTAATGACGATTTAAATAAGGAAGACGTATTCCTCTCGGCTGTCGATAAAATTGGTAAGAATTTGTGGCGTGGAATTCGAATTTTAAAAAATGGGACTAGGGTTGTCTTGCTGTGTAATTTATCGGTTGGCGGTTTTATCGGTTATTTAAACCCTTCGACATTCGATTACATTTTTAGAACTTTATTTTCTCTTGTAATTATACCTTGATGTAATTTTAATTGGCCATTTTATATACTTTGGCAGAACTATGCCAAATTTAATATAAATGATTTAAGCGAGTCATTTCTGATTTAAAATAATATAAAAAGGGATATAATTTTTTACACTGAACACGCTGCAGTTTTTCTGAGTGAAGTAACTTTACTTTTGTCGGCAGGTAGATACATGTGGCAATATCCATAACGGATCATTTGTCTGTGGCAATTATATATTATATTATATAAAGGTATTAAAACTTCACGTTAGAATATATATTTTTTGAAAAATTGAGATATCAACTCCCACTATGCTCTCTGGATTAAGTTATCAAGTAAACAAACGTGACACTGCCGTTGACGTACTTAAATCTGAAATTATGTACGATTGGTCAAACATTGAAATTTGATAAATTTGTTGAATTAACACAAAACAGTTTTCACGTTTGCTAACTTTACAATAAGGTACACATAGAATGGCTTTACTCGGTACTTAACAGTAAACTAAACTTGCCCTGCTACATTATTCATTTTATATTCAAAAAATTAACACTTTCTTAAGCAGTAAAACAAAAAACAAGTATTAAGCGTGTAACTTTATGACCTTACTCTATGACCTTAACTTAAAAAAAAACTTGAGAGGTGTCAAGGGACACCCGGATGGAACGAAGTTCCTTTCGATTAATTAGTGAAGGAATTGCAATAAAATTTTATTTTATTTAAGTTATAATAATATTTTTTTTATTATTAACAAATATAATGTTATATAAATTTAATCAGTAGGCTCAATTTTGTACTCCATCAGCAATATTCCGGATATTGCAGAAACACTTTTCGTAAGAATTTTTTCCGTCTAGCCCCCTTTCACAACGCGCGATAAGGAACTTCGTTCCAAAAAAAATAATAATTAGCAACGAGTTCAGACGAATGGATTTTGAATTTCTAGTTTCGAAGCCCATGTCAGGCTGGCGTTATTACACCGGTAAAAGTTACAACCCTAAATAGACAATAAAGTATGCGTGTAAACTATTTCCAACATGGCCACACGGGGTTTATCTGCCCCCGCTCTTATGGCGCGTTATCAGCGAGAGTGCATTAGTCCTCGATAATACAACGATAAAACTGATCGGCCGGCGCCACGCTCGATTTCGATAGCTTGATATAAAAGAAAAAGAATCGATACCCGGCGATAGTGATGTCACGCCGCGATGCGGTTAAAGTGGAGTGTCTTAATTGTGGATTCCTATGTAATGTACGCGCGGTGATAACGCGCTTTAAGTATTTGTTCGATTTGTTATTGATTCGACTTTATCAGATGCGCGTTCGGAAATGTTGGTATGTTTGTTTACATAACGTCTCGGTATTGTTGTTTCAATAACGTCCAATAACGTAATGCGATACGTTTATATACAGTTATATTGGTACAAGTGACATGCAACGGGGTTTATAATTAATATGAAGAACATCACATCTAACCAAGCTGTGATAGCCTAGTGGTTAGGGAGTTATGTGCGTTTTTAAACAATTAAAGTATCACATGCTTCAACGGTGAAGGAAAACGTCGTGAGGAAACCTGAGAGTTCTCCAGAATGTTCTCAAAGGCGTGTGAAGTCTGCCAATCCGCACATGGCCAGCGTGGTGGACTATGGCCAAATCCTTCTCATATTGAGAGGAGACCCGTGCTCTGTAGTGAGCCGGTAATGGGTTGATCATGATGATGATGATGATGACATTACATTTTATATTCCGGGTTGATACTGACAGAAAAAATCTAGTACCAAAAAAATCTTCTCCAGACCTGGGAAACGAAACTAGAAATTCAAAATCCATTCGTCCAAACTCGTTGCTAATTCAAATTGTTTTATTTTTTTAAAGTAAGGTCACAGAGTAACGTTGATCATAGAGCAAGGTCACAAAGTTAGACGAGGCTTAATACTTGTTTTTTGTTTTACTGCTTAATAGGATTTATATTGGATTATTTGAAAAAACTGTGTAAGATGGGCGTAGTATAAAACTGATAAAGGTACGAGGATCTATATATTCGACTAAAAGTCCTGACTAGTATGTATAAAATAGGTAAAGGAAAACATAAGTTTTGTATTTTAAAGTATTATATTTTAAGCTAATAATTTTAACTTTAATTATATATTTTTTTTTAAATTAAAATATCACCTGCTTCAACGGTGAAGGAAAACATCGTGAGGAAACCTGCACGCCTGAGGGTTCTACATAATGTTCTGAAAGGCGTGTGAAGTCTGCCAATCCACAGATGGCCAGCGTGGTGGACAATGGCCAAACCCTTCTCATATTGAGAGGAGACCCGTGCTCTGTAGTGAGCCGGTTGATCATGATGATGATATTTTAAGCTATTGGCCGTTAATGTTCAGCCAATTTCAAAATAGTTAAATTAAATTTAGAAACAAAAATTTGCACTGTACAAGCGAACACGTGACTAGAAAGTGAACGCTATCTTTTACTAGTCATTTAACACGTCCATCTATTCATTTTGAACAAAATCTAAAGTTATACGACCAAACAAAGAAAAACTGTATACATCACCCTGCCATCGCAACTTACCCCATTATCCTTGTAAACTAAGCAAGCGTTAACAAAAACGTTCCAAATTCAAAATGGGTAAACAAAATGTCGGCGTTCATTAGCGGCAGTATCACACTATTTTGTCGAATGGACAACATTTTCAGTCTTTCAGCGTTTGAACATAATGAATGCGATGTAAAGGAAATTTTGAGGGAAACAAGATAAATAAAGGCAAGTGAGCTCAATGAAAAACGATGCGCGCTCTTAATTTTGGCGGGAAATTAGGCGGCCATTTTGTTTCAGTCGCGTACGATGACAGCTTATTTAAACTATAAAATTGTAGTGAATAAATCTTTAATATTCTGTTAACACACATACAAGTGTCCGTTCGTAGAGCAATGTATTCTCACCCAAGTAATTTTTGGCTATACGTATACATAAACTATACTCCATTATTTATAGCCTGTCGGATAGTATATAAAAAAAAAATTGTTGTGTTTTACAATTTTTTTTTAATACAATGAAGCTACAAAACAAAAATGTTCTACATGAACTTAAATTTATATTATTTTTTCAAACTTAACTTAAAGAGTAACTAATTAGTGGTTTCCATTATTAAACAGGTATGATTTTTTTTACTATATATAGATTTTACACCGTAAAGCAAGTTTGAGGGCAATATTACAGTGAATATATAACGAAGGGGATTCTTTAAATTTTTGTTAACGCATTTTTATCTACGCATAGGAAAAATATCACATAATATCTTCCACAAGACGGCTTTTGAAATCTTTGCGTTTATTAAAACTTAAGTTTACATGCGCATTAATAAACACTATAAATAGTGTGTAGGCCAATAATTAAAGGTGAAGGGTTCTGACTCTGGACCAATAGTTAAGTAGGGATACTTCGTTACATTGAAGATTTAAACACTATGGATTACTCAGGATGTGGAAAAGTCGAGTGTTTACATCCTCTTTGTGAAGAACTGTAAACGTAGTGTTTATATCCTCTTTCAATGATGGCCAAAATCAAAGTACACTTCTTTTTTTTTATCCACTACAACTTAGCCCTTGACTGCAATCCCACCTGATGATAAGTGATGATGCAGTCTAAGATGGTAGCGGGCTAACCTGTTAGGGGTATGGAAAACCCACACTCCTAATTGGTTTCTACGCGACATCGTGCCGGAACGCTAAATCGCTTGGCGACACGTCTTTGTCGGTAGGGTGGTAACTAGCCACGGCCGAAGCCTCCCACCAGACCAACACTACTGTTTACATACTCTTTGAACACGTATGTTAAGATTTATTGCAATGTTTCCCACACTGTTTGTTCTAAGTCATTGATGTGACCATAGGATATAAGCCATTATGTGATCGAGTAGGTATCGCTGAGAGTAACATAGGTTAGCTTTATCAGTAACATGGCGTGCTGTATGTTAATCGTAGAAACAGCTTTGAACCATTAAGAAGATAAACTTATGAATAATTGATTCCCGTGGGCGAGATACAAACATGTAACGTTTTACATCTCATTATAGTCTCATTGCAATGTGGTTATTGGAGAGTTCGCTTAGCTAAACACATCGTCGTCTTCAAACAAATTATTGTTAGTTATAATATATTCTTTTTTGGAATGAAGTTCTTTATCGCGCGTTGTGAAAGGGGGCTAGACGGAAAAAATTCTTACGAAAAGTTGTCACGACACTTTTTGTTATTGTAAGCTGTGCGGCGTCGCATGTTTCTCTGTCTGTCTCTCTCTCTCTTATAGAAAGCAAGCCAGATATTTTCATTTCTATTTCGCACTGGCCAACGTCCATACCATGTCGAATACACCGGTTCTCGTCCGATCACCGAAGTTAAGCAACGTACTTGGATGGGTGAAAAAATATTTCGAATTGAACAGTGTGGTGTCGCGACGATTATTTTTGTTGAGTTTATACAGGTTTTTTGTAAATAAAAAATTATAAAAAATAAGAATAATAATGAATCCTGACAGTGTTTCTGCACAAGTTCCGGATATTGCTGATGGAGTACAAAATTGAGCCTACTGATTAAGTTTATATAACATTATATTTGTTATTAATAAAAAAAAAATATTATTATAACTTAAATAAAATAAAATTTTATTACAATTCCTTCACTAATTAATCGAAAGGAACTTCGTTCCATCCGGGTGTCCCTTGACACCTCTCAAGTTTTTTTTAATTTTATCACAGAGGGGAGTGAAAATCTTTATCAATATATGTACTAATTTTATGAAGCGAAAATATTTATTCGTTAGTTTAAAATATCTTTATCAGTATCTAGACTATATTTTATTTCAGCAATCTGTTTATCATAAAACAAGCTTTTCTTTAAACAAGATTAAAGTTCTTGTTTATGTTAGGTGTGAGAAAAAAAAATGTATGCACTTGTGTTTTAAAGTTTTTGGAACTAGCTAGTGGTGAAAAAGAAATATATTTTCTTAGAAGCAGTAGTATTTTGAAAAGTCCCACCTTGATTAGGCAGTATTGTATTACAAATCCGACTCCAGCCTTAATATTTCATGAAGAGGAAAAAAAAAATTATAATAGGAGCATTTACTCAAAATTTATTCATTGGGATCGAATCGTTTGTTTAATTTTCTTGCAATCTAAGTGAAAAGCATGTATATAATTAAATAATAATATAAGAATTAAATAATTTTGAGGATAATAATCTAAAATATCTATCGCGGTTTGGGTAGCCAAGCGTCTAAAGGGACGAAAACGTTTGTTTTATGCACTGCATTCAATCAACTTTCGTCCGACCCCCCCGTTAGTCCGACCCCCCCGGTAGTCCGACCCCCCCGTTATCCCTAACGTCGCCTAAGCCGAGGTTCGGCCTCAAAGGAGGCGCCCTTAGGCAGTCGTTCCCATAGTTTTTTCGAGCCCTAGGGCTCAAAATTTCTTCTGGCAGAGCTTCTTTCCAAAGCTCAAACAGCCCGGTTACGCTGTGGCAAACAATAGGATTTGTACAGCTAAAGACAGTCCGAAAAAAAAAATCCATTTTCAATCGAATCAATCCATAAAATCAATAATCGTAAACTTATGACATGACGTATGAAAAGGCGATGCGGCTAAAACCAAAAAAAAAAACAGCCGAAGAAAGCCGAAAGAGCACGAGCCAGTCCCAGCATCCCACCCTATCGGCATCTCGTGTTCTCACATCATTACCCGCGCCGACGGCTACAAATTTACATCCAGCACAATGGCTATCCACCATCGAGGCATCATTAAGGTGATTCCGATAGCGCCACTGCCTTTATCCCGCTAAAATAACTTAACATACCCCCAACCCAATCGAATATCGACCTTAACTTATAAGACATTAAATCAAACTTTGCTTGAGAGCAACACTGTAACATACGATGAAAAGTGAGCTTTAATTTTCATGACAGAACGTCATATAAGTCATTCGAATGCAATCGATAGTAAACTTAATAATGAATGCGGTTGAGTTTATAATAGATCGCGGTGTTTCAGAAGGTTTGTTTGTTTTGGAGAGGATCAGGCTATCGGCACAAAGGGACTTGTAATAGGCGATCGTGGAAGTTTGTAAGGAAAAATTTGGTAGGTACGAAAATCCCCCAGCCTTGTCCGGTTATATTCAATTTATAAAGCCATTTCGGTGTTAAGTGGGGTGGTTCGGCGGGAGATGTTTACGATCTTGTTTAGTTTATTGACTGCCTTTTTGTACAGTATTAAATGCTTTATTCAGGCTAGCTCAACAGCTACCCGGAAATTAGTTCGCGTAGATTGTTTTAGTGAGGAAATTTCAACGCTATCACCATCTGTCCATTATACAACATGCGTATATCTTTTGTCGTGATCGAATCGAGCAGGAACTGAATTTGGGACCTCCGACTGTAATACTACTCCGCATATACGCCTATACATGTACAAGATTTATACATGTATAGGCGTATTTTGTATTTTAATGACCTCTGTGGCGCAGCGCGTGCGCTGTTGCATTTTAAAGTCGGAGGTCCTGGGTTCGATTACCGGCTCGAGTCTGGTCTGGTGGGAGGCTTGGCTGGTTACCACCCTACCGACAAAGACGTGTCGCCAAGCGATTTAGCGTTCCGGCACGATGTCGTTTAGAAACCAATTAGGAGTGTGGTTTTACCATACCTCTAACAGGTTAGCCTCCTACCATCTTAGACCGCATCATCACTTACCATCAGGTGAAAGAAGTGTTGACATCAAAATGTACAGATTTTTTGTACGCGGTCGCGGTCGTCCAATTCGCGGTTGGTACCTATCTACTTAGTGACTTAAAGTTAGCCCCCAACTCATATTATGCGCCGCGCGCTTTGCATACAATGCGCATCGTTACGCTGACGCGCGAGGCGACGCGCTCGGTGACGCGGCTGACGCGATAGGCATCTCATCGCTATCCCCGAATACCTCGATAGTCTAATGGTTAACTTGTTCAACTGCGGATCCGATCCCGGCGGCATACCGCTGATACCTACTACTAAAACCAAAAATACACAGAAATACGAATAGAAATCGAGTTGTAGTGGTCAAATTGCCAGTACTATTTTTGGCAAACTTTGAAAGTTCGCCGAGTTAAAAACAGGCAAACTGTATGAGACAGACTATACAATGATTTGTCAGTAATAAATAAATTCGTAATTTCTGGCTTACAACAATATTATGATAATTAATATTCACATTCTAAAATAATGCTCAAAATGCCAATATCAATATTATTATGTCATAATTTGAATCAAGCGAATATTCAAAATTAAACAATACGCAATAAAAATGGAGTATTCTATAGGTTTTTATATATTTAAATTACATAAACTAGTAGTTAACTTTACAGAATCTGTAGATATCTATCTACAGATTCTGTAGATAGATATCTACAGAATACAGATATATATACAGATATATATATGATAGTATATGGCTTCTCTCTTCCACATTCCTCATGGCTTTTACTTAATTAGAGGCCGCCAGTGCCTTTCACCAGCCGCACCGCGGGAAAACGACGAGCTCCGTGGCGCAGTGCGCGCGGCTTCGCATTATAAAATTGGAGGTCCTGGGTTCGATTCCTGGCTCGAGTCTGGCCTGATGGGAGGCTTCGGCCGTGGCTAGTCACCACCCTACCGACAAAGACGTGTCGCAAAGCAATGTAGCGTTGGCACGATGTCGCGTAGAAACCAATTAGGAGTGTGGTTTTACCATACCCTTAACAGGTTAGCCCGCTACCATCCTAGACGGCATCATCACTTAGCACCAGGTATATTTTATAGTTTGAAAAATAACTTAAACTCTAACACAAACACATTTTAGATATTATATGAAGAAAGATGGCTTTTCCTACCCTACCCACAAAGATTAAGCGATCCAACACGATGTCACGTAGAAACCAACCTAACTCCCCCGACCTAAGCCCTCCTCTCCGAAAGAGGAGACCTAAACATATCCTTCATGACCCTGACGATCAGATGACTACTGACAACACACTCGTACCACCTACCACACAATCATACGCTACACACCGTCTTCGCCGGCGAAGACGAGGTCCCCGCTATCTTACGTCATCCGGACGTGGACTCCATCCACGGCCTCGGAGACGTACGGACCACTCACCGTCCGAACCCCCGTTATCCCAAACGTCGCCAAAGCCGAGGTTCGGCCTCAAAGGAGGCGCCCTTAGGCAGTCGTTCCCATAGTTTCTTCGAGCCCTAGGGCTCAAAATTACTTCTGGCAGAGCTTCTTTCCAAAGCTCGCCAAACAGGCCGGTTACGCTGTGGCAACCAATAGGGTTTGTACAGCTAATAGACAGTCCAAAAAAAAAAAAAAAGTAGAAATCAATTAGGAGTGTGGGCTTACAATACCCCTAACAGGTTAGCCGTTTCCATCCTAGACCGCAACATCTTACCACCAGGTGAGATAGCCGTCAAGTTAATTGTAGTCTGTAAAAAAAACGCATAGTCCTAAAACTTGTGACACTGAAATTTGCAGTCTGTGGCGCATGTCGGCTAATGAGAGCGTGTCCATTGTTTACAGACGCGATAGCATTATCTGTGTATTTTTGCCCCGCGTGTCGGCTTATCTCGCGAATAGCCCAATTGTTTCGGTTTTCGTCATCTTGTTATTGTTTCGCGATCGATGTCGGATTCGTATCGAGATAATCGCGTTCCGTTTGTTTCGCTAGCATTGTGGAGATAATGTGTTTGCTATACCCATATATTTGTACACGATGAGAAAACTATATCATCTTTAACTATAATCAAAGTTTGGCGGTCAACAATAGAAACGATTTCCTACACACACACAAACACACACACACACACATACACTCAATCAGTGGTTCAATAATTTTAGGAGAGTACTGCCGACTGAAATACAGGTATATACCTAAATAAGGGGCAGTAGATTATATTGCTCAAGTACGTACGTACATACATACATACATAATGCCACGACGCGACACGATCAGCTGCTAAGCGTTGCGACGCGACGGTAGCTTCCCCGCATTATTTGATTACTTGTATTGTAATTGTAAGCATAACTCTTATGTTAATATTAAAACGAAATAAATGTTATTTATTTATTATTAAGAGGTCCAACCTTTTGACGCCCTGAAAAACTATATATCATTTTTTTTTATACCACTTCAAGTTAGCCCTTGACTGCATCTCACCTGACGGTAAGTGATGATGCGGTCTAAGATGGTAGCGGGCTAACCTGTTAGGGGTATGGTAAACTCATACTCCCAATTGGTTTCTTCGCGACATCGTGCCGAAACGCTAGCGATGGTAGTATGATAATACCCATAACAAAAATAAAATAGGTTAGCACCTATTTTATTTTTGTTATGGGTATTTGTTATTAGCTCAACCGGAGATTGTATCCGGGATCTCCCGCTTATCAGACCAAAGCGCTCACAATTCCACCAGGGAGGTCGTCTAATCATTTTAAAACTCACTTGCGTGGATGGAGGAGTGTAATATGGCCTAGTTGTAGTTTTTATTGTGCAGTGAAGCAAAAAAAGGCAAAAACCAGACCATTAAGGACCTTAATTATTAACCTTGGAAAGGTCCTAGATCTAAATATAGTGCCGCTATCATAAACACATCGAGTTCAATTAGCATTTAGCCATTTAAAAAAAAACATATTTAATAGTACTTACACACAAAATATAATAACAGATACGTCTTAATTGTAGAGGTAACCGGTCACCTCGAAATAACCCCCCCGTGCTGTACCCAAAATAATTAACAAAGCACACTTTTGCACAGTTTTCTATATGCTACAAGTTAGTCTTTAACGGCAATCTCATCTGATGGTAAGTGATGATGCAGTCAAGGATGGTAGCTGGCGAGCCTGTTAGGGGTATGGCCAGCCCATACTCCTAATTGGTTTATACGCGACATTGTGCCGCTAAATCGCTTGACGACTCTTTGTCGATAGGCTGGTAACTAGCCACGGCCGTAGCCTCTCACCACACCAGACTCGAGCTGGAAATCGAACACAGGACCTCCGACTTTATAATGCAACAGAGCACGCGCTGCGCCACGAAGATCGTCAATAGACACCCAAATAAAACAGCACCCTCACTCTTTCGCAGTCGGATAAATGCAAAAACCTTAATCAAATACCTTAATTCAAACAGTTCCTTAACAGGTACCTCGTTTAACTTCGCTCCTACGGACATAAAGCAAGTAATCTTTAAACCGAAACCACTTAACAACTTGTTCCTTAACAGCGACAAGGCGGGTTGAAGCTACGTTTACAAATCGGCTACAAATCTCTGCCCAGCTAGGCTTTCGCGTAAATATCTTGCACGCGTCGACGACGTCTCGCAAATAAATACGCCTGAACACTTGCGACGCGTCGTAGCACCGTTTACATTGTATCTTAACGATTTAATGACAGCTTATTTATCAAGATTGGTTCACATTATTATTCTGTAAGTATAATAATGTGAACAAATGTGATAGCCTAGTGGTCATGACGTCCGCCTCCCAATCAGAGGTCGGCGGTTCGATCCCAGGCACGCACCTCTAACTTCTCGGAGTTATGTGCGTTTTTAAGCAATTAAAATATCACCTGCTTCAACGGTGAAGGAAAACATCGTGAGTGATAATGTTCTCACGAGTGTGTGAAGTCTGCCAATCCGCACATGGCCAGCGTGGTGGACTATGGCCAAACCCTTCTCATATTGAGAGGAGACCTGTGCTCTGTAGTGAGCCAATAATGGGTTGATCATGATGATGAATTGAAAAGGAACTTGGTGTTTTATTATTTTCCCCGCGGTTTCATTGTATGTTATCTATGGCAATATAATTTTATATAACATTTATTTAAAATTTATATAACATTTTTTTGAAGTGAAACTTCTTTATCGGCGTTGGAAAAAAAATTACCGTCACATTTTTCGGTTATTTTCATATATAACAGTCGGAAGTTTATAAAAAATCACGAATACATTAATCAGAATTTATTCCCTCTGTAATGACGATTAAGTTAAAAAAAAAACTTATAATGTCTTTATCAGAATGGCTTTTATAAAGCACCGCAGATTTTTTTTTCCGTAGCACTTCTGATTTTATTGAGCTATAGAGGTTTTGACCTGTGTTAGAAACATCATAAAGACCAGCGCGCATTTCACGTTTTAAAACATGTTTATTTGCGCATCTAGAGTTTGAAAGAACAAAAATAGAAACACATGTCACCCATGCGCGGCCGGTGCAGATAAATGTGACAGATGGCATTACCGCGGCCCGTAGTACTCGAGCTGTCCTCGCTTTCGGTCCGCGAGTCGCGAACTCGCGATCGGTGGCGCGATACCACGAGAATGACAATAACCGGACAGGCCACCGATGTCGCCGCTGATATCGATGTGTGGCCACCCTTACTTTTTACTCGATTCATTCGATTATAGATTGTATTGTGTTATGAATAATGCGACCAGCGTTTTGATGGCTCAAGGCGGGACGCCAAGTTTCGGAGTAGCGGTTTCGCGCTGTGACCCTAAAGGACACAGTTTCCAGGATATAACTGCGATTGTGATTAACATATTGTTATAAATTAAACTCTCGATTAGATAAGTTTTGACGACCTCCGTGGCGCAGCGTGTGCGCTGTTGCATTATAAAGTTGAAGGTCCTGGATTTCCCGCATCGAGTCTGGTCTGGGAGGCTTCGACCGTGGCTAGTTACCACCCTACCGACAAAGACGTGTCGCCAATGTCGATGTCGCGTAGAAACCAATTAGGAGTATGAGTTTACCGGCATCTCACCTGAATGTAAGTATGCGGTCTAAGATGGTAACGGGTTAACCTGTTAGGGGTATGGTAATTTAAAGAATATGAGATATAATAATATAAAATAATAGAATATTAACCATTCAAAGGGGGAACGCTGCCAGTATCTTCGGAACCTTGCCTAAAGGGACTCCTTTTAATAATATATTTTAGTTATTTGTAAATAAATATTTTTTTTTTTAAGATTTTTAGTTGTAGGTTAATCTAAGTTTTATTTTAAGTTTTATGTACGTTAAATATATTTTGAACTTTAAAAAAATATAATAATAATAGAATATTTTCATGTTGGCATAACATTGCCACATAAACTGATTCACTTGTATATTATGTTGAACTAAATTCAGGTCAGGTCAAGTTAAATTGTGGAACACTGAGGACTGTAGATATAATAAAATCTCACTGGTATTTACTATCAAGGCAGAACCAGGTGAAAAAGCCGTCCAGAGCTAACTTGTCACGGCATAAAAAAGTGGGACATTCCCACCGAGAGCGGAACGTCTGGCCAGGTTAGTTATGAATCGATATTTATTTGGGTTGTCTTGTAAAACTTGTTTTTGTTCGCATTTTCATGTGTTATAGTTAATATGTGTGGCCGGCACCGCTTTGTGGATTAATGGCGCATTTCTTGAAGGGGACTTAAAGGCTATTGGGAATTTTAAAACGCGTTCCGCGGTCGTTAGGGATGTGTCCCGGACGTCTGCCGCGCCGGCTCTTTGCATACAGCGCGTCTGAATAAAATATTATGCTTTGGCGAGTGAATAGCCCCGCCTCTACAGTCTAGTGGTTCGTTTGGCGAAGGATCACGAGGTCCTGGGGTTTCTGTCGTGTTGGAATAAGAACTTGACGACCTCCGTGGCGCAGCGTTTTGACGGCTCAAGGCGGGACGCCAAGTTTCGGAGTTGCGGATTCGCGCTGTGACCCTAAAGGACACAGTTTCCAGGATAAAATAACTGCGATTGTGATTTACATATTGTTATAAAGTAAACTCTCGATTAGATAAGTTTTGGCGACCTCCGTGGCGCAGCGCGCGCGCTGTTGCATTATAAGGTTCGAGGTCCTGGGTTGAATTCCCGGCTCGAGTCTGGTCTGGTGGGAGGCCGCGGCCGTGGCTAGTTACCAATCTACCGACAAAGGCGTGTCGCCAAGCGATTTAGCGTTCCGGCACGATGTCGTGTAGAAACCAATTAGGAGTATGGCTTTACCATACCCCTAACAGATTAGCCCGCTGCCATCTTAGACTGCATCATCACTTACCATCAGGTGAGATTGCCGTCAAGGGCTAACTTGTAGTGGATAAAAAAGAAAAACTTGGCTTTGTTGTCCAACGTACTAGTTCAAGTTATTATCACGTTTGACATTCATTATGAAAGAGCTTAAACCTTTACACTTCTAAGTGCGAGATATATAAAGCCCTTAGTTAAATATTTTTTAAATATTGATTTTTTTGTCATGGCGGAAAGCTTTCGTCCATTGGCAGGACGATTATAGGCCCCCCCCCCCCACTTCATCGTCGTCGAAATAATAACCACCACGGCATGTCCCTCTCGTTATCCCTTTGTTTTTTCGAGCCCTAGGGCTTAAAATTTCAGAGCTTCTTTCCGAAGTTCGCCAAACCCTGTTACGCTGTGACAACCAATAGGGTTAGCATAGCTAAAAGACAGTCCGAAAAAAAACCCCCTCGCTGGATTTGCTGACCGCCGCGGAACGGGGGTATACTTCTCGGACGTAAGCGCCTCACTTGCCCCTCTTGTTATTTCAACTCTCGGTGACAATGGCAACCTTTCTGATTAGCAGTAACAGTTGAAGGAAATTTAGTTGATGGCGCGTTTTTAAAGAGGCCAGGCTATTGAGAATATATAACGCGTTCTGCAGTCGTTAAGGAAGTGTGGTCCGGACGTTCGCAGCGTTTGCTCTCCGCATAACGTACCTGCATGATGTATTGTGCTTGCATGTCGGAAATTCATAGTGGGGACACTTACCTGTAAAGAAGAACATACAATTAGTTTATTAATCTAATAAGATAGCTCTTAATATAATTTTAAGTGGCATGTGAGATGGTGATAACAAAAAGAAAATTTACCTGGCTAAGTTTGTTGTGGGCTTCTTCTTAGACCGGGGCGCGTTTGGAACCCTCATAGCTTTAGTTTTAAGTTTACGAATGTAGTTATCACCATCAAATCACTACTTTGTAAAGTATTGACGCGTCAAAAGCGCCTTTTAAAGGACTATTTGAATAAAGATTATTTGAATTTGAATTTGAATTTGAAAAAAATTTGAATCAAACCCCATACATAAAAATCTAGCATTCTTATGAGTTGATATTCCACAACAAGTTAGCTTCTAAGGCACTCTCACTTAGTGATGATACAGTCCAAGATGGTAGCGGGCTAACCTGTTGGAGATATAGTCAACCCATACTCCTAATTGATTTCTACGCGACATCGTGCCGCAACGCTAAATCGCTTGGCGATACGTTGTCGGTATGGTTGTAACTCCCACCAGACCGGACTCGAGTTGGTAATCGAACCCAGGACCTCCAGCTTTATAATGCAACAGCACACGCGCTGCGTAACGGAGGTCACATATATGCCGACACATGTACTCATCAGCATGTCGCATGTCGGTGACGCGACTCCACAAGGCTTGTCAAGGTTTGATCAAGTGTTGACCTCAAAACGTACAACGTGTCGTCCCTCTCAGCGGGAACCCTGCAGCCAGCAGTTGGACATTAATCATGATGAAGACCTGGATTGTGGCCCTTCTATGCCAGTGCATTGACACAGTTTTTATTGGTCTACCCGCGGGTCGCGAGGTGTGGTGCGGCGTGCGTGCGATAAAGATCTTCTCACACACCCATAACCTCACTCGCATAGTAGGCCACTGTGGCTAATCACTCATTACACTTGATGGACAGTGGCGTACACTTCAACGTGCATTGATCAACTGCCTATCATTGGCTGGTTTATTTGTCACCGTGTGCACTTATCTTGATTAATTTTGGCTTATACTTACCTAGCTTGCACCGCGAATTGGGTCTTAATTATTATCTTCCTTTTCTTATATATAACTAGTTATATATAAGAATATAGTTATCACCATGAAATAACTACTATGTAAATTATTGACGCGTCAAAAGTGCCTTTTTAAGGACTATTTGAATAAAGATTATTTTGAATTTGAATTTATTTACTTCGATCATCATTATCATGATCAACCCATTACCGGCTCACTACAGAGCACGGGTCTCCTCTCAATATGAGAAGGGTTTGGCCATAGTCCACCACGACGGCCATAGTCCACCACAATGGCCATGTGCGGATTGGCAGACTTCACACGTCTTTGAGAACATTATGGAGAACTCTCAGGCGTGCAGGTTTCCTCACGATGTTTTCCTTCACCGTTGAATCAAGTGATATTTTAATATAAAAAAAAAACTTCTATACTCATATATAATTATATATTATATACATTTTTATTAAAATATAAAAATGTTGATTAGTAGATAATGCTTAGAATTAAGTTCACCTTTTGTACATTATTTTTTAATGCAATAAAGTGTAAAAATATGTATACTTGTACAAATCGGGAAACGTTCCCGCAGGATTTCAAAATAGCCTTTGTTACCCATGTATGACTTTATACGACACAAGTGTATTGATTTTGGCGGAATTTTGCATAGAGATAGCTTATCCCCTGGGAAGGACTTATGATACGTGAAAACAAAAAATTTTCGCGGGATTTTTCAAATAAACCGAAATAAAACTGGACTAATTCGCAAAAACAACTATTTACTGATAATTACTCATATTGGAGAAAGTATTTATTCCATTTTACTATATGCACAGTACATGCTCGCTTTTAAATGGCACGATGCACGGAGTAGAAAACACTAAACCGAAAGGGGAATTTCAATCATATTTTACTTTAAAAAATTTGTCGACACTATATCATAGTCACACTTGAAAAATTGTCATGAAATAGTGTTCGAAAATTTGTCAACTGTCTATGAAATATGAGTGAGCAATTTTATGCAACAGTGACTTTTGCGACGGATATTTTGAACTTATGTGATCGCCCTAGATTAGATAGTGGACGACTGTATTAGTTATCTTGCAATAAAGAGGAACATTTTTTATTTTTTTTCGGACTGTCAATTAGCTGTTTGTCCCTATCGGTTGCCACAGCGTAACCGGGCTGTGAAGAGGAACAGGCCCTCCCTTTTCAGTATGAAGTCTATAACAAACTCATTCTGTCACATTAAATTCATGTTAGTACATGAATTAAATTAATAATGTTAGTAATTAAATAATAAATAAAGGCACTGAGCGAGCTATTTTTACACATCATTGTACTCGAAGGGATTAATCTGGGATACCCAGTAACTCTGAGCAATCTGGGTGCCCTCTCAGCTTTCTCTGAAAAAGAGCCTTAATTGGAGGATTTTCCATATACAAGACGAAGAAGTAACCTGCGCAAAATGGGTCAGAATGAAGTATAAAAAAGTAAATATTGTATTAAGGACTAAACATGTTTAACTAATCACGAGAGATGCTTGAAGTTTACCGTTGAGAAATTATTTTCTTTCCAAAAATAACTGTCAGCTTGATTAGTAATAAACAGATAAGAAAAATGAGAGTCACTCAGCGAGGTATGAAACTATTTTCTGATCAAACCAGAAATGAGGTTTTTTTTTTATCCACTACAAGTTAGCTCTTGACGGCAATCTCACCTGATGGTAAGTGATGATACAGTCTAAGATGGTAGCGGGCTAACCTGTTAGGGGTATGGTAAACCCATACTCCTTTCGGTTTCTACGCGACATCGTGTCGGAACGCTAAATCGCTTGGCGACATGTCTTAGTCGGTAGGGTGGTAACTAGCCAAGGCCGAAGCCTCCCACCAGACCAGACTCGAGCCGGGAATCGAACCCAGGACCTCCAACTGTTTTATAATCTGACAGCACGCGCGCTGCGCCACGGAGGTCTTACAGGTGATCTGTAGAAAAGAGCAAGAGTTATCGACATAAAGATAAACAAGTCGTGATGCTGAAATAACAATAAACGGGGTAAACTTATCTCACAGAACCAATGGACGTTGGGTTCCTAAAGTGGAATGGTGACCCCGGATTGAAAAACATTGAGTCGGTAGACCACCCAATAGGTGGACAGACGACAGTTGAAAATTCACCGGTAATTTGCTAGTGACCACCATGAACAACCCATTACCGGCTCACTACAGAGCACGGGTCTCCTCTCAATATGAGAAGGGTTTGGCCGTAGTCCACCACGCTGGCCATGTGCGGATTGGCAGACTTCACACGCCATTGAGAACATTATGGAGAACTCAGGCGTGCAGGTTTCCTCACGATGTTTTCCTTCACCGTTGAAGCAAGTGATATATATATATTTTTTTTTTAAACGCACATAACTTCGAAAAGTTAGAGATGCGTGCCCGGATTCGAACCACCGACCTCTGATTAGGAGGCTGACGCCCTAACCACTGGGCTATCACCGCTTCACCGCTAGTGACATTTAAGATTTATCAGTGGTGGAATCATCTGGCGCTAAGCAACCTAACGTCGTATATCCCGCGCTATCGACGACAGAGCGCCTCGAATGGTCTTCTTATGATAATAAGGCACATACTTTAAGTTTTGTATCACGCAATATACGCTGTTTATTTCGGTATTTCAGGATGTTTTGACAGCGTTATATTAATCTGGATTTTTGGCTTCATTGTATCATAAAAGTCAGGGTTTCAACAGTCAACCGAAAAACTATTATATTTATTTCGTATTAATCCACTTAGTAGCTATTCCGTTACCACCAAGGTCACCAACATTTGAAATACCATCTTTGTATATTATAGAAATAGGAGTCTATTGCGTACAAGGAACCTTGATCGTCACCATTGAACAAAAGTGCCATCAGGTCTCTTTAGGTCACTCTGCGTCAAGTAGTACAAAAAAAAAATTGAGGTGTGCGGCCAGTGGGATCCCCAGCGTAGAGCGCTGGTTGCAATAATTGGTGGAGACCTATCGCTGTCCAGCACAGTCCGAGCCATGCTGAGCAGCGAGAGATCCTGGGACGCCATGGCCACTTTCTGCGAGGCGGTTATATCTCAAAAGGAAGCTGCGGAACGGGCGCGTGAGCAAGCCGCTGATGCACACCCACTCCGACGTAGACGGCCCGGAAGAAGACGGCGGCAATTTGCCGCTCGTCAGCTTGCCTTAGGAGGTGGCGGGTAGCTCTTGGGCTAGCTACCTGACATTAAACAAACCTCCTGTCAGTCTGGGGGGGATCGTGCTGTCCCGATCCTCTCCCCTCCGCGTGGAGCCCCGGCAAAAGGCTGGGGTGCTTGTTAGATACCTGGGAAGAATGCAATGGTGTTCCCCGGGCGTCTGGAAAAACTCAGCGCGAGGGACACGCCGTGGTGGTTTTTAGTTTGAATATACCCCTAGGGGGGGAGTCCCACATAACCTCTAGTCCTGCCCAAGGGACAGAGGTAGCAATAAAGCTTTTCCACCACGACCAAAAAAAAAAAAAAGTAGTACAAAATATAAGACAACTAAGCGGTAACAAGAGATCTGAAGATGATCTTGTACATAGAGGCGTGGTTTGAGAGTCAACAATCCAGATTCTCAATAGCAAATCATCCGGAAAATAGCGACAATGCGATCCTTATGCAGCTATTATCATATCATCCCGCACAAAATCTTTATATTATATACACAACAAGTTGACGGCCATTTCACCTGATGTTAAGTATACAGTACATACAGTCTAGGATGGTAGCGAGATAACCTGTTAGAGGTATGGTAAACACACACTCCTAATTGGTTTCTACGCGACATCGTGCCGGAACGCTAAATCGCTTGGCAACACGTCTTTGTCGGTAGGGTGGTAAATAGCCAGTCGAAGCCCCCCAGACCAGACTCGTGCCGGGAATCGAACCTAGGTCCTCCAACTTTATAATGCGGCAGCGCACGCACTGCGCCACGGAAGTCGTCGTTTATGGTATTTACGATTGCGTCTTACAATCTAGGCAGTAAGGCAGTTTAATAAACCTATATGCCTTTGAACGAACAGAAAGAAAAATCGCTTCGTGGACGTTTACCCTGCACGTTTATTACTAGGCATTAGGCGTTTAGAATATTTCATAACCCTGACGTTAAGATATGGCGATGCTTATCGAATGCTTATACAAAAAATGTTTGTCAAAGGTGGCGTATAAAGTGCGTACTGACACGCCACCACACATCGCGTGCCGGCGCAGATGGCTGATACCACCGCCCTACTGTCACGCTAATTTCACTAGAGTAACCTTTAGTTTTTGTGGGTATGAAACATTGCAATGATATTATATGAAAGTTTGAGCCGTGATAGAATATTAAGACTTTAGGACTAAAGAACTTAAATTTTTAGGGAACCAAGACCACAAACATCTCAGGCACGTATATTTATCTTTCAGATTTTTTTTTACAAATAAATTATTATTTACTATACGTTTATACAACTAAAATCATTGTATAAACGTATTGTGATTAATAATTTATAAAATAGAGGAACATTAAGCATTTGTTCCTAGCAACAAAGAAGACCTAATTGTTAATTTTCAGTGCGTTGCAATGCATTTCTTAATGCAAATGACGGAAAATTTTCACTTGTTAGACAATCTGTTTCTATTTCAGTGAGTTCTTTTTATATAAGCAATTTTATATTAAATTTTACTTTGATTATTAAGGAAATATTGGGAAATAATTTGCATGCCTGCTAGTTCCCCATAATGTTTTGAAAACCGTGTGGAGTACTGGGTTCGCTTATGGGTCGGGATAAGAATTGTTGCCTCTTAACACAAGTTAGCACATTAGTGTATTCCACCTCTGCGCTTTTGTTAGCAGGATAACCCATCATCCCGCCAAATATCACTAACTTATTTATATTTGATAGTAATCTTGAAAGCTGCCAGCCAGCATTGGAGCAACGTGGTGGGGACGACTTTTAACCAATGAGAGAAAAGGTTGATGATGAAAATGATGTATCTATTAAAATAAACAAACTATAGGAGCTGTACTAAGAAGTTTTTAGTGAAGCAATGACGTATACTGCGGTACTATTTTGTGGGTGAGGTTAGTTCACACCCAAACCTCACCCACAAATGTCGTGCCAGATATAATGATTGTACCGTAAATTAGATACGAGCACTTATGCAATGCATGATTTAATGACACACAACTAATGAACGTTTTTTTAACAGGCCAGTCCAGTTATATGTTTGGTATTTTTACTTTTTGTGTTTTACGTGCAATAAAGTGTTCCTAATTGTTATTCTTCTACTACAGAGTAGAGTTCCTCGGTCCTTTTCCGAGGTAAAAAGTATTATAGAACCGTCACAATCACCATCGAATATCTTAATATATATAAATCTCGTGTCACAATGTTTATCCTCAATGGACTCCTAAACCACTTAACCGATTATAATAAAATTCGCACACCATGTGCAGTTCGATCCAACTTGAGAGATAGGATAGTTTAAATCTCAAATTATAATCGCAATTTTAATTTATTGCTAATTATTTGTTTGTTATTATTTGACAGTCACAATTATCTGTTAACTCCAAATGATTCTAACAGATGTCGATACCTTTCGACTGGGTTGAGTAAGTAATCAATAGATGGCGCTGCTATGGTAAATCTACGAATGTGTCATATAAGCTACATTTTAACAGCATAATTACCACGTGTTGTTGACGCTATAAAATTAATTAAATTTATTTTGTAGTGAACGAAATACCGTATAGTTCAATTATTTCCACTTTTTAAATTTTTGGTGTTGGCCACGTGTTACTTAGACTGAAGTGTTAATTGAATTCATATTATAATGAAGATAATACAGTGATATTAATCCTGTTTTTCACTTATTTGTGATTCATTGATCAAAACTTTATAATTTAATTTGAATATATGTATGTAAGTATTATCACATAATTATAAAATTTAATTAAAATGTCAATGCAAAAATGATACACAATTTCCTACACTTTTTCAATAGTTGTACAAATTCTTTTTTTATTGTTTTTATTTAACCTCTATTAAAAAATATTTAGCACTTATTATTTCAATGTGTTATGATAACAAGTTTTTCAGATTTTTTTTCTTATATTTAAACGATTAAATTAGTATTTCAATTCTTATTGAAATTATTATTTAAACTCTATAATTTAAATATGTACATGTCAGTATTATCACATAATTATAAAAGTTAATTAGAATGATCGATAATATAAAAATGAATCGCAAAAGCTGTTGGTAAGCGCATAACTCAACAACGCCTGGACCAATTTGGCCAATTTTTTTTTTTAATATTCGTTGAAGTTCAAGGATGGTTTTTACGGCGAGAAAAATCTGAATAATTGCCGGAAAACCCCTAAAAACAGCCCTTTTCTTTTTCCCATACAAACGTTTTCTATATAAACGTAGAGTCAATTTGATTTTATTGCTATTGCATAAAGTACATATTAAATTACAAGCACTCACTGTTGTCTAAGCAATGTAGGTGTGTTCCTAACGTCAAAGAGTGCATAGTCAAACTGTAACAGGACGAAATCTGTACATTAAATAGATTTTGAACATTTTAATTGGAGGATTACTTTACTAGCGATTTTACTAGCGTCTGTCTGTATCACGCCGAAACCACTTGAATTGATGGACTTGAATAAAATTTGGTATAGGATATAGCAGCTGATACTCCGGTTCAACATATGAGATAGTTTTCATCCCGGAATTCAGCACGGTTCCCTTGGGAGATTGTCAAAATGTGTATTTAGTTGTAATTCATTAACGCGTACTCAGAATCCATTCATTCTTTTTTTGTAAGAAAGGAGATACTTTAATGTTTATGATGTAATTTTTTCAAGTTCTTCGGTTCAGTAATCTATTGCTTCGTGATTGCAAGACAAGCAAACACTCAACGCAGACGAAGTCGCAGGAGTCAGCTAGACTAACTAAACTAAAAACTAAACTAACTAAAACGAGCTTTATTGCTATTGTATTCGCTGGGTTCGTGACCCCAGCGCCACCTATCGATACAACTTACGGTGGCTTAAAACGATATCCACGGACATTAATATCGGAAACCATTACTGGTAATGACGGTTATCCACTGTATCGTCGATGATCGACAGCAGACAATGGAAGATCAACAATTGTCAAATTAAATCAACAAGATATTGAAATAGATAATCGTTGGATTGTCCCATATTCACGCATTTTATCAAAGACCTTCAAAGCACACATCAAATCTTATCTACATAATCGTAGAATCTTGCCATTCAGTGAAATCTATTAAATACATTTGCAAATATGTAACCAAAGGGAGTGATATTGCTGTGATTGGAATTGGTGGAGAGAATTCCAATGATGAAGTTACACAATACCAAATGGGCCGCTATGTTAGTAGAAATGAAGCAGTATGGCGAATATTTTCTTTTCCTATTCATGAGAGACACCCTTCTGTTGTTCACTTAGCTGTGCATTTAGAAAATGGACAAAGAGTGTATTTTACAGCACAGAACGCAGTACAAAAAGCTGCTCAGCCACCATCTACTACATTAACCAGTTTTTTTGAGACATGCCAAAACGATGATTTTGCACAAACATTGCTATATTCTGAAATGCCAAAATATTATACTTGGAATCAATCCTCAAGAAAGTTTATAACACGGAAACAAGGGAAACAAGTTCAAGGATACCCAGATGTGTATTCCACCGATGCCATTGGTCGAATTTATTCAGTACATCCAAGCAATGAAGAATGTTTTTATTTACGACTGCTATTAGTCAATATACGTGGCCCAAAATCATTCCAACATTTACGAACTGTTGATGGTGAATGGTGTGGATCTTACAGGAAAGCCTGTCAACGTTTGCAATTGCTAGAAAATGACGCTCATTGGGATCAAACGCTCATCAAATACGAACATTGTTTTCTATAATCATATCTACATGCTTCCCATCAAACCCAATTGATTTGTGGATCATGTACAAAGATAATATGTGTGATGATATTTTGTACCAAATACGAAATAGAATGGGAAATTAAAATATACAAATAAGTGAAGAAATTTACAACGAAGCATTGATTTCAATTGAGGACATGTTCTTGATGATGTCAAACAAACAATTAATTCAATTAGGCCTGGCCGCGCCCAGTCGCCCAATGCATGATGCTTTTAACCAAGAGTTGAATCGAGAAAAAATGTATGATCTCAACTCTTTAAAAGAATTAATTCAAACGAATCTTCCACTGTTGTATGTATTTGAAAATCTTATGAAAGTAATAAATCATGAAACTGGAGGGATTTACTTCTTAGATGCACCTGGTGGTACAGGAAAAACTTTTTTGATTTCATTATTATTAGCAACGATTCGCTCGCAAAATAAAATTGCACTTGCACTCGCTTCGTCGGGAATCACAACTTTGCTTGAAGGTGGTCGAACAGCCCATTCAGCATTAAAATTGCCATTAAATATGAAAAGCAATGAAACTCCGACCTGCAACATTTCTAAGAACTCTGCAATGGCAAAGGTCTTGCAGCAATGTAAATTAATTATTTGGGATGAATGCACGATGGTACATAAAAAATCTTTGGAGGCATTAGACAGAACATTAAAAGATATACGGAGTAATCATAACCAATTTGGTGGCGCAATGATTTTATTAGCAGGAGATTTTCGTCCAACATTGCCAGTGATTCCACGATCAACACCAGCCGATGAACTCAATGCATGTCTAAAGTCCTCCAATTTGTGGAAACATGTTAAAGTACTTCATTTAAGCAAGAATATGCGTGTCGAGTTACAAAATTACCAATCTGGAAACATATTCTCTAAACAACTCATTGACATTCGTAATGGCAAATTTCCTATAGACATGTTGACTGGCTCCATTAACATTCCTCAAAGTTTTTGTCAGTTAACTCGATCAAAAGATGAACTTATTCAGAAGGTGTTTACAGATGTTTCTCAAAATTACAGAAACCATGATTGGTTGAGCGAACGAGCTATATTGGCTGCAAAAAACATAGATGTAAATGAATTAAATTTAAAAATACAAGAACAAATTACAGGCGAATCGAGGATATATAAATCAGTTGATTCGGCTACTAACCAAGATGATGTAGTGAACTATCCACCAGAATTTTTAAACTCGCTGGATTTGCCAGGATTGCCACCTCACAATCTTCAATTAAAGGTTGGATCGGTACTTATAATGTTGCGAAATATCAACCAGCCGCGTCTTTGCAACGGCACACGGTTAGCGATAAAAAAATTACTAAACAACGTGATAGAAGCAACTATACTGAAAGGAAAGTATAAAGGAGAAGACGTACTCATACCGCGCATCCCAATGATTCCGAATGATGTGCCGTTTGTCTTTAAACGACTACAGTTTCCAGTTCGGCTTGCTTTTGCTATGACCATAAACAAGTCCCAGGGGCAATCATTAAGTGTTTGTGGTATTAATCTGGAAAACCCATGTTTCTCACATGGTCAATTGTATGTTGCCTGTTCCCGTGTTGGAAAACCATCAGATTTGTTTGTCTATGCGCCAGATAATCAAACAAAAAACATCTCAACGCCCTATCACCAGGGCGACGGTTCTGTTCAGGTGAATTTTTAGCCCCGACTATAAAATATGTAGGGACAAAAAAATTACACATTACAAATCATTTTGACAGGCTATATTTGGCAGTACGAAGTCTGCCGGGTCAGCTAGTGTATTATATAATATAAGAATATACGTTGTACAAGCCCAGTCGTTAGGTCATCCGCCTCCTAATCAGAGGTTCAGGGGCTCGATTCCGGGCATGGACCTCTAACTTTTCGGAGTTATGTGTGATATTTAAGCAAAAAAAATATCACTTGTTTCAACAGTGAAGGAAAACATTGTGATGAAACCTGGATGCCTGAGAATTCTCCATAATGTTATCAAAGGCCTGTGAAGTCTGCCAATCCGCACATGGCCAGCGTATTGGACTATTACGTAACCCTTCTCATATTGAGAGGAGACCGGTGGTCTCAATGTCAATGTAAGTCAGCAATGGGTTGGATTATGATCGTGCTTCAACCGTGATTGAAAACCTTGTGATGAAATCTGCACGCCTGAGAGTTCTCCATAATGTTCTCAAAGGTGTGTGAAGCCTGCCAATCGGTACTTGGCCAGCGTGGTGGGTTATGGCCAAAACCCTTCTTATATTGAGAGGAGACTTGTGCTATGTACCGATAATGGGTTGATCATGATGATGATGATGATGATGAATAATATACGAAACGCTCAAACATTACGTGAACGCTTAATAGATGCCTGTACTAGGATTACATGAAGATGTCGCAGTGTGACAAAACTCTGCTCAAATGTTCCGCAACTGTTCATAGCAGTTATGTCGAGGCTTTGCCAGCAGTGCGGCTGCGGCCTTAGCAGTAAATTAAGGCTTGCGAGATAGTGAACATAACGTATCGCTCAATAGCTGATCGAACCCGTTCCATATCCCGATAGCGCGCTGTGTTACCAGATACTAATCGTCGACTAGACCATGGGATGGATTTTACGGAAACGGGATAGCTCATTTGTCCTGCAACTCTATATACCTACTGGGCTATCCGTAATTAGTTAGCATGCTTATTATCGCTGTCCTACTATTTTATGACACCTTGGTAGCTTCTCAAAACTTCTAGTCAGTTATGATGTGGAAAAATTAAATAAACACTTTTTACTTTACTTAGAAAAGCTAGACTGGACAGCCATTCTGAAACTCCGTCGAGTTGGAACTGATTTTTAACAGAAAGAATTAAATATCTTATAAAGATTTACCCGATCCGATAAGCCTCATCATCATCATCATCATTTCAACCTATAGTAGTCCACTGCTGGACATAGGTCTTCTGTAGGGAGTTCCAATGGCCACGGTCCTGGGCCGCTTGTATCCACCGGCACCCTGCGACTCGTTTGATGTCGTCTGTCCACCTTGTTGGGGGTCGACCAACGCTACGTATACCGGTGTGGGGTCGCCACTCCAACACCTTGGGATCTCAACGTCCATCGGTTCTCCGAGCTATGTGCCCCGCCCATTGCCACTTCAACTTCGCAACTCGCTGACCTATGTCGGTAACTCTGATCCTTCTACGGATTTCTTCATTTCTGATTTGATCACGTAGAGATACTCCTAGCATAGCTCTCTCCATTGCTCGCTGAGTGACTCTGAGCCTTCTTATGAGGCCCATAGTGCCATAGTAAGCCTAGTAAATCCAAATCTCTAGTTGGACGCTTACTGAAGTGGTAGTTTAGTTAAATCATTGACATCAATAAAATAATGTCTCAATAAAAATAACGGATAGTGAACAAATCTGATTTACTGCGATATGGTTACGTATGTATTTTCCTGTAAAACAACATTCTTGCTAGTATAAGATAAAATAGTCATTACGATAAGGGAGTTGTATTGCGTCAAAATTTGAGTGGATCCGCTATCAAACTATCTATTTATAGTATAATGTATGGGTTGTTTATTCAGCAACGGGCATATCTCAAGAACTCGCGGTTGTGGAACTAAAAGCTCTTATCTCTCTATCTGGGCATCTGGCTTCACGAGCTCTGATAACGGACGCATTTTGCGTAACTTACCCACTGCACTGTAATGTTGTCCGTCACAATGAATTGTATAAACGGTTGAGCTTACCGGCTTTTCTGTTGAATTATGTCCATACATACAAGCGGTGATAGCCTAGTGGTTAGGGCGTCAGCCTCCAAATCAGAGGTCGGCGGTTCGAATCCGGGCACGCACCTCTAACTTTTTGGAGTTATGTGCGTTTTATAAAAAAAAAAAAATATCACTTGCTTCAACGGTGAAGGAAAACATCGTGAGGAAACCTGCACGCCTGAGAATTTTCCATAATGTTCTCAAAGGCGTGTGAAGTCTGCCAATCCGCACATGGCCAGCGTGGTGGACTATGGCCAAACCCTTCTCATATTGAGAGGAGACCCGTGCTCTATAGTGAGCCGGCAATGGATTGATCTGATGATGATACATACAAGGTGACGTAAGGTAACGATACATAGGATTTAGTTTTGATTAAATAGACCCATTTCTGTTTTCTGGTAAGAAATTTTCAATACCACCTGGATGGAGGAAATTGGTGTTTCACACAGGTAGAGAAGTCTGTCCCGTCTTCCACCATTAATAAGTGGCCTTTGCGATCACTATGCTCGCTAAGACTTGCGAAGCAGCGTGGTGGGTCGATATTACAGACAAAGTTTGCGCCCAGCATTTTTAGATTAATCATCATCATCATCATCATGATCAACCCATTACTGGCTCACTACAGACCACGGGTCTCCTCTCAATATGAGAAGAGTTCGGCCATAGTCCACGCTTGCCATGTGCGGATTGGCAGACTTCACACGCCTTTGAGAACATTATGGAGAACTCTCAGACGTGCAGGTTTCCTCACGATGTTTTCCTTCACCGTTGAAGCAAGTGATATTTTTTTTTATAACTCCGATAAGTTAGAGATGCGTGCCCAGATTCGAACCGCGGACCTCTGTTTAGGAGGCTGACGCCCTAACCACTAGGCTATCCCCGCTTCAGATTAATACCTGAGGGTAAAGACTACGCTATCTGAAAGTTTACATTACATATGCATTTGAGACGTGGGTACTACAACGTTTTAGTAAAAACTCGAGTATTACCATATTTTCTTGTAGAATTATTACAATTTCATACAGTGTGCGGCAAACGCAGTGACGACGTGGGTGCAACTGATAAGGATCTAGGCATTGTCGACGCGCCTAGGACCCCTCAAGCGCAGGGTTGACACACCCAGATTTTAAATACATATTTTAGTGTGGCTGCTAACAAAAGCAAACAAAAGCGGCAACGCGGAAAACCTGTGTTAAATAATGAAGATAATTAAGACAACCTATTTTTTAATTTATTTTAAACAACTTTATTGCACAATATAATATATAAACAAAAAAAAATACATAACATGAAAGCAAAAGGCGACCTTATCGATCTCTTCTATGCCGCCTTTTCGAAAGAAGCATATAGATATATAAAGGCGGGAAATCGCAATACATACATATATACATACTATTAAAAATGATATAAATAAATAATTTCAAATCACATCTAAACACACGAAATAGACATAAGTTTAGATATAGACATAAGTTTAGACAAAAGATTATACAAAACTAGAACAAATTATGGGAGTAAAACAATACAGGTTGAGGGAGCACAAATGTATAATAGCTTACCCAAAGATATTTTTTGCGAAAAGTCATTTGCATCGTTCAAAAAGAAACTTAAAAAGCATTGTGTAAATTTATAAACACGCCACTTTTGGCCTACTATTTCTTTTTGTAAACTGTTTTATTTTATTAATTTCTCATTAAGTGAAATTGTTTCTTCTGAGAATAAAGATCTTTAAACGTAATTTCTATAATATATACATACTAATATAGGTATATGGAAGCCACCCATTTTGATTGTCTCGTATTAAATATGACTAGGTACAGTTAGTCAGGTTGTCCTGCTATAAATCCACGTGTCAGCCCTACGGGGGTCAGTTAATAGATTCCCGTATCGAACCTCGTACCTTGTAGGTTGTCGTGTCTGGTTTTATTGTGGCCAGTACATCACGGCATCTCGACGTGCAAATGTTTGACGACCTTTTCTGACCTTCGCTTAGTCTTAACCGATGGACGTCCACACATGGGCTTGCATCGCTTGAAGATATTTCTACACTCCTCATTTCTCTGGAAATCTTAAAATTGTGCGTTGTACGTGCTGTGGTGTTTTTAGGTTGTGAAGTCAACATCTTTGGAGGGTGCTCCGATATAGGAGCGAAACTAGATAATATTCTGAAAGATATGTATGGGTTGGTGTAAACTATCATGATCAACCCATTGCCGGCTCACTACAGAGCACGGGTCTCCTCTCAATATGAGAAGGATTTGGCCATAGTCCACCACGCTGGCCATGTGCGGATTGGCAGACTTCACACGCGTTTGAGAACATTATGGAGAACTCTCAGACGTGAGGTCAACGGTGAAGGAAAACATCATGAGGAAACCTGTTTCCTCACGATGTTTTCCTTCACTGTTGAAGCAAGTGATATTTTTTTTTTACTTTGCAGTCTGTCTGTTTTGAAAGCTAAAAGGACCTGCTCCTAAGTGTGTTACTTAGTGTCTTCGAATACCATTCTGGACTACTATTACGACATACGACTGGTATATGTTTTGGAAGCTCGAGCTCAATCTGATTAGTTTCACTGAAGCCATGAGGTTTTTTTGTTCCAAACCTTGGTCTGTACACTAAGTATCAATATTACTTAGTTATTAAATAATTTGTCACACATCATCACATCATCACATTGCGAACAGTGCATAACCAAAAACTAAGTCTCGTGGGTTTATCTGAGCATCTACTCGCCGGCGAGCGACCAGCGACCGGCGAGCGGCGACAGCGCGATATCTTCAGCCGCCGTATCTGTGACGTGGGTGGGCGGCCTTACCGCCATATCTTGATGAATGATTGAGGGCTGCGGCTGGGGTTAGCTAGGAACAGAAAGTGCGTGGAGTTGTGCAAACCTGTCGGGTGACTATGGTCTTTATCACAGACATTAAAACAGTCTATAGAAACAACCGCTGATGGCAGATGAATGAGGAAGGCGGAGGACCGTGTGTCGTGGTGCGCTCTCGGAAAGGCCTATGTCCAGCTGTGGGCGTCTATAGGCTGATTGATTGATTTATTGATTATAGAAACAAAGCATAGGCTTTCACTGTCAAAGTTTCATCAACAACCTCCTATGTCGATTTAATAGATCAACATCTCTGTTGATCTTTTTTAACTAATAACAGAACGTAGCAAAAGTTATGCAGTGTTTTGTCGCACTTCAACCGACAGCACCTGTCAAATGTTACAGTGCGATAACACACTGCATAAATAATCCGACATAATGCGACGTTTATTCGAGAGGACCTAACAATTAAACGTAGCCTGGTATTGAGTGAATTAAAATTCCTTTCAAGTTTTTCTCAATATCGACGATCTTCTTGATACCATCTCTCTTTAATACATAAGGCAGTCTTGTCGCAAGGAAATGAAAGAAACTCCAATATTTAAGTTTTGGAGCAACTTCACTCGTGGTTTTGCTTTAATGCCTAATCATAGCAGGACACTTGCTGAAGACCTTCGTCTTAAACTAATGGTTGATATCTTCAGCCGGAGCAGCATATATCTGACGTGGGTGGCCATTATGCCACGTATCTTGATATGTATATATGATTGAGGGCTACAGTTGGGGTCAGCTAGGAATTGAAAGTGCGTGGAGATTTGCAAACTAGTTATGTAACAAGTCAAAAACTTTCGTAACTCATATATATCTATTTACTTATCTAGTACTAAAGTGAAGCGGTGATAGCCTAGTGGTTAGGGCGTCAGCCTCCTAATCAGAGGTCGGCGGTTCGAATCCGGACCTCCAACTTTTCGGAGTTATGTGCGTTTTTAAGCAATTAAAATATCACTTGCTTCAACGGTGAAGGAAAACATCGTGAGGAAACCTGCACACCTGAGAGTCCTCCATAATGTTCTCAAAGGCGTGTGAAGTCTGCCAATCCGCACACGGCCAGCGTGGTGGACTATGGCCGAACCCTTTCATATTGAGAGGAGACCCGTGCTCTGTAGTGAGCCGGCAATGGGTTGATCATGATGATGATAATGATGATAGCTATTCAAGGCTAAGCGACGTTGGTTGAAGCCAACTGGGAGGGTAATGTTGGAAGGATTTTTTTACACTTTACGGTGACGATCTCATATTGAGAGGAGACCTGTGCTCTGTAGTGAGCCGGTAATGGGTTGATCATGATTTACTAAAGTGATGATAATGAATGATTTGTTAGTTTTAAACTCAATCTAACCGGGTTGCAAACGTTTCAAAAAGCCCTTTATAAGCTCAATAGTGAGTCAAGCGTACATACACTTGTGATAAGTTACGCTGACTAAAAACCTGTTGAATAGCAACGTGTTTGTAATTGAAGATCATTCCATGTGTTCATTCATGTTCTCGTTCCCGTTTCCGTTCCCTTTCCTATCATTCAAATCTAATTTTGAGGAAGTTTGTTTGGTAAAGTATAGTCATATTTGTAACGCATCGACGTGAAGTTCAGTTTTTTACAAATCTCGCAGGATCTATGGATCTTCTCGGGGAGAAAAGTAGCCATGTGTTAATGTAGGGTATAATCTGAGACAGATTATAATTTCTCCATTTCGGCCTAATTGTTTCTATAGTTCGGAAGGAATAACCACACACTGTAACATTTATAATCATCATCATCATCATCATTATGATCAACCCATTACCGGCACTACATAGCAGTCTCCTCTCAATATGAGAAGGGTTTGGCCATAGTCCACTACGCTGGACATGTGCGGATTGGCAGACTTCACACGACTTTGAGAACATTATGGAGAACTCTCAGGCGTGCAGGTTTCCTCACGATGTTTTCCTTCATCGTTGAAGCAAGTAATATTTTTTTTTAAAAGGCACATAACTCTGAAAAGTTAGAGGTGCGTGTCCGGATTTGAACCGCCGACCTCTGATTAGGAGGCTGACGCCCTAACCACTAGGCTATCACCGCTTCACTACACTCCACACACATTTATAATATTATTGTGTAAATAGCTAGGAGATATTACAGTTTTTAAATGCGGGAGCTGAGCGACCGAATGCCTGATTCCGGCAAAAGTATCAGTTTCCTGCAAGATTAAGAAAGAATAATTCCTAGTTATATAAGTACATATTCGTAGACGTATCTATGTTGAAACACCCGCTTTATACAATAGTATCGGACCACTCAGGTAACCAACGGCGACGTGACCAAGTCTCAAGCCAAAGCTGTGATAGAAGCCAACGCAGACACTTATAGATACAGATAAACAAACCTTTATCGCTAATGTGGGGCTAATCGATGCGCAGCCAGCCTTATCGCGGGCAAATATAAAACTGAAAGCGTCTTATCGAAACTTTTGAGAGCGCGCGTTCGCATTGCTGCGATACGTCACATCATGAACAACCCATTGTCGGCTCACTACAGAGCACGGGTCTCCTCCCAATATGAGAAGGGTTTTGGCCATAGTCCACCACGCTGGCCATGTGCGGATTGGCAGACTTCACACGCCTTTGAGAACATTATGGAGAACTCTCAGGCGTGCAGGTTTCCTCACGATGTTTTCCTTCATCGTTGAAGCAAGTAATATTTTTTTTTAAAAGGCACATAACTCTGAAAAGTTAGAGGTGCGTGTCCGGATTTGAACCGCCGACCTCTGATTAGGAGGCTGACGCCCTAACCACTAGGCTATCACCGCTTCACTACACTCCACACACATTTATAATATTATTGTGTAAATAGCTAGGAGATATTACAGTTTTTAAATGCGGGAGCTGAGCGACCGAATGCCTGATTCCGGCAAAAGTATCAGTTTCCTGCAAGATTAAGAAAGAATAATTCCTAGTTATATAAGTACATATTCGTAGAAGTATCTATGTTGAAACACCCGCTTTATACAATAGTATCGGACCACTCAGGTAACCAACGGCGACGTGACCAAGTCTCAAGCCAAAGCTGTGATAGAAGCCAACGCAGACACTTATAGATACAGATAAACAAACCTTTATCGCTAATGTGGGGCTAATCGATGCGCAGCCAGCCTTATCGCGGGCAAATATAAAACTGAAAGCGTCTTATCGAAACTTTTGAGAGCGCGCGTTCGCATTGCTGCGATACGTCACGGCATCGCTCCGCTATATCATCATCATCATCATGAACAACCCATTGTCGGCTCACTACAGAGCACGGGTCTCCTAATATGAGAAGGGTTTTGGCCATAGTCCACCACGCTGGCCATGTGCGGATTGGCAGACTTCACACGTCTTTGCGAACATTATAGAGAACTCTCAGGCGTGCTGGTTTCCTCACGATGTTTTCCTTCACCGTTGAAGCAAGATATATTTTAATTTTTTTTTTTAAAAGCACGTAACTCCGAAAAGTTAGAGGTGCGTGCCCGGATTCGAACCGCCGACTTCTGCTATATATACATAAAGAAAGAAAAAAAAAGAAAATTTATTTATTATCATGTTGTGTTCCACACAGTACATCTTATTCTAATCAGAAATTGTATGTCTGTCTGTAACACCAACCAGAAAGGGTTTACAGCTCAGCATATGTCATGTCTCTTATGAAAAACACGACGTTGATTTTCAGCTGAGACCAGACTGACGTCACAACAACTATCATAGTAGCAGCGTTGTGCATCTATGCTCAGACATACATACATTCCCATAAGATATTATATTATATTATAGATTAATTAGGCCCATAGACCTAATTAATATAATATAATATCATCATGATGATATTGATGTTGAAAATGGAGCATGGACCAACAATCACTTCCTACCTTCCTTATTCCTTTGTCACCTTTGTGAGGTTTCGGCCATAGCTAGTTGCCACCCTACCGACAAAGACGTGACGCCAAGCGATTTAACGTTCCGGCATGATGTCGTGTAGATATGTTATGTTTTGTGTTGTGTTGTAATACGGGTTGTGTTTCTGTTTATACCCCTAGTTTAGACCGCTACCATTTTAGACGGCATATCAACACTTACCACCAAGTGAATTTGCTGTTTGCTCGAACCTAAAGCATGTCAATTTAACGAATGAAGTTCCTATATACGTCTTACGATAGCAGGTTACAGGTAGAATCGTTATGTGAGAGAATAGCATTATGCTCCCCACCGTGTTTGTTTATGTCACAGCGGGGTAGGTATGTGGTGAAAATCCCCGATATCTGACGTCATCCACGGTCACGGCGGCGCTCGGTCTGATACTCCAGTCCAACAAACCCAACAAGTCCCAACGTCACCCTAAGTCGAGGTCCGAGTCTCACAGAAGAGAGAGTCTACCTTAGGGGGACGTTACCCAGATGTCGTCGAGCCCAATTACTCTTCTTTGAGCTTCATGCTCGCCAAAAACCCCCGGTGACGCAGTAACAACTACTATGGCAACTGTCCATTCGAAAATGAAAAAAAAAATGTGATGAAAATGTCGTGACGTATGAAATGTATCGAGAATGGCGCTGTGTAACGGAAACGCACAGATATCGTTCTCGTAAGCGAATCGGGTTTGTTTTTCCCTTATATCTTTCATATCTCCGTCAGAAATTTATATCCTAATTACCAGACCTTATTGTCAGTCATTTATTATTTATTTATAAATGTGGCCGACCTTATACCGGCCAGATAGTGTTATCGCTAATAGCAGATGATTCAAATGAGATGTCCTTTAGGCTGGCCGCACATTGGCTACTGTCGCTTGTGCGATAGTTGCTCGCGGTTTTCATCCATTGCTTGAGGGTTATGAGCATACCTGTTAGAAAGAACCAGCTAGAAAAAACCAGTAGAATATATATATCTTTTTCATATAGACAAGTTACAAGTTAGTCCTTGATGGCAGTCTTACCTGATGGTTAGTGATTATGCAGTCTAAGATGGTAGCGGGCTAACCTGTTAGTGGTGGTCAACTTATACTCCTAATCGGTTTCTACGCAATATCGTGCCGACACGCTAAATCGCTAGGCTATCGCTAGTCGGTAGGGTGGTAACTAACTACGGCCGACGCTCCCCATCAGACCAGACTCGAGCCGGAAATCGAACCCAGGACCTTTAACTTTATAATGCGTCAGCCCGCGGCGCCACGGAGTTGTCGAAAATAAAATAACAATTTAGTCAAGTGTATAAGTATATAATCAAGTATATTTTATTAAGTTACTATCATTTTAATGGTTTGGAATATTTGAGAGAGGCTGAGAACTACAAGTATAACTTAGGAATCGCGTAAAGAGCAAGACCATTTTTCATCATTACAATTTTACTTTTGGACTGCGTTAAGGATGATTAAGCGTCGTGCATAGTTGTAATTTTTTATTTTTTGACTATTAAATAGATTAAAGAAATTTTAGATACGTAAAGTCAGTTTTTCTAATATAAATGTGCGGACAACCTTACGGTATCGATATATTATCTTTTATTTAATGCTTCGGACCTAAATCTTTATGGAAATACCTATCTTATACGTTTATCCATTTATCATGGATATTTTTGGGGTCTTTGACATATTAAAACTATACAATCTACTCGTTTAGTTACGGACTTAGCTTTAAATTAGTTCATATCCATTATTATGAATATTTTAATTTTACTATCAACTGAATACCGGGTCGGGTCAAAATTTGCTTGATATTGGGTAAAAACCAGGATCAAGAAATTCAATGTGCCTCTGGGATCATGTACTCGTATATCGTCGTTCTTTTAGTAACACTTCGTAGCATAAAATATACCCGACAGGCCACATTGGAGCAACTTGGAAGGTGTAAGCTCTGTATTTCTCTTTTATAAGAGTGGAGGTAGCAGTGGATCTGTGAGACAATCTGGCTATAGTGCTGATTGACTTAATTATCATAACAAGCTTTGATAATTACTATTTAGAGCTAATTTACGCAAATTTGCAATAAAATATAATTTGATCTAAAGGCGAAGGAAAACATCATCATGAGGAAACCTGCGTACCGCAGTTCTTGTTAATGGTTTGAGGTCTTCCAATCCGACTTGGCTATCGTGGGGGATTAGCTTAACCATATTCTTTCAGAGTACTGAACCGGCAATGGGTAGATAGTGATGATAACTATGATATTATTTTATAATATATTACGGAATTCAATAATGGAGATGCCATTGAAAGTGTTCAAAGTTGTTCTAAAACGTACACTCGTCAAAATAATGGGCATGAATTGTTTTAACTTTATAGCTTATTCACTATTAATGGACTGTGAGATTGTAGTAAGGAAAAAAAAGATCCGTAAATGGCTAAGTTTGTTGTGGCCTTCTAATTAGACCAGGGTGCGTTTGGAGTCCTACTAGCTTTAGTTTTCATGTTAACGAATGTATAGTTATCGCCGCACAATAATAGAATAATTAATAGATATGAACGTAAATGGCAGTTCACCAAGCGATTTTAGGGAAACCAATTAGTAGGTATGGGTTTAGTACACCCCTAACAGGTTAGCCCGCTATCATCTCAGAATGCATTATCACTTACCATCAGGGTAGATTGCCGTCAAGGGCTAACTTGAAATGTATGAGAAAAAAATGTTTAATTTGATTTCATTTTGTTTTGATTCATCATGATCTACTCATTCTCGGCTCACTACAGGGCACGGGTCTCCTTTCAATATGAGAAGGGTTTGGCCATAGTCCACCACGCTGCAATGTGGATTGGCAGACTTCACACGCTCTGAGAACATTAAAAACACATAACTCCGAAAAAATATAGGTGCCCGGGTTTTAACCCCGGACCTCTGATTAGGAGGCTAAATTTCTAACCACTAGGCTATCACAGCTTACTTTTGATTATTAAGAGCTTGTTAAGTAATAGCTTAAACGATAGAGCATTACTGCTTTTGATTATTAAGAGCTAAGTATTTGCTAAAACGCTAAACAAGAGCTTTACTTTCTTTAATTTCTTCCAGCCTGCTAATTTATCTTTCGCTAAGAGTTTATCGTGTAGCCTAAATGCTATGTGGGCAGTATATAACTGGTGCGAGAGTAAAATAAAACTGTGGCGCGGTGCCGAGGTGATAGCGAATACGGTTGCGTTGCCACGATGGATGCCTCGCAGATAAAACGTAACTACTGTACTGGTGACTTACGTACGTAGATACGTTACGTTAAACCAGTTTTTTTTTTCGGACTGTCTATTAGCTGTACAAACTCTATTGGTTGCCACAGCGTAACCGGGCTGTTTGGCGAGCTTTGGTAAGAAGCTCTGCCAGAAGAAATTTTGAGCCCTAGGGCTCGAAGAAACTAAGGGAACGACTGCCTAAGGCCGCCTCCTTTGAGGCCGAACCTCGGCTTAGGCGACGTTTGAGATAACGGGGGGGTAGGACGGTGAGTGGTCCGTACGTCTCCGAGACCGTGGATGGAGCCCACGTCCGGATGACGTAAGATAGCGGGGACCTCGTCTTCGCCGGCGAAGACGGTGTGTAGCGTATGATTGTGTGGTAGGTGGTACGAGTGTGTTGTCAGTAGTCATCTGATCGTCAGGGTCATGAAGGATATGTTTAGGTCTCCTCTTTCGGAGAGGAGCGCTTAGGTCGGGGGAGTAAAAAGAAGCCGCAACTACGAGAGGGTTGGGGTGTCGGATTGATATCTCGAAATAGATTTTCGACAGTTTCTTAAAGTGTTAAACCAGTATAAACATAACCTATGAGGGAAAAATAGGAAGTAAGCTTATATGACCCGTTGTTTAAACAATCATGAATGTTTGCTTTTATTATTACTGCCGACCTCCGAGACGCAGTGTGCGCGCTGTCGCATTATAAAGTTGGTAGTCCTGGGTTCGATTCCCGGCTCTAGTCTGGTCTGGTGGGAGGCTTCGGCCGTGGCTAGTTACCCTACTGGCAAAGACGTGTCGCCAAGCGGTTTAGCGTAGCTATGCGGCACTATGTCGCGTAGAAATCCATTAAGTGTATGGATTTTCCATACTCCTAACAGGTTAGCCCGCTACAGATCCGAGGACTTCCCATTTTATAACACGACAGTGCGCTGTGTCTCAGAGGTCGTCGGTGGAGGGCTTCTAACGATGATGGTGATGAATAGGCTCTTCCATCACCATCATATTGATACACGAAGCGAAGTTAACTTCGTCCCAATTCACGCCTAAGCATTTAACGTGGACGTGGAATCAAAAGCTATACATATTTAGTTTTGGTCATGGAGTGGTTTCGCAAGCAATATTCCACGTGTGGATTTAAGTGGAATGCAGTGGGGGGGGGGGGAGTGGAGGGAGCAAAAATACGAGTACATTCGTTGCAGCGCTGCGATAGTGCGATCCTTTATATGATACCAGCTTTGAGTAACGCGTCTGTGATGTTCTCGAAGAGATTGATTTTGTGGACACCGATGTAGCAGATATATATATATATATATATATATATATATATATATACGTGCAGATAGAGTACAGGGCTTCGAATGCCTCGTTAGCTAGTGTAGCTATATATATACAGATATATATACCGAATGCAATTTCTTGCTTTCGGGATAAAATCTTCAGTGATAGCATCTCTAGTATTAAGAATAAATTAAGAAACTGCAATTAGTTTTTGTAGTATTGTTATTTCTCTTTTGTTAATTTATCGTCCAGGTTAATTTTAAGTCATTTTTATTTTATTATTGAAGTGAAAACTTCTTTAGCGGCGTTGAGCACTTTCTGTAATGGGTATAAAATCTTAAACTCGCGTCAGGACACGTGACCTGATCGAAAAAGCGTAAGACGGATGGAGAGTAGACAGCTATCCCCTCTCTACGGCGCGGCGAAAATGTATGCCTGGGCCTACTGTTTCGTTTAGGCAGCGCAGGGCGCTTGCGCGAATGTTCGTGTATGTTACAGCGTGCCACGCGCATCCATGGATGGTGACAGCTGATGGCTCGACCGTCTGTGTAGTGATCACATTGTTGTGTATTCGTAAAATTCGTGAATGTAAAGTGCTTAAAATATGGAATTTTAATGTAATATAAATTGTCATGTTTGTGTACGATAGCGCAATAAATGAATATTGTATTCTACCACATAAATGATAGTACTTTTATACTGATAAAGCAATTGGTGCAAAATTATTCCCTAACCATTCCAAAATATCAAACATGCTCAACGTTAATAATCAAGTTTTCACTTCTGCCGGCACTCCCGGAGTGCAACCCGTCTTTTTTTTTTTTTTAACGGTTTGTATGCTATGTTCGCATCGAGAAGTCAATGTTGTAAAATAAAGATATTTTTGTATTCTAATGAACTATGACTATGCAATTGTTGACAGTTTTGCGAACTAATAAAAATATATATATATATATTTATATATATACATATATATATATATATATATATATATATATATATATATATATATATATATATAGCTAACGAGCTAACGAGGCATTCGAAGAAGATATATATATATATATATATATATATATATATATATATCTTCTTCGAATGCCTCGTTAGCTAGTGTAGCTATCACGATAGTACTTCAGCTTTCGGACGTTTACGCATGCACCCTTAAGGAACTTCAGTATTCAAACTATGGTTGCACGATTTTGTCAAGCGTTAATACTAAGTTCACTCCTGTTTACGAGACAATCACCTCTCTTTATTAAAAAACAAAAAAGATCTACATTTATAAGCGACAGGCTAGTACTTCTACTTATTGTGCCGTGCTCAATCAGCTGGAGGAAGATTGCTGCGTAACCTGAACGTTCCCGTAACAGTGAGTAGTTCTTTTATGCCGATTGCCAATTTTGTGTAATCTGGGGTGAATCTGAACAATCTTAGGTCCTTCGAAAGATATAATCTACAGGAACCATTATTTTCTCTCCTCTTAATCATTTCGTTTTTGGATTTCCATCTCTCATTATTACCTCTTATGTCCCACGTATCCTCTCACAGAAAAAACCAAGCTACTCTTGGTCTAATTCTTCTAATTAACATACTAACTACGAAATTACGGCAACGGGAATCGGAAAGTACATTAATACTAGATATTGTAATGCTAAAACAATACCTTTCTGTAGTTAGAAGTAACTCGATGAGTTAGAAGTTTGAGTGGATGATGCTAATTTCCGTACACCTGCTATACATTCAAAAAGTACAGAGGATTTCTTAATTATTACTTCAAGTACTATCGCTATTCTTGTTTCCACAATACTATTTAGTTAATAAATAAACAATATTGTAATACAAAATCTTCCTTTCTAATTATATTATTGTTATCGAAAATATAGTATACAATAAATTAATTGCAATATAATGAATACTAATAATTTTAAATTAAATTATATATATAAATCTTTTTATACACTACAAGTAACGGCTATCTCACTTGATGGTTAGTGATAATGCAGTTTAAGATGGTAGCGGGCTAGCCTGTTAGGGGTGTGGTAAACCAATACTCCTAATTAGTTCCTACGTGCCATCGTGCCGGAACGCCAAATCGCTTTGCTAATAATTTATTTATTTAATAATTATTTAATATTGTTATTAATTGAGGTTTCCCCCTAGTTTACCTTTGAAAACTCGCAGATACAGATGGGACAAATCAGTGTATGTTTCCTTGCATTATAACGTTATCTGGTTCAGCGAAGTTTTTAATTTCAATAGAAACAAGATTACTTTGCTATGCACCTCTCTATAAAAACATATTAAATTCAATCTAAATGTAGGTAAATACATAGGTGAATAAATAAACTACTTAATAAGTAAAGGCACCACTATTCCTGTTTCAACTCAAAACACAGCTAGAACGGATAACGCATCGCGCAAGGAATCATACGCCGATTTTGTCCCGTTCTTATCTCCAAATGCACTCCCACTTATCAGCAGCGACGTTATCGCCGCTGCGGCCCCACACGCGGCGATAGCGATGCAACTAATTGAAGCTTCAAAATTTTGCATATCGTTGTTAACTACATGTTAGTTCGTTAACGGGACGGTTACCAAGTGTTTTGTTAAACAATAAACAGCAAGTATAATTTGCTATGTTCCGCCGACAACCGGGAGATTTGTATAATATAACACCACACAAAACCTTCCACTAGAACCTCACCGCACGTTTCGACCCGACACCGAAACTTTACTTTTTGCTTGTGTGGTGTTATATTATACAAATCTCATAACGTTTCGACACGACACCAAAAGTCACTTTACTTTTCTCGCTTGTGAAGTCAACATCTCCTGAGGATGATCCGGTGTCGGGTGTGAGATTGCCGTCAAGGGCTAACTTGTAGTTATTTTATATTATCTTTTAGCATATTGTTTAGTTCTAGTTATATTGTAAACATGGATTCCTTGGTCGGAATAGGATATTAAGCTCGAACACGGCCAGCGCAGATAGTGATGCATCGAGCCACGAATCATACGCCGATTTTGTCCAGCTTATCTCCGAAAGCACTCCCACCTATCTGTCGGGCTGTTATCTCCGCTAAGGCTGTCCGCATACGGAGTGACTGCGATAGCTTATACGCAACTAATTGATGCCTCAAACACGGAGCTCTGGACTCGTGTTCGCGTATCGGTGTTATTTGCGTTAATATGGAACGTAAACAAATCTTTATACCGCTAAGTTTGTTTTAGGAATTTCTTAGAGTAGCTTGCGTTAGGAACTCCCGTAGCGTTCGTTATTTATCTATTATATTATCTTTATTTATAAATTAACGAATTGTTTTGCAATGATTTTGTCTGTATACCGTCCTAAGGTATTTCGATATTTTATTCGAGATTCTATGCAATTCAGGAATCGTTCATTATATAAGTAACATTAATTTATAACAAAATATGACTTTAAGTCACATTTTATTATAATTTTTTTCTAGAAAAGATCCAATTGAAATTTTGGTCTATTGACTTCTATCATCGACATGTACACATACGTTATATTTGAGCACGGTTTATCGTTTATTATTGACATATAGTAATAAAAACGGACTATTATGCCTGTTTGATAGGCGAGGTGATACCTAATGGTCACACGTTACAATAAAAGGGCAAGAAGCAGCGAAGTAAAACCGATATTAGCGCAGATTACACAACTGCATATCTACAAAGAATGAAAACCAATAGTTCAATAAAGTATTAAATTTTACAGGTAAATTTTGTTGACATCTATGACAGTTATAAAATATCTCACAGATCATAGCATTGCTAATAACATGAGTTGATACTGTTTAATAATAGAAATATATGGTAAGTTAATTTAGCAGTTGGTAACTCCAATTATTCAACATGCCACTGACATAAACATAATAAATTATCACCAGTTAGCTTGGAAGAAATAAGACGAGCAAATAAGTTGATGGATGCGTGTGAACTCGCCCTTATCTTATAATGGCAAAGTGATTCATTTGTCTCCCGTTATCCGAATATTTCAGCTGCTCCCGATAGCTTCAAGTGAGCGGCCATTACGTGCTGCACGTACTTGTATGATACCACGATAATAATCATTATTATAAACGAATGCATGTTGCATACAACAGTTATCTAACTTAAATAATTTACTACAATGTTACCTATATTGTAGTAAATTCTATTATTATATTATTTATTAAGTATAATAACACATCCATGATCAACCCATTGCCGGCTCACTACAGAGCAGAGGTCTTCTCTTAATATTATGAGAACGGTTTGGCCATAGTCCACCACGCTGGCCATGTGTGGATTGGCAGACTTTACACGCCTTTCAGAACATTATAGAGAACTTTCAGGCACTCAGGTTTCCTGACAATGTTTATCTTCACCGTTGAAGCGAGTCATATTTTAACTACTAGTTAGCCCTTGACGGCAATCTCACGCTAATTGCTTTGCGACACGTCTTTGTCGGTAGAGTGGTAGTAGCCACGGCCGAAGCCTCCCACCAGACCAGACTAGAGCCGGGAACCGAACCCAGGATCTCCAACTTTATAATGCAATGAGCGCGCGCGCTGCGCCACAGAGGTCGTCAAAAGTGAGCTGGCAATGGGTTGATCATGATGATGATGTATACAGTTCAGTTAGTTAGTAGTATTATAACTAAATGGTAGGTAGCTTCGCAGAAGTCGATAAATTCCTTGCAGTCAAGAAACCGGCGCAGCTCCCCTTATTCTAGGCAAACGGCTTAAGTGCCAATATTTCAATGCCGGTATCAGAAACAACATTTAACAGCCATCCACGTAGTTGGTGCACGCGCGAATTTCGAAGCACAATCTTATCGCCAGTGCAACTCTTGCAACATTCGCGCGACATTAGACGAGCAACTAACATTACAGTTTAATTAGAAGAACATCTAAAGCGTATTAGTTGCGATGTTTGCGGTGTGCCCTAAGTTATGGACGAAAACCCTGACTCACCAACGCCCAACAGTAGCTGGAATTTGGCAAAGTGGTTCAAACCCTGAGGATGTTAATAATAATAATAAAAAATAAAATATTTTTATTGCAGGTCAGGGACCCATATAAAACCTTATAATTTAAATTTAGAAAAAATATTAAAAGTAGAAAATAATAAATATTAATATTAAAAAAAAAAATGAACTTAATTAGGGGATGGAAATATGTATGGAAACTCGTTTTTATATTAAACTCTATAAAAATTGATATACGACCTTTCCATGAGAAATTGAGATAGAAAAAAAAGAAGATGTGATGATAAGTGGGAGGAAACTTTACATGGAAATCTGTAATTTTTTAAGTGAAACTCATATTAATTTGGGACACTCACAAGGTTTACCGACCCCAAAAATCTCTATAGAAATGTTTATTTTTTACGTGGCATTGCAATGCCGGGTACAACTAGAAAACATACGCATATTATGGCATCGATTGAATGATGCTAAAAAATAATAGATTTCTTTTACACAATACTCCGTCTAAAAGAATGTGTTAGCAGTAATATGAGAAATTAAAATTTCGTTAAATTTATATTCTCATATAAATTTTTCTCATATAAATTTAAATTTAGAGATATATGTGCAACAGAATGAAGTCCCAGCATGACTAACATACCAACGAGGATCTTGGCGTTCCGTACATCATTTCAACCAATAGACGTCCACTGCTGGACATAGGTCTTTTGTAGGGAGTTCCAATGGCCACGGTCTTGGGCCGCTTGTAGCCAGCGGCTCCCTGCGACTCGTTTGATGTCGTCTGTCCACCTTGTTGGGGTCGACCAACGCTACGTTTACCGGTGCAGGGTCGTCATTTTTTTTTGCGGTGTAAGATGGTAGCGGACTAACCTGTTAGGGGTAAGGTGCACCACACTCCTGATTGGTTTCTACGCGACATCGTGCCGGAACGCTTAACCGCTTGGCGACACGTCTTTGTCGGTAGGGTGGTAAGTAGCCACGGCCAAAGCCTCCCATCACTCGAGCCGAGAATCGAACCCAGGACCTCCAACTTTAAAATACAACAGCGCACGCGCTGCGCCACGGAGGTCGTCAAAGCAGGTCCATTCCAGCACCTTGGGACCCCAATGTCCATCGGTTTTTACGTGCTACACACGATACGTGGAAATTCACTTCTTAGTTCAGCCACTCTCGTGCCTTGCACCACACAGGCAGAAGTTCGGCTGGCGCTTGTATTGGATCTGGCAAAGTTTCCGCTATCACCTCACGTATCGCCGTACTTACTGTCTTAAAGAGTCGCTTGCACACTTGCTGGGTAATAATCATTGCGGTGTTTACTCGCAGCTAAGTACACATTAAGATATCATAATCGCTTTTGTTGTCAATTCAATCGGAACTTTTCGTGCGCAAGCGATGCAAGCTGTGTTTTATTTGGCTTCTTTGATATTGTCTATTTGGGGGGTGTTGCCTAGTTCTGATAGTGCCAGCTTATCGAGGCTTAACCAACTCAAGGAAGTTGGCTTCAACCAACGTCGCTTAAACGTTGGTTGAAGCCAACTGGGAGGGTAATGTTGGAAGGTTTTTTTTACACTTTACGCTGACGATCATGTAGGGTATTCTCGTCCTTAATACCTTCATCATCATCATGATCAACCCATTGCCGGCTCACTACAGAGCACTGGTCTCCTCTCAGGGTGAGGTATGAGAAGGGTTTGGCCATAGTCCACCACGCTGGCCATGTGCGGATAGGCAGACTTCACACGCCTTCGAAAAATTATGGAGAACTTTCAGGCGTGCAGGTTTCCTCACGATGTTTTCCTTTACCGTTGAAGCAAGTGATATTTTAATTGCTTAAAAACGCACATAACCCTGAAATCTAAATTTTCGGGGTGGGTGAGAGGTGCGTGCCCGGGTTTGAACCCCCGACCTCTGATTAGGAGACGGACGTTCTAACTACTAGGCTATCACACTGTTAACCTCCTTAACTCCTTAGAAAATATAATGTTAATTATCTCGTGGCGCGCATCTTAGCCCTTCTGATCACAATCTATAAACTTGATAATTCTACTGTGTTGTGCCCAGCTGTGGGAATAATAGCACGAATTTTTCAATTTTAATAAGTCACTTTGTTCGTTTGTCCTTCCACATCACAGCTATTGCATTATAAGTAGGGAAGTATCGGTGTTTCTTTACTAATATTAAGAAATTTATTTGTTGGTTTATACACCTTTTACGTTGTAACAGAGCAACGTGATTGATTTGACAAAATTACGTGATTTTTGGCATAAAAATATTTTTAAAGGTTATGTACGTTACATATAAATGCTAAAAAGTAAATACCTAAATTGCTCTTCTGTGACTATTCTGTTATCTGAAATAACTAAACGGCTTCTATTACTAAAAAGTTTTTCTAGTATCTACTATACTAAATAAATAGATATGCATGTTCTACTGCGAGATCTGAGCTGTAAGTCTAAAAGGGGGTGTGAGTGCGTAATTAAAGATACATTCAGACAAAATCCTCGTCCATCTCAGGTGGTTACCGCATGAAACTATCCATTATCTTCTAATATATAAAATTGTCGTGTCACAATATTCGTTCCCATACTCCTCCAAAATGGCTCGACCGATTCTTATGATTTTTTTTATGCATATTCAGTAAGTCTGAGAATTGTCTACTATCTACCTTTCAAACCCTTAAGTGATAAGGGTTGTCCACCCCTAACAATTTATTTTTAAGGTTTGGATATTTTTCTTTAAATATATTTTGGCATTAAAAATACAAAGAACCCTAAATTTTTACTCTTCTATCGCCAACCCCTATTATTTAATAGTAATATAATAATTTTGCATCACGCTCAGTAACTGATAATATATCGCTTTTTTTTGTGAATGTTTTTCACTCTAATTCGATTAAAAATTTTCCTGATCTTATGGCAAAGCTAAAAGTTTTGAAGGAAAACAATGTTTATGTTATTTTTAATATACCCTCCTAGTAGTTATATAAAAACATTGAAAACAATCGCCGCGATAGCAAGCTCTAAGTTCCGAAGCGGCTATCTCGCCCGAATATATCACGGCATATCTTCGGGAGCGGGCACAAAGTAAAAGTTTGCTGCATCCAGATACCGCGGTATCGCTCCACTGAAATTTTAAACTAAAACCCAACTATAAACTGCTGGTGTGCATTTTTCGTTACAGATAACGTATTACCGTGCAAACTAAAAGGTACGTGGAACTAGTGCTACACGTTATATTTTTTCAAAAGTATTGTGCGTAAAACACAGCGCTTACTCCATTTTTTATTATGTGTTTTATTGTTTGCATATACTTTCGTGTCAAAAATAGGAAATAAACATGTGTGTTAACATTCATAATGATATTGTCTGTAAAACACAATAGGTACTTACGAAATTTTTAATTACGTGTTTTATTGTTTGCACATTCTCACGTATCAAAAATAGTAAATAAACATGTGTGTTAAAATTCATAATGATATTGTCTGTAAAACACTATAGGTACTTACGAAATTTTTAATTACGTGTTTTATTGTTTGCACATTCTATCGTTTCAAAAAAAGGTAATAAACATGTGTTTTAACATTCATAATGATATTGTCTGTAAAACACAATAGGTACTTACGAAATTATTAATTACGTGTTTTATTGTATTATCTTATATAAGTATACATTTTATTGAGACGTTTTCAATAAATTTTGTTTTTTTTTGTACATACACGATAAACACATAAATTGCGAGATAAAAGATTGTATTAAGATACGAACATAAGAACACATTAAATTAAAGCAATAAATACCTAAAAAAATGACAGTATCTCTTAACATCGCCATCTTTGGATCAAATTCACCCACAGCGTACCCATTTAGCATGATTTGTGGTGTCATTTGTTTTGTATGTCGGTTAAGCCTTGATCCAGACATACGAACTAAGCTCATTTATCCTGACGCTATGTGCGGTTTTATATTAACTATTTTACGTGTTATAAGATCCATTATTATGGTGTAAGCTGATTTTGAACACATACTCCTATTTCAAATCCGACGAATCAATGTGGCGACCTCCGTGGTGCAGTGCGTGCGCTTTCGTATTATAAACTTGGGAGGTCCTGGGTTTGATTCCCGGCTCGAGTCTTGTCTGGTGGGAGGCTTCGGCCGAGGCTAGTTACCACCCGCAAAAGAGGGTCGCCAAGCAATTTACCGGCACGATGTCGCGTAGAAACCAATTAGGAGCGTGGGTTTACCATAGTCCTAACAGGTTAGCTCACTGCCATCCTAGACAGCATCATCACTTACCACCAGGTGAGATAGCCGTCAAGGACTAACTAGTAGTGTATAAAAACACTTGCTGTAGCCAGTTAAAAATAAAATCTTAATGTACTTAAGCTATTTCGAGTGGTATTTAATGAAACCATTCTACACATTGAAGTCATTATGACACTACACAAGCGAAGTGACATCTGACAAATAAATTATACTGTCACCATTAAAGTTCTATATTTGAAGACAATAAGGCACAATAAGGCTCAATTTCCATTGCCGTGGATCGGATTGGAAGCGAATTTTCGCATATAATGAGAAACAAAACGGTTCAAAACCAAAAACTAAAAATGTTTAATGATAACTGTTTAAAGTACATAATATATGAGTACATAGCTGTGGAAACTCATTCATTCATTATGAAGAAGAACAACCTCTCTTTCTGCTCTTAACTCATGTACAGTATCGTTACAAATCTTCGTTAACACAGTTCAGTGGCAATGCAAACTAAACCTAATAGGCTTGGGTGATGCGACCTGTAAGCTGTGATAGCCTAGTGGTTAGGGCGTCAGCCTCCTTATCTCCTTAGGTCGGCGGTTCGAACCCGGGCACGCACCTCTAAATTTTCGGAGTTATGTGCGTTTTTAAAAAATTACAATATCACATGCTTCAACGGTGAAGAAAAACATCGTGAGGAAACCTGCACGCCTGAGAGTTCTCCATAATGTTCTCAAAGGCGTGTGAAGTCTGCCAGTCCGTAAATAGCCAGCGTGGTGGACTATGGCCGTACCCTTCTCATACTGAGAGGAGGCCCGTGCTCTGTAGTGAGCCGGTAATGGGTTGAGCATGATGATGCGACATGAGGTATCGTATACCCAGATTATTACAAGCAAAAACTTCTCGTAGCCCAGAGTTTATGCGTTGTTGTTTAATAAAAACCCAAAACCCCGGAAACCCGTTTCTCAGAAGCACATACATTTAAATGGCATTTAAAAAATATTTAAACGTCATTTAAATTGAAACCGTGCGTAATACGTAACACATTTAAAAATAATTAAAAATAATTTGCACCCATAACCATTATAAACAAGAATAAAAGGCTTGGGAGAGGGTGTTTTTGTGTCAAACGTGTTCATTTGATAGCGATCAGTACCCCTATTACGAATAGTGACACCCGCCAGTGTCGAAACTCGTCGTCGAATATCGAACTAAAAATAAACTTAAGCTACGTTTTTAAATGTCGTCTCCGAAGAATCACCGTGACAAATTTCGATTTTTTAATTATATAAATAGTTATTAATAAAAAATATTTTCATTTGAAATAGTTAAAACATTTTAACTATTTCAAATTGCCATTTGGCTAAGAAACTAAACTTACCCATAGTTCAATTAACCAAATAATATTTCTGTGTTAAAAAGGGTTTTCTTTTATTAGCTTAAGTTAATTAAAAATTGTATATTTTATTTTAATAATCTTTTTCTTCTATGATCGTTCTCGTTTATTTAGCTTCAAAACTGATAGACTTTTCACAGAACCTCTACTTTGTCTCTGTGAGGGAAATTTCCAAAATATCCAAAAAAATCCCTTTCTTAGAGGACTTATATTGTTATAGATTTCTGTATGCCCAGCTTAATTTGTTCAGTGCTTTGAGCGATCCGTTCTGAGTTTACCCAGTCTTTCAGCCAGGCCAGCTTTGTTTGAGGCTTTAGCCCCATTCATCATCAACTTTTATTTGAGGCTTGAGCCCCATTCGGACACGCCAGCTTCGTTTATGTCATAATTAAACTGACTATATTATGCTTAATTAATTAATACGATGTAATTAAGAGATCTGAACTTGTCTACGTACGTTTTGCACTTGATACGTAGTTACGCAATGAACTAGTGTTACTATATTCGAAAACATATTTGTGATGTGTGATTCCTCACTAGGGACTCAGGAAACATATCGGGCTATAACTCGAGAATAAATAAGTGCGGATGCATTAAGGCGGGGTTCACCGTTCAGCCGCAGGTGGCCTTCCGCCGGCCCTGGATCGCTGATAACGGGCGTTAACAGGCGTTAGTCGGCGTTAAGAGCCGTTAGCCGGCGTTAGCGGTCGTAACGACGCCGTTAGAGGCGGCCGCTTCCGACGGCTTTTGTGATAGCGCAGATCGGCGACAGATCGTAAATATGCCGGATCGAAAAGTTGGCCGAGATAGTCCATTGAATTCACACCGCGATATGAGTAATAGTTGAGTCCTTAATTCTTAGATGTTCGTTCTATATTGTACGTAATACGTCAACATCCTCATGATCAACCCATTGTCGGCTCACTAAAGAGCACGGATCTCCTCTCAATATGAGAAGGGTTTGGCCATAGTCCACCACGCTGGCTGTGGATTGGCAGACTTCACACGCCTTTGAGAACACTATGTAGAACACTCAGGCGTGCAGGTTTCCTCACGATATTTTCCTTCACCGTTGATGCATGTGATATTATATTTGCTCAAACGTATAGATACATATATATGAATTATACCTCAGGCATGCAGGTTTCCTCACGATGTTTTCCTTCACTGTTGAAGCAAGTGATATTTTAATCGCTTAAAAACGCACATAACTCTGAATAGTTAGAGGTGCGTGCCCGGGATCGAAACCACGACCTCCGATTAGGAGGCGAACGCCCTTACCTTTAGGCTATCATAGCAGGTACGTAATACGTATAAGAAAATAATTCCATACCCTTTAATGAAAGGGGTATTTGGGTTCTGCTACTGCCACATACCCATATTAAGGAGCTTAATTTCACTGTGTTGTATATTATTAAAAAAAAACATAAGTGCATTTCCGTTTAATGCTACGTTGATTTTTATGGGTGCGTTCAGTCTTGTACTTTATATCAAAAAAAGAGTTGTTAATTCTAAAACTAAATGATCATCAATATTAAAATAATAATACTGCTTTCTTTATAATTTCTGGATGTTGCCTGGTCTTGTTTCTTGGCAAAAAACTTAATGGTAACCTGGAATAGAGAGATACGGCAGAAAGTCTAGACTGCTTCCCTCGGGACGAGCCTAATGGACATCTTGAGCTAGGCATCGATTCGTTACTTGAAGATACCGGAATTTCTCAATATGCCCTAAGCAAAATTTCGATTAGGATTTTCGTGCTAAAGTTTATCATCATCTCATATCTACTGAAACTGTTAAAAATCTTATATCAGATGTTTAAAATTATATTTTTTTAATGAAATGTGGTCTCAAAGGTTATAACAACATTATCCCCAGCTTATTAGTGTAAAATATTCATTCCAATAGTTAAGTAAAAAATCCCAAAAAGACGCGTAATTGAAGAAAAATAAATATAATTTATGCTTTGTACGGACAAAGATGTGTCGCCAAGCGATTTAGCGTTCCGGTACGATGTCGCGTACACACCAATTAGGAGCATGGGCTTACCAAAACCCTAACAGGTTAGTCCGCTGCCGTCTTAGACTGCATCATCACCCAGTGAGATATCCGGAAGTGCTAAGTTGTGAGTGACCCTATTTCTCACCATCATCTGAGATGCACTGGTCACTGGCCTCCTCTCTCATAGAAAGGGACCTATATACCTTGTCCGCAGTAATATAATTCTATACAAAAAAAGCAAGCAATTTAAGTTTCACCTAGCAGTATTTCACGTGGTGTAAAATTATAAATTTCGCAGATAACAGAACGGTATCACGGTCCATTAGCGGGCCCGCTCACCTCAGTCGATGTGTCCCGGTATTCAATTAGGGGTGATAGCATCGGGGTGATAGTTGGGGCTTACGATGTATTTAACACCGTATAAGAAGGGCCCTGTTCACAATGCTTTGTTAAATGTGTTTCATTATGTTTCAGCTGTTATACATAATTCTATCTTTTAACATTCGCTTGTATTGCGGTATGTATTCAAGGGACTATGCACCAAAATACTACAGCAGAATAATTAAAAAAAAAACTAACTTCGTTTTAACTACGAAAAATCTTTATTATGAATAATTTTGTTTTCAAATGATTTTCTTAATCTAATCGAAAAGGGATAAGGATCTAAAGATGACAATCGTAAGGTCCTTTGAACCAGTAGATATATAAATATTTTCATCAAGCTCAGTCAGTTTAAATCTTTAATGAAATGTCCTGACTGGCTAGCTGACTGATCTATAAACGCACAACTCAATCTACTAGACAGATCAGGCTTAAATTAGGTATACATGTAGCTATTACAACGTAGTCCTCGACAAAAAAATAATTTTATGGTAATACATCCCCAAGGTTGAATATCAAGGGGTTGAAATTTGTATGTAATTGAGAATTACTCGCAAACCGATATTAAATATACAAGCTACATTAATTATTCAGTATTCTAAACATTAAATACACATGATAATGAAAATGTAAGTAACGAAATTAAGGAATTAAAAAAAAGAACCATTGCAAGTTAACGATGGCATTCGTATTTTTTGCATATTTTTTTTTTGACACTACAAGTTAGCCCTTGACAGTAATCTCACCTGATGGTAAGTGATGATGCGGTCTAGGATGGTAGCGGGCTAACCTGTTAGGGGTATGGTAAGTCCACACTCCTACTCGGTTTCTACGCGACATCGTGCCGGAACGCTAAATCGCTTGGCGACACGTCTTTGTCGGTAGGTGGTAACTAGCCACGGCCGAAGCCGCCCACAAGAAAACTCATACTTTACTAATATAGAATTCGACAAGTCAACAGGGCTGTATTAAAACAATAATAATCACGAAATCTAAGCGCGTCGACTCGTTATCAGTGCGACAAAAACGCGCAACTAGTGTTGAGCGTTGACGTGTGTCGGTGGCCGAGCAAACGTCGTTACGGCGTCGCTAAATAAATCGTTAGCGCGGCGTGAGCGCCGACCGAGATACGGCACGTAAGCCGCCGCGTATACAGCGGCTGGATGTCGCTTGCCCGCCACTAAACCCATGTTAGTTTGTGATGTAATAGCTGTGTTATATTTTGACAAAAATATATGTTATTGACATAGAACTCAGACGCTTTAACCAACCTGGTCCTTCTTTCTCATCCTGTTACGCGAGGTCGTCTTTGCTTATCATCCGGCGCTACGTCAATCGTAATTTGGTATCCTCATCATTGAGGCCTCATCATATATTTTTAGTTGTACTATATTAAACCTTATATTTTCCTTGTATGATTGTACACCCCAACCTCGCCTTACTTTATATTTTATTCTTTACTTGTGCTAGGTTGCCTGGTAGAGATCGCTCATTAGCGATAAGGCCGCCTATTGCACCTATTTATTTTCTTGTGTGTGTTTACTTCTTTTGTTTTTTTCTTTTCTTTTTATATGGTATGCAATAAAGTATATTTTCATTTCATTTCATTTTCATTTGAGGCCGAGGCATTTCATGGTTGAAACTAGGTTGGTACCTTGTCCGATACTTTCAATTCAAAATTCTGCAGCTATCATTGTTGAGTTAAGATATATATCCGTATATCCACACAACTTCATCGTTCATCTCGTTATCAGTGATATAAACCGTGCAAATTTTACTGATTGTCCGTGTATGCTTTAAAACGTTCAACTAGCATTGAGTGACAGTGTATGCTTCAAAGCGTGCAACTAGTGTTGAGTGATTGGATATGCTATAAAACTTACAACTAGTGTGAAGTGCTGATACCACGTGAACCTGAACTAAACGTATGTTTGTTTGTAAAATTGAAATTATAAAATATTTGACACTCGGAATTACATTTGAACATTTATTCCATTAAAATACACTCTTTATTTTCTTTCTTCTCTCTATTCTTATAAAGTTGCAACTTAGGTTTGGGCAACTTTCTTAAGTAAAATAGTACTTGTAACACCCCCTGTAATTGAAAAGCAACTTTTTGTTTTTCCTCGCTATTTCACGCATGTTCCTACAGCATGCAATATAAATTCAAATTCAAATTCGTTTATTGCATGAAATGAATTTGAATTTGAATAATTTTATATAACAGTCGGAAGTTTGAAAAATACCCGAATACATTTATTAAAATCGGACCTGTAAATAAATAAAATACACATATGATGTATATAAAAATTATAAACGGTCGAAACGCGTCTAGTACATACAGTGCTGTACATCTGTGTTTCAGCTGAACCATATCGCCCAAACAAACTAATACAAAGAATTATTAGTGATTTTCGTCATGCGAAATGAGAGTGTGCGGCCATTGAGATAAGGGCAACCGCTGTGTGCTTGATAAATGTACAGTTTTGATGCTGTGATACTGCAGTGTGGGCCATTTTTATTTTGATAAAATGAAAAAAAAAAATTATAGTATTTTTTTTTATTTTTTTTTTATTAGAACATAATACATATTATTCTTCTAAATAATTTAGGCCTTAGGTCAACATATAATTCCACTTATAGAAGGCTACAGCACGCAGATTTAGAAGGATAGGTCGTGCGAAGGAACTTCATCATCATCATCATCATGATCAACCCATTACCAGCTCACTACAGAACACGGCTCACCTCTCAATATGAGAAGAGTTTGGCCATAGTCCACCACGCTAGCCATGTGCGGATTGGCAGACTTCACACGCCTTTGAGAACATATATATGGAAAACTCTTAGGCGTGCAGGTTTCCTCATGATGTTTTCCTTCACCGTTGAAGCAAGTGATATTTTAACTGTTTAAAAACGCACATAACTCCGAAAAGTTAGAGGTGCGTGCCCAGATTCGAACCGCCGACCTCTGATTGGGAGGCTGACGCCCTAACCACTAGGCTATCATCGCTTTTTTTTCGATGGAATAAAAGTATTATTAATATTTATATACGGTATGGTATATAATATTTTGCATTTATTTGTGAATGCATGTCTTATGCCTGAGCTTGATCTTGATTTTTTCTGCCAAGTAAATCTCAGTGACAGAAGATCATGTTAATTATCCGCCCCAGTTATTATTAGTTGTGATAATAATCGCGCAATTCAAACCCGCATTGGAAACGCGCTAGAAAATCCTCCGATCAATAAGGTCTATTGATCGGAGGATTTTCTAGTAAGTTCGAAATAGTAGAAGTGTAACGTAACTACGACCAAAGCTTTCTCATGGTGCGAGGAGGAGGTAAACCCATTCTAATTGGTTTCTACGCGACATCGTGACGGAAAGCTAAATCGCCGAAGCCTCCCACAAGACTGCAGAAACCTTCTGCAGAAGAGGGCTGTTCGTGCAATTTATAATGGCTCCAGGAGAGTCATTAAGCAAAAAAATTTAAGGAAATCAAAATAATGACATTGCATGGCCAATACATATTTGATAATTTTATGTATGTCCATAGAAATATAACAAAATTCAATAAAAAATGCGATTGCAACAATCTTAACATCAGAAGTAAAAATAAACTTCTGTTGCACGAAGACTACAAAAAAATTAGAAATTCATTTAAAGGTAATTGTGTACAATTTTATAACAAATTGCCTAATGAAATTTCTGGGATGTCTCTCAATAAGTTCAAAGTTTATATAAAACGTAAGCTTGTAGAAAAGTCCTACTACAGTGTAAAGGATTACGTAAATGATAAACAAGCGTGGATGTGAAATATTGCTCTAATAAGATAGCTCTTAATATAATTTTAAGTGGCATGTGAGATGGCGATAGCAAAAATAAAATTTACCTGGCTAAGTTTGTTGTGGGCTTCTTCTTAGACCGGGGTGCGTTTGGAATCCTCATAGCTTTAGTTTTAAGTTTACGAATCTAGTTATCACCATCAAATCACTACTATGTAAATTATTGACGCATCAAAAGCGCCTTTTAAAGGACTATTTGAAAAAAGATTTTTTGAATTTTTAACGTCTAATAACGTAATGCGATACGTGATATTGATACAAGTGACTATTTGAATAAAGATTATTTTGAATTTGAATTTGAATTTGAGACCAGACCAGCCCAGAAGTTCTTTAACGTTTATGTTATCCATAACATCATCTCCAACATTTCAGTAGGTAATTGTTATTCCCTTGTTCATGTATAGATAATTTAACATTAAAAAAGGAAGGAGTTTCCTTAATCTCCGCCTGAGGTGCACGCGAGCAACAATGTTGCTCTCCCACGGGCGTTTTGATAGCGCATTGTCACAATCACCGGGAGATAACGCGTACAACACCGCGATAACGGACAGATAACGATGCATAGTTAACTGCAACATACTTTTAAACTCGTTTAACATCGCAACGGTTATCCAGTTGCATATCTGAGCTTTAAAGTTAATTTTGATATCGTTCCCTGTATCCTTTTTAGCATCGAACACAATTGTGCTACCTTGGTTAGAGATGTCGTACATTAAAACTGTCTTAAAAACGGTCGAGATTTTATATACATAATAGGAGGAAAATATGAAAAACAAAACAAACATTATATAACCTAGACCTCAAGAATATGGGAATAATATAAGGTATGTGATTTAAGATATGCTTTTAGGAATCAAGCTGTGATAGCCTATACGTTAAAATATCACTTGCTTCAACGGTGAAGGAAACATCGTGAGGAAACCTGCACGCCTGAGAGTACTCCATAATGTTCTCAAAGGCGTTTGAAGTCTGCCAATCCGACATCGTGCCGGAACGCTAAATCGCTTGGCGACACTCTTTGTCGGTTGGGTGGTAAGAAGCCACGTCGAAGCCGCCCACCAGACCAGACTCGAACCCAGGACCTCTAACTTTATAATGCGACAGCGCACGCACTGCGCCACGGAGTTTGTCATAATACAACGACCCTCTACTATAGGCACTATCTTACTTTTCGGTATGGGTATCTTTTGTTTCATGGGAAATCACATTCTTTGCGCGATAAAAAACAGAAATATTTGCTCACGAGCGTCATCCATCAAAGGCCGGGCCAGAGGCTCGACCGCACAGAGCAAATGCTGGAAGGCAACTTTGCACGTATTTAGTTAACTCCGTATCGATGCTATCGACGTTCAGACCCACGGCTATGGAGGCGTTTTACCACCCTTAACCTAATAAATAACCTTTGCGAGCGCGCCACACGAATATCTACTCTATAATCTGTACAATAAAGCTAAAATTTAATTGCACGGAACGCAGCACTCGAGATTTTTTGATGCAATTCCGTCGCAGACAAAGAAGAAAAATAGACGGTAAACTTAACACTGATACATTCGAAATTTTCAAATAAGCTTAGTAAAATAATGTTACCGACAAACTCGACCACCCATTTATAAAAAAGCCGTGAAAGGTACAACAAGTTTTATACAGACGATATGGGTACTTAACAACTCGAACTCTCTAGCGTTCTGATGTCGCGTAGAACCCAATTAGGAGCGTGGGTTTACCATACCCCTAACAGGTTAGCCCGCTACCATCTTAGACTGCATCATCACTTACACTTACATCACTTACCATCAGGTGAGATGCAGTCAAGGGCTCACTTGTGGTGTATAAAACAAAAGGGTGGTAACTAGCCGCGGCCGGTGCCTCCCACCAGTCCAGACTCGAACCCAGGACCTCTGACTTTATAATGCGACTCGATCACCCAATTATAAAAAAAGCCGTGAAAGGTAAAATAAGTTTTATACACACGATGTGGGTACTTAACATTTCGAACTTTCTAAGAATGTGTTGTCAGAATGATTGGAATGGTGTCTTAATCTGTCAACAAGTGATATGTGCTACATTTCATGATGTCATTTGGCAGCACCTTTGCATTGAATGAGCTTCACACACTTGGAAACAAACGGAGTAAGAAATTTTTTCAATATCAGCAGTTAGTGCTATAAATTATGCTAAATATAAGTTTCGAATTGACAGTTGCAGATAACCTCACTTTTGACAACTACTGCGTCAACGGGGGTTTTTGGCGAGCACGAAGCTCAGCCTGAGAGAAGAGCACTTGGACTCCGCGACACCTGGGGAACGACCCCCTAAGGTCGTCTCCTGTAAGACTCGGACCTCGGCTTTAAGGTGACGTAGGGACTTGTTGGGTTTGTTCGACTGGGATTCAGTCAGTCCTAGTGCCCCCGTGACCGTGGGTGAGACCCACGACCGGATGACGTCAGATATCGGGGACCTCGTCTTCGCCGACGAAGACGCTGTGTTAGGTTGGGTGTCGTGTGTATGGGGTGTCAAAGTGCACGCTACCGCGATCCTTTGGCACCCCATCTAGGACGCAGAAGGCTCCGCTGGGCTTTAGTGTGTATTCTGGCCGCCAATTTGACGGTCGGCGAGTCCCACATACCTGCCTGGAGCTCGTACCGGGCGGGATGCATAAATGCATTTCCCAGCGAAAAAAAAAGGGTGTCTGTGTATGAACTATTTGGAAAGCGTTGTCCAGTCAATCGGTCGTCAGGGTCATCAAGGACGTGGTATATGACAATATTATGTCAACGTCTGTTCGTGATTAAATGTTTTTCTTAACTTACTTAATATAGTATTACATAACTACCATAGAAGAGAAAGTAAGTATCGAGATATAGCAGTCCAATGCATAGAAAACTTTGATCACTAAAATTAATATGAAGAACGCGTTTATCTTTTGCATTGCGTCTCTGGTCAAAGTACGGTGTAAATTTGGAATGCAATTAATTTAGGACTGTATGCAAATGGCTTTAGAGTTAACTTTTGTCCGTGAGGGTTAAGAGCATTTATACCAACAGATAACATTGTGTTACAATTGAGATGTAAGCTCAGATTCTTGGGGGCCGTAATAAGCGTTTCATGAGGTCGCACCATCGGCAATCTAGGTCCGGGTTTTAGTTTTAAGTTCATTACTTCAGTTTTGTACCTAGGAAGGTATTTATAGGTCACTAGATGTGGGCTGCGACTTTAGATTAATTTGTCTTTGAGACTCCAGAATGCAAACTAAAAATATACCTATATATAATACTATATTATATATTTATATTCGGCATAGAAACCCTTCGTTTATATCCTATATGCAAGTTACCTCCGTACGCAATTTCATCAGCTAGTAAAAAATACATACTTACGGCATTTGACGACCTCCGTGGCGCAGCGCGTTCGCTGTTGCATTTTAAAATCGGAGGTCCTGGATACGATTCCCGGCTAGATTTCTTAGTAAGTTATACTTGTAGTTCTCAGCCTCTCTCAAATATTCCAAACCATTAAAATGATAGTAACTTAATAAAATATACTTGATTACTTATACACTTATACTTGACTAAATTTTTACCTTATTTTCGACGAGTTGGAGTTCGCTCGGGTCTGGCCTGGTAGGAGGCTTCGGCCGTGGCTGATTACCACCCAACCGACACAGACGTGTCGTCAAGCGATTTAGCGTTCCGGCACGATGTCATATGAGTTTACCATACCCCTAACAGGTTAGCCCGCTACCATCTTAGATCGCATCATCACTTACCATCAGGTGAGATGCAATCAAGGGCTAACTTGTGGTGAATAAAAAAAAAAAATTGTTAACTTATTTAAGTACCTAAGGTAATAATAATAATATCTTTACCTAATCGTAAGGTTGTCTGGCAAAGATCGCTAGTAAGCGATAAGGCCGCCTTTTGTATCCTGCTTCTTTTTGATAGTGGTGAACAAATCAAATAAAAATAAGATCTTAGTAAATTGAAACTGAATAAAATTACGAGATTATAGTCATTTAATAAAATGAGAAATTATTTATTTATATATATAAAATCAAATCAAATAACAAGTGTGTGTTCGTGTGTGAGTCATTTCAATCGTTGCAGCAAGTCAGGTATTATTTTAAATTCAAAAGAAGGTAATTTTACTTAGTAAGCTAACTTTAAAGTTTTTCCCAAACTTATAACTTATAAACCAGGTCAATAATATAAAATAAATAAAAATACAAATTTTATTTATTTTATATTGTTATACCATTTCAATTAACTTATGTATTCAATTTCAAGAATACATATATATAACTTAAATATAAATAAACAAATAAATACTCAAACAACAAAAGTCATCAGAACATGAAGAAACGGAACAACAATTCCATTTTTAAAAGATTCCGCGCGCCAAAGTCGCATAAAAATGCATAAATCACATCCTCAGCCTGATAGAAGTTGTGATACGGCTGAGCGCGCGTGATACGGCCGCGTGATAGCTGCGCGCCCGTGATAGCCGCCGCTGTGATAGCTGCAAGAGTGTGATAGCTAGGGTTGACACCTCATACCTTCTTTGTTACAATGTGTACCGTACTTCACTTTGCGTGTATTTACTTTGTTCATTTAATAAAATATATCTACACAATTAACACATAAATACGTGTAATTTTTCTACCTCTTCTTGTCTAACCTTTCGTAAATATCTTAAGATAAAATAAAAAATGTTAATTTTACATAAAATGTATATTAATTGCAAAATTAACACTCAAATGAAACGTCTGATAATATAAACGTATAATGGCTGGTTAACAATTGTGCGTTATGAAGTCATCATCTGAGGAGCGAAAAGTGCGTTGAGAGAACATTCTTGAAGATCTATATATTGTGGTGTATAAAGATTTAGAAATTATAAATTGAACCGTGTAGATTTTCCTATTTTATTATAACAGAAAATAAGCTAAATATTTATTTTATACAACTCCTGCTTGTATTCAATATTTATTTTGGAGTATCTGTACATACAGAAACGTATTTTATTTTATTTTATAATAAATAACCTATTGATATCTTGGAGATGTCTATCAATAAGTTTAAAGTTTTTATAAAACGAAAGCTTAAATAAAAATCATATTACGAAATTAAAAATTATTTAAACGATAAAAAATCTCCATAGGTACTATGATTTATTATTGATTGTAAGATGGTCATAACAAAAAAAAACCGGCTATGTCAGTAGTTGGTTTCTTCTTAGATCTGGGCGCGATTTGAACCCACTTAGCTTTAGTTTTAAGTTGTCGAGTTAGTTATCACCATCACTTCACGAATAGAAATAATGAAATGACCAATTCATAGATGGGTTATAACCTATCATAGGTTTATGTGAATAAAGCTATTTTTGATTTGATTATTAAAATACATATATTACACTAAACGGATTGGGTAAAGTATGTAGTGTAAGTAGTTGGTGCTTGTAAATGGAGCTTGATTTTGATATAACACTTTTGTTTTGCACGCTATTTTGTTGTTATTCCCACGAGGCGCTGGCAGCCCTAGCGAGCGCTGCAGCGGGACAGCGGGACGGCGCGGCGGGACGGGTAGCCGGGACGTTATCTCCCGCGAACACTCGTCTATCGTCCCGCGCCGAATCTGCCGCGCGCCGTGATAAGCGTCTTTTACATCAACGGTCCGGAGGAACGTGTTGAGAGCGATAGTCTTGGGAGTTTATTCAATACGACTTCCACTGAAATACAGGAGTATAATGGGGTTTTGTGTTCTATACTCTTTGTTATGCGGTGATAGCCCAGTGGATACGACGACCGCCTCCTAATCAGAGGGCGGGGTTCGAACCCGGGCACGCACCTAAAGTTTTCCAAGTTATGCTTGCTTCAACGGTGAAGGAAGTCAGCCTCCTAATCAGAGGTCGCGGGTTCGAACCCCGGCACGCACCTAAACTTTTCCGAGTTATGCTTGCTTCAACGGTGAAGGAAGTCAGCCTCCTAATTAGAGGTCGGGGGTTCGAACCCGGGCACGCACCTAAATTTTTCCGAGTTATACTTACTTCAACGGTGAAGGAAGTCAGCCTTCTAATCAGAGGTCGGGGGTTCGAACCCGTGCACGCATCTCTAACTTTTCCGAGTTATGTGCGTATCACTTGCTTCAACGGTGAAGGAAACATCGTGAGGAAACTTGCACGCCTGAGAGTTCTCCATAATATTGTCAAAGCCGTGTAAAGTCTGCCAATCTGCACGTGGACAGCGTATTGAGAGACCCGTGCTCTGTAGTGAGCCGAGGATGGGTTGATCATGATGATGATGATGACTCTTGATTCTAGGGACTATAATATAACGCCCCACCGCTAGGGCAGAGCTAACACCTTCCACGTTGTTTCCTTAACATTTATTGTCACTTCTAGTTAACGTTAACGCGATCGAATAGGTAGAAACTCTCGCAATAGGCAATCTGAAGATGTAAACATTATTTATTATTTATTAACCAGCTGGTGACCGCGACTTCGTCTGCGCAGATTTTCGGGTAGCTCATAGTAGCGTGGCGTAGAAAAGAACCACCATTATCACGCGCAGATGGTAGATATTTTCCTACTTACTTGACACTTATGGTCATATTTTGGACAATTCACAAAATATCTTTATAATTGTAGCCTATGTGTTATTCTTATATATAAGCTATATTATTGTAAAGTTTCATAAAAATCCATTCAGTAGTTTTTACGTGAAAAAGTAACAAACATCCATCCATCTATCCGTACTTAAAAACTTTCGCGTTTGTAATATTAGTAGGATAATTATTAAAAAGTTTATAATGAGATATTTAATGATTATTAATCATTTGAGATGGCGATGTAATAATTCTGTGTGTATCATTTCATTTTTGCATTACGTATACGTAATTCTATATGAGTTTAAAGTGTTTATTTTGACTTTGATAATAAATAATAAAGTTTACTTATTACACACATTTACACATTTTACATTTTCATTGTAATAAGAAACAAAGAAAATAATGCAAAATAATAATGATGATAGTTTCAAAGAAGCCTCGCATATAACAAATAGCAACCAGATGTAGATGCAACGCAACAAATTGTGGTAAAAAGACAGCAACAAAACGTGAGCAAGAGTAAAGATATTCTAGCAACAGAGACTGGGCAAAACAACAGCGGGCGACGCGACGGTGGGCGCAAAGGCTGCGTGTGGGGGCGGACGATATCCCGCCACTATCGATAATAATATCAACATGGAAACTATTAGTTTTATAGTTATATTTAATACAGCGTGATAGCCTAGTGAAGCGTGATAGCCTAGTGGTTAGGGCGTCAGCCTCCTAATCAGAGGTCGGCGGTTCGAATCCGGGCACGCACCTCTAACTTTTCGGAGTTTGTGCGTTTTAAAAAATTAAAATATCACTTGCTTCAACGGTGAAGGAAAACATCGTGAGCAAACCTGCACGCCTGAGAGTTCTCCATAACGTTCTTAAAGGCGTGTGAAGTCTGCCAATCCACATATGACCAGCGTGGTGGACTATGGCCAAACCCCTTCTCATATTGAGAGGAGACCCGTGCTCTGTAGTGAGCCGGTAATGGATTGATCATGATGATGATGATGATTTAATACAGAGGTAGAAGAAAAAAATATTGTCGTATATATTAGTGAACTAATATATACGACAATATTTTTTAGTAAGGTTAGTTAGGACTGACGTATGTATATTATTATATAAAAGTCCATAATAATAAATGAAGATAAAAAAAAACCTTATAAAAATAAAGTATATACAAGACACTTAATAATATAAACAAATATAACAATGATCGTTATTTGAACGTACAGGCTCCTCCTAAGCCTATACGTTCAAATAACTTTGACTGGCTCGAAACAAATAACTTTCGACCGATTCTTATGAAACTTTTTATACATATTCAGTAAGTCTGAGAATCGGCTATTGTCCATCTTTCTAACCCCTAAGTGATAAGGGGTGTCCACACCAAAAATGTTTTTAAATAGTCATTTTAGTAATTTAATCATTCGTCATCCCGTTCGATAACTGAACAATTATCGTCTTTATTGTGAATGTTTTTCACTCTAATTCAACTAAAATTTCCCTGAGCTTATTGTAAAGCTAAAATTTTTGAGCATAAACAATATTTTTTTGTTATTTTTGTATTCCCTCATCGTTCATGTCTCTTTCACTCACATGCCACTTCCTTACACACAATAAGTTAGTTATTTTTTCTACAATAGAAATTCCCTAGAAATAATTTATATGACAAAACAACGTTTGCCAGGTCAGCTAGTATGTATCTATACGTTTGAGAGAGGAGGTTAAGTGTAAGGTACGAGGCTCATATTAACCACATTATGTTACGGTTCTTAGTTAACGCGTTTCAAACAACGAGAAATTGCTAGGTTTAAAACGAGTTCGTTAAATAATTAACTACAAACAGAACTTCGACGCTTGAAAATTATATGATGATCATGATCAACCCATTACAGGCTCACTACAGAGCACGGGTCTCCTCTCAATATGAGAAGGGTTTGGCCATAGTCCACCACGCTGGCCATGTGCGGATTGGTAGACTTCACACGCCTTTGAGAACATTATGGAGAACTCTCAGGCGTGCAGGTTTCCTAACGATGTTTTCCTTAACCGTCGAAGCAAGTGATATTTTAATTATTTAAAAACGCACAAACTCCGAAAAGTTAGAGGTGCCGTGCCCGGATTCGAACCGCCGACCTCTGATTAGGAGGCTGACGCCCTAACCACTAGGCTATCACCGCTTCAAAATTATATGAATGTGGTATATTTTGAGTTTGACGAACAACTAGCGTTTAAGCATCGCCTAATCTTTGTCCCGAGCTGATGCCGGTGTGCTTATGAAGCTTACGTCAAAGTGATGTTTGCTCGCAGCCTGCGCCGCGATACTACCTACACTGCGTCCGCGCGATAACACGTGACGTACGGTGTACTAAAACAAACCCTGTATCGAAGTCGCCCCTTTTTTGAAGGAAATATGAAGTTTAAAAAAAACACTCGACTAAGGGAGAAAATGTTAAGCATTTTAAAGGTTTAAAATTCAACTAAACTCGGAAATCAAACTTCGGCAATACAAAATGGTGTTATAGCATAGATGCTTTTCATCCTAATATGTAAAGGAATTTGTTAAATGAATGTAAAAAAATAAAGTATCTTTATTTCAAAATATATCTTTATTTACTTATTACATAAAACTTAAAATAAAACTTAGATTAACCTAAAACTAAAAATCTTAAAAAAAAAAATAATAAATATTTAACATCATATCTTTATTTTATTTACTGATTTCATATTACAGTTGTTGATATTGGACAATAACCTACCGGATGTCATCTTGGTGTGGTTTCCCAATAAGTTCGTAGGTCATATCATACATAAGCTTATAGAGAAGTCCTACAAAAGGATTACGTAAATGAAAAACAAGTTTGGGTATGAACTGTTGTTTTAAATCCTGAATACTTTTGAGTGACAATGTGAGACGGTGATAACAAAAATAATAGCCGGCTAAGTTTGTTGTGGGATTATTAAATCAGGGTGCGTTTGGAACCCTCATAGCTTCAGTTTTGAATTTACCAGCTTGTCATTATAATGTAACAAATTTGATTAAAAGCGCCATTGAAGGACCGATTTTGAGTTTGAGTTTTTTGTATAAAAGCGTCATACGCTCTAGTTTTAGAAGTCAGAACTCTAAAGTTTCGAGGTTCTAGAGGCCATAGTTTAAAAGGCACACCGTGTCCGAGCGTTGTAGGTGGCAAGGCATAAGGAGGGGGGTTGTGGGGGGGATGTTCAGTCAACGGCGCGTTATCGCGGCGGGAGATAGAGGCGTGCGCGGCGCTGATAACACCCACCTCCCGTATATTTCACACCAGACTAGTATGATTACCGCGACAACCTATGAGCTTTCCCTAGATATGGAGAATTCCTAAGGTACATGTATTTATTCCACTTGTAATTAGCCATTGACGGCAATTTCTGGTGGTAAGTGGTGATGCAGTCTGAAATGGTAGCGGACTAACCTGTTTGGGGTATCTCATAGGCCTAATTGTTTCTACGCGACATCAAGCCGAAATGCTAAACCACTTGGCGGCACGTCTTTGTAGATAGTTGCTAGCCATGACCGAAGCATCGTACCAGGCAAGATAGGCCAGATTTGAATTAATTAGGAAGCTTCTATCTCCAAAAGTGAACATGGGATGTTTATTATTTCCTATCATCATCATCCGGTATTGGGTTGATCATGTGATGATGATATCAATACTCAAATATAAATATAAATGTCACGTTTATACAATAAACATTCTGTAACGCTAAGCTTTAGATCGAGGCGAGCTACCAGTTATGTTATTTTAAATACGAAATAGTATTTTAAAAATGGCGCCTGCTAAGATCTTGTCCCATAGCACACGCCGGCGAAAACTAATAAAGCGCCTTAATATCTAGTTCCGAAGTCCATACATGCCTCGTAAGTCTTATAAAGATCGCGAAATGCAATACAATAAAAATACTTTGTCTCCATTAAATTTACATAACGTAATAAACCTATTTTATATTGGGCGTGAGAAACAATAAAGTGGTATTTTTTTTTTAAACATTAGTTCAAAGTGCATTTAACTAAGGAATATCGCTATAGATACCCTTGAATGGTAATCACTTAACATCAGTAGACACGTCTGCGCGTTTATTTACAGCGGCATCTCACATAGGCAGCCATATATTCAGCGACTGGCCAAGTTTAAAATGACATCTCTCAGACATAGGCGAGAAATACTTGATTTGTGTTTTCTTCATAAAATATTGCAAAATAAAATAAATGTAGTAAATTCCTCATTCGGATATCCCCGTATATTCCGCGTAGGCACACCCGTAGCTGTATATCCCCTAAAATCTTCTATATACCTTTCACTAAATCACATCTTGGGAAACAAGCTCCAATTATACGTGAGTGTGCAAAATATAATGAGTTATCTAAAACGATACCTGGCATCGACATATTTCATGACTCGGCTGTTACTTTCAAGAAAAAACTGACTGACCGTTTATCCCATCTGTTAATTGTTTGTTTAGAACATTACCTTTCTTTTTTCTTTTTTATTTCTTATTTTAATTGGTTTAATTATGTTTTAATTTATTTGTATTTAATTAGATTTATTGCTTTGTTTTGTTGTTCTTAAATCTGTTGTAACATAATGTTTACTGGGCGCATTGTGAATGTTGCGTACACGTATTATTGATATACGTATCAGTGTGTGTAATAGTGTGTAATTAAGTGGCGAGAGTATGATATGTATATATATTTTTTTTATACACCACAAGTTAGCCCTTGACGTTATCTCACCTGATGGTAAGTGATGATGCGGTCTAAGATGGTAGCGGGCTAACCTGTTAGGGTACGGTAAACCCATACTCCTAATTGGTTTCTACACGAAATCGTGCCGGAACGCTAAATCGCTTGGCGACACGTCTTAGTCGGTAGGGTGGTAACTAGCCACGGCCGAAGCCTCCCACCAGACCAGACTCGAGCCGGGAATCGAACCCAGGACCACCAACTTTCTAATGCGACAGCGCGCACTGCGCCACGGGGGTCGTCAATTTGTTAGTGTTCCTTTTAAATAAATAAAAAAATACCCGTGTGATATAAAAAAAAGGGTATACGAATGTCGTGTATGCCACAATAAAAAGAGAAAAGTATAAAACAGTGTGCCAATATAACACTGAATCAAAGTGCAAGTCTTCTTATCACGCCCCAGCAGCCGCCCTATCGCGCCCGCCCGCCGCCCGTGCGGCTTGCAAGCTCCAACAAATATCATCTCACTTTAACGTATACGTACTAGCAAACAAGACTCGCCCATTAACTTAGAAGCTATTGCTTGTAAATATTAGAAATTATAATAATATTTTACTTCTTCAAGTGCCTCTCTATTACTGGAGGTCAGCAGTCAGTTTTTTGAATCGTTATAGTTCGGAATAGTTAGAAACGGAAACGGAAAAAAATATAAAATATAAACGGAACAGATGTTCGACCGACTTGATGCCAGTCCACTCCCGTATGTTTCTGAGCCACGACTTCTTTCGCCTTTCTAACACTTCTTTTTCCAGCAAATATTGGCAAAGGTTAAGTTTGTTGTGCGCTTCTTAGAGCAGGGAGCGTTTTAAATCTCCATAGCTTTAGTTTTAAGTTTACTAATGTAGTTATTGCGATCAACTCACTACTGTTTAAGTTATTTTATATAAAACGTAAGCTTGTAGAAATGTCCTATGATAGTGTAGAGTATTATGAAAAGGATAAACAAGCTTGGGTATGAAATATTGCTGAAATAAGATAGCTCTTAAATAATTTAAAGAGGCATGTGAGATGGTGATAATTAAATTAATTGCTACCCGGTTAAGTTTGTTGTGCGCTTCTTAGAGCAGGGAGCGTTTGAAATCTCCATAGCTTTCGTTTTAAGTTTACTAATGTGGTTACAGTGATCAATTCACTTCTATACAAGTTATTTTATATAAAACTTAAGCTTGTATAAATGTCCTATTATAGTGTAAAGGATTCTGTAAATGATATGAGATAGTGATAACAAAATGAATAGTCACCCGGCTACGTTTGTAGTGGGCTTCTTAGACCAGGGAGGGTTTGGAATCCTCGTAGCTTTAGTTTTAAGTTCCCGAATCAACTTGCTACTTTGTAAGTTCGCATCAAAAGTGACTTTTAAAGGATAATATGGATAAAGTTTACGATTGATTGATTAATCAATAATTCCTTCGGTTACATAGAATAGCTTGTCGTCAGCGTACAATTTACAACTGCTGCTGCTCGTAAACTCTGACACAAACAAAAATAGGCTGCGGTGGAGGAAACGGGCTTGCGAGACAAGATTGATTGATGTCCCCGCGTTTAAATACACGACAATTATATGATGTGCGGCCGGCTCGATGAGTTAGTGCGCGGCGCCAATCGCGGCGTGATCTCGCCTTGTGCGACGACGCGACGATCGCGAGATATCGCATGACGTATGAGGGTGATAGGCAGATAGCCGCCACTCGGTCGCGGGGTGGCCATGTAGTGCCTACGTCTTTGCGTGTAATTTATGTCTACACATTATTTCGAACAGATATCAAGGCATATATGACGACCTCCGTGGCGCAGCGTGCGCGCTGTTGCATTTTAAAGTTGGAGGTCCTGGGTTCGATTCCCGGCTCGAGTCTGGTCTGGTGGGAGGCTTCGGCCGTGGCTAGTTACCACCCTACCGACAAAGACGTGTCGCCAAGCGATTTAGCGTTCCGGCACGATGTCGCGTAGAAACCAACTAGCAGCGTGGGTTTACCATACTTCTAACAGGTTAGCCCGCTACCATCCGTTCCATCCATACCATCCTACCATTTATGTTCGATAAAGCGGGTAAACCTTATAATAGTTTTATAATTTTAGTATCTAGGTAAGAGAAAACAGATGAAAGTAACTGCATCGCGAAAAGTTTACGCCCTGTGCAATCTTGCTTATGTTCGATAATGCGGTATACATATAGTATAGTTTATAATCTTGCAGTAGATACAGGTAAGAGCAAACATATGATTTAATAAAACTCTATTAACATTATATTTATACTCTTTATGTACTATTTAATATCATTTCATAATTTCCGGAAACCGGAAACCGGAAATCAGCCCCGGGACTTATCGGAAAGCGGTAATTCGTCTCAATCGACATCGCAGTAGATAATTTTAAGTGCTTTCTACTTTCTACATTCACAATCTTAGTGAAATTGTCCCGCGTGGTATTATACGAGGCTGTCGTTGAAGATTTCACGTTTTATGTACCCTTTATCTTAATAGAAGCCAATAAAAATAGACGTACGATGTTTAAATATTTATAATGCCAAATATTATCTTAATGGGTGGCGTGGATCTGAGCACCATCGGCTAAGAATTTTCGGCGTCACTTCACTGTGTTCTAGAATCCACGAAAAACTTTACCGACAGGGGATTTGCGATGTTATTTAATACCCAGGTGATATGGTTCATAATGGCTGCGAGCGACTGACACTCAGGGCTTCCGAGATAATTAAAGAGCTAGTGTTAATTTCGCTATTGGTATTATAATTCAGTATTTATTATTATTATCATCATCAAGATTAACCCGTTGCCGGCTCACTACAGAGCACGGGTCTCCTCTCAATATGAGAAGGGTTTTGGCTTAGTCGACCACGCTGGCCATGTGCGGATTGGCAGACTTCACACGCCTTTGAGAACATTGATGTTTTCCTTCACCGTTGAAGCCAGTGATATTTTTATTGCTTAGAAACGCACATAACTCTGATAAGTTAGAGGTGCGTGCTCGGGATCGAACCCCCGAACTCTGATTAGGAGGCTGACGCGTTAACCACTAAGCTATCACAGCTATTTTATTTTATTATTATTATACATCGTCGAAAAAGATAAGCAATAGTCTAAAATAGATTTGGAAGCTTACGATCAATATTCTGCCACATGTTAGTCCATTATAAATTTTAATAGATTTTCCGGTTTATTTACAATGCTTATTTATATGTTTGTATATATTTCTAAATTAATGTTGTTATTCAAAGTTATTTGCACGAGTTAATTACTAAACCTACATGTGACCCGTCTGCCCGTTTCCCCGCGATGTAAATATATATATATAGATATCTATAAAAAAATTACGTCAGAACTTTAGTAATTTTGCTAAGTTTATAAACATATATTTAAGAAATCTATATTTTACACTGCAAATCATTTTTGTATGTACATATTAGTGTTTATTCACGCTGATTATGTTTTAAATGTATGAGGTTTCCGCGCCACCGGCTCCTCGGCTAGTATAAACTTTTTCTAACATGCCTGGCCACCCTATCAGAAATGCAACAATGACGCCGGAGCTGCGCGGTGATATTTTAAAATCGATGTTTTTATGAATCGATAATTTGTTCGGCCCATTTTGGTGCGACGTTTCGCGAGCCAATCGATCCTTATCTCGGTGTCACAACGCTTTGTTTTCGATTCGGGCCCCAACATCAACCGTGTTTCTCGTGAAATGTGTTTCTTGCTAACGCACGGCGCGATGTTATCTCGCGCACCGTTGCAAATTTAGTTATGCAGTTTATGAATTGCAAATTATGCGATCGGTGATCTTACGCACACGGAATACGGGATATGTCGGTGAAAAAGCGTGGTGAGGTGTTGTTTGCTAGTGGGGATCCGTCTCTCGCATGCCAGCCAGTCTGCCTTCAGGTGTGTTCGATGGCTAATATTTGATACTTTCTTGTCGTATCTGGAGAATTCACAGCGGCATCACATATAGTCATACCGGGTGGTGTCCGGGTCATGCGAGATCCACAGCCACTTTTTGTTTCAAATATTTCGATGTTGTTAGGTTTACCTATGCATCGAATGTTTTTTTTTTATTTGCTACAAGTTAGCCCTTGACTGAAATCTCACCTGATGGTAAGTGATGGCGCAGTCTAGAATGGTAGCGGGCTAACCTGTTAGGGGTATGGTAAACCCACACTCCTAATTAGTTTCTACGCGACAGCGTGCCGGAACGCTAAATCGCTTAACGACGCGTCTTTGTCGGTAGGGTGGTAACTAGCCACGGCAGAAGCCTCCCACCAGACCAGACTTGAGCTGGGAATCGAACCCAGGACCTCCAACTTTATAATGCAACAGCGCACGCGCTGCGCCACGGAGGTCGTCACAACGTACTTATTTCTTCGACATTGCACATTGCTACAATCCGCAGTAACTAGGCAAGTATTTACAGTTTCTTAATTCTTATTATTTTTTATAAGCAAAGTAAATTGGGCTTACATGAGTTAGTTCTCACAGAATTGTCTCAGAGTTAGGTCTAAGAAAATGTTCTTACAAATGGATATTTTCGTAGAGCGAAAGATCCCAGAGATATAAAGGATGCATCATTTATATCACCAAAAAGCCATCGTAGCAGATATGGGCATACTTGACAGATTTTTAAGCAGATTATTTCTAAGTTTTTTTTCGGTGGGTACGGTGGGAAATGGGTTCACACATCTCCGGAAACGACTCAGGCAGAACTGCGCCGCTTCTGGCGGGGTATTTGGTACTCTGGGATTAAGGGTGTGTCATTCCGGGTTCTGTTCCCGTTTCCGCCCCTTTTCTCGTTTCGAGAAACTTTCTTATGGCAAAAAATTGCACAAAATCGACATAAAATTCAGTTCTTCACAAATTCCACAAATCCATAGATTTTCCCGGTATAAAAAGTACGCATGCGCTTATCCAATGATTAATCTATCTCCATTAAAAAAATCAACGATATTGGTTCAGTAATGCCGACGTGAAGTATCAAAAAACGTACACACAAACATTGCTGTGAGTTTATGACTAAAATCAACTTCACTGACTGACTACAAAAAACCTGTCGAAAATCCATCCAACAAATCACTGACAGCATCTAGTCAAAGGCGGAGAGAATGTACCATCGATGACTAATATCTATAGCAGCCCCCAATATTTTAAAGAGCGTTATCGCATGCGATATGTGATGTGGGCGTATGTTAATAAATCGCATATCGCACAATGCGAGATAGGAGCGATATCTATAGATTCGCCTAATTTATAGTACGCTGGATATCTTGGCCATAAATAAAAAGCCACGGAGCGATCGTTATCGACGCCGAAATTGGACGGTTTGAATGCCAGTCTGTTTTGGTGATACAAACTATCTTTCCTTATTATTAGATCTTCTTATAATAGATCAGTTATCTACAAGTGAGTTGATCGCGCTTATTACTGATTGCCTTTTCATGTGACCTAAATTAAATACAATACAATATCTATATATAGAGATATAATAACATAACATTTGACGACCTCCGTGGCGCAGCGCGTGCGCTGTTGCATTTTAAAGTTGGAGGTCCTGGGTTCGATTCCCGGCTCGAGTTTGGTCTGGTGGGAGGCTTCGGCCGTGGCTAGTTACCACCCTACCGACAAAGACGTGTCGCCAAGCGATTTAGCGTTCCGGCACGATGTCGCGTAGAAGCCAATTAGGAGTGTGGGTTTACCATGCCCCTAACAGGTTAGCCTGCTACCATCCTAGACTGCATCATCACTTACCATCAGGTGAGATTGCCGTCAAGGGCTAACTAGTAGTAGATAAAAAAAAATATTGTACGACTTTGGAATGCGTCTCACGATTCTTTGGTACTTGTCTACCTTAAAAAACGTCTTTTGCCTGGCATTCTGTTTTTTAGGTTTTCCACACATCTGTCAAGGGCGCCATATAAATGCAATAAAAAGTAATAAAAGATCGCTGATACGGGATACCTTTCGAAGGAGCGGATATTGTAAATTTATCATCGCTGAATCACCTGAATTGATCACCCCTAACTACTTATAATTTTATAAAATAGTTCAAGATGGAGCGATGGATTCGTTTTAATTTTATGGTTAAAGTTTACGAGCTATCGACTGAACACCGACTCGAATCAAACGCGTAGGTTGACGTAAAAAGCTGCAGTCAACCCTAACTTAAGTACTTTGTGGAATTCATTGACTTACCATTGTTACCTTATAATAGCAATTGTATAGTGGTCAACATCTCCTGAGAAACTCCAGTGTCAGACACCCGCGTTTTTAGATGGGTGGGTGTAAAAAGCTTAAACAAATAATGAATACCGTCACCTGGTTTTTGCGAATTTATGGCATACTAGACGACTCTGTCGGTATAGATTTAAAAAATTCTAGTGTTATATATATTAATATATAATTAGCAAAGTTTTATTAAGATTTTCCCATGTTCCTATTGCACTTCCCGTTTTACTTCCTTTATGTAAGTGTGCTATGCCGAATGTAAGCTACAGTTAAAGACGATGAAGAGCTCATTGGGAGAACCGTACATTTTTTTTGATAATAACTGGAAATAAGTAGCCTATATCTTAATCCAGGTTTTAATCTAAAATTTTAGCCAAATCGGTTAAGCCGGTACTACGGGCGTAAGTAACAAACATAATTTGGCTTTTATAAATATTGGTGTGATTAAGCCAAATACTCAACAAAAACAAAGACAACTAATCATAAATATACCTATAACGTTTTCGAAGAAATATAAAATCGATCTCATTTAAAGTACATCATACAAATAAATAAGAAAGAAGTGGCTACTAGTGATTTCGAAATAACAGCGTCTTTTATAGCACTGTGTAAGAAGGCAAATAGAATAACTAGGGATTGCTATCATGCCTCTAAAACGTATAATAATCATCTGTCCTACAGGAAAATTACACTTACATAATTATTTTATAATGATCTGTCCTACAGGAAAATTACCAATTGCTAGATATGTCACTATTTATATTTATTGTATTTCCTTGATAATCTTCAAATACGAGCTCCGAGGACAAACCCCTTCTGTTTTTTCGGTGTATTTATTGTTATATAAATTGTATTTTCTTTTTACATTAATAAATAAATAAAAAAATAAAATACAAAGTTTTAAGCAAAGTCATTCGCTTTATAACATAGGAATGTTTTTACAAATCTTTATATCATATGAATTGTATATGCGGCTAATACTTATACGCTATTTCAATGTAAAAATTACGTTAGAGTTCTTGCTTGACAAACCGAAAAGGCACTTTAGCATTTGTTCCTAATATTACCGAGGATATACATAATATATAGCTTACAATATTTATAAGCGCTTCTGTTTTTCGTAAGCTGCCATGCTATTTGTCTTAAACTCCAGCTAATATATAATCCTCGTTTAGCGTTGAATTATAGCGTAGCCATTTAAGCGACTGTCCCGAGAAAAGATGATGTAAAAAGTTTAATAACGCCCCCTCGGGCGAGCCATACGCCGGGTAGATTAGGAGTTTAATAAGGGACACCTCTAACCTAGTTTTGAGTGAGAGGCTTTTGTTAAATTCACCGTATAATTAGATCAAGTTAGCATACCAAAAACCAACTGCCAAATCTAAGTTATTGAAGTGAAAACTTCTTTAGCGGCGTTGAGCACTTTTTCTGTAATGGGTATAAAATCTTAAACTCGCGTCAGGACACGTGACCTGATCGAAAAAGCGTAAGACGGATGGAGAGTAGACAGCTGCTATCCCCTCTCTACGGCGCGGCGAAAATGTATGCCTGGGCCTACTGTTTCGTTTAGGCAGCGCAGGGCGCTTGCGCGAATGTTCGTGTATGTTACAGCGTGCCACGCGCATCCATGGATGGTGACAGCTGATGGCTCGACCGTCTGTGTAGTGATCACATTGTTGTGTATTCGTAAAATTCGTGAATGTAAAGTGCTTAAAATATGGAAATTGATATAGATAAACTTTTTAATGTAAAATAATTGTAATAGTTTTAAAGTGTTAAATTTTTAATGTAATATAAATTGTCATGTTTGTGTACGATAGCGCAATAAATGAATATTGTATTCTACCACATAAATGATAGTACTTTTATACTGATAAAGCAATTGGTGCAAAATTATTCCCTAACCATTCCAAAATATCAAACATGCTCAACGTTAATAATCAAGTTTTCACTTCTGCCGGCACTCCCGGAGTGCAACCCGTCTTTTTTTTTAGTTATTCTTAGGTGTTCAAACAGGATTTTTACGCTGCGATCTGTCGAGCTTTAACTTTGCTCAGCCAAATATTGTGTTAAAACTAGACAAAATCATGTGGGACACATGCCGCTGTCTTAAATCCTAATTCTTTCTTAAATCAATGGTAAATTTTAGTTCGCTTTTTAGACTTATTATATAACTTAAAAAACTTGTAGCATATACCATTATATATACTCGATTAGAGATTGTTATTCTCATAATGTATAAAAAAAGAATTTAGAAAAAAAATAAAAAAAATTATGTCTAGAAATGTTATTATATTTTTTTAATTATTAAAAATTAAAAATTTAACTATTATCAAACCAGATTAAACGACCTACTTCCACGGTTTTCTCCCATTCTAGACAATAGGTGATATTAAAAGAGGAGGTTAACGTTTAGTTTTTTCTTTTTTCTTTTTTGGATAGAAAAATTGTTTTCGAGGAAGCGTCACAATAACGTTTCACACAAACAGCACATTAACATGTGCCCAACACAGATAACATGAAAATGAAAAACATTAGCGAACGAGCGCATTAAAAGTTGCCTCAAACTTCGCTTATCACGAATTAACTTGGCCGAAATCATCCCGGAGCAATTACCGAAGTTGTCGCATCACGCCTGACAAATACCTAGTCAACTTTAACAAATACCGCGATTTTTTCGCCTGCCGCTTATCGCCGCGCCTCAGGGCGACCGACCCTTGGTACACAATTTTTCAGCGCGATATACCGAGCGCCGACCGACTGCGCCAACTTGAGTCTTTAAAAAGTTTATCGTGGAAGTTCGCACACCTCGTCCCGTCGCGAATGATATATCGGACCGCATTAATCTTCGTAAAACGTTAGTTAGCCTTGTTGGTTGCCGGTTGGTGAGGGGGGGGGGGGGCTTTTTATCCGGTAGAGGGGTGAAATATGAAAAGATTCGCTGTCAATTTTTTCTCGCTCATTGTTATGCAAATGCATCTATCTAACAAGACGTTACGAATTCGGATTGTGAGTAGACACTGATATTAAAACAGGGGAATTGCAGTGTCACCGGGTAATTGAAGAAAACGAGGTTGCGCCTGCAGTTGAGCACCAGGGCTTGAGGACATCCCGATGTCTAAAATATCCTACGGTCGAACTGGACCGAATTGTATTTAAATCAGTATTGCCAAGCGTAGAGCACGTTACGCCAAAGAAGCGAGCCTTATAATTGATTTGCAAATTCTGTTGTGCAAATATCTTTTAACTAAACTAACGCAGTTATAGGTGATACCCTTTTTATAATTTATCCTTTGAAAAGGGAGAGGGTAATTTTAGGCATGACAATTTAATTTAGCTTAGATTATTGCGATCAACAGAATCGGCACCATTAGCTATATAGAGAATCTAGCTTCACCTATAATCTCACTCTTGTATTTCCATATTTCGTGGCATTACGGGTATAAAATATCTTTATTGAACATTGATAATGAAGCTTTAAATTGCTGAAAGAGTTTTTAAAGTCCGTTCAGTTGTTTATACGTGAATGCATAACAAAAAAACACATTTGCATTTGTATTATTAAGTTAGGATTATAGATGCGACCGTCCTAACGTTTCCTTCACTCGCGCGAGTACCCTGGTAACTATGGAAAAAATTATTTCTACTTGTATTTAAGCACGTGAGTATTTGAACCCATTAATAACAGGTACATGCGAATGTTTCCTTTATTCATTATTTGACATCGAGTGCTCTAAAGAGGTTAATACATTATGAACTCACCCTCTTACTCGCGCGAATAGACATGAATAAAGATAAATTTATTTGTACATATTTTTAAATATCACTTGAGTATTTCACCCCATCGGTACCTATAAGTGAACAAATCGCGCTAATGTTTCCGTAATTCATCATTTGACGTCGAATGCTTTAATGACAACACATGTCTTACTCTCTCACTCGCACTAGTACAGATAGATAGCCTGAACTCTCGTGGCATACAGAGAAATTTTATTTTTACATATTTTAAGATTATACCGCATAATAAATAATAGTATTGCGAACAAATATTGGCAATGTTTCCTTACTTCATCAATGGACGTAGATACCTCTAATGACACAACGCATTACTTACTCGCCCCCTAACTCGCACGAGTTGACGGCTATGATGTATGTACTCGTACTTACCTGTAAAGAAATACTTTTATTAGATTTTTTATGCAGTAACTCATAAAACTCTGAAAAATAAAACGCCTCCCTCGGTTTTGAGCTGTTAAGATTTTTTATTCTTACAATTATTTACAAGTTGGACATGCAAACAATGTTTGTCAGTCTGTCCGGCTGTTAGTCCTTTAGATAAAAAGAGATAAATTATTTATATTCCAGAAATAACTTTGTTTTGTTGTTCCTCTGTTTTAAACATTTGAAATTGTGATTTAGACGTATTGATGAGTGGTAAGGCCCTAGTTCAATCCCCAGCAGAGATAATTTAGAAAGGTCTGGGTATGGGTTTGATGGGTATGGGTATTACATACTCCTAACATGTTAGCCCGCTACCAACTTAGATTGCATTATAACTAAACACCAGGTAAGATTGCCGTCAAGGACAAACTTGCAGTAAAATAAAAAAATCACAAAATATACCATTTGAGTGTGTAATAAAATTTGTGAAATAGAAAAATACAAATAACTGATGAGTAATATAATTAGGAACCTAATAACTACATAAATCAAAGTAGAACTAGTTAGAATAAAAAATGTAGTAACTTAACAATGAACGAAATACTTAGACCTGTAATTAATAAAATATAATTCTAGTTATTAATAAGCGAAATAATCTTTTTAATCACCAGAATGCAACGGGCATGCATGCCCGCTTTCTAACGAGCAACAACTAATTCGTGGCGGCCATCTTCTCGCCGCCATTATGGGCCCACCCGAATATTTCAATCGTAATCTTACCGCGTACATTTATAAATATTTCACTTATCCGACAAATCTACTCCCTTTCATTATTCTAATCGATATTAAAGCGACCGACTTGATTTACTGTAAATCGATAAAATATAATGAATTGTGTTTCGACTCACTCGATGCGTATACCACGTAAGTTATGAAGACTCTAATTTTCCGATCGAATAACATAGTGCACTGATAATGACCTTAAAAATGGGTATTATAATTGTGTCCGTAATAAATAACGCTTATCTCATGCTGCTTCGTATGAGTAAATCTCTTCTAGTCAGATGTCAATGAGCAACCGATGATACGACCACATTAAAACAATGTAAAAAAAGAATCACCACAAAATCTTTGTTTATTTGTCCTGAGGTATTAATAATAATTATAAGAGAATATTTTATATATGTTCTTGATTTTTTATACATTGATGAATCCAATAATCTTTGTACGAAATTTTATAGGGGAATGAATGATGTTTAAATCTTAGTTTTTTTTAATACACAGTTAGCCTTTGACGGCAATCTCATCTGATCGTAAGTGATGATGCAGTCTAAGATGGTAGCGGGCTAACCTGTTAGGGGTATGATAAGCCCATACTCCTAATTGGTTTCTACACGACATCGTGCCGGAACGCTAAATCGCTTGGCGACACGCCTTTGTCGGTGTATCAACGGTTTCGTTGTGTTAGGGGGATATCGCTATTAGTGATACCTCAGATTTGCAATTTTTTAGAATTGTAAGGTTGCAAGGTAACGACGACCACGATGGTCAGTAATGAAGAAAGATAAATACCTCAGATTAAATAGATAAATCCGTGTAACCGTGCGGAATGTGGAAGCTAGAAGCGTATATACTGATTATGTAAGAAAATTGGGCGAACTCTGAAAGTTTCACCGAGCAGTTTTCTACTTAGCGTCATACTGAAAAGCTTCACGACGGTAAGGCGTCGATAGTAGGGTCGTAACTAACCGCGGTTCTCAACAACAACCTCCCCCTTTACTACTTTTTATTTTTGCGATGCCAAGGAGGTTGAAACCGAAAAATAAAAAAAGTCCTCGTCCAACTTTTTTTATTTTACGATCTGCTTAAGCTCATGAGGGGTGGTCCATAATACAGGAAGCTGTGAGAGGAGACGCGTGCGCCGCCTTTTGTGTCCAACGTGCTCTCGATATCGAGTACTTCCTGAGTCTGTTTGTAGACAACATTGATAACACGTGCCTGTAATATAATGCGGTGGTAGCCTAGTGGTTAGGGCGTCAGCCTCCTAATCAGAGGTCGGCGGTTCGAATCCGAGCACGCACCTCTAACTTTCGGAGTTATGTGCGTTTAAAAAAAAAAATATTACTTGCTTCAACGGTGAAGGAAAACATCGTGAGGAAACCTGCACGCCTGAGAGTTCTCCATAACGTTCTCAATGAAGAATGAAATGAACGGGCGTGTGAAGTCTGCCAATCCGCACATGGCCAGCGTGGTGGACTATGGCCAAACCCCTTCTCATATTGAGAGGAGACCCGTGCTCTGTAGTGAGCCGGTAATGGGTTTACTAAAGGTTGTTTGAAGCTGGCCTTTCGCCATTTTGACTTTTGTAGAACCAGCAGTCCTTATAATTCCGAAATACTTGTACTAAAACCAAATTAATAAAATACCGAAAATAACTCCATCATATGTTTCCTTTTCATGCCCAAACAAAACTGCTGAATGTAGGTATCAAAAATTGAATTAATAGAAAGCTATACAGAAACGTCAAAATTTTACAAGAGTAAACGAATTACTTTAACATTGTCTTGTGATAATCAAGTTCAAGAGTGAATGAATTACGAAAAAAATCTTGTAAAACATTGTCTATTATGAAACATTGTATATTATGTTCAGTCGTTCTCTAGTATATATAAAATAAAGTTGTGTTAGTTACACTGTTTATGATTAGAGAACGATTGAACAGAATTGGCTGGAAATTTATGGAGCATAGAATCAGGAGACGTTCGTTCGAAGAGACATTTGGTTAATAACTCCAAAAAATACTCCAGTAGTAGCCAAATATCGTAATAACCAATCGGCTACCTTTTTATTCCACAAAAATCCACAGTTCAGGATTTGTAAAAACTACTCTAGCAAACTTACTCAAACTTCGACTTATATCTTGGGAAAGGGCGCGAATACAGAAACGGGAACTTCAATTACAAACGTGGCTTATGCCATAGGAGTATTTAAAATTCCCTAATCTATCGTCTAGTTACAAATAGAATTTCAAATAAAAAGTCTCGTCTCACCTCGCTACTTGCCAGCAACCGTCGCACATAATTCATATTTGAGGAAGATTTAATTTTATGTAAACGCCTTTATTATGTATTGGGCACCCACCGATATCCGATACACAATAATTCAATACATATACTTCTCACTGTTTGTTAGGTAATATGATATCCTAACAAGAATGCTGTAACAGTGCCGTTATCAATCGAAATCCAATAAAACTGGAAGTCAGATCTTATCTTTGTCATCCGATATGTATCATAATATCCATAAACTTCAGATAAGATGTTATTTATGCTGTTGAAAAAATTTAGAAACTATTTTTGAATCTATAAACATCATGCTGGAGCAATTATGGTAATTAATTGAGACCATATAGTACGGGTATGCTTTGAACTACTGATTTCTACATCCCTTATTTGCATCTGTTATTTCGCGTAATGCTTTGAATATATGATTTCTGCATCTGTTATTTCGCGTAATGCTTATAACTTGCAATTTTGTATCCCTTTTTTCGCGTAATGCTTTGAACTTGTAATTTCTGTATCCCTTATTTCGCGTAATACTTTAAACTTGTAATTTCTGTATCCCTTATTTCGCGTAATGCTTATAACTTGTAATTTCTGTATCTCTTATTTCGCGTAATGCTTATAACTTGTAATTTCTGTATCCCTTATTTCGCGTAATGCTTATAACTTGTAATTTCTGTGTCCCTTATTTCGCGTAATGCTTATAACTTGTAATTTCTGTATCCCTTATTTCGCGTAATACTTTAAACTTGTAATTTCTGTATCCCTTATTTCGCGTAATGCTTATAACTTGTAATTTCTGTATCTCTTATTTCGCGTAATGCTTATAACTTGTAATTTCTGTATCCCTTATTTCGCGTAATGCTTATAACTTGTAATTTCTGTGTCCCTTATTTCGCGTAATGCTTATAACTTGTAATTTCTGTATCCCTTATTTCGCGTAATGCTTATAACTTGTAATTTCTGTATCCCTTATTTCGCGTAATGCTTATAACTTGTAATTTCTGTATCCCTTATTTTGCGTAATGCTTATAACTTGTAATTTCTGTATCTCTTATTTCGCGTAATGCTTTGAACATGTGATTTCTAAATCCCCTATTTCGCGTAATGCTTTGAATATATGATTTTTACATACCTTATTATTTTGCTGTAAATGCTTTGAACAAGTTAATACCTTTGATTATTACGATATGCACAAATATGTTCCATGGTAATCCAAATAAGGTTTTTCGAATAATATATCATACCGCGCTTTCACTTATGTAGTCCCGTTCCCGTGGGAATACCCTTTCCATTGATAATAGTATATTTTGAAATTGTTTACTTTACGAGTGAAAGCGTAACAAATAAACAGACTCACAATCGCATTTGTTATATTAGGACGATAAACTTAATTACTGTTAGGACGAGTTACGAAACCCAATTTGCATATCATGTCCTCACATATTGATATATTCGAGAACATTTTATCTATCCACTTTTAACTATGTTTTTATGACGTATATTATCTTTATTAGATTGCGGCTAATTGTTACGAAAACTGATAACGGCCGCTATATTTGACATTTCTATAGCGACACTGTATAATTCACTACCAACAATATAGATAAAAAGCAATCAGATTCGACTACGATTTCGGTATTTTTATGAAAACTGGAAAATCTGCTTTAGATAAGCTGATTTTAAAACAGGAAGTTTGATGACAGTTTACATCTACGCTATTTAAATTGCAAAGATTTCAAGTCTGTTTTACGAGTAGGCATAGTATATTGAAAAAAGCGGTGATAGCCTAGTGGTTAGGACGTCAGCCTCCTAATCAAACGTCGGCGGTTCGAATCCGGGCACGCACCTCTTAACTTTTCGGAGTTATGTGCGTTTTAAAAAAAAAAATCACTTGCTTCAACGGTGAAGGAAAACATCGTGAGGAAACCTGCATAAGTTCTCCATAATGTTCTCAAAGGCGTGTGAAGTCTGCCAATCCGCACATGGCCAGCGCGGTGGACTATGGCCAAACCCTTCTCATATTGAGAGGAGACACGTGCTCTGTAGTGAGCCGGCAATGGGTTGATCATGATGATGATGATTGAGTGAAAATAACTAATCAAAGAAAATACCTTATCCCAAATTAATGATCGTAAGTTAAAAATATAAATTGTGGGAAAGTGTATCTTTATTTGTTACCGATATAAAACAGAACCGTAAATGACGAAAAACATGTTTATACTTTAAAGGCCTTGCAAATAAACGTCGCATAGCCGGTTTCCACATATAAGATAAAGATATTATGCCACGTTTATTCGTTAGGCCCAGAGATACAATAATTGTATTTGTAATCTACACGTATGAATATAGTTTTGATTGTTATAGTTAATTTATCGTACTAGTTAGTTAATCAATCAATCTATGGATTTCCTCGTGCCTGAGTTTTATTTCCCAATGTATTATGTATTTTTAATCATGAAATTCCGTATGTTTTGAAAAACTGACTTATTTCTCAATGCTTTTTATATATTTAAAATTAAGAAATACATAAAATAACGAAATTTATTGCACGCTATGCAACAAACCGTTACGGCATAGAGCGATTGAAAACATACGGTAAAAGCGATAAGACGCGATAAGGAATCCTTATCAGCGCATGTGAAAATCGGAAAATGCGCAACCGTATGATTTATGGAAATAGAAAATACGTGGACCCGCTGATTATTATGTTTAATGGCACGATAAGGTGACTTTAAGAATTTTAACTGGATAGTATTGGTATGAGAACGCCATGGTCCATGGTCCTTGTGAATGTAGTTGTTAAGAAGCGGTGATAGCCAAGTGGTTAGGTCGTCAGCGTCCTAATCAGAGGTCGGCTGTTCGAATCCGGGCACGCACGTCTAACTTTTCGGAGTTATGTGCGTTTTTAAACAATTCAAATATTACTTGCTTGAACGGTGAAGGAAAACATCGTGAGGAAACCTGCACGCCTGAGAGTACTCCATAATGTTCTCAAAGGCGTGTGATGTCTGCCAATCAGCATGGCCAGCGTGGTGGAATATGGCCAAACCCTTCTCATATTGAGAGGAGAGCCGTGCTCTGTAGTGAGCCGGTTGATCATGATGATGATGAATGTAGTTGTTAGTCTATTATTGCTAAGTACTACTACTACTATTATTGCTACACCAACGAGGCGCGAGATGGTAGTAGACAATCCATCTTTCACTTAGGGCATAGGATAATAACCACGTAGGGCGTCCTAGTCCTGGAATCAATAGATAAGATTTATCTGTCAAGAAATTCTCAATATAAAATAAGGGTTTTCGAATGCAGTGTCTTCTAGAACACGTTAAATCCAACGTGGTCCCGATTTTTAAATCAGAAAAAAAAAAATCTCTTTTGGTGTTACAGGCAGTACATCTTATTCTGATCTGAATGTGTCTGTCTGTACACCAACCAGAAAGGATGTACAGCTCAGCATATGCCGTTATATGAAAAACAAGCCATTTTTTTTTTTTCGGACTGTCTATTAGCTGTGCAAACCCTATTGGTTGCCACAGCGTAACCGGGCTGTTTGGCGAGCTTTGGAAAGAAGCTCTGCCAGAAGAAATTTTGAGTGCCAGAAGAAATTTAAACAGGCCAGTTATGATGATTAGATAGCATTAAGTTTAGTTCAGAGTTAGTTTCTTAAAATGAAAAAGTGATTACTATAATGAGACCTACATATCCTTCTTACATTCTTACTTGAAATGTCCGGTTCAAATTTGACGCAATTATGGTATAAAATACCCGAAAGAGTAAATTTATCTATCGATATCACATAGAAAGGATTCTTGAAATTCATACCCTAAGAATCGATACCGCTTAGATAGGAAATTATCCCTGCGAAGAAGATATCATATTTGTGAAACGTAAATCTGTTTTGAAATTGAATATACGAGTAGGATGGACTTAAAATTATCGAAACCGGCAAAAGACGCGCGTCAATATGGTGTTACTTATAATATTTTTTATAATCATATCATAACCGATCATAGATCATATATATAATCATAGATCACCATAAATAGGTCGAGGAAATAGATTCTCTCAACTTTTAACTCCTCAGGACATGGTATTTTAAATATGATTAAAACGTATCTCAATATAAAATAAATTAAAGATATAAGGTGCCAAATATTTGAAGGTACGAAAATCAACTTTTTCTCTGTTGGCCTGAGCCGGCAGAGGTCTTTCACCGAGTTACGTTTATATATATTTTATTTATATCTAAAAAACGGTTCTGTTAAAGGTGCGTATAAATTAAGCGCGGCAGCCGCGCGAGCCAATGTTCGACCAGAGTTGACGTTCATTTGCCGCGCGAGCCAATATGTAGATATAATTTTAGTTGTACGTAACAGCCGCGCGCGGCAGGCGATCCATCACGAACAGACCGCGGCGGATAGTCAGACCAGTTCTCTTGTAAACCTGCGAGGATGGACGCGCGTGGTCGGGCGACTACCGCTTTCATTGTGATTGACCATCTTATTTGTAAAAAAAAAGAAAAAAAAGAAAAGGCGTTGATAGATGAAAAAATTATATGTAATAGAAGTGTAGTCATTTTCTTTTTCAAGTCAGGAATAGGTATATGCATTTTCATACAGATTTCTACCCACGCATCATACCTCAGCGATTGTGGTATTGGGAGGATTTGCTGTTCCACCAAAATTCTTTAGCGCTATACATTTGTATTAGTAAACGCCACTTTTCGCTGTCCATTTTAACGTATTCGCCGCGCGAGCCAAATAACCAAAAGTACAAAGTACGTCCCCACTGCGCGCGAGCGAACGACTGGAGCTCCTTTGATGCGGTCTCAAAAACCGACAGCGAGCGGATCGGCCCGCGGCACGTTCGAGCGCGGCAATGTTCGCGTCGCCGCGCGCGGCAATCCCGTCTACATAGAGCGCGGCCGCCCCGCGCGCCAATGTTCGATGGTTTGCCGCGCTTAATCTATACGCAGCTTTAGATGCTGATTTTTAGGTTAGACCACACAACGAGTACACTGCCCAATCGGTAATGCATATTGTAAATGTGTTTGTTCGCATGAGTGAGAGTCAGGCGTGTTACTAGTCAAACAAAAAATGGGCTCATTTATGAGAGTGCTATTTCAATCAATCAGCCTATAGAGGCCCACTACTGGACATAGGCCTTTCCGAGAGCGCGCCACCACACACGGTCCTCCGCTTTCATCATCCACCCGCCACCAGCGATCCTTTTCAGGTCGTCGGTCCAGCGGTCAGGAGGTTGTCCTACGCTGCGCTTACCGGTACGCGTTTTCCACTCCAGAACACGTCTGCCCCAACGGTCGTTGGTTCTGTGACAGATATGAACCGCTCACTGCCACTTCAGCTTGCTAATTCGTTGGGCTCTGTCGGTTACTTTGGTTCTCCTACGGATGTCCTCGTGACGGATTCTATACCAAAGAGAAACACCCAGAATAGCCCTCCATAGCACGCTGAGCTTACTTGTGGACAAGGCCTACTGTGAGTGCTATTTATCCATTTATACTTCCTTTCGTACGCAGTAGAGTTCTATGAATTTAATTTATCTATTATTCATGAGACTCTGGAAGACCTCGACGCAATGCTCAATGACCTTAGCAGAGTTTCTCAACAGGTAGGCCTGCGTATGAACATGAGCAAGACAAAAGTCATGTCGAACGCTAATGTTCTGCCCTACCCAGTAATCGTTGAGAGCTCTGCACTTGAAATTGTAGACGAGTATGTATACCTAGGACACACAATCCGATTAGGTAAGTCCAATTTCGATAAGGAGGTCAGCCGCCGAATTCAGCTCGGGTGGGCAGCGTTTGGGAAACTGCGAGACATCTTTTCGTCCAAAATCCCTCAGTGCCTGAAGACTAAAGTTTTCGAACAGTGCGTGTTGCCAGTGATGACTTACGGATCCGAAACGTGGTCGCTCACTATGGGCCTCATAAGAAGGCTCAGAGTCACTCAGCGAGCAATGGAGAGAGCTATGCTAGGAGTATCTCTACGTGATCGAATCAGAAATGAAGAGATCCGTAGAAGGACCAGAGTTACCGACAAAGCTCAGCGAGTTGCGAAGTTGAAGTGGCAATGGGCGGGGCACATAGCTCGGAGAACCGATGGACGTTGGGGTCCCAAGGTGCTGGAATGGCGACCCCGCACCGGTAAACGTAGCGTTGGTCGACCCCCAACAAGGTGGACAGACGACATCAAACGAGTCGCAGGGAGCCGCTGGATACAAGCGGCCCAAGACCGTGGCCGTTGGAACTCCTTACAAAAGACCTATGTCCAGCAGTGGACGTCTATCGGTTGAAGTGATGATGATGATGATGATTATTCATGTGTTTAGAAGCGGTGATAGCCCAGTGGTTAGTGCGTCAGCCTCCTAATTAGAGGTCGGCGGTTCGAATCCGGGCACGCACCTCTAACTTTTCGGAGTTATGTGCGTTTTAAACAATTAAAATATCACTTGCTTCAACGGTGAAGGAAAACATCGTGAGGAAACCTGCACGCCTGAGAGTTCACCATAATGTTCTCAAAGGCGTGTGAAGTCTGCCAATCCGCACACGGCCAGCGTGGTGGACTATGGCCAAACCCTTCTCATATTGAGAGGAGACCCGCGCTCTGTAGTGAGCCGGTAATCATGATGAATGTGTTTAGGTCCCATATCCTTGAGCTTAATGCTCATTATATATCATAGATTCCCCCTAACACATAATCTATTATTCAAATATACAAATAAAATATAGTACATACCGAAATCTAAGCAATGCCATTCAGGTCCAATAGATACAATAATAACAGTACACGATTTTAAAATGCACCGCACACACGACACGACCGCCAGCCGCACACGCACCGACCGAATCTAGCATTGGAACTAACCGCTTATCAGTCGCCAGCGATAACGTTTAATCAGGCGCGATTTTTACGATTCAGCTCTTATCAATCGACACGGCGGATTAAACATGATAACGATCAAGAACATAGCATACAACTGTTTATTGTAATATCGGCATATCTTGACACCTAACTGCGTTACTGATTTTACAGGAGTAATATTTATTGTGGACGACAAGATAAGAATTTATCATTGAAATATTACCATGATTTTGTTAAATTTATTTTGATTTCCGTTGCCTTCCGCGGCTCTTACCGCGTTACCTTGTGACGTTTTTTTTTTATCCACTACACGTTAGCCTTTGACTGCAATCCCACCTGATGATAAGTGATGATGCAGTCTAAGATGGTAGCAGGCTAACCTGTTGGGGTATTGTAAATCCACACTCCTAATTGGTTTCTACGCGACATCGTGCCGGAACGCTAAATCGCTCGGCGACACGTCTTTGTCGGTAGGGTGGTAACTAGCCACGGCCGAAGCCTCCCACCAGACCAGACTCGAGCCGGGAATCGAACCCAGGACCTCCAAGATTATAATCCGACAGCGCGCGCGCTGCGCCACGGAGGGCGTCAAATATAGGACGTAATCATGTTAACGTCTTAGCATGATGTTATATAAAACATTAAGATGGGTTTTCTAACACAAACTTAAAATTTCATGTAGGGCAGAGTTTTTTTTATACACAATAGCCCTTACAGATACAAATTAGCCCTAGAAAATCGCAATTAAACTTTTATATCGTGAACCTTTCTGATAGTCAGTGGGTCGCTAACAGTTTGCCTACTGGGGCACCGCCTAAAGTCAGCCCTGCGTTCCCAATGGTGCGCAAGTTATCTATGCGGACAAAAGAATTTTCGACGATTACACAAACATAATGTCGCGGGATCGCGGCCAATCTATTCGCGGACAGGTGACGTGACGCGCCTGTGACGCCGTTTTTTCTCAATGTATCGAGAAAGAACCGCGTCAATATTATCGTTATAATAATGATAGTGGTATATTTTTGTGTTATATTTTCTGACGGTCCAAAATCCAGTGGAAGCATGATGGATGTTTATAAATTCTCATCTCTCCATGGGAATCATCATCGATAGCGTGTTAATGAACCACGGCATCAGGCATTCTCTCTCATCGTCATCATCATGATCAACTCATTCTCGGCTCACTACAGAGCACGGGTCTTCTCTCAATATGAAAAGGGTTTGGTCCACCACACTAGCCATCCATGTACGGATTGGCTGACTTTACACGCCTTTAAGAACATTATGGAAAACTCTCAGGCATGCAGGTTTCCTCACGATGTTTTCCTCCACCGTTGGAATAATTGATATTTTAATTGCTTAAAAACGCACATAACTCCGAAAAGTTAGAGATGCGTGCCTGGGTTCGAACCCCCAACCTCTGATTAGGAGGCTGACGTCCTAGCCACTAGGCTGTCACAGCTTCTCTCTTATAGAAGAGGTTTATTCACTCGAAGGTAAAAGTTTCACTGGGTCCTTTGATTAGAAGAAACTTGAAATCAAATCAAAATAGCTTTATTCATATAAACCTATTACAGGCATCTATGAATCGTTCATGTATATCACATTTTTAATTATTTCTATTCGGGAAGTGATATCACGACTACACTCGCCAACTTAAAACTAAAGCTAAGAGGGTTCAAATCGCGCCAGGTCTAAGAAAACTAGACCCAATATAGAGGACATAGATAGTCACAAAACTTAAATAATTGAAGAAATATATCTAATTTAAGAGCTATGCTAGGAGTATCTCTAAGTCATCAAATCAGAAATGAGGAGAACCGTAGAAGAACCCGAGTTACCGACATAGCTCAGCGAATTGCGAAGTTGAAGTGGCAACGGGCGGGGCATATAGCTCGGAGAACCGATGGACCAAGGTGCTGGAATGGCGACCCCGCACCGGTTAACGTAGCGTTGGTCGACCCCCAACAAGGTGGACAGACGACATCAGACGAGTCGCAGGGAGCCGCTGGAAGCAAGCGGCCCAAGACCGTGAGCATTTGAACTCCCTACAAAAGACCTATGTCCAGCAGTGGACGTCAATCGGTTGTTAATGATGATGATGATCTAATTTAACTGGAATGGAAACTACACGTGTAAACCCGTGGGCTATATGATAAATAAACACATGATTTAAGTAAACTGTACATGTATATGTCCATAAATCAATAAAAGATTTGTTATTTCAAAAATTTATAGTATCTAGCTTGATTGCCGCATGAAATTTGAACAGGTACAGTATCAGTATAACTAACGCGTTGCCACTTGAACGTAAACAATAGGGGTAATAAACCAAACACTCATGCAGCCCATTCATTTTGAAGGGAGCCGGTTCAACCTCGTCTAGTTTGTCACAAACCAACCAGCGTTGATACTTTTGAATATATATTATACTAGCTGACCCGGCAAACGTTGTTTTGCCATATAAACTACTTCTAGAGAATTTCTTAACTTGTTCTTCGAGAACTAACTTATATGCATAAAAAATTTCATGAGAATCGGTAGAGCCGTTTCGGAGGAGTATGGTAACGAACATTTTGACACGAGAATTTTATATATAATTATTAAAAGGAAGATAACATATGGCATATAAGCATCAAACCGTTTGAATCGCATTGTGTCTTAAAAGTGTTTACAAGATTTTCACCCGTCACGACTTATCTAATAACTAAACAATTTTTTTTTTCCCACTACAAGTTAGCCCTTGACGGCAATCTCATGATGATAAGTGATAATGCAGTCTAAGATGGTAGCGGGCCAACCTGTTAGGGGTATGGTAAACCCATACTCCTAATTGGTTACTACGCGACATCGCGCCGGACCGCTAAATCGCTTGGCGACACGTCTTTGTTTGTAGGTAACTAGCCACGGCCGAAGTCTCCCACCAGACCAGACTCGAGCCGGGAATCGAACCCAGGACCTCCAACATTATAATGCGACAGCGCTCACGCTGCGCCACTGAGGTCATCAAATAGTAGTTGCTAATGATGCAAGCGGTGATACTCTAGTGGTTATGGCGTCAGCCTCCTAAACAGAGGTCGAGGGTTCGAATCCGGGCACGCATCTCTAACTTTTCGGAGTTATGTGCGTTTAAAAAAAATTAAAATATCACTTGTTTCAACGGTGAAGGAAAACATCGTGAGGAAACCTGCACGTCTGATAGTTCTCCATAATGTTCTCAAAGGCGTGTGAAGTCTGCCAATCTGCACATGGCCAGCGTGGTGGACTATGGCCTAACCCTTCTCATATTGAGAGGAGACCCGTGCTCTGTAGTGAGCCGGCAATGGGTTGATCATGATGAATGATGCTTCCAAATGGAAACACGGCAGGTAATATTGACTGCACTACGCCTGAATCAAACGTGAAAATATAAAACCGCTTTACTTTCCCCACACATAAATCTCGGGGAAACGAATAGTCAGTTTTTCCTGCATAAACCTCGGCGAAGTTCAAAAAGCGCCGCTATCTGGCGTCGCACTCGAAAACTTTTTCAACTACGCAGTATGAGCGCAAATGAATAGAGAGAACGGCTTAGCCGGGTGACGAGTGAGCGACAGTCAGGTGAATACGTATGTATCTGGAGGCCTGCCGCTGCCTGATACGTCACTCATGCCCGCCATAAGTTTTCTTGCCGGGGTAATAAAGCGCGTGAAGAGTTTCAATTGGAAAATGGAATTTATGTTGCTTTTTTTTTTCGTTCGGTTTTTGAATTCGTGTCGACGCCGCGTTGACTTCTTGGCATTTAAGTTTGCCGCAAGTTGACGCGCACATTTCAAGGCACAGAAAAGTTTTTTTTTTAATTGTTTTTTTTTTTTTTATTAAACGTTGAAGTATATATACTCTCTTCAATGTGACATCTGAATCTACAATGTATTTAAGGTTTATTTTAAGTTTTTAAGTGTTTATAATACAGTAACAATGTTTTAGTTGTTAATTATAATTGATACATATCTTTTATGATATAAATTATACAAATAATGTATGATCAATGTTGTTTCGTATAGGGTATAGAGAACGCAATAATACCTATCTGTAAATAAATATTACATATCTCTCAAAATCTTTCCATATTTATATAATTTTAGTTTCCTAATTTTAGAGTAAACAATATCTATTTATCTATATCTTTTTATATGAATTGCAAGTCAATTATGTTTTTTTTGTAAATAATACTATTTTCCTTACTTAGCCTGACTTTCTGCTACGACTTACTAGACAAGATGAGGTGTAAATGCAATCTCCATTTCACAAATACTATCTCCATTAAATCCATTTTAACTGCAACGGGTTATAGTACTTAAAATCAACAGGTTACTGCCTGACTAATCTATCGCTATCTAAAAAACTGGATGAATTGGGCCAAAATTAAGCATATATATTTTCTCTGATGGGAGGCTTCGGCCGGGGCTAGTTACCAGCCTACCGACAAAGACGTGTCGCCAAGCGTTTTAGCGTTCCTGCATGATGTCGTGTAGAAACCAATTAGGAGTGTGGGTGTACGTTACCCCAAACAGGTTAGCCCGCTACCATCCTAGACTGCATCATCACTTACCACCGGGTGAGATAGCCGTCAAGGGCTAACTTTGTAGAGTATAAAAATATATATACAGATAACGTTAGCTAACAAATGCTTTTTAAAAATTCATCCCCGTTTGGGGGTCGATATTGGGGTTGAATATCCATAAAAGCCTGTCCGTTTTGAATTCAGAAACAAGAGTACGACGAATGTACTGCAAGCGAAGCCGTGCGCAAACGCGAGCATTTAATAACGTACTGGGTGATTTTGACTGCATAATTGTTTTCTTTTTGAAATTAAAACGCACCTGTTTAAATAATATGCGATCAATGCGTTGATAACAACGTCAACTGTATGGGCTTTCATTTCCGCGCGCACGTCGCTCGATAACAAAGACTCGCTGACATATTTAGAACAAGCCTGAAATCGAACTGGCAATGTTGGCAGCCCGGCATGGAGACAGCCGTCATAGCTGCCAACCCAACGGGATTTTAATTTTCGTATCCATCCCGCGGTTGACGCGTCGCTTCCCGCGCTTTTTGTTGCCAACGTCAAATCGGAAACCTGATTGCTTCCTCCGCTCATTTTTTTAAACCGCCGAAGTTGGGCGTTGATTGACGCGAGTTCGAATTGCTTGTCAGGTGCTGAGGCGTGATTGATTCTAATATTGTCACTTCAAGTTAGAGGTTTTCTTATACTTGTAAAATAAAAATTACAATGACACTTTTTTTTTTGTATTTTCGCCTTAACCATGTTAAAATTCAATTAATACGTAAAATGATAGCCTAGTGGTTAATGCTTCGGCATCCTAATCAGAGCTCGGCGGTTCGAATCTGGGCACGCACTTTTAACTTTTCGGAGTTATGTGCGTTTTTACAAAACAATTAAAATATCACTTGCGTCAACGGTGACGGAAAACATTGTGAGGAAACCTGCACGCCTGAGAGTTCTTCATAGTGTTCATAAAGGCGTGTGAAGTCTGCCAATCCGCACATTGCCAGCGTGGTGGACTATGGCCAAACCCTTCTCATATTGAGAGGAGACCCGTGCTCTGTAGTGAGCCGGTAATGGGTTGTTCATGATGATGACGATGATGTCAAATAAAATAAAAAATATATTTTAAAATTAATCAAAATACTTTCATTTTTAAACAAATCAACTTTGTAAGTATCCTACCCTTGTTATATAATTATATTCATCTCATTCTTTTGTCGATTTACTTTTACTCCTATCGTATGTGAATCGCACACAAACCTTTTTTATTTTGTATTTTCAACTTAACCATGTTAAAAGTCAATTAATAAACGTAAAATAATGTACAATGTTTGTTTATAAATATGAAACACGACACCGGTGTGGCCAGTGCTCTCGAAATTAATATAAATCTATGAATCATAAATTAGTTTTTTTTATATATCCCACATCTTAGTAATTCTGTAGGGATGCAACTTAATACCACATAGCAATTTATTGCATTCTTAAAAAATATTTTTAAATCAGTTTTTTTTTATCGTTACAGTGATGTGAAAATAAAATGTAATCATATGTTCTTGTCAATTCTGTTGTGTATTTTTAATATAAACTAAAACTTGATATGTAATCGACCTTAACCGAGGGATATAGTGTTAAAATATAAGCATTACTTTTGGACCTGTCTATTAGTTTAGCATGATGGCGAGAATCTCCGGGTTGTTGACGAGCATTTCTTGATTTTGTCAAACCCTCTCTTTTTGTTTCGATTCGATTTCGAGATCCATACTATCCAATGAATCAGTTTGCCCACACTTAATAGAGCATATAAAAATTAGGAAATCCCGGTTACGAAAATGAGATGTCCTTACGTACTGGACTGGAAACCCCATATTGAAAACAACAAACGACAGTAGTACAAACGACACCAACAGAGGAAATCGATACAAGACAGAGGCAGTTTATAATGCTATTCAGTTTAAATAAACATCATGATCAACCCATTACCGGCTCACTACAGAGCACGGGTCTTCTTCAATATGAGAAGGGTTTGGCCATAGTCCACCACGCTGGCCATGTGCAGATTTGTAGACTTCACACGCCTTTGAGAACATTATGGAGAATTCTCAGGCATGCAGGTTTCCTCACGATGTTTTCCTTCACCGTTGAAGCAAGTGATATTTTAATTGTTTAAAAACGCACATAACTCCGAAAAGATAGAGGTACGCGCCCGGTATCTGCCTGTCTAAAATAATATCAAAGTATTATTAAACTAAAATAACTGTAACTCGAGACTTTCTTTTGAAGTTATACTTCTTTTGGCGCGATGGAGAAAACTGATGAGAGTGAATTTTTACGATGCGCGCGCACACCGACACCTAAATTCTACATCGTGAAGTTAGTTCTAGGTGGCATGAAAATCGATAACTATGTTCAAGTTGTATATTCTAGTATTTTTATATTTAGAGCACGTGTTTCGTAACAGTACAATTAAACAGTGTGAATAAATAAATATTATTTTGATGTTTTTATTTGAATTACGAGTACTTCATCTAAGAGCTCTATTTCAAATAAGAGCTGACGCATATTTTAAAATAGGAAATATTCGAGTCGTGTGCAATATAAGGTCACACCCAACGTCCGTCAGTATCTGTGTTCCGCGCGAGAGAGCTCGACACTCGCCTTCTCGATTGCAATAAGAATGTTCGGAGCGATGAGCACAACCCTATTGTGCGGCCAGTGGGCTTCCGAGAAAGTTTTGTTTGCGACGCGATACCGCCGTGCTTATGAAGTGTGAACACTTTTACACGTGTTTTCGATATTATTTTCGAGAAGTGATTGTTTTTTTTTTATTTTTGATGTATATTCATATAAGGCCCCAAGATGATGATATCATATGATTTTCATATAAGGAAAGGTATGAAGAAAAATGAGCAGTGAAATTTACTGAACGAATGTATTTGTGCGCAACCTTTTTTTATACACTACAAGGACAGCTGTCTCACCTGGTGGTAAGTGATGATGCTGTCTAGGATGGTAGCGGGCTAACCTGTTAGGAGTATGGTAAACCCGCGCTCTTAATTGGTTTCTACGCGACATCGTGCCGGAACGCTAAATCGCTTGGCGACTTGCGGTAAAACAGAAGTTCATAAAAAACCAAGTCGAAAACCTACTATCTATAAAGAAAACAAAAAAAAATACGTGTTGAAGGCCGATAGTTAACTATTATTATTTTTAATTCTTTCTTAAAACAAGGTTACATAATTCACAATTTCTTCACAAACAATAAACAGCAAGTATAATTTGCTATATTTCTTCACAAAAATCTTACGGTTTATACGTACACGTACCACATGTACTCTCACCTGACCAATACATAATATCAAACAATACATAAAACACAAATCATACACTAAATGGGGGTAGTTACTAAATTGAATGTCAACTGCGACGTTTTATTAAATATTAAATATAATACATGAATTTTAAGGTTTTATATTTTTAAATCAAAATGGTTATACATAGAGATTCGTTGTTAAAATAAACAAACTTGCACTAATGCCGCCCTTGATACGCGTAAGTAAATGACGCCATCAAATGAATGGCGTATGGGTACTAAAGCGATTTCCTGAAGAGGCTTTTAATCGAAATAGAGTCGCAATAATCCAACATGGCGGCCGCTCGTACAATTCGAGTCCAGATGCAATTGTCACGGGTGGTCTGCCGCCTCCTGTTTTTACTTGATTGCTCGATATTCGTTTTTCGTCCGCCCGCCACAGATACCGGCTGCACCTACCAACCTGTCATATCGACTCTTTGTTCGGCGTGTAGAAAAAAGGAAAGGCAAGATAAAAATTCTCTCGAGCAAATTGGGCGTCTCTGTTGTAAACAACGGAGGTGGAACGGTGTGATAGCAGACAATAAACGTCCGATTTCGGGTTTTTTTTTTTAAAAGCCAATTCATTGATTGTTTTAGTCATCGCGCGCTGTGGTGCGATAGTTTTGATTTCTGTGTTTCGCGCGGTTGGCTCCTGTCAGTTTGACTTTGACATTTAAACTTTTTCTGTTACGGCGAACGTTCTTTAACCCGTGAAAGAAAGGGACGGTTAATGCGTAGGGCCACATCATAGATAACAAACAGTTCTTATGGCGTTAGAGGTTATCTGTTTGTAGCAATGTGTATTAAAGTTTTAAATTATCCCAGCCATTAAATGCATCTAGCGTCTCGCATTATATAGATAGTAATAATATATATTTATTTATGTATATATATATATTTATTTGGTAATTTATATCTGTATGTAAGTATATGTAACTTCTATTATATTCTATTCTAGCTATTGCACTATCCCCCTTTCCTTTTAACTCTTTCCTTTCACAAAAGGTTGTTTGGAGAAGATTGCTTTTAGCGATAAGACCGCCTTTGCACATTATGTTTGTTTTTTTTTTAATTTAGAATCCAAGTTTGTAATGTGCAATAAAGAGTTTATCTATCTATCTATCTAGTAATAAATGTATTATACATTTATACTATACGTATGCAAGTAAAAGTCAAATGCTAAAATATTTTTGTGATATATTTTTTTCTGCATATGACCCTCATGTATGTACGTAGGATGAGGTCTTTAAGCATGTTTAAAAAAATCAGCCACCATGGGGTGCAGCGGAGATTTGTTTGTTTTGGTTTTTGAATTTTGCTTCTTGTTTGCATCGGCTTTCCGTACCGGAGCGGAGTTCATCGCACCGGGTGCTAACATTGGGAGTCTACAAGTTGGGTTATTTATGTGTGTTCGGCGTTCAGTGTTGCATCCTTAATAGGTATATCTGGACAACGTGCGGACCGTTATCTGAGAGCAAGGCGGGGGTGGAAGGCCGCCCCGGGGGAGGTCTGGGGGAGCCGATATGAATCACTGGGAGTAATGGCTGCAATATCACGTAGTGCACTTTGTCAACTGCTTGTAGCCTTGCAGTCGCATAGATAATACTGAGATTGCAGCATCCAACGAAGATAGTTCGAAATCGAGGCGAGAGTTCTTACGTAAAATTAATGTTATTTTGGTTTCGAACTGAATTATTCCTATTCTCTCGTATCTCGGGACTCTCCTTATTAGTTGCGTATTTATGCTGATCTGGTAGCTGATTGAAAATTATTTATAATGTATCGGTAAACGATATCTTTGTACCGTATTTTGACGACCTCCGTGGCGCAGCGCGCGCGCTGTTGCATTATAAAGTTGGAGTTCCTGGGTTCGATTCCCGGCTCGAGTCTGGTCTGGTGGGAGGCTGCGGCCGTGGCTAGTTACCACCCTACCGACAAAGGCGTGTCGCCAAGCGATTTAGCGTTCCGGTACGATGTCGTGTAGAAACCAATTAGGAGTATGGCTTTACCATACCCCTAACAGGTTAGCCCGCTACCATCTTAGACTGCATCATCACTTACCATCAGGTGAGATTGCCGTCAAGGGCTAACTTGTAGTGGATAAAAAAAAAAAAACAACGTTGTTTCCCTAATCTTGCCCATCTACGAGTAGTAGTAGTAGTAGTTACAGTTCATTTTCCTCTCGACACATGAGCTTCAATATGGAGGCTTCATATTTTTCAAATACTTAACCAATTTCCGTTAGTTTGTACGTTAAAAGTAGTTACGACTCTCAAACAAATTAATAACTACAATTCATTAGGTGGGTAATTAAGCGATTAATTAAGAACAAAAACAAATTTTGTTATCACCATCTCACATGCCAATTAAAATTATTTTAAGAGCTATCTTATCAGAGCGATATTTCATACCCATACTCGTTTACCATTAACGTAATCCTTTACACAATATACAAGCTTACATTTCATATAAATTTATTGAGAGACATGCCCAGAAATTTCATTTTTTTATTTGTTATAAAATTGTATACCATTTAACCTTTGAATGAATTTCTAATTTTGCGTAGTCTAGTAGCGTGCAACCCAAATTAAAAACAAAGTCTCTCATGACTACTAGAATCATCAATACATGTTTGTTGGTGGATATGTCTATTGTGGTGATTTCTACAATCCAAGGTCTCGTACCATAAAAATCCAACGTCCAGTGACACTTCACCAGTGATTCGTTCAACGTTCACATTAACATTGCATCGATGAGCATCGGTTTATTCAACTACTACTACACCCTACTTCCGACAGACGTAATAATCTTCTACATCAATAAGGGGTCACTAACTGATTGACTAGATAGAAACGTCAGCGCAAAGCTCTAACCACTAGACGGAGCGTGTTGAAATTTAGCATACAGATAGGTTATGTTACGTAGGCGTTCGTTAAGTCAGGATTTTTTAAATATCGTCTCAATAAGGAGGCACAAAAGGGGTTAAAATATGTGTGTAAGTTTGTCAGCTTTGATATTAGATACACTAACTCAACTAGATAGTATGGCGTTGTTAGTATTCTCTGGTTCATAAGTCGATCGCAATAATTGTCGAATAAGCCTCGATCGGCTCGCGAAGGGAGATTGTCCGCGCTCAGCCTCTCCACGCGATCGTATCTCGCGCGCGCCCTTTCCACGCCGCGACGCCTCTCAGAGGCCATTGATACGCCCGCAAGTGGGAGAAATACACTACGAGAGCTGTTTTGTATTCTGTTGCCATTAAAAAAACAATTGCTTGCGCAAAGATTCCGTCATCAGTAACTGAACCTCAGAAATGGGATAACGCGTGCATGTCATATGAATATGTATGATTTTAGAACGGAGAGCTTAACATCGCTAAAAGCGGTTTGTTTTAAATCACCTATACTTTGATTTCCATACAATACAGTTTATAATTGTACAACATAACAATAATAAATCCTTCATTTACAAGAATGTTTGTATATAATGAGATAGTGTATACAACTAAACAAATAGTGTGCAAAATCGAGAGCATAAACAAGAGATGTTAAAGTGACTGCAGTAAACGACCTATTTTTTTATTTGTAACCATGAATTATTATTATGCCTAGTTTATTTCGATTATAAAATGATGTGCATTCTATAATACCCAAATTTCGTTGGTTGGTTTAATATTTTATTTATTATTTTTTCCTATTTTTCCTACGTAATGTTTTGTCACACACAATGTATAAATATTACCAAAGATAAGGAATTGTTAAAACAAGGAAACAAACATGAATTAATAACCAACACTTTGTTTTTCGTTTTCTTTGCAGTCTAGACTATAACTAATTCTGAACTTAGAGTAGGGCTAGGTACTCATATATTATTTAACAAGAAACGTTATAATCTCTATTTCAGGGTCATCTAGTTATATAAAACGTTGGAGTTATGATACCATACTCCTGAGAGTTTCGGAGAATTACAGTTTTTGGCTCCTCTGACATCGATAGTAATCCCAAAATATCCGATCTGGGCTAAGCTGCCATTAGTGAAAAGCCAAATGAAATGTCAGTTTTGGTCTCCTCTGCCATTGATAAAAAATGCAATGAAATATCAGGTTAGGGCTAAGCTACCATTGGTAAAAAGCAAAGTGAAATGTCAATATTCCGATAACCTGCCGTCGCGTCGATGAAAATACCTATGAAATATTAGCTCTGGGCTAAGCTGCCACAGATAAAAATACCAATAAATGAACATCGAATTCCTTTCCTTCTGCCGTAATTGTCGAATAAGCTGCGATCATTTTCCGAAGGAAGATTGCCCGCGCTCAGCCTCTCAGCGTCGCGGGATGCCTCTCGAAGAGATCATATCGCTCGCTCGCTCTTTCTACGCCACTAAGCCTCTCGAGGGCTGTTGATATAGCTCAAGTGGAATAAATCTACACTTTACTTATTCGTGCTCTAATTTGTGCAACACAGTATCAGCTCGTAGATTATGAGCGAGAACTGAACGGTCTATTACTCCTTCCAACCAGCACATATTTACCTTCAAGACTAAAGTGAACAGGCGTATCTCATAAGTACGTATCTCGTAGTACGTCCCAAGGTAGACTTTATCATTACCAGCCATCAGCATAATATCAACCTAAATTTTACAACCTTTCAACTTTAGTATTCTTCTAAGCAAGCACACACCATGCTAGTCTTTATCAATGCTTTCTATTAGAAATAAATCAATTATACAATTGTCGTAAAGTTAAAGGTTATGCCCAAGAAATGTACACACGTGTATATCACATATACCTTGAATAAGTTCAAGGAGAGTATAAGTTTATTTGTTTTATAGTAGCTTTCCATTTCTAGAATTATATTTTGTGACGTAGTTTAGAAGGATTTCTAATAAAATAATAAATTTTAATATGAAGGTTGCAGAATTACAATTGTTGATTAACTAAGAACTCAAACGGCCTTGAGCATTATTTGGGTAAGTAGGTATGTCTCGTGGCGTAGCGAGGTTGCATCTAGAACCTGAGTGCAGCGAGGGTTTCAGGAGAAAAAAGACGACGACAAAATTATCTTATCTCTACGTTACTATACTCTTCTTTCAACTCCTTGCAATAACAATAATAAACAACGTTCTCTACCAGGCCACCTAGTTGCCTGGTAGAGAACGTTGTTTAAATAAAATAAATTAAATAAGGCCGGCTATTTTACCTCTTTTCTTTTCTGTGTGTTTCTATTCTGTTTTGTATTTCTTATTTTGTATGTACCTCTATGTAACGTTTCTGAAACAATTTTTGTATTCTTGATGTCGAGTTTAAGGAACCGATATTAGAAAGAACAACATTTTTATCATAACAGATATAGGTGTAATAGATATTAGTACATTACAATCTCACTAAGTGTATTATGTATGCAATAAGGCAGTGTTGAGCGAGTAGCACTATGGGCATCATAAGAAGGCTCAGTCATTCAGCGAGCAATGGAGAGAGCTATGCTAGTAGTATCTCTACGTAATCAAATCCGAAATGAAGTGATCCGCGAAAGTTGCGAAGTTGAAATGGCAATGGGCGGGGCACATAGCTCGGAGAACCGATGGACGTTGGGGTCCCAAGGTGCTGGAATGGCAACCCCGCACCGGTAAACGTAACGTTAGTTGACCCCCAACAAGGTGGACAAACGACATCAAACGAGTAGCTGGGAGCCGCTGGATACAAGCGGCCCAAGACCGTGGCCATTGGAACTCCCTACAAAAGGCTGATGTCCTGCAGTGGACGTCAATCGGTTGAAATGATGATGAAGAGCGAGTAGCGTGAAAAGTAAATCAGTCCCAATACAGAAGCTATAATGTAGCATTACAATAAGTAAGTTAATCAGTAATACCTACGTTTGGAAGTCCAAAATCACGTTTCAAAAGTCCTTCAATCACGAGTACTCCACCTAATCGGAGTGAACGTGAGGACTTTCACAGAGCAATGCTTGCGAAGGGCGCATAAATCGCCTTTAACGAACCGTCGATGTTAACACGTTCGGAGCAGACACGCCCTCCGGAGAGTGAATGCGAGTGAAACAAACCCGACACGTGTTCCGTACCACCATAGCTCGCTGCCCTGTATGAAATTATCAAAAATAAAAGTATAACTTTTCGGAGTTATGTGCGATTAAAAAAAAACAATTAAAATATCACTTGCTTCAACGATGAAGGAAAACATCGTGAGGAAACCTGCACGCCTGAGAGTTCTCCATAATGTTCTCAAAGGCGTGTGAAGTCTGCCAATCCGCACATGACCAGCGTGGTGGACTATGGCCAAAACCTTCTCATATTGAGAGGAGACCCGTGCTCTGTAGTCAGCCGGTAATGGGTTGATCATGATGATAATGATGATGATGGCAATTAGAATAATCTAAGAAAGTTGTTTTATCCCTTAGGAACGTAAGGGGCATCCCAAAGATCTGGACTCCCCTTTCGCCTTCCGTTTTCCTCATCTATAATATAAGCACCTTTCGAATTATGTACAGGACGTGAACAGTGGGCATCTACTGGTATAGGCTGCAACATCTTTTACCATTAGATTTGAATGCAACCTCCGTGGTGCAGCGCGTGCGCTGTTGCATTTTAAAAGTTCGAGGTCCTGGGTTCGATCCCGGCTCGAGTCTGGTCTGGTGGGAGGCTTCGGCCGTGTCTAGTTACCACTCTACCGACAAAGACGTGTCGCCAAGCGATTTAGCGTTCCGGCACGATGTCGTGTTGTAACCAATTAGGAGTATGGGTGTACCATACTCTAACAGGTTAGTCCGCTACCATCTTAGACCGCATCATCACTTACCATCAGGTGAGATGCCGTCAAGGGCTAACCTGTAGTGGATAAAAAAAAAATGTTTTCCCCATAATATAAGCATCTTTCGAATTGTGTATAGGACGAGAACTATGAACATCTACCGGTATAGGCAGCATCATTTACCATTAGGTTTGAGTGCAACCAACAATGAGTAAAAATGCTTTAAAACAAACAAAAATCAGCCAACTTGTCACCGAGCAAAGAAATAACGTTGAACATTATAAAAATCATACGGCACGCAGAATTTACGCGTTAGTGTACCTCGCAGGCTGGCCGGAGCGCTCTTCAAGATAAATCAAAAGAACGCTTCGAGAGAGCGCCACGAAAAGCCCGTGATGAGAGATTAGCCCTCACTTCCTACTCAGCCTTTAGTTCCTTTGTGGAAAACAACCGCTCACACTCCAGCCGACGCGTTAGACCGCCAATTCAGCTGATTATTTGATTTTGTGTTTATGGGGTTCCATGTTTTATTTCTTCTAAACACATCATAGGTAAAGGTATAAACTTTTTTATCTATATATATAAAAATCAATTGCTGTTGGTTAGTCTCGCTAAAACTCGAGAACGTCTGAACGGATTTAACTTTTCTTGATCTTGAAATGTTTGAGGAGGTCTAGGGAAGGTGTAAAAAGTGAGAAAAATTCGAATAATTGCCGGGAAAACCCTTAAAACAGCCTTTTTCTTTTCCCCATATAAACGTTTTCTTATTCATTAATGCATACTTCGATTTCGTTCATTATTTTTTTGTTAAAAAGGTGATACTTTACAGATTATCCTGTAATTATATCGAGGTCGTCGATTTAGATATCCATTGCTTCGTGATTGGAAGACAAACAAACACACTTTCACACATACTAACTCAACGCAGACGAAGTCGCGGGTGTCAGCTAGTTATTAAATGTTTTTTTTTTAACCAATTAACCCTTGACGGCAATTTTACCTTGTGGTAAGTGATAAGATGGTAACCTGTAAGGGATATGGTAAACCCATACTTCTAAACGACTAACTGTGCCGATTACCATTAGGTAATAATTAATAATTTATTAATATTATAAATTAAAAAGTGCGTCTATAGGTTTCTAATTTTAACTGAAACGTATGTTAACGTTGAAGGAATTAGTTCATTTCCTAAATCATGCATATCATAATAACTTTGTGTATTTTATAGTTTTATATACATATTATGACATATTAAAAAAAAACTAGGAAATAACGCCATCGGATTATGTAAATAATAACGTTTATAACGTTTCGGCTATAGGATGCCTGAATAACGAAGCGTTCATATATATAGCTTTATATATATCACTAAACAATTTACCGCTTATAAATTTAAAAAAAATTGTTTGTTATAAAATGTGTTGTTTTGAAAAAGAAATGAACCACAGAGTGAGCTAGATTATTACAAAAAAAAATATATGTAGGTACACATCATATAAAAATCAAGTTAAAATGACATAAATCAACTCACCCAGAATAAACGTGATTATTTTTTTTAGTGAAAACAAGTGAAACTTGCCTGATGAAACGCGTGTTCTGTTACTTACCTGAAAATGAAAATACAATTTTTAAATAAGTAAAAGTCATAAGTAGCATCTAATATGTTATATCTATAATAATATAATAGAACTGTAACAGGTCGAATTCTGTACATTAAATATATTTTGTAAATTTTATTTGGAGGATGCTTTATTATCGAAACTGAGCCCAAATATTTTTTTTTAATTTTTTGTCTGTCTGTCTGTATCCTGGCCGCGCTGAAATTACTGGATGGGTTTGATTGAAATTTGGTATAGGAGTATCTGATACTCCGGTTCAACATATCGGATAGTTTTTATCCCGGAATTCAGCACGGTTCCCTTGGGAGAAGGGATGAAAGTCAAAATGTGTATTTAGTAGTAATTCATTAAAGCGTACTCCGATTTCAATCTTTTTTTTATAAGTGATGAGTAAATAATGCATACGGCATATTTAGAGCTTAATCATCATCACCATCTCAGATCAACCTATTGCCGGTTCATTACAGAACACGGGTCTCCTCTCAATATGAGAGTTGCCATAGTCCACCAGGCTGGGCATGTGCGGTTTAAGAACATTATGGAAAACTTTCAGGGGTGCAAGTTTCTTCGGGATGTTTTCCTTTACTTAGAGGCGCGTGCCCGGGATCGAACGTCCGACCTCCAATTAGAAGGCGGACGTCCTAACCACTAGGGTATCAGAACTTAATAAGAGGCAGTTATATCGATGACACAGTAGGTAAGTCACTTAAATTTTATTCATTAATATTGACTAGATAGTTTTCCGCAGAGTTAAAACCACATTATACTTCAGTAAATGATACAATATTGAAGCCATGCGAAGCTCCGACCAAGAAATATTATAAATACGAAACTTTCCGAACACCAGCGGCAATGAATCAAAAACAAAACAATGTGATTATCCTTGCGTATTCTGCTATTGCCTTGGCGGCTCAAGTTACGAGATGAAGCGAGATTGTATTACATAAAAAAAAAAAATAACCGAATGATGCCCATTTCAACAAAACAATACAATTACCTAGTGCTCTGGCCAGCCCTCTTTCAGAGGAGGTCAGGGCTCTGTTGCGGCTGTACAAAAAATCCCTCCGAGAAGTGGCAATACATTAGCATTGTATTTAGTTCTATTGATTTTTGTTTTTTACTCTTGTTGAATTATGAATGTTATTCAGTAATTATAAACAGTGTTCCTTACGGAGCGACCTAATCCTATCCAGGATCAAGCTCCTTAAATAAAGATTAAAAAAAAAAAAAAATACAATTACCAAATTGTACCACCAGGGTTCTATGCGGCAACGACAACACGCACAACAGTTTTTGATTCACTCCTTGATTGAACATTGTCATGAAATTCCATACGAGTCACACTGCTGTCATTTGTCATCAGGGGTTGAACTCTATCTATCCTTGATAACTACAATTGTGATCATATGTTGGTAAAAATTACATAATTCAGTTGTTTTATTAATCTTCTTATATTTACTGTAATATTGTTATTAGTACCATTTTACTTGTTTTTGTCATGGAAGCCCTGACAGGGATTCATGTTCGTAATCATGCATAGTAAGATAAGATTGAAAGCAAATCTAAATAAAATGAAACAAAATCATCGTAATGAAGATACGTAATTTCATTTAAACCTGTGCTAAATCGAAATACCCTATACTATTATCTGATTATAATGATGCGATACGAACGGAATGACAGGTTATGTGGGTAGCATTTCTCACTTCGAAATCACTAAAAAGTGCGAATTACCTCTAAGTATATAAAGTGTGCAAAGGAAATACAACAGAAATCTATATATTTTATAAGCTATACGTGTCACTTTTTCACATCCATCCTAACATCGATAAAATAATTTAATGTATTCAAGATATCATCAGTATTTAGCGATTCCGATTCAATTTTAATGATCTCTTAACTGGCTCATTATAATTTATATACTATAAATTAGATAAACCTTAAAAGCATTCGTTATCTATCTAGATTAGGTCTAAAGAAAACGATTTTAAAAATATCTTGTCGCTATCAACCAAAACACGTCTGTTATCATTATTCTAATGATCGGTTGTTGAAGTTCTTGAAATTTCAAAATGTTCCGTAATAAATTGTAATCTATTGTGACGCTCAGTTTACTTTCCAACGATTTCGAATACCTTTGACTTTAATGATATTTTGTGATAACACGAGATAATCAAACGAGAGACACGCTTAAACCACATATCCTAGTGTCGATATTGAGTGCTTTGCCACATCGTCCTGCCGGCGGAATTACACGAAGCAATGTGTCATCTCACAATAAGTGCGTCATTTGCATAATGACCAACAACTCTTTCTCGAGCGATCTAAATCAGTTTGGGTACGGATCTCAAGGCAGGGTTTCTTCGCTCGGACATTTCCTCAGAACCTTACTTCTTCAGACTAAGAGGCTGAGATTATACGTTTAAGCATTGGCTTTAAAATGATAATGTAGCTATTTTAGAAAGTTTTTCTAAATTTCAGCCTTGGGAGAAAGCCTTATTCGGTTCGCCTTGGATGGTAAAGCACTTGAGCTGCTAAAACAACAATGATTCTGGTTTACATTCAACTGGTTTTTATTTTAATTATAAAATACAGAAAGTAACATTAAAGTATACTTTATTGCACACCAAGAAGTAATACTAACATACAAGCAATACCATACCATACAGTTGTATAATGGGATATATTAGTATATAAAAAAAAAACTTGAGAGATGTCAAGGGACACCCGGATGGAACGAAGTTCCTTTCGATTGATTAGTGAAGGAATTGTAATAAACTTTTTTGAGATAACAAAAGTCAATATTAACAATAATAACAAAATAAAATGAAAATATCTGGCTTGCTTTCTATAAGAGAGATAGAGACAGACAGAGAAACATGCGACGCTACATAGAAATGAAAATATCTGGCTTGCTTTCTATAAGAGAGAGAGACAGACAGAGAAACATGCGACGCCGCACAGCTTTATAGCAAAAAAGTGTCGTGACAACTTTTCGTAAGATTTTTTTCCATCTAGCCCCCTTTCACAACGCGCGATAAGGAACTTTGTTCCAAAATAAATGTTTAGTTAAAAATTTCAAGTTTTATTGATACGTGGCATTAAACTGTAAATAGCGTGGTAAATAGGTGGCGTGGTTTAGTGAAACTCTGATGATGATTCTCTTCGTTATTTTCTAGGCAGCGTTTTCCCGCTGTATCTCGTGACCTTGGGCCAGCCAAAGAGTTCGACAAGAGGCAAGCGCAGGAAATGAAGCGGCACCCGGTGGAGGCGCGCGATAAATCCGGCGACACAAAGACAGCCTTCTTGCCACTTTATTAACGGCTGACAAATTAACTGGCAAACTTTTGCCACTTTTGATTGATAGGTGGCATTTTTTTCGGTACCCCGAACGTGATTCAGCAGTTATTAGCAATTTGTTACAGAGCTAACACAAGAAAGTACGAAATGTGTTCCACATTTTTATACCCAAGCTGCAAAAGTAAATCATTGTTTCCAAATAGTTTCCAAAACCTTTTGTAGTTACAAAACGGTAACTAACAAAATACTCACAAAATTTTATAACCCCTTAAAAGTTGATCTAGCGTGATAGCTGACTGTTATTTTTATATTTTTATTGGTAACTCAAATTAATCATTTACTTGGACCAATTATTGCTGGATTTGAATTAATATATAAGGGGAAGTCTAAGAGTAGCGCCAGTGATAGAAAAGATGAGGAGTAACAGGCTAGCATGGTATGGTCATATAATGCGGAGGAAAGAAAGTTATGTCACCAAAAGAATGTTATATATGAACGTGGAAGGGCAAAAGAGTAGAGGAAGACCAAAGAAGAGATGGATGGATTGTGTAAAAGAGGATATGCGGGTAAAAGGTGTGGGTAGTGAGGTGATGGCTGATAGAAGTGAGTGGAAGAAGAAGACGTGTTGTGGCGACCCCACATAATGTGGGATAAGGGCAAGAAGAAGAAGAATTATTGCTGGATTTACAAATTTTTGTTTTTGTGTATCCTTCTTCAAGAGAAAGATGGACGATACGTTAGATAGATTTAGGCTGTACAAAATTAGTAAAACATTCAAAATTATATTATCATATTTTTTTTCTTTTTTATGAAACGTTAGCTTATACAAAATCCCCTTATGATTTAAAGGATTAAATAAACGATAAAAAACTTGGGTGTGAATTGCTCTAACTTCAAAGGTTATTTTTTACTAGTTATTGAACAAAAAAAAAAAACAGCGAAATGTGTTGTACGGTTCTTCTTAGACTTTGGAACATTCTTAGATTAAGTTTGAAGTTAACGTATGTAATTCTTACGATCACCACCTCACGTATGCAAATAAGTAAATCACATCATATGAAATCTTTATAGATGCCTGTACTAGGTTTCATCATCATCATGATCAACCCATTACCGGCTCACTACAGAGCACGGGTCTCCTCTCAATATGGAAAGGGTTTGGCCATAGTCCACCACGCTGGCCATGTGCGGATTGGCAGACTTCACACGCCTTTGAAAACATTATAGAGAATTCTCAGGCGTGCAGGTTTCCTCACGATGTTTTCCTTCACCGTTGAAGCAAGTGATATTTTAATTATTTAAAAACGCACATAACTTCGAGAAGTTAGAGGTGCGTGCGCCGGGATTTGAACCGCCGATTAGGAGGCTGACGCCCTAACCACTAGGCTATCACCGCTTGTACAAAATTAGTAAAACATCCAAAATTATATTATGAGTATATTTTTTTTTTTATGAAACGTTAGCTATACTATACTAATATATTAATAATATATTATATTATACTAAAATCCCCTTATGATGTAATTATTACGATCACCTCACGTATTCAATAAGTAAACCACATCATATGAAATCTTTATAGATGCCTGTACTAGGTTTCATTTTACCGGCTCACTACAGAGCACGGGTCTCCTCTCAATATGGAAAGGGTTTGGCCATAGTCCACCACGCTGGCCATGTGCGGATTGGCAGACTTCACACGCCTTTGAGAACATTATGGAGAATTCTCAGTCGTGCAGGTTTCCTCACGATGTTTTCCTTCACCGTTGAAGCAAGTGATATTTTAATTGTTTAAAAACGCACATTAGAGGTGCGTGCCCGGGTTCGAACCGCCGACGTCTGATTAGGAGGCTGATACGCTAGCCACTAGGCTATCACCGGTTAAGTACTTTACATAGGTTTACATGAATAAAAAAATATTTTTTGTTTAGACTTTAATTTGACATGTTATTGAGAACGCCTTTCGCAAAACATACATTCGATAGATTCCAAAGCAGTAGATATGCCTATTTAAAATAAACAGGAAGTGTTAATCAAAACATTCAGTATCAACACTCTCGCTCCAAGTAATCCGGGCAGAGACAAAGGCGCATCATTCAAACGAACTGAACAAATGAACGAGTGAGCGAACGAACGAATGAAATAGATGGGGGTAAACAATATCTTATTTTGCAATAATCCCGCGTAGGAAGCTCTGCTAATTTCCTGAAAGAGATCGGGTGAGCCGTTTACCGTTCGCCATTTTAAACTTTGCTTTAGTTACACTCTGTGGGGGTAAATAAAGTTGGAGGCGATCTTTTGTTTTTTTATTAGTCGATTATAATATTTTATCTATGCAATTTTTTGAGTGTTTATCAGAATATTTAAAATTGAAACTCATTTTTTGTACTATACAATATTCAAAAGCGATTCATACACGAATTTTTTTTTTCTGTATGAATCGATTATATTTCACTACAATCTCATTTGATTAAATGTAATGCATTTAAACATGGAATCAATCTTGAAGGGTATGACAGTTTGAGATAATTTTCCTATAGAAAAATAAAAAATTGTCAAAATAATATTTATACCCACACTTATAGATAAACATAATGAACATAATGAAATTGAACCTAGTAAAGTATTTACTACCTTTACTACCTTTACTACCTTTGGAACGGTTGTATTGGAACGAATTGGATTTCATTTCTTGAGGTCTCCTTGTTTTTGAGAATTCTTATCTTCATACATCAAACTAGATAGAAAGCATTTTCAATGACCACATGTCCATCGGTCCAGCCATTTCAGAGATTAGCCGGAACAAACAGACAGACAGACTAAAATCGTAAAAAAAAATATTTTGGTGTATGTACCGTATACATATTCATATGCATATAGTAAAAAACGGTTATATCAATATTACAAACAGACACTACAATTTTATTTATTTGTATAGATGTTACTGTAAAGATATTAATACCATTGACCCTTGTTGAAGTTGTACGCGGACGAAGACGTTACAGCAATTATAAATAAAGTAAAGTCCTCTTCCATACTTCGCAACAACGCTACAACAAAATTCAAAACAATCTCTATGCTCGAATAAGTTGAGACAACATTACTACTTATTGAATTCCCGATTGATTTCATGTTCCCGATTGTTTCGGGGGACTTATTTATCGTGTGCGGATGTACGCCATAGTTGGTTGGAAATTCAAGTATAAATAAGGTTCTTTATATATAATCTATAATGAACCTTACTCTCAAGTGTCTTGATATCATTTACGAGGGCATGCAAAATTATTACCTATAATATATGAAATAGTTGAAATATAACATATTATACTTATCACACGGAAACCTATATATGAAATTTCTGTAAATATATAATAATATATTTACAGAAATTTCATATATTTATATGTTTTAATACATTGTACTTATATAGAATGGATAAGATAAGAAATGAATATATAAGGGGAAGTCAAAAAGTAGCGCCAGTGACAGTAAAGATGAGGAGTAACAGGCTAGCATAGTATGGTCATATAATGCGTAGGGAAGAAAGTGATGTCACCAAAAAAATGTTATATGTGAACGTGGAAGGGCAAATAGTAGACGAAGACCAAAGAAGAGATGGATGGATTGTGTAAAAGAGGATATATAAAAGGTGTGGGTAGTGAGGTGACGGCTGATAGAAGTGAGTGGAAGAAGAAGACGTGTTGTGCCGACCCCACATAATGGGCTAAGGATAAGAAAAACAAAAGAAAAAGATATTGTACTAATATATGTACCAACTTTAATTGTTTGATTGAAAAAGCTGTTAAATTTTATATGTTATGCTGCATTAGTGTCTGTTTTATGGATATTAAGCGTATTTATTCTGTATTCATTAATTTGCTTCAATCAGTTGTAAATTCATTTGAAAAAAATGCACATGAACTCCTATAACATCCGTTTCAGTGGTGATTTTAAAGGTATACATCACTCCACAGATAAACACTCCTAAATAAAAATATCCGCCAAGCGCGTGACACGGTGACAGACGTAATAGGAAATTGCGGCCGGGACCGTGTCACGCCGCGCCGTCCGCGTCACGTCGCGAACGATATTGAATATATTTCGATGCTGATTGCCTTTTATGACTGCCATTTTGATTTCGATATACTTTTTGGTATTCTTACCGAACTGTATAAGCTGTGTCAGAGCTTGTTTCTGTACTCTATATTATTCTGTCATGTATCTACTATAAAATTTCATTGATTTTTGGCTCTTCAAGACAATCGTTTACAGAGAAACGCCATATCTGTTTCATCACACGATCACAACCAACCCCTTTTCACTACGGAGCACGGGTCTCCTCTCACTTTGAGTAGGGTTTGGCCATAGTATACCACGCTGGCCATGTGCGGATTAGCAGACTTCACACGCTTTTGAGAACATTATGCAGAACTCTCAGGCATGCAGGTTTCCTCACGATGTTTTCCTTCACCGTGATATTTTAATTGCTCAAAAACGCACATAACTCCGAAAAGTAATAGGTGCGTGCCCGGGTTCGAATCCCCGACCACGAGGCTATCACAGCTTCATCTCTATTTAGTCTTGGGTAAAAATGTATGCATATTATACACATATATAAATAATAAAATGTTTGCCAAGCGCGTGACACGGTGACAGACGTAGTAGGAAATTGCGGCCGGGCCCGTGTCACGCCGCGCCGTCCGCGTCACGTCGCGAACGATATTGAATATATTTGAACACTGAATGACTTTTTATGACTTATGTATTTATATAGCGTGCAAATAATAAAGTTTTCAAAGATATTTTTAAGGAATTTCTTCACTAATAAACTAATATTTTAACCAGTAAGTAAGTTAGCTAGATGAATTATTATCACTATATGCTACCTACGGACGTGAGCGTCCGTATGCAAAAGAAATACATATAAAATTATAATTAATACTATTATTTGCCCGTACTGTCCCAATGTTGGGTAAAGGCCTCACTTTCTCCCTTCCATTTGTCTCTGTCTAGGGATGTTTGGGGCCACGCCGACATACAGTTCATCATCGAGTTCGTCACGCCAACGACGTCTCGGTCTGCCTCGACGTCTTTTTGTTTTTTAGGCACCTGTTACCTTTTTAGGCACTTTTTATTACACGAAGTCAACAATCTTAACTATTATAATTCAAAGTCAAAATTCAAATTCAAAATAATCTTTATTAAAATCGTCGTTAAAAAGGCACTTTTGACGCGTCAATAATTTACATAGTAGTTATTTCATGGTGATAACTATATTCGTAAACTTAAAACTAAAGCTATGTGGGTTCCAAACGCGCTCCGGTCTAAGAAGAAGCCCACAACAAACTTAGCCGGGGGTTTTTTTTTCGTTAGCACCATCTCACATAATAAATAATAAACTATAGTACCTATGGAGATAGAGCAATTCACACCCAAGCTTTTTTATCGTTTATATAATCCTTAATATCGTAATATGAATTTTCTACAAGCTTTCGTTTTATAACAACTTTGAACTTATTGATAGACATCTCCAAGATATCAATAGGTAATTTATTATAAAATAAAATACAATTTCCTTTGAATTAATAGAAATGTTAAAGCTGCGCCGTTCGTCAGTGGTATTTTTGCGTGAAACGAGCTATACTCGTACGCATCTAGCGTACCGTGATGAAAGTTTTCAACCTCCTTGAACTTTATAGGCAATTTCGACACAAGATTTATTGGATTATTCATTGTTAGTATTTAAAACAATTATTATCTGTACGTACGTACGTGTAGGAAGACGGCTATCGGCGCATCGCTGATTCACGATGCGTTTGACTCATCGAGGGCTTTGTGTATAAAAACTCATTATGCAAGCTCCAATAATAATAATATTGTGTGCAATCAATATGCAATGGGTGGAGATATCTATTAAAAGATTGTCGTAACTTCATAATGTGCTTACGATATAGCTAAAGGTATAAATATAAGTAGGTATACTTAATAATAAAAAAAACTTGAGAGGTGTCAAGGGATACCCGGATGGAACGAAGTTCCTTTCGATTAATTAGTGAAGGAATTGTAATAAAATTTTATTTAATTTAAGTTATAATAATATTTTTTTTATTATTAACAAATATAATGTTATATAAACTGATATTGTAATATTAAAATATGATTTGTTTTGAATTTATTAAAATTATGACGCTTACACTTGCTAAACACACAAAATGTGGAGATTAATTAATTAATGCGTATGACTTGGTTAGCACAATAATAAAGAGAGGTTATAGTGCGTACTTGCTAAAACCTGTATACACTAAACAAAAATAATCGTCGCGACACCACACTGTTCAATGCGAAATAGAAATGAAAATATCTGGCTTGCTTTCTATAAGAGAGAGAGAGACAAACAGAGAAACATGCGACGCCGCACAGCTTACAATAACAAGAAGTGTCGTGACAACTTTTCGTAAGAATTTTTTCCATCTAGCCCCCTTTCACAACGCGCGATAAGGAACTTCGTTCCAATAGAATTAAGAATAGAATACTTTTTTTTTATTCCACTACAAGTTAGCCCTTGACGGCAATCTCGTCTGATGGTAAGTGATGATGCAGTCTAAGATGGTAGCGTGCTAACCTGATAGGGGTTTAATTGGTTTCTACGCGACATCGTCCCGGAACGCTAAATTGCTTGGTGACACATCTTTGTCGGTAGGGTGTTAACTAGCCACGGCCAAAGCCTCCCACTAGACCAAATATGCCTTGTTGTTAGGGCGTTCGACTCCTAATTAGAGATCGGGGGTTCGAGTTCGGGCAGCTCGAACATTTCGGAGTTATGCGCGTTTTTAGGCATTTAAAATATCACTTGCTTCAAAGGTGAAAGAAAACGTCGTAAGGAAACCTAAGAGTTCTCCACAATGTTCTCAAAGGCGTGTGATCTGGGTTGATCTGGGTTGATCATGATGATGGTGATACTTAATAATAAACTATGACAACAGAATTTCCGGAACAGTCAACAAGTATAAACTGCCTCAAATTACTAATTGTGTGTGTGTTCGACTACGCAAAACGAGATCCACGGTTCGATTCCCGGGTACGACAAGATTTTAGTAAGCAGTACCTACCTAGCTACTACTAGAAATTGGCGTTCCGGTAATAATCGCAAACATGTGCGAATAACCGGTAAAACCCACCAACCCATATTGAAGCGTGGTGGGTCTATGCTCCTAATCCCTCTCTCCTATACAAGATAAGAGAAGATCCGTGCCCAGCAGTGGGACAATAATATGCTAAGGATAATGTTGGAGAGATGAGGATAGTTATTTTTAGGTACCAGGGTGCCATAGCTGGTAAGAGATAAAAATGTGTTGTAATAAACTACGCATGGTAAACGATTTAGAATATGTACATCATATGAGGAAAACACGTCATAAATGTCCACCGAATCTGTGCAGTTATTCCTTGTATCAGGGTATCTATCGCCCTCCATAACCGGGGCCCGCCATAAGTCTTGCATACATAAGATTTTAATATAGCGATAAGGCGCGGACGATCTGAGACGTATGCGGCATCACGGCCGCGCCAATATCCGATCTTAAATTGAAATATCTGACCTCATCCCTCCGGCGACCCCGCCTCAGATCTCACTATCCGCATTACAATAGATGTACCAACTATACGTCGTCTTAAGTACGTCAACATCATTACATACAACAGAAGTATTCCTACAAATACTTTTTTTTTCTCTCATTTTATGGCTTTACACAGATACGCCAATGTCAAGTTTATAGCCATAGAGAATTGAAGTTAGGGAAAAATGGCGGGGAAACTTCGCACGGCGAATGCGGCTCCCTCGAACCTTGCATTTTAAAGTTGGAGGTTTCGATTCCCGGCTCGAGTCTGGTCTGGTGGGAGTATTCGGCCGTGGTTAGTTACCACCCTACCGATAAAGACGTGTCACCAAGCGATTTAGCGTTCCGGCACGATGTCGTATAGAAACCATGTATGGGTTTACCAGACAGGTACAACAACAGGTTTACCCGCTTCCATCTTAGACCGTAAAGATGCCGTGAAGGGCTAACTTTTGGTGTATGAAAAAATATATATACGATGTTTTATCTCAATAAAATGTTTTATAATCCTTATTTTACAGACATCAAGGCAATATGTTATATAAAACTGTAATATTAAAATAAAACTGTAGTTTGCTAAAGCATCAAACTGTAAGCCGCGAGTAAGTCCACTTGACAGTTAGAAATAAAAAAAAAACACCCTAACGACGTATGGGGCTTAATACTGCATATGCATTAAGAAAGAACTACTCTAATAAGGCAAGGGAGCCTTTTTCGAAAGTGATTGATAAAATCGATCCGAAGACAGAAAAGGTATCAACGAGCAAACTTGATACCGGCTGCAAATAGGGCAGCTTTATATTTGCGACATGTCTCACGATAAAAAAGTAAATATATACGTAAATTTAAATGATATAACAGTTATCGTGGTATGATACAGAGAAAGCCTTGAGTCCAGCGCTGGCCTGTTAAAGATATATGTGATAAAGAATCAATTAAAAAAAAGTAATCTTCTAACTCCTTTCGACGGTGCAGTGCGTGCGCTGTCGCATTACAAAGTTGGAGGTCCTGGGTTCGATTCCCGGCTCGAGTCTGGTCTGTTGGGAGGCTACGGCCGTGACTAGTTACCACCCTACCGGCAAAGACGTGTCGCCAAGCGATTTAGCGTTCCAGCACGATGTCGCGTAGAAACCAATTAGGTGCGTGGGATTACCATTCTCCTAACAGATTGGCCCGCTACCATCCTAGACAGCATCATCACTTACCACCAGGTGAGATAGCCGTCAAGGGCTAATTTGTAGTTAGTTTATAAAAATAAAAAAAGTGCGAACGTAAGAGTTTTTTCAATTGTCAGTTGAAATAAATATCATTGGTGCGTTTAAGTTTCAAGTATTTTTGTGCAGATTATACCAGGATTACAGAGGAAGGTAGAAGGTAGTTTTCTGTTAACAATTTCTCACTACCGGCTCGTAATTTGATCTAAATTTGAGGACGTTGAAGAGGAAAACAATCCGTTATTAGTCTAGCGGCATGTTAGCTAAATTATAGTTTTACAGCTTGAATTGTTTCTGAATAAACCTACAGTGAAATGCAAATAGACAAAAAAACATTACAATATATATAGGTAACTAGAGGCATGCACTATGGCGAGAGGCAAAAAGTTTCAAAACAAAAAGTCTTCATAACTGGATCTAACTGAATTCAGCAAGCCATAGTCTGTAGAACGTCTAGCCGCCGTTCCATGGCTTTCTGCGTAAACGCACTGTATAGGTACACCGACAAATTCAAACGTAACAATCAATACTGAACTCTAAACCTTTACAGCAAGATGAAAATTACAATGTACATTTTTTCGGAGAATGTATATGGAAATTTTATTCTAATAAGCCTTCATATCGAATGCACTTTAGGATGTGACACACCGAAATTTGAACTCTATATAGGTAAGTTTAGAATTCATTTCGGTATGGTGTGTGATTAAGTGTTGCAGAAATGTATTGCAAAAGGTCTCCACTCGTGATATGACTAGGTAATTGATTGATCGCATCGATTTCAGATCTCTAACGGAACGGTATACGTGTCGTCCTCTTTAAGTTAAAAATGCCGATATTTGAATGTTGGTGCACGTTTTCGTCTTCCTTTCGTATTTTACTTTGAAAGTCATATTATCAAAACAAAATTTAACTTACTGACTGATTGACTTATCTGTCAGCGCTCAGTTCAAACCGCTGGATAGATAGAGCTAAAATTAGACATTGGGAAGTTTTCACCAACGTATATTATTAATTACGTTTATTATATTTTATTTAAAAAAAAAACATCCTCTACGTAAAAAAGGGGTTTAAATTTTGTAAGAAAGTCTCTCAAATCTTTTTTTTAGTGTTTGATTTCAAAAAGAAAATTATAATACAGATATATCCAGCACGTTTAGTGATGAAGTCAAAATGACAAAAATGTGCATGGAAAAATAATCATTTTGGAATATTGCTTTGTAAATTTAATAAATATCATAGTGACATTGTGTTAGGTACATAGACACAAATTATAACTGGTTCAAGATAAGATTGTAAGATTTTTAGTTTTAGGTTAATCTAATTTTTTTTAAGTTATATATATGTAGTCTTGAAATTTATAGACAGCCAATAAAGATTACTTGTTCAATGTAACGTTAATTGGTAAAATCAGTCATAAAGTTAGCTTTACGTTCCCGTATGCAAACAATTTACTTGATAAGTGACCAACAAAAATTTTTAACAGATTTTTTTTTATTTTCATTGTATGATTTAGTTCACAAAAGAGAAGCCGCGAGCAAAATTATATTACAAATGATTTCCAAAACTACCAACGTACTGGGGTACAAAACAACAAAACAAGAGAACTGTTATTACAACAGCCAGCCAGTGGTACGTTATCAGCCATTATCGCACGTTATCGCGCGTTATCACTTATCGCGCAGTCATTAGTAGTGCGCTGGCGTGAAATGACGATCGCAGGAGCGTTAGAAAATACTTTTGTATCGAACGTATATCTATTTGTTATATGTGTACCAGCTGAAGAGCAAAGATCGTTTTTGATGGTGCTCAGTTAAAATACCAAGCGAGCGAAAGATTCCGTGTTTGCATCACGAGATTAGATGAAGCTATGAGGAGTGTGGAATTAAGAAGGGTATTTATAGATTATGTTAATAAATTGACACAAATGTGCCGATTTTGCTTTGGCTAACTTTGACTAAAAAGTTCGCCAAACAATGTTCAAGCGACACTTAAGGACTATTTAAGTCATTAGGAGGCTGACGCCTTAACCACTAGGCTATCACCGCTTAATATTTATATATGTATATATATTGTATTGATACAATACGATGTTATTACACAAACGTTTTATGTTCGTTTGTGTAATCTAAAGAAGATGTTACTTTGAAATGCACTAACGCTAAGATAAGGTTGGGTACAACTAAATCATACGCTGCAAGTTTATTTGTTCTTAGTTATTCGCGCATTCGGCAAGATATTTTAATTGGCAGACAATAAATGTGAGTATGTCCGTCTGTAGCCCGTATCGATTGCATGGAAATAGGGAAGCCTCATGTCGATATTTTTTACTCGACTACTAAATTTGTTTGATTGTATTTTCCAAAAAATAAAACAAATGAGTATGAGAATTGATTTGAATTAGTTCGGTGTATCATATTCTCGGCAAGTTTATAGTGATATAAAACGGCAATAATATAATGGAAACAAAAAAAAATATTCGCCCCAAATTATTTTCTCCCATTTCACACACCGTTGTTATTTCCCCATTAATAAATTTTTGTCAACAAAGCTCATTTAGGAAATTTATTCCTTTGATTCTCACGACTAATACAAAAAAAAAATGTTTTTGAAAAAATATAACCGAACAGCAATAAAAACTAAATTCCTGTTTCACCCGTATTATTAAGAATATGCTTGGTAAAACCCCTTTGTGCACTCAAGGAATGTTTCGTTTGAAAATTAAATTTCTGGGCCTTTGTTATTTTCATATTTTTAGCCCGCTATAATTTTAGACAGGTGATATTTCAATTCAAAACTACTTAAAGCGGTGGTAAAAAATACTAGAAGTTATTGATTTTGTTATTTTTGCAACTACCAGGGCGACATAAGCTATTAGTTTCTTCTATAAATCATAGTGAATTTAAAATTTAAGCCTTTTGATCAGTCAATTGACCGGCGGTGCATTTTGTATGAGTCACTTAGTCACGGTCCTGGTATAAAAGAATTATTTAAGATAAGCTATAATGCGGAACGCTATAGAAGCCAACACACCGTATTCATTGAAATGCGAAGCCGTTACGAGTCAGCTAGTAGGATCATAACAAAATTAAAACATGTAGGTATGTATTCCAAAAAACTACAAATTCTTCAGAAATACTTACGCCATTGCTCTCTGAATAGTTGTAGGGAGGTGCATAATAAATCGATATTCAAATTGGAAGAGCGATTAACGGGATATCGATGGCTATAAAAGGCAGCCCTGGTGAGTTGGCGTGCGCGCGCGCAGATCGGTCCGCCGATTGCCCCCGCGCAGGTGCGACAGAACCCACCTTCGTGACAATATAATTGTCCCGCATTCATTCCCGAGTCCCTTAATTTATACCTAATAGTAAGATAATCGCATACTTTTTCGCACGTCTCATTTACATTTTGAGCTCTTATCTCTCCCCAGTGGGATACAATAATGATATTCGCGATCGGGACTGACGATAGTTTTGCTGTAGTGACGTACGTTTAAAGAACTTTTATTAACGCAGATTTTCATTTGTGTGCAAATAACATTTTTAAAAACCATTTTCTATTATAAACTTAATTATAATTTTAAGAAAGCACCCCACGTCACTCTCCCGTTCGTTTAATTCAAGCAAACATGTCTTAGACCGTTGTTTTTGCTGTATTTGGTTGCTGTACGTGAAAAAATTAAATTAATATTTTATCTGAAGTATTTTAAAATAGTTTTGTATGTGTGTTTGTGTTTTTCCTAATTAAATAGTTTTGTAAATGATTTAGTATACCACCGAATGAGTCTAAAAGTCAAATTTGTATGAACGTTGAAGTTTACATCTATTAAGAGTTACTTGTTCTCGTTCATTTACATTAACAGATGTTGTTACGAGCCCTCGTTCATTTATTAATCAGCATGTTTACTAACGTTTTATCAAGAATAATAATTAGATAACACAATATTTAACATTGGGTATTTAACATGTGCCAGTAAATTCTCAGTACCAGCCTGGAGTTATAAAATAGCCGTCGACTATCAAATGGATCAAACGTCGGCCTCAGTGATCGCGTTGAAGCTGTGTAAAGAATTAAATCTGTATGTAAGTAATAAGTAAGAGCACGTATTTAAGAGAATGGTTTGATAAAACGTGTGACATTAATCGACAAAGCCCGTGAACTGTGAAGTAAGGTGTCTGAATGAAAGTAATACGCTTATAGACTAAGGTTTGCGTAATCATAAAAAATATTAATATTTTTGATAGAGGGGACGCCCAGGGACTAATAAACTAAATTCCCGTTTCACACCATGTATTATTAAGAATATGCTTGGTAGACCACCTTTGTGCACTCAAGGAATGTTTCGTTTGAAAATTAAATTTCTTTGCCTTTCATATTTTCAGCTTTTTTTAATTCATATTGTTAGCCCGCTATAATTTTAAATAGGTGATATTACAATAAAGAACTACTTAAAGGGATGGTAAAAGATACTAGAAGTTCTTAATTTTGTTATTTTACTACCAGGGCGACGTAAGCTGACGATAACATGCTGAAGATTTACAATTGTTTATTACAAAACTTTTCACGCTTGTGAAGTCAACATCTCCTGACGATTATCCGGTGTCGGGTCGAAACGTGCGTAGAGGTTCTAGTGGAAGATTTTGTGTGGTGTTATATTATACAAATCTCCTGGTTGTCGGTGGAATATAGCAAATTATATTTGCTGTTTATTGTTTATCATGGACTTCCGCAAAGTAACGCTTGCTATTAATTATTACAAAACTGTTAAAGTAAAATATCGATATAGTCAACGCACATCCCTAGAGCACAAGTCAAGCGTGCAGTATCGAAGTGTTGAGAGGCAGAGATTCCCTTAACGTTTGTATTTGTAAGCGTGAGGCGCTAGCTCTTGTTACACCACGGCTTTAATTGGCGGATGAGAAATGGCGGACTTGTAATCTTTTCTCATATTCTAAGAGGTAACATATTGCCCGCGATTGTATTATAAAACGCATTGTTTCCTATTATTTTCTATCTAATACACACTAACTACACAGGCGCAGAATTAGAAAATTAATAAACTAAATTTAGAACTTCTCAAAATATTATCGTAACATCGCAATTGTTAAGCAGTGTTTTGTCACAGCTGTACTGGCGGAACCTTTCAAATGTCAGAGCGTGACAAAAAACTGCATAACATTTCTGACGTTTTACCACTTTCATTAGAAATACCGTTCATTTTATTGTATTTTTATTGTATTTATAAGGGACATGCACAAAATATTTGTAATAAGATTTGAATTAAAATAAATAACACCAGCGCAAGACCTACATCATTGTCCATAGAAAAATATAATAAACAAATAGGGTCATACAAAATAAAATAAAAAGATAGATTATGCATGTATATAAATATAATGTAATGTATATAAGTTAACTACTAAGAAATATGACGAATTATTTCATTTATTAAAATAACAGCTTGCTACATGCTACACTAGAACAATTCATTTATTTCACAACTCCAACAGTTTTCCATACGATTAACGGACGAATATTTTTTAAAACAAGAAATTTAATAACAATTTACTGACTCACCTGTTCTTAGCAAAACTTTGCACATATATTTATTCTTGCAGTATCTAATATCGAGGACATTTTTTTCTATTAAGTTTATATTACACGCGGGCGAAGCTGCGGGCATATCTAGTAAAAAATTTGGCAACCAGTACTTAAATATATGTATGAAGTGTAAATATATTATATAGGCTAGCGCTTGGATGCAAGCACACTTGATGGTAAGTGACGATGCAGCCGCTTAAGTGATCGCTCGCCTACGAGATGCTGTACTCTGAATTTCATGTTTTTTTAAATAATTCTTTCTTTTTTTTTTTTTAAGATTTTTACTAACGGTAAAAAGTTGTCTTAAGTGACTTGACTAAGGAATAGTTTTTATGCCTTTTTAATGAATAGTCATGACGGTTGAACTGCGCAGCGCTAGATCATAACAGATAAAAATAATCTAAAAATTAAAGATAAGATAAGTTAATATTCCCTCTAAATATCGGACTTTATTCTGCAATTTAGATTTAAATTTAAATTTAAATAGATTAGGTATGAGTGTTTATTAATGCTAATAGTTTTATTATGCATCAAATATGCAAAATAATATATTATATGGTATCCACCTATTTCGTTTGTAAATACATTTTTGGCCATTTCCTAGTGCGAGGAAGCCGAATGAATCAGAAAATGATTATTTACAAGAATACGCCTATCTAAGGAACCTATGAAGCGTATACATATTTTTGCGGTAAAATTTCTAAGGTGAATGACGAATTGGAGGTAAATATTTCATGCTCAGACACGTTTTGTAATATAGATCATCATCATCATCATGATCATCATGATCGGTTGGTCACGGAAAACGGATCATTTATGCCGTCATGCCATCACTCACATTTTTTTTTTTTTTTTCGTTTTATGACTTTGCACAGGAACTTAGGGAAAAATGGCGGGAAACTTCGCACTCTGCGGACGCGGCTCCCTCAAACCTTTCCCAAATCAATACCTGTTAACCATTCAGAAAACTAGCCACTACACAAACGACACCAAAACTGTCCACGACACAACCAACACCAGTCCTTTTATAAATTAGCAAACAAACATTAATTCAAGAAAAGCGTGAAAAAACCGCGCCCGCCATATACGAAGTCTCCCGCCTTTCTCCTCACCCTCACATTTCTATTATTTAACTGCATATTTTCTTTATTGCTTTTTGTTAATTATCTATTCTAATGTTGTTATGAATGCGTCACGTCCGTTCCGTGAGGCTTTCATAATTAAGTTGGAAGGGTCGCTCGATCAAATAGTACCTGTTGCGGGAGTTGATGTTGGATAGTAGAATTATAATGATTTACTTGAACTGTGGGTGTCGTCACGAGGATGTTGCTGCTTAAGGAACGTGCACACGATATTGTTCATCTTAATATCACAATCATTCGCACTCTATCACACTCGTAACCTAAACAGTATACTGTAATATGTGATCAGATTATGAAACTTTTTCGATATAAAAATACATTTTTCTAACATTCGCAGACTCCGCGAAGAAATATTTTTAGAGATAAATAATTGTTCTTGTCTGTCTTGTCTATTTGTAATGATATTTTTAAACTGTTACTAAATTTACAAGCTTGGGTATGAAAATAATGATATTTCTCTAATAAGATTAAATTAGAAGAAAAGATTAAGTAGGCTTCCTCTTAGACCAGACTTCATAGACATAATTTCAAGTTTATGAATGTAGTTATGAACATCAACTCACTACTATGTAATTACTTAATGCATCAAAAGTGCCTTTCAAGGATTATTTAAATGAAAAAATAAAACAAACGGAGCTTGCTTTGCCATTGTCTGCGAAAAGCAGGTAAACTTGTGAATATAATTTTTAATTTATAATTGCTTAAATCATTAGACACCACAAAAATATTCTAACATAAGTGCTTTGCTACGATACCTCAGCATCAAAAAAAGCTGCGATAGCCTAGTGGTCCGCCTCCTAATTAGAGGTCGGGGGTTCGATCCCGGCCCTCTAACTTTACGGAGTTATGTGCGTTTTTAAGCGATTAAAATATCACTCACTTCAACGGTGATGGAAAATGCCGTGAGGAAACCTGCATGCCTGAGTTCTCCGTAAGTTCTCCAAGGCGTGTATTTATAATATAAGTGTATGGAGTGTGGACCAGTCCTAATATAGATCAGGCGTTAACAAGCGAGCGGGTTGCAGACAAGCGCGTTGTCGCGATTCCATCTCCGCCAATTTGTACCGGTGTCCGCGCGATTTATTGGCCACGCGCGCGACATGAATAGGTGGCCTTACCTTACCGGTCTGTTGAGCTAGGAAACATTCTTAAAGTGGGCGCCTGTACCCTCCCGTGGGCGCCCACACCCGCTGCAGTAGGTATTATATAGGGGGAGGTCCCGAGTTGTAGTCCCGGTACGTCTGGTCTTGCAGCTTTAGCGGTTTTTTTTTTTATTATCGACTAAAGTTAGCCCTTGACGACAATCTCGCCTGGTGAAGGTGATGATGCAGTCTAAGATGATAGCGGGCTAACCTGTTATAGATTTCTAAGCGACATCGTGCCGGAACGTTAATTCGCTTAACTTACCATACCCCTCCCTAACAGGTTAGCCCGCAACCATCTTAGACTGCATCATCACTTACCTTCAGATGAGATTGCCGTCAAGGGCTATCTTGTAGTGTATAAAAAAGTAGGTACTGTTTGTTTATTTGTATATGACGAACATTTCACAGTTAGCAAGAGTATCAAAGGCATTTTTTTATGAATGCTAATAAGATTATGGCCTGTATTTTTGGGTTTTAAATTATTTATTTATTGAGGTTCACAAACAACGACACGGTATGTGCTTATTTAAGGGTTTTACATAAAATAATTATAGTAAACCACATTTGACATACTTAACTACATGTACATGACAACAAACAAATAAAAGGTTGTATTGGTTAGGGAAGGTAACTTTTTTATGAAAACTAAAACAAGTTATTTGACATTATAATCATTTCTCTAAATTGAGTATTATCAATACCTTTACTAGATGACGTCCTTTTACCTTCTTTCCAAATCACCTTGTATATATTGCACCATATATATATGTATTTTTTTGACTTACATCGGCATCTATCCAATATGAAATATATCTATATATATGATATCTGGGCAGTATCCAAAATGTGTTTAATTTACTATACTATTTATATGTGTTATCTGATAGAAGCCATTGAGATCTCTATCGGTACTTCTATTTACATTAATAAACGATAAATTGTGATTATATCTAGACTCGAATGAGATTGGCAGCTTGATTCGTTTTATATGAATAATATGAAAAAAAATAACGTTTGACACCTTCGATGCTATTTAAACAGCTAATCACATGAGGAGTAAAAACAAATTAAATTAAACGTAATAAAATTCATGCGACTTGTTTCTTTTAATTCTTTATTTTATTTGTTTCTTTAAACCATCATTATTAGTCAACGTCATCCCAAACCCAATAATATCAAGGGTCGCCGACTTCTCGTCTTATTATATCACGAGTTATAGAGTTTGCAGTCTTCACTCAAATCAAATCAAATAGCTTAATTCATATGAACCTATTACAGACATCTATGAATCGTTCATATCACTTTTTCCATTATTTTTATTCGTGTGGCGATTACTACACTCGCCAATTTAAAACTTACGACGACCTCCGTGGCGCAGCGCGTGCGCTGTTGCATTTTAAAGTTGGAGGTCCCGGGTTCGATTCCCGGCTCGAGTCTGGTCTGGTCGGAGGCTTCGGCCGTGGGTAGTTACCACCCTACCGACAAAGACGTGTCGCCAAGCGATTTAGCGTTCCGGCACGATGTCGTGCCGAAACCAATTAGGAGTATGGGTTTACCATACCCCTAACAGGTTAGCCCGCTACCATCTTAGACAGCATCATCACTTGCCATCAGGTGAGATGCAGTCAAGGGCTAGCTTGTGGTGAATAATAAAAAAAAAAAAAATTAAAACTAAAGCTATAAGGATTCCAATCGCGCCCAGGTCTTAGAAACCCACAACAAACTTAACCGGGTTTTTTTTTGTTATAAACAATAAATTATAATTAGCTATTGGGTTAGAGCAATTCACACCTAAGCTTTTTTATTGGTTTATATAATCTTTAATTTCGTCATAGGACTTTTCGATAAGCTGCCATCTTCTGTGTTCCCTAATGTTTATAATATGGGGATCTTCAAAGGGCGGATAAACAAATTACTCAAAAGCCAGCAACGCATTGGCGGGTTCCTCAGATGCTGCAAATGTTCATGGGCGGCGGTAATCACTTACCATCAGTTGACCCGCCTGCTCGTTTGCTCGCTATATATAAAAAAAAAGCTCTCGGTTTATAAACTGAACTTTTGATAGACTTTTCCCAGATATCAATAGGTAATTTATTACAAATTTCTGTTTTGTAATAAATTTCTGTTTTGTATTAATTAAATACTGTATTGTTATAAGTTTATTGTTGTAAAAAAACTCCTCTGTAAAATGGGGCCACATTTTACTCAGCAATGAGTTAGAGTGACCTTAAAGCTAAATTACACATAACAGATAATTAAGATGTATATCTATATAAAGATACAATTTGAAAACTTTCCGATGTTATCTATTAGAAATATGGTTAACGCCGTCCAATAATACTCTTTTAATGTCCACCTGAAGTTGTGATAGCCTAGTGGTTAGGGCGTCAGCCTCCTAATCAGAGGTCGGCAGTTCGAATCCGGGCACCTCTAACTTTTCGGAGTTATGAGCGTTTAAAAAAAAATATATCACTTGCTTCTACGGTGAAGGAAAAACATCGTGAGGAAACCTGCACGCCTGAGAGTTCTCCATAATGTTCTCAAAAGTCGTGTGAAGCGCCAAACCCTTCTCATATTGAGAGGAGACCCGTGCTCTGTAGTAATCCGGAAATGGGTTGATCATGATGATGATGATGATGATGAATGTCCACCTTATATAAATTATATTAATATTATATTACTTATCTACGCTTAGATGTTGGTCTGAGTGCAAATGTGTTACCCGCTCTAGACTGATGATATGTAACGCAGGTCAATCAATCAAACAGCCTATAGACGCCCACTGCTGGACATAGGCCTTTCCGAGAGCGCGCCACCACACACGGTCCTCCGCCTTCCTCATCCACCCGCCACCAGCGATCCTTTTCAGGTCGTCGGTCCAGCGAGCAGGAGGTCGTCTTACGCTGCGCTTACCGGTACGCGGTCTCCACTCCAGAACACGTCTGCCCCAACGGCAGATATGCCCACTGCCACTTCAGCTTGTTAATCCACAGGTAACGCAGGTAATTACCCAATACTATTTTTACTCGCACGCAATAATAACAGAGCATTTATTAGCAAAATTGTGTAAATAAATACCGCCTTACTTTGTACGTGTTATACGAATTATAAGTATTATTTAAATGAGGAAATAAAATAAAGTTTCAATTAGGTTAGTTGAAGGTAAAACAAAATCTTCAGTGTTGCCAATGAGTGAAAGGCCATTGAAAATGTGGCCATGTAAAATGCAGCCATTTTATGACGCATCAATTTATAAACCGTATAAAGGTGCAATTTGATAATTTCAAAATAAATTTTATCTGTAAGTATTTAAAATTGTTGTTAATTAAATACCACTGCTTGTTTATTGAAACGAATGAGATAATTCATGAATAACGGCGTCACCTTTACTTATTTTCCAAAAAAAAAAAAAAACTAACTGTCATTCGGGATGATGCAAGGATTTACAGCTGTTTGGCATTTAAAATGTCTGGTAGATTATAGAAAGTCACAATCAAGCTAACATGCATAGATAGATATTGCATGCATAGATAATATTAGTCATCAAAACTTTTTGCGATTACGTAGCCGAGTATCATCATTATCATCATTATTAACCGATTGACGTCCACTGCTGGACATAGGTCTTTTGTAGGGAGTTCCAATGCTCACGGTCTTGGGCCGCTTGCTTCCAGCGGCTCCCTGCGACTCGTCTGATGTCTTCTGTCCACACTGTCTGTGATTATTGGCATTATCTTTGTAGATCTTTGTAGCCGAGTATAAACTAAACAATTCTCTCGTTTGTCTACGGATCACGAAGTCATCGGTCCGATTCGGGAACGGCACGGGTCCCAGGCCATGTCACTTACTACAATACCACTGGGTACGAACTTCCACCCTCATAATTGAATGGCGCATACAGCTTAAATCCAGCACTCTGCTCCCATGCGGGTTGGTGGGCAAAAATTAAACATGGGGGAGGGGAGGGGGGAAGACGCGCTGTTATTATAGCGATAGAGCCCGTATGCGTCTCGGTGATAACAAGTGAGTTATCCAGCTATGTAGGTTACATATAATTTTATGTATCACTTTATTTGTATTAGTAATTCTTTTTTTACACCTCTGGGTTAATTATCCCCCCCCCCCCCCCCTTTTTTATCTACCTCAAGTTGGCCCTTGACGGCTATCTTGTGGTGTATAAAAAAATGCTTGTCCTTGTGCTGTATAAAAAAAAAATGGTGTGGGTTAAGTGACGGCTGATAGAAGTGAGTGGAAGAAGACGTCATATTATGCTGACCACCGTGGGATAAGGGTAAGTAAGTACTAAACTCGGAGTAACCTAATAATAGAGGTCAATGTTCCCTTATTAGCTGCAATGAAATCAAGTTTCTAGTGTAACAAAATAAACAATAAAGTTAAAAACACGTTTATCAACAAAAGCGAACTATTTGAATTGCATTGTCATCGGTCTTTGATAGGAGTGTGCAAAGCTTTAAATTAATCCGACGTTTTAAAGGGGGTGAAATGGTACTGTTAAAGATTTCGTTACATACATACAAACATACATACTAGCGTGGTAAATAGATACGTCTTCTCGTCTACGTCTTCTATTTAGAGCCCATTCAAGCCCAGAGGGTAATTGGGGCGTGATGTCTGAACATTCGTAGGTCTTTTGGCAGAAGTAGAAAAATCCATGAAAAATCCATATCCATGATATTACTAAACAAAATATATATTATCGCGGATTTTAGTAAAACAATTTTGATTTTATTTAATTAGGTATTACTGTTTGTTAATCTAATCAAAATTAATGTTTTTTAACTTTATGTAATGTTTATTTTTAAACATTACAATTATATCAGGTTTACATGAATAAAGCTATGTATTTTGAATTATTTGTATTATTTTTCATATTCTACTTACTCTTGCGACATAATATATTATTGTTTTGTCGCTTTGGACTTGGGATTAAGCCATTCAGGCTATTATTATTTATTATTATTTAGTAACATATTAATTGTAAATCGTATATCCATTTTAATAGCCCATGTTTACAAATGTTACGCATTCAAAAGTCCAGACTATAAAAAACGTTTGATGTTACAAAAAAAAGTACCTATATAACATTAATATAATAGTCGAATATAAATAGAACAAAAATCTAAAGAAATTTAAAAAATTAATCCGCTCCAATCTAAAAATCCGATCGACATAAAAAGATTTCAGCCGCGATACGGAGGGAACCATTTTGTATAGACGCGAACCTATCTCGCCCTCCTATCGCGTATCGCTGCATCTCCTATCGCCGGACGAATCGCCCTGCGATCGGGAGTTTTGGCGATAAAACCCCCACGAAATCCCTCCCACGCCTTCAACTCTCTTACACACGAGGCAGACTTAGATCACAATTTTTATTTTCGGCTTTATAATATCTCAAACTTACTTTAACTACCTATTGGTAGTTGCTCTCTGTATTCGTTTTAAAATCGTTTTTCAAAAACAGACTTTAACTTAAACAGACAAAAACCTAAAGTAAGCCCAAAACAATCATTTTTTTAAAACGAATATGAGTCTGTGTTATCTTATAGTATAGATTGATCGAGAAAATGGGTAGACGTAATTATCTCGTGGCATCTGATATCGAAGATATTGACGAATTTTACAAAGTTACAAAACAAATAATTACATAATTATACATATATATAATACCACATTTGTAGTTGGACTAGTGTCGAAGGAATTGAGCTGAGTCAGCATACAATGCTGACACGACATCCGATTGGTCTAGAATACTACAGCTGTATATATAATATAAGCTTAATTATTATACAAAATATGTTTTATTATATTAAAGTTAATTTAATGTAGGTACATATAAAAATCATTCTCCCAGAATTAAGAAAGCGTGGTAAAATACATAAAAGAGTAATATTTTGAAGTTGCTTGAAAAAGAACTACTTATTTTATCTGTATTTTTTTTTAATTTCAGCGGTAATTTATCTTTATAAATATTTTAATTGTTTGAATTTATCAGCACAATATTATTTAAATAAATTAATACTTACTAAAATTATATTTAAAAAAAATCAAATAAAAATACACTAATTCCTCAGGAACTTGAACGCAAAAAAATATTTACACTTCTACTCGAACCTATAATCGAATCTATATTACAGCTCGTGACTAATACCAAAGCATATCCCTTAAAATAAAATCTTATATCTATATCTTTCCTAATAGTTTTATAAATAAAAAAATTCTGAGGCAAAAAGTCAGGCAAAAAAAATCTGCACATTCTTAAGTCCAAAGTGTTGCCAAGTAAAACGAAAATTAATCGTTTATTAGGAACCTTTCTTGCTACTATATAATAGCGAATTCGTAAAAAAATAATAGGTGTCTAGTCATTCTTAAGTTTTCCTTGTCGACGAAGAAATACTATTGCTTAATACTAGCTTATTCTATGCAGCGATTTCTGTTACAACACCTTGCAATTTATCCGAGCGGTGATGGTAACTGATGGTGCCACGAGCCCGTCACGTCGCCGCTGAACCGACGACCTTTCATCGCCGTCGATACCGAATCAATTAGACAGCGCATGATCCGGCCGGCCCACTCGCATAAATTTGTTGAACGAGATGCGCCTCTTGCTACACTCGACGAACATCTGTGCGGCGGTTTAGTTTCAACCAATGACTTCTATGTATTCTATGTAGTGATACATAGAAGTCGTTGATTTCAACCGCCTACGTCCCAGTTAAAAGTCCCTAAAAGAACACCTTTTGGGAGATGTCTCCCAATAAGTTCAAAGTTTTTATAAAACGTAAGTTTATAGAAAAATTCTATAGTAACGATATCTAGGGTTACATAAACGATAAAAAAAAATAAGATAACTTCATAGCTAATTATAATTAATTATTGACTAAGTGAAATGATGATAAAAATAAAAAGTTTGTGTTGGCTTCTTCTTGTAGCTTTAGTTTTTAAGTTCACGAATGATTTTCATTATTTGACATTATGGCCGAATGACCTTCATATAGAATAAAATAAGTTTTGGCATTTAAAAAATCCGACAGTATCTTCATATAGTTCCTTCATAATTATATCGACTACATTTGGGATTTTACTGATTATAGGACGGAAGTGCAGTTTTTTTTTGACTGTTAATATTTCAAAAGCCCGGTCTTCAGAGGATATAAGATCCCAGCACTTGGATTAAAAGTTCGAACGCTAATGGAAGTAACTAGACTATAAGTATTTGAATTGGTCATAAATCATATCACCGAGTACAGCCTTGATAATGATGCCATACCGCGAACAGGTCAGCCCGTCATCTTACACTGTATTGTCACTTACCAACGGTACCGTAAATATAACATTTGTTTGCTCTCAATCGCAGTCGTTTTCAAGTACCAAAACATACAAATGTCACAGTACATTGAAACGTATTAACCTAGTTTTAAAACACAAATTCCTGCACAGCCAACACAGGATTGTAAAATATAAAAACGTAGTACGGAAATTGCGACTGTAATTTGAAATCATAAGGTCAATTTTACTTTGACGATATATTGTTACGATACTCGAAAGCGCCTCTACAATTGCGAATGTCTAAATCTTATGCTAAGGTCACAGGTGAGACTAAAGTCTGAACTGTAGGGGTATAAAAGAAATAAAATATATTTTGCTGGCTGGGTTGCGGTCGAGTGCACAAGTGTTCCCGTGACCCAGCCACCAGGCGCGAGTAGGAGCATCGCTGGGTTTTAGTGGGTATTCTGGTCGCCAGTCTGGCCGCCGATGAGTCCTACATACGATGCGTAAACGCATTTCCCAGCGGAAAAAAAAACAAATGAGACTAAAGTCTGAACTGTAGATAAAAGAAATAAAATATATTTTAGACTTAAGATGGTCACACATGCACTCACATTTCGCGTATGCCTTGCACCGAGAGTCTGCAGTTTTGTCAAGATGACGGATAAGTCTTCCTGTAAACGAATCTGCAATCGACATCATCGGGGTACTTCGTTATGTGCTGCGTGCAAGCAACGTCTATCTATCTGTTGAGGCCATTTATCTTAGACCATATGCCTGTCTAGATCATAGCTTTCCAAACTAATATCCTACCAACGATATTATTAATGCATGATGGATTTTTTGACGACCTCCGTGGCGCAACGCGTGCGTTGTAGCTTTATAGAGAGTGGTTCTGGGTTCGATTCCTGACTCGTATAAAGGTGAGATTCTTCTAGTTAGCTACTACACTACTGACAAAGGCAACGCCAAATGATTAAACGTTCCTGCAATTATTAAATAAATAAAAAACAATTTCTGTGTTCCGGCTTCTTCTTGGTACACTCAGCTTCTGCGCCGGTGGCGAATCGCAAATATGCTTGTAAAAAAGTCCTTTCATAGTGTAAAGGATTATGTAAATGATAAACAAGCTTGTGTATGAAATATTGCTCTAATAAGATATCTCTTAAATTATTTTAAGTGGCATGTGATATGGTGATACGAAAAAGATAATTTACCTGGCTAGTTTGGTCTGGGATTCTTCTTAGAGCAGGTCGCGTTTGGAACCCACATAGCTTTAGTTTTAAGTTTACGAATGTAGTTATCACCATCAACTCTACTAGCTATGTAAATTATTGACGCGCATTTTAAGGGATTATGTTAATAAAGATTATGATTGATTGATTGAATAAGAGATAGTCTTGACGTTTCATTAATATCTATAATTTGTAATTTCATTAACTTTGAAGATTTGTTTATTATTTAAAGAATAAACAGCAAGTATAATTTGCTATATTCCGCCGACAACCGGGAGATTTGTATAATATAACACCACACAAAATCTTCCACTAGAACCTCTACGCACGTTTCGACCCGACACCGGATCATCCTCAGGAGATGTTGACTTCACAAGCGCGAAAAGTTAAAAAAGTTTGCGAAGATTTTGTGTGGTGTTATATTATAAAAATCTCCCGGTTTTCGGCGGAATATAGCAAATTATACTTGCTGTTTATTGTTTATCATGGACTTCCGCAAAGTATCGCCTGCTTCTATTCATTATTTGTTTATTATTTGGCACTCAGAGCTTTAGTCGTGTTCTGTCCATATTTTTGAAGCGCCTTGAACATTCCGTCTGCTATCATGGGAAAAAGCTGCAATATATTCCGGGTACCTAGTCATCTTTTATGCCGCACAAAAAATCCGGCGAGATGTCACTGATAACGCTAAAGCATGGCACTGGCGATACAACCGGCCGATAACGGGTTCGATTCCCGCCGCGATGCTTCTTCTAGATAACCACGTGTTTTGGGAAAATTCTACATTAACTCGAACAATAGAATTTGGAGTGTAACCGTTAAATGTGGTGGGGACGCGCATTAAATGTCTTTATGTTTGTTTTGAGAGCTTTTTAGAAGCGAGGCAAATAGATTTTATGTCTGTAATTTATTTATTTATTTATTTATTTATTTGCAAGTAATCAACAGCGTTACAATTCATTGGTATACAATTAAGAAAAAACATAAAATAAGGCCAAAGAGATTACACAATATATACAAAATACGTTAAATAGGTAAAAAACTAAAAACTAAAATGTAACTTAGTGAAACTGACTAAGGTGAACAAGTTAACAAGTAAGTGGGTGTGCATGTGTAATTGTGAGTGTGTAAGTTAGTGAGTGAGTTTGTTTGTGTGTGTGTGTGTGTGTGTGTGTGTGTGTGTGTGTATGTATGTATGGGCACGTGTTGAAAGGGGTAAAAACATTACTATTTAGGCAGATTTAGTATTTCTTTTTTTAGCTGCAGTTTAGTTGAGTGAAATAGGTCTAAATTGTAATAAGATTTATTGTAGGTGCTAGCCAGACGTATAAGAACTGAGTTTTGAGCATAGTTTGTGTGTGCTTTAGGTACAGTCAAAAGGCGCTTTTGTCGAGGTCTAAGAGATGAGCTGGTATTCAGTGAGGGGACATTTAGTGAGAAGCTTGCCAGCAAAGCGGGACAGTCAATTTTACCAGATACGATAGCTTGCAGAAGCAACATATCACTTAGGCTCCTACGCTTCTCTAACGTGTCAATTCTATAGTGTTTGCAAGCTTCCTCATAGCATGAGAAGTTTTTATATTCTTTGAACGCTAGATAATTTAGAAACTGTCTTTGAATAGACTCAATCCTTTGTGAATAAATTGTATAGAAGGGTGACCAGATATTACAGGCGTACTCAAGTACACTACGAACATAGGTAAAATAGAGTGATTTTATGCACTGTATGTTATTAAAATTTCGAGTTACACGCTTAATGAAACCTAGCTGCCGGTACGCTTTATCTGCAACAATATCAATATGGTCATTCATAGAAAGCTTAGTATCAATTTTGATGCCTAAGTCTCTTACGGTATTCACTTTTGATACTAGTATACCGTTTATCCTGTAATCGAATACTATTGACTTTAATTTGCGAGTCAGGGTAATATGGTGACATTTTTTGACATTGATGACAATCCTATTCCTAATGTAATATTCCGTTAAAGCATTAAGGTCTTCTTGTAACTTTTGGCAATCATCATTGTTACATATTTTGAGGAAGATTTTTTTGTCATCTGCGAACATTAGATGTTGAGCATGAGAAAGACAGCTTCCTATGTCGAATAAATAGGCGTTGTACAAAAGAGGGCCTAAGATAGACCCTTGCGGTACTCCCGATGGTATAGGTACAAAATTACTTCTGGCGCTTCCCGTTACAACTGCTTGCATACGATTTTTGATGTACGAGGTGAACCATCGATGTAAGTTTCCACTTATTCCCAGTGTATTTAATTTCTGGAGTAAGATTACGTGATCCACACGGTCAAAGGCCTTTTCGAAATCTGTATAGATCACATCCACCTGACATCTTTCATCCATAGTCTTTAGCACGTAGTCCGTGAATACTGCTAAGTTAGTGACAGTGGAGCGATTCTTTACAAAGCCATGCTGCTCGTTGGGTATAGATCTTGTAATAAACGGGCTTATGCGTCTAAAGACAACGGTCTCAAATAGTTTGCTCATCCCGTTGAGAATTGATATTGGCCGGTAATTTTCAATTTGAGTTTTTGATCCACCTTTATGAACAGGAACAACTAATGCTTCTTTCCATTTATCCGGAAATGCGCAGAATACATTAAGAGATAAGTTGAAGATAATGGAGAGAGGCTTAGCCAAAGTAGCAGCACATTTGTTAAGAAAAATTGAGGGAAAGCCATCGCTACCGGCTCCCTTATTTGTTTTTAACGCTTTAAGCAACTTACCAATTTCATCTTCTCCGATAATTAGTTTACAGATGGATTCATTATGTGCTGTATTCGAAGGGCTCGGTGCGTCATAAGAGTTCGCAGGTTTTACAAAAACACTCTGAAAATAATCACTGAAGCCGTTGCATACTGAGTTATCGTCAGTGTATGTAGATTGTCCTAGTGTTAGTTTTGTAGGATACCCGTCTTTGTTGCTTCTTAATGATTTCATATAGGAGAAAAGTAGTTTAGGGTCCTTTCGGATATAGTTTTGCATACGCTGTGTGTAAGATGTAAAGCATTTCTGCTGCACACGTTTTTGCCTTGCTCTTAGTATCGCAAACTCATCATAGTCTCGAGGATTATTGGTTTCCTTCCAGTTTCTGTGTTTTTGAAGCTTTTCATTTACTATGCGAGTCAGAGACTTCGAGTACCATACAGGGAAGTTTGATTTAGACTTAGATTTTACGGGGATGTAGTTGTCTATACTTTCTTTTATCAAGGAGTAAAAAGTATCTATTACGTCATTAATTGAATCTGCAACTAATACCTCATCCCACTCAATAGTGGACAAAAATTCGTTTATTTTACTGTAGTCTCCTTTGAAGAAGTTAGGGCGTTTAATCGGCTTATATTGCGTGTTACGGACTAACAAGCTAGAAAAATTGAACTCTAGACAAGGATGGTATACATCTTCAGGGACGAGGGGCAAAGAACAGTGGTGAACATCAAAATCAATATTACTAAAAATTAGGTCCAACGTATTTTGTTTAGTGTTTTTTATTATATTCTGCTGTTTTAGACCAGACAGATTGCAAACATCGTTAAGGTTCAAAAAAGCATTTTGTAGTTCCACTGAGCCCTTTTTGAGTATTACAGGTCCAGAGTCCGACCATATGATGTTAGGTAGGTTAAAGTCCCCAGCCAGAAGGATAAAATCATTAGGATTTAACGCAATTATTTCAGCGAGACGAGTAGTTATTGATTCAATTCGAGTTGGTAACAGATTGTCAGGCGGTGCATAAATTAACCCAATGTGGACATTGCGCCTACCATGGATGTGTAGAGTTTCTGCTGGTATGGTCGCCCACAGAGACTCCATGCCAGGACATATCCAATTGCGTTGATGCTGGATTTGCAATTTCTTAGAGGCACATAGTAACACTCCACCTCCTAGTTTCTTTGTTGACGTTTCAGTGTTACGATCACAGCGTAAGATATCGTATCTGTTATCGCAGATTTCACGATCGTAAATCCCACTCGTTAACCAGGACTCTGTGATTAAAATTAAATCAAAGTCGTGGTTTTGTATATTTTGCCGAATGTCGCTGGTCTTAGTACGTAGCCCACGCACATTCTGATAAACGATACTTATGGGGCTAGCGCCTGTGAGAGATATATGAAAGTACCAATATAATGAGATCAAAATATAATTTTGCAAGTAGCGTGCGTGAAATACATGAACAAACGAGAATGACAGTCAAAATTATGTGATTCATAACCCAGGAAAAAATTGAGTGGCCCTTAGATTTTAGGATATGATTGCTCAGTCTGGCAGATGTGTACAGTGCGTGTAATGAGGAAGGAGGTTGTAGAATACAAATTGAGATATGTTGTGTGTTAGTGTTGGTTTTTGTGATAGATGTTAGTACAGTTTCAGTCATATGGCAAGAAATCACTTTAATTTTTCCAGATCTTTCTCCGTGCGTATGCTTAAAGCCGGTGATTCTTCGTTTTTCCGTAAAAAAATGTTGCAATTTCTAACCCAGACAAATTTAAAAGCCTTTTCATGTGCAAGAGATTTAACTTTTTTGAGAAGCTGCTTGTTCTCGGGTGTAAGATGCTCGTTAACAAAAAATTTTTTCTCCATTCCATTGATGCCTATATCCTTTGTGCAAATGCCCTTTTTTCTTTTTAAACCTGAAAGTACTTTGTCTTTACACATTCGGTCTCGCAACTTTACAACAATGGGTTTGGGTCTTCCCGCTATGGTCTTTTGGGGCTGGACACGATGTGCGAATTCAATGTCGTCCTGCCTTATTTCCACACCGGCATACTCGGCGATTTTTATAACGAGGTCAGCAGGTGATTCACTTTTAGTCTCGGGAAGTCCCACGATCTCTAAATTATTAATTCTGCCTTGCTGCTGCTGTCTACTGAACTGGGAGCGGAGTTCCGAGAGCTGATCCTCAGATACAGTGACACGCTCTTGCAACGTGCATAAGTTATTTTTGAGTTGGTCATTTTCTAACTGTAGTTGGTTATGAGAGGCCTGTAATTGTGATAATTCTGACGTTACAGAAACTATTTCACTTTTTAATTCCGTGAAGATAGTCGATTTCAGTTGTTCCACAATTTCATTTTTAATTGTTTTTAGTTTAGCGTCTAGGATGCTCTCAAAGCGATTTATTAACGTAGTATTATCAGTGGGCATTCTTAAATCGTCACAATCGGCCGGTTCGGCAGAATCGGCACCGGTCGAGCGCGGCAGTTTACTCAATTTCTCCACGCGTACTGGGGTATTAGAATTGTCCCCGCCTTTCCTAGCAGCCGCCACACAGTTTGGACACTTCCATTGCGTTCTAGGTGATGTGGAGTCCCCAGTAAATCCGACACACTCCGAGTGATACAAGCAACTACATTGTGTGCATTTTACGCGTTTTACAGTTACGCTAATGTGCCCCCTGCACGCACCACAAGTGCCTACCATGGTGAATTAGTATTCGGTGTCGAGTATTACTTTATAAATCAATCCAAGTTAAAAAATTGAAAATAGAAAAAGTTCTTGTTGGTCGGCCGGTGGCAGGATTCGAACCAGGGGGTGCTGCGAATTCGAGTGGCTTTTTGAGAATGCGCCACGGAATCGTTGATCACAGCGGCGTAATTGTTGATCTGAATGTAATTGCGTGAGGTAGATTGATGTTAGCTATTATGAATTTTTTAAGAAAGTACCCACTTTAAAATAAAATTAAACGTTTTATTATAGATTCACTCTGAGGCAGTAAATTCGCTTTTAGCACTTATATCAGGGGGCAGAGAAAGACAGGAGGTGTACGTAAACACTGCACAGTGACCGAAAAACTTCTGCTTACGATGTATTTACGTTTTTACGTTTCGACAAGGCACAGGAACTGTTACTCAACTGCCACTTTTTGGAACACTATTTTGTTACCAAATACTAATCAGCAGCCCTTGCGAACATTTACACTTTACTACTGCACTGATATTAGCTTGCTAAACTGTTTAATTTGTAAATTTTATCATTAGTTACACTTTAATCGATTTTTAAATACGGAGCTAATGCGTACTTGACGTTTGACGTTTGACGTATAATTCGATTATACTTTAGCAAGCGGTGATAGCCTAGTGGTTAGGGCGTCAGCTTCCTAAACAGAGGTCGGCGGTTCGAATTCGGGCACGCACCTCTAACTTTTCGGAGTTATGTGCGTTTTTAAAAAATTAAAATATCACTTGCTTAAACGGTGAAGGAAAACATCGTGAGGAAACCTGCACGTCTGAGAGTTCTCCATAATGTTCTCAAAGGCTTGTAAAGTCTGCCAATCCGCACATGGCCAGCGTGGTAGACTATGGCCAAACCCTTCTCATATTGAGAAGAGACCCGTAGTGAGCCGGTAATGGGTTGATCATGAATACTTTAGGAAATAAACACTGTCGCTATAGACAAGATTTAAATTTTCGACGACCTCCGTTCGCAGTGCGTGAGCTGTCGCATTATAAAAGTTGGAGATCCCGTGTTCGATTCCCGACTCGAGTCTGGTCTGCTGGGAGGTTTCAGCCGTGGCCACGATGTTGCGTCGAAACCAATTGCGGAGTATGGGTATATGTGTAAGCCCGCTCCCATCTTAGACTGCATCATCACTTACCATCTGGTGTGATTACCGTTAAGGGCTAACTTGTAGTGTACTACTTCAGTTCTAGAGTTTGTATTCGTTAATGATCTGAGGTTCGAGTTGTTTGGCAGCAAATACTAATTTGATGTGACGTCATTTTCGGTATAAGGCTTATGCCGAAAATGACGTCACAAAAAAAATATTACAAAAACTGCTGCCTGTTGTCACGCAGGCCCCACACGTCCGTATCGGTTATCAGGTATCTAGATAGTTCAGTTAGGTATAAAGGTAGGTACTTTTCCAAAAATGAAAAGTGTCGATATTTTAACGGTAACCTCTCCCTCTCACAGCTGTGAGTATGTAATCTGCCCCAACAATGCAACACCCCGATCTGCGACACCGCTGATAATGAACGTGAAATCTCGGCGCGAGATAACGTCCCCCTCCCGCGCACCCCGCGCCCCTCCCCCGGCGCCCTATCAGCCCATCTCGAGTCCCCATTCACAACGCACACGTCATTTTTATCAGTACAGACGGCAGACGACGATAAACGAGTAGCTATACATACAGACACAGTAGCAAGGCTTTTGTTATTATAATTTTTTAGATATTTTATCGCACTAAGTACTTCTATGGTACCTATTTCGCAGATTTCTGGTCATCGTCATCGTTCCTTAATGATCCAGCAAAGGACGCCTGTTTCACTTCAGAGCATCAACCGAAAACACTGGTATAATGTGTGTTGACGCGCATATATTTGAGTGAAACTCACAGTAAGCCTAGCCTCCTAATCAGAAGACGGGGTTGGATCCCGCGCACGCACCTTACTTTTCGGAGTTATGTGCTGCGCAATTAAAGTATCACTTGCTTCAACGGTGAACGAAAACATCGTGAGGAAACCTGCACGCCTGAGAGTTCTCCATAATGTTCTCAAAGGCGTGTGAAGTCAGCCAATCTGCACGTGACCAGCGGGATGGACTACGGCCTAACCCTTCTCATATTGAGAGAAAACCCGTGCTCTGTAGTTAGCCGGAAATAGGTTGATCATGATGATGATGATGAAACAGTAGGGCTTAAGACGCTTTACTTTCAAGGGACTAAAGTGACCTAGGTTTTTTGAACATCTACACACAGCACAAACAAATAATTGATTAACCAGTCAATAAACACCTTTTTTCGAAAAAAATCGTGGTTGGAAATCTGCCGTAGCTCATATCTCCATATTTAGACATCTTCACATTTTTTGTGGAGTATTGTGAATATGTTTCATTTTTCCACCAGAATAGGCTAAGTTTTGAAAGTGTTCAATGAGAAAAAAAGTCTACGAATCTCTGGACCAGTGCATAACTTTGTTACTCCAACGTCCTAATAATTAATGAATAGAAGCAGGCGTTACTTTGTGGAAGTCCATGATAAACAATAAACAGCAAGTATAATTTGCTATATATCGGCGGAATATAACAAATTATACTTGCTGTTTATTGTCCTAATAATTTCTCAACATTAACATCAAATAGGTACCTACAACAATTATTGTATCCATTTATGTGTTTGAATTAGATTCATTTTAATGTGATGTTTACACCGCTCACAGTAACGGGTAGATCGGTAGGTACCTATATCAGGAACGCAAACAAGATAAAAAACTTGGAATCATTACGGTTATCGCGATCCCCCGAATGTTGGCTCGTTAACATAAATAACATTGTTTCATATTATGTTACACTACTTGGATACCTACTTGAGGGCCAGTCGAGAATGATCCTTTTTAGGGTTTCTCATAACGCCTTGCTTCATGTTATGGACGTTTACATTTATTTTTGTCCTTGTCTGTTAAGGCTGAGATCAACTTATAGTGTATTTTTTTTTTATATTTACATCGCGGGCAATCGAGACGGGTCCGGAACATCTGCAGCACCAAAACAGCCACTGGTGCCTGCCGGCAGAAGACATCCTCGTAATCAGTTTAATTAGTAAATCACTTAATGGTGTCCTTGGCCAGTAAGGTGGTAGCTAGCCGCGGCCGAAGCTTCCTGCCAGACCACTCTCGAGCTGGAAATCTAACCCAGCACCTCCGACTTGAAACATCGCATACGCGCCACAAAGTACCTACATGATAAATCCAAACTATTGGATCTCAAATAAAACATACGAAACCCTATAAAAACGCGTGCCTAGTAACACTTGGATTTATTCTAAAATATTGAGAATTGTGTCTTAACGTGCTTAAAGCAAGCAAGTTTGTATTGGTGACTAACACAGGAACAGACGAAAAACAAATGGTTGAAACTTGTAAACAAGATAAACTCAAATAACCATAAGTAACTTAAGTAAGTTTGTAAGTTATAATATCGTTTCGGAACCAATAGATCTTTATAATAGTATCTAACTACAGTGGTAATATAAATATAGAATATAAGGTATCGAAAATTTATCAATACTACGTCAACATATCCACTATCTTTTAATTTTAAACTACATGTTTATTTTTGGTATGGCAGCTAAGCTTTAAATTATTGACGCGTCAAAAGTGCCTTTTTAAGGACTATTTCAATAAAGATTATTTTGAATTTGAATTTGAACACACTCTTCTCTACCTACGGTTCGCAAGATACAGCTCGCTGAGAGAAAGACGGCCAGCGGAGGCAATGACAGTCCCGTTGTGATCCTTCGGGTGCGGAACCCATAAAACAAGAAGTAATAATGATGTAAACAAGCAGTTTGACGTACACATTGTTTTGGCGTCGACAGCGCCGCCTGGCGGCAGCGCGGCCGCCCCGGCGCACGCGAGCTCCAACTGCCTCAGATAACTCAACCACAATAACATCACAACGTCCGAGCGCACACACAGACAACTTTTCAACGCAGAGCACAACTTTTCGTCCGCGACGTCATTCTTTTGCCGCGTAATTTTAGTGACTGGCTGGCGGCAGTACTCCCCTCCCCGCACACAGGCGCACGTGCGGCACACCGACGCACACTGGCGCGCCTCGATCCCTTATCAGGTTGGTTTAACTAGCAATGGCCCCAGATCCTATCGAGCACCAGCTCGCGGTAACGTTGCATTGAAAGATAACGTCGCCGATCGTATCGCGCTGTTTGAATAAACTTGTATAAAATGTCAAATAAAAACGCTGCCCTCCATAAAAGTCGTATCTACGGCCGATATTGCGATATGGACGCGGAATTCGCGGCAAAAGCGATGCCACTTTTGTTTTGGAGTCGGTTATGACTTATGAATTGCTTGTATCTCTTTTATTGTTTCACCGCATTTGATTTTTTTAATTCCCCGTGGATTTTTTTTCTTGGACTCAAAATATCTTACGTCTTTATGAAAGTGTGTTAAATAGTTACTACCAAAATCATCTTATTAAAGACTCTGATTTTGCATTTGTATATCCAGGCAAGCGAAATCAGGTAATTCATTATTTTGTTAAATGATATTTTAATATTAAATTGACGGACTTAAAGCTTAAGTTTGAAAATAACCAAGTCTCTAGGTTAACATTCTCTCTCCGTTTTGCTTTATAGGGTTGGACTTTAAACCTCTCTCCTCTTAGACTTCGCTTTGTTTTCTGTACATACCTACACATAACTTAATATATATATTTTTTATATTTAATTAAAAGTGTTACTTTCGTTGACAATTCAACCTCAAAGAATTAGGCCCCGATTATATGTGACATTAAAACGTTAGTACATTCTACGTTAAATAATAATAATAAATAAAATGGAATCTGGGATTTGAAAGTAGTTTGGCCTATGATTATAATGATAAAGAAAAATTGGTTTAGAGGTTTTTTATTTATACTTGATTAAATTGACGTGTAAGGAGATGATTTTTTGAGCGAGTAAATGCTTTATGACTGAAAAACAATATCGACATTTAACTCTCTAATATGCATCTTATAATAAATACACTAAAACTGTAGCATCAGAAATAAAACCTTTATAAAGCAATGCTGTCCTTATTACACAATACTGTACAGAAAAGGACGGCGTACAGGAAATGTCATTCGACTATTCCAAACAAAGCACGTTATTGGCAATGAAACCGAGCAATAAATATAATTTTGTATTAAATTCCTGCACAGATACCCATCTCGCACACTCTGAGCCACTTCTCGGGCTTATCTCGATGAACGATCGACAAATACTCGATGCTGAATCGATAGAGCCGCGGGAAACTGCCAATCGGTTGGACAACATCTATCTAATCGATTCAAGTTGACACATATATTTTCGTATCCAGCTGTTCGTTCAATCAAGGACTAACTAAATTAATTTTAATTATAAAAAAGTTTATTTTTTTTAAACATGAGACCAGTCGTCCGGTTTTAAGTGATTACTGTTGAACATCTGTAGAATGTATGTGTTGAAGCGATGATAGCCTAGTGGTTAGGGCGTCAACCTCCTAATCAGAGGTCGGCGGTTCGAATCCGGGCTCCGGAAACCTCTAACTTTTCGGAGTTATGTGCGTTTTTAAACAATTACTTAAAATATCACTTGCTTAAACGGTGAAGGAAAACATCGTGAGGAAACCTGTACGCCTGAGAGTTCTCCATAATGTTCTCAAAGGCGTGTGAAGTCTGCCAATCCACACATGGCCAGCGTGGTGGACTATGGCGAAACCCTTCTCATATTGAGAGGAGACCCGTGCTCTGTAGTGAGGCGGTAATGGGTTGATCATGATGATGATGATCTGTAGAACCTCAGCCAGCTGAACCAGTTCTCGTATTCGGTTTCTACGCGGCATTATACCGGAACGCTAAATCGTTTCGCAATACATCCTTTGATAGTAGGATGGTAACTAGGCGCGACGCAAACCTGCCATTAGACCAAAATCGAGCCGGGAATCGAACCCTAGTTATAAGATTAGAATATTAAAGCCATAGGTATTATAAAGCGCCTGCCATATTCTATTTTTAGGGTTGGAAAGGTGCTATGTGGACCCTATTGTGGACTGTCAGATCGAACGCTACCCATCCTGTCAGAGTCTGTCTGTCAGCGGACTATATAGTATATCATAAACCGTAATATTGGAGTCGACTTTTTCACAGAATGCGTATTTTTATATACGCTATAACAACAAATAATAGAAGTAAAATAGAAAAAGGCGGGAGACTTCGTATATGGCGGGCGCGGTTTTTTCACGCTTTTCTTGAATTAATGTTTGTTGGCTAATTTGAAAAGGAATGGTGTTGGTTGTGTAGTGGCTAGTTTTCTGAATGGTTAACAGGAATTAATTTGGGAAAGATTTGAGGAATCCGCGTCCGCAGAGTGCGAAGTTTCCCGCCATTTCTCCCTAACTTCTACATTGCTATAAACTTGACATTGGCTAATCTGTGTAAAGCCATAAAACGAAAAAAAAAAAAGAACTAAAATATAGTGTAATTCTAAAGAGGTTACTATACAAGAAGAAAGTGCTTCTTATGATTCTTGTTTTATTTTAATTATATGCACACTTGTCTTGCTTTTTTTTCTTGTTAATAGATTTAAAAAAATATTACACTTAAAAGTAATAAAAATATTGTTTACATTATAAGACAGTAGGGCTTAATAGAGCAAACATATTCGAGCAAAATAAAGTGCGACCTTGAATTGTGAAAATCCTGGCTAAGGACCTTAGAAGATGGTAATCAGTGCATATAATAACTTTTCAAAAAACTTACGATAACAGAGCGAGATGTAAACACAATACCTCTGCTACTGGCTTGCTTAGTTTTTTCTCTGAAATTATCTTCAGCAATGTAAGTCAAAGACGTGTCGCCAAGCGATGTAGCGTTCCGGCACGATGTCGCGTAGAAACCAGTTAGGACCAAATGGGGTTTACCATACCCCTAACAAGTTAGCCCGCTACCAGCTTAGACTGCATCATCACTTACCATCAGGTGAGATTGCCGTCATGGCTTAACTTGCAGTGTATAAAAAAAATTCATAGTCACGTCAAAATTAGACGAGACTGTGACATTTTGAGTTTTCAATGGGAATAACAGCACCTATCCAGGTGCTGTTATTTCCTGATTTATGATTGATATTTAAATTAATATTACATCCGGAGATGTTGACAGAAATGCTTTCATCAACAATGGATTCTTCCTTGGACCATTCCACGAAAGGTAGTCGCGTGTCAGACCTTACCCTTGTCAGAGCACTTTTCAACTTTGTACGTCTCTAAACAACGTACGGTGCACTAAAACATTGTATTTACAGGAAATCTCAGAAGCAATGGCGAAACATGTTCAGAACAAAGAGTAGTAAAGAGTAAATGAGTCTTGCATGCGAGATAGGCAATCTGCGACGGCCGCGCGGCGAGCACCTGCCCCATATCTGGTAATCATAACGTTGCGGCTATCGAGCATCTCGCTGTCGGCCCCGATCTAACTATAATAACATTACGCTGGCTAGTTTTTATTTTTGGAGCTGTTATTGTGAAAACACTAGTACAGTTACGACAGTGCGTAAGCGAAACCTTTTGTTTTTTCTTCACTTTTTTTTACACCCTACAAGTTAACCCTTGACGGCTATCTCACCTGGTGGTAAGTGATAATGCAGTCTAGGATGGTCACGGGCTAACCTGTTAGGAGTATGGTAAAACTACACTCCTAATTGGTTTCTACGCGACATTGTCGGTAGGGTGGTAACTAGCCACTTCTGGCCGGTTGTAGATGAAGCTATAAAACAGTGAGGAATGCGGAAGTGAGACGCATATATTTGGAATATTGAGACAAAACATCCCTTTCTATATCTCTTTTTTTTTCATACACCATAAGTTAGCTCTTTACGGCATCTCTACGGTCTAAGATGGAAGCGGGTTGTTACTGGTGTTAAAACCCATACTCCTAATTTGTTTTCTACACGACATCGGGCCGGAACGCTAAATCGCGTGGCGACACGTCTTTGTCGGTAGGGTGGTAACTAGCCACGGCCAAAGCCTCCCACCAGATCAGACGAGCTGGAAATCGAACCCAGGACCTCCAACTTTATAATGCGCCAGCGCACGCACTGTGCCACGGAGGTCGTCAAAATGAAAACACAAAGTAATAAAGACTACACATTCTTCTTTCTATTACTAGCTCTATTGTGGAACTGGCAGACATTCTCTGACACCAAGGTAATTTGGGTTTACGGATAATCCAATAGGAGTTACGACATACTGGTCTACCAGTTATCGTTGGACGTCCTTTCTTATATTAAGGAGTCTAATGCTTAATTTCACGCTTCTCGTCTTATGGCATCCCCAGACTAAGCCAGTTGAGATAGGTCTAAGCTGGTTCTGTTTTAGGCACGCCATGGACTTTACCACGGATGAGGTAATATTTCTAATTTGTGGAGTCACACCTTCAGAACTCTAGAGTGTACTTTATTTTTGTATATGCGATTACTCTTAATTGAAATCTTCTGGGCTTCACATAATAAGTGAAATAAAAGTTATTGACAAAGTACCAGTTAATGTTGAACCACCTTACGAGGATGTTCTCTAATGTAATCTCTGTTATCTATATTGAAAATTCCAGTTTCCAATAATGTTCACAAAGGCATGTAAAACAATCCACAGTTAAGCCTTAAACACCTTTTTTAAAACCCGACAGGAAAATGCGATAGTTTAAGAAAAAAAAACATTTTCTAATTTATTCTATCTAATAGTTCCATCGCACATGAGATTATTTCTTACGATATAAGAATAAATAAGTAATTACAAACATAATTTTATCTAGAATCGAAATCAGTTTTAAACAGCTGCATAACTTTTATAAATACACCTACCTACTTGTTGCTGTAGAAATTATAAAATTACGTGAATACGCAAGTGTGTTATTTCAGTATAATTTATCTTTTCGAAATGAATATGCAAACTCAAACTTAAACCTTCTACGCTTACGGATAATTTATGAATCTTTAATTGCAAAGTGATAATATTGATATATAGAAACTATACTAACTTTTTATACACAACAAATTAGCCCTTGACGGCAATCTCACTTGATGGTAAGTGATGATGCAGTCTAAGATGATAGCGGGGTAACTTTTTAGGGGTAGGTATGGTAATACCATACTCCTTATTAGTAAATTCGGAAATCGTGCCGGAACGTTAAATCGCTTGTTGAAAAGGTTTTTTTCATACCCCAAAAGTTAGCCCTTGACTGCATCTCACCTGATGGTAAGTGATGACGGTCTTAGATGGCAGCGGGCTAATGTGTTAGAAACCAATTAGGAGTATGTGGTAAGCACATACTCCTAATTGGTTTCTACGCGATATCGCGCCGGAACACCCTATCGACAAAGACATGTCGCTTGGCGACACGTCTTTGTCGATAGGGTGGTAACAAGCCATGGTCGAAGTCTCCTACCAAACCAGACTCAAGCCGAAAATCGCACCCTGGACTATATAATGCGACAGCGCACGCGCCATGAGGTATTCAAACATATCACTTAGTTAAACAATAAATAGCAAGTATAATTTGCTATATTCTGCCGACAACTACGGAATATAGCAAATTATACTTGCTGTTTATTGTTTATCATGGACTTCCGCAAAGTAACGCCTGCTTCATAATATATCACTTTGTTGCATATGTCGTTAACTAAAAACTAAAATTGGATAGGTTAGAAATATCATGTAGTATTTACATATTACTTGATTCCAAACGTGCCCGGAGCCAACAACAAAATTAACCGGGTATTTTGTTTTGTTATCACCAACTCACAGCTCCACCGCGAATGAAGTTAAAGCAAGTTTTTTTTTCGGACTGTCTATTAGCAGTACAAACCCTATTGGTTGCCACAGCGTAACCGGGCTGTTTGGCGAGCTTCGGAAAGAAGAAAATTTTTAGCCCTAGGGCTCGAAGAAACTAATGGAACGACTGCCTAAGGGCGCCTCCTTTGAAGCCGAACCTCGGCTCAGGCGACGTTTGGGATAACGGGGGGGTCGGACGGTGAGTGGTCCGTACGTCTCCGAGGCCGTGGATGGAGCCAACGTCCGGATGACGTAAGATAGCGGAGACCTCGTCTTCGCCGGCGAAGACGGTGTGTAGCGTATGATTCAGGGTCATGAAGGATATGTTTAGGTCTCCTCTTTCGGAGAGGAGCGCTTAGGTCGGGGGCGTTAAAGCAAGTGCGATTATGCATAACAAGTGACAGTTTTCATCGTAGGTATATTTAATCCTATAAAAGAGTGTAAGGCTTTTCTATGTCTTTATTAAAAATATAATACAAACGATATGTATTTAACGAAACAAATTATCATTTGGATAAAACAAGACAAATTAAGGACAATAACTCTGACGTTTTTAAGTTACATTAAAGTACCTACCAATTAAGTAGTACATACATCAAGCCTTATCCTCGGGTCGTAAGGCGCGCCCAATGTTCCTGGCGCGCCTCAAATGGAGTTAGGGGGCCTCGATCATACGGCCCCGGTGGAGGGTCTGTCTCGGCGGACGCCGCTGGTTGGGTTGCGGTCGAGTGCGCGGGTGTTCCCGTGACCCAGTCACCAGGCGACGCGTAGGAGCATCGCTGGGTTTTAATGGGTATTCTGGTCGCCAAACCGGCCGCCGGCGAGTCCCACATACCCTGTCGGTTTTGACTGCGTCGCTTCCGGAGGGCATGCGTAAACTCAATTCCAAGCGCGAAAAAAAAGAAGTACATACATCAAAAATAGTTTTTTTAAATGAAATCCATTAACTTGTTTTTACTCTACATATTATAATGTGTTAATATAATAAATAAACAAAGAAAAGAAAAGATCTTTATTCTTTTCTCTTTGCGAGTAGATTAAATAGTAGATAATTTTTTTGAATAATTTAAGATATAATTTATAATTTTCTAGCTTAGTTTATAAACCACCGGAGTAACAAGTCAACAAGCGATGTAACTTTATGGCACGATGTCGCGTAGACACCAAAACCAAAGACCAAAGCCAACATCACTCGCGGTGGAATAAGTAAAATTAAAAAAAAACGACTTGGCTTTCACCACCTGCCTGAGAAAACATCCAGTAGGTATGGTAATGACGGAGTGTGGAATAGAAAACCCGCCTTACCTACGTCGGGGATAGGTAGATACGCCAGATACGATGATATTTGATAAGCATCGATCGACGTGTTATCGCCGATCGCCAATGGAATGGGCCGTATCGATATAAACCTGTTCGATTATTGTTCCCCATTTCTGTTTTCATTAAGATTGGTAACACGATCTTCTCGATTTTCTTACGTAAGACAAGCGCCCATTGCCCGCCATACCGAATATATATACCGTATTAACACTTATAGTATGGCTATATACTATAAGTGTTAATTTAAGCAATTTAAAATTAAATTTCCAATTCAAACAGGATACATAACGGGATCATATCGATGTTGATACAAGTATCCAGGGATCTCTACCGTAAAGTTTGGTGTCACAAAAAAAAAATTACTTTCAAAATTTATTTAAGATGTCCATGCTATAAGTGTTAATTTAAGCAATTTAAAATTAAATTTCCAAATTCAAACAGGATATAATGCGGGATCATATCGATGTTAATACAAGTATCCAGGGATCTCTACCGTAAAGTTTGGTGTCACAAAAAAAAATTACTTTCAAAATTTATTTAAGATGTCCATGCTATAAGTGTTAATTTAAGCAATTTAAAATTAAATTTCCAAATTCAAACAGGATATAATGCGGGATCATATCGATGTTATAATACAAGTATCCAGGGATCTCTACCGTAAAGTTTGGTGTCACAAAAAAAAATTACTTTCAAAATTTATTTAAGATGTCCATGCTATAAGTGTTAATTTAAGCAATTTAAAATTAAATTTCCAAATTCAAACAGGATATAATGCGGGATCATATCGATGTTAATACAAGTATCCAGGGATCTCTACCGTAAAGTTTGGTGTCACAAAAAAAAAATACTTTCAAGATTTATTTAAGATGTCATTGAGACTTGATGCTGAACCACATAGCTAAGGTTTTTGAAAATGCCATTTGCCATTGCCAATATCTGTTCTGAAATCAGTTGGAAATCGAATTAAAAGTCGCCACTATATATCTAAAGAACAGAAAAACCATATGTCGAAAGAAACTGTATTATAATTTATTTTATACTCTAGTCTAGGATGGTAGCGGGCTCACCTGTTAGGAGTATGGTAATAGGTGAGAATGCTTCATCACTTACCACCAGGTGAGATAGCCATCAAGGGCTAACTTGTAGTGTATAAAAAATTATACGATATTTCTACTTCCGATATCTTATGAACATCTAGAAAGAGTTACGCCTAATGTTGGAAATGCGAGAATGTTTCTAGATGAGTATACAAAGAATTTGAGACATGATTTGACTCAACACTCGTTACGTGGGGATGAAGTGTGGCGTGTTGTCCATGCATTGAAAAAAAAATGTATTGCTGTCAACAAAATTTTGTCAATCACTATCAAGTGAAATGTTTGTGTAAGGAAAAATATTAAATTTTATTTATATATAGCTTTTATCTACATTTTTAAATTACTTATATAAACGCATAACTGTTACGTATTTATATGTACTTATTATGTACTTAGCAGGCGTTTGCTACCAAGTGTGAGCGCGTTTGGAACATTCATAGCTTTGGTTTTAAGTTTACAAATGTAGTTATCACCATCAACTCACTACTATGTAATTAATTGGTGTATCAAAAGTGCCTTTTAAAGGACTATTTGAATAAAGGTGATTGATTGACATGGCTTTGATTTTAAGACTTTAAGTTTACGAATATAGTTATCATCGTCAACTCACTACAATGTAATTAATTGGTGTATCAAAAGTGCCTATTAAAGGACTATTTGAATAAAGGTGATTGATTGACATGGCTTTGATTTTAAGACTTTAAGTTTACGAATATAGTTATCATCATCAACTCACTACTATGTTAATTATTGATTGTAGATACACAAGAGTCAACATAGTTCCTAACAAATCTTGCATTGGTGGAAGCGGTAATATTACCGTAGCCTAGCTTTGCGCGCTCACTGCTTAGCTGCTTAGTTCTGGTGGAAACGCACCCTAAGGGTGGAAGGGAGGGTACGTGAATAACGCACCAATATACAACCAAAATTATAGTTTTAAAAGGGCAATAAAAAAGTAACAAAGCTGCCCCGCATTAAGAGTCCATTAGAAAGAGTGGAAATCTTATTAATTCCTTATCAGAGGGGCGCGTATCAGCTGAGTACCCTTGATTTATGTTCCGTTATCTGCCAGAGATGTAGGTGGCGCCAAGACTATCTTCCTCATGAATTTGAGGTATGGAAGGCGGCTCCCGTGCTTTCAGATTAGTCCTACTAGTGACTGTCCAAAAATTTGTATGTAAATGTGTGTTAATACTTAATTGCCGATCTCAAATACAAATGATAAAAAGCATGCAAAAATTTGTATTGGGGTCTAAAATTTTGTATTGGGGTTTTCTGAAAAGAAATCTCAGCTTGGATGACGAACTTTAACGTTAAGCCAGTTGCCCCTTATTATTAATTTTCAATTGTTATACCATCCTAACTTTAAGTCTTAAGTTTATATTTAATTTATTTTTATTTGCCATTTTAATAACTCAAACAAAAAACAATAGTGCTTAATTGCTTTTTTCCAATTATCTAATTTTTAGATTTTTGCATCAAATACTGGCTTTGACTGAAATAAAGATTATTATTATTATTACTAGGGCTTTTCAACACCCCACCGGCAAAGCCGCCGAGTTTCGGTAATAACGTTACCTATGCATCTAAGCTTTAATGTGACCCACATGTAAATAATTTATAGAACAGACTTGGTTCTGCTGCATACCTACGCCTGAAAAAAAAAAACGCCATAAGACAAATATAGAAACGGCTAGGCTTGTGTATTTCAGTTATTTTCATATTATGTCATATGGTATTATATTATAGGGTAATGCTGCCGATATTGACCCTATATTCGTGCTGCAGAAGAGGGCTGTTCGTGCAATTTATAATATGGCTCCAAGAGTCATTTCGAGAAGTTGTTATCAAATTCAAATAATATTTATTCAAATAGTCCTTTAAAAGGCACTTTTGACGCGTCAATAATTTACATACTTACTAGTGATTTGATGGTGATAACTACATTCGTAAACTTAAAACTAAAGCTATGGGGGTTCCAAACGCGCCCCGGTCTAAAAAGAAGCCAGGTAAATTTTCTATACCATAATCCTATGAGAGAGCAGACGTGTACCCAATATTTCACAGGCTAATGAAAACTAGAGACAGTCTGTTCTTTCGTCTACCTACCCAGCTCGGTTGGACCATCATCATCACCATGTTGAACATTATGGAGAACTCTCAGGCATGCAGGTTTCCTCACGATGTTTTCCTTCACCGTTAAAGCAAGTGATATTTTAATTGTTTTTAAAAAACGCACATAACTCCGAAAAGTTAGAGGTGTCCGTATTCGAACTGCTGACCTCTGATTATGAGGTTGATGCCCTAACTACTCTATACTATACAAATATCGTTACAAAAGAAACAGTGCGATGAGCTATCACATAAGTTGGTTTTAGCGTTGGAGATGAACGCAAGGTATAAACTGTGAAACCTCTCACATAAAAGAGAAGGCCAACCTGATGAGCCTCAATTTTATTTGTTAAAACCGACCCGATGGCTTTTACTGGGTAAAAGGTACCGGACATAAATCGCCGACGTCAAAGCTATTCGTCAGTTATGCTCGTATGTCTATCAAACAGTTCGGTGTTACTGATCAGATTGAGCCAATCTATACTGATTCGTAATAGCGAAAAAACCCCCTGGAAAAACTATTGAGCCTCTCTGAAAGACGAGACCTAAACATATCCTTCATGACCCTGACCATCAGATGACTACTGACAACATACTCGTACCACCTACCACACAATCATACGCTACACACCGTTTTCGCCGGCGAAGAGGAGGTCCCCGCTATCTTACGTCATCCGGACGTAGGCTCCATCCACGGCCTCGGAGACGTACGGACCACTCACCACTCCCAAACGTCGCCTAAGCCGAGTTCCGGCCTCACAGGAGACTGCCCTTAGGCAGACGTTCCCTTAGTTTCTCCGAGCCCTAGGGCTCAAAATTTTTTGAGAAGCTCGTCAAACCAATAGGGTTAGCACAGCTAATAGACAGTCCGAAAAAAAAAACAATATCCAGTGAAAAACTACTAAACCAGAGCCCGAATTAACAAAAACCGATTCTGTTCAACATACACGGTTATTCGATACCAAAGAGCACTGAGAAAGCGTGTTATGTGGTCAGGTTTTTTATAGTTACCAATGTGATTCTTGTTTCTAAACTGTGACGTTGAGCGCTCGGATCACAATATCCAGTGTATGCTCCGTCATAATAACGACGGCCCATATTGCATTGTGGAGCTAATTGGATAGAGATGCTTATCTCGGCCCGATAAAATGGAATAGATAACATTCTGTAGTGACTTATTAAGGTCGTTCTCAGAATAATATTAGATGGCACGATACGCCCGTGTGTGGATGGACAGCAAAAAAAGCACCCGTCACTGTGTGCGTACACGTTTCAAACTGTAACCTGTGGGGAGCGGTCTTACGGTATGTAAAGAAATTCGATGTCGAGATCAAATGTCTTGTTATGGTCTAACGAATGGGCATAGGATAAAGAGATGCAGACTTCCACCCTGATAAATTAACAATGTCTCAGAAACAACCTCTATGGCGCAGTGGTATATTGGAATGCCCCGGGTTCGATCCCCGACATGACAATTTAGGAGTTTATGATTTTGAATGGTGTGTTGAAATTGAAAACGTGCCGTCAAGCGATATATCGCTCAGGCTAGATATATCGCTTGACGATAGCGGACAATGGCTTACTTGTAATAAAAAATCACAGTATTCCAAGCTGAAACTGTATTTTCTTATGAATAGACTAAATAGTAGGTATTCAAGTCTTGAATCGATACATCTGTAATATAAAATTAAATTGAAGTGTCCGTCTGCGATACGCAAGAACCGAAAACTATACACTGCAATTTCTTAAATTTAATTTTTATAATCATTAAATTTTATATGTGATATAATGTGACATCAAGTAATTAAATGTAATGTAATTAAACAAACGATTTAAAAATTATAAAACACCTTATTTTATAATTTTTAAATAATAACGTACCTACTATTTAATATCCGTTTATGGATCAAAAGAATTACAATTAAAACATCTATCATTAAAAGTATTTAACTTTTTAAAGTTAGCCAAATAAAGTACTAAAGCTGAGATAGAGAAATAGATCAAAAAAAAATTATAAACAAAGCTATTGTCAAACAAGTTTGCTTAATTTTTTTTGGCAGCAGTACGCACTGCCTATCAGCGATCAGTACAACGTATCGCGTTGTGTAGTTTTTGCGAAATTGGTCCCGATCGAGTCTTACGGGCTGAGTGGATGATTCCTTCAACCCTGGAACTTGTACACTGCTGATTCAACATGGAATAAACAAATTGCTCATACTTCATAATGATCAACCCATTGCCGGCTCACTACAGAGCACGGGTCTCCTCTCAGTATGAGAAGGGTTTGGCCATAGTCCACCACGCTGGCCATGTGCAGATTGGCAGACTTCACACACCTTTGAGAATATTATGAATGCTCATGCATCACGTTATTTTCCTTCACAGTTGAAGCAAGTAATATTTTAGTAGAAAAACGCACATAACTTAGAAAAGTTAAAGGTGAATGTCCGGGTTCAAATCCCCGACCTCTGATTAAGAGGCGGACGTCCTAACCACTATAGTACAATTTAGCGCTTAACTGCAATCTCACCTTATAGTAAGTGATGATGGGACTACATCATTTTACAGTAGGTTGTCATCTTAAGTCCAAGATGGCAACGGTCTAACCTGTTAAGGTTATGACAGTTATACATATACTCCTAACAGGTGTCTACGATGGCGGACCCCAGACCACTACTAATGAAATATTTGGCTTATAAATGGCGAAGTTCTGAATGCGAATACGAAACAATGAGCTCCAATACATTAAAGATAGACTTCTACGTGATATCATACGCGAAATATTTGTCCTCAGTACCTAGCTTTTTTTTTTGTCGTGGTGGAAAAGCTTTACAGCTACTTCCGTCCCTTGGGCAGGACGGAGGTTATGTGGGACTCCCACCCATGGGTGGTCTACCCGAACTAAAAACCACCACGGCATGTCCCTCTCGCTAGTTTTACTGGACGCCCGGGGGACCCATTGTATACTTCCCGGTCGCCTACCAGTCATCCCAGCCTACCGCCGGGCCTCTCCCGCACTACAAGAGGAAGGATCAGGACAGCTTGATCCCCCTCCAAGACTATAAGGAGACTTGTGTGTGTTATATAAAATGTATATAAAAAAGTGGGTGCAAAACAAATAAAGTGAGGAAATAGGACGTACGTTGGAATATACAGATGTTTATTTAAACGATGATGATGCGAGTTTGTTTAAGCGGCAAACTTATATACGCGGTTATTAGTTTTAACTGTCATTTTAACTACAGAACTTAGCTTTTAGCAATAGCAAAAGTTATTGGCATAGCTTAAAAAGTTGTGAAACTATCGTAGTAATGGCGGCTTAATCCATACAGTTCAAGCAAGACGCACATCATGTAATTATGTGATTTCTAAATAGTGTAGCACAAAATATCGGTTGTGTAATTCAGGTTTATAATAATCAGTGCGATTTCCTGAAAATATTAATAAACTGTCACCACCATTCTGGGCTCGGGCATCTCAATCTTTAGAACGCATCGTCATATCAACAGGTGAGATCGCGGTCAATCGCCAACTTGTCCATTCCGATGTCCATAGATGATAGAACTGGGAGTAATTTAAAAAGATCCATCAATAATTATCTCCACTTCATAAATAGCAAATCACCGGCAGGTGTAAACGTGTTATAATGAATAGGATGTTTGAGGCGCCTCACCCAGTGACCTAACTCGAATAATAACGAAGTGGAGAAAAATATCAGCATCGTTATCACTTTCAGTAATATTCTACAGTAGGCTACAGACAATTTGTCTGATAGATGACCGAAGTGTGTGTTTATATTTATCGAAATAATAATAAATAATTTATTTCGAACTCAGTAAATAGTGTTAGTAATACATTTCAACCTATGTTAGTACTTAGAACTAAAACATAGGCTTAAAAACAATAAACAGCAAGTATAATTAGCTATATTCCGCCGACAACCGGGAAATTAGTATAGTATAACACCACACAAAATACTCCGCCACCGGATCATCCTCAGGAGATGTTGACTTCACAAGCGCGAAAAGCAAAGTCAGTTAGTCTACTCACCTTAAAAATAACTTTTAAACCTACATGCACCCCCCCCCCCCCCCGGACACTCATGTGCACCCTGCCCACCTCCAGAGTGTGCTCATCATCGACGCGGCATGTTTGCGGATGATCACATAGAAATCCTCCACACGAGAATCCGCAAACTTAGCCGACGCATTGCAGTGCCGAGCCTTCTTCAACACCGCCCTCAGTGCATTGTTATATTGGACACGCAAGGCGTTGAATTTGTTCTTTCCCCTAAATACCAGAAACTCACTCTTTTTAGGGTTATAACTAAGTCCATGCACCCCAGCATATTCCTTTTTTTTCCGCTGGGAAATGCGTTTACGCATCCCCTCCGGAAGCGACGGGGTATGCGTAAGCATCCCTTCCGACGGGGTATATGGGACTCGCCGGCGGCCGGACTGGCAACCAGAATACCCACTAAAACCCAGCGATGCTCCTACGCGTCGCCTCGTGGCTGGGTCAAGGGAACACCTGCGCACTCGGCCGCAACCCAACCAGCCCCCAGCATACTCCTCACAAATTCCTGAATAAAGTTCGATTATTGCGAGAAAATATTCATCCAATAATGTCACTATTTCAGCATTGGTGAAAATAACTAATGCAAACTAATTAGATTCAAGAAGGTATAGATTTAGAAGCAAAGCAGAAACTAATCTTTAATTATATCTTATATCATTTGTTTACTGTTAACTCCACTGTTATAGTATTATGGATTATAGGATGAATATTCGGCGAATAACCAGCCATTGTATCAATAATAATAGATATCAATTTATTACATTTACTGAAGGAAATACTACTTTCTTCTAATCTTATTAATCTATTACGTTTTCAATAAAACTAAACTTAAAATAGAGGGTTTTCAATTTATTTTTAAGCTATTTTGTGATATATATTATACTATGGCTTTGTTTGTAAACCCAAATAAATAAATAAAAAAATAAGGCCATAGGCTTGTTTTTAAACATATAACGGAAGTAAAACGAGTCATGAAATAGAATGAGTTAGTTAATAATACGATTTGAGTTGTGAGTTACACCACTTTCGTAGCGGCGGTTATATTTTATAGTTAACTTTGTAGAACATGGCGCTATCACCAGTTAATTATTACGCGTTAATAAAACTATTAGAATAGATGGGAGATAGGCATCGTATCACACGGGATGTTATAGTGGCTTCGAAGACAGTGTAGGTACACCTTTTTTGCGTGAGGCCAATCAAGTCTTTTCAGATTGTCTTGTGATTGGTCGGAAGCTGGGCGCGTATCTGCACGCCAACGTAGATGCAGTTTAATATTACAAACATTTAAATGACATGTTTCATCATCGTCATCATGATCAACCTATTACCGGCTCACTACAGAGCACGGGTCTCCTCTCAGTATGAGCAGGGCCACCACGCTGGCCATGTGCGGATTGGGAGACTTCACACGCCTTGAGAACATTATGGAGAACTCTCAGGCGTGCAGGTTTCCTCACGATGTTTTCCTTCACCGTTGAAGCAAGTGATATTTTAATTTTTTTTAAAACGCACATAACTCCGAAAAATTAGAGGTGCGTGCCCGGATTCGAACCGCCCACGTCTGATTAGGAGGCTGACGCCCTAACAACTAGGCTATCACCGCTTCTATGAATGAAATGTTTAAAAGTGTGTATTTCTGGGATGTCCCTTAATAAGTTCAAAGTTCAAGTTTATATAAAATGTAAGCTTGTAGAAAAATCCCGTTATAGTGTAAAAGATTATGTAAATGATAAACAAGCTTGGATATGATATTTCGCTATCATAAGATAGCTCTTAAATAATTTTGAATGGCATGTGAGATGGTGATAACAAAAAGAAGAGTTACCCGGTTCAGTTTGTTGTATGCTTCTTCTTAGACCAGGGCGCGTTTGGAACCCTCATACGTTTAGTTTTAAGTTTACGAATGTAGTTAGAAAGACATATATCCTGGCTTTAGAACCTTCGCCAATGATTTAATATGAGCTCAAGATCATGGTTTAGGGCGGTAGTGAACAAGATCCAATTAGCTTTAATGATTGCCAACCTTCTTGGTAAGAGATGGCACTAAAAGAAGAAGAATGTAGCTATCACAATCAACTCACTACTATGTATTTGACGCATCAAAAGTGCCTTTTAAAGGATAAAGTTTATGAATCATAAATCGAGGCTATTCGAAATGCTTCAATTCACGTATAAGGTTAATTCCCCAAGTTAATTTGTAGAAGAATAGATGTCAAAATTTTACTGAGTCACCGGGTATGATACTTAGTAAATTATTAGCGGTTTTCCTTACCTATCCGTGAGTGTTTAAAATTTATTATGGTCATTTTTCAAGCCCAATATAGTCTTCGTTAGATTTGAATTGAAATATTGTTGCTATAAAACTACTGGACGCGTAGAACACAGTTGAACTAAGCGAAACCTGTCTTGATACTGTCATATTATCATACCACGATACTCCAATGTGAATTGACGACCTAGTAGAGGCATTACTTCAGATGTTAAGCTCTCTCTGAAAATCAGCAAATTTCTTAAACCTGTAGGGATTAATTTCCGGAACCAAAAGTATTTTTTGTTAATCTAAGTATTACTCGTTAATCCTTAAGTTATGATGCAGTTTAAGATGGTAGCGGGCTAACCTGTTATGACAGGTATTTTCAACCCATATCGGTTTCTAGGCGGCGCCATCACGGCTCTAAGATCAAGCAATTCTTTAACACCAAGCGCTCACTACTGCACCAAAGTGACTAGTGATAGTTTTTTGTGTTATTCGTGCCATCTATTGTAGAAGTGGTTATAGCCTAGTGGTTAGGGCGTCAGCCTCCTAATCAGAGGTCAGCGGTTCGAATCCGGGCACGCACCTCTAACTTTTCGGAGTTATGTGCGTTTTTAAGCAATTGAAATATCGCTTGCTTTAACGGTGAAGGCAACATCGTGAGGAAACCTGCACGCCTGAGAGTTCTCCATAATGTTCTCAAAGGCGTGTGAAGTCTGTCAATCCGCACATGGCCAGCGTGGTGGACTATGGCCAAATCCTTCTCATATTGAGAGGAGACCCGTGCTCTGTAGTGAGCCGGTAATGGGTTGATCATGATGATGATTAAATACTTGTTTTTACCTTACGTAACGAACATAACAGACACAGAAACCGACGATAAAACTTTTTTGTCTTACTCAAAGTAAGTCAAAAGTTGTCTGGCATTACTAACCCACCTCTTAGTATAATAGAGTACTGAATGAAGTCTTACGCCCTGACCTCAGAGGCTCCGTAACAAATGTGTTAACCAGTTTAAATGTACAAACAGGCATAAGGCATTGTTCGATAGCGATCGCGCCACACAAAGGGTGGCGTATCGTGGTAGCGGCGCGGGTGACAAATGAGCGGCGCGGCTGCCCACCCAGCGCGCACCCTGTATTATGATACCCTGGTATCGCATTACCAGAGCTTGCCAGATCCTCAGCCGAGATGCCGATGGATGCTGTTACATATTACACTGGAGCTTGCATGTTGGATCGCAACAGGCGTTTCTTTAAGTCGAGTGAGCCTGAATGACTTCCTCGATCACTCAACTTAAAAAATATTCATAAAATTCGATTTTTCTACAAATGTTTGTTAAGTGCTCACTTAGCACTCTTCTGGTATTATGATATCCTGGTATTGCATTACCAGAATTTAGAATAGAATAGAAATACGTTTATTTATTAGATCAACACAATCACAAATATACACATAACAAAACAAAACAGAGTAACTTATCTATTGCCTTATTGTTAACACATTAAATTAGTATTTTATTATTGTGTCGCGCCAATAAAAAGGTACTGACTCAGCTAAATGTTGTGGATACTAAAGTACCCACAACGCTTCTATTCTGTTAGTACCGTGCTGAGGGAAGTCCTGCACTTAAAAGTACAACTAAAAATAGTAATGATTGGAAAAAATTAATTAATTAAAAATTAATTTAGCATGCACCCTAGATTTTAATACCCTGGTATCGCGTTATCAGATCCTGTAGATAACACCAATTTCCTAGCTGGGTGCTGAATATATTGACTGAGACAACCAATATTTAAGAAATACAGCCTCTCGATCCACATCTAATGCATTGACCGCTGGCAAAACTGACTGAATATTTTACAAGGTAGGGAAATGGCAGTTAACTCACATCCGAATCGCTTTTCGGGAACTTCTTCGCCATTACTGTAGAGAAAAAACCTACGTCCAGACCAGATCTACCTAAATAAATAAGTTTAAAGTTTTTAATTAAGCCGATAATCCAACCCTGGGCCCACCAATGCGAGAGAGCTCACCACACAGCGTCGCAGTCTCCACGTATGCGAGATGGGATTGTATCGGCCAGTCACGAATCTTGCACCAGACTGGTGATATGAATCTCGCCCGGCAATACTATCGCTTGATAGGTAGTGGTAAAACATTTTTCTTGCACAACAATGGATGTAATCGAGTGTGTGCTGTTTTGTAGCGCAATTCCTGTAAAGATAGCAACTTTGTGGTGCAGTCCCTAAAACGATAAGGAGTTCAACTGCACATTCCTTTTGAATAACAGAGTGAGCCATTCTACTTATTCGATCGCGTTAAAGTTAACATCAATTGGAATAGAGTTGACCGAGTGCCATCTACTACACAATCGTCATGATCAACACATTACCGGCTCACTACAGAGCACGGGTCTCCTCTCAATATGGGAAGGGTTTGGCCATAGTCCACCACGCTGGCCATGTGCGGATTGGCTGAATTCACACGCCTCTGAGAACATTATAGAGAACCCTCAGGCGTGCAGGTTTCCTCACGATGTTTTCCTTCACCGTTAAAGCAAGTGATATTTCAATTGCTTAAAAACGCACATAACTCCGAAAAGTTAGAGGTGCGTGCCCGGATTCGAACCGCCGACCCCTGATTAGAGGCTGACGCCCTGACCACTGGGCTATCACCGCTTCAACATGTATTCAACACGTATTCAATATATTATACATAATAATGTATATATTTTGAATGACAACATTTGTTTACTGATTGCTATATCCTCCTACTTATATTTTAAACACGAAAGTTGGATGGAAATGTAAGGATGGATGGATGAATGTTTGTTACTTCTTAACGTAAAAACTACTAAATGGATTTTAATAAAACTTTACAATGATATAGCTTATAGTAGTTATACTTTTCAACGATATTAGCATCAGAATAACACATACTTAATATGCAATTTATAAAGATATTGTGTGAATTTTCCAAATATGACGATAAGTGTCAAGTAAGTAGGAAAAATCTACCATCTGCGTGATAATTTTAAGGTCATAATGTTAGTTCTGTTTTACGTCACGCGAATATCAGCTAGTCGAAATACAAAACCTGCGCAGACGAAATCGCGGGCATCAGCTAGTAGTCATATACTTATAACGACATAAATACCAAAGTATTTAGCAGTTGCTTCAAATATTACCGTCACAATCTTAAATCTCACATACTTGTATGTATTTTCGTGATGAAAGTTATAATTATTCCTACTCGCGATAGAATTTACAAAATTAACGAAATATATACCTATCGGCCTTTTAACAGGCAAGAAATCGACAATTATTCCTACTCGCGATAGCATTTACAAAATTAACGAAAAATATATCGGCCTTTCAACAGGCAAGAAATCGACAATTATTCCTAGTCGCGATAGCATTTACAAAATTAACGAAAACTATATCGGCCTTTTAACAGACAAGAAATCGAATATTATTCCTACTCGCGATAGAATTTACAAAATTAATGAAAACTATATCGGCCTTTTAACAGGCAAGAAATCGACAATTATTCCTACTCGCGATAGCATTTACAAAACTAACGAAAACTATATCGGCCTTTTAACAGGCAAGAACTTGGTTTACATACAAAAATAAAACATCGTTTAACTGATCAAAATTCCATGCACTTTAGAATGTTTTCTTAAACGTGATAGTCAAAAGCTCTTAAAACCAACAGTAATAAAACATGAATACCAACACAAGAACATTACATACTCGAGGACAGAAAAAACCCCTTCCAAAATGATTGCATCCCATTGCTTGTCAAACACAAACCACCAAAAGCTGAACACGTATTAAAGGAGCTGTGTAATACAAAATGGCGATTGTAATCTGTAGCATAGGTGGCCGGTAACACATCGGTAGCTCCTTTTTTTACATTTTTTATCTCTGTCACACCCATTTGTTTACCCATTGTGAAGCCGTCGCTGGTTTTTGTTAGATTTATTTTTTGTTTCAGCCGATAATATTGTTCTCGGATCAGAGATTGGGATCTGATGGTGGGTACAAATGTTGTTAACATTGATATGAATTCCGTCAAAGATACACAGTTCTTTAGGATGTGGATTTCAGGATACGCTAGACCCGGAGGGAAGGGTGGCCTAGTCCCCGAGGTTTGGTCCTTAAGTGTAATAATTTAGTAGTAATGTTAGATATCCAGTTTGGGTTTTATTTTGACAAAAACAAAGCCCAACCCGGATATTACTAAAGTACTAAAATTAACTTTGGACTACAAAATCGGAACTAAAAAAAATTTACTTTGATAATAATTGTCAATAATTATATTCGACTCTCTGTAAAGTAAAGTGTCTTAATTGAACTTCTTAATTTTGTTTTTTAGTATTTGCCACATTTTTTCTTCTGCAGATTTGCCCGCTACTATCTTAGACTGTATTATCACTTAAATCATGTGTAATTGACGCCAAGAGCTAACTTGTAGTGTATAAAAAATATCGCCCTGGCATAGACATGATTACTATACATCAGTCGACCCATTGGCTCGTTTGCGATATAAATACTTAAAAAAAACTTGAGAGGTGTCAAGGGACACCCGGATGGAACGAAGTTCCTTTCGATTAATTAGTGAAGGAATTGTAATAAAATTTTATTTTATTGAAGTTATAATAATATTTTTTTTATTATTAACAAATTAATGTTATATAAACTTAATCAGTAGGCTCAATTTTGTACTCCATCAGCAATATCCGGAACTTGTGCAGAAACGATGCGAAATAGAAATGAAAATATCTGGCTTGCTTTCTACAAGAGAGAGAGAGACAGACAGAGAAACATGCGACGCCGCACAGCTTACAATAACAAAAAGTGTCGTGACAACTTTTCGTAAGAATTTTTTCCGTCTAGCCCCCTTTCACAACGCGCGATAAGGAACTTCGTTCCAAAATTAAAAAAAAAAAACAGTTTTAGTTTACAGTTAATTTTACTTGTTTCATTTGTTGTCACATAAATTCTTATGTTACAATTAGCGGTAAGTAAATCTGTCACAATATCACTTATTCAATTCCGGGCTGTATTGAAGCTATGGGTTGCACACCGCATGTACATCTCGGGGTCTGATATCAGCGGCGGTCAAGTATGGCGTGTTCTTGTAAAGAATGTCGCGTCATCTTTATAAGTGTAACGAATTTTTAATATGTTATCTGCGGTGGGTGTTTGTGGTTTATAAGCAATTTCGCAGGCTGCTTTTACGAGTGCTTATTCAATTTAAGGTGGGTTTTTGATGCTGTTTAACTTTTTTTATTATTAAGTATAGTTTTTTTTTTATAACAAAATAGTCTACAAAACAAATTGCATCAATCTTGATTTAGTTAATGAGACCATTAAAATTAAATTAAATTAAATAAACTTTATTTTCAAACAGTCTAAATCTATATATATAAAAGCTAAAGGTCACTTACTTACTAAGTAAACACGAGATCTCAAAAATTATTGTACGATCAACCCATTGCCGGCTCACTACAGATCGCGGGTCTCCTCTCAATATGAGAAGGGTTTGGCCATAGTCCACCACGCTGGCCATGTGCGGATTGGCAGACTTCACACGCCTTTGAGAATATTATAAACTCTCAGGCGTGCAGGTTTCCTCATGATGTTTTCCTTCACCGTTGAAGCAAGTGATATTTTAATTGCTTAAAAAAAACGCACATAACTTTGAAAAGTTAGAGGTGCGTGCCCGGATTCGAACTACCGACCTCTGATTAGGATTATTGTACGTATATAGCTGTAATTTAGCAAGTAGGTAGTTGATAGTTAAGATGTCAGCTAAGAAAGGATATTTGAAAATTCCACCCCTAAAGGAGTAAAATAGGGGTTTGTAGTTTGTATGAAAGTTCTATGTTTTTTACTTTAGAAACACGAAAATCGGCAATTTGACATTTGCCTGTAGCTTACTTTCTGATACCTCAATCTTACGGGTAATCAGCAATCCTAGGCAGACGAAGTCGCGGGCAATAGCTAGTTATTACTATTTTCAGTAGCCTGCACACGAGGTGACCTGTATCGTGGAGACCATAATATTAAACTAGTCACAATCAAAATATAACAAAAAACAAAAACAGAAGAATAAACATGAGATAGTGACGTTCAAGAAATGATCACAGAATGCATCCTTAAAATGAACCTTACATCTAAAAAATTTAATTAATACCTATAATGCAGTAAAGGACAGTCTTACTTGCTTTTTAAAGGAGGCCACAGAACTGCAGGAGATGTCACAGGTGTTCCTAAGATCATTCAGAATTGAGCATAGTCTATAGACAAGCGCATGCTGACCAGCCTTGGTTCGACAAAATGGTAAATGAAACGGTTTGGTTTGAAGAATAGGCTGCAAAAGGTACATATATATCAAAAACCTTTATACCAATAATTGCATGCTACAATATAGGCATTTCACAAATAGCATGCTATGTATAACTTTTTTATGTTATAAATTTTTTTTTTTTGAAAATAATATTTTATATCCATGGCTAAAAGAAGCTTATGACTATCTCCAAGGTGCGACCTATCTCTATTAAAACTATAGTCATGATAGGTTTTGCTTTTAAGCCTTAACAAACACACATACAAAATTGATTTTCTACTGAACCAGAGTGAGCTACAAATTTAACAAAAAACATAGCTTAGCAGGTACAACTAGGTATAACATTAATAAAATAATAATGTTAAACAGCTAAGTACCAAAAAACACTACAAGTAGGTAACTAGCTATTTAGGGTGGAACCGCCGCGAGTAACCGATTCTCTCTTTTACCTCTTTAGCTCATTTAGCTCACTTGATACATCATTTGGCTCTTAGTTTGCTTGACATCTTCACGCTCAATTTCATCTTGATGAAGTTAAGCTGTGTAAAGCGTTATCGTGGGCACATTAAATAAAACGAATAGCTCAATGCTCAAACTCGTTATATCAACTCATTTGCATTTTAAACAGCAGTATTCCATTTGTTTGCCTGTGAAAGTTAAAGCCATTAATTTTTCTCCACATTTCAACAGGGTTTGGACTGTTAAATTTATTAAAAATGTTAACAAATTTTATAGAAACAAGTAAAACGTACCTAAGCAAATGAAATTATAACTTCTGCTTCATTCTCAGATCAATTAACAGTATCGTATTGAGCCGGTGATAGCCTAGTGGTTGGGGCGTCAGCCTCCTAATCAGAGGTCGGCGGTTCGAATCCGGGCACGCACCTCTAACTTTTCGGAGTTATGTGCGTTTAGAAAAAAAAAATATCACTTGCTTCAACGGTGAAGGAAAACATCGTGAGAAAACCTGCTCGCCTGAGAGTTCTCCATAATATTCGCAAAAGTCGCGTGAAGTCTGCCAATCCGCACATGGCCAGCGTGGTGGACTATGGCCAAACCCTTCTCATATTGAGAGGAAACCCGTGCTCTGTAGCGAGCCGGTAATGGGTTGATCATGATGAAGTAAAAAGTATTTAAGTAAATGAAATTATAACTTCTCCTTCATTAACGCTATCGTATTGAGCCGGCAATGAAACGATAAGTAAACATTCTAAAACACTGCTTAGTTCAAAAATGTTTAAAGACCAAATTGATAATCAATAGTGCAATAGTTGTAAGTAAAGCCCTGTAGATGTCCAGCAGTTGTCGATGAATCACTGAGCCGTTGATATAGCTAACGTGACAATGAGCGACTGAGAGCTAAATCGAAAAAGAGCTAAATATTTTCCGACTCATTCGCGAGCTGCCCATCTCTAGCGCAGTGTTTTCTAGTCGACTGCTCCGTTCTAAACTCGATGTGAGCTGATAACGGCAGTCGTTAAGATCGTCGAGATAAGATCCCGGCTGATAGAGCCAAGGATAATGTTGTATGTCATTAAATACAGTCTCTGTTGAGCACTACTCTAATGCTGTGTCGTGACTCCGCCTTTTAAATGGTTTTTTGTATGGTCGATTACCACATATTAATGTTTTTTTATTGATGCATCTTTGAAGTTGTGATAGCCTAGTGAAGCTGTGATAGCCTAGTAGTTAGGACGTCCGCCTCCTAATCAGAGGTAGGAGGTTTTTGACGACCTCCGTGGCGCAGTGCGCGCGCTGTCGCATTTAAAGTTGGAGGTCCTGGGTTCGATTCCCAGCTCGAGTCTGGTCTGATGGGAGGTTTTGGCCGTGGCTAGTTACCACCCTACCGACAAAGACGTGTCACCAAGCGATTTAGCGTTGCGGCACGATGTCGCGTAGAAACCAATTAGGAGTATTGGTTTACCATACCCCTAACAGGTTAGCCCGCTACCGTCTTAGACCGCATCACTTACCATCAGGTGAGAGGCCATCAAGGGCTAACTTGTGGTGTATAAAAAAAAAAAGGTTCGAATCCGATAACTTTCGGAGTTAAGTGCGTTTTAAGCAATGAAAATATCACTTGCTTCAACGGTGAAGGAAAACATCGTGAGGAAACCTGCATGTCTGAGAGTTCTCCAAAATGTTCTCAAAGGCGTGTGAAGTCGGCCAATACGCGCATGGCCAGCGTGGTGGACTATGGGTAAACCCTTCTCATATAGAGAGGAGACCTGTGCTCTGTAGTGAACCGAGAATGGGTTAATCATGATACGTATAAGTTTATATTTTGATTATAGTATGCATATAATAATTTAATAGACAGAAATACTTATTATTGGATAATTCGCTATAACAACTATCGCATAATTGTTAGTAGAATAAATGATTTTTTTTTTAATATTAATTTCTAAGTAATATATGGTAATGTGTATAAAAAAAGCTTAGAAACGAATCGACAACTAATAGAATCTGTGTAAAACAAAACTAAAAATGTTATATTTAATATTGTTAAATTTGTATTTACAATTTTTTGTAACCTCAAAACTACATGAAAAAGTAAGAAATTTATATACGGGCACGGTATTCGCAAATAGTCTAGAAAACGTGCCAATAACGGCGCAGCGGGTTTTCATCGCGGAATTGGCACGTTGCGTCCAGTTTTGGCACATTTAGCCGCGGCCGATACGTGCGGCACGTAAGTTAAGCGATCCGATTGTGCCTCGGTATTTACTACGCGCACCTCCGAGCTTAGATATATGTGCCGCCCAAGGGATTTTAGAATATAGGTGCCTACAGAGAAAAAGTTGAATGGCGAAACAAAAATAAAAACGGACTGAACTGATACCGCAATATTCATTTAAACGTTGTGAATATTTTTAAATATCGCGGGCAAAGGATTAGACGGTTCACCTAATGTTAAGTGATTACCGTCGGCTATAAACATCCGCGACATCTTTTCGTCCAAAAACCCTCAGTGCCTGAAGACTAAAGTTTTCGAACAGTGCGTGTTGCCAGCTATGACTTACGGATCCGAAACGTGGTCGCTCGCTATGGGCCTCATAAGAAGGGTCAGAGTCACTCAGCGAGCAATGGAGAGAGCTTTGCTAGGAATATCTCTACGTGATCAAATCAGAAATGAAGATATCCGTAGCTCAGCGAATTGCTAAGTTGAAGTGGCAATGGGCGGGGCACATAGCTCGGAGAACCGATGGACGTTGGGGTCCCAAGGTACTGGAATGGCCCACACCGTAAACGATGCAATGGTAAACGTAGCGTTGGACCTCCAACAAAGTGGACAGACGATATCAAACGAGTCGCAGGGAGCCGCTGGATACAAGTGGCCCAAGACCGTGGCCATTGAAACTCCCTACAAAAGACCTATGTCCAGCAGTGGACGTCTATCGGTTGAAATGATGATGATAAACATCCGCAACAATAGAGGAAACACCGATTTGTAGCCGGGTGAACTCGTCCTCCTAATCGGTTATTATGCTAAACATAAAATCGCTAGGCGGTGTGTCTTGGCTAGTAGGGTGGTAACTAGCCTCCCACCCGACCAGACTCGAGCCGGGAATGAACCCACGACCCCCCACTTGATAAACAACATCGCAAGCGCATAGAGGTAGTCAATTCTATCCATTCAGAATTATGCTAGTGGCTTTATTCTTGTATAATGCTCGTTTTTTTTTTAATCGTGAAGCTAGCTAGCCTTTGACAGAGATCTCACCTGGTGATATTTGACGATGATATTGTAATAAACAATCTTCCTTTCTAATTATATATTGCTATCGAAAATATAGTATCATCATCATCATCATGATCAACGCATTACCGGCTCACTACAGCGCACGGGTCTCCTCTCAATATGAGAAGGGTTTGGCCATAGTCCACCACGCTGTCCATAACCTAACCTAACCTAACCTAACCAAGGTTAGGTTAGCCGCTTCCTAAAACATATAGTATACAATAAATTAATTGTAATATAATGAATACTTGTAAGTTTAAACGTTAATTGATTGACATTTTACTTTGAATTAAATTATATATATATATATATATATATATATATTTCTCATCTGATGGTAAGTGATGATGCAGTTTAAGATGATAGTGGGCTAAACAGTTAGGGGTACGATACGATTTGCCGGTAGGATTGTAATTAACCACGGCTGAAGCCACCCATCAGACCAGATCAGCGAAAATTCAGAAATGATCTATTTCTAAACTGTATCGCCGAGAATCGAACCCTAGACCTCACGCTTACGCTTAAGACGACAGCGTTCAACACAACACGCGGAGATCGTCCCGTTTCATTTGTCATTACACAGAACACACATAGCAAGTTAACTGGCCATAAAGCTAAACACACATCTATTACACATTTTATATTCCAATAAACGTATATTATACCCCAGTGATCTGGTTGAACCGAAAAACGCCTGCAATTATCCATTTATTGCTCTAGAAAAGAAAAAAAAATACATACACTAAATCGTTTTGAGAACGGCCATCAATTCCGCAAAGCAACGTCCCGCCGAAAATATCGCCCATAAAAATGTTAATACTCTAATGTAAGTGCACATTCCTTATGCGAGTAATTTGCCACTTTTAAAAACGAAAAATGTACTATTAAAGCCGCGCACGGTAAAGGCGGTAGCGATTTTCAAATTGTTTTAAGTTGGGAAGTTATTTCTTGCATATTTTATGAGTGTGACCGGTATGTTATTTGTATTATACGAGTTCTTGAAAAATACTACTAATAGGGATCATTGCTTTAAATATACTGTACAGTCAAGCCTCGTACCTGATTACAATATACATATACAACAACTGCTTATTATTGGATGTTATCCGTCAGTTCTCAGTACCCGCCTGGACTCATAGTTCCTTGAATTCGGTTATTATCACAAACATAGTCATAACTTAGTTAAAGCCCGCCATCACGTGGAACATTGTGGACGATATAAACTCTAAATGAAGAAAAAATTAAATAGGAGACCTGTGGCCAGAAGTTCGACGACCTTCATAGCGCAGCGCGTGCGTTGTCGCATAATAAGCTTGGAGGACCTGGGTACAATTCCATGCCCGAGTCTGGTCTGGTTTGGACGTGGCTAGTTACCAACCTACCGATGAACACGTGCCACCAAGCGATTTGCGTTCCGGCACGATGTCGCGTAGAAACTAATCAGAAGTATGGGTATCATACCCCTAATAGGTTCGCCCTCTACTATCTTAGACTGCATCATCACTTACCATGAGGTGAGATTGCCGTCAAGGGCTAACTTTTAGTGTACAAAGAAAAAGTGGATATTGTGTGTAATGAAATCTATACATCAATCATAATTGAAATAATTCTTTAAAATGCACTTTTGATGCGTCTATTATTGACATCGTACTGAATTGACTGTAATCAAGTACCGTGAATTGAAAACTAAAGCAGTCCGAGGTTCGGGTTCTTGTCCGTCTCCGCTCCCGCTTATACAACCGCGTTGCTTGTGACTTGCACCACGCTGTGTGACTGTCCAGCCGATGCAGTATTTTTGTAAAACTGCCGTTTAGGAAATAGGACATGGAAATGAAGGCATTGGCAGCGCACGCGAAAATTCGCAACAAGATACAATTGCGACATCAATGTCTTTTTACAAGTTAGGCCCTTGAAAATTTCCCCTGGTGGTAAGTGATTACGTGTAAAATGGTGGCGGGCTAGCCGGTTAGGAAATGGCGGTTAATTTAAACCCTCAACCGGTTTCTACGCGGTATCGTTAACAAATCTTCAGCTATTTCGTTTGAGCTTGGAGATAGGTATGTACAAATAAGTATGTACAATAATAAATAGAAATTACATATGTAATTTCTTTCTTATTTAATATTTATTTTTTATCATTATTACAAATTAACTTATTGCACTATCCCCCTTTCCTTTTAAATGGTACCTTTTACAAAAGGTTTTCTGAAGATCGCATTAAACGATAAGACCGCCTTTGCGCATTATCATTGCTACTACTAATTAATAGTTTCTTTTGTTTTGGAATTCAAATATGTGCAATAAAGTATTTATCTATATATCTACATTAAGTATTTTGTTTTTTTATCCACTACAATCTCACCTGATGGTAAGTTATGATGCAATCTAAGATGGCAGCGGTTAACCTATTAGGGGTATGATAAACCCATACTCCTAATTGGTTTCTAGACGACATCGTGCCGGAACGCTAAATCGCTAGGCGACACGCCTTTGTCGGTAAGGTGGTAACTAGCCACGGCCGCAGCCTCCCACCAGATAACCAATACCAACCTAAATTCAAATTCAAATAATCTTTATTCAAATAGTCCTTTAAAAGGCGCTTTTGACGCGTCAATAATTTACATAGTAGTGGTTTGATGGTGATAACTACATTCGTAAACTTATAACTAAAGCTATGAGGGTTCCAAACGCGCCGCGGTCTAAGAAGAAGCCCACAACAAACTTAGCCAGGTTAATTTTCTTTTTGTTATCACCATCTCACATGCCACTTAAAATTATATTAAGAGCTATCTTATTAGAGCAATATTTCACACCCATGCTTGTTTATCATTACGTAATCCTTTACACTATAGTAGGACTTTTCTACAAGCTTACGTTTACCTAACAATATATACCTAAGAATAATCTCAGGGCTTCTCTTATATGTTAAAATTTGCAGTTAACTAATTCAGTTTACTCATAATTATAACTTAACACTAAACTAACAGCTTATCTGAAATGGCCGTGTGCAGTTTTCAAAAATCTAATCTAATATGCAAAATGAATTCAAGGAAAATTCAAATACGTTATTATCACTCAAGTAGGTAAAGTTACGACTACATTATACTTATACAATATATTTAGTTAATACTGACTAAACGACTATCACATACAGTTAGTTAAATATAACGATCTTTTTTTTTTATTTAAAATCATTCATACTTCTCTTTGGTGTAGTTTTGATCCGCTGGAACACAATCCAAAAGTTTATATACATCATCATCATGATCAACCCATTGCCGGCTCACTACAGAGCACGGGTCTCTATAGAGAGAAACCCTTCTCATACAGATGAGAAGGGTTTGGCCATAGTCCACCACGCAGGCCATGTGCGGATTGGCTGACTTCACACGCCTTTGAGAACATTATGGAGAACTGTAAGGCATGCAGGTTTCCTCACGATGTTTTGCTTCACAGTTGAAGCAAGTGATATTTTAATTGCTTAAAAACGCACATAACACTGAAAAGTTAGAGGTGCGTACCGGGGATCGAACCCCTGACCTCTGATTAGGAGGCGGACGTCCTAACCAATAGGCTATCACAGCATCTGTTCATATTCACTTTAGATTCATTGTAATGGGATTGACATGGTTTTATTTGTTCACTACTTTATAAATTGTAATTTACTCCTACATAATACGGTGTAACAAACCCGTTTATCAAATTCTATGAAATAAAATCAATTTAATAATACCTGAGTTTGTACGAGGGGTTTTTTACAATTTGTCAACTCGGTTTCACTTTTAATGTTTTGATAAGCTATTTATATTGAGTTTATGAAATACTGACAGACAAACCGAACGGCGCGGCGGGACCCTGAAAACAAAACGATCGATATCGCGCTCGCCATCCTCCCCGGCAGTGTGTCGCTCTCCGTAAAACAATGGCTGGCGTACCGATAAGGCTCGCTTATAAATAATTGGTCTACGATAAGCCTAATTAGCACGGTGCGATCGCCCGTATCTCACGCCAGGATGACGATAATGCATGTAATTAATTTTTAACGAAGCTCGCGGCTCCGGGCACACGTGTGTCCGCTTTAGTACGCACGTACTATATGTACGCTTGTGCCGGAGCAGATAACTGCGAGAACACGATCAAATCCCTAACAAATGAGAAACATAGTATGCATTATATAGTGTGTGTCTCTGAAGCTGTGATAGCCTAGTGGTTAGCGCGTCAGCCAATCAGAGGTCGGCGGTTCGAATCCGGACCTCTAACGTTTCGGAGTTACGTGCGTTTTTAAGCAAATATCACTTGCTTCGACGGTGAAGGAAAACATCGTGAGGAAACCTGCACGCCTGAGAGTTTTCCATAATGTTCTGAAAGGCGTGTGAAGTCTGCCAATCCGCACATGGCCAGCGTGGTGGACTATGGCCAAACCCTTCTCATATTGAGAGGAGACCCGTGCTCTGTAGTGAGCCGAGAATGGGTTGATCATGATGATGATGATCATATGTGTATCTGTGGAGACGTGGACTTTGCGACTGGTCGAGAAAAAGTTTGGTGCTCTGGAGATGTGGTGCTCAAGGCGAATGCTGGGAGTGTCATGGACCGAATTTAGTACCAACATCTCTATACATACTCCAAGTAATAGACATTAAAAACCTGTTTCGGTGTTTTGTACAGTCGCATCTTACAATTCTTCGGACACGTCTCCCGGCGTGAGAGTTACTCCATAGAGCGTCTTGTTGTACAGGGCAGGGTGGAGGGCACTAGAGGTCGAGGAAGGTCACCCATGCGATGGACCGATCAGATAAAGTCTGCTGTGGGCGGTCCTTTGCACGAGTGCACCAGGCTTTCGGGCATCAGAGAAAAGTGGCGAATGCTCGTGAGGCGTATAACATCTGTCCTCAAAGACACTGCTTCATGAAGACCACGACCACTCTGTCAAGAGTGTAACGACAAAGAAGAAGAAGAACTATATAATATAATATGTTTTACGGTGTACAATAAAAGCATATTCATTCAATCATTCAATAATCTTGTTTTTTTTTTTGTACTTATATATTAAAATGTAATCAAATCAAAATAGCTTTATTCATGTGAAGTCATGGGACTACACTCGCCAATTTAAAACTAAAGCTACGAGGGTTCATATCGCGCCCAGATCTAAGAAGAAACCCAATACAAAATTAGCCGGTTTTTTTTTGTTATCACAATCTCACATATTCAATTATAAATTATAGTAGGTACCTATGGAAATAGAGCAATTCACATCCAATCTTTTTTATCCTTTATCTTTATATAATACTTAATCTAACGATAACCTGGAAAAGCTTATTGTGACAGGCAATACAGACGGCAAAAGATCGAGAGGCCGCTCACCAACCAGATGGACAGACCAACTGAGGGACTCTACTAAGTGCAAATTTCACACAATAGCGAGACTAGCCTCCGATAGAAGCCGGTGGAAACAAATAATCCACGAGGTTGCAAGGACACCACCAGGACCACGATCTTCAGTTATGAAGAAACGACTGGAGAGAGATAATCCTTAATATCGTAATATGATTATCACATTTATAACATTTATGGGGCACAGTACATGTGAATAGAAAGTTGCTCGGGGCAAACCACGCTGTTAGTAATAATATAACCTACCTATAGTATCTTGAAGTCAGTGAAAACCTATTTCACCAACCAGTATGATGCGTTATTTGTTCGAGATCTTCGCGTTGCATTGCAGATAAAACTTATTTGTACGTATCCCGCGTCGACGAGATACGAGATTGAGTTTTATAGCGGCGAGGCGGACAAACAGACGGATAGCGAGGGGCAGTAAACAAACACAATCTGATCATTAACATTATGTACGTAGATTACTTTGAAAACACTCCATCATCATCATCAACATGATCAACCTATTGCCGGCTCACTACAGAGCACGGGTTTCCTCTCAATATGGGAAGGGTTTGGTCGTAGTCCACCACGCTAGCCGGATTGGCAGACTTCACACGCCTTTCAGAACATTACAGAGAACTCTCAGACGTGCAGGTTTCCTCACGATGTTTTCCTTCACCGTTGAAGCAAGTGATATTTTAATTGTTTAAAAAGGCACATAACTCCGAAAAGTTAGAGGTGCGCGCCCGGATTCGAACCGCCGACCTCTGATTTGGAGGCTGACGCCCTAACCGCTAGGCTATCACCGCTTAAGTCTCCACTTAATGATATGGAAATAATAAAATGGGAAAGGTTTGGCCATGCAGATTGGCAGACTCTTAAATGATCTTAAGGCGTGTGGCCTTTGAGAAACATTACGGAGAACTCTCAGGAGTGCAGGTTTCCTCACGATGTTTCAATAAATGTTTTCCTTCAGCGTTGAAGCGAGTGATATTTTAATTGCTTAAAAATGTACTTAACTCCGAATAGTTAGGAAGACGGACATCCTAACCTTTAGGCTCATAGCTTCAACAAACAAACAAACAAACAAACAAACAAACAAACAAACAAACAAAAAGAAAACCCACTTATACATACATTTTGGATTGTTGAATTTAGTGTCTATTTTTTGTGTGAAAAGAATATACACTAAATTCAATTTTTTAGAAAAGTACACAAACGACAACGGAATTAAAATTTGTCTTTTACTGTGCACTAACGTTTTAGATAGAATAAAGTTTTTTTTTTGAAGTGAAAACTTCTTTAGCGGCGTTGAGCACTTTTTCTGTAATGGGTATAAAATCTTAAACTCGCGTCAGGACACGTGACCTGATCGAAAAAGCGTAAGACGGATGGAGAGTAGACAGCTATCCCCTCTCTACGGCGCGGCGAAAATGTATGCCTGGGCCTACTGTTTCGTTTAGGCAGCGCAGGAATGTTCGTGTATGTTACAGCGTGCCACGCGCATCCATGGATGGTGACAGCTGATGGCTCGACCGTCTGTGTAGTGATCACATTGTTGTGTATTCGTAAAATTCGTGAATGTAGAGTGCTTAAAATATGGAAATTGATTTAGATAAACTTTTTAATGTAAAATAATTGTAATAGTTTTAAAGTGTTAAATTTTTAATGTAATATAAATTGTCATGTTTGTGTACGATAGCGCAATAAATGAATATTATATTCTACCACATAAATGATAGTACTTTTATACTGATAAAGCAATTGGTGCAAAATTATTCCCTAACCATTCCAAAATATCAAACATGCTCAACGTTAATAATCAAGTTTTCACTTCTGCCGGCACTCCCGGAGTGCAACCCGTCTTTTTTTTTTTTTCCCCTCTTCCGTTACTTATTTACGCCATTTCTGATCCAATAACAATCTAACGCCGTCCTTAATTATAAACTTATCTACTTGATTATAAAGTTTAATGTTAAACTAAAATTAAGAATCTAATATATTGATAATCAATTTCTAAGGAAAACAGCGTGAAAAGGATAGCAATATCTACAACCTGATACTTTGAGCTTGCCAACATTGTTTATTCAGTTCTTCGAAAACCGGCTAAGTACGAATTAGATAGCAAGCGAAGGGTTCCGTAGTCAGATGACATATGAAAACCTACATAGTATTTACATTATAAAGATCGAACAATATAAAAAATCATATTTAACGTTATTATATTTTTATTATTAATCGTTATAGTGGAATTAAGAATACAACCTGACGCGGTGATGAGCGCTGTCTTATAAGCGAAAAGTCCCGGGTTCGATCGGTGGCAAAGACAATTAGGCATTTATTTTTTTGATGAGCTCCGTGGCGCAGTGCGTGCGCTTGGAGGTCCTGGGTTCGATTCCCAGGTCGAGTCTGGTCTGGTGGGAGGCTACAGCCGTGGTTAGTTACCACCCTACCGACAAAGACGTGTCGCCAAGCGATTTCGCTTTCCGGCACGATGTCGCGTAGAAACCAATAAGGAGTATGGCTTTAACATACCCCTGACAGGTTAGCCCACTACCATCCTAGACTGCGTCATTATTTACCACCAGGTGAGATAGCCGTCAAGGGCTAACTTAGACTCTCCTGGTAGAGAGTGATGATGCAGTCTAGGATGGAAACGGGCTAACCTGTTAGGGGTATGGTAAACCCACACTCCTAATTAGTTTCTACGCGACATCGTGCCGGAACGCTTAATCGCTTTTCGACACGTCTTTGTCGGTAGGGTGGTAACTAGGCATGGCCGAAGCCTCCCACCAGACCAGACTCGAGCCGGGAATCGAACCCAGGACCTCCAAATTAATAATGCGACAGCGCGCGCACTGCGCTACGGAGGTCGTCAAATACTGCAAGTGTCGGAAAACTTCACGCTACTCGAACAGAGTAGCGCGCATCAACGGGTCTCATACACTCGCACATAGAGCCGCTATCTCTCCCCACCCTTATCGGTCCCGTATTTTACGGTAGATGCTATCTGGCCTCAGTGCGACTCTCAAGGCTCCGCGATAAGGCTTTAATAGGGGAGATAGTGAACGATGCATACAAATGTTATTTTACATTCTAACACACACTTCTGTCGGGAACTTTGTATAATGGGAATATGCAAAGGAAAAATGAGAGCAAGAGAGATGTACACGGAGATGAAATTTCAATCATGATTTCTTAGCGACCTTGTTTTCGGACTGTCTATTATAATTTTGAGCTCTAGGGCTCGAAGAAACTAAGGAAACGTCTGCCTAAGGGCGCCTCCTGTGAGGCCGGACCTCGGCATAGGCGACGTTTGGGATTCGGGGGGATCGGACGGTGAGTGGTCCGTACGTCTCCGATGCCGTGGATGGAACCCACGTCCGGATGACGTATGATAGCGGGGACCTCGTCTTCGCCGGTGAAGACGGTGTGTAGCGTATGATTGTGTGGTAGGTGGTACGAGTATGTTGTCAGTAGTCATCTGATCGTCAGGGTCATGAAGGATATGTTTAGGTCTCCTCTTTCGGAGAGGAGCGCTTAGGTCGGGGGAGATAGCCAGCAATGGGTTGATCATGCTGATGATGATAATTACGCGAGCAGAAAATTATACCATAGACTTCCGCAAAGTAACTCATGAATCTATACAATAAAAGTTGGTATAATCATAAAAATATAGTTGATTACCACCCTTATATAAATAGCATCTGATAAGAATCTGCTCAGAATTTATTCTCGTCTGATAAGCGCTGATAACGCCCCTCCCCTCCTCGAGATGCGATCTGATTAAATAGCGCGCCTTATCACCAGCCCCGAGGTTCTGCCAGGAGACAGTGTAGCGCGAGAATACAGAGATTTATCCCTTTTTATAACTAGGTTTAATTAGTATTTGCTATATCGCAAGTGTGTTTTAATTACATTTGGTTTGACTACCTATGTTGCGAGGCGTTTACGCTGTCGTATTATAAAGTAGAGGTTCTGGATTCGATTCCCGGCTCGGCATACTTTGTAAAATCATTTTATTAGCCTGTTATATCCTGACATAAGACATAAGTGCATAAGATTTATGATCATGAATTATATATAAGTAAATAAGCATAAATTGCTTACTTTCGCCCATGAACTGCAGAGCCATTGAAGCCAGCTATGCGTTGCCGGCTGAAAATATCCTCCGTATTGGTTTCTACTCGGCATCAAACCTAGACGGTAAATCGCTTGGTAAAGTAATTATACTATTGGCAGAAGTCTCACCATACAAGACCAGACTGCCAATCACCAAGCAGTGGATTACTAAGCCCTTGAAATAATCACAAGATAAACATTAATGTACCTCCTTTCTAACAAAAAAAAAAAGATTGAGTGAAATCGGAGTACGCGTTAATAAATTACAACTTGATACACATTTTGACTTTCATCCCCTCCCAAGAGAACCGTGCTGAATTTCGGGATGAAAACTATCCTATATGTTGAAACGGAGTATCAGCTACTCCTGTACCAAATTTCGTTCAAATCCATCCAGTAGTTCCGGCGTGATGCGCGGCAAAGTTACAGACAGACCGACAAAAAAAAAATTGTTTTGGGCTCAGTATCGATAATAAAGCATCCTCCAATCAAAATTTATGTTATTAATATATGTTAATAATTAATATATGTTATTGTGGTTGTTTCTGTAAACGTGAGGCTCTGACCACAGCTAGTCTGGCTCGAATATGAATACGCAGCGTTGTAGGAATCCGTCAAACAGATGAGATAAGGACGTGAACTTTTGCTGTTTGTGCTCTACCCGGTAACCACACACCCCCTGCCCTACCCTCTACCTCCCTACCGTACCCTGCCTCCCTTCTACCCACTGTATTTGAGATAAGATTTGCTTTTTTGTTGAATGATAACCAAGTGTTACTGAACGAGATAAAGTTCAAAACTTAAACTAGTTATCACTGAAAAAACCATGTAAGGGTACAGTTATATGCATAGCCAATATATATATGAAAATTTAATGTATGTTCATAAAAATATTGATAAATTCAAGAATGAAATGGACTGTGATGCACTGAACATCAGAAGTAAAAGTAAACTTGTAGTACCGTTTAGTAGGCTGCACAGAATTAGTAACTCATTCAAAGGAAATTGTATTTTATTTTATAATAAATTACCATGATGAGATGTAAAAAATAAGTTCAAAGTTTTTATAAAACGAAAGCTTACAGAAAAATCATATTACGATATTAAAGATTATATAAACGATAAAAAGGCTTAGGTGTGAATTGCTCTATCTCCATAGGTACTATAATTTATTATTGATTATGTGAGATGGTGATAACGAAAAAAAACCCGGCTAAGTTTGTTGTGGGCTTCTTCTTAGATCGGGGCGCGTTTGGAACCCTCATAGCTTTAAGTTATAAGTTTACGAATGTAGTTGTCACCATCAAATCACTACTATGTAAATTATTGACGTGTCAAAAGTGCAAAAGACTATTTGAATAAAGATTATTTAAATTTGAATTTATCAAAAGCATACATACGGATCACCACAAATTTTTACAATTAGAACATTTTAATAGGTTAGCCCGCGAGTGTCTTAAAATTCATCATCACTTACCATCAGGTGAGATTGCCGTCAGAATCAAAAAAAAATAGATTTCCTAGCAACCTTAAACAGCATACTCACTCTCACAGCGGCGTTGCACCGTCTTCGATAACCTACTTACCTGCAAGAAAAGAAAAAAAAGGCTGAAATTAAATAACATTAAAATATCATTACCCGCAAGGAGTCACGACCTCAAATGACTGCAATTGACCTATAAATTTAAGGGTGCAAGTCATGCGCCTATTCCGTTTTTTTTAATCAATTTGGATGCTTTATTTAACGGACTAAATTAAGCTTAATTATTAATTCTTTAGAGCTTACTTTGAATTCGACCAGACAAAATTAGTGTTAAAATAAGACTGATTTATCTAGGTCATATAACTTAGTATAGTTTAACTATTTGTCAGAGATATAGCTAAACAGGTTTTATAGCTCCAGTCATGTATAAAATTGCTGTTTTTCTGTCACTTCGTATATGGGTCGGTCTATTCAAACCAGTTGTCAACTTCGGAATTAATAAACAAGGCAGTGTATAATTTATTATTAGCCTGTTAACTCCATTATTAACGTAAAATATGAAAATAATACGTTAATCTCTCGCAAAATTTTCTTTCTTGTGAACGAAACCTTTACTCGTAATATACCCGGCTAAGTTCATATGTTCATTTATGCAATTATTATTTATGAAGCTGTAGCTCCAATCAACGATCATCAAACGAAAGTACCAGTCATTCGCGCACACTTCAGCGGTTTTTTAAACGTATCTATTAAAGTTACTTGTTACTTTGCATCAAGTTTTCTATGGTTACTTATTATTTTTAAACTACAGTGTTTTTATATACTTTTGTATGCTTAAACTCCGATTTCACGGGCAATCTAAAAAAGTATTTATTTAAGATAGCTCGTTTATTCTGGATCTTTCTTGAGCTATACAAAATCTCGCAAAACCATATTTAGAATGAGACGGCTGAGCTTAAAATCGTAAAAAATATTGATAAATTTATTATATTTAACGCGTCGCTTGTAACTTAGACTAGACACACAACCACATTAGTATATTAGGCCAAGTGTATACATTATTTCTTGAAAAAATCTGCAGTAATATGCAAATTAGATGCTATCTAGATCTAGACCCCACACACGCTCCGTGGCATGTTTTGTTTATTGGAGGGGGGGAGGTCGTGTTACATAAGTGCTTTGCATCGATCTAATATTCCTTTGATATCATATCATAAAAATAAGTGTTTTTCTTTTATTTTACTTTAAACAGTCGTGAATTTAAATAGTTGATATTGTGGATTTTGGTCTGACAGTTCCTGATTTTTTTTTATACACTACTAGTTAGCCCTTGACGGCTGACTCACCTGGTGGTAAGTGATGATGCAGTCTAGGATGGTAGTCGGCTAACCTGTCTGTTAAAGCCATACTTCTTACTGGTTTCTACGCGACATCGTGCCGGAACGCTAAATCGCTTGACGACACGTCTTTATCGGTAGGGTGGTAACTAGCCACGGCTGTAGCCTCCCACCAGACCAGACTCGAGCCGGGAATCAAACCCAGGACCTCCAAGTTTATAATGCTACCACGGAGGTCGTCAAAAGGAGGTCGATTAGTGTGCTCGTTTGCATTTTGCCTCCTAACGTTAACAAGCTCATGAATAAGAGTCCCGAATGGTTTCGTGAGTAATCGATTCCTTTCAGAGATATATGAGCAAATAGACGAATTTTATGTTTGGTAAAGAGAAAGTTATAAAGCCTCATTCTCTATAATCTTATTTTCTTCCATTTAAATAGGAAAACGTTTACCATGTGCAGGACATTATAGAGAACCCTTTCAAATAAAAACCAAAAGAAGAAGCCTACTACAAACTTATTCCGGTATATTAATTATTTTTTTCGTTATCACCACCTCACAGTTCATTAATACTTAATTAGCTATGAAGTTAGAGCAATTCATACCCAAGATTTTTTACCGTTCTTTATTTTAAGACATCTCCATGATTTTATTGGGTTTGTTCGTTATTATAATATAATTTGCAATTTCTTTTAAATTAATGTCTTTTTTTGTTTAACTTAGCTAACTGCATTTCAACTTTTTTTTAGTTCTTCTAGTTTTTTTTAATATTTTTAGGAACACTGTTATGAACTGTCATTATTTTAAAATCTTTGAATTTATCTTTTCTTTTAAATTTTTTTCTGTTGGACCCATCCTACTTATATTATAAACGCGAAAGCTTGTATGAATGGATTATTTATTTATTTATTTTTATTTATTTATTTATTTTAAAGGAACACTAACAATATACATATCATACACTCGCCACTTAATTACACACTATGATACATTACTCCTACACGTAAAAACTACAGAATGGATTTTTATGAAACTTTACAATAATATAGCTTATACATCAGAATAATACATAGGCTACAATTTATAAAGATATTGTGTAAATTGTCCAAAATATGAAGTAACTAGAAAAAAATCTACCATCTGCGTGATAATTTTAATATCAACAGCCCTCTTCTATAAACAATCCCATAGCAAAACGCAATATAACGAATAATCACGAATAACAAAATCGCAAATTTAGTAGGCATTTGTGTTCTTTAATAGCGTCACGGACAATAAAATCGCAAAATAGTTTTTGTTAAACATCTTTATTTCCTTGCAATATTTTTTGATAGCCGGTGTTGCGATTTCGGCCGGCAGTGTAGACAGTGGCCGTTAAAAATGGTGGAAATACCTTTCGCAAACGTTCGGCAATAGGAGGGTCACTTTTCAGAGCGCTACAAAAGGACGCGAGTTCCGCACGGACGCCCGCCGCTATCGCCGCCAGAACTGCGCTATCTCTGATACTTTTCACGTTTTTCACAGATAGACCCGCCCGTACCACGAGCATTCGCAAAAACACATTTTTCATGTATAAAATACACCTTATTGTGACGTACAATGTTTATTTGATCCTCTCCGTTGAACATTTTAAGAGAGGTCCTGGGATCGATTCTCAGCGAGATTCTGGTCTGGTGGAAAAGTCAAGCCGTAGCTAGATACCACACTACCGACCAAGACGACAAGCGGCTTAGTGTTCCGGCACGATGCCGCGTTGTAACCAATTGGGAGTCGCCAAGCGATTTAGGGTTCCGGGCCGATGTCGAGTAGAAACCAATTAGTATGGGTTTACCATACTCTGAACAGGTTAGCTAGCTGCCATCTTAGACAGCATCATCACTAAACAATAAACAGCAAGTATAATTTGCTATATTCCACCGACAACCGGGAGATTTATATAATATAACACCACACAAAATCTTTCACTAGAACCTCTACGCACGTTTCGACCCGACACCGGATCATCCTCAGGAGATGTTGACTTCACAAGCGCGAAAAGTAAGGTTTACTTGTTTACTCCCGGTTGTCGGCGGAATATAGCAAATTATACTTGCTGTTTATTGTTTATCACGGACTTCCGCAAAGTAACGCCTGCTTCTATTCATTATTTAGCATCATCACTTACCATCAGGTGAGATTACCGTCAATGGCTAACTTGTAGTGGATAGAACAAAAAAATCCGTGGTAGTGGTCGAGAATAGGACGGCGGCCAGTGATGCCCCGATATGAGCTTTATTGAGCGTTATAAATGGGCAATGCTGCGATAAGATGACCCGGTTTGCTGACCGCGCGAAAACTTCACACGATAATTTTGAAAATCTCAAAATATTCACTAATTTCGACTTGCATGCTCTACTAAGATATCTACTTGTGCGTTATCATCATGATCAACCCATTACCGACTCACTACAGAGCACGGGCCTCCTCACAATATGAGAAGGGTATGGCCATAGTCCACTACGCTGGCCATGTGCGGATTGGCAGACTTCACACGCCTTTGAGAACATTATGGAGAACTCTCATAAGGCGTGCAGGTTTCCTCACGATATTTTCCTTCGCCGTTGAAGCAAGTGATATTTTAATTTTTTTAAAACGCACATAACTCTGAAAAGTTAGAGGTGCGTGCCCGGAATGAAGCATCTGATTAGGATGCGGACGTCCCAACCACTAGACTATCACAGCTCTGTGAAAGTGATAATGCGGTCTTATATGGTAAATTCAAAACTTCAAATTCAAATTCAAATAATCTTTATTCAAAAAGTCCTTTAAAAGGCGCTTTTCACGCGTCAATAATTTACATAGTAGTGATTTGATGGTTATAACTACAGTCGTAAACTTAAAACTAAAGCTATGAGGGTTCCAAACGCGCCCCGGTCTAAGAAGAAGCCTACAACAAACTTAGCCAGGTAAATTAGCTTTTATATACAAACTTTTCGCATTTATAATATCAGTGTTACTTGCAATAAAAACATAGTATAAAAAATAAAAATTAATAATATAATAATTTCCATTTTTAAGGTTTCAGCTAGAGAGGGTAGCGAGCTAACCTGTTAGGGGTATGGTAAACCCATACACCTAATTATACCATAACCCGCAAAGAAGAATCTAATTAGGATTAGGCCCTAACCACTAGGCTATCATAGCTTCACAATTCGATCAACGGGAATACATTGTGTAAAGTTCGCGGCTGTCAGACAGTCAGCTGAAAACTATTTGCCTAATGAGTGCGCTGCGTAAGCGATGTCGAGTGCACGGCGCTGTATCAGTGAAGCTATCTGCTAATGAGCGATGGCGCGGGTTCGAAGCCGATAGCGTGTCTGCACCTGCTGAGCGACCTTTCCGGGACCGCGAGTGTGAAGCAGGAGTAGAAAAGAACCGGCGCCGGCGTTAATCTCGCATCTGCGTACTTTTAGACGACTTTCAGTCGTTATTCCACTGTCAATTTTAGAGTAAACGCCAAGACTTTGGCCATAACTATAAATTAAAAAAAAACCGTTTTACCACAGAACCCCCTTCACCGTTTTACCACAGAACTTCGAGGAATCGTGAGCGCTGGCACCCTTACGTGGTTAAAATCCAACCTACTCGGACGAAGCGATTTGGAACAACGTTTCTGAATCGAACCGCTAAGGTGTGGAACTCTCTTCCAGCATCTGTGTTTCCAGCCACGTTTAAGATTAGTTCCTTCAAGGGAAGGGTGAATAGGCATTTTCTAGGTAAGCGCGCTCCAACCTAGACCTCATCAGTGCCTTTGGTACTGATTGTCGTCAAGCGCAAACCTATCTCAAAATAAAAAAAAATAAAAAAAAAAACCCATCGTGGGATGTTTGTAAAATATATTCATAAAAATTATCATCATAATCATCATCAACCGATTGACGTCCACTGCTGGACATAGGTCTTTTGTATGGAGTTCCAATGTCCACGGTCTTGGGCAGCTTGTATCTCTGCGAGTCGTTTGCTGTCGTCTGTCGACCAACGCTACTTTTACCGGTGCGGTCGCTATTTTAGCACCTTGGGACCCCAACGTCCATCGGTTCTCCGAGCTATGTGCCCCGCCCATTGCCATTTCAACTTCGCAACTCGCTGAGCTATGTCGGTAACTCTAGTTCTTCTACGGATCTCCTCATTTCTGATTTGATCACGTAGCATAGCTCTCTCCGTCGCCCGCTCAGTGACTCTGAGCCTTCTTGTGAGGCGCATAGTGAGCCACCACGAAAGATGGTTCATGGCCCTAACGATCAGATAACTACTGACAACATACTCGGATCACCTACCACACAATCATACGCTACACACCGTCTTCGCCGGCGAAGACAAGGACCCTGCTATCTTACGTCATCCGGAATCCATCCACGGCCTCGGAGACGTACAGACCACTCACCATCCGACCCCCCGTTATCCTAAACGTCGCCTAAGCCAAGGTTCAGCCTCACAGGAGTAAACACACACTCCTAATTGGTTTCTACACGAAATCGTCTGGAACGCTAAATCGCTTGGCGATACATCTGTGCCGTTGGGGTTGTAACTAGCCACCGCCAGAGCCTGTGACCAGACCGGACTCGAGGCGGGAAACGGACCCAGGACCTCTAATTTTATTATGCGACAGCGTACGCACTGCGCCACAGAGGTTTACAAAATATCAAAATGGGAAAGTTCTAGCAATATAACCGCATAAAGAACGTGAAAAGCCCCAGCGGGTGAAGTCACATATGAAATATATTCAATCTGCGCGCGAAAGATAAGCCCACCCCACGCGAGGCGCTAAGTCGACCGATTTTTGACCGGCCATGTTTGTCTCTGCGTTGAATTCAATCGATTTCGTGACGTCAGCATGCAAATGTATATGCACTCACTACTTACATACACCGTCTACCACATTATAATTATGTTATAACACATTGTCTGTATCAATCATTCAATCAATCAATCTTTATTCAAATATTCCTTTAAAAGGCACTTTTGACGCGTCAATAATTTACATAGTAGTGATTTTTTTTGACACGATATACTATTTACGACCCATCAAAACAAATCATACGAGCCTAAACTTAAGGGATTTACTAACAACCACTGAAGATTTCCACTATCCACCTCCTAGCTCATCAGATCGACTCAAAATACCAAATTCTAGGATTGTAATCTGAACAACTCATGGGTACACCCAAAGCTCAATTCGAGTTTATATCATATTGTCATTTATAAAAGAAGCTAATAGAAAGGTTTCCTATTAAAAAGACAACAGACAAATAGAATTTATATTTGAATTTGTAATGTTGCCTATTCCTACGGATTTCCGCGACAAGTAAAATGGCTTAAACATTATTACTATTACGCAATAAGAAAACAAAATGGATTACTCATCATAAAGAAATATTTGAACACAAACATTCATAACTAAAGAATTTTTCGACAATCTTTCTCAAAATAAAAGCTACGAAAACTTTTGGTCAACTCAGTCATTCGGCTGTATAAGGCAGGTAAGTCCAAAAAAAATCCCAAGCGAGCGAAATCACATATGAAATGTATTCAATCTGCAAGCGAGAGATAAAAGTCACCCCCTTTCCCTCCCCCCTCGAGGCACACTAAGCTAAGCCGCCTGATTTTGTACCGATAACGTTTGCCTCTTTAATGCTTTATTTAAATTTTATTTGTATTAGCAAGTTTAACATCATAAAGATTTTTTCATAAAGATACTACTACTTCTGCCCGCGACTTCATCTGCGTGGACTTCAGAATTGGATCTGAATCTTCGCTCTTTAACAATTTTAAATCTTTCTCAAACTATTTGAGAGATCGGTATATCCTTTTCCATAGCATAGGTGATATGCCAAACCAAAACCAAATTTCAAAGCTAGAAATCTTAAGCTCGCAAACAATTTTTCATTTGAGGGAAAATTCGAGCCTATCGGGTTAAATGGTATCCTATGTTCTTTTCCATGTCAAAGGCTACATGCATGCAAAATTTCATCCAAATCCGTTCAGCCGTTTTTGCGTGATTGAGTAACAAACATATACACTTTCACATTTATAATATAATAATATATACAGGATATAGAATGAACTCACCGGGTGATGATGAGAGCATAGAGTATGAAGCCAGGCAACTTTTGGGTTATTACTTTATTCATCATCATGATCAACTCATTCTCGGCTCACTGCAGAGCACGGGTTTCCTTTCAATATGAGAAGGTTTTGGCCTTAGTCTACCTCGCATGCCATGTGCGGATTGTCAGACTTGACACGCCTTTAAGAACATTATGCAAAACTCTCAGGCATACAGATTTCTTCACGAGGTTTTCTTTCACCGTTGTAGCAAATGATATTTTGATTGCTTAAAGAACGCATATAACTCCGAAAAGTTAGAGGTGTGTATTCGGGTTCGAACCCTCGACCTCTGATAAGGAGGCGGACGTCCTAGCCTAATGGTTACTTTATTATAATTCAGAAATAATAATATCCGTAGAAGAAACAGAGTAGCCGACAGCCCAATTGCGAAGCGAAGGGTGAAGAAACGTCGGAGCAATAAAAAACACTACGGCTGAAGGCGCTGACATGTCTAGCCAGGAAACGTCACGTTGGTAAACCTTTGTCTGGTTCTGAAGGGCGGGAGGTTTCGGCCGTCACCAGACAGTAACCACTGTGACAGCATAGTCATTTCCGTACGACCTCCAGTAGTGATTAAGGTTGGAGAGCATTAATATGGTTACAGCTTTTTTTAACCTTAAAAATCTATCGATTCCAAAGAAATTCTTTAAGTTAACAAAGGTAACATATGTATAGTTTTTCCATGGACGTCCATATTCAATAGCAGACTATGACGCACACGCACACACACACACACACACACACAATACAAATTATACACATAAAGTTATTACATACGACCATGTAAACTAATATACACATATACACTAAATCTTCGTAGCAATATTTTCAGGAGAGCACTGGTGTATACCTAAATCAGGGGCAGTAGATTTTAAATTTACGCAAATACATATATACATCCCACATACTAAGCATACTCACTCAACATTTTGAAATATTTAAATTATAACTTGTTTCAAATACTTTATACTTTACCTATTTAACCACCTGAAAGTTTCGCTAACGCCACAATTTTTTTTTATCTAAAGACACACACACTTTAAATTATTTAAACGTTGATTGACACAGTATGTGTGTATATTATCAGCACATAGAACGTACGCGAAACGACGTAAAAACTTTACCCGCGATTATAACCCGAGTTTGCAAAACAAGGCGTTGCCAACCCTAGATCGCGATAATAAAATTATTATTATTCGTACTATCAGGGCTGCCACTCGGCGATGGTATCGCGCTATCTCGCCGCGCCAAGCGCCGCTTCACCCCCTTCGGTCGGCCGTAAGGATGTGCTGTTTATCGATAGTTTTCACACTGTCTGTCGTGTTTTTAAGTTACAAGTATATCATGGATACGGTAATCACAGGTATTTTACCCCATAACCTAAATATTTAGTCCAGAGCACCTTAAAATAAGTCGGAAATAAAAATGTCAGTGTCCATTCCTTGCAACCACTTCCTACTGCTTTAACATAATCAACTGAATAGACGAAGTAAAGTTTTATAATAAAATCATCGTAATCAATATTATTTATTAACGTGAAATAACAACTATTAGTTTTTATTTTTAAATTAATAATCAATAAACCTAATTGTAAGCTATTTTAGAAAAGTACAGGAATCTAGAGCCTTTAAAAGAATATCACTATTCCTAGAGAATATAAACACTACGTTCCTTACCATACATTTACTTTTGGAAAGGCCATGAAACAGCTATAAAACCTATCATGGGTTTTCGCGAAGCAGCTTCTATTATACGTTCATCCATGATCTCGTTAAAACTTTAGTTATCCGCATTTAAAAGTTATCAGCTTCCTGTTACATATAAGAACTATCGAAATGATAAAACCACAATGTTAATTAAAACTAATGTGTCAATGTTATATTAACATAATATCTTTATGACACTTATCAACACTTACTTGCATCGACTCATTCTATTAAAACCGGCTTATAAATAGCACGTCACAAAGTATAACTTATTGATAAATATTTAACTATAATTTATGCCTTCCACTCGACATTTACGATATCGACATTACTCTTACTCGGCGTTATCGTTAGTCTAATTATACAAACACGGCATCAGGAGTGTCAAGTTGTGCCGATTAGGAAACGTTCGATGTGAAACAAATCGATACGCGTTTCCATCGATATCAGCGGCGTGTCACTAGGGGTGTAACCTGGCTTGCTCCGGATAAGAATAAATACAGTGGCGCTCGACGGCGGAATGTTCTAATACACCCTTATCGCGTCGCACACACTCTCGCGCCATCACTACTCATTACACAGGCGATCTCCGGAGGTTCGCGAGCATTTATCAAATGGATTTTTTAAAGAATAGAATGGATTTTGAACTTTATCTGCAAGTTTGCTCGCGATAACTTTCATTTTTTTTTGTTTTCAATCGTATTGGAATCTCGAATAGATTTACTTTCCCTAGGGATTTTTTATATAATCAGTCTTCCAAATTCCAAGTAACACGTACATACGTATTAGCTGAAATATTTGATTTCATGATATTCAACTCTCATTTGGCCTGGCTTAATGGCCTTTAAGAGAAAACTAGAACTGTATGAACGAATATCATACATTTAAATTAAACATATTTATTCCGAAGCTGAGTTAGCGAAGTGGTTAGGACGTCCGCCTTGTAATCAGAGGACGGAGGTTCGATCCCGGGTACGCACCTTTAACTTTTGAGAGTTATGTGTGTTTTAAGCAATTATAATGTCACTTGCTTCAACGGTGAAGGAAAACATTCAACAAACCTGAGAGTTCTCCAGTATGTTTTCAAAGGCGTGTGAAGTCTGCCAGCGTGGTGGACTTTGGCCAAACCCTTCTCATATTGAGAGAGATCTGAACTCTGTAGGTGAGTCGGCAATAGGTTGATCATAATGATGATGATTATATCTTGTTTGACTTAAGTTTGAATTCGTCACAGTTCATCTGCAAAACTTTGATAGTGTTAGGAGATATTTTGCACGGCAATTATGTTGAAAATAAAAAAAACTCAAATTCAAATTCAAAATAATCTTTATTAAAATAGTCACTTTTGACTTTAAAAAAGCACTTTTGATGCGTCAATAATTTACATAGTAGTTATTTCATGGTAATAACTATATTCGTAAACTTAAAACTAAAGCTATGAGGGTTCCAAAAGCGCCCCAGTCTAAGAAGAAGCCCACAACAAACTTAGCCGGGGTTTTTTTTCGCTATCACCATCTCACATAATGAATAATAAACTATAGTACCTATGGAGATAGAGCAATTCACACCCAAGCTTTTTAATCGTTTATATAATCCTTAATAACGTAATATGATTTTTCTACAAGCTTTCGTTTAATAAAAACTAATTGCGAAAGCAATAGTACGCAGTGATGTCACCATCTCTTAAGGATGTTCCTCTCATGCTGCTTAAGATTGATAAAATCAAAAATTGCAGCATGCAGATCTGCCTGTATCACGCGGCTTAAAGTAAACTAAGCATAATTAAGCATTCATTTTACATCATGAAATTTTTGCATAGTAACTCGATACTAACCTAACTTTCTAATCAAAATCAAACTAAAAAAGCCTCCACCATATGAGATCTGCCTGTATTACGCGGCTTAAAATAAATTAAGCGTAATTAAGCATTCATTTTACATCATGAAATTTCTGCATAGTACCTCAAGTAACTCCATACTAACTTTCTAATCAAAATCAAAATGTCTCCAACAAAATAAATTTGGTAAGCCAGAATATGCATTGAACTTTACTAGCTGGTAATGACTCTCGAATGTCATGTGTTTGTAGAATATACGACATACGCATAAATAGGCTCTTGAACGTTTTCGTCCAATTCAAGGGCGATAATGTATGCGGAAACGCCTTATCAACCGATATCGGCTGAAGGCATCGTAAAGGAAGTGGCCTTATGATGCCCTGTTTAAACGATAATTAACACATTGATAATGCTTTACGTGTCCTTAGATAGATTAGCTCTGCCTAGGTAGTAACCCCTCATTTAATTTGTTTCGAATTGCATTTTTACTGAAAACAAGAGATTTGCGTCTGCCTACACTTTTTTTTTCATACTGCAACTAAGCCCTTGACGACAATCTCACCTGATGGTAAGTGTTGATGCCGTCGAAGATGGTAGCGGGCTTGCCGGAACGCTTAATCGCTTGGCGACACGTCTTTGTCGGTACGCCGACCTCTGATTAGGAGGCTGACGCCCTACCCACTAGGCTATCACCGCTTGACTGAATGTCACGTATGCAAATATAATGTAATAGTAATTATTGATTTGTCGGATATGACGAAACGCAACACGGTTCTTCAATTTGAGCGTTAATCGCTCCAGTTATTCGACTGTGTGTATAAGATGATATGATAAAGAATTAATTAATTAGCAATGACAGACAAATTACTGTTAGTACGTAGGTGTTTATTAATTTCTTTCATTTGTAGGATTAAATGTAAACCAATGTTGCAAAGAGGAAATATTTGTTCGCACGTTTAAAAGCTAATTTAGAAATTACCGAACTGTGGACTATGAAGATTTCATCATGAACAACCCATTATCAGCTCACTACAGAGCTCGGGTCTCCTCTCAATATGAGAAGGGTTTGGACATAGTCCACTACGCTGGCCATGTGCGGATTGGCAGACTTCACACGCCTTTGAGAATATTATAAACTCTCAGGCTTTCAGGTTTCCTTACGATGTTTTCCTTCACCATTAAAGCAAGTGATATTTTATGGCCAAACCCTTCTCATGTTGAGAGGAGACACGAGCTCTGTAGTGAGCCGGCAATATGTTGATCATGATGATGATGATGATTTGCCTTAAACATGAGTACAAAGTAAAATATTTAGTTATAAGACGTATGGAACCAACATGTATTGCCAATACAGGCGTATAAAATATTTTATTGCAAAGTAATCAATGCGAAGTTAACGAAGTCACACTGTCACCAAGCTATGAGTCAAATTGTCACATGAATAGCATCGATTTAAATAATCGTGATCATCGAAGTGCACAAAATCGATGTTTTAATCAATTAATTAGCAATTATTTTTGTATCGAGGTCAGTAGCGACTGTTATAATTGAGATCTAGATACAACTACAGATTATAATTGCAAATGAATAAAATTGAAGTGTGTCTATGATTTCGCTATATTGACTCCATATTTGATTATGATCTCATCTGCCTACAGAGGATTCTGGAGTTATTAACGATAAAAAAGCTTGGGTGTGAATGAATCTCCACACATGAATATGTACCATTATATGTACCGTAATTATGTGAGATGGTGATAACAAAAAAAAATCCTGGCCAAGTTTGGTTTGGGTTTCTTCTTAGACCTGGGAGCGATTTGAACCCTCTTAGCTTTAGTTTTAAGATGGCGAGTGTAGTTATCACTATCACTAATAGAAATAATAAAAAATTATATATATATGAACGATTCATAGATATCTGTAATAGGTTTATACGTCTAAAACTATTTTTGATTTGATTTAGAGTACACAACTGTGTACTCCGTTCACAGTGCGTGCGCTGTCGCATTGTAAAGTTGGAGATCCAGAGTTCGATTTCCGGCTCACGTCTAGTCTGGTGGGAAGCTTCGGCCGTGCATTGCTACCATCTTACCGACAAGGACGTATCGCTCATCGGAGGCATCATATCGGGTTTCATGATATACTATGCCCCTAACAGGTTATCCTAGTACCATCTCAGGTCGTCAAAATTAGGCAAGCCGACATAAACGTCTACCTGAATTCTCACTTAGTGATACGCCTGGCAACGTTTCCCCACGTCGCAGTGGCAGCGTTATCGAGGCGGGCAGGCACGCCTTGCGGCGATATCATCTTTTTAATTAATTTCAGTAAAAATGTCCTTCCCTCGTCACACACCCAGGCCGCGGTAATTCTAATTAATAAACCACCGTATAATGTGTATTATTGTATACATCTAATGTTGATATTGCGATACACGATTCGGATTTCGACGAGGAACCCTTATGGTTGCTCCATGCCCGTCTGTACGTCGAACACCACTTAGAGGTGGTAAAATACAATTAAATTATATGAAAATACACTTGATTGTACACAACACAAAATAATAAATACAAAACAGCCAAGAAGCACACAGAATAGGAAAGAGGTTAATAAATTCATCATCATCATCATCATGAACAACCCATTACCGGCTCACTACAGAGCACGGGTCTCCTCTCAATATGAGAAGGGTTTGGCCATAGTCCACCACGCTGGCCGTGTGTTCACACGCCGTTGAGAACATTGTGGAGAACTCTCAGGCGTGCAGGTTTCCACACGATGTTTTCTTTCACCGTTGAAGCAAGTGTCATTTTAATTGCTTAAAACGCACATAGCTCTGAAAAGTTAGATGTGCGTGCCCGGGATCGAAACCCCGACCTCTTATTTGAAGGCGGACGTCCTAACCACAAGGCTATCACATGCATTATGATTACGTAGATATACTTAGTAGAAAGTTTTTATTTATTACCAGATATCATCACAGATTAAATTAACTTCTAAAAAAAATCTTTCAGTGGCTATATATTTAACCTATAAGTTCTTTACTCTATACCTAATATATACGTAATCTATATGATAAAGGGATTTCTTATTATAGGTTAATTTATAAATATAAATTACTAAAAGTTATGAAGCTGTATCAAAATCTAGAAAATACCATCATTTGTACAAAAGATTTAATTACAGTAGATCTGGGGGTGTAATTTGGCGAATTACAAGGCCATTCCCGACAGAGGGCGCTCAAAGCGGTAATTTCCGGCGCAACAGGCATAACCCAGTCTAGATGTACAGACAACAGAATTTAGACCTTGAGCGGTTCACAATGAAGTCTAAAGTAGCTTGGAGATTATATCCAACTGTGTGAAGCACTGATAGTGCATTATAAATTGAACATTCTGTGAATGTAACACAGTTCATTTTAGCTTGAGTAGCTAGTCGGTTTATTTTTTTGTGTATTGGAATTAATTAATGATAGATTATTATGATAGCCTGATTCGGTGCGAAATAGTGGTCCAGGCTATAAAGAAATTGTTTTAGTCCATAAGTATTTAAAATATCAGCTCTCGCGCAAAACACTTTAATAATAATCAGGAGATAACTTTAAACTTACTGAGGAAAAGGTGGACAATATATATAATGTAAGTTTATTTAGTACGTAACGAATATAATCATGGAAGACTGAAGTTTTCTAATACAGATAGCCTCTATTTTGTAAAACTGTATGAAACTGAAATAAACTATTATTATATAATAAAATATATATGCAGATTATACGCAGAAAAGAGTTTTTATTGTTTTATGTCCTGCAGATATATATAATCTACCATATAATCTATATCTACAATATAATCTACATCGGCATTTTTTTACTTTTTGATTTTGATTTTAATGATCGCTACTATGCTAAAGATATATTCATAACATAACATAGTAACTTGCGGGAGAGAAGTAAATAGGAAAATGTTACATATAGATATTTTTTAAGCAATTCAAATATCACTTGCTTCAACGGTAACGGAAACTTGCACGCTTGAGAGTTCTCCATAATGTTCTCAAAGGCGTGTGAAGTCGGCCAATCCGCACATGGCCAGCGTGGTGGACTATGGCCAAACCCTTCTCATATTGAGAGGAGACCCGTGCTCTGTAGTGAGCCGGCAATGGGTTGATCATGATGATGAAGTTACAGGAATTCACAAGCAAGCTTTTTTTTATAGTTTATTTAATTTTTAATATAGTAATAGGATTTTTCTATAAGCTTATGTTTTATGAAAACTTTGAACTTATTGATAGACATCACCAAAATATCAATTGGTAATAAAATTCAATTTCCTATGAATGAGTTACTAATTTTGTGCAACCTACTAAACGTTTATCTACTTCTTACAAAAAATACCACCAGGTGCCAAAATATAAAGATCCCGGAGCCTCCCACTGTAGATTCCGGAGCCTCCCACTGTTTTATGCTGATGGTGGCCACCGAGGGGGTTTTAGTGGGTAAAAATCCCACATAACCCGAGCTTTTCCCCAAAACAATAGTCGGGTATCTCACTAGGAGATTTCCCCCCGTAAAAAAAAAACAAAAGGTGCCAAAATATAAATGAAAGTATAGCATGGTTATAGCAGCAAAGGATCCACGATAGCATCTATGGCCCAGCAGCCATTGCGGCATGGTCCAGTGGTTTTAAAAATGCTCCATTCAGAGGCCAGCGCTGATTACCTTATCGTCACGCGCAATTTGACGTCGCGAGCGATCGAACTAACGCCTCCCACGTCGCTGATAGCCGCGCTGCCTCATGAAGTGTTACAGATAGGCTGCCAACTCCTGGCTTTCAAAAACCCTGCATAGAAATGTGGATCGCGTAATCGCGTAAAACGGGCAAATCTGCGCTTTACAATTTATAATTTCCTCTATCTGTAAAAATGTAAATTGATATTTTATGTGTGTCCCTGCTGTCTGGTGGGAGGCTTCGGTCGTGGCTATTTACCAGCCTACCGACAAAGACGTGTCGCCAAATGATTTAGCGTTCCGGTACGATGTCGTGTAGAAACCAATTAGGAGAATGGATTTACTATACCGTTAAAAAGTTAGCCCGCTACCATCTTAGACTGCATCATCACTTACCATCAGGTGAGATGCCGTCAAGTGCTAACTTGTGTATTAAAATTTAGCAAAGTAATATAAACTGAGCTTAATATGCTGTAATTCCGCGAATGAGACAAATCTGCGCCGTTCAATTTATGATTATTTGCACGATTTTTCAACTTATCCCGTATGTGGTTGAGAAGATCGCTTTAACAAGCGTTATACCATTTGTCGTGACGGCACACTATAAATTTAACTGCCAGAGCGTCAGTAGATGTACCACATCCAAAGAAACCTTTTATTCCGCGATAAATATGAATATTGACGCTTGAACGAGCGTTATACCATTTGTCGTGACGGCACACAATAAATTTAACTGCCAGAGCGTCAACAGATGTACCATCTCCAAAGGAACCTTTTATTCCGCTATAAATATGAATATTGAAGGTGGGGGTATCTGATCGGTGATGTTAAACAAAATACGCACTTTCAATCAAGCGCAGGAGAATGGGCGATCGCTCGTCCGCCGCCATCGCGCGATAACGTCGCCCTGCATGATCTATCGGCCGAGCCCTTCTCACTGTAATCTCCTATGAAATATATCGCCTTCCACCTGCGCGGCGGTGCTATTGTGAACACGAATTGAAATCGCCTTCAAAATTTACTGATGTGTTTCTTTCGACAAGTCCTGAAACGTCGCCCAGTTAGATAAACTGACGACATCCCTTCTCATTTGACTCAATGAGATGATTTGTATTTTTAAATATACGAGTATATTGTTACTAGCTGTTGCCCGCGACTTCGTCTGCGTAGAATTGCTGATTTCTCTTGAGATTGAGGTTACCCGTGCTGCCAATGCCCTGCTTCAGAAAGTGAGCTACAGGCAAATGTCAAATTGCGTTTGTCAATTTTCGTGTTTCTAAATTAAAAAACATAGGTCTTTCATACAAACTTCAAACCCCTCTTTTACCCTCTTCGGGATAGATTTGGTTGAAAAAAATTCTAACCCCATACTTACGCCCTAAAAGAAACCTATTTTCAAAATTTCAAGCTTGTAGACTTCATAATAAAAAAATAAGCAAAAACTATCATCCCCTATTTTACCACATTATTTATCTAAATGGAAAGGGGTGGAATTTTCAAATATCCTTTCTTAGCCGACATCTCTTAACTATCAACTACCTACTTGCAAAATTATAGCTTTATACGTACAATAGTTTTTGAGATAATATCGTGTTTAATCAGTATGTATGTAAGTGACCTTGCGCTTTTATATATATATAGATTATAAAGTATGTTATGACCGAGAGTTAGTTTTACCGTTTATATTTGTGGACAGTTAATAAACTTTACCGGACTCTTTCATATCTTCATGTGAAAGTTCTTATTTAAGGCGATAGGGAGATAAAAATTACAAGGTTGTAAGAAAGGTTTCTATCGTAATAAAAGTAAGCCTTAATCAGCAATCTCAGCCGGTGGTAAGTGATGACGCAGTCTAAGATGTTAGCAGTCTTATCTGACTGGGAACAGCAGTTATATTTAACCCATACTAGGTATAATTTTTTTTTAAGCAATTAAAATATCACTTGCTTCAACGGTAAAGGAAAACATGGTGAGGAAACAAGCACGCCTGAGAGTTCTCCATAATGTTCAAAGGCGTGTGAAGTCTGCCAACCCGCACATGGCAAGCGTGGTGGACTATGGCCAAACCCTTCTCATGTGTTCCTCTCATGACCCGTGCTCTGTAGTGAGCCGGTAATGGGTTGATCACGAGGTAAAATCCGTAAGGCAGCAGCATCGTGGGTCAAATACCTCTCTCATATAAGGGAAAAACCCTGTGCCCAGCAGTGGGACTCTAATCGTGGTGCTTGTGAAAACGATGAGTGCAACAGATATTAAGATTTAAACCAATCCAGCGGAGAAATGTTAAAGATCTCGGGACAACTCACCTGTTATCTTCACGCAAAGCAACAAGCCCCGCTCGGTCTCCATTGTGGCTGACGTCACGATTTTTCGTATATTTTCTAATTATTTATTTATTTGCCAGAATGTATGTACAATAGTCAGATATTAATAAGCGATGCCAATTGATTAAGAGGTCATTACATTCTACTTAATTAATAATGTGCAAATTATATAAATTATTAACATTATAAAAAATATTGAACGTCCAATCAAATTAAAATAAATACAATAAATTAGTCGTCGAATCTGTCGGGAATCGAACCCAGGACCTCCAACTTTATAATGCTACAGAGCGCACGCTGCGCCACGGGCGTGTGAATATGATCATGCATATATGAATATCTTTATCCTGCTACTCTTATCCTGTTGGTAAACCTTCTGGTAGTTATTAGAAAAGAATGTCCTGGGAAATCCTATCCTTTCCGATATGAACACGAAATCGAAAGATATTGAGATTTGATTGGTGGCTAGGTACCGGCAAAGACGTGCTTGATGTCGCGTAGAAACCAATTAGGAGTACCTATGGGTTTACCATACCTCTAACATGTTAGCCCGCTACCATCTTAGACTGCATCATCACTTACCAAGTGCGACAGCCGTCTTGGGCTAACTTGTAATGGAATCTATATATATATAAAAGCGAAAGGTCATTTACATACTTACATACTGATTAAACACGAGATCTCAAAAACTATTGTACGTATAAAGCTATAATTTAGCAAGTAGGTAGTTGGTAGTTAAGAGATGTCAGCTAAGAAAGGATATTTGGAAATTCCACCCTTAAGAGGGTAAAAGGGGGGTTGGAAGTTGTTTGTATGAATTTCCTTTGTTTTTAGAGTTAGAGACACAAAAATTTACAATGTACATCAATTTTTTTTTTTTAATATTACCTGTTAATGGTGGTAAAATAGGGGATGATAGTTTTTGCTTATTTTATTATTATGAAGTCTACAAGCTTGAAATTTTGAAAATAGGTTTCTTTCTTAAAAGAAACCTATTTTTTTAAGGCGTAAGTATGAGGTTAGATTTTTTTTTTTTCATCCAAACCTACCCCAAATGGGGTAAAATGGGGGTTCGAAGTTTGTATGAAATTGATATTATGTATGATATTTTGTAGAAATACGAAAATAAGCAATATTACATTTGCCTGTAGCTTACTTTCTGAAGCCTGCTTCATTGGCTGCACGGGAAACCTCATTCTCACGGGAAATCAGCAATTCTACGCAGACGAAGTTGTGGGCAACAGCTAGTAAAAAATAAATACATAGAGCGATATATCCCGTCAGACGTTTTGGGCACTCCCAGGGCCAACAAAGCGCGCACCTACCTAATGAATCAATTATGAAAATGTTTATCGATAGCCATCTACTGTCGGTTGCTTGATGGATCACCGGCTGATAAATGCTAGAATACAGTAGATTCTGTAGTGATTAGTTATTTTTTTAATATAATATACTACAAGTTAGCACTTGACGGCTATCTCACCTGGAGGTAAGTGATGATGCAGTCTAGAACGGTAGCTGGCTAACCTGTTAGGGTTATAGTAAACCCATACTAATTGGTTTCTACTCAACGTCGTCCCGAAGCCCTAAATCGCTTGGTGACACGTCTTAGTCGGTAGGGTGGTAACTAGCCACGGCCGAAGTCCACCAGACGAAACTAAGATTTAGTAAATGACATGACATTGCATTGACACAAATGATAACTTGGCTATTATACCTACTGAGTGAGTACTACTGATTTTACCCTTTAGTAATCAAATTTGTGAGCACAAATGAAAAACGCTTTAAAGAAATGAAATGAACTTAAAATATACTTTATTGCACAACATACAAAAAGAAAATAAGTGCAATAGGCGGCCTTATCGCTAATGAGCGATCTCTACCAGACAACCTACCACAAACCAGGGATAAAATATAAAGTAAGGCGAGGTTGGGGTGTACAATTATAAATAGAAAATATAAGGTTAAATATATAAACAACTAAAAATATAAATAAGATATATCGAATTAAGGCCCTCAGAGTTGTTTTTAGTAAGAGTAACGTCAGCATCAGTGACGTCACGATCTTGTTTACTTTCGCTCATAGTAATTAAAACCACAACTTGCGGGATTAGACTTTTATTGCGACTATAATTAAGAGGTCTGATCAGTCCGACGTCTCGAGTGAGAATGCCACGAAAGGCATCGACCGCCCGTATTTATAGCAAAGCATGCTTGTACAAAATTGATTGCTACCATCTAAATTGTGTTAGCAAAATCAACAAGTGTTCAAATGTGGGTAATGATTGAATTCTTGAGGTTCTTGGCGCCGCTGAGTTCTCTCTTTTTATAGCTTTGCACAGACTAGCCAATGTCAAGTTTATAGCAATGTAGAAGTTAGGGAGAAATGGCGGGAAACTTCGCACTCTGCGAACGCGGATCCCTCAAACCTTTCCCAAATTAATACCTCTTAACCATTCAGAAAACCAGCCACTACACAAACGACACCAAAACTGTCTACGACACAACCAACACCAGTCCTTTTCAAAATTAGCTAACAAACATTAACTCAAGAAAAGCGTAAAGAAACCGCGCCCGCCATATACGAAGTCTCCCGCCTTTCTCTACCCTCGGCGCCGCTGAGTGAATTTAATAACTCCTTCGCACCGACAGATAATAATTAGACTTTTATCTAACTGTGAAACACAACTGAAACGCCAAATGTACGTCAGTTTTAATTTAACCATATTAATCTATTCGCACATATACACTAGCAGCATTTCAGTGGAAGGTAGGTAGTGTCGCGATTATGTCAACTCACCTGTTTCAATTACGTGCGTACTCTACACGAGTGTCGGCTGTATCGGGGTTAATGGCGCGAGAACTGATAACGACCCCCCGGCACCGAACCCCCCCGCCCGCCAACCCACCCGCTAGTATATCAGAAACTTGCAGATCCCATCGGGGTAATTGTGTGGTAATAGATAATAATTTTCACTTTGTTTTCTTTGTTGGCTTAGTTTATTAAAGGTGTATTTATCTGCGAACACTTTTTTTAAATTCCAGTTCAATTTGGACCTTGAATGCAATCTCGGTGACGGTACGTTATTATATTATGCAGTCTTTAGATGTTATACACCATTCTTTTTTTTTTTACATACTACAAGTTAGCCCTTGACGGATATTTCACCTGGTGGTAAGTGATGATGCTGTCTAGGATAGTAGCGGGCTAACCTGTTAGGAGTATGGCAAACCCACGCTCCTAATTGGATTCCACGCGACATTGTGCCAGAACGCTAAATCGCTTTGCGACACATCTTTGTCGGTAGGGTGGTAACTAGCGACGGCCAAAGCCTCCCACCAGACGAGACTCAAGCCGGGAATCGAACCCAGGACCTCCGACTTATAATGCGACAGCGCGACCACTGCGCCACGGAGGTCGTCAAAATTATAAGTAATTATAATTCTTTTTATAAGGAAGGTAGCCATTGGTTTCTCATTCTACGCGACATAGTACCGGAACGCTAAATTACCCATCAAACCCCGGCACACATCTAAAAGAATCATATAAACTTGCTGAACACCTTTAATTACTATTGAAAGGATTACTAGACTTTGCAGAACACTTATAACTTTCCACGCCTTAGTTTAAAAAGACACTGAGCTCAAGACCGTGTTTTTCGAGGGATCGCCGAATGCACCGGAAAAGAGAAAAGACCGTCTGTCATATTTATTATTTTTATACTACCCGCGTTGCCGGAGATAATGAAACTCCCAGTGTTCAAATACCTCACGCCCAATTATTGTGTATGCTAACACATCTCTGACTCTTCGGAGTAACTTGGGTATAAGTAATTTAGAATTATATCGTTTTATTACTTGCTTGAACGGTAAACGAAAACATCGGTAGCAACCTAGATCTTCTAAATAATGTTCTGAAAGCGTGTGAAGTCTACCAATCCGCATTATGCCAGCATGGTGGACTATGCGTGAGCCATCTCTGTGTTGATCGAATACTAATCATCATCATCATGATCAACCCATTACCGGCTCACTACAGAGCACGGGTCTCCTCTCAATATGAGAAGGGCTTGGCCATAGACCACCACGCTGGCCATGTGCGGATAGGCAGACTTCACACGCCTTTGAGAACATTATGGAGAGCTCTCAGGCGTGCAGGTTTCCTCACGATGTTTTCCTTCACCGTTGAAGCAGATGATATTTTAATTTTTAAAAACGCACATAACTCCGTAAAGTTAGAGGTGCGTGCCCGGATTCGAACCGCCGACCTCTGATTAGGAGGCTGACGCCCTAACCACTAGGCTATCACCGCTTCACGAATACTAATACGTCCATTTAATTTATTTGTATAGATATAGATAGTAAGTGTGTCGCGTTGTGAAAAGCTTTTTATCGCAGGAAGTATCACTAACTGACGAATGATATTGAGAAATGCTAATAAGCCGATCAGTGGACGCCCTCCACTCCGCCCACGTGTTATAATACCACAGACGACCCAATTAGGTTCTGACCACCTGACTTGGTTTTACGTGTTTTGTCGCATTATAACTGGGTTGGGTTGAGGGTCCTGGGTCCCGAGTCTAGTCTGGTGGAAGACTTCGACCGTGGCTAGATACCACCCTACCGACAGAGACGTGTCGCCAAGCGATTCAGCGTTCCAGCACGATGTCGCGTAGAAACCAATTAGGGTATGCGTTTACCATACCCCTAACAGGTTAGCCCGCTATCATCTTAGACTGCATCATCACTTACCATCAGATGAGATTGCCGTCAAGGGATTTTAGTGGATTAAAAAAATGGTCGCTCTGGTCCAATAGTCTGGTTTCAAATATATCCAAGGAATACTTTTCAAAATCAAACAGAAAGCGATCTTGTTAGGTGATGTGTTGAAAAGCAACCGTAGGTGTTCGTTTAATTAACATTTTGTATATACAACTAGCAATCTAATAATCTAATCTTACTAGCAATTAGTCTGCCAATCCGCACATGGCCAGCGTGGTGGACTATGGCCAAATCCTTCTCATATTGAGAGGAGACCCGTGCTCTGTAGTGAGCTGGTAATGGGTTGATCATGATGATGATGATGATATACAACTCGCCCAGGTCTAAGAAGAAATCCGCATCAAACTTAAAAAGGGATATTTTTAGTCATTTATACTTACTATTTTGTTTATTCTTTACTTCTGAATAAACAACATAGTCTTATCTCACGATCATGTGTTACGGTTCCATAATAAAGGATAAAGTCATTTTAAAATTACGAATCAATTGACAAACCTATGGAACATACCAAAATATAACTTCATAATACATATAATATGTTTTATTTTAAGATTACTATTTTATGTTTTATATTATGCATATCGAGTTGCCTTTAAGTGAGTATACATTGATAGTCCTAAGTATACATAATTTGTCTTAAAATATATATATATATTTCTTTGTATACCGTCGGATTCTTTATAAAGAAATAAATAAAAAAGACGGGTTGCACTCCGGGAATGCCGGCAAAAGTGAAAACTTGATTATTAACGTTGAGCATGTTTGATATTTTGGAATGGTTAGGGAATAATTTTGCACCAATTGCTTTATCAGTATAAAAGTACTATCATTTATGTGGTAGAATACAATATTCATTTATTGCGCTATCGTACACAAACATGACAATTTATATTACATTAAAAATTTAACACTTTAAAACTATTACAATTATTTTACATTAAAAAGTTTATCTCTCCGAAAAATCAACTTTCATCCATAATTTCAACGACTTTTTCACCATCATCATTACCAGAACTATCCATGGATGCGCGTGGCACGCTGTAACATACACGAACATTCGCGCAAGCGCCCTGCGCTGCCTAAACGAAACAGTAGGCCCAGGCATACATTTTCGCCGCGCCGTAGAGAGGGGATAGCTATCTACTCTCCATCCGTCTTACGCTTTTTCGATCAGGTCACGTGTCCTGACGCGAGTTTAAGATTTTATACCCATTACAGAAAAAGTGCTCAACGCCGCTAAAGAAGTTTTCACTTCAAAAATATGCTTTGCTTCGCCTTGGGCGTGTTAAATATAAATATATGTCGAATGACGTCATGCCGATCAAATCGGTGCGTCTGCCAACATTGATAGATTGCGACAGAAGCAATTAATCTTACAAATACGTAATAGAATACGACAGTCTGAAGTTTTATTGACTAGCTTTGTCAAACACGTTCGGCCGCTCCGCTTCTTATACCTACCATACATAAATTAATCCGAAGAAAGTGAAGCTAAATTTTCCTATAAGAAACCATGTGGCATACATTCTTATTGAATGGAAAGTCACCATATGTGTATATACCCATCTATGGTTTGGCATTTTTCTTTTTTATTGCATTTAATTTGTTGTGTCCATAGATAAAGATTTTTTTTTAAATTTATAAGTTTATTTATTTAACACACACATTTTACATTTTCATTGTAATAAGACACAAAGAAAAAACGATGCAAAATAACAAGTATAGTATGCAGCCTTATGACTTTACATTAGTTTTATTATTTAATATGAAGTAAACAGTTACTTTAAAAAAAAAAATGGAAAACATCGTGAGGAAACCTGCACGCCTGAGAACTCTCCGTAATGTTCTCGAAGGCGTGTGAAGTCTGCCAATCCGCACATGGCCAGCGTGGTGGACTATGGCCAAACCCTTCTCATATTGAGAGGAGACCCTCAATATCATTTAGCGACTGTAGTCATCTAGTAGGAAACATTACAATCTACCCCCCAAAGTTCGATCTTAAAATAAGGAACATTTGAACGAGAGATAACTCATTGTTTTTTTTTTTTTATAATTTTATATTTTATTAAAATATTTTTACCTACACTTGGAGGAAATATCAAATTTATCAATACCAAATGCATAAAACAAATTTCTACTTTTAAATTTAATTATTCTGCCTATTAAGGCTCATTATATAAGTCCCTTGGTCCCTTCGCGTATAGATTCAAATTTAAATCCTAATTCGTTCATAGCAGGAAAGTGGTATATTCTGACCTTAGGAGTAAAGTCTAGCATAAACATTCCGCGTGACAGGATTGCAATAATAATCATCATTTTCATATACGAGTACTATCATCATGATCAACCCATTACCGCCTCACTACAGAGCACGGGTCTCCTCTCAATATGAGAAGGGTTTGGCCTTAGTCCACCACGCTGGCCATGTGCGGATTGGCAGACTTCACACGCCTTTGAGAACATTATGGAGAATTCTCAGGCATGCAGGTTTCCTCACGATGTTTTCCTTCACCGTTGAAGCAAGTGATATATATTTTTTTTAAACGCACATAACTCCGAAAAGTTAGAGGTGCGTGTCCGGATTCGAACCGCCGACCTCTGATTAGGCGGCTGACGCCCTAATCACTAGGCTATCACCGCTTCTAGTACTATCAATATGAATAAAGAAATCAATTAAAAACAAACTGTCATTACATTTGAAGGTTCTTGTTTTAATTTGACATCGATTTTTTAAAGTTATCTTGTTTAGATGTGATGTCAGAACATTTAAATGTGATGTCAGTCAACATGCGACCTGCCTTCGACGCGGTTAAATGGTGTAAGTACATATTGTGTACCGTCGACAAGCTCGTTACTTGCGTACGCAATTTGTTCCCACCTGTTACATTGCTAAGAACCGGTCTCGCCACATGTACGCTTTACCTACTATCGATACTCAACTGAAAATGTAGATCTTGTATTCGGGTGTAGATTACAAAACTGCATTCCGACTCCACTAACTCTAAGGGCTCCTTCATTCCGCCCTCTCATACCGGTAGTGACTTACGGCTCTGAAACGTGGTCGCTCACTATGGGCCTCATAAGAAGGCTCAGAGTCACTCAACGGGCGATGGAGAGAGCTATGCTAGGAGTACCTCTAAGTGATCAAATCAGAAATGAGGAGATCCATAGAAGAACCAGAGTTACCGACATAGCTCAGCGAATTGCGAAGTTGAAGTGGCAATGGGCGGGGCACATAGCTCGGAGAATCGATGGACGTTGGGGTCCCAAGGTGCTGGAATGGCGACCCCGCACCGGTAAACGTAGCGTTGGTCGACCCCCAACTGGTGGACAGACGACATCAGACGAGTCGCAGGGAGCCGCTGACCTATGTCCAGCAGTGGACGTCAATCGGTTGTTAATGATGATGATGATGATACCGGTAGTGTGGTGGTAAAATACCTAGTAAATAGTGCTGGCAATAGTCAAAGTAAATTTTAAAGCATTGAATGACTTCTTGGCGCAACGCGTCCCCCTGTTGTATTTTAAAGTCCGTGGCTTTGTACCACCACAGATAGGTCAACGACATATCGCCAAGCGAAGGAGTATCATCATCATCATGATCAACCCATTACCGGCTCACTGTAGTGAGCCGGTAATGGGTTGATCATGATGGTTGAGCACGGGTTTGTGCTTAATTAATGCGAGATACTAGATGCTTGAGGCAATTATCCTGCTACTAACAGTGGTGTGGTGATGAAGCGGTGATAGCCCAGTGGTTAGGGCGTCAGCCTCTAATCAGAGGTCGGCGGTTCGAATCAGGGCACGCACCTCTAACTTTTCTGAGTTATGTGCGTTTTAAAACAATTAAAATATCACTTGCTTCAACGGTGAAGGAAAACATCGTGAGGAAACCTGCACGCCTGAGAGTTCTCCATAATGTTCTCCAAGGCGTGTGAAGTCTGCCAATCCGCACATGGCCAGCGTGGTGGACTATGGCCAAACCCTTCTCATATTGAGAGGAGACCCGTGCTCTGTAGTGAGCCGGTAATGGGTTATCATGATGAACAGTGGTCGAAAACTATGTCATATTTTAATCGTACGTCCGTGATTAAACGTATATCTTGCTGTAAATTTCAAAACCCATGTAGTCACCAAATGGTGAGACGAAAAGAACCGTGCGTTACTTAAACTATTTGTTTTTGCACAGAGAACTTTATGACAGAAATCAATTGGCTAATTGCTAACCATATAGATCGCACGTCATCGCACAGTCGCAAGTGAAGGTATCCAGTGTTGTAAGTTTGAGAGAGCCGATGCTATCAACGGTTCAGGAGGCGATAAGATCCTCGCGTTGTTTAAACAAATTACGTGCGGAGAGTGCAAGCGTGCTCTATCGCGCCAGCGTGGCCTCCACGGCGCTGCTGAGGCAGCGGCGCCGCACCTGCGTCTGTTGTCACATGCGCATATACGGAGATTGTGTTACCTTCGGAGCTAGTTCCTTATCATAACTGCTCGTGTTACGTTAACGGGTGGACATGCAGCGCTTCTGGATTGTAATATCCATCACACGAAACAAATGCAACCGAGAGGCGGGTCGTCTGATGCTAAGAGAATACCACCGTCCATGGATATATGCCGTAGCAAAGGAGCCACCGCTGACATTGTGTGTATATTCAGACACAAGCCTCCTCTTCCATAGAAGTTGGGCTTCAAAGGACATTTTCATATGTTACTAGTATTAATTAAAACCGCCGTTTAAACAAGCTGTCGAAGGCTAAAAATGGCAACCCCAATCTCATAAGTCTGGCCTATAATGAGAACTTTTTGACTCAACTTTGACCTTCATTATTTCTCTCGGCCTGATGCTCTTCGTAGACTCAGTATTAAGGATGGGTTTCAGTATTATGGAGAAAGACCCAATAGTTTAACTATCTTTAGCCAAATATACTACTACTCTGTCAACGAACTTGGCAGTTTAATTAACTGACCAGGAGATTTAACCACTGGCAATTAAGGCAGATGATTTTTCCGTTGCTTAGTCATATTTATATCTAATTCGATATGGCAAACAGGGTGCCAAACTCTGATGATTGTATGGTTTACGCCGATATAAGAATTACGAATATTATCACCATCAACTAACTACTATTTAATTGACGCATCAAAAGTTCTTTTTGAAGGATTATTTGAGTTTTCTTTTTTATCCACTACAAGTTAGCCTTTGACGGCAATCTGACCTGACGGTAAGTGATGATGCAGTCTAAGATGGTAGCAGGCTTACCTGTTAGAGATATGGTAAACTCATAATCCGAATTGGTTTTTACGCGACATCGTGCCGGAACGCAAAATCTTTGTCGGTACGGTGGTAACTAGCCACGGCCGAAGCCTCCCACCAGACCAGACTCGAGCTGGGAATCGAACCTAGGACCTTCAAGTTTATAATGCGACAGCGTGCGCTCTGCGCCACGGAGGTCGTTAAGTTGAGGGACGCTTTCCCAGAATGATATACGTGTACTAATATGGAAATAAGTTTGAAAATCTAAAGTAAGACGTAGGTAGATATGAATACGCAAGAAGCAAGCAAATCCGTGGCAGGTAGGTGTCCGCCCACTCTCTTATATTCCGTGACGTTTCTCGTAGTTGTAATCAAATCTAAATGGCTCCGCTTCATAACGCCACGCTTAGGTTCGGTTCGGGAGAGATTTAAATTTTTAATATCGGTGCGATCAGTTAAGGGCGGGAATAAGTGTAATGGCGTATAAATCAGCCCGTATCAATGTTATACCGCCTCTGTCAATAGCTGCGAGGTACGCCGCCGGAATATGGTGGATAATCTACAAACAAAAAGCTGTTTATACAATTTATTTAAAGCTATCATCGTGTATCACATGCATTCAATGCATGCGTATAGGTTTCATCATCATCATCATCGTCATGATCAACCCATTCTCGGCTCACCACAGAGCATGAGTCTCCTCTCAATATAAGAAGTGTTTGGCCATAGTCCACCACGCTGGCCATGTGCGGTTTGGCAGACTTCACAGCCTTTGAGAACATTATGGTGAACTTGAGAGTTCTCCATGCCTGAGGGCATGCTGGTTTCCTCACGATGTTTTCCTTTACTGTTGAAGTGAAATTTTAATTGCTTAAAAACGTACATAACTTCGAAGAGTTATAGGTGCGTACTCGGGTTCGAACCCCAGACCTCTGATTAGAACATTCAGGTATTGTACATTTTAAATTCCAGCCCGGGGATTGAACTTGGGACCTCCTACTTATAAAACACAGTGCTCACCTATGTGTCAGTGAAGGTATAATTATAAAGAAAATTAACAGCCTAAATGCTATTTAAAATTACTATTTAGCGGAAAAGAGAGGTAAAATAATAATACTCGTATACGATGTGGCGTAGAAACCAATTTGGAACATGGCTTCACTATACCCCTAGCAGGTTAGCCCGCTACCATCTTAGACTGCATCATCACTTACACCAGGTGAGATTGGCTTCAGTAGATAACTTGTAGTGGATAAAAAAAATGCTTGGAAGTCACTAAACCACTAAGCATGTGTATTGTCGATGTTTGGGCTAGCTTAACTAGCCGAGTGTTTATTAATGGATTGTGGTATACACGTCCTTGAGGAACCAGACGACCGAATGACTTTAGACCACGCTTCTCAGGTAGGTCATACACACATGATACACAACTCAAAACAGCGTCTTCGCCGGCGAAGACGAGGTCCCCGATATCTGACGTCATCCGGACGTGTGACGTCATAAGTGTCTCATCTACGGTCATGGGGGCGCTCCGACTGATACATCAGTCCAACAAACCCTACACGTCACAACGTTACTCTAAGTCAAGGACCGAGTCTCACCGGAGACGTTCCGTTGAGACATCCGTTCCGGACCGTTCCCCGGATGTCGCCGAGCCCAAGTCTCTTCTCTCAGGCTGAGCTTCATGCTCGCCAAAACCTCCAGTGACGCAGTTATAACCACTATGGTTATCTGCAACTGGCAATTCGAAATAAAGTAAAGTAAACGTACAAGCTCCAACAAGTGAGTACGCAACGTCCATTCCACACTATCCTCGCCTCCATATGAAGTCCATTATCGAGAGCTGGAGATGGGGTGATAGCGGCCATAATTTGCAATAAATATAAGGCCGAGGTGTCAGCGATAGAGCCTTTGTTATCCGTTCGATTCCGGACGCGACAAATTTTGCGATACCTCTACCTAGCTTTGTATTATCTCTCTCTCCAGTCATTCCTTTATTACTGAAGATCGTGGTCCTGGTGTCTTTGACACAGACACTTGATTACTACTTTTATGCTTTTAAGGCGTCTATTTCCTTTTTTTTTATTAATTTAAATAATAATCTTTTGAAGCGGTGATAGCCTAGTGGTTAGGGCGTCAGCCTCCTAATCAGAGGTCGGCGGTTCGAATCCGGGCACGCACCTCTAACTTTTCGGAGTTATGTGCGTTTTTAAAAATTAAAATATCACTTGCTTCAACGGTGAAGGAAAACATCGTGAGGAAACCTGCACGCCTGAGAGTTCTCCATAATGTTATCAAAGGCGTGTGAAGTCTGCCAATCCGCACATGGCCAGCGTGGTGGACTATGGCCGAACCCTTCTCATATTGAGAGGCGACCCGTGCTCTGTAGTGAGCCGGTAATGGGTTGATCATAATAATTAATATAAAAAGAAAATATAATTCAAATAAAAATAACGGCACCGAAAAAACCGAAGAGGTTTGTCCTCGGTGCTAGTCTGTAACATAACGGCATGAAACTAGAGAAATTGAGTAAGCATATTAAGGCATGAAAAGAACATTTTTTCTTAAGCATACTTTATACTACAAGTTAGTTTACTCTACAATCTCATAATGGTAAGTGAAGATGCATTCAATGATGATGGAGGCTAACCTGTTAAGGGTATTTGATTTATGCCTTTACACCCAATCGATTAGCGACATAGTAGTGAAAGCTGTGATAGGTTAGGACGTCCGGCTCCTAATCGGGGGTCGGAGGTTCGATCCCGTGTACGCATCTCTGACTTTTCGGAGTTATGTGCGTTTTTAAGTAAATAATATATCACTTGCTTCAACGGTGAAATAAAACTACTTGAAGAAACCTGCTTGCCCGAGAGTTCTTCATAATGTTCATAATGTTCTAAAGACTTCCAATCCGCATACGGCCAGCGTTTTGGACTATGGCCAAACCCTTCTCTGTATGTAAATGTATTGATCATAATAGTGGCACGCTAAATCGCTTGGCGGCACGTCTTTGTCGATTGGGAGGTAAGTGGACACGACCGAAACCAGAACAGACATAATTTACAATTCCCAAATTAACTTGTCCATAATTAGACTTGCCGCTGACCATAATCCTACGTTAAATATGACTCGGAATGGAGTGAGAATTCACTTGCTTAAGTATTTTATTTGATTCTAATAAGAAAATATTATAGTACCGAAAAATTATTTATATAACTCGCGATAAAGTCGAAATGATTGAAATTTGGAATTTTGTCTTTGAAATAAAAAATCATGGTGAAGCTAACATGGCATTACATTGAAACAAATGGTAAATTGCTGAATTTTACTTATAGTATAATCAGTGACAAAGTTAGTAAGTAACAAAGTAGTAGTTAGCAAGTAACAAAGTGTTTTATGTTCTTATATAAAAACATTTTACGTGATAGTGATGAAGGAAATTATGTTTGCAGAGATTTTTTTGCTCTTAATGTGTAACCAGAGGTTGCGAACAATCACAATTTGAAATATTTTTAACTAATAATAACAATAACATAACAATTTTTCTTTTTTAGGCGACTAGGGCCCATTTTTGTTAGCACAACTTAAAAACTATGTTAGTAGGTGTGTATACAATTAAATCAAATTAAAATTAGTTAAAATTAATTAAAATTAATTAAAGCTTGGTTCACCGAACCATCACCGACATAAATAGAATTACAACATTATAAAGTTGGAGGTCCTGGGTTCGATTCCTGACTCGAGTCTGGTCTGGTGGGAGGCTTCGGCCGTGGCTAGTTACCACCCTACCGACAAAGACGTGCCAAGCGATTTAGCGTTCTGGCAGGATGTCGTGTAGAAACCGATTAGGAGTGTGGTTTTACCATATCCCTAACAGGTTAGCTCTTTACCACCTTAGACCGCATCATCACTTAACATCAGGTGATGCCGTTAAGGACTAACTAGTAGTGGATAAAAAAAAAGTAAGTAATAAAGTAGGAGTTAAAGTCGCATCAGAATGTCGTGTAGGCGTCGCATCGTGCCCGGCGCGTCGCCGATAGCTCGGCGATCACGGCGCCTTATCAACTGAGTCACATTGTTCGATATCGAGACGTGCACTTTCGTTTGATAGACAGGGCTGCTACCGAGTCGCTAGCTTTTAATTAAAGGCGAATATAATATGTATGTGTGATAACGGGTGAAATTAATTATCAATCTAATCCACAATCTTTAGATAGTTTTTTTTATACACTTTGTAGTGTATAAAAAAAACTTGTTTGTTGTTAGCCCTTGTCGGCAATCCCACATGGTGGTAAGTGATGACGTTGTCTAGGATCTTCTTCTTTTTCTTGCCCTTATCCCACAATATGTGGGGTCGGCACAACACGTCGTCTTCTTCCACTCACTTCTATCAGTCGTCATCTCACTACCCACACCTTTTATATATCCTCTTTTACACAATCCATCCATCTCTTCTTTGGTCTTCCTCTACTCTTTTGCCTTTCCACGTTCATATATAACATTATTTTGGTGACATCACTTTCTTTCCTCCACATTATATAATGCTGTCTAGGATGTTAGCGGGCTAACCTGTTTGTTAGGAGTATGGTAAACCCACGCTCCTAATTGGTTTCTACGCGACATCGTGCACACTAAATTACTTGGCGACACGTCTTTATCGGTAGGGCGGTAACTAGCCTCGAAGCTTCCACCAGACCAGACTCGAGCCAGGAATCGCATGCACTGTACCACGGAGGTCGTTTGATTGAATTTACTAGTGCTATCTTCTTCCTACTCTTCCCTATCGATAAGATAAGGGTATCGGCACTAAATTTAATTTGCCATCTGAAGTTTTTACCCATGATTATTAACCTCAAGCGTGGGTTTACTTAATGGGTTAATTTAACAATAGTTTCGTTAACTTCGCTAATCAATCAAGTTACATCAATAGCCTAATAACTCCATCGAAATTATTGACAGAATTTTTCTTTTTTTGTCCATGGGATGTTGCTCTGAGATAAAAGATTAGCCCGTGTCAATGTTAAACTCTAATTGAATACAAGAATGTGATTCTGTTAAAAGAACAAACAACAGTAACGGCAAAAGTTAATAACCAATGTAGTCCAAAAACTATAAATAGCAGATTGAATTTAGTAGCTAAAAATGAGTAGTTAAAAGAACAAACAACAGTAACGGCTAAAGTTAATAACCAATGTAGTCCAAAAACTATAGATAGCAGATTGAATTTAGTAGCTAAAAATGAGTAGTTAAAAGAACAAACAACAGTAACGGCTAAAGTTAATAACCAATGTAGTCCAAAAACTATAGATAGCAGATTGAATTTAGTAGCTTAAAATGAGTAGTAAAAGGTATGCAATTTTTAACGCTGGCATGTGCGTTTACGCATCTCCTCCACAGAGAACTGTGCCGCTTCCGGCGGGGTATATGCGACTTGCGGGGGCAACCCAGCCAGCGGTGTCTGCCAAGGCAAACCCTCCACCGGGGGCCTATGATCGAGGCCTCTAACTCCGTAGGAAAAGGAAAACTACTAGATTAAATCAACGGGTATCTAAAGATTAGATTAATAATTAACATCGGATGTAAGTGAACACTTCATCTGTTAAATCTAGTTTATTTTCAATTTCAATTTCGTAATCCTATGAATGCTTATGTGTATCATGATTTTATAAGTATTTCCGGTTCAACTAACTTGTCCGGATTTGTGTTTATTAAAACTCAATCAGACATGGCGGCTTTATCAATAGACGTCAATAATCTAAGCACGTAAATTGCTTACACATTACCACAAGCGCCGCAGCGACTGCAAGAATTTAATGACCGCAAAAATGAACTAGCCTGGTGTGTTTGGCAGTTCCGATATGCCACTACTGAAGAATCGAAAAGAAAGGAAATTAATAGATACTAATTAAATAATACCACGTCAAAAACATATTTTCACAACTGAATCATGACTGACTGAACAAAACTAAGTCCCATCTCATTAATAAACAAACGGTATTTTTGGTACCATATGACTTGCCCAATAAATGATACGTACGTAATCATAAATCGCTAAGAAAAACGATCCATAAAATTTTCAAGAACAACCAGAGATAAATCAAACTTTTAAACACGACCACGAAATCTTACGTCTATAAACTCGTAGCGTTTGTCCTTAAGATAAATAAAAATATTACCTTTATGAAGCTTAAATAAATTATCTATTAAGAAAAAAAAAATGAGCAAGATCGTGAATGATTCAGTGGTGTTTAAACACCACACATATTAAAATATGCATAAAGATATGCGTTCAACTACAACAACTGTTCCGGCTCTTCTCGCAATGTGCGATCAACTTTATCGACCGGTTTTTCATGAATCGAAGCGCTCAGCGCATGGTTTTATTTGTCACAACGATTTAGGAATCAATATATCAACACATCTAACTACGTGCCTAGAGTCATGAATAATGATTCGAATTAGATTTGTTCAAAATACTGACATATGAAGGCAGAAAACACACGCACACAATTTCACGGCAGATTTTAGTAATATTAACACTATTTAATTTTTTAAATCTATAACCACTGAAAAGATTTCAATATTATTTGTAAAGAAAATCTATTCAATAATTAGGGATACCGGAAAGCAAACGGTTACGGTTAAAATAACCAGAAAAACGTAGATAAAGTCGCAAGAAACAGTTAGTGTTGCTCGTAAGTAAAATCATGCAACTTTATCTTTATTTATTCTTTTCCAGGGAAAAAAGTAGTTAAAATTGATTAACTTTATTTTAAATAATTAAAAAGTATACACATATCTATATTTAGGTACAAGTAGTTGATAACAATTTATTTGAGCCAGCACAATAAATCTTACACATATATATCGTTATGATCAAATTTTTCTTAATTTCGTTAAGATTTAATTATATTTTATTTTCTTTCTTTTTTCTGGCCTTAATAACAATAAATATAAGTTTACGTTATTTTTATGAAAATTATTCTATCTGTTGTTTTTTTTAATCTGTAACACTTTGTTTTTGACGACATCCGTGGCGCAGCGCGCGCGCTGTTGCATTATAAAGTTGGAGGTCCTGGGTTCGATTCCCGGCTCGAGTCTGATCTGGTGGGAGGCTCCGGCCGTGGCTAGTTACCACCCTACCGACAAAGACGTGTCGCCAAGCGATTTAGCGTTCCGGCACGATGTCGCGTAGAAACCAATTAGGAGTATGGGTTTACCATACCCCTAACAGGTTAGCCCGCTACCATCTTAGACTGCATGATCACTTACCATCAGGTGAGATTGCCGTCAAGGGCTAACTTGTAGTGGGTAAAAAAAAAACTTTATGGACAAAATAAGACGAATCAACACTAAAATCAAGTTTCAAATCAATAAAAAAAGATTTAGATGTGGTAAATATTTTTCGATTTAGATTTTTTAAATTCCACTACAAGTTAGCCCTAACCTAAACCCATACTCCTAATTGTTTTTTTACTCGATGTCGTGCCGGAACACTACTGACAAGCAATTTATCGAAATCTTTGGCGATAGGGTGATAACTAGCCACGGCCGAAGCCTCCCACCAGACCAACTTTATAATGCAACAGCACACGCGCTGCGCCACGGATTCATCATAAGAGATCAAATTCAAGACATTTTCATCTTCCCCTTAGTGCAGCCCTGATTGCAAGGCGATGCGAGTTACACCCGATAGTGCATTGTCCTGATAAACTTGTTATTTGCTGATAAAGAGAAAGTCGCTATCACTTATTTGTAAATATCACCACGCTAATTAGTGATACCGGCTGACACGGGCGGCGTAACTATCGAAGTGTCATCGTTTTGATATTTCTGTGCGCTCTTTATCACATACCTTTCTTTTTATATAGCCCTTCTATCAATACTTTTATGAAGTCATGATATCTATTCAGTTAATTTAATTCTGATAGACGTATCTAATGGGAGACGTTCGGAAGCCGATTACTACTGTGGAAGTTCAGAAATGGGATCCGTGGAAACTAAATTGCCGATATATTAAAATTAAATACAATATTAGCTGACTTTACAACATGGCGTCATATATAATTAAGCTTGCAATGACAAAGAGCTGAGGACGAAACATGGGAACATAGACAAAATATACAAGAATAGACAAGTAATATGACACTTCCACTAGGTAAACGTGTAGCGCCAGTATCCCAAACATAATATACATACTTGCATCCCCTCTTCTCTTTTGGCTGAATCTCAAAGCTAGTACCTCTACTGACTGATGACATTCACTGAATCCTCCAGTGTCCTCAGTCAGTCAATGGTCTAGTATTGGGCTCAGAACTAGTTATAGAGCAAAAACCAACAACGTCGCTTCGTGAAATTAAAATGGGTACACTTAGGTACATGTAGGTACATACGGACAAAATAGCGGTTACCAGCTAGTTTGTTTTAAATTTGTGAAACATCTCAGGTTACCACCATTTATCTGCAGAGCGGCCAAGCGTGAGTGGCGCCTGTTTCGGAAATGAAGGGCCCCTCGTGACCCGCATATATACGCCATGTGTGGTTCCTATTTATAGATCGCTTATACAAGATATAATGTTTATTTTTTAAATACTAGACTTCTTTCTGATTCATAATTCTCTACGTAGTATAAAAACAAATCAGTTTGTACGCTTACACTTTTAAAACTACGCGACTGATTTTGATACGGTTTTCAGGAAAGGTTTACATGCAAAATGCATGAAACCTGTAATAGCCTAGTGGTTAGGATGTCCTAATCAGAGGTCGGGTGTCCGATCTCGCAACTCTAACTGTTTGGAGTTATGTGCGTTTTTAATCACTTAAAATATCACTTGAAATATCACCGGTTCCTCACGATGTTTTTCTTCACCGTTGGTTTCAAACATCGTGAGGAAACCTGTTTGCCTGAGAGTTCTCCATAATGTTTGTAAAGTCTACCAATCCCCATGGCCAGCGTGGCTGACTAAGCGTGGCCAAACCCTTCTCATGTTGAGAAGGTTGATCATGACGATGATGATGATATAATGCATACGTATTATGAAAATAGCAGGCGAGTATTTTAAAGATTTGTAATGTGTTGTCGTAAAACATATTTTGCAAACGCCTGGCTAAATTTTATCAGAAATTTTCATCTTAAACTGCACAATAGTAGGTAGGGAAGTATATCTTAGAAAGTTGCAGGGTTATTTATAAACTATGATAATATCTTTGATTTGTTTATTGAAATCAAATGGTCTCAGAGAACAATTATTTTTAAAATCAAATACTTGTAATGGGTAACATATTGATTTGAATTATGATTAAGATCATGTTTATAAAAAGACGCAATTAATGCATGCGTTTGATTTAGCCTCAATAAATGTATTAACACAAAAAATATTTCATCAGTTCGAACCAATAGCTCCACATATAAGCGATTTTAACCAATCCGTATATATCTTAGTAATGATTAATATCAATACAGGTTTCTAAATGTTTAATTTACTTAAATACAGTAGCCATGTTCTTAAATAAATATAAATATATGAAATGAACGATTCATAGATGCCTGTAATAGGTTTATGTGAATAAAGCTATTTTTGATTTCATTTGATTTAATTATTTATGTGTATGGTAAAGGTGGTTTTTGTATATAGGTATATACAGCTTAATTCTATAATAGGTAGGTATATATGAATGGATATATATGGACTATGTATACCTTATCTTAGACAGTTTTGTTTGCGTACATTAATTTCTGCATATTTTTTTAAAGAAGCCTAACAATATTTTACCGAAAACTACAACTAAATTTAAAGAATGAAATACTAACTGAACTGGAAATAAGCAATCGTGTTGATTTAGTAATAAAATACTTCTGGGATGCATTCATAATAACATTTCTCAAAACATTCAATTCTGAGAAAGACATCTTTGGTTTCTTACGAAATTACAATTCTTGTGAGAGTTGAGCGTGTTACCTATACCAATTTTAAAATAAAAGCATGCAATGTTTTTCTGTATAAACTGACTTGAGACTCAATAATGTTTTTTTTTTTCAGTGTTACAAATTTTAAATAAGCAAGCAATCAGCAAAGATAACCACATTCTGGCAGTTTTTTAATCTGTATAAAAAATTAAAATTACAATCAATGGTAATAACCTTATACTTAAAAGAGTACAAACCTTGTATTATTTCCCTACCTATTTACACAAACTGTTTGAATAAATGAAAATGAGAGAAAAAAAAATTGTCTAATTCTCCCTATCCCTTCTAAACAATAATTCCATTAAAATATCTCCTATTAATGGAATTATTGTTTAGGTTTAAACTGTAACAAGCATACCTACGAAACAACACAAGGATATACCTTTTATATATACTTTGATATATTTTTAAGTTGACGCTATAATTTTTATTGAAAATTAAAATTATTAAAATATCAAATTTGAAATAGAATTGAAGTTAGGTAAAAAGGGCGGGAAACTTTGCACTCGGCGGACGCGGCTCCCTCAAACATTTCCCAAATTAATAAATGTTAACCATTCTTAAAACTAGCCGCTACACAAAAGACACCAAAACTTAAATGTCCACGACACAACCAACACCAGTCCTTATCAAAATTAGCCAACAAACATTAATTCAAGAAAAGCGTGAAAAAACCGCGCCCGCCAAATACGAAGTCTTCCCATCAAAACTTTTTTTTTATGGCTTTACACAGATTAGCCAGTGTCCAGTTTATTACCAAAACTTTTTTTTTTTTTCGTTTTATGGCTTTACACGGATTAGCCAATGTCAAGTTTATTATTTTATTAGTTCTCTCTTTTTATGGCTTTGCAGAGATTAGCCAATGTCAAGTTTATAACAATGTAGAAATTAGGGAGAAATGGCGGGAAACCTCGCACTCTGCGAACGCAGCTCCCTCAAACCTTTCCCAAATCAATACCTGTTAACCATTCAGAAAACCAACCACTACACAAACGAGACCAACACTGTCCACGACACAACCAACACCAATCCTTTTCAAAATTAGCCAACAAACATTAATTCAAGAATAGCGCGAAAAAACCGCGACCGCCATATACGAAGTCTCCCGCCTTTCTCCTACCAAAACTTTTAACTTAATTTTTAATAAAACTTTTATTAGTATACAGATTATGCAATGAACAATAATATTAAAAATACACCGGCAAAAAAGTTTTTTTTTTTTTGAGAAAGGCGGGAGACTTCGTATATGGCGGGCGCGGTTATTTCACGCTTTTCTTGAATTAATGTTTGTTGGCTAATTTTGAAAAGGACTGGTATTGGTTGTGTCGTGGACAGTTTTGGTGTCGTTTGTGTAGTGGCTAGTTTTCTGAATGGTTAATAAGTATTAATTTGGGAAAGGTTCGAGGGATCCGCGTCCGCCGAGTGCGCAATTTCCCGCCATTTCTCCCTAACTTCTACATTGCTATAAACTTGACATTGGCTAATCTGTGTAAAGCCATAAAACGAAAAAAAAAAGTTTTTAATCTATGGCCAAAATGAAGGTAACGAATAACGCCACAGCGCTGGTGCTGAAACCGGCACATACCTTGTATTGTCTTTCTGAATCAATAAGCAGTCGGTAAAGAGCGGCACACGCGGAAGTGGTAACTTTTTAATCTGTAGACACAATTGAAATGGCGCGCATTATGCGAGCTGAAAGTTGCAACAATGGCGGCCGAGTTAAACACAAGTGCATAAGTGTATCTCAGCTCGACGAAGTTGGGCACCGTTTTTTTTTATGAGCTGGAGTTATAGTTTTTTTTTTTTGTTGAATCTATAGTTATAATTAGATATTACTCTTATATCTAATTATAAATACAGATAGACTTTAAGGGTTCTTAAAAGTTCCTATAAAATAAGCAACGAGGACAATCTTCTGGGCTCTGGGTTCTAGGCTTTTGGGCCGGGCAGCCTTCCAGGGCGTCATGCGACAGCCGGCCGTAAGAGTACATAGCCAAAACAATATCACATCATTATTAATTAATACACTTACTGGTATAATATTATAACGAATGTGAGTTTTCATTACTCATATAAATATAGGATAGGCCGACATGAATACATTTGATTTGAATAAACGTTTGCCGGCTAGCAACAAATCGGATCGAATCAAAATCAAAAATCATTTATTCACGTTGGCCCTTCACAGGCACCAATGAAGCGTTCATACATATTTAATGACTATCGTACGGTGAAGGTGATAACAGTACACTCGTTTTAAAACTAAAGCTCTCTATGAGGGTTCCAAACGCGCCTCAAGAGATTATTATCTCAGCTTATTCCTATGAGAATAAACGAGATAATTATCTGTTGGCGCGAATCTAGAAAAAGCCCACAAAAACATGTTACATAATTTTATTTGTTAGGTATCCCCAGCTCCTTGTCGATTAATACTTATATGTATACCCAAGCTTTTTTTATCGTTATGTTACTTTATATTAGAAAAGGATTTTTCTACATTTTTTTTTAAAGAAAGAAAGAAACACCATCTCTATTTTCACTTTTTTATTTTATTAGTTCGCAAAACTGTGAAAAATTGCATAGTCATACTTCATTACAAAACGAACATATCTTTATGTACAATATTGACTCTTTTAATACGACCATAGCATGCACAAGATGGGGTACTAACCGCTAAAAATATTAATAACTTGAAATTAACCTAGATAATCATACGTAAAACAAAAGAGAAAAAACAATCCTCAAAGACATATTAGTGTTTTTATTTTACACATACGTAGAATATAAATATATCTGGCTAATTTATTTATTAAATTAGGCATGTAAATGAATACCATGTCAGTGTACGTACTTGAGTGATGCAGTAGGTACCTTCATACGTTTGCAGCGAACTTACCTGTAATGGAAAAACAAATGCAAATTATTATTAGAAAACACGATCGCTGAATTTTCACATTTGAAAGTGACGCCATACATAAAATTTGAAAAAAAAACAATATGGCGTATCATATTGTTTTTTTTTTCAAATATTATGTACAGCCAGTATCACTCACACTACAGGGATGTAAGGGTTCTTACGACACAAATACAACCATATCTGTTCAGACATATAGAAGTATATACATATGGTAGACTAAAAGATAATACTGAATACATAATTAATACACTTTTTGTTTGGACTCATTTTAAAAACTGGCCTAGTGCGGATTAAACTCGACTCGAAAAAAAATACTTAAATCTTGAAACTTCTTTGAAACCAATTCTTATTGTGAAATGAGTTTTCATTCAGTGTTAACTTTAATAAAAAAAATACATTTTATTCTATTTATAATAATCTCAGTAAGTATAGCCAAAAACGCTAGAAGTGCTTTTTTACTTTGGATGACAGCATAAAAAAAACGCACTTATAATTTATTGTAAACGAAAAATACAACAAAGATACAAGAATATTATATTTTAAAACAAATTTAGAGAGACGTAATTTTAATTTTATCCACATAACCCACAACTAGTTAAAAATAAAAATATTGGACTTATTACTTCAGATCTTGACAAATTTTTGACGTTAAATTATTGTTTATCTGTGGAAAAAAATATAGGAGTCACAGACACGTAATGTTTATATCGTGGAAATATATATATTGCCAGCGTCCTAATCACGGTGATTTATTTTTTTAAATGATTATTTAGTTTTTCTCCATTAGGAATGTTTTTAATTTGCAAATAAAAAGGAATTAAAATGTTTTTATTAAGCACTGGTAACGACATTAACAAAAACGCAGGCATTAAGGCATGAGTTACGTAGCTTCCCGTGACATTTTTTCAATTAGCTTAATTATATTTTTTCCGTTGCGCGAATTTTTTCGGCTACGTACCTTCTTACCGGCTCGCCACATTTACTATATTTATGGCACTATATCCGTTCATTAAGTAGATTTATATATATTTTTTTACGTCTTCTAAAACAAAGAGGAATCTGAAATGATTTTTGTTTTAATTATTACTTTATGTGATCTAGATTGATGATATTACAGAAAATGTTTGAAAGAAACCTTTTGAAAGAGTTTACCTTGTTTGATCAATATAAGGTGTAATCAAAGTTTACAAATTGTACATAGACTAAAGAATAAAATCTATTCGCGCTAAGAAACTTGTAAATCAACCTACACCCGTTATTTTATAACTGGAGTAATTTATAAATAGATTTAATTGAGTAGATGGACAGAAATATTATATTGTGTGGTTCATCATCATCATGATCAACCCATTAGCGGCTCACTACAGAGCACGGGTCTCCTCTCAATATGAGAAGGGCTTGGCCATAGTCCACCACGCTGGCCATGTGCGGATTGGCAGACTTCACACGCCTTAGTGAACATTATGGAGAACTCTCAGGCGTGCAGGTTTCCTCACGATGTTTTCCTTCACCGTTGAAGCAAGTGATGTTTTAATGTTTTCAAAACGCACATTTGGGCCGATGTAAAACATTGATTCACTGTTTTCTTAATGCGATTACTTTTTAATCATTTGTAGTATATAAAACATTGACGCCGGTTTATTTATTTTTAAGTCCTCTTATTTGTTTCCATGAATATTTAATGCCCGAACCCGGTCTTCACACCTTTTTCTGCTGACATCGGCGAACTACTTAAAATTCGCGATGACGTTTCCCCGCGCGATTTGTAAACATGGCGTCGCTTCCGGTAAGGCCACGGCGGAAATTCGATGCCCGTCTTTCTGGAGGGCTACGAGATTATATACGATGGGAAAACAACAAGTTGTTTGATGGGATTTCACAATAAACGATCAGGACGAAATATTGTCAAAATAAGTGTTTCGTTCATACGAATAAATAAAATTGAAGTTTTAGTCAGAGTTTCGATCTATTTAATTAAGAAATCTACAGCAAAAGGTTAAATGCTTTAATAGGATTAAAAATAATACCATAGTTAGCTAGTGACACTGAAGTAAGATAGGCAGAGTAAGCTCTCTAGCATTAATTAAAAGAGTTTATTTAAAACAGAACTTTTTAGAACCAAATTCTTGGTATAGTTTACGATTTGCTACCAAATATAAATAGGTAGGTACGAGTATTTAAGATGATCATAGATAATACTTTTGTCTTAACGTAATGAAATACTGAAGTGGTGATAGCCTAGTGGTTAGGGCGTCAGCCTGCTAATCAGAGGTCGGCGGTTCGAATCCGGGCTAGCACCTCTAACTTTTCAGAGTTATATGCGTTTTAAAAAAAAAATATCACTTGCTTCAACGGTGAAGGAAAACATCGTGAGGAAACCTGCACGCCTGAGAGTTCTCCATAATGTTCTCAAAGGCGTGTGAAGTTTGTCAATCCGCACATGGCCAGCGTGGTCGACTATGGCCGAACCCTTCTCATATTAAGAGGAGACCCTTGCTCTGTAGTGAGCCGGCAATGGGTTGATCATGATGAATGAAATACTTCTAGTAAACGAGTGTAAAAGACTCGTAAGTTATTAGAGGGTAACTATACCTACAAAATTCGCTTTTTGCTTTCTAAGTAAAAACTTACTTGTCTCACGTCACAACGAGGCGAATTAACTAGATACTTCTTGTCGATCGGGAGGCCGTAGATTCGATTCTCAGATCAAGTCTGTGTTAATGGGAAGCAATTAAACACCCTAATAGCTAATTGATTTAGCAGGATGGGTACAGCCAGAAAAACTAATCCGATGCTAATCAGTTAACAACCTCCGTGGCATAGCGCCTGCGCTGTTGCATTATAAAAGTCCTGGGTTCGATTCCCGGCTCGAGTCTGGTCTGGTGGGAGTTACGTGGTTACCTACCGACAAAGACGTGTCGCTAAGCGATTTAGTGTTCAGACACGATGTCATTTAGAAACTAACTAGGAGTATGGGATTACCATGCCCCTAACAGGTTAGCCCGCTACTTAGACTGTATCATTACTTACACTTGAGATTGCCGTCAAGGGCTAACTTGTAGTGGATAAAAAGTAAATAGCACGCGACGTTATATTATTATTATAAAAAAAATACCACTTGATTAAAAAAAAAATCCATCCTTACTAAACTGCGATCCTTCATTACAGACGGTTGTTTAGTGTATATAGACACTCAATTTGAATATTCAATTTGGTGTAAGCTGTCAATTTGCACGGCCGTCAATCGGCTAGACTGTAAAAGAGTGAAAAATGAAAGATTATGTGTAAATCTGTAATTTATATGCGGTGCCGCGGGCTGCGAACCCACGCTCCGCCGACTGCGTAGGGCTGCCACGCTCAAAACATTTCAAAACCAACTTTACTTGCTTTTTTATACACTACTAGCTGTTGCCCGCGACTTCGTCTGCGTAGATTGAGGTTTCCCGTGCGGCCAATGCCTTGCTTCATAAAGTAAGCTACTGGAAAACGTCAAATTGCCGATTTTCGTGTCACTAACTTCAAAAATATAGGACTTTCATACGAACTTCCAACAACCATTTCAAATCCTTAGGGGTGGATTTTCTCAAAATCGTTTCTTAGCTGAGATCTTCTTCGTAAAATTAATCTAATTATTTTTTGTAGATATTTATAAGATCTACAATTAATTAGAACATTATATGGTTCTATCTTTTATAGTTTAGGCAGCGTACGCAAAATAAGTAACTTTTCTGGTTGATCTTTTACACCTTGTGTCCGAAAAAACCCAAATATCTTACGGAACCCTATTTTTTCCAAAATAAAATTTAGCCTATGTTACTCGTGGATAATGTAGCTTTCGAATGGTGAAAGAATTTTTAAAAACAGGCCAGTAGTTTTTGAGCCTATTCATTACAACCAAACAAACAAAGTTTTCCCTTTTATAATATTAGTGTAGACAAGTTAACCCTTGACGGCTATCTGACCTGGTGGTTAGTAATGCGTAATTTAAGCTCAATAATAAAAATGTATGTTGCGTATGGATCCTTATCCATTGTAGTCAAATGCCCCAAGATACTCGTAATACAGTAGAAATCCGTACAGACGGCCTAAAAGGGCGATAAAATTTGAACTTCCATTGGTGGCAACCCTATTTATTTGCGCCTAATTTATTTCTTAATAGCACCCCTCATGTTCGTCTCGGCGGGCGTTAATTTGTTTGCTCAACAAATCGAACACTTCCATTGATAATAAATGGTGAGACCATCATTTGGAACTCGTTATTTTGCACTAACTACGCCATTCACTGTGTAAGTAAGCCAAATATTAGTTTTTTCATTATTATTAGCAATATCTCGGAACTAATTTTTCGTCTGTTTTAGTTCCACACAAATTCGCGAACAACGAATTTTATTATATATAAGATGAATTTAAAAGTTTGAAGAAGATTTTGAAGAATTATATTCTGTAGGAATAGGTTTATTTATTTATTTATTTGATTGGTTGATTCTATCAAACACATCGCGCACACAGATAGCTAATAAAACGTTGGCTTTTGACAATTCAAATCCTTTTATCCCCTACGTGCGCACAGAGTATATAAACATTATTTTATGCGTAGAGGTTTGAAAATGTTTGGAGTAGTAAGCTTCTTACCTATTCGTGCACCAATTTATATTATTTACATATAATATTTGATCGAAATCGTGTAATACTTGTGATTTACGAAAATTAAGCTGCCAAAGTTTAGTTTAGTTTTAGTTTTAAACCAAAAATAAAGTAAAAAATCGGTTCCAACGAATGATTTTCCGTTAGTTGAAGTCTTAAATCTTAAAAGCCTACAGACGGTAGGATAATACGTATCTAATATAGAAACTATAACATTCTCGACTTTTCATCGAGCGTAAAATTCTTTTGGGCCAAGATTTCCGTCGTACGGTTTAATCCATAATACGCAAGCTATCGACTTGCAGAGTAAACAAATTAGCGAGCGACCAAGAAGGCGATGGGGATATTAAGTATTAAGCAATAAACGGGGGCCCTCGGTACACTGAGCTTAGAAAAATTGGATAATAAACTTTTATTGGATAAAGGTACTTACAGACCTAGTTGTAAGGTAATATGATCATCATCATCATCATCATCAACCCATTACCGGCTCACTACAGAGCACGGGTCTCCTCTCAATATGAGAAGGGTTTGGCCATAGTCCACTACGGAGGCCGTGTGCTGATTGGCAGACTTCACACGCCTTTGAGAACATTATGGAGTCCTTTAAAAGACACTTTTGACGCGTCAATAATTTACATAGTAGTTATAGTTGATGGTGATAACTATATTGGTAAACTTAAAACTAAAGCTATGAAAGAAAGAAGAAGAAGAAGTCCACAATAAACTTAGCCAGGTAAATTATCTTTTTGTTATCACCATCTCACATCCCACTTAAAATTATTTTAAGACACATTATAATTATTATATAATTATACTATGTTTTTTTTAACTTTTGAATAGTACTGATTTGAAACTTTTACTACTATAGTGGTCTAGTAGTAGGCGAGAGGCGGGGCCGCCCCTCCTCCTCTGACGTCACAACCGGTTCTCAGATCCATCGCGGCATCCATATTGCCTGCAGTATTGTTACCAAGATGCTATGACAACTTTTTTGCTCAAAGATAACATAAAGATTAGTAACCAAGTGTTAGCGAAACTATACACAGCAGTTGCACGCAACTTTCACCGCGTTACTTTAAATATATTTCTTATCCCGCGGGAATGATTTTATGTTTTCTAATACTGCCTGCAAGATGCAAGTTCTTTTTTCTAAATTTTACCATGTTGGATTTAGCCATGCATAACTAACAGAAACATTTTGGCTATCAATTTTGACGACCTCCGTGGCGCAGAGCGCGCGCTGTTGTATTATAAAGTAGGAGGTCCTAGGTTCGATTCCCGGCTTGAGTCAGGTCTGGTGGGAGTTACCACCCTACCGACAGAGACGTGTCGCCAAAAAATAAAAATAAATTGTTTTGGGCTCAGTATCCATAGTAAAGCATCCTCCAATTAAAATTTTCAAAATATATTTCAAATACAGAATTCGTCCCTTTACAGTTTTATTATATTATAGATATTTAGCATTTAGATACAACTTTGGTAACAAAACGCTACAAACAGCATGTATCTAATTAAAAACCTGCGATTTTTATGAAGCGGTTAAATAAATAGGTTAACTAAAAACCATATCATGTTTATAATGAAGCCACACAGTCAATCTTCTAGTTCGAAACAAATAAATACGTGAACTGAAATCAAAAAACCACAATTTGATATAAACAAGTTGCAACACCGAGCGATAGGCAACAGGAAAATTGAACAATTTCAGGCGTATAATTAAGCAAATAACGAGTACCGGAAAATAACTTCATAAATCCACAGATATTTTTAAAGTAGACCGGCTTTTTTAATTCCGTCCTAATTTGCACCTGACCTATTCTAGTTGTGGTTCTTGTTAAGTATTCAATTAAGCTGTTTAACTAAAGGATGTCTAGAGGAGATCGTTTTAAGCGATAAGGCCGCCTTTGGGCATTATGTTAGTTATTTACTTTTGTTTTTAAATCTAAGTTTTGTAATGTGCAATACAGTCTTTATCTATCAATAATGTGGTACAACCAACATGTAACTTATCTTCCAACGAGTCTTACAATAAATGACTAATAAAATGAGGTATTGAAATTGGTTAAGTAAGTTAATTAGTCGTCCCAAAAACAAAGTTACCTAAAATGCCAGTGGAATCAGCGGACAGCGGCCAAAAACAAATTTCATAATTATTACACTTTTTTACACACAAATATCAAGTTAAGCAATCAAGTTCTCAATGATCAATTTTTTTTTTTCATTTGATATGTTTGTTATTTTGGTGTCTTAGAAACTTGGTGATGTCCTTTAGACTGACAATATTGCAATTACTCAAGACTAATTTGGTTCTTTGATTACACTACAAGTTAGCCGTTGACGGCAATCTCACCTGATGGTAAATGATGATGCAGTTTAAGATGGTAGCGGGCTGACTTGTTTAGGGTATGGTAAACCCATACTCCAAATTGTTTTCTAAACGACATTGTGCCGGAACGCAAGATCATTCGGCGACACGTCCATTTTGTGGTGTTTTAAATCTTAATATATACACTTAAAATTACTAATGCTCATGGAATGAGTGCAACCATATGAGACTAGCTTAAAATTACACTAGAACCTACCAAAGGACCTCTTTCGTAACATCGCTTATCTTTGTCCTCTCTATCACGATATAACGTTTAAAGATCTTTGTAACAAACGCAGCACTAAAACAATATCGATTGTTTTTAAACAAGGAAACCTTGCGGGAATCCAACAGATATTGGATACAGAATCGTTAGAATTATTTGTAATGTCGCTGCAGATACGAGGAGGAAAATGAGCGAGTATCAAACGTTTGGTTTAACCCGAAGACATATTTATGACCTCCGTGGCACAGCTCTGTCGCATTATAAAGTTACCGTCCGACCCCCTCGTTATCCCAAACGTCGCCTAAGCCGAGGTTCGGCCTCAAAGGAGGCGCCCTTAGGCAGTCGTTCCCTTAGTTTCTTCGAGACCTGGGGCTCAAAATTTCTTCTGGCAGAGCTTCTTTCCAAAGCTCGCCAAACAGCCCGGTTACGCTGTGGCAACCAATAGGGTTTGTACAGCTAATAGACAGTCCGAAAAAAAAAACATAAAGTTGGAAGTCCTGGGTTGAATTCCCGGCTAGGGAATTTTCCGGCCAGACTCCAGCGATATGTAACCTGGGTCTCCTTCTATACAGTATTGCGCACGCGCTGCTCCACAGAGATCGTTATAATATTATTATAATATTACTATTATTCTAAAGCTGATTTTACTACGCTGCTAATCGATAAAGCCGCCTTTTGTATCTTCTACTTCTTGTTTCGGTTTTTCTTATTATTTTCCTTAATGTTGTGGGTGTACAAATAAAGAATAGTAAAAGCAAAGCGTCTTTAAGCACATTTAACTTTACGAGAACACTATACGTCAAACCACAGCTCTTCAAAGACACAGTATCTAATTGAAAGTATATTTTATGATCTATCTGTTTGTCGAGGTTCATTGCACAAAAGACTTCCACCAAAGGAAGGCCTGCTCCGATACCCCCAAAGATGTAAACCCCTTTTCCATCTCACATCGAGCGTCGAGGATTCATCCCGAAAAACAAAGACCACGGCACATCGCCATCGTTCCCACTGATGCATCGCACTCGTTATTTAGTTAACAGATCACCCCATTGTTACTTAGGAGAGCCACGAAAAAAGCATGGGCGGGGCTCGTATCGCCACTTGCATCTCTCCCGATGAAACAAGCTCTCCTATCGAGATACATGCCTCAAACAACACTCGGATGCAACGCGCAATTCTGCACCCGAGCCCCCGGTGATAAGGTGTAAATTCAATTGTCGGAAACCCGAGCAGCTTATTAAAGAAAATTAAATTTGCAGCCACGCGAAATCGACACGAATCCGCGAACGTCGGAGAGCATTGAATTCTATGGCTCTGGGAAATTAGCCCTTAACGCCGTATGTCTCAGTCTCAACTGTTTGTTGAATTAGCTTGAAGTTTAAAGTTGTGCAGCCATAACAGCTTGAAATTTTTAGTGTTCTTAAGACGTTGCGTTATTGAACTGGTCCCCTGGTATGTTTATATAGTGCAGGATATGTATAGAGGATTACAGATAAGAGGCGAGCGTATTTTCATTTTATTACCAAATTACCGATCGCCAGATTGCGGCGCAGGCGATTGTGCGCCTCGTATCGGTAACATTTGCCAACAGGTAATTGTCTTATTTTGTTACGTACGAAAATTCCAACACTTTTGCATGAGGCATCTCGTCCGGTCGAAATTTAATTTCGTCTCTTGTTTGTTTTAAGCGTTCATCGACTTTTATGTACGGCCACTTTAAGTTTGATTTTAATGATTCGTAACTGATTATACAATAATATTGCGTTGCAGAAGCGGCGATAGCCCAGTGGTTAGGGCGTCAGCCTCCTAATCAGAGGTCGGCGGTTCGAAGCCGGGTACGCACCTCTAACTTTTCGGAGTGACGTGCGTTTTTAAACACTTAAAATATCACTTGCTTCAACGGTGGAGGAAAACATCGTGAGGAAACCTGCACGCCTGAGAGTTCTCTATAATGTTCTCAAAGGCGTGTGAAGTCTGAAAATCCGCACATGGCCAGCGTGGTGGACTATGGCCAAACCCTTCTCATATTGAGAGGATACCCGTGCCGTGTAGTGAGCCGGTAATGGGTTGATCAAGATTGCGTTGCAAAAACCAGCTATGTGTCACACCCGCGCACAAAGGGTTCAATATTAACTACAATTTACATTTACGAGTATAGAGTTGACAGTGAATTTGTAATGGCAACATGAAATCAATAAAAATAGTGAAATTAAATGAAATTAAAATAGTTATTATTTTTTTAATTTACACTAAAACTTATAAATTAATATATCGACTATAAGCGCTTTCTTTTCGAACTATTACAATAAGGAACTTTCCCAGTTTATTTTATTCTTACTTTAAGTGTAGTATTTTTTGTTCATTTTCCATAGTATTGATTAAAACAAAAACATCATGATTATCAACCCATTAATAATCCATATGTTTTTTTACCACAATTTTACACGATAGTCTAAAATAATGTATTAAGCAATATACGTATATCAACGCCTTACTAATGAGCGCTTTTCATATAAGTGTGATAAAGAACTTTTGAAATTAGTTTTTTTTAGTTTTATCGATTAGAATATACTCGTATATCAACCATTTACCGGGCCACAGGGCGATGTTCTTCTCTCAGAATGAGAAGGATTTTTTATTTTTTTTTCCCATGTCCGGTCAGATAGCGGGAACCTCGTCTTCGCCAGCGAAGACGGTGTGTAGCGTATGATTGTGTGGTAGGTGGTACGAGTGCGTTGTCAGTAGTCATCTGATCGTCAGGGTCATGAAGGATATGTTTAGGTCTCCTCTTTCGGAGAGAGGTCGGGGGAGTAAAAAGAAGCCGCAACTACGAGAGGGTTGGGGTATCGGATTGATTGAGAAGGATTGTGCCAGTAGTCCACTACGCTAGCCATATGCGGAGTGGTAGAATTCACACGCCTTTTTGAAACATACCGTATATGTATACCGAAATCTCACAGGCATGCAGGTTTACTTACAGTTTTTGTACCGTTACAGTTAGTGATAGAAAAATTTAATATGCATGTCAGGGCTTCTCCTGTTTTACTCTAAAGAAGGTCATGTTTTACCAATTTCAATACAAAATGAATCTTCTTTCAAAATGAGTTCCATAGATTTTTTTTTTTTATCCACTACAAGTTAGCCCTTGACGGTAATCTCACCTGATGGTAAGTGATGATGCAGTCTAAGATGGTAGCGGGCTAACCTGTTATGGTATGGTAAAGCCATACTCCTAATTGGTTTCTACACGACATCGTGTCGGAACGCTAAATCGCTTGGCGACACGCCTTTGTCGGTAGGGTGGTAACTAGCCACGGCCGCAACCTCCCACCAGACCAGACTCGAGCCGGGAATCGAACCCAGGACCTCCAACTTTAGAGTTTGTATCCAAGTATATGATTCTTCTAAAACATAAAGCGCAACACGTACAGGTATTATTTCTCGGGTACATCACGACTGCAAAACAAACAGCCGTTCGAATAGAGCTAAATTAATTACACCCCCGTGTTTATCTGCGCGGGCGCATCGGCACGATCCCTCTCTCTCCACTACTACGATTGATTCAGTCTTAACAATCAAGGAATATATAGAACAATACATAGAATACAGCATTTCTATCGATGAAAATGTTCTACCTAGAATCTCCTAAGGCCTATGTGTCCTTGGTATCAAATCATCCCATCATCATCATGATCAACCCATTACCGGCTCACTACAGAGCACGGGTCTCCTCTCAATATGAGAAGGGTTCGGTCTTAGTCCACCACGCTGGCCGTGAGTGGATTGGCAGACTTCACACGCCTTTGAGAACATAATGGAGAACTCTCAGGCGTGCAAGTTTCCTCACGATGTTTTCCTTCACCGTTAAAGCAAGTGATATTATAATTGATTAAAAACGCACATAGCTTCGCACCCAGGTACGAACCTCCGACCTCTGATAAGTAGGCGGACGTCCTCACCACTAGGCTATCACAGCTTCATCATCCCATACTAGCTCTTGTCAGAATAAATTGTTTTAGAATTTTAAGCGTCGCAAGCAAAATTCATATCTAAATCATGTACGGGGCTTTATCGTCGAAAAATGCCTGACTAGTATCGAACCCGTCGGGTCTCTTATTCATGAGCCGGCTCACATGCGTACGGAACACCTGATGTGAGTAATCTGAGCTACCTCCCGCAACGGTAGCTACGGAAGTGAATGGGGTGGAGACGCTGGCCCCATATAATAAATACCCTGACTGTTCTTGATTTTCTTAAATTAACCTGTGGAATTGACTCTGATTCCATGTTCGTCGCCAAATTAGACTTAGGGTCAAAAAACGTTTTCCGCGCAAAAACTAAAATCCACCCAGAGTCTCGATTGAAGTTAGTCTGATGGCCTATTTCGATAGCTTCTCGTATCTTCCGAGGTAAACTATAAATTTTTCCCTGGTTAATAAAGATTTCTAATATAAATCTAGGGAAACAATTTTAATATTTCTTTCGGAAGCTTTTTCAAACCGTACGCAATGCGCCGTTTCGAATAATTTAGATTAAAAAAATTGTGGCCGTAGCCCACTTTGCTGGCCATGTCCGAATTGGTAGACCTCAAACGCCTTGGAGAACATTATGAAGAACTCTCAGGTATGCAGGTTACCCCACAATGATTTCTGTCAACTAAGCAAGCTGTTTAATTACTACTAACTTACGTCAAGTTTAGATTTTTACATTGTACTAGGTGCGTCAGCCTCCGTTCCCTTGGGAATACGGCAATAAAATTTGCTTTTGTTACTCTCGGAAAATGTAGCTTTATATTCGTGAAAGAATTTTCAAAATCGGATCAGCAGTACCGGATATTACCCCGAAAATTCGAACTCGAAAATTACCTGTTTATAATTTTAAGATAGATCTCTTCAGTTAAATACTCTCTTTAATTATTAACCCTCTTTACAAAATTTATAACTGCATTCGTTTGAGGACGTGGTCGGATAGTTTTTTTTTTTTTTTTATATTCACATCGAGAGCAAAACAGACACGTTTCACCCAACGTTAAGTGATCACTGGTCGCCCATGAATACCTGCAGCACTAGAGGAGCAAAAGATACGTTGTCGGTTGAACCAATTGTCCTAAACCGTTTCTACATCGTATCATACCGAAATGCTTAATCCATTGGCGGTGTGACTTTGCCAGTAGGGTTTTAACTAGCCGCGGCCGAAGTCTTCCACCAGACCACTGCGCTGGGGAGGTTGTTATATTATCATATAACAGCCCACAACAAACTTAGCCGGGGTATCCCCCGGCTAAGTTTGTTGTGGGCTTCTTCTAAGACCGGGGCGCGTTTGGAACCCTCATAGCTTTAGTTTTAAGTTTACGAATATAGTTATCACCATGAAATAACTACTATGTAAATTATTGACGTGTCAAAAGTGCCTTTTTAAGGACTATTTGAATAAAGATTATTTTGAATTTGAATTTGATGTATGCATTCTCGGCTAGCGTTTATTTAAGTGTCACAGATATGTCCCTACAGAGAAGGGTCTCAGAACACAAGTGTGACATAGTGATTGTCTAATATTCCATTTTTTTTGTTACTACCCGCTCAGATCGCGATAAGCTAGATGGCAGCACTAACGACATAGATATTAAATCGAGATAAGCGAAAAATTCTCGCCCGTCCGATTGTAGGTAAAAAATAATGTGTTATTAAAATAACATAAATCTCTCTATCGTTTGTAGCATCGCGAGTCCAAATGGACGTTTGGGCTTTCTGATCTCGGAAATCTATCGAAATTGGTCTATGAGCGGAGTTTTTATGTGAATGGTTCCGTATAATTTAAATGTACATAGCGTTAATTTTTTTAATAACTGACCAGTGCAAGAACCGCCTTGGAACTTTATTTTTTAAATCCTTCTCTCTATTGAGAAAAGATGGACGTCCGCCAGTAGGAAGTTAATAGGCTGATTCTGATGATAATGACACATTTCACTCGACCCAACTTCTACCTTTACTCATCCAAGCCATTACAGTTAATAAATCATAATCTTATGTTTTGATATTTAGGAACTTCCGGCGGTAAAAACTTTAAGAAACTAGAGGTATCCGGACTTCTAGGTGATTTATACAAACTATTCAATAACAAAAATATAATTAAAATAAGAATATACCTGTTTATTTAAAACTACGTTTCGTCCTACTGTAGTAATAAATTATGACTTTATATAGATAATCAAAGAAAACCTATCCATCGCTTGAAAAGTGCTTTGAGTCAGTTTTGATACGTCAGCTTAAGACTTAAGGCTACGACCAACTATGCCGGGTATTCTTTTTGACATCTAAAACTTTTTCAGAGTTATAATTCACTCAAGCTTTATCATAGTTTGCATAATCCTTTATACTGTGTGTGAGGAAGTTACGCCCAAACGCTAAACTTCTGAACCAATTTTGAATGAACATAGATTATACGCTTAATTAATTCATAGGTTACTTTTTGTTCTGGGAAAATTCATGGTTGCCGCGGAATTTGACAAAAACTGAATATCACGTCGATGAGAATAAAAATTAGGTTTATGTGTTAGGAAAGAGTGTGTTAACGGAAACGGGAGCAGGAAGGAGATCTGGGTTAATCTTCAAATAAAAACGTTGTTAATTTTACAAGAATTAAAAAAAAACCTTAATCTGCTACTCATAGAATATTATGTTCATAGACAATTTTCTTATAGGACCTCAAATTTGTACTGACCCCCAAAACTGTGACACTATGACAGGCTACTGTTATTATAAACACACATAAACACAAACATAACACTACTGCCTACACCCAAAAACCTGTACCTTACAAACTGAACTATAGAGTTCATTCTTGTGAAACCAACTGTTTCTAGTGGTCTCTGAAACATTAGTTTGGCATCCGGGCGCGCGCGCACCGTAACGTCGATTACTCGATAATTTCCCGAGATACAATCGCTTTTTGACAACACCAACTCACATGTATAACGAGTTTCAAAATGTTTGTATTAAACGTTATGTCGCAACGATTGTATCTTTTGTTGATAGCTAGATGCTTGCAATTAAGTTCTGATTGAGGTTGTTTTATGTGGGACAATATTAAATACTTTTTAGTTTCGCTTTCTAGCGACAAAGCCGCTAAAATAAGAGCATAGATATGTTTCTTTGTATTATACAGTATACTTATTTTATAGTGTATAAACTATTTTTTTTTTTATTAAAACGCACATAACTCCGAAAAGTTAGAGGTCTCTGTTTAGGAGGCTGACGCCCTAACCATTGGCTATCACCGCTAAAAAAACTTGCTTCAACGGTGAAGGAAAACATCGTGAGGATACCTGCACGTCTGAGAGTGCTCCATAATGTTCTCAAAGGCGTGTGAAGTCTGCCTATCCGCACATGGCCGGCGTGGTGGACTATGGCCAAACCCTTCTCATATTGAGAGGAGACCCGTGCTCTGTAGTTAGCCGGTAATGGGTTGATCATGATGATGATGATGATGAACAACTGTTACCTCGGAATATAATCATTTTGATTACCTATGGTATTGACTAGAAGTTAGAGGTGCGTGCCCGGATTCGAACCGCAGACCTCTGATTATCAGGCTGACGCCCACTAGGCTATCACCGCTTCTCAGTCTACAGTTGCTCAGTAGAAGCCTATTTACTCAAATAACACTCAAAAGTAAGTGACGTTTCGTTAGGTCATATCGCCACGCTAGATTCTACAGTCCCTAACAAGATCCCGCGGCGTTGTCGCTAATCCTACGCACTATTGTTTGAAACAGTATGCTCATTTTGCATTCGAGATATAATCGTTTTGCGACAAGAAGCAGTAGGCAGGTCTTTATAAGGCCCTAGGCAAGAGACAATCCTAGTCTATGGTCGGGGTAACTTTGTGAATTATGGTTCGACTACGTGACGCTCTGTGGTGATATGTTTATTATCTACGATCTGTGATACGAAATTGCGTTATGAAATCTTAAGTTATTGAAAAGTTATAATGAAAATAAATAATGTAGTTTTATGTGTGACCAGTCCCTGGCTAGATAAATATGTATTCAACCTGAGAGCAAAGAGGATATAAATTTCAAATTCAAATTCAAAATAATCTTTATTCAAATAGTCCTTAAAAAGGCACTTTTGACGCGTCAATAATTTACATAGTAGTTATTTCATGGTGATTACTATATTCGCAAACTTAAAACTTAAGCTATGAGGGTTCCAACGCGCCCCGGTCTAAGAAGAAGCCCACAACAACCTTAGCCGGGGTTTTTTTCCGTTATCACCATCTCGCATAATAAATAATAAACTCGCATAATAATAGTACCTATGGAGATAGAGCAATTCACACCCAAGCTTTTTTATCGTTTGTATAATCCTTAATATCGTAATATGATTTTTCTACAAGCTTTCGTTTTATGAAAACTTTGAACTTATTGATAGACATCTCCAAGATATCAATAGGTAATTTATTATAAAATAAAATACAATTTCCTCTGGATGAGTTACTAATTTTGTGCAGCCTACTAAACGGTACTACAAGTTTACTTTTACTTCTGATGTTTAGTGCGTTACAGTCCATTTTTTTCTTGAATTTATCATTATTCTTATGAACATATATTAAACATTACATTATAGGACATAATCTGAATAATATATTTTTCTATTCCAATACAAATTTATTTATTAATCGAGAAAGTGATAATAGGTTAATTCTGGCCAAGACTGTAGCATGCAAGATTATCCATCTTTCTATTTCAATATCAACCGCTAAGTAAGTACTTATAAGGTGATCCGAATAAATATGTTTAAAGACAAATTAAAATTTACGATTTAGCATCCCGGCACGATGTCGCGTAGAAACCAATTAGGAGTGTGGGTTTACCCCTAACACGTTAGCCCGCTACCATCCTAAGCTCCATCATCACTTACCACCAGGTGAGATAACCGTCAAGGGCTAACTTGTAGTGAAAAAAAAGCTTTATATAACGTCACGATTTACGTACCGTATGGTCTTGGATTCAGGCATTGTCGAGCGTACGGTGTTAAGATATATAGGCAAGTAATATAGGTAATGTGGGCAAGTTTAGGTATGATATTATATTTTTTAAGGTATTTAGTTTTAGGTTAATCTAAGGTTTTATTTTTTAGAAGCGGTGATAGCCTAGTGCTTAGGGCGTCAACCTCCTAATCAGAGGTCGGCGGTTCGAATCCGGGCACGCACCTCTAACTTTTCGGAGTTATGTGCGTATTAAAAAAAAAAAAACTAAATATCACTTGCTTCAACGGTGAAGAAAAACATCGTGAGGAAACCTGCCCGCTTGAGAGTTCTCCATAATGTTCCCAATCCGCACATGGCCAGCGTGGTGGACTATGGCCAAACCCTTCTCATATTGAGAGGAGACCCGTGCTCTGTAGTGAGCCAGTAATGGGTTGTTCATGATGATGATGATGATGAAGGTTTTATTTTAAGTTATATATGTATTCTTGAAATTAAATATATTGATAATAAAAAAAACGCAAGTACATGTGGCGGAAATATATTAAAAGCAATGTCAAAACAATCCTTTCATTCGAGCATAAGTGACACAGCATGAATCTATTGTGATGGCGTCTTTATTAGGATATAGTTTTTTTTTTTTGACAGCGTTGATTATCATCTGACCCCGCAACCTATCGAGCATGAGGCAGACGATCTTTATCGATAGATGTTTGATGACAAGCAACGTCGTCGGCTCCACTCCTGCGTGAGTGGTTGGGATAGAAAAGTCTAGAATCATCATCATCGCCATCGATCCCTTACCAACCCAGTATAGGACGCCTGTATACTTTTAGGATGGGAAGGGTTTTGGCCTTAGTCCACAAAGTTGACCAAGTTCGGATTGGTATACTTCACACGCCTTTTAGAACATTACGAACTTTTCGTCATGCAGGTTTCCTCTCAATTTTTTTACCACCGTTAAAGGAAGTGATTATTCAATTAAAAGTTGATTTAATTAATGACTTGCTAATCCTGGCTTATTGTTGCTGACAACTATCACGAAACTATGAGTCTTTAAAACATTTTTTTTAAGTTACGAGAGTTAATGTAACAAATAAAAAGAAACACTGTCAATCCATCCGTTTGTTTGTAAACGGTACTGTCGCATATACCCACCAATTGTTATAATTACAATAAATATAATAACTATCATAGACTAGAGAGTGGGGCAGGCATCTACAAAACTAGAAAGTGTATATTACACACGTATAATTAAACTGAAACAGCTTGTACCAGTTATCTAATCTCTCCATCGGACCATTAACGGAGCCACACAAAAAACACACAAACACACATTATAAGCCGAATAAAACAACGTTATGTAAATCTAGCGACACACGGACCACAAGTTCGACGTGCATAGACGAGCGTTAGACGCTGAGCATGCTCGCCTCGCTCGTTCGGGTTAAAGTAAGTTGAAAAAAGCACCTATTTAATTAAAGAAATATCAATATCATGAACAATGCAAGTATTTTTACATTTGAAAATGGCACCATACAGATAGTATGTTGTTTTGATAATATGATAAAATAATTGCAACCATACTAATACCAATAGCAAACCAAGTTAGTCCTTGACGGCAATCTCACCTGATGGTAAGTGATGATGCTGTCTAGGATGGCAGCGGGCGAACCTGTTAGGAATATGGTAAACCCACGCCCCTAATTGGTTTCTACGCGACATCGTGCCGGAACGCTAAATCGCTTGGCGACACGTCTTTGTCGGTAGAGTGGTAACTAAACACGGCCGAAGCCTCCCACCAGACCAGACTCGAGCCGGGAATCGAACCCAGGACGTCCAACTAGACCTCCAAATAAACAGGCATGAATCCTGAAAAAGATTCACTTAGGTACTTAAAACTACAGAACTGCCTACAAAAGTTGGCTACATGTGAAATATTTCACTCCTTAAGAATCTATTTTCATAGAAGGCCCCCGGTATGAAAAAAATATAAGCAGTAAAATCTACTGAACGAAGGACCTCGTTATTGTGTTACTTTTCAGGCGTGAGTGTTGTTTACATATATGTAGAATCTATTTACGTATAATATTTTACCGAATAATCAAAATAAATTTAACTAGAATAAAAATATACTCATTATTTTCATTGTTTCGTTCATTTTCATCATTCCACTTGATATAGTATTCTCCTTTCTCTTACACCAGTAAACCTTTTTTATGCCTATATAGAAATCCCATCTGAAGGAGTAAACTCCATTCGTACGTCGAAGCTGACACGTACACTTTTTTCTATTACCATTTATATATTTTCCATATATTATAAATTAATTTTCACTTAATAGTGTAAATGCTTTACTGAAGTCACCGATGGTTTTTTATTTTTTTTTCTAAAATTAAATACAAGAAAATATACGTAATGTACGCGTCATTGATATGCTTCATCATCATCATCATGAACAACCCATTACCGACTCACTACAGAGCGGGTCTCCTCTAAATATGCGAAGGGTTTGGCCATAGTCCACCACGCTGGCCATGTGCAGATTGGCAGACTTCACACGCCTTTGAGAACATTATGGAGAACTTTCAGGCGTGCAGGTTTCCTCACGATGTTTTCCTTCACCGTTGAAGCAAGTGATTTTTTTTTTTAAACGCACATATCTCCGAAAATTAGAGGTGATATGCTTACAAACACATTATTTAAATTTAAGTACACCGCTTTGTCTTCCCATTCTGACGATTCAAACGCCGTCCCACGATATCGTGGTACACATACGAGTGTGTGTTCAAGAACAAAAGACCCCATCGCCCGAATCAAAGTAACAATCGCGTCAACTTTCCATCACCGAACAAAAGGCACGAAGATGAATTCAGCTACTGTAGCGCCGCGACCGTATGTCGGTTCCCATTATCTCCCGATCTAAAACGCTCTACAATCGTACGATCTTAGTCACCGTTGCCATACACAGTCTGTCAAAACAAATGACTGTCCCTACACAATGCCCATACAAAAAACCACATATATCTCGCACACACAATCTAATTCCAACCGTATAGTACAGCTAATAAGGTATTTTATTGGTTTCGATAAAGTTCGTAGATGAATCAATTGAAGTGTCAAAATCATAACCACAAAACTGATCCCAAACTATCGACAATTAGAGAGTAAAATCGAATGCAATGTCAGTTAGGATTTGACATACTATACGCGCCGCGGGCGTAATGTATCGAGTGGAACCATCGAGTTTAGTGCGAGAAAATAAACGAAATCGATTCGTATCGATCACGAGAATCGAGAGTTGTTAAACTTGTTAACAATTGACGCTTGTTCTGTAGTTTATGTTTGAGATGAAATGGATCGCGAGGCCGTAGGTCGAGACGAAATTATGTCTCAACAGAAAACAAACTCTCTTGACTGGTCAAACAGAGTCGGGTTTCCCTTGGTTCTAACCAACAATGCACTAAGTAAGATGGGGCAAGTGATTAGGTAACGTACATCGTACCTTAGACAGGGTAGTGTTGCATTAAATCAAAAGCGTACTTTAATAAAGTTGGGCGTACATTGTGGACTCTCTTCAGAGCGATTTTCGTTTAGATAATGGCGGGGAAGCAATGTATTTTATGTTCGTTAGGTGTGAATCATTTGTTACATTGAACGAATGTCTTATTTTCCTGTTTCTAATAAGAATTTTGCTCTACGCAAAGTAATAAATTTCACGTTCCACACTTTTGTTTATCTGATTCCAAATTGAATTAGCTGACCCGTCCATAATAATATGTCTTTACGCAAAAAACAAGATCAAGTCCATAAACGGAAAATGGTTTATTAAATCAAATTAAAAAAGCTTTATTCATATAAACCTATTACAGACATCAATAAATCGTTAATATATTAATTGAATTTTTTAGATGTAAGGATAATTTTAAGGATGCATGCTGTGATCATTTCTAGAAAGTCACTATCTCATCTTTGTTCTTCTGTTTCTGTTTTTAGTTGTTTATATTCGGATAGTGACTAGTTTTTCATTATTTTAAGTAAACACCTTTAAAATGTACCCAGCGATCACCTATAGATAAAAATTATGAGTATTTACCCAGTAGTGGAAATCTATCGGATTTCATGATGACGACGATGATAAATATAAGATATTATAGAACACAGTCTTAGGCGAATAAAAATTTGCAATAGCAATTCTATACGCTGCCAATTATAATTTATTCAATAAATCGCACCATACTATCTTCCAAAATGCATTATCCCTTGAATATTATATTACCCTATATAAAAAGTAACCAGACACCATAGGTTACAATGAATTAATTTGCGTGAAACAGGCAAATTTGCATGGTACGATTTATAGTTCGCTCAATCAAAATAAACCACATCATACCAATCACTTATTACTATATACATAGAAGTCATTGCATCATGCGAATCTTCTAGAAAGCGCTCGTTTAACTCTCTTACCGCAGCATCCTCTGGAGATGTTGACTTCACAACGAGCAAATACCATAATGACATTTATGTTTTATACACTAAAGTTAGCCCTTTACGGCAATCTCACCTGATGGTAAGTGATGGTACAGTCTCAGATGGAAGCAGGCTAACCACCAGGGTTAAAACCTGCATGGACCTTGAAACCAATTAGGAGGATGCGCCTAATTGGTTTCGACGCCGGAACGCTAAATCGCTTGGCGACACGTCTTTGTCAGTAGGGTGGTAACTAGCCTTGTTTATACACTACAAGTTAGCCCTGGACGGAAATCTCACCTGACGGTAACTGATGTGCATCATCAGTCATCATCATCTAAGATGGTAGCGGGCTGACCTGTTAGGAGTATGGTAAGAAACCCATACTCCTAATTGGTTTTCTACGCGACATCGTGCCGGAAGGCTAAATCGTCTATCGTCTTTGTTGGTAGGTAGTAACTAGCCTCGGACTAAGTGTCAAACCAGACCAGACTCGAGCTGAGAATCGAATCCAGGACCTACATCTTTATAACAACAGCGCATTTTTTTTTAAATTATAAATTGCACAGTGCAGATTTGCTTGGTTACCGCGGATACTAGCTTCTGCCCAAAAAAGCTTATCAATGACGAGCAATTTGGCTTTCGATCCAAACATTCTAGCGTCCACCAAGTGCACCGCCTAACGGAGCACGTGGCGCGAGGGCTTTACGATTGGAAACGTGGTCGCCTCACAGGAGCCGTATTCTTCGACGTAGCCAAGGCTTTCGACAAAGTCTGGCACGCCGGTCTCATTTATAAATTACAAACCCAGGGTATCCCGGATAGGCTTTTATACCTATTAAAAGACTATTTAACCGATCGCACCTTTAGGTTTCGAATAGACGGCACTCTGTCGTCTAGGAGACCCCTAAAGGCTGGCGTACCCCAGGGTTCAGTTCTAGCGCCCTACCTCTATACGCTGTACACGAGCGATATACCCAAGAGCCCTTATGTAGAGCTAGCCCAGTACGCGGACGACACTGCTCTTTACACGACCAGTCGTTCGCTACCGTACATAGTAGCCCGCCTTCAGAAAGCGATCAAGCGCTTAGGCGCTTGGTTCCGCCAATGGAGGATAGAAGCTAACCCGGAAAAGAGCAAAGCGCTTCTTTTTACCGGACTTAACCGCCCTGACCCCAGATACAAAAAGGACCTTATATTATTTAATCGTGTGATTCCATGGGAACGCACTGTCAAATATCTAGGTGTAACCTTTGATAGTCGCCTGTCCTTTTCGCCGCACATACGTAGAGTCAGTCAGAAAGCCCGTTATGTTCTTAACAGACTCTACTTCATGATTAATAAACGCAGTAGGCTACCTCTCCGTCACAAAGTGACATTATATAAAACTTGTATCCGCCCAATCATGTCTTACGCGAGCGCCGCTATAGCGCTTCGTCCCACATATAAAACCTTTCAAACGATTCAGAATCGTTTCATGCGCACGGCAACCGGCTGTCCCTGGTATGTGCGTAACGTAGATCTGCACAGAGACCTAGAACTTGACACTATCGCTCAGCACTTTAAGAAACTCTCGAAAATCTATTTCGAGAAATCAATCCGACACCCCAACCCTCTCGTAGTTGCGGCTTCTTTTTACTCCCCCGACCTAAGCGCTCCTCTCCGAAAGAGGAGACCTAAACATATCCTTCATGATCCTAACGATCAGATGACTACTGACAACACACTCGTACCACCTACCACACAATCATACGCTACACACCGTCTTCGCCGGCGAAGACGAGGTCCCCGCTATCTTACGTCATCCGGACGTGGGCTCCATCCACGGCCTCGGAGACGTACGGACCACTCACCGTCCGACCCCCCCGTTATCCCAAACGTCGCCTAAGCCGAGGTTCGGCCTCAAAGGAGGCGCCCTTAGGCAGTCGTTCCCATAGTTTCTTCGAGCCCTAGGGCTCAATATTTCTTCTGGCAGAGCTTCTTTCCAAAGCTCGCCAAACAGCCCGGTTACGCTGTGGCAACCAATAGGGTTTGTACAGCTAATAGACAGTCCGAAAAAAAAAAAAAAAAAAAAAAAAAAAAAATAGCTTCTGCCCGCGACTTTGTCTGCGTTGACTTCAAAATTGGGTCTAAAGCTTCGCTCGTTAACAATTTTTAATCAAATTCAAATAATCTTTATTCAAATAGGGCTTTAAAGGTACCTTTGGCGCGTCAATAATTTGCATAGTAATGGTTTAATGGTGATAACTACATTCGTAATCTTTCCACTTGAACTATTTGAGAGTTCGGTATTTATCAAATCAAAAATAGCTTTATTCATTTAAACCTTTATATTACAGGCATATATGAATCGTTCATATATATCACATTATTCATAATTTCTATTCGTGAAGTGATGGTGATAACTACACTCGCCAACTTAAAACTAAAGCTAAGAAGGTTGGAATCACACCCAGGTCTAAGAAGAAACCCACAACAAACTTAGCTGGGGATTTTTTTTGTTGTCACCATCTTATACAATATACAATAATAAATTATAGTACCTATGGATATAGAGCAATTCATGATTTTTTATCGTTTACATAATCCTTAAGAAACGATTATATAGAAAATACATATCCTTTTCCATAGCATAGGTGACATGCATACCAAATTCCAGAGCTGTCTTCCCGCGGCTTAGCTCGTAAATAATTTTCAATTTTCCCTCGGGAACTTCTTAAAGAATCGGGATATAAGGTAGCCTATATTCTTTTATATGTTAAAGGCTACATGCATGCCAAATTTTATCCAAATCCGTTCTGCCGTTTTTGCGTGATTCAAATTCAAATTCAAAATAATATTTATTGAAATAGTCCTTTAAAAGGCGCTTTTGACGCGTCAATAATTTACATAGTAGTGATTTGATGGTGATAACTAGATTCGTAAACTTAAAACTAAAGCTATGAGGGTTCCAAACGCGCCCCGGTCTAAGAAGAAGCCCAAAACAAACTTAGCCAGGTAAATTTTATATTTGTTATCACCATCTCACATGCCACTTAAAATTATATTCAGAGTTAAAATTAGATTGAGTAATAAACATCCACACTTTCATATTTATAATACATATATAGGATTGCTTATAACATAAACTGTTGGGCTGAAAATAATAACAAAATATATGGAATTCTCAAATCGCCAAACCTATCCTCGGTGGCAGGTACAAATCAAGCCGTCTTAATCGAATCATTACCTCCGCCCGCCATTCCCCATTGTTGCGGCGATGCGGGCCCCGATAACGACAAAAACAAATAGCCCTAATTACTGCGAACGCGCATTAACTAACCTCGGTCTTTAGACAAATTGATTGTACAGTAATCTTGGATTTTTTTGGGAACAAGAAAATAAATAGACAGTTGTATTATGTTGAACGTCAGAAGCGGTGTAGCCTAGTGGTTAGGGCGTCAGCCTCCTAATCAGAGATCGGCGGTTCGAATCCGGACACGCACCTCTAACTTTTCGGAGTTATGTGCGTTTTTAAAAAATAATTAAAATATCACTTGCTTCAACGGTGAAGGAAAACATCGTGAGGAAACCTGCACGCCTGAGAGTTCTCCATAATGTTCTCAAAGGCGTGTGAAGTCTGCCAATCCGCACATGGCCAGCGTGGTGGACTATGGCCAAACCCTTCTCATATTGAGAGGAGACCCGTGCTCTGTAGTGAGCCGGTAATGGGTTGATCATGATGAACGTCAGTAGGTACCATAGAAGAGTTACACGAGTTATTTAATACACTACAAGTTGGCCCTTGACGGCTATCTCACCTTGTGGTAAGTGATGATGCAGTCTAGGATGGTAGCGGGCTAACCTGTTAGAGGTATGGTAAAACCATACACCTAATTGGTTACTACGCGGCATCGTGCTGGAACGCTAAATCGCTTAGCGACATGTCTTTGTCGGTAGGGTGGTAACTAGCCACGGCCGAAGCCTCTCACCAGACGAGACTCAAGCTGGGAGTCGAACCCAGTATCTCTAATTTTAAATGTGACAGCGCACGCGCTGCGCCACGGAAATCATCAAAATATGGGGTATTTTTGCTTGTACTATAGTACGTTATTGATCAAAGGTACTTAGGCCAAGATCTGTATAGCCTAACTTCTAGCAAGAAGTAGTTAAAACGAGACAACGCTGTGTCCGATAGGCTGTCTCGTTTTAACATTAACTTCAGCTAAGCAAGGTCAAAGTTCGCTCCATAGATTATAGCGTCAGCCTATCAATTATATTTTAATCACATTCGAAAGGTCCTGGAAGAAATATCTTTAGAGATAACTTTAACCCGTAGCGTTATTTTAACTGTGATAATAAATAATTAATCAATGGTCAAAAGCATACAGGTTCTCCTTTCCAATGGTGGTGAATAAAGAAAACTGTCATAAGAAAATATGGAGCATGTGAAAGTGCGAGTTAAAATGGCTTCTTATTGGGTGATCGGCCATTGCATCACGTTGCTCAACCAATGGGCACCGGCTTCCGTTGGCTTAGTGTTCCAGTTTTTGTGAGTTAACTCCCCATTCCAAAAGAGCAGAACGTGTGCTGCATAAAACGATGCTATGTATATCTCACGTCCATACAAACATATACGAGGTCACGCGTGCGCTTTCGCAATATAAAGTTGGAGGTCCTGGGTCCGATTCCCGGCTCGAGTCTGGTCAGGTGGGAGGCTGCGGCCGTGGCTAGTTACCACCCTGCCGACAAAGGCGTGTCGCCAAGCGATTTAACAGCACGATGTCGTGTAGAAACCAATTGGGAGTATGGGTTTTCCACACCCCTAACAGGTTAGCCCGCTACCGTCTTAGACTGCATCGTCACTTACCATCAGGTGAGATTGCCGTCAAAGGCTAACTTGTAGTAGAAAAAACATATATATATGCAAGAAAAGTATGAATATATTTTAAATTTTTCTTACGATAAATATGACTTTAAAAGATCCCTTTAAGTGCTAAACTTAAACTAATTTTTCGCGGAAAACTAATTTGTTGCTTGCTTATACTTTTTTTAAATTTTATATACTGGATCAGTATCGATAGTACAGCATCCTCCAATTAAAATTTTCAAAATATATTTAATGTAAAGAATTCGACCGTTTACAGTTTTATTATATTATAGATATCTGTGTCCAAGTGTACAGACGTAGGTGATGTATGGGTGGCATTATTTTTTTTGATTACCATCCATTGTTTTAACTCGCCGCTAATAGGCGAGATACGATCGTTCAACAAACCTCCAATATGTTTATGTGTGTGGGCTAATATCGGAAATCAGCACAGTATATAAAGATTTCTTAACCTACGTTCTATTTTAGCTGGAACGTTGATTCTTGCTAGTTTTTAATTTTTAAGCTAGCGACGTTTTGAGCGTTATACGTCTGGCCTTGTAAGATAGGCTTTCTTGCACACTTAGGAGATACCAGTACTGAGTGTCACCGAGGGTCTTCTATAATTATAGTATTTTCACATAATATGTGTGGGGGGGGGGGGGAATATATGTTTCAGTTATAGGATAGATATGACAAGAGATTCTCTCTGGGTACAAAAGAAAATCTTTTACTCGTTTAGGTTATAAATTCTCATCACTAACTCTGAACACTGTCACTTATAAAAAGTTTTGAAGAATCTTTTTTTCATTATCGTAATAATTGATAATTTCCTAGTGGTCCCAGTGTGGTACCACTATCAGGTGTTAAGACGCCTGCGAGCGGATTCTATCTTATGAAATCACAGAATGTGTGACAGATAAGAATCTATTTCCGCAATAAAAATAAAATGACTTTGTCAATTTAAAGGGAAACCTGTTTTGGTCGTGCTTATAATGCGTATACGCATTGCACAGCGTTTAAAAAAATATCTCTCTTCCAGGCGGGATATGTGGGACTCCCCGGCGGCAAGAATACCCACTAAAGCTCTTTGGCGTCGCCTGGGCTGTACGGTGGCTGGGTCACGGGAACACTCGCGCACTCGTTCGCAACCCAGCCGGCAGTGTCGGGCAAGGCGAATCTTCCACTTAGGGCCTATCAAACGAGGCCCCGTGATCATCAATACCAATATCATGTAATGTGATACGGAACCCATCGCGTGCGCGTCCGGCTCGCCCTTGCCCGACGTTTTTTATTGGAACATCCAATCCAGTTTATCGCATCACCCAACAGATGGCGCTGCCCCATAATTGAATCGCTCCGATTGTGTCCGGCGATCGCGCCGAGGCTATTACAGCTAAAACGCTGATAACGCGTCGGTATCAGCCCGACATCCCATTACAGATTGGAAATTAAATTAACCGTTTTATATTGCAACGTCTGGCGATACGGCCGGCACTGAGACGTACTCGCAGTTTATGTTTAGGACACGTGTTGTACATCGGAGTGCCCTCCGGAGTCTTGCGGTGAAGAGTTATAGCACTTTCATCGCTGTCATCAGCAACGATCAGATAGTTCACCTATTGTTAAGTAAGAGGTCTCGAGTTCGATCCTCGGGCTGGGAAATTGAAAATGATCAATACCTACCTGAATTTTCTTTGGTCTAGTCTGATGGGAGAAAACACAAATATATATACCCGCACAAACCTATACCCTACATTAAGCTGTGATAGCCGAGTGGTTAGGACGTCCGCCTCCTAATCAGAGGTCCGGGTTCGAACCCGGGCATGCACTGCTAACTTTTCGGAGTTATGTGCGTTTTTAAGCAATTAAAATATCATCATGAGGAATCCTCCATTATGTTTTCAAAGGCGCGTGAAGTCTGCCAATCCGCACATGGCTAGTGTGGTGGACTATGGCCAAACTCTTCTCATATTGAGAGGAGACCCGTGCTCTGTAGTGAGCCGGCAATGGGTTAATCATGATGATGATGAACAACTGCAGCACTAGAGAAGTTACCGATGCGTAAATGAACTCATTCTCCTAATCGGTTTCTTACCGGAGCATCATACCGGAACGTTAAATCGCTTAGCGGTATTTCTATGCACGGGGTGGTAACTGTATCAGACTTGAATGGAGAATCGAACATAGTACCGCACCTGCAAGTCTCCTTCATCGTAAATATATCGTATATATATATATATATATATATATATATATTAGAGATGGGCCGAGTACTCGGTTTATACTCGGTACTCGGCGTACTCGGCGGGTTTTTTGATACTCGTACTCGGCCGAATAACTCGGTGTCTAGGCCGAATAACTCGGTTTAAATCCCGAGTATACTGTTTATGTTTTTATTCAGTCTTTTTAGATACTTTATGAAAATTAATATATTTAGGCCTAGTTTCACCATCTCTGTTAGATCATTAACACCTCTATTACATTATAATAAGGGATTAGTAGTTAACTTTTGACACATCTCTCAAGAATTCAATATGGAAATTTTATTTTTGATGACACTTACAATGTAACAGGGAAGTCAATGATCTAACAGACTAGTTACTCGGCCGAGTACTCGGTTGGGAAAAAATTGAACCGAGTAAAACTCGGTACTCGTTACTCGGCAAAAGTGTTACTCGGCCCATCTCTAATATATATATATATATATATATATATATATTTATTTATATATTCATTCGTATTATATAAAAATATGAATACAGTTTTACTGCGCACCACAAGATAGGAAAAAAAAAACAGAAAATAACACAGAAAAAGTAGGTCTACAATTTGGCGGCCTTATCGCTATCTCTTCCAGGCAGCCAAAGTTGTAAACCAAAGATGTACCCGCCCACCATCAAAGCTAAAACTCCACACCTGTAGTCCCTACGTAATGTCTGTGAAAATATATAATGGTCTGCCAGACTGCATTCGAAACTTAGAAAAAGAAAATAAATTTTACACAGTATTAAAGAATTTTTTATTGGAAAAGTGTTATTAAAAAGTAAGTAAGTGATTTTTTAAACGATGCAAGTAAAAATAAATGAAATCGATAGTAGAGCGTACTACGGTCGATTCCAGACCAAGTTGCAACACCCAAACTGGGTATGCGTACACAATATGCAACGAAATAAATAAAAGATATAGAGATACGGAAAGAGGAAGGTGGTGCAATAATATATATACATAAATATATATATGTTGTTATAAACAAATATATATACATACTAATAATAATAACCATCATGATGATCATCATGATGAACCCATTACCGGCTCACTACAGAGCACGGGTCTCCTCTCAATATGAGAAGGGTTTGGCCATAGTCCACCACGCTGGCCATGTGCGGATTGGCAGACAGATAATAACCATATTAATATATAAATATAATAAATATCTTAAAAATATATGCTCACCTGTCTCAGTAAATAAAGCACAACGAGATTTGAAAGATACGTTAATCTACCACGTTCTAAATAAATGACTTTATCGTTAAATAAAAAGGTGTCAACAAACAGGAAAATGGACGTGGAAACGTTAATTGTAAAATATATATTTTTTCCGATATATTAAATACGAATTTAGACGTCATATTTCAAAATGGTGGACCGTTTTCGCTGTCCCTCTCATCTCAGTGCGATAAGAGTGCGATAAACACGCGATAGCACGCTTAATGGACTCCGTTTTGACAGATAAGATAGCGGCTAATGAATCTCTGTTTTAAAATTATCCAACTATTGATAAATAGAACTATCTGGCGTACGAGTGGTTGAATTGATGTTTGGGAATGTTACTTACGAATGTTATCTTTTGAAAATGTTATAACTACTCTTTTACGTACTTTCTGGCTGCGGTTTTTATTTTACACATTTTTTTTTTTTTTCGGACTGTCTATTAGCTGTACAAACCCTTTTGGTTGCCACAGCGTAACCGGGCTGCTTGGCGAGCTTTGGAAAGAAGCTCTGCCAGAAGAAATTTTGAGCCCTAGGGCTCGAAGAAACTATGGGAACGACTGCCTAAGGGCGCCTCCTTTGAGGCCGAACCTCTGCTTAGGCGACGTTTACGATAACGGGGGGTCGGACGGTGAGTGGTCCGTACGTCTCCGAGGCCGTGGATGGAGCCCACGTCCGGATGACGTAAGATAGCGGGGACCTCGTCTTCGCCGGCGAAGACGGTGTGTAGCGTTTGATTGTGTGGTAGGTGGTACGTGTATGTTGTCAGTAGTCATCTGATCCTCAGGGTCATGAAGGATATGTTTAGGTCTCCTCTTTCGGAGAGGAGCGCTTAGGGCGGGGGAGTAAAAAGAAGCCGCAACTACGAGAGGGTTGGGGTGTCGGATTGATATTTTACACAGGCACTCTCCGGAGGCTTCCGGGCTCGTCTGGAAGAGATCCCTAAAGATAGAAGGTGTCAGTGACATTTTTATGTTTATCCTTATGTTATTGGCACAAAATATTTATGACCCATTTAATCAACAAACAAGAAAATCAAAAAAGTCACTTGAGACTAGTTTTATAAAAAACTACAATTTTTTTTTTTATACCTACATTACATGTTAGCCCTTGACGGCATCTCACTTGATGGTAAGTGATGACGCGGTCTAAGATGGTAGCGGGCTAGCCTTTTAGGCGTATGGTACCTATACTACTGATTAGTTTCGACGCGTTATCGTGCCGGAACGCAAAATCGCTTGGTGACACATCTCTGTCGGTAGAGTTGTAAATATATAGCCGAAGCCTCTCACCAGATCAGACTCGAGCCAGAAATTGAACCCAGGACCGCCAACTTTATAATGGACAGCGCTGTGCCCTTGGCACTTCAAAAAAACCCAAAAGTGTTATAGGTCATTGTTTCAAGTAATATTTTTTGATAATATTTTTTTATCGTTATCGGTGGTATCTCTTTATCTCCAGAGATGACAGTACTGTAGAACTATGAAAATATTGTCATATTAAAAAGTTGCTGTCAAGGGCTAACTTGTAGCGGATAAAACTATCCTATTTATTTGCATGGAACAAGTCCTTCTAAATATTATCAATTGGAGCCAGCGTTATATTGATACGTGTAACAAAATTTCCTGGGAACGGTTACATACACAGCTGGTATTTTTATATTAATATTTATTAATATTCGATAACGGATAACCTCTTGAACCGTGATAGCGACGGCTGATAATAATCAGATATCCACACACACTGCGATGTGGAAATACTGATAGAGTTGGGGTACTTCAAACGTCAATAATTGGTACCTATTGTGCGGTTAAATGATGAACTATTAGCTAATGTAATATTATAAATAATAATAAATTTCTTTATTTAGGCGACTAGGGCCCATTTTTGTTAGTAGTTCAGCTTAAAAACTACGTTAGTATACTTTTTTGCCCTTGGGGAGGAAAAAATCCCTACGAACTTCTGTCTCACAACAGGGCGTGTTCGACTTGCATGGACTTAAATAACCTCCCCCAGTTCTTCCAAGTCTACACGGAACCGCTGACCACCTTTACTAATCTGTCTCACTTTTATTCTTTTCTATTTTTTCTTTTTCCTCTTCTTGATCATTATTGCCTTGAGCATCTGAGCATAACGATTCCACTCATCTTGACTGGATAACAGTAGGGGTATCTGCACAACTGGGACATTCCAAGTTCGCGTGTCTTGCAGTATCTTCTTCTCCACAGAAGTAGCATTTTTCGCTGGGTGCCTTCCCAGTTGCGTAGAGGTATGTTTTTAATACTCCATGACCACTGAGTGCCTGAGGCAGCCAGTCCACCTCACCATGTTTCCTTTTGTCACTTTAGCATACTGTTTTAATCATCATCATCATGATCAACCCATTCTCGACTCACCACAGAGCACGGGTCGCCTGTCAATATGGGAAGGGTTTGGCCATAGTCCACCACGCTGGCTATGAGCGGATTGGCAGACTTCACACGCCTTTGAGAACATTATGGAGAACTCTCAGGCGTGCAGGTTTCCTCACGAAGTTTTCCTTCACCGTTGAAGAAAGTGATTTTTTAATCTGCAAAATCCGAAAAGTCATAGGTGCGTGCCCGGGTTCGCACTCCCGACCTCTGATTAGGAGGCTGACGTCTTAACCATTAGGCTATCACAGCTCGTTTGATCTGCTCTGTGAAAATTAACAGGTCCGGCCTGTAAAACGAAGCAAGACCTTTTGGGATTTCATTTACTAGTAATTTGTGAAGTCTAAGCGGTGATAGCCCAGTGGTTAGGGCGTCAGCCTCCTAATCAGAGGTTGGCGGTTCGAATCCTGGCACGCACCTCTAACTTTTCGAGGTTATGTGCGTTTTTAAAACAATTAAAATATCACTTGCTTCAACGGTGAAGGAAAACATCGTGAGGAAACCTGCACGCCTGAGAGTTCTTCATAATGTTCTCAAAGGCGTGTGAAGTCTGCCAATCCGCACATGGCCAGCGTGGTGGACTATGGCCAAAACCTTCTCATATTGAGAAGAGACCCGTGCTCTGTAGTGAGCCGGTAATGGGTTGATCATGATGATGATGATGATGTGAAGTCTGACAAAATCATCAATATGCATACATTCCATAGGCTCCACACATGCGGGCGAACGTGTCTTATCTGCCTCTAAGACAAAGAACTCAGTTGGGTTGCAAGCTTATCTACAAATGGAATTATCGCTAATGTAACAATATAACATTGTAGGTAGCTATTTGTTTGTGTAACAAATGAGACGCGATACGTTGGTGAAGATTTGTTAAGCTCGTAAAATATTGGTAACAAAATAGCTAACAATTTTCAAATTTAATGGACAAAATCGTATCATATATAAATTAATGTAAGAATTCTGCAGACCCACTTAGAGGTTGCCACAACATGCTTAGAAACTAAGTAGAGAAAAAGAACGAATACAAAAAAAATACTTTATAATATATAAACAAACAAAAACTATAAAGACTTATATTAAAAACTTTAGTTTATATAAAACGTAAGCTTGTAGAAAAGTCCTACTATAGTGTAAAAGATTACGTAAATGATAAACAAGCATGGGTGAAATATTGCTCTAATAAGATAGCTCTTAATATAATTTTAAGTGGCATGTGAGATGGTGATAACAAAAATAAAATTTACCTGGCTAAGTTTGTTGTGGGCTTCTTCTTAGACCGGGGCGCGTTTGGAACCCTCATAGCTTTAGTTTTAAGTTTACGAATCTAGTTATCACCATCAAATCACTACTATGTAAGTTATTAACGCGTCAAAAGCGCCTTTTAAAGGACTATTTGAATAAAGATTATTTTGAATTTAAATTTGAATTTGAAAAAGAATAAGAAGAATCTAATTGAATTACCCATATGAGTACAAAAAGTGCTTTTTAATTTTTTTTTTAAATTTCGGCAAATTATTACCCGATATATCTAAATCTAAAGTCTTACTCATTATTGTAGGTTGTTAACATCCTCTTAACAGGCGCAGAAATAGCTAAATTAGTTTTACTAATATCAGCTTTAAGCGTAGACTAGGTGATATTGTATTACTGTGAATTAACTGAGTCATCAAATGGAATTGGCTGAACAGGTTTAGCAGGAAAACTTAATTTTTTATCAATACTATTTAAGGCCACTTGTATTGGGAACAGAGAGAGAACGTGAGAGCGCAGTGTTGCCAGATAAGCAATTTCCTTATTACTTAGTAAAAGTTTGACAACCTCCGTGGCGCAGCGCGTGCGCAGCTCACTTCCCTTTCGAGAGGCGAAGCCTGTGGCAATAGGCCATTATGAAGATATTGATAAACTTTAATTATCTAACAAATTAATTTTTACAATTATGCAAAATTCTTCTCAAATGGGAAGAGATAAAATTAAAAAAAAAAAAACAAAGAAATACTATCAGAAATCAAGTTCTTAGTAGCAGTAGTAAACAGTGGTACTAGTTCGCGTGGCGAACTTTAAAGTTCGCCAAGCGGAAAATCCGCACAGTGTGTGAGATGCGATATTTTGTCTCAATTTTCTTACACAATCCGTTTATACGCTACTGTTACATAGCTACATCCACTTATTTTAAGAGTAATAAAATATATTTACTTATAAATAACTTATAAATATGATAACGCGTACTGGGATGGCCACTTTCATCAGATCAATGATCTTATTCCAAATCTTCGCTCGACCAAAGGTCACGCATACAAAAGTCCAATTAAGCGAGTAATTTGAATCGACCGTTGACAGATTTCCATTTATCGCACGCGATAACTTGGCGGATGCTGTGCGATATGGCGGCGTGTGATAACGAGATATCGCTCATTAGTTTGTTTTTTTATTCGTAGAACTAGAGGGAGAGAGATGACAATCACCGCCGGTGGGAGAGGGACGGGGACGGCGTGATGGGTGCATGGTGTTATCGGGTGAGCGATTGTCGATAAAAGTGTGCACAGTTTGTTCAATTTGTGTTTGCTCCATTTGTTATTCTGTTCTCTTCTCATTTGTTGTTTTAATAACTTACTAAACTGTTTTCATGGTAATAAGGAGAAATCATAAATCTTAATAATTATTTTTCAACTGAATTTAGAGCTGTATAGTAAAAATAAAAAAAGAAGAATCAAGGTTTAAAGGGCTAGAATTCAGAGCCGTAAAAAGAGTGCAGGTCTCCTCTCAGCATAAGTATGTTGGTCAGCTAAAGTAGGATTGGTAGACTTAGCACGCCTTTAAGTAAGTTATTGTGAACCCGCAGTCTTTTGCGTTCCTAACGATGTTTTCATTCGCCGCTATAGCAAGTTACTCATAATTCAAAATTCAGAATTATCAAATTATATTTTGGCGTTTTTGATGCGTTGATTATAATACTTTGTGTTAACTTTTTAAGATTATTAGATATAATTGTCACTTAAAAAATTTAACACTTTTTGTTTACCTTAAACTGCTTAGCTGTGATAGCCCGGTGGTTAAGATATTTACTACCAATTTTGGTGGTTAAACATTTACACCTTTAACTTTTCGAATTCATGTGCGTTTTTAAGCAATTAAAATATCCCTTGCTTCAGCGGTGAACGTTGCGAGGAAACTTATATGCTTGAGAGTTCTCGATAATGTTCTCAAAGGCGTGTGAAGTCTGCCAATCCGCACATGGTCAGCGTGGTGGACTATAACCAAACCCTTCTCGTATTGAGGGGAGACCCGTGCTCTGTAGTGAGCCGGTAATGGGTTGATCATGATGAATAGGATGATTCATTAAATTGTTATCTTTTTTTTTACTTATAGATCGCGTTAACTGAGTTTAAACAGAAAAAAAGTTAAGTCAAGTATTTTTTTGGTAATTAATATGGTTAATGGATATTTTGGTTTGTTAACGAAGTCTTATAACATTATAATATCAGACAGGTCAGAGGAATTTGATGAATGATGAATAATACCCAAATTGCCAATGTCGATAATTTTTTTATACACTACAAGTTAGCCCTTGATGGCAATCTCACTCATGCAGTCTAAGATGGTAGGGGGCTAACCTGTTAGGAGTATGGTAAACTCAAATTTCTGATTTGTTTCTACGCTAAATCGCTAGGCGACACGTCTTTGTCGGTAGGGTGGTAACTAGCCACGGCCGAAGTTACCTGTGTGAAACAATATAATGGCCTGGTAATTTTGCAGGACAATGTGTACCCTTCCGAAGCGAGCAAAAAACTCAAACATCTTTTGGGTATGCATAAATTAAGTACCTTATGTAACGTGATTAAATCAGGCCGTCTATCACACCAGCGCAAATAAATTATACGGATCGCACTCGACATCGGGTCGATATTCTAATTGGCATTGCAATATCGGTGTGATCATTATAAAACCTTTGTATTTTAATTAACAAGGAAAGTGTATCCTCGATTTTTAATTGGTTCAATCTCCATTAATCGATTCGTTTACATTGCAACTATTTATTAAAAAAAATTAATTTGTATAACGAGTGAGTTATTGTTTATCAATTCAAAATAATCTTTATTTAAATAGTCCTTAAAAAGGCACTTTTGACGCGTCAATAATTTACATAGTAGGTAGTTATTTCATGGTGATAACTATATTCGTAAACTTAAACTAAAGCTATGAGGGTTCCAAGCGCGCTTCTTCTTAGACCGGGGTCTAAGAAGAAGCCCACAACAAACTTAGCCGGGTTTTTTTTAGTTTTTTTCTTTTTTCTCTCTTTTCTTCCTTTTTTTCTTCTCTTTTCAATATTAATGTAAGCTAGATTTATATGTCTCACTTAATAATTACATATCATCGCCTATTGATCGATTATTAATCTTAATAATCAATCAATAGGCGATACTTAAATACATCACAACACTTTTTATTCAAGTTGATCTTTAAATACTTTATTAGTAAATACAATATTTTATGGTATAATAATGACGATAAATAATTTTTTTGCTGTGTTACAAATATACCCGGGTAAGTATACGTATACATACCCGGGTATATTGATAACATATATTTCTTAAAACCCGGACGGGTTTTTAATAAATAAGCCGGGTATAAAGATGCCGATACCAGCATCACAACTGAAACCAGAAGGAAGGTTTTTTTACGTATTACCATCTAAGTGGTGTCTTTTAATAACCTGACTTTGATAATCATGAGATGGGACTTCCTTACAGTCTTCTGACTTCTGTTCACTAGATAAGAGACATAAATCTTCGGCACATAAGTAACATCATAGTTCAAGCACGCTGTGGCGCAGCGTCGTGTCGTAATACAAAGTGGGAGGTCCCTGGTTCGATTCCCGGCTAAAGTTATACTGCTAAGCTACTCATATATTATGCGTTCCGTCATGATGCCAGGTAAAACTCGATTAAGAGGATGGCTACAGCTGCCAAAGCATCTATGCATGTTGCTAAAGATGTTTATGGGCAGCGGTTATCACTTATCATCAGGTGACCCTACCTAACATCTTTCAATATCCCGTAATTTGGATTTTAAGTAATGCCTTAACCGATTCTATATTAAGGCTTAAATGTTTTCAACTTTCTGGGTTTTCGGTTAAAGTACCCTGAAAAGGCCGATGAAAGTACCAAATTCTTAATTTTTAATATTATTATAGGTATTCACTTTTTTCCCCCAAACAAAAAAAAATAAGGTACAAATTTGCAGGAATCTACCGAATCGAAATTAAAATTGAAATAAAAAAAGAAGTAGCCGTAAATAAAGGGATCCGTATTTATTAAATCTTATCAAGAATTCAGATCTAATAATATTTTAATCCACAACTAAGATATTCGATGTTATCAACGCGAAAGAATAATCATTTACGGACGTCACCCAAATCCCTGAGTCAGGAATTTGGGAATCGTTAGTCATTTATATTATATAAAGAAACCTAGAAATTATAATATAATATAATATTAGAAAATGTCTAACGTCTTTCGTATTCTTTATAAAAATGTAAACTGCAACGTAAGATTTATGCTCTCATAAATTAATCGAATAAATTCAAATTAAAATAATCTTTATTCAAATAGTCCTTTAAAAGGCGCTTTTGATGCGTCAATAATTTACATACTAGTGATTTGATGGTGATAACTATGTTCGTAAACTTAAAACTAAAGCTATGAGGGTTCCAAACGCGCCCCGGTCTAAGAAGAAGCCCACAACAAAATTGCCCAGGTAATTTTTTTTTTTGTTATCACCATCTCACAAGCCACTTAAAATTATATTAAGAGCTATCTTATTAGAGCAATATTTCACACCCATGCTTGTTTATCATTTACATAATCCTTTACACCATAGTAGGTCTTTTCTATAAGCTTAATAAAACAGAGAATTAATGAATTAAATCAATATTAAATGAAATATAGAAATAATAAATGCTAAAAATATCAACTGTTGCAATTAGGCTAGGTGTCCCAATTATCCATTGAAGACGGTAATGCTGACTTACTTACGTATTTCATAGCTAGTAAGTTATATAAAGAATTATCTGCGCCCCGCGGTTTCGCCCGCGTAGTTTCAGTTCCCGTGGGAATACAGGGATGAAGAGCCAATTTTACTCGCTGTGTAGCTTTGCGTTGGTGAAAGTATTTTTAAAGACAGTTTAATATTTGAAAGCGTAGCAAACAAGCAAACTAATGTTCGCAATTTTGTAGTATAGGATTTTTGATGTTAATTAGTTATTAGTGTTAGTTTTTACCAATTAGTTAGTACCTTTTTTTTAGTTGTCTTTTTTTTTACAAATAATGTCTTGCCTCTTATTACGCATGCTGAGTTAGCCTATAAGTGGAGTGTACAACATTGCAAGAGATCTGTGGAATGTGTTCTTAGATTAAGATAGTTGTATACACGTTGGCTTCCTAACAAATAAATAAATAAATGTAAAATTTCTTAGGCGAAGGTGTCTTTTTGTTTTAAGATTTATATAATGTGGATAACAAGAAAATGTATCTAATGTATTTATGCGCGTTTTGTATATATAATAAATTAAACCAATGCCTTAATAAGTAAATACTGATTGAATTAAAAGAAACACTGGCGCGGGTCTCCTCTCAATATGAGAAGGGTTTAGCCATAGTCCACCACGCTGGCCATGTGCGGATTGGCAGACTTCACACGCCTTTGAGAACATTATGAACAACTCTCAGGCGTGCAGGTTTCCTCGCGACGTTTTCCTTCACCGTTGCAGGAATGATATTTTTTAATTGCCCAGGCTCGAACCACCGACCTCTAATTACGATGCGGAGGTCCTAACTACGAGGCTATCACAGTTTCTTATTATGATACTAACCCAAGCTTTTTAATTAAAAAAAGTAGTTTTTTTAATTCATTATTCTACTAGCTAGAAATTTTCAAACGCAACTACTAAGAACTCCAATATAAGCAGTTTTGGGGACCTGGAGAGGTTTCAAAAAATGCTAATATTGGACTGACGTAAATATTGGGTTCTGTGTATCAACGTAATCTCAAACTGATAAAGATTCTTTATCTAAATAGATATCGAAAAACATCGATCACATGGGCTATCACAAAATCCCTTCTGGCGCAATTTTAGGAGTGGATATTGATCAAATTACAACCGTGTTACATGTACTTTCTGAGATTACAAAGCGTACAGACACAGGAGGTTTACGTAATACCTACCAAGTTTATGTAATTTTCCGTTATATTCGTGTGACATGTCGATTAAAAACGGAATACATGAACGTTTAGTACGTATAATTGACAATGGTTATTTTTTTGTAATAGTTTGATATTCTATTTGTTTATTAATTTTTATTTTTTATAATATGTTTCTATTGCAAGTAACACTGATATTATAAATGCAAAAAGTTTGTATAATATAAAAGAAAATTTACCTGGCTAAGTTTCTTGTAGGCTTCTTCTTAGACCGGGGCACGTTTGGAACCCTCATAGCTTTAGTTTTAAGTAAATTACTGACGCGTCAAAAGTGCCTTTTAAAGGACTATTTAAATAAAGATTATTTGAATTTGAATTTAAATTTATAAGTGTATATCTGTGTTTTTGTTTGTAACTCATTTACGACGGAAATACTGAACCGATTTGGCTGACTTTTTGAATGAAGTTAAATTGTATCCTGGATTACTATTAATTCCGGGAAAGTTTATTGTTTCTGCGAGATTAGTGGCAAACTGAATTTTACTGACAAATTGCCTCACCATAAGATTTAAATTCTTGGGAACCGAGCGGGAAAGGCAACGTAGAATGAGATATATCTAGGATAATCTTTAATTATAAAAGTAGTTGAGGACTTACTAGAACTACTACTTCGACCTGAGCGCGTTTGAAACTCTTAGCTTTAGTTTTAAGTTGGCGAGTGTAGTTATCACCATCACCTCACGAATTGAAGTCCAAAAGTAGCACAAGTAGTGGCAGAAAAGATGAGGAGTAATAACTAGTCTATTACTCCTCATTTTTTCTGCCACTACTGGTAAATGGTATGTTCATATAATGCAGAGGATAGAAAGGTGTGATTAGGAGGCGGACGCCTTAACCACTTTTTTTTTTCGCTGGGAAATGCATTTACGCATCCCGCTCGGAAACAGGCGCCTTAACCACAAGGCTATCACATCTTTCAATTAAAACCCATTAACAGTTTCAAACAAAAATAAATTGTAGTTTATTTATATAATTGTTAAATAAAAACGGTTAAACGGGTGTGTAAGTAATTTTCTTTCCAATACGCCCTGTACTTGTACTCGAGTTTCAATTTTAAATCCGGTATCAGTGCTAGTTTATCTCAAGATCATTATCACTCGAATCCGACCGATATTAATCCACCTGATAACGATATCACTGCTAAACTACTATCTAGATGAGTTACCTATAGCTGTCTATATTTACCTAATTGAATATATATCCTCAACGAATTTATTCTTTATGACTAAAATAATAAAGGTGCAAATCGTATAAAGTTTCACCATGTTAGCTTTTATTTGGAATGCTGTTTTGTACTTAGGCGAGACCTTGGTTGTATAAACGTTTAATTATTCAAAGATTTAACAGCGATTAATAAGTAGGATTAATACAATAAGTATTATTTATTGATGTATTTGTTTTAGGTTTCAAATTTATTTTATTAGCCGATTTATATAAATGAAACAAAATTGAAATATCTATTGATATGGTAGGTACTAGGTATGTTTTTAGTGAATGCAAAGCTTAAATATCGTAACAAGCATAAAATTTATCGACCGAACGTAAGTATAAATGTAAGAAAAATACATGGCTTTGCTATATTTTGCGTATGTTAAAGTTGAGTTTATTAAATTCCAAATTGTTCTAGTTTTGTTTTAAATAGCAAGTTCAGTAAAATAATGTATAACTAGGATATGTAGATGAATCATGCAGCGTATCGGACTAAACTCCCAAAAAAAAACCTTTAAAAAAGGGACTTAAAAAAATTATTTACAGCTAAGTTTGGCTGTTATTTTGCTTCAATCAACATCATCATGATCAACCCATTCTCGGCTCACTTCAGAGCACGGATCTCCTCTCAATATGAGAAGGGTTCGGCCACCACATAGTCCACCATGCTGGCCATGTGCGGATTGACAGACTTCACACGCCTTTGAGAACATTATGGAGAACTCTCAGGCATGCAGGTTTCTTCATGATGTTTTCCTTCACCGCTAAGCAAGTGATATTTTAATTGCTTAAAAACTCACATAACTCCGAAAAGTTAAAGGTGCGTGCCCGGGTCGACCCCCGACCTCTGATTAGGAGGCTGACGTCCTAACCACTAGGCTAAGTGGTTTATATTAATGTCTATTTTAGTAAAGCATATATTAATAGACATTTTAAGAGTTTTTCACACCGATCGCTTAACAACTTATTACTACACCTATTATCAAAAGTGAGAGGCCTAGTATAAGGTACCTAGTATAAGGTTCGAATCTAGTCAGGCATATTCCAACAATAAAAAGAATTCACGTGTCTTCTACAAATTTCTATAAATATAAAATAAGTATATTACCTACTAGCTTTTGCCCGCGACTTCATCTGCGTAGAATTGCTGATTTCCTTTGAGATTGAGGCTACCCGTACGGCCAATGCCCTGCTTCAGAGAGTAAGCTGCAGGCAAATGTCAAATTGCCGAATTTCGTGTTTCTAAACTAAAAAACATAGGACTTTCATACATTGGATGAAAAAAAATTCTTACCTTATACTTACGCCCTAAAAGACACCTATTTTTAAAATTTCAAGCTTGTAGACGTCAAAATAAAAAAATAAGCAAAAACGATCATCCCCTATTTTAACAGGTAATATTTAAAAAAAAATGGATGTACATGTTTTTTATTTATTATTATGAATCTTAATGCAAATTTTTGTGTCTCTAACTCTAAAAACAAAGAATTTTCATACAAACTTCCAACCGCTATTTTACCCCCTTAGGGGTGGAATTTCCAAATATCCTTTCTTAGCTGACATCTCTTAACTATCAACTACCTAGTTGCTAAATTATAGCTTTATACGTACAATAGTTTTTGAGATCTCGTGTTTAATCAGTAAGTATGTAAGTGACCTTTCGCTTTTATATATATTATACTTATATATTCTCCGTCTTACCCTTCTACTCCTAAGAATTGCTGGGAACACAAAACGCAATAGGTATTCAACTAAAGTTGACCTATAATCCAATATTTTATGATCCGTCAAAAATAACAACCTACGAAACAGTTGTAGTACATCAGGGTTTACATTGAGTATACATACCGATTTGCATATCAACTCGCAAACTATGAAATAACAATTCTAAGGAAACCATGAGCAATGATCCATCTATGACTAACTTAATTATATGGAACTGTATTAAATTGAAATCATATAATTTTCCATAAATTAATATTTTTTATCATTATTTATTCATAGTGTCATTTTTTTTTAAGCTGTGATAGCCTAGTGGTTAGGACGTCAGCCTCCTAATCAGAGGTCGGCGGTTCGAATCCGGCACGCACCTTTAACTTTTCGGAGTTATGTGCGTTTTTAAGCAATTAAAATATCACTTGCTTAGGAGAAGAAGATGAAGAAACCTACATGCCTGAGAGTTCTCCATAATGTTCTCAAAGGCGTGTGAAGTCTGCCAATCTGCAAATGGCCAGCATGGTGGACTATGGCTGAACCCTTCTCATATTGAGAGGAGATCCGTGCTCTGTAGTGAGCCGAGAATGGGTTGATCATGAGTGTAATTTTTTCATAGCGCACCCAAAGAAGTATAACTTCGAAAAAAACGGCAAAGATAAATAAGCGTGTTTATTGCTCCACGCAACACAAAATTAGAGTCAAACGTGACCCCAAGCTACCACTTAAATGATTCTGATGGACCCACGTATCTCTAACGCTTTACCCCGACCTTATTCACGCGTTGGGGTGTCGGCCCTCTTACAGCGCGGTTCCCACGGGGTAGCGCGTGCCACTTTTGACGGCGTTTCAACGACATTTGGGGTGACACGTGGGTTACATCGCTTCATTCAGCGATGCAATATGCTCCCTTAGTTTATTGTCCCTGGGACCTTGTCAACGTCCCTATTTATTTATTTTTAGTTTTTATCCACTACCAGTTAGCCCATGACGGCTGTCGCACCTAATAAGTGATGCTTGTTTTTTTTTTTTATCCACTATAAGTTAGCCCTTGACGGCAATCCCTCCTGATATAAGTGATGATGCAGTCTAAGATGGTAGCGGGCTAACCTGATAGGGGTATGGTAAGCCCACACTCCTAATTGGTTTCTACGCGACATCGTGCCGGAACGCTAAATGCTTGGTGACACGTCTTTATCGGAAGGGTGGTAACTAACCACAATCGAAGCCTTCCACCAGACCAGACTCGAGCCCAGGATCTCGAACTTTATAAACAGGTTAGTACGCTTCCATCTTAACAAATAATAATTTAATAAACAATTTCCAATTTTATATTTCTTACTTGCAATCGTCGTACACGCCTGAGAGTTTCTCCGTAACATTTTCAAAGACGTTAGAAGTCTACTAATCAACGCTTGGCCAGCTTTCTGGACAGCGACCACAACGTTTCTCATCCTGAAGATAGCTCTTAAAATAATTTTAACTGGCATGTGATATGGTGATAACAAAAAGAAAATTGACCTGACTAAGTTTGTTGTGGGCTTCTTCTTAGACCGGGACGCGTTTCGAATCCTCATAGCTTTAGTTTTTAAGCTTACGAATGTAGTTATCACCATCAAATCACTACTATGTAAATTATTGACGGGTCAAAAGTGCCTCTTAAAGGACTTTTTGTATAAAGATTTTTTTTAATTTGAGAAGGCCCTGAGCCCTGAGCCCGAACATTTCTAAACTTTTGGAACGAAGTTCCTTATCGCGCGTTGTGAAAAGGGGCTAGACGGAAAAAATTCTTACGAAAATTTGTCACGACACTTTTTGTTATTGTAAGCTGTGCGGCGTCGCATGTTTCTCTGTCTGTCTCTCTCTCTCTCTCTTATAGAAAGCAAGCCAGATATTTTCATTTCTATTTCGCATTGAACAGTGTGGTGTCGCGACGATTATTTTTGTTGAGTGTACAGGTTTTTTGTAAATAATAAAAAATAAAAAATAATAATAATAATGAATCCTGACAGTGTTTCTGCACAAGTTCCGGATATTGCTGATGGAATACAAAATTGAGCCTACTGCTTAAGTTTATATAACATTATATTTGTTAATAATAAAAAAATATTATTATAACTTAAATAAAATAATATTTATTACAATTCCTTCACTAATTAATCGAAAGGAACTTCGTTCCATCCGGGTGTCCCTTGACACCTCTCAAGTTATTTTATAAAAGTTCAGATAAAACTTATTTAGGTGCATATGACGCCGATTTTGTAATAACTCTGAGAACATGTGTTAATACTGTGTAACTGATAACCTATCAGATATTACAAGCAATGAGCGGCTTAAATACGACTATATAATATAATACATTTTAATAAGTTACATAATGTGAAAATTATGTAAGATAATAAAATATTAATGCTTATAAATTGCCTTTTTTATTAACAAAGACAAAAATGAACCATCCGGTATTTAAATCACCATGATCAATCCATTATCGGCGCACTACTCGGGTCTTCTTTTAATATGAGAAGGGTTTGACCATAGTCCACCACGGCCATTTGCGGATTGGCAGACTTCACACGTCTTTGAGAACATTACGGAGAACTCTCAGGCATGCAGGCTTACTTATGATGTTTTCCTTCACCAGTGAAGCAAGTGATATTTTAATTGCTTAAAAAGCACATAACACGGAAAAAATAGAGGTGCTTGCCCGGGATCGAACCCTCGACCTCCGATTAGGAGGCGAACGTCGTAACCACTAAACTATCACAGCTTTTTCATTTTTCTAGATATAATGCAATTAATATTATTGTTTAACACCGCGTTTTAAATGTATAAGATTATAGAGGTGTATGTCAGTACAAAAAAGATGGCTATCGCCGATCAACAGATCATAAATAAACCCCCACAAAGGGCGATTCCATCCAATAATTAATACTGTTTAAGGAAATACAGGGGCGGAATGAGCAGGAAACACAATCCCCATGGAAAGCATAACTTTACGCACAATAGAACACCCGTCAGCAACGTTTTGCTGGGTGCTGCGCTTGCGCACAATACTCTTTGATCTCGCCGAGCCGCCGCCGCGGGTCGGCTACTATACAGTACGGAAAGGACCCTATGCTTAGAAGGAAAGAAGAACTACGAGTAATTGTTCGAAACCTCAATAAAAAATAAAAGACAGGCGCTTCGCAACCCGCCTGGCATATGTCAAACATAGAAGCTGTTTTCTATGGAACATATGCAAAAAGGAATACTCGTACTAAGCCTAGTAGATTTTACTATCGCCGAATAAGCTTTGAATGAATTTGACATTCTGACACTGAAGAGCAATCAAATTAATTTTTTCGACAAAAGTTAGTCCTTGACGGCTATCTCACCTGGTGGTAAGTGATGATGCAGTCTAGGATGGTAGCGGGCTAACCTGTTAGGAGTATGGTAAACCCACACTCCTTATTGGTTTCTACGCGACATTGTGCCGGAACGCTAAATCGCTTTGCGACATGTCTTTGTCGGTAGGCTGGTAAGTAGCCACGGCCGAAGCCTCCCACCAGACCAGACTCGAGCCGGGAATCGAACCCAGGACCTCCAACTTTACAATGCAACAGTACACGCACTGCGCGACGTAGGTCGTCACATGAGTGTGTAAATTGGAAAGGCACACGGAACTATATTTTTGCTAACCTGTGTTAGTCACGAATATGCTCCATGTGTCGGGGGCAGTGTCGCCGGCTGTCTCGGTGTATCGCGAGACCTGTCTGATTTGTTGTCCTTTCAGCCATCATTCGATACAGGCAGCGTTATGTAAAAAGATGTCTAACCGTGTAACAGCGTGGTGGGCAATTTACACTAATTACATTATTATCATGACATTTTGTGAGGGTTTTAACCTATCTTTATATTATAAAACAATTGATTTTATCTTATATTCCCTTATCGTTCACAGCGCTCCATGCCTCTTTAACTCATGTATATGAGAGACTTATCCTAACACACAATAAGATAGTTATTTTTTTCCACAATAGAAATTCCGTAGAAATAATTTATATGGCAAAACAACGTTTGCCGATTCAACTAGTTTATTTATATAAACGACTTTATTGAAAATAAAGGAAAATACATAAAAGCAAAAGGCGACCTAATTTAATTTTTTCTTTTTTTTTTTTCACACTGGGAAATGTGTTTACGCATCCCCTCCGGAAGCGCCAGGCAAGACTGCGCTGCTTCCGACGGGGTATGTGGGACTCCCCGGCGGCCAGGCTGGCGACCAGAATACCCACTAAAACCCAGCGATGCTCCTTCGCGTCGCCTGGTGGCTGGGTCACGGGAACACTCGTGCACTCGACCGCAACCCAGCCAGAAAGCGACCTTATCACAAAAAGCGATATCTTCCAGGCTACCCAATCGAAAGGAGCCGACAAATATATATAAGACGTTAAATTAAAATGTAAATTAAAAGTTTATTTGATTATGAAAGACGTTAAATTAAAATGCATGTTTAATGTTTATTTGATTAAATAAACATTCATGAACTAATATGATTGCATTAATTTTCATGCAATTCATGAAATGACTTTCTGAAGTCATATCTCTGTTCACGAGATTACAGCTAAAACTTTTTATCTCATGTTACATGACACGTTTCGTGCTACAATCTCACGAAGCAAATGGCAGACCAGACTCAAGTCTGAGAATGCCTGGCAAAGATCGCTAGTAAGCGGATAAGGCCGCCTTCTTGTATCCCACTTCTTTCTTCATATTCCTGTTATCTTGTATTAAATATTTCTTAACTTGTTGTGATGTACAAATAAGGGGAAATAATATTAAAAGTCGGGAATTGAACCTGGAACCTCCCATTTTGTTATACGGCAGCACTATGGAGATGTCAAAAGTTCTGCAAATTTCCTTGCAGATCTATATAGTATAATAAAACTGCAACAGGACGAATTCTGTACATTAAAAATATTTAGAAAATTTTAATTGGAGGATGCTTTAACTATCGATACTGAGCCCAAAACAATTTTTTTTTTCTATGTCTGTCTGTCTGTAACTTGAGCGCATCACGCCGAAACTACTGGATGGATTTGAATGAAATTAGGTATAAGAGTTGCTTATACTCCGGTTTAACATATAGGATAGTTTTTATCCAGGAATTCAGGATGGTTCCCTTGGGAAAAATCAAAATTTCTATTAAGTTGTAATTCATTAACGCGTACTCCGATTTCACTCATTCTTTTTATCGTTAAAAAGGAGATACTTTAATGTTTATTCTGTAATTATTTCCAGGTCATCGGTTTAGTAATCCATTGCTTCGTGATTGGAAGACAAAAAAACTCACTTTCACACACACTAACTCAACGCACACGAAGTCGCGGGCATCAGCTAGTCATCAATAAATAATTTTGGCTCGTACTGGAAATTTAATCCCTCGTTATACTTAACAGAAGATTGGTCCATCGCGGTAATTCAAGCAAGTCCAATGACACCACCAAAGCGGTATCTGCTCAGTCATTCATAGCCTAACATCGCGCGTATATTGGAAGGTGCCTGGATGAAGAAGAAATTATAGAACTAAAATATCCAAGTGGCAATCTGGTGTCAATCTGGTATCCATAACGAATTAGCGCGCGAAGGTCAATAAATCGGTTGTCCGCGTGTGGGAACCCTTATCTTCCATTACGCTCGAGTCGAGGACCACTTGCCACTATCTACACTCGCGACAAACGAAATCTGTTACACCAATTACACGTAGCTATCTGTAAGAGCCTCTTTGAGATTTGGATTGCAATAGCCTTTTATTACTTCTAGCACGGAACTTGTTCATTCGAAATCGTATAGGCGCTTTCGGCTATCGAAAACCGATAACGACAAAATAAAATGAATCTATTTGCACTGTTTTAAAGATTAATTTCGTATGTTCTTTCAAGGCCAATGTTAAATGAAAAGGATCTATTTGTACTATTTTTTTTATTTCGTCCGCTATTTGAGGACTAGCGTAAAAAAGGAACGTTTAAAATCCATGCACAGATCAGCATGCCATGAGATTGGTCGCAAAACGTAAACAAACACGGTAACATTTGGACTAACTGTGGATACATTTGTTTGGCTATGCCTTACAGTGACAGATCGCCAGATCTCTTTTAAGTGGCAATCTGGTGTCAATCTGGTATCCATAATGAATTAGCGCGTGAAGCGGATTGATGAGTCAATAAATCGGTTGTCGGTGCGCGTGTGGGAACCCTTATCTTCCATTACGCCCGAGTCGAGTGGACCACTTGCCACTATCTACACTCGCGACAAACGAAATCTGTTACACCAATTACATATGCTGTTATCTAGTGGGTGCAGCATCTTTGAGATTCGTCGTGGTTATGCCGTTTTTTTTTGTCGTGGTGGAAAAGCTTTATTGCTACCTCCGTCCCTTGGGCAGGACTATAGGTTATGTGGGACTCCCCCCCCCTAGGGGTATACCCAAACTAAAAACCACCACGGCGTGTCCCCCACGCTGAGTTTTTCCAGACGCCCGGGGAACACCGTTGCATTCTTCCCAGGCGTCGTGGTTATGCCTAGCCCAGTACTGCTAGTACAAAACTTGCAAGCTCGCAATAGTAGAATCGTTTTCGAGTAACGAAAACCTATAACAATATTGTAAAAGTTATTTAATAACCTGGTTTTCGGGTAGTAAGTTCAAAAAACTAAAGTAGAAATTATATAAACGATGAAAAAGCTTGGGTGTGAATTGCTCTATCTCCACAGGTACCATGATTTATGTGAGATGGTGATAACAAAAAAAACGGCTTAGATTTTTGTGAGTTTCTTCTTAGATCTGGGTGCATTTTGAACCCTCTTAGCTTTAGTTGTAAGTTGGCGAGTGTATTAATCACCATCACTAATAGAAATAATGGAAAATGTCATTGTAACAGGTTAATATGAATTAAGCTATTTTTGATTTTGATTTTATGTTTACACTTTCACAGACAGTTCCGAGCATGTACGCAAGGTCGCCCATTCTTTACTGTAATCTGTTAACATATTTGGGAATATGCTCAGGAACAATTTGATCTCGTTCGCTCCTTACTTTTTACCATTCAACTAAGGGGTATCGTTAAGATATCCCATGGCCACATACGAAACTTGTTCTATAACAACACGCACCGCAAAGATCTGGAAAGCCCATTCGACTTCCGTTATCCCAACCTTGAGTATCTTCAAGTAAAAACATCTTCTTTTTTGTCTAGCGGGAGGCTTCGGCCGTGGCTAGTTACCCTACCGACACGTGTCGCCAAGCAATTTAGGTTCCGGCACGATGTCCCGTAGAAACCAATTAGGAGCGTGGGTTAACCTTACTCCTATCAGGTAAGCCTGCTACCATCCTAGACAGCATCTTCACTTACCATCAGGTGAGATAGCCATCAAGCTAAGCTTCTAGGCAAGCAAGCTCCATCTTAAGCTGCATCACACGATGACCCATCTCCATCATTAGGTGTGACCGTACCCAAGTTAGCTAGTAAAAGATACCAGCGCCTAAAGAAAAACATCGGAATAGAATAAATGACTTTAAGAAGAAGATATTAGGCGTATTTTTACTTATACTTTTTTGATAGTCGAAAACGACTGAGATCGCGAACGTACGAATCTCATACTAAGGGACTGTATATTTTACAGTAGTACATGCTGCGTGTGAATTTACAATAGACATCCAAATATCGAGGTTTTAGCAATATCCCTTTCAAATATGCACCGATTTTGATAATGTTTGTACATTAACAGTCTCGTTTTACCAATAAAAAATTCAAGAGGATTTAATGAAGATGAATGAATGAGTACACTTTCATTGCACACCACAAGATAGGAAAAAACAAAAAAAGACAGAAAATAACACAGTAACAGTAGGTATACAATTTGGCGGCCTTATCACTACATAGCGATCTCTTCCAGGCAACCAAAGATTTAAAAGAGGTGCAATATTATATAATAAACATAAATATATATTGTTATAAACAGATAACTAACCTAACCTATACATAATAATTCATATTAGTACATATACTAATCATCAATAATTAAAATGTGGGTAATTATTGAATTCTTGAGGTTTTTGGCGCCGCTTAATAAAGTTAATAAATTCTTCGCCACGACATATATATTTTAATATATATGTCGGCGCGAAGGAGTTATTAACTTCATTCAATCTAGAATCCAATAATTACTGACATGTGAAATCTTTAAAGCACTAATTAATCATTTCTTGCTAATCAGTGTATTTAGAAGGTAGCAATCAATTTTGTACAAGCATGCTTTACTATAAATACGGGCGGTTGTTGCCTTTTGTGGCCCTTCTTTGGGAGAGCAGCCCGACACCCCAACCCTCTAGTGGTTGAGGCATGCAACTACACCCCCGACCCTAACGCTCCTCTCATAAAGAGGAGACCGAAGAACATCCTTGACGAACCTGACGACCAACTGACATTGGACAACGCTTCCCAAGTAGGTCACACACACACACACAACAGTACACAGCGTCTTCGCCGGCGAAGACGTGGTCCCCGATATCTGTCGTCATCCGGACATGGGTTTCATCCACGGTCACGGAGGCGCTCGGACTGAGACACCAGTCCAAAAAACCCAACAAGTTCCAACGTCACCCTAAGTCGAGGTCCGAGTCTCACAGGAGACGCTCTTAGGGGGACGTTCCCTCAGAAGTCGTCGAGCCCAGGTGCTCTTCTCTCAGGCTGAGCTTCGTGCTCGCCAAAAACCCCCGGTGACGCAGTAATAACCATGGTTGTCTGCAAATGTCAATTCGAAACATCACATCTTTCGTGGCATTCTCGCTCGAGACGTCGGACCGTTCGGACCTCTTAATTATAGTCGCAATAAAAGTTTAATCCCGCAAGTTGTGGTTTTAATTACTATGAGCGAAAGTAAACAAAACTTACTAAAAACAACTCCGATGGCCTTGATTCGACATATATAAATAGAATATGAATAAATTAATCCTCAAAGATAACACTAACATTGGAGACAAAAAGTGATATTCGACCATTTTTTTAAATATTTTAATTGATTTTCCCAAAAATAATTGAAGATCTATTGAGATGGGAAGCCTGAGGTACCACCCGCTTGCCTACAAGATGCCAACTCACGCTTATGTTGATTAAAACAAAAAGCACTGTATCTGTATTTAGAGACAATGTCAGCGGGTGATAAATAACCAATTATATTATAATTGTCTCACTGATATCTTATTTGTTCACTTATCGTCTATTAATAACAAGTTGTTCGTCACTTTCTACGCCGACTTATATCTCACCATAATCAACCAAGTTTTATATTCAAATTCAAATAATCTTTATTCAAATAGTCCTTTAAAAGGCACTTTTGACGCGTCTATAATTTACATAGTAGTGGTTTGATGGTGATAACTACATTCGTAAACTTAAAACTAGAGCTATGAGGGTTCCAAACGCGCCCCGGTCTAAGAAGAAGCCAACAACAAACTTAGTCAGGTAAATTTTCTTTTTGTTATCACCATCTCACATTATCAATAATAAATTGTAGTACCTATGGAGATAGAGCAATTCACACCCAAACCAACCATGTACGTATCATAACCATGCATGTACGTTTGGCAAACCCAGCCAGAACAGGCCGTGGTGGTTTTTTAGTTCGGGGTATAGTTTTGGGGAAGGTGCCACACACCTCCGTCAAGCCATAAAGCATTTCTACCACGAACAAAAAAAGTGGGGGAGGGTGTTATAAATTTAATAACGCCATAGTTTATATACTGATAAAGGTGATAGCTAATTCAGTAATCACTTTAGTATCAGTTACGTGGGACCTAAATAATTTCCTAGGCTAGCAAGCTTTCTTTGCTGCATAATTTTATTAATGACTAGCTGACCTCGTCAGCGTTGAGTTAGTGTGTGTGAAAGGGTTTGTTTGTCTTCCAATCACGAACCAATGGAAGGCTCTAAACCGACGATCTTGAAATAATTACAAGATCAACAATGAAGTATCTTCGTATCACAAAAAAAAGAATGAGTGAAATAATCAGAGTATATACGCGTTAATGAATTACAACTGAATACACATTTTGACGACATACCTCAGCGAGTTGCGAAGTTGAAGTGGCAATGGGCGGGGCACATAGCTCGGAGAACCGATGGACGTTGGGGTCCCAAGGAGCTGGAATGGCGACCCCGCACCGGTAAACGTAGCGTTGGTCGACCCCCAACAAGGTGGACAGACGACATCAAACGAGTCGCAGGGAGCCGCTGGATACAAGCGGCCCAAGACCGTGGCCGTTGGAACTCCTTACAAAAGACCTATGTCCAGCAGTGGACGTCTATCGGTTGAAGTGATGATGATGATGACACATTTTGACATTTATCCTCTACCCCAAAGGAACCGTGCTGAATTCCGGAGTATCAGCTACTGCTATACCAAATTTCATTCAAATCCATACAGTAGTTTCGGCGTGATGCGCGGCCAAGATACAGAGAGACCAAATAAAAATAGTTTTGGGCTCAGTATCGACAGTAAAGCATCCTCCAATTAAAATTTTCAAAATATACTTAACTAGCTGGCGCCCGCGACTTCGCCCGCGGGGCATAAGTTTTTAAAATTCAGTCAGAATAAGTTGTAAAAATGCCAACGGGAACTCTCCTATGTCACTCTCCAGGTCTTCAACTATAATTTCAAAAATCACGTCGATCCATTGCTCTGTTGCGACGTGATTGAAGGACAAACCAACATACCAACTCACATTCGCATTTATAATATTACTATGATTTTGTCTGGATAGTAAGGAGTACAAAGTATTCCAATAGATTCAAAGAAGTAAAGCTTTATAAGATTTTCAACCAACATGAACCCCGGTATTAACCTCTTTGCGGCGGATTTTCACAAATTATAAGCGGATGTCTACGCCTAAGCAGGGCCTAACTTCCAAACTCCTTCTCATTCTTTATGTTTCCACTTTCAATGTGTGATTTTGCAAAAGAGCTTATACCTACATGTCATAGTTACTGAAAAGTAATGCTCTAATTGCCGATTTTCATTTCTCTAATTCCAAAAACTCAGAACTTACATGTACCCTTCCAACCCCTCACCCCTCTCACCCCTTTTGGGATGGATTTTTGTAATATTGCGTATATACAGGTTTTTATTATTTAAATCAAATAATCTAAATGCCAATTTTCATGTCCATAACCTCGAAAACTTAGAATCCTGATGAAAACTTCCAACCCCCATTTTACCCCCTTTCGGGTGGATTTTCGCAAAATTTATCGTACAGATCTTTATTATTTATAATAAACAACTTATTTGCCAATTTTTATGTCATACAAACTTCCAACCCCCATTTCAACCCTTTAGGGGTAGATTTTTGTAATATATCATAAACAGGTTTTTATTATTTAAAACAAATAAACTAAATGGCAATTTGCATGTCCCAAACTTAGAATCCTGATGAAAACTTCCAACCCCCATTTTACCCCCTTTGGGGTGGTTTTTCGCAACATTGATCATACAGATCTTTATTATTTATAATTAACAACTTAGTTGCCAACTTTCATGTCTCTAACTTTAAAAATATAGGACTTTCATACAAACTTCCAACCCCCATTTCAACCCTTTAGGGGTGGATTTTTGTAATATATCATAAACAGGTTTTTATTATTTAAAACAAATAAACTAAATGGCAATTTGCATGTCCCAAACTTAGAATCCTGATGAAAACTTCCAACCCCCATTTCACCCCCCTTAGGATAGATTTTCGTAACATTGATTATACAGATCTATATTATTTATAATTAACAACTTAGTTGCCAACTTTCATGTCCTTAACTTCAAAAATATAGGACTTTCATATAAACTACCAACCCCCATTTCAACCCCTTAGGGGTGAATTTTTGTAATATTGTGTATAAAGGTTTTCATAATTTAAAACAAATAACCTAAATGTCAATTTTCATGTCCCTAGCTTCAAAAACTTAGAATCCTCATATAAACTTCCAACCCCCATTTTACCCTCTTTGGGGTAGATTTTCGTAATATTGATTAAACAGATATTTATTATTTATAATTAACAACTTAGTTCCCAACTTTCATGTCTCTAACTTCAAAAATATAGGACTTTCATATAAACTTCAACCCTCATTTTACCCTCTTTGGGGTAGATTTTCGTAACATTGATTAAACAGATCTTTATTATTTATAATTAACAACTTAGTTCCCAACTTTCATGTCTCTAACTTCAAAAATATAGGACTTTCATATAAACTTCCAACCCCCATTTCTACCCCTTAAGGGTGGATTTTTATAATATTGCGTATACAGGTTTCCTTATTTAATAAAAATTACCTAAATGCCAATTTTTATGTCCCTAACTTTGAAAACTTAGAATCCTCATGAAAATTTCCTACCCCCATTTCACCCCCCTTGGAGTAGATTTTCGCATTATTGATCATACAGATCTTTATTATTTATAATAAACAACTTAGTTGCCAACTTTCATGTCTCTAACTTTTAAAAATATAAGACTTTCATACAAACTTCCAACCCCCATTTCTACCCCTTAGGGGTGGATTTTTGTAATATTGCGTATACAGGTTTTTATAATTTAAAACAAATAACCTAAATGTCAATTTTCATGTCCCTAACTTCGAAAACATAGAATCCTCATGAAAACGCCTCAACCCCATTTCACCCCCCCTGGGGTATATTTTCGTAACATTGATTATACAGATCTTTATCATTTATAATAAAAAACTTAGTTGCCAATTTTCATGTCTCTAACTTCAAAAATAAAGGACTTTCATACAAACTTCCAACCCCCATTTCAAACCCTTAGGGGTGGATTTTCTCAAAACCGGTTCTTAGCTGACCTCTACTTCATTAAAGAAATCTACCTTCCAAATTTCAAGTTCGTTCGTTCTATAGTTCCTGAGATATCGTGATCATCAGTCAGTCAGTCAGTCAGTCAGTGGTATTTCGCTTTTATATATATAGATTACAGAATTCGTCCTGTTACAGTTTTATTATATTATTGATTTAGTTTACTTTTAATTTAGGTAACAACCCAAGAGTATAAAATATTTTGTAATATGATTAAGTGCGACCTTTTTAATAATTACGCATGATGTGTTTACCTATTAGTGAAATAACATGTGTCTCACTACCTTATATTTGATTAAGTTTAAAATAATTTTGCTGTGATAGCCTAGTGGTAAGGACGTCGGCCTCCTAATCAGAGGTCGGGGGCTCGAACCCGGGCACGCACCTCTAAATTTTCGGAGTAGCGTGCGTTTTAAGCAATTAAAATATCACTTGCTTCAACGGTTAAGGAAAACATCGTTAGGAAACCTGCTTGTGATTACTCCGTAATGTTCTCAAAGGCGTGTGAAGTCTGCCAATCCACACATGGCCAGCGTGGTGGACTATAGCCAAACCCTTCTCATATTGACCGGAGACCCGTGCAAGTAGTGAGCCAAGATGATGATGAAGCTAATTATACATGTAACTTTGCTGTCCAAAGAAATAAATAAATAACTAGTCACCGTGTAGCGTACAGACAGGCAACCTTGCGCGGTTATTTCACAATCATTTATTTACCAAAATAAACATAAACACTAATGAGAAGATCAAAGATCGATCCGTTATCCCGCCGCTGGAGGATTCCACGATATATTATAACTCACTTGTGTATCGCCACCTGATAAACGAATAATCAAAGAAACATTAATGCGTGATAACAGAGTAACGAACCCGCGCCACACAAATAAAAGTGGATAAAGTTTATACATCACCTTGACATTACGTGAAAGTATCCAAGAAGTTATCTGTCAACTTTCCCTTTACAACAACACAGATGATTATGACATGTCGATTGGAAACAAAAAGAAATGTTTTTGTATATATATATATATAATATGTATTGAATGTCACATTGGACGAAATGTCAATTGTTTATAATGTAACATTAAACTTAATATCAAGATCAACCCATCATCGGCTCACTACAGAGCACGGGTCTCCTCTCAACATGAGAAGGGTTTGGCCATAGTCCACCACGCTGGCCATGTACGGATTAGCAGACTACACACGCCTTTGAGAACAGCTACGCTACTATGTCGCATAGAAACTCTCCGGCATGCAGGTTTCCTCAGGTAGTGAAAATACTACAGATGCTGGGATGTGAAATAAAAATGTTAAGTATGCAGTCCCATGCAAAATTTAACAGAAAAATGACAGAGAGTTACAGTTAGTCAGTTAGTTGTCGGCGTAGACAGTTAAGACGATAATGTATACCTACTTTCAATAGAAAGATATTTTCTTATATGATACCATGTCGTGGTACATTATTGAACAAAGGTAATTTGTGTAAGAGACACGAAAAAAAACTTAAAACGTGAAGAATCTAATTTTATGATGATGCTAACCTAACCTGTTGGGGATATGGTAAACCCATACTCCTAATTGATTTCTACGCGACATCACGCCGGAACGCTAAATCGGTTTGCGACACGTCTTTGTCGGTAGGTGGTGGTAACTAGGCACGGCCGAAGCCTCGATGGATCAGACTCGAGCCGGCAATCGAACCCAGGACCTCCAACTTTATAATGCGAATGCGCGCGCTACGCTACGGAGATCGTCAATTTTTAAAATTGTATGGGTAATTTTTTTTGAACTCTGAAAGATGCCTGAGAGTTTATGATAAAGTGAATGCGTATGAAGTCTTCCAACCCACAACTCTTCAACCTGAGATCAAATGCTGAGATGACTTGTGCCCTAAAAATTGGGTCGCAATGATAATGATGACGAAGGTTCGGCAAACACGTAAGTCACCCGTTCCAAAATATCGTAACACGTAAATCATCGTATCACCAGCGAATTGTTGTTGTTGGTTCAAATTTCACCAATCATTACCAAACTTAATACCTACTCCTACATCATCATAATATTTGTCTGCGATTGATTCACGATGAGGAAACTGTGGAAGGGTTCGATACACGATTACGACAGTTTCTCGGAATTGCAAAATTAACCAAACAACAATGAGGTGACAAGTGCGAAGGGTTTACTGTACAAGTTTTTTTTTTCTTCGTTTTATGGCTTTACACAGATTAGTTAATGTCAAGTTTATTATTTTATTAGTTATCTCTTTTTATGGCTTTGCACAGATTAGCCAATGTCAAGTTTATAGCATTGTAGAAGTTAGGGAGAAATGGCGGGAAACTTCGCACTCTGCGGACGCGGCTCCCTCAAACCTTTCCCAAACTAATACCTGTTAACCATTCAGAAAACTAGCCACTAAACGACACCAAAACAACCAACACCACGACACAACCAACACCAGTCCCTTCCAAAATTAGCCAACAAACATTAATTCAAGAAAAGCGTGAAAAAACCGCGCCCGCCATATACGAAGTCTCCCTCGAACGAAGTCTCGCCTTTCTCCACTGTACAAGTTAAAACTTTAGTTAAAACTTGCATCTTCATTATCAGCGCAATTCATACGTGCTGGGTACAGGCCTCCACTGAAAAACTTGACATTGGCTAATCTGTGTAAAGCCATAAAACGAAAAAAAAAAAAAAAAAGGCCGTCACTCGAGAAAGGCGGGAGATTTCGTATTGGGCGGGCGCGGTTTTTTCACGCGGTTCTTGAATTAATGTTTGTTGGCTAATTTTAAAAAGGACATTATAGTTTTGGTGTCGTTTGTGTCGTGTTACTAGTGTAACACTAGTTTTCTGAATGTTAACAGGTATTAATTTGGGAAAGTTTTGATATCTATGAATTTTAAAGTTTTATTATAGATACGTGCATCTATGGACGGTATTAAATGTTAGATAATTTGTAAAATTTTATATAAATTGTTGCGAATGCGACTTTAAATTAATATTATATATAAATCGTTTATAAAAAAAAATATCACTTGCTTCAACGGTGAAGGTAAACATCGTGAGGAAACCGGCACGTCTGAGAGTTCTCCGTAATGTTCTCAAAGGCGTGTGAAGTCTGCCAATCCGCACACGGCCAGCGTGGTGGACTATGGCCAAATCCTTCTCATATTGGGACCCGTGGTCTGTAGTAAGCCGGTAATGGGTTGATCATGATGATGCATTATACTGGCGCGATTAATAATTAGGAATTAATAAAGTTATATTATTATTTATTGGAATAATGTTGTTATCAAGTTGTAAAATTAAATAATTAGTTGAATCGGCAACGGTTTAGTTCTAGCTTATTCCACGACCTGACCTTTGTATGATAACGAAAAAATTTGACTCAAAAAGTTTGATGCCATTGAAGAGTTCCACTATCCACCTCTTGGCTCCATATTCAAATTACTTCCTGGCGTAGTAGTAAACGCTGTGCACTCAAAAGTGGGAGGTTCGGATTTCGATCCCCGGCTGGGTCAATTTAGGAAAATATTTTTAAATTGTCTCTAGGCCAAGATAAAAATTTTTATACTGCCATCGGTATTTTATACATTTGCATAATTTATATAGGCTATTTGTATACGGCATTAATTTAATTTGGATTTTTAGGATTTATTCACAGTTTTGTTTCGTAAAATATTAAAACTATGTCATGCAAAAACCTCATCATAATCGGTTTAGCTATTTCAACAAACATTGTAAAGGCTTATTTCAAGTCACAAAAATATTTATAACTATTTAAAATTGAAATTCAAAAATACTGTCTATAAATAAAGTTAAAGCTTTTTTTAAAAGTCTGAAAAATATTGTCAATTGTCAACACTAGCTCGTATGATTGCGTATTGCAAGACACCGTCTCAGGCCAAAATCTATAAAGCAATCTTAGCCTTATGTCTGCCTTCAGAAACAGTTAATATCACGAAACACAACACGTATGTCCGACATAAGTCATTCATTGCAATCGTCACGCTTTTTTCCCTATTATTCTGTGACATATATTCATAATCAACCCATTGCCGGCTCACTACAGAGCACGGGTCTCCTCTCAATATGAGAAGAGTTTGGCCATAGTCCACCACGCTGGCCGTGTGCGGATTGTAATATAGTAGTCTCTTTGAAATTGAAAACTCAAAAACACTGTCTTCATATGAAAACTTATATAGTTGTAGCCTATTTCAAAAGACAGCTTTATCTGGTAATTACAGAGTTCTAATAAGGATGATAAGAAAGACGTGTTTTTTTTTGCAAAGGTAATTACAATTTTATAAATTGCCTGTTCTATTTACATTTCTGAATTTACATTATAGACATTCTTTGGTAGATAACTTCATAGGTACTGTTATCTAATATATGATATTAAAAAAAATTAAATTTAGGGAAATAGCAAAAAGGTTAGTCGACATCACAGGAGACCGAAGAGCTGCCAGCTACCTCGGACAACTACACAATTAGTCTTGCCATTCAAAGGGGGAACGCTGCCAATATCTTCGGAACCTTGCCTAAAGGGACTCCCAAAAAAAGGGGATAATATATTTTAGTAATTATATTATATTTTTTAAGACTTTTAGGTTCAGTTGTTATAAATAAATTAATTCCAGTAAATAAAAACATAATCACCAAAAAAAAAATGCACTGATATTGTAGGCTAAGCGCACAAACGCGTCCATCCTGACACAGCTAGGAATAAAAACGCGACTTTCCTCCATATGTTACCAACGCCTGCTCTCCTATTTCGGACACATCATGCGCCGAGGCAGCAATAACCTGGAAAAGCTTATTGTAACAGGCAATACAGACGGCAAAAGGTCGAGAGGCCGCTCACCAACCAGATGGACCGACCAGCTGAGGGAATCTACTAAGTGCAAATTTCACACAATAGCGAGACTAGCCTCCGGTAGAACCCGGTGAAAACAAATTATAAACAAGGACACCACCCGGACCACGGAAACGACTGGAGAGAGAGATTGTAGGTGTTTCCTACTACGTGGAAGAGAGACACCTGGAATCAAATTCTTGTGATTCCTCATTTCTTCTTCATTACGTTAAACAATCATGATCAACCCATTATCGTCTCACTACAGAGCACGGTTCTCCTCTCAATATGAGAAGGGTTCGGCCATGGTCCACCACGCTGGCCATGTGCGGATTGGCAAACTTCACACGCCTTTAAGAACATTATGGAAAACTCTCAGGCGTGCAGGTTTCCTCACGATGTTTTCCTTCACCGTTGATGCAAGTGATGTTTAAATCTTAAAAACACACATGACCGAAAAGTTAGAGGTGCGTGCGCGGGAGCAAACTCCCGAACTATGATTAGGAGGCGGACGTCCTAACCACAAGGCTACCACAGCTTTGATGATGAGATTTATGCTATTGATTGGCAAAACCCATTATGTTAGTACAGTAACCGACAAAGACGTGTCGCCAAGCGATTTTAGCGTTCCGGCACGATGTCGCGTAGAAACCAATTAGGAGCTTGGGCTTACCATACTCCTAACAGGTTATAGCCCGCTACCATCCTAGACAGCATCATCACTTACCACCAGGTGAGATAGCCGTCAAGGGCTAACTTGTAGTGTATATAAAAAAAAAAAATGTTATATTAAGCAATGCCGATTAAAAATATCTCCAGCGATCGCTAGTTAACCAGAGAGACACTCCAAATCTGACGATCCAATCGTCTTGAAGGGCTTTAACCACGGTATCTGCAGCGACTTCACGTACAGGTACTGTCTCTAGCCACTTTGTGCATCGATTATAATAATTTTGAATCTGCATTATTCAATATAAGATCAATAATTCTTTATGTCACCATTGTTATAGGTGGGGAAACGTCTTCTGAAATCTCTTATATAATAAACTGCATAAGAATGTCAGGGTTAATTAATACATTATAGTATAAATCAAATCAAAAATAGCTTTATTAACATAAACCTATTACAGGCATCTATGAATCGTTCATTTCATTATTTCTATTCGTGAAGGTGATAATTACACTCGACAACTTAAAACTAAAGCTAAGAGGGTTCAAATCGCGCCCAGGTCTAAGAAGAAACCCACAACAAACTTAGCCGGTTCTTTTGTTATCACCATCTCACATAATCAATAATAAATTATAGTGCCTATGGAGATAGAGCAATTCACACCGAAGCTTTTTTATCGTTTATATTATACTTAGTATCGTAATATGATTTTTCTATGAGCTTTAGTTTTATAATATATACTATACACTAAAAGTATGACAGAACAGTATACTGTACTATATTGAGATAACTTTTATCATATAGTATAATATTAAGTTTTTACCAGTCAAGGCGATGGTACTGGACAGTAAACTTAAGTCTGTCCGTATATATTTGCTTATAATCCATCCTATCGTTGCTCCTATTGGAATCAAATTAATACACGAGGTGTCATTGCCTCCGAGTGACATAAGCTTAGTGACGTCATGTAATATCAAATATGGCGGATATGACAGACAGTTATACGCAATGGAAACAAAAACAAATTGATGCACGCAGAGAAACATGTCGAGTTTGGTGTCAAATGAACGATACGTTATTGTAGATTTTGAATGTACATATATTAATTAGATAAATTAACCATTTTTTAATTACCGTAACCGTAATAAAAATTTACTTAAACAAATTGTTTTAGGTATAATAATGACAGATACGATGGTATTATATTTCGAAAATACATATGAAAACTGACCCATTATCCTTTGGTGTAGTTTTTCTGTAGTAATTGTAATTTTGACGATACTTATCTAGTCAGTAGTAATAGTAGAGTTTATCCTATCTTTTACATGAGATCTTCAAGAATAGGTAGAGTTAGTCTCTAACTCTCTAGTTAGTCTAAGTTAATACATATGAAAATGACCCATTATCCTTTGGTGTGGTTTTTCTGTAGCAATTGTAATTTTGAAGTGAAGTAGATACTTATCTAGTCAGTTGTAATAGTAGAGTTTGTCCAATCTTTTACATGAAATCTTCAAGAAAAGGTAGAGTTAGTCTCTAACTCTCTAGTTAGTCTTAACTTAGCGAAACTTGTGGCTGAATTGAAGCAAAGTCAATGCAATCGTGACATACGTTTTAAAGGCTTGGGGTTGCTCTGCTTCCTTCGCGACATGTCCTAGCGCCGGGCTCCCTTTCCCCACATGTCACACACAGCACTTCACGATAAAATCCTGGCAAACTTCACACTGCAACTAGCACGTCCGACTCGTTCGGCGGTCGGGTCGCGACTGGAGAGAGGCGGTCGCGTGGTGCCAATTCGCGAAGGCTGAAGGCTGGACTGGCCCCGCCCACCGAGCACCCCCTCCGCCCCTCGCGTAGCCCGTAGAGGCGTAGCGGCGTAGGCAAGGTTTTAGGAAAATGGTTGAAGGGAAACCTGTGGTTTTTTTGAAAGATTCCTAGTTATTTCTAGATCTTTCTATCGATTCGGGAGGCCTGACGATGACCTAAGTGCCGCAGCGCGTACGCTGTCACTTTTAAAATTGGAGGTCCTTGGTTCGAATTCCGGCTGTCCGGAGTCTGTTCTGGTGGAAGGCTTCGGCCGTGGCTAGTTACCAACCTACCGACAAAGACGTGTCGCAAAGCGGTTTAACGTTCCCAATTAGGTTTATTGGTTTACCATACTCCTAACAGGTTAGCCCGCTACCATCTTAGACTGCATCAACACTTACCATCAGGTGAGATTGCCGTCAAGGGCTAACTTGTAGTGGATGAATAAAAAAAGTTTATGTTTTCACCAGTGATTTCGAAATGAAGGCCTTTTGATTGGCTCGCTTTATAACAACGATGGAATAACTGAAAAACTTTTTTTTAATTTTTTTTATTTGACCGGCACGATGTCGCGTAGAAACCAATTGTGGATTTACCATACCCCTAACAGGTCAGCCCGCTACCATCTTAGACTGCATCATCACATATCATCAGGTGGGATTGCAGTCAAAGGCTAACTTGTAGTGGATAAAAAAAAAACAGAAATAATGAAAAATGTGATATATATGAAAAATTCATAGATGCCTGTAATATAAAGGTTTATATGAATAAAGCTATTTTTGATTTTGATTTTGATGTTTTTCTTGCTTCTTGTGTTCCCTTAACACCTCCTGTTAAGTCAGCAGTAGGTAGTAGTATTACATAGTGCATCGGTGACCAGAATACCCACTAAAACCCAGCGGTGTCCGCCGAGGCAGACCCTCCACCGGGGGCCTATGATCGGGGCCAGGAACATTGGGCGCGCCTCGCGACCCGAGGCTGAAGATGGATGGCAGTTCTTCTTCAAACCTCTACATTATTCATCCATTTACAAATATGGGTAAACGTTTTTTAAACCTTAACCTAACTTAACCTCACCTACTCGGACTAGGTTCTTAGGACTATTTATACTTACATAATATTGATAGGCATAGGCAAAATTATTATAGGCAGTTATTTCGTGAATATTGAGATAAAAAAGGCGTACAATATATATACGAGCAAACTAAAAATTAAGATGAAAATTTAAATTTTATTTAGGTAGGTATATAAATATTAAATATTGTTTTTTTTAATCTATGCTAGTCAACTTTTTTGATTTACTTGCTTAAACTAAATATTACATCAATTAAATTCATCGAACTGTTTAAGTTATTTGAAGAATTACATGTGAGATGGTGATAACGAAAAAAAAGAAAAACCCCGGCTAAGTTTGTTGTGGGCTTCTCCTTAGACCGGGGCGCGTTTGGAACCCTCATTTAGCTTGGAGCCTCATTGGAGCTTTAGTTTTAAGTTTACGAATATAGTTATCACCATGAAATAACTACTGTGTAAATTATTGACGCGTCAAAAGTGCCTTTTTAAGGACTATTTGAATAAAGATTATTTTGAATTTGAATTTGAATTTGAATTGAATTGAATTGAATGGTTATGATACATTACTAAACTACGTGGATCATTTGGTCTCTGTAATAAAAGACTATTAAACTAAATTAATTCTAAATAAGTTCTATATATTTTTAGTCCTGATTATTATTAGCTTAGCTAAAAACCATTTTAAGTCGTGTATTCGTATTAAGTATAGATTATATTATAGGAACAACAGGTCTTTATTCACCAGGTCTTTGTTGGGATGGAAGGTTACATGAAAGTCCTATGTTTTCGAAGCTATACACATAATAATCAGAAATATACAATATATTTAAATAAATTAATCTTTTTAAATAATTAAAACCAGTTAAAACTATTTGGATATATATTTAACCACTGGACAAATTTAGCCACAATCTACCTAAGAGATCCGATGATAAAACGATTTTCTGAATAATTCAAGCCTTAAAAATAAAATGGGGACGAAAATTTGTCTGCAAGTCTATCGTTTTTTTAATTAAACCCATTACAATTTGTATTTTGGGTTACAAATAAACAAATCTCACGATTTTCGGGTATTCTATTCCTAAGGGTTGTTATTAGAGAATGATATTGTATTTTGTGTCCAATTTACAGGTGGATAGAGGGTATTGCAAACCCTACTCTAAACTACAGTGTATTCCGGAGTAACTATATGTTCCTACAGGATTTTAAGGAGCACGATTCGCCTACCGCTCGCATTTCAGGAGTTTTAAATTCAAAATAATCTTTACTGAAATCGGCCTTTAAAAGGCGCTTTTGAAGCGTACATATAATATTTTACATTGCAGTGAAAAGATTATGATAACTACACTCGTAGAGTCAAAACTAAAATTAGGAGGGTTCCGGCAGGTTTAACCAGATCTATTATCTATACAAATAAATAAAATTGGAGTGTCTGTTTGTAATATTGAAATAACCGTTTTTTACTACATGCATATGAATATGTATACGGTACATACTCCAAAATAACATTTTTTACAATTTTTGTCTGTCTATCTGTCTGTTTGTTCCGACTAATCTCTGAAATGACTAAACCGATTTTTACGGGATTTTTATTGGCAGGTAGCTGATGTAATAAGGAGTAACTTAGGCTACTTTTATTTTAGAAAAAGTCTTTTATTTTAGAAAAATAAAGTAATGTTGCAATGTCCAAGTACTGTCCAGTACCGCGCGCAGCTTACGCACATGCCACCGCCTGTGCCATCACGTCTCGGGCGCCTCCCACAACTTCTCCCGACAACGAATCAATATCGAATCGAAGATTTCACTCATTCTTTTTTTTTTTAAAGGAGATACTTTAATGTTTATCCTGTAATTATTTCAAGTAATTCGGGTTAGTAATCTATTGCTTCGTGTTTGAAAGACAAACACACTAACTCAACGAAGACGAAGTCGCGGGCGTCAGCTAGTATAACTATAAACCTAAAAAGTTCAACCTGACTGACTGATCTATGGATGCGCACTCCCAACCGCTGGTGTTCATCATGATCAACCCATTGCCGGCTCACTACAGAGCACGGGTCTCCTCTCAATATGAGAAGGGTTTGGCCATAGTCCACCACGCTGCCCATGTGCGGATTGGCAGACTTCACACCCCTTTGAGAACGTTATGGAGAACTCTCAGGGATGCCGTTTTCCTCAGGATGTTTTCCTTCACCGTGAAGCAAATGATATTTTAATTTCTTAAAACCGCACATAAATCCGAAAAGTTAGAGTTGGTCTTTCTTTTTACCAGCCATATCGTCTAAAGGTCTACGGCAGGACTATCGAAAACTGACTTTTTCAGAAGACAGGATAAGTAAAATCTACGTTTATCCTCTATCCTCTACCTGCTTGCTGACCCGTCGAAATAAAACCCTATTGTTTTTGTTTTTAGAGATAGGTTTGCGCTTGATGACAATCAGTACTAAAAAGCACTGATGAGGTCTATCTAGAAAATGCCTATACACTGTTGCCTTGAAGGTAATCAGGTTATACGTGGCTGGAACCACAGATGCTGGAAGTAAGTTCCACACCTTAGCGGTTCGATTCAGAAACCCATTTTAATATACCGACAGACAAACAGACGGACAGACTGTTTAAAACTTGTATTTCGGTTACGCTATCGCTCACACTATCATGAGAGCTTCGCAAGGGGCAGTTATATTGCAAAATCAAATACGGACACTTCGATTTCATTTTTTGTAATTATAGTTTAGAAAGTGATGACACCAAAAGAATTTTATATATGAACGTGGAAGGGCAAAAGAGTTAAGGATATGTGTGTAAAAGGTGTGGGTAGTGAGGTGACGGCTGATAGAAGTGAGTGGAAGAAGAAGACGTGTTGTGCCGACCCACATAATGTGGGATAAGGGCAAGAAGAAAAAAAAATTTTAGAAGAGATTTTTTGAAAGCATGAAATCCGGGAGAGGATTAAGTGTTTTTACAATAATCAAATCAATGATTTATAGATCCACTGACTTATTTGTCTGGTGTAAGAAACTGAAAAATTTAAGTACCAATAGAAATATATTAGTTGAAAATACTAATAGGCTTTGCATCATCATCATCCGATAGACGTCCACTGCTGGACATAGGTCTTTTATAGGGAGTTCTAATGCTCACGGTCTTGGGCCGCTTGTTTCCAGCGGCTCCCTGCGACTTGTGTGATGTCGTTTATCCAACGACTGGGAGTCGACCAACGCTACATTTACCGATGCGAGTTCGCCATTCCAGAAATTGACTTTTGTAGATAGCCACAAAAGGTAGAAACCTAATAACAAAAACCACTTGATTGATTTGCAAAGTTTCAAAGTAATCCGACGTTTTGAAGGGGATGAAAATCACGGTTAAATATTCCTTCCCTAACACATGCATACAAACATACTAAGCCAATAACAGCGTGTTAAAAAACCGACATTATTATTTTTTCCGCTGGGAAATGCTTTTACGCATCCCCTCCGGAGGCGAAGCAGGCAAGACTGCGCCGCTTCCGACGGGGTATGTGGGACTCCCCGGCGGCCAGACTGGCGACCAGAATACTCACTAAAACCCAGCGATGCTCCTTCGCGTCGCCTGGTGGCTGGATCACGGAAACACTCGACTGCGGCCCAGCCAGCGGCGTCCGCCGAGGCAGACCCTCCACGGGGGGCCTATGATGACCCCCGAGCTCCGTCCGAGGCGCGCCAGGACCATTGGACGCGCCTCACGACCCGTGGATAAAAACCGACAAATTAATGGGCTACACGCGTTATTTCAAATTATTGAACTGACACTGAATGACTTATTTAAAACTTATGTAAATTTATTTATTTATTTAATTATTTATTTAATTAATTAAGGGCAACCAACAGGCTACAGAACACTAAAAACTATAAAAATACATAAGTAGAGCTATAGAGATAAATGAAGCGATGATAGCCCAGTGGTTAAGGCGTCAGCCTCCTAATCAGAGGTCGGCGGTTCAAATCCAAGCACGCACCTCTAACTTTTCGGAGTTATGTGCGTTTTTAAATAATTAAAATATCACTTGCTTCAACGGTGAAGGAAAACATCGTGAGGAAACCTGCACGCCTGAGCGTTGTCCATAATGTTCTCAAAAGCGTGTGAAGTCTGCCAATCCGTACATGGCCAGCGTGGTGGACTATGGCCAAACCCTTCCCATATTGAGAGGAGACCCGTGCTCTGTAGTGAGCCGGTAATGGGTTGATCATGATAGAGATAAATGTATATAATAATTCTTCAGACCCACAACATGCTTAGGAACTACTAAGAAAAGAGGAACTCATACAAAATCATACTATATATACGAGTATGTCGGTGCGAAGAAGTTATTAACTTCATTCAGCGGTGCCAAGAACAACAAGAATTCAATAATTACCCACATTTAAACTCTTGATGATTTTGTAACACAATTTAGACGGTAGCAATCAATTTTGTACAAGCATGCTTTGCTATAGATGCGGGCGGTCGATGCCTTTCGGGGCGTTCTCGCTCGAGACGTCGGACCGTTCGGACCTCTTAGTTACTGTCGCAATAAAAGTGTAAGCCCTCAAGTTGTGGTTTTAATTACTATGAGCAAAAGTGAGAAAAATTTCCTCTCTTACTAAAAACAACTCGGACGCCCTCGACTCGTCATCAGAAGTGCGATAAACAAACAAAACTATAAAAACAGATATTAAAAAGAATAAGAATCTAATTGAACTAGCCATAACATGACGACAAGAAGTACTTTTTTATTTTTTTTTATATTTCGGCAAATTAACACCGGTAATTATTAACTAAATCTACAATCTTACTTAAATATAAAATTTTGAATGTAAACAACGTGAGAAATGTTTTGAATTTGCATTGTAAATCCTTTGTAATAACTTGTTAATTTATGTTTTGATTAGGAGAAACAGTACAATGATTGGCACTTTCAACGTTGAGCTCTAATACTTTTGAATGAAATTTAGTAATTCGCTGATGAACTATGGATTTGGAATCTGTACAAGAATTGTTTTTGATACTCCTTGATCCGCTTCACCGCGTTTTTTATATCAAATTGAAGAAAATAATGAAAAGTTTCCAAAAGCACTATTATTGGCACTTTCCAGCACAGTGATTGTATCCAATAAAATATAATGATTGGCATTGACAATCACTGCACACGAGTGGTGCCATTCAATATGCACCATTACGTAATAGTGATGGGAAACTAATGAAAACGATAAAAAAGTTAGGCAAACAATATATGCATCAAAAAATATACCAGCATATTAGTAATATTATCAAGTCTTATACCTACCTACTTAAAGCTTAAAATAATATTTCCAGTTTGTAAGTAAATATAACCATAACAAAAATTTTATCAAGTTGTACAGAAAATATATATATATATATATATATATATATATATATATATATGTCGAAGTAAGATTGATATCAGACGTTTTAAAAAGATCATGACCGTTGACTCCTTGAGAGCCATCGGCCATGTTGTTCGACTGTAAATAAAGAGACAAAGTAATTAATATTTGATTTATATTTCAATTGATCTCGAAACGAATAATTCAACAAATAATCGAATAGAAATGGAAGACCTCACCGCTCAAGCGCTCGATGCAAAAGGTGCCTGAGCTCCGTCGCGCTCGGTCCCAAATAAGCGAGTGCAAGCGTCACGAATCCTCACCCTCACAACTCAGGGGCGGCAAAGTTGCTTCGCTATTGCATCCTCTTACTTTTACAATGTTTTCAAGCAGTGCAACAATGCAAATTACCATGCAGTTATTCATTTCAAAATATTAAACGATTCCAAAACCTCTCAGCAAATCATATTCAACGAAACGCCAACTTAATCCCTTTTTCTGCGTCAAAATGTCATCGACTCACAATTCATAAACACTGTCTGTAGCCAGCCAGCATTACTAGGAATTAAAACTATTTAAGTCTAACGCATTGCAACAACACTTCAATCTTAAATCATTAATTTTTACCTAAGTTTATAACAAAAGGTTGAGAAAGTAAGGTTATAACAAAGAATCAGTTTTGGATAACAATATTACAATAAAGCTATCAAGAGTTATGAGAGCTAGTTTGTTAACATCAAGATGTAAATTTCACGCCTTGGTATATCCGCGGCGACATATATATATATATATATATATATATATATAATGTTAAGTTATTATATATATATATATATATATATATATATATATAATAACTTAACGTAAGCTATATTATTACATATGCCAGTATTTTTTAAAAATTTTAATGACATGATATTTTAATTTGTCAATAATTATTGTACTCTGCTTTCATGACATAATTTCACACGTTCGCCGATAGTTTAGACAGGCAGTTAGGTACAAGGTAGGTATACAGTAAAATCAATTCTAGTTGTTTTAATTCAGTTTGCAAATTTTAATATGGCTTACCTATGTATCACATTATTCTTTTAGCCGTAGATGGTAAAAAATCTAAACATCACTAGTAAAATAATTCAGATACATTTTAGTAATTGGCACTTGTCTGAGTATAGTAAATGGCAGTGTCAATGGGCTAAAATGTACAATGATAGGCACTTTTGAGATAATATTCCAAAATAACTCTTATAATCTAACGTATTGAAAGTACAAAATTGTGTATAAAAATTCATAAATAGTTTTTAATTATTGGCATATATGCCAATCAATTGCACCTTCATACAAGACACAGTGGTAGGCCCCTAAAAATATGTTTAAAAGTGTGTAATAAGGTAAAAAGAACTGCTTTAAAATAACAAGACACTCATATTACATCAAATAAGTAAAGAGATTACCTTATAAAATGTAAATAATGTCCTGAATAAAATAAAAAACATACCCCACTCTTAACAGCTTTTGATAAAAAATGCCAACAATTCGTCACACACGTCACGCTCCATTCGTCAGAAAAACATTTTTTTCAGTGCTACTAGGTCGGAAATATATTTTCTACTAACTTAATTTTGCCAAATAAAGAATAGTAGATTTTAAATAACTACAGTTCTGCTGTAGTTTAAGATGTGAATCCTTAATAATTGCGTATAAAGTTGAAAGTGCCAATCATTGCAGGGGTGCCAAGATTAGTACTGTTTCTCCTACCTAGCAACAACAGAAAGGTTTTTCGTCATTTTTGGCTTAAAGAAAGTTTTTGGCCTAGAAAAGGAATCCATTTGCGTCTGAAAAACAGAAACCAATAAAAATTAGAACAAGCGTTGCAAGCCCTTTACTCGGAGAAAAGGTTAGTGAACACTTTGTGGTACATATTTGTGCGGCTCTACGCCACATATAAATAGTAGACGACCTCCGTGGCGCAGCGCGCTCTGTCGCATTATAAAGTTGAAGGTCCTAGGTTCGATTCCCGGCTCGAGTCTGGTCTATTTCCACCAGGCTTCGGCCGTGGCTAGTTAGCACCCTACCGACAAAAACGTGTCGCTAAGCGATTTAGCGTTCCGGCACGATGTCACGTAGAAACCAATTAGGTGTATGGACTTACCATACCCTTAACAGATAAGCCCGCTAACATCTTAGACTGCATGATAACTTAAAATCAGGTGAGATTGCCGTCAGGGTCTATCTTGTAGTGGATAAAAAAATGTATAACATTTTGGTAATGTGAAAGTTATGAACATTGTTTTGTTATGGACGGACAGAATTCAATTTCACACTAGATATATTTTTATAACTGTTATGTTATCAAATAAAAAATAGCAAAGTAAAAATATTAATTACTTTGTAACATTGTATGAAAAAAAAATTAAAACGCAATTTTGTTTAGCAAACTCCTCATTTTCAATGCGTAGGTACGTAAAGCTCCAAGAAAAATAGTGATAATTTTATGTAAGCAACCTAGCGACATCTAACGACAACATGATATAAACATTTTACATGACGGCTCTTCGAGGTTTATAACGTTACACTGAAACCACTACGTATTAGTTCGCGAATGTGACAATAGATGGCACTGCTAAACTTGTAAAGTAGTTCTATAAAGTGACGTTAGATGGCGTAACGATAATTAAATTTCAAATGTCTTCAAATCTGCAGTTTAAAGTATTACTCCACCGCAATTACGACAATATCGTCTTTAATTGTTATTATTGGATACATATTATATGAAACTATATAATTAAATAGTATAACAGGGATTGTTGTTATTATGAAACACTCAATTAGGTTAGGTCTTTTAGTAAGTAAATACTTAAGTTTTACAGTTTTCCGTTGACCTGTTACTTCGAAAACTTGACTGGCGCTTGCTATGAGATGAATAACTGACGTAGTCTTAAGTTCCAAGTAAAAAAATGGTAACAACAAATGATACTTTAGGTACTCCAAATTGTTGACCTTCTACTTATTTCCGTTTTGGGTCAACTTTGCTTTTAAATGTTATGTAGGCTATGTAAATACGTACTTACCTATATCAAATAATATAGGTATATTGATATATCGATATAGTAGGTAGGTATATCACGGATAAAGATTTTCTGAATTTGATTCTCAGATCCGGTTTTTTAGACTCGAATCTCGCTTACAACACGTAGACCAGAGTTAGTAAATGTTCTCGTGTGTTGTTCATCCCCGTGCCTTAAAGAGCACGCTAAGGCATCGGGTCCGGTTAGTATCTCTTACCTTATGATGTTATAGTTGCAGCGCGCCACTATTCATTTAGCCAGAGCAGGTTAATGGGTCTACCATCTTAGTCTCTATCTACAATAAGAGAGGAGATAAGCACTGGGACATTAATATAAATAATTAAACTACATGAATAAAAAAAATATTTAATTTATTTCTACAAACTTTTACTGAAATCAAGCAAAAAACATAATTAAACATGTTAATGCGTGGACCCCTTAAATTTTTAGTACTATTTATTATTATTATTGTATGGACGACCAGCTCGAGTCTGGTCTGGTGGGAGGCTTCGGCCGTGGCTAGTTACCATCCTACCGACAAAGACGTGTCGCCTAACGATTTAGCGTTCCAGCACGATGTCGCGTACAAACCAATTAGGAGTATGGGTTTTCCATACCCCTAACAGGTTAGCCCGTTACCATCTTAGACCGCATCATCACTTACCATATACAAGGCCTAGCTTGTGGTATATAAAAAAAAATATATCGCTTTAATTTACAACTTTCTTCTTACAGACAGACAAACAGACGGGTAGAAAGACGATTGAGAACCCTATAGATACGGACACTAATTAACTGTATTCAAATTAATCAATGTCAGATCATTTCTTCGCCAAATGACGCGTCGTCATAAACGACGGTCCGTCATTGGAGATGTTCCGTCATAAAAGTCGGTCCGTCATGTGACGGGCGGCTCGCCGTGAGTCATAATAACGCGGGCACGTCACCGCCGCGTCTTTGTTTCCCGCAGCGAGCCTACATCGCGCCGTCACGCGACACGCACACTAACGTAACGGCGCGGTCCAAGTGATAGCATCTAGCGACTGCAGTTATAATAATATTTTTTTTATTATTAACAAATATAATGTTATATAAACTTAATCAGTAGGCTCAATTTTGTACTCCATCAGCAATATCCGGAACTTGTGCAGAGACACTGTCAGGATTCATTATTATTATTATTTTTTATTATTTATTGTTTACAAAAAACCTGTATACACTCAACAAAAATAATCGTCGCGACACCACACTGTTCAATGCGAAATCGAAATGAAAATATCTGGCTTGCTTTCTATAAGAGAGAGAGAGAGAGACAGACAGAGAAACATGCGACGCCGTACAGCTTACAATAACAAAAAGTGTCGTGACAATTTTTCGTAAGAATTTTTTCATTCTAGCCCCCTTTCACAACGCGCGATAAGGAACTTCGTTCCAATAAAATGTCTCGATATTTGTCATCTATATCTGAATCTCATTGGAAATTTACTCAAATTAGCGCAAATAAAACGGATTAAGTTATAACTAATACCCACACACGAACATGGTGTTCGATAATTTTAGGAGAGTACTGCCGCCTGAAATACAGGTATATACCTAAATCAGGGGCAGTATATTGTATAACACAAGTACATACATAAATACATCCCACTCACTATACTAACCATACTCACCCTTGAAGTGCGTTTATAAGTTACTTTACAAGTTGTTTATGTATTTATTTTTTATTAATATAAATCAGAGAGTCGTCTGATAGTGGATAGATACAGACAAACATACATCTTTTGATTTTTTTTTGTTTTCATTATTGTGTCATGTAGGTAATATTGTTTAAATTATAAAATCTATTGGTTGTGGTCATAATATATTACTCAGTCCAAGGAGAACAAACCTCTGCCCATCTGTGAGACAATAATAAGGCTAATGCCAAAATTTTGATGAGGTATTGACATAAGTAAATTGCTTATTTAATTAGGCGATATTTACAAATAAAAGAAAACTTAATTACAATTCATTTATTTTTTCTAAAAAAAAACATGTAGAAAACGCGAGGGTTTCTAGGAAAATCAAATGTCCAAAACGATTAAAATTTTATGATATGATACTCGTATGTCATAAAATCGACAAAAAATATCTTTATCCTTAAAAGACCCTATAATATAAAATGTATAACCTTACCAAATCAATCACATCTTGGGAAACAAGCTCCAATTATACGTATGTGTGCAAAATATAATGAGTTCTCTAAAACGATACCTGGCATCGACATATTTCATGACTCGGCTATTACTTTCAAAAAAAACTGAGTGACCATTTATCCCAACTGTAACTATAAATTGTTTGTTTAGAACCTTTCTTTTTTGTTTTTTATTTCTTATTTTAATAAATTAAATTATCTTATAATTTATTTGTATTTAATTAGATTTATTGCTTTTTTTTGAAGTGAAAACTTCTTTAGCGGCGTTGAGCACTTTTTCTGTAATGGGTATAAAATCTTAAACTCGCGTCAGGACACGTGACCTGATCGAAAAAGCGTAAGACGGATGGAGAATAGACAGCTATCCCCTCTCTACGGCGCGGCGAAAATGTATGCCTGGGCCTACTGTTTCGTTTAGGCAGCGCAGGGTAAGCCTATCGTATCAGTTTTAGAGATTGGCGATGATAGTTCTGGTAATGATGATGGTGAAAAAGTCGTTGAAATTATGGATGAAAGTTGATTTTTCGGAGAGATAAACTTTTTAATGTAAAATAAATTGTCATGTTTGTGTACGATAGCGCAATAAATGAATATTGTATTCTACCACATAAATGATAGTACTTTTATACTGATAAAGCAATTGGTGCAAAATTATTCCCTAACCATTCCAAAATATCAAACATGCTCAACGTTAATAATCAAGTTTTCACTTCTGCCGGCACTCCCGGAGTGCAACCCGTCTTTTTTTTTTTTGTCCTTAAATCTGTTGTAATGTATACTTGTAATGTTTACTTGGCGCATTGTGAATGTTGCGTTCACTTATTATAGATATACGTATCAGTGTGTGTAATAGTGTGTAATTAAGTGGCGAGTGTACGATATGTACATTGTTAGTGTTCCTTTAAATAAATAAAATAAAAAAAATCAGCTGTACGTGTACTATATTGAAATCCGTTCACAAATATTCGCGTGATGCACGAACATACACATAGAAAGACAAAAACTAAATGAAATCTGTTTGAGATATATATAAATTTCGTACCAATCTTCCCCTAATCTAAATTAAAAAATATATATATAGTTGAAAATAATGTAGTTGAATTGTCTTATAACAGATTTTATTGTATTATGTTTAGATAGATTTTATGTATTCATTTGTACAATATAGATTTTAAGTACACATGTAAAACAAACAGAAAAGGAGGATACACAAGGCTGCCTAGTCGCTATCTAGCGATCTACCAGGCAACCTTAGAACCATGTATGTAACACTGAGCTAGCTCTGGTCCTCCAAAACCAAAATCAAAAACAGCTTTATTCACATAAACCTATTACATGAATCTATGAGTCTATAAATCGTTCATTTCATTATTTCTATTCGTGAAGTGATGGTGATAAATACACTCGCCAACTTAAAACTAAAGCTAAGGGGATTCAAATCGCGCCCAGGTCACCATCTCACATAATCAATAATAAATTTTTGTACCTATGGAGATAGAGCAATTCACACTCAAGCTTTTTTATCGTTCATATAATCCTTCACAACTGAACCTGAGTTGGAATGAGATGAGAAACACGAGGGTAGGTGTTAAAAATAATTAAGCTATCACGCCATCGTCTGTCCTCTTACGCCACACTACAGCCACTTGATCACTCGCTGGCCGCGTGCTACACTTTCACGTAGAATGCGCGGTCGCAGACCCTCCTCCCCCCCCCCCCTGCCCTCCCCTCCGCCTCCCCGACGCTCTCGTCGCGCAGCTCGTCACTGACCGTTACCTTGCCAACGAGGAAAACGACAATAACAAACAGCGCGTTGGACTTTGTTAATGTTTATAGACATTTTTGTTTTTTTGCTGGTCTGTTGGGTACTTGAGACTAACTCCATTGAGCGTCTTGTCGAGTCTTGTCACCAGAGGGCGAGGAAGGTCACCCATGCGATGGACCGATCAGATAAAGTCTGCTGTGGGTGGTTTCCAAGAATGCACCAGACTTTCGGCCAGCAGAGGGAAGTGGCGAATGCTTGTGAGGCGCATAACATCTGGCCTCAAAGACATTGATTCGTGATGACCACGACCGCTCTGCAAAGAGTGTAACGGCGAAGAAGAAGAAGTTGGATACTTTTTATTTCAGTAACTGCGTAGTGAAAAAGTGCCTTTCCATGGCTGCAGGGAAAAGGGGAAGGCGAAGACCTACAACTACATGGTTGACATGAAATGCCTCGGCCTCAATGATGAGGATACTAAAGTAAGATCGACGTGGCGCCGAATGATAAAAAAAACCGGTAGCGTAACGAGATAAGGCGAGGCCAAAGAAGAAGACTCACTGGGGAAACTGGCCGTGTCCAGCCCCGGGAGAGCACTTTCGGTATTAACACGATTCTGAATAACAGCGCGTTATACGGTCGATTCTCCCCCGACCGAAGCGCTCCTCTCCGAAAGAGGAGACCTAAACATATCCTTCATGACCCTGACGATCAGATGACTACTGACAACACACTCGTACCACCTAACACACAATCATACGCTACACACCGTCTTCGCCGGCGAAGACGAGGTCCCCGCTATCTTACGTCTTCCGGACGTGGGCGCCATCCACGGCCTTGGAGATGTACGGACCCTCACCGTCCAACCCACCGTTATCCCAAACGTCGCCTAAGCCGAGGTGCGGACTCACAGGAGGCGCCCTTAGGCAGATGTTGCCTTAATTTCTTCGAGCCCTAGGGATCAAAATTTCTTCTGGCAGAGCTCCTTTCCGAATACGCCAAACAGCCCGGTTACGCTGTGGCAACCAATAGGGTTAGCACAGCTAATAGTCAGTCCGAAAAAGAAAAAACGGTCGATTCTAGATCTTTTACCACTGTCATGTGATAAATGATATAGTCAAAACCCGCAAACTCGCATTGGAACAGCGTGGTAGGTCGTTGCTGCCATGAGAGAAACGTTAGGACATCAGATGTGCTGATGATGGACATTTTTGGGTATCAATTACTATGTAAATTTAATAAATAAATCTACCTTTATATAAAAAGCGATCAAGTTCAAAATGCTTACTTTAAAGAGGCTGTAAATGTAAGATTAACCAAACATAAGACTTCAAAGCTAGCAGATATTTTGAGAAACAATAATTAACTTTAACACTTTAACATCAACTAACTTTTGAAACTTCCTCAAGTAGTGCTGAATGTCTATCGAATTCTTCAAACGTGCACCTAAGTGTATATTATCATTTAGGTACTCGCCAGTATTCAGAACCTCCGACCCGGTGATAAGATAAGGCCGTGGGAATAATAGCTGTTAGTACACCTCGAGTACTTTATGTGTACACAATTAGACATATTTTGCTGCTTTCTATTATTTCCCGGCGTTAATGTTAATGCTCGTAATGTTTATTACGCGCTCGCCGCGTAAACAGTTCATTGATAGCACGCCGCGGTCTGTTCGACCCAACTGTGAGAAACACGCGTGTATCTGATTACAGCACCACGATAACATAGTATAATGCTCACTATCTAGAACATTTATAACACCTACCCCAGCCCAGATAAGATAGCGTGAATTATTCCACCCAGCGCTCTCGAGAGTCTCGTGTAGCAATATGGGTGGTGAGAGCATCTAGGTGAATTTTTTTTTGGGTGGGTGATTTCTCTAGACGGCGCGGAGGTCGTTGACTCTCGAAATTGCAGCGAAGCCGGTGCAGAAGTGTGGCGCGCGGCGGGAGCGAGCGCGCGGCGGCTGCGGCGACCTTGCGCGCCCGCGCCCCTCGCACACGTCACGCGGGGGCGCGCCGGTGACGTCACGCCGCGACCTCGCCGCCGTCACTCGGCGTGCACGTGAACGCCACGCGCCGGCACGCGCTCGCTGCGTGATCAGCGCGCCGCCATTGGCCCGCCGAGCCGCGCCGACCGCTCCCATTGGCCACCCTCCCGCCCGCGGGCCGCGAGCGCCGGTGCCTCGTCCCGAGAGCGCTCGCGGTGCGGTTTATTCGTCTGCCGCCCGCCGGCGAAACCACACGGCTCGCCCCTACAGTGCCGCGGACGAACCCCCGCAAGTTTTGTGAATTAAAAAAGAAAGTTTCTCATCGTCGAATGATAATATAGCCAGAATGTCCACCATTCTCGATGTTTGCGGACCTCTCTCCCCGCCCTCAACGCCGCCGTTGATGGACGTTAAAGTGAGTGTTGTTGTTATTTTCGTAAATAGTAAAAAAAAAAATAATGCGATGTTTTTTTGCCCCATTTTCGAAAATTGCCCCACCCGCCTTGTGCAATCGAAAGTATGACGAGAGCGCACGAGCACGCAGCGTGAGCGTGCTCCCGGCCCGCGGACGGTCACTCACGTATTTCTGTCTTTGTCTCGCAGGTGGAGTCGCCTTCGAAAAAGGCAGCGGCGAAGCGCGGGCGCGAGCGGCCGCCCGCCGGGCTCGTCACGCCGCAGCCCTCGGACTCGGAGGGCGAGGACGAGGGCGGCAAGCGCGCGCGCTGCGAGCTGGCGCGCCTGCTGCTCAGCACGCCGCCGCCCGAGCCCGGCGCGCGCCCCTCCGTCATCATGCGCGCGCACAAGGACGGCACCTGCAGCCCCGAGCCGCTGCCGCCGCCGCCCGCCGCCATGAACATGCTCAAGACCCTCAAATTCAAACTGGACCGCAGCCAGAGCTACTCCTGCGCCCGAGCCGCCCACATCGCGAGCCAGGCGGCCAGCCCGCCCGCCTCCCCGCCGTCGCCGTCGCCGCCGCCCAAGCCGGAGGAGGCGCGCGTGCCGGCGCCGCACCCGGCGGCCGAGGAGGAGCCGCGCTGGGTGCCGCTGGCGCCGCGGCCCGCGCCCGCCGTGCTGGTGCCGGGCGCGCTGCTGCCGGCGGCGGCGCTGTGGCTGGTGGCGCCCGCGCCCGCCGCGCGCCGCCGCCTCTACGAGTGCGCGCACCCCGGCTGCGGCAAGAACTACTTCAAGTCGTCGCACCTGAAGGCGCACGCGCGCACGCACACGGGCGAGCGGCCGTTCCGCTGCGCGTGGGCGGGCTGCGAGCGCCGCTTCTCGCGCTCCGACGAGCTGTCGCGGCACAAGCGCACGCACACGGGCGAGAAGAAGTTCGGCTGCCGCGTGTGCAGCCGCCGCTTCATGCGCTCCGACCACCTCGCCAAGCACGTGAAGCGGCACGCCAAGGAGCGCGCGCCGCCCGCGCCCGCGCCGCGCCTGCTGCCCTCGCCGCCGCGCCTGCTGCCCTAGCCTACCACTCTACTATAAGACTGTTATTCTGTAAGCTTCCAAGAAGGAATATAAAATATTGATAACTGACGCCTGTCGTTTGTATTTCACTGCACTGACACTGCACACACCTTCACGATCCAGCACTAACCACTGTGGTCGCCGGGAGTGGAGGCCCGGCCGTCGCCCGGCGGCCGACTGGGCCGGCGCGCGCTCGCCGCCCCGATAACGGCGAGCATCTGTTATCGCGCCGCTTTATCTTCAGCCGACGTTACTATATATAAAGAGCCTTGCTAAAAAGGTTGTACAGCTGATGAAAAGTTACATACAGTTTTCTCTCTTTATGTCAACAATAGCTTCACATTCGAAAAAAAAAAAACTTTTCTAACGCTATCCGACCGTATTAAAATAAGTGGGAGGAAAATTTATTCTTGCAATAATTTTCCAGGATTCCATTAAGATCAAAAATTGGATAACGAATCTCCAACTACACTCTCCTACAAAACACTATAACAATTCGAGAAATCGAATTTTGAATCAATTTCTAGATTCAACAACAAAAGGACTATTATTCTGCAATCCTCATTGGCCGAGTAGATTGTGTACCTACTTTATCAATAAGGATCGCCATTATTATAATGAAGCACGTCGTCACACGAGTCTAATGCTCAAAAACGTCGTAACACGTCGTGGAGGCTCGTTCTTGCCACTACAAACAGTATTCATTCAGAACGCACCTACTAGAAGCTTCTACGTTAAAATCAACGTAAAAACAATTTAAACCAATAGCCGACTTCTTTACTTTCTAGAAACTTCTGAACTTGATTTATTCCCCGCTATAAGGTTACTTACCAGCTAAGATAATTTTACAAAGCCAATCGGTCTGTGCGTAAAATTCTACAAATATATACGCAAGCGGAACGGTAGGCTTTTGTATGTAAACACGAAGATAAAGTAAGTAGGTATAGTAGACGCTTAATTAACAAATAAAAAGCTTATATTTATATCACCAGCCGATCACATGGCTGGCGGCTGACACTAGTGCAGATTAGTGACACTCCTCAGCCGCGTGACGTGTGATAATGCAACCACCTACATCATCAAATCATTCCAAATATCTCTGGAAGTTCTGCCAAAATATCTATACTTCCATTAATATTATTCAAAATTAGTACACGTATTATAAAGACATTAGTGTGTTATAATAGTTTTTCTTTTCCCTTGCTTTTATCACGAAATAAAAATGTTAGCATGTGTGGTTTTACTTAATTTAGAACAAAATGGAATAATTTAGAAACAAAAGTTTTACAGCAAAAATTAACAATGAATATCGATTTATCATGAAAAATGTTGCTCTAAATGTATGTTTCGGGATAAAATAAATAGGCAGTAGAAATAAAAATAAAAAAATTTATAAGACAAACATATTATGACAGATATATAGAAAAAAACAATACAATAATTTTGAACGGAATAAATAAATATTTATTATTGAATTTTCTTTGTTTAATTTTGAATTAAGGCTGTATTTACAGGCTTAATTCAAAATTAAACAAAGAATTAATATTTTGAATTAATCAAAATAAAACAAAGATTTGAATATTGGTTTTATTTTATTTATTTAATTAAGGGCAACCAACAGGCTACAGAACACTAAAAACTATAAAAATACATAACAACCTCTTCGTATGTATTTTTATTTATATAGAGATTAATATATCACAATTCTGCAAACCCACTTAGAAACTACTTAGAGAAAAAGAATGCATAAAAAACATATTATATATATAAACAAACAAAAAACTTATATTTTAAAATTTATGGTTTTGTTTAAATTTGCTTTTCTTTGTTGCCCAAAATACACCAAAGTATTTTGGGCAACAAAGAAAAGTAACTTTGTATTCTAAAGTATTTTTTTTATATCATAGCGGAACGCGGCACGATACCGGCTTGGCGGTAGGGTGGTAACAAGCAAAGGTCGAAGCCCCCAACCAGACCAGACTCGAGCTGAGAATCTAACCCAGGACCTCTCGATTTATAACACGTAACAATTTATGACAGGTCGTCGAAAGTTCAAACGTTCGTCATACCAAAGCTTATTATAACGAGGTTTGGTCGTTGAATCTTACCTGTTTAACCCATGGAATCTTACCTCATTACATAACCTTTCATTACTGAACACAGGTATTATGCAGAGATTTCCGAAATCAAACTGTGCCACTTCTAGACCAGCTCCTTGCGACTCATTTTATCTCGTCTGACACGATGGGGTCTACCAATCTTATATATATAAAAGAAAGTTGTGTTAGTTACACTATTTATAACTCATGACCGGCTGAACCGATTTGGCTGGAAATCGGTGGGGAGGTAGGTGAGAACCGGGAGATGGACGTAGGATACTTTTTATCCCGTTCCCGCGGGATTTATCACTGAACTATAACTATAGTTTCAGCTTGCCACATAAATTTTCCTAAAATTGGTTTATTCCTATTAAAAAATTTAAAAAACACCTAATCTACGCCGACGAAGTCGTGGGCATCGGCTAGTATATATATGAAAATGTAATGTATGTCCATAAAAACATTGATAAATTCAAGAAAAAAATGGTCTGTAACGCACTGAACATTAGAAGTAAAAGTAAACTTGTTGTACCGTTTAGTAGGCTGCACAAAATTAGTAAACTCTTTCAAAGGAAATTATATATTATTTTATAATAAATTATCATATATCTTGAAGATGTCTATCAGTAGGTTCAAAGTTTTTATAAAACGAAAGGAAATTAAGGATTATATAAACGATAAAAAAGCTTGAGTGAATTGCTCTATTTCCATAGGTACCATAATTTTTTTATTGATCATGTGAGATGGTGATTACAAAAAAAAACCTGGCTAAGTTTCTTCTTAGACGTGATTTGATTTGATTTGATTTGAATACAACTCTGGTGCAGTCTGTCCAGCATTCTGTTACCCTACGCTCGTCGATCTTCGATCTTTTTGCACTGTACCATATTATCAAAACTCCTTGAGTTATTATGGTATTCCACAAATTAGAGTAACAAGTATATAATACATATAAACTACTTTTTTTTGTATCTGTATTTTGTATTTTAATTAACATTTGTTACGTGCGAAATAGAACAATTAACACTAAATATTATAGCAAGTTAAGATTTAATATTATTTGTAAATTGTTCTGATTGCCAAATAAATAAATATAATGATGGACGTAGAGTTTTTATTTTATTTTTTATTCTAATGTTATGATTAAGTCAATAGAAAAGAAGTGAATTAATCGTCTATATCCACCGAAATATGTAGCAAAAATATGATGCAAGCCAATGGCAAACATTGGAAATAGGTTTCACTCGCTGCCCACGCGCGCACCACGCCGGGAGGGCGTGATCGTGACGTCACAGCACTGATAACAGCCAGGAAAGGCCTCAAGCGTGATAGCGCAAATTTTGTGCAATTTATTATTTGTCTCTATGTGCCTCTCCCAAAACAAATAAACGGAGCGAACGTGGACCGAAGACTTGAAAAAAGTCAATGATTTTGTTGCACACTCTTTTTCATTTATTTATTTAATTATACATCCAACAGACCTGCCTGAGAGATCTCCATAATGTCCTCAAAGGCGTGTGAAGTCTGCCAATCCGCACATGGCCAGCGTGGTGGACGAAGCTAATACCCTTCTCATATTGAGAGGAGACCCATGCTCTGTCATCATCATCATCATTTCAAACTATAGACGTCCACTGCTGGACATAGGTATTTTGTAGGGAGTTCCAATGGCCACGGTCCTGGGCCGCTTGTATCCAGCGGCTCCCTGCGACTCGTTTGATGGCGTCTGTCCACCTTGTTGGGGGCCGACCAACGCTACATTTACCGGTGCGGGGTCGCCATTCCAACACCTTGGGACCCCAACGTCCATCGGTTCTCCGAGCTATGTGCCCCGCCCATTGCCACTTCAACTTCGCAACTCGCTCTTCTTCGTGCTCTGTGGTGAGACGAGAATGAGATGATCATGATGATGATTAACAGGCTACAGAACACTAAAAACTATAAAAATACAAAAAACACAAATTGACATTGTGTCTAGGTGCGAAAATTTGTGACCTTAACAATTCACTCTCGAAGTAGTGTCAATTGGTACCAGTTCTGAAATCTATTTAGTTATATATTTACTTCGCGGGCAAACGAGCAGGCTGACTTTTTTTTTATACACTATTCTATTGGTTGCAACAGCGTAACCGGGCTGTTTGGCGAGCTTCAGAAAGAAGCTCTGCCAGAAGAAATTTTAGAGCCCTAGGGCTCGAACTAAGGGAACATCTGCCTAAGGGCGCCTCCTTTGAGGCCGAACCTCGGCTTAGGCGACCTTTGGGTTACGGGGGGGTCGGACGGTGAGTGGTCCGTACGTCTCCGAGGCCGTGGATGAAGCCCACTCCGGATGATGGAAGATAGCGAGGACCTCGTCTTCGCCGGCGAAGGCGGTGTGTAGCGTATGATTGTGTGGTAGGTGGTACGAGTAAGTTGTCAGTAGTCATCTGATCGTCAAGGTCGTGAAGGATATGTTTAGGTCTCCTCTTTCGGAGTGGAGCGCTTAGGTGGGAAGAAAGGGGTAGACGACTTTTCTTATGCTGAGAGGAGTTGCGCTTGCGCCTTGCTATAGGAATGGGTTGATAATGATGATGGTCATTCAATCTTTTCAGCGTTGTTTGGGTGGACTATGAGCTAGACAACTGTTTATCGTAGATATGTATTTTTATTATTCTAGTATTGTTTGACAACCATCGACTTTGTGACGTTGTTATCAATAGATAGTTAATACTTACGTCAATCATATAAAGAAATCGTCAATTGTTTACGTCGTTTATCAATTGTTTTTGTTATCACTTACCTACCTCAGCGGTTGACATGATATTCGTAAATTGTTTACTTATCTACATACCTATTATTCCGTTTCGTATCACGAAGGGCCTTGGTTACGTTATACGGACGTAACTCGTAATTAAAATTGCTTTTATAATGTTTGATAAATATGATAAAAGCAATTCAAATGTGGTAAGCAAAACGAAAAACACAAGTCTATGGGATCAATAAAGTTTGTAAAAAGTCTCTGTAATTTTAAAATTAACTGAATTTTTATTAACTGATAATAGAATGTGTTGTAAACTAAGAAAAATTGAATATCATAACCGCAAGTTGAAATACTATACTAAAGTTAAGTAATGAGTTATGGTATAATTAAGATCATATTTAAAATACCTAAAGAAAATCCTAAATATATCTATATGAAACTAACCCATAACCCGTTTAATTTTCAGAGCTATATTTATTATTTGTAAAATGGAAAATAATTTACAGTTTTTTTTTTAAATCGCGTTAACTGACTACCCTTGCCCATGTATGCAGAAACTGGCGCGCCTGAGGAGCTGCCGGCTGCCGGAAGAACCAGGCATCATACCGGGACGCCCAATCGCTTGGCGGTAAGGCTGGTAAAAAAACTGCGGCAGAAGCTTCTAAACAGGATAAATTCAACCCTGGAATCGAACCCAAGATCTCCTTAATACGACGGCGTACGTACTTCGCCACGCCATCGCCATCGGATTAATGAGATGTAAACCGCTGACAGACGGAAGGACGGATAGAGAAGTCTTGATAATAGAGCGGAACTTCAGCTCAAAACAAATTATTAACTCACTGAAATGTCAAAATGAGGTACTTAAACAAAATATCTCTTCAATTATTTGTTGGTCTTTACATTTTATATTTCAAATTTCAAATAATCTTTATTCAAATAGTCCTTTAAAAGGCGCTTTTGACACGTCAATAATTTACAAAGTAGGGATTTGATGGTGATAACTACATTCGTAAACTTAAAACTAAAGCTATGAGGGTTCCAAACGCGCCCCGGTCTAAGAAGAAGCCCACAACAAACTTAGCCAGGTAAATTTTCTTTTTGTTATCACCATCCACATGCCACTTAAAATTATATTAAGAGCTATCTTATTAGAGCAATATTTCACACCCACGCTTGGTTATCATTTACGTAATCCTTTACACTATAGTAGGACTTTTCTACAAGCTTACGTTTTATATAAACTTTGAACTTATTGAGAGAATTTTTTTTTTTATAAATGCAATAATGTCACTAAATTCTTTATAAAAGTAGCATTAAGTTCGCAACTCGAAAATTAATACGGGACCGTACATTTGCAATGCAACTGCACTGCTGTCAATCTAAATGTGCGAACGGGCCCTTAATCTCTAATATATCACAAAATCCAGTTCACCCACAAATAGTAAACCAAAGTCATGAGGAGATTATTTCGGAGATATAATCAATATATCAAACATGTTTATGTGACAAATTATTCGGTGCTTATACAAACTTGTAAATTTTCCGTTGGGAGGGGTCTCTACAATGTATTTTTAGTGCAGTTTGGATTAGTGCAGACATCACTCACTTGCGACACTGAAAAACAAGACAAGACTGTCTGGTGAGTTAGGTTTAACCGAGTTTAAAGGGCTATTACAAATGAAGAAAGTGATGTCACCAAAAGAATGTTATATATGAACGTGGAAGGGCAAAAGAGTAGAGGAAGACCAAGGAAGAGATGGAAGGATTGTGTAAAAGAGGATATGCGGGTAAATGGTGTGGGTAGTGAGGTGAAGGAAGTGAGTGGAAGAAGAAGACGTGTTGTGCCGACCCCACATAATGTGGGATAAGGGCAAGAAAAAGAAAGAAGAAGATTACAAATGATTTATTCATTACACTCAACCATTCTATTTCAACTACCACATACATTATCTTTAGCTACCTTATTTATAACAACTGAAACTTAAAATAAAACTTAGATTTAACAAATTAATTGATTTAATTGTTAGGATATAGAACAAAGTCTTACTTGAAGAGACTACTGCCAATTTTGGCTACCTATCCTGGTCGAATTTAAAAAGTATAATTGCGTTCAGTCCTTCTCTCTCAGAACTGTTTCATTACGGGATTACATTTTAAGAACACATCCTTTGAGATCCTGTGAGAAAATGTTCTACATCTTCTTCAAGTGCCTCTCCATTACTGGGGGTCAGCAGTCAGTTTTTTGTAACGTTCCTTGTCCATGGCTAAACGGAACAGTTGTTCGACCGACTTGATGCCAGTCCACTCCCGTATGTTTCTGAGCCACGACTTCTTTCGCCTTCCAACACCTCTTTTTCCAGCAATCTTCCCCATCATAATAGTTTGCAGCAGGCGGTACCTATCGTTACGCAATATATGACCTAGGTACGAGATCTTACGCTGTTCGATGGTTCTGACTAACTCGGTGTTCTTCTGCATTCGGGTAAGGACTTCAGCGTTATACATTTTAGCCTTAGAGAAAATATTAAGATTAACTTTATCGTGTCCTCAAAGCTGTATAGGTGAAAACCCAATACAATATTATTAATATATCCGTGAAATCGAAGCCTTGATCTGTAGGATATGCTGAGCATGTTAAGCTATACCGCCAAATGCCTGTGCCAACGTATTGACATCTCTATCGTACCGTTGATGCAAGTGATATTTTAAAATAATAAAATATCACTTGCATCAACGGTGAAGGAAAACATCGTGAGGAAACCTGCACGCCTGAAAATTCTCCGTAATGTTCTCAAAGGCGTGTGAAGTCTGCCAATCCGCACATGGCCAGCGTGGTGGACTATGGCCGAATCCTTCTCATATTGAGAGGAGACCCGTGCTCTGTAGTGAGCCGGTAATGGGTTGATCATGAAGATGATGATTACCTTAGTTCCTTCAAGGGAAGAGTGAATAGGCATTTTCTAGGCAAGCGCGCTCCAACCAAGACCTCATCAGTGCCTTCTGGTACTGATTGTCGTCAAGCGCAAGCCTGTCTCAAAAAAAAAACGTCTGTCTTGTAGTAAGTGTAACGTCGCCTCCTCGTGCTTCGTTAACGCGTAAGTAAATGTGCTAACCGCTGATCAAACACACCTCTCAATCCAGTCGCTTTGCCGAGTGAACGAATGTCCGTAAACAAATTAGAACATCTAGATTTTACTTGCTTGTGTCACTTCTAAAAATTAACTAATACATTTCTGTGGGTAAATCACCCAACCAATATCACTGGCTCTGGATAATTGGTGATTTAAGTGCATAAACATGCCAATACAACATTAGAAGTCCTATTAAGTCCTTATAACAATAATAGTAAGCCCCATATCCCAGGATATACGCGATAAATCCTATTTTCCTATATCCTTCTAATATTATAAATGTGAAAGTGTGGATGTTTGTTACTCAATCATGCAAAAACGGCTGAACGGATTTAGATAAAATCTGGCATACATGTAGCCTTTGACATGGAAAAGAACATAGGATACCTTTTATTCCAATTCCTAAAGTAGTTCCCGAGGGAAAAATTAAAATTGTTTACGAGCTTAGCCGCGGGCAGACAACTTTGAAATTTGGTATGCATGTCACTATACACATGTATATTCTATACCGGAAGCGGTGATAGACAGGAGTAACATAATTTGGAGTTTGAAGTGAGAGAGACTCACTTGTGTAAGGTTGCTGTGTTTTTCTCAGCAGGTTTCCGCGGAGTTTGGACTCGTCGTAGTCGAGGACGTAGCGTGACCGAGGTCAGAGTGTCTGACGAATTTTCCGCAACAGTTAGTTTCGGTATTTTTCCAATGTAAACAAATACTGCCCTTCGCTTATTGTTATTTAATTTGTTTCTTTCGGCCACTGCTGTTTGTAAATGAACGCTTGCCTTTTATAAATGACTAGGTTTTTCCCGCGGCTTCGCTCGCATTGAAGCCATTAAAAAAGTATCAGTGATCATCAAAATAGAAATGAATCAATATGAAAACTATTTTTTACAAATTCATTTTCTTTTATCTTTAGTTTTTTGTAACTATGTTATCTCTAATACATTCAAGAATATGTGAACAAAGTTGCATGACGATCGGTTGAGTAGTTTTTGAGTGAAAGAGTAACCAACATTTTTCATTTCATTTTTCGAATTGTCAGTTGCAAATAACCATAATAGTTATTACTGCGTCACCGGGGGGTTTGGCGAGCATGAAGCTCAGCCTGAGAGAAGAGCATTTGGGCTCGACGACATCTGAGGAACGTCCCCCTAAGGGCGTCTCCTGTGAGGCTTGGACCTCGACTTAGGGTGACGTTAAGGCTTGTTGGGTTTGTTGGACTGGTGTATCAGTCCGAGCGCCCCCGTGACCGTGGATGAGACCCACGTCCGGATGACTAATTGATATCGGAGACCTCGTCTTCGCTGGCGAAGACGCTGTGTATTGTGTGTGTGTGTGTATGACCTACATGGGAAGCGTTGTCCAATGTCACTTGGTCGTCTGGTTCGTCAAGGACGTTCTTCGGTCTCCTCTTTACGAGAGGAGCATTAGGGTCGGGGAAGTAACCAACATCCTTACATTCACATTTATAATATTAGTAAGGATCATATTGCCGGCATTGCTGGTAAAACGGTTAACTTGTCGAAGTAGGTTTTATTATCTGTTAGGTTTGACAACATTAACTCGGAGAAGAAAAGGCATCTTCTGGAGAAGGTCGCTTCACCTACGCTAAGTTGTCCATTAACCAAGTCAGCTCCAAATTAGCCGAATGTATGCCTAGATATTAAGAGTCAGTCAGTATAAAGTATATGAAGTAGTAAACTATTTCAGTATAACACACTCGTTCTGATTTACTCTGTCCGCATCGGAAGGGGCAAAGTCCACCGCCGCGCCCACTACGGCTATTTTTGTCAGGGTTTAACTAACTAAAGGGCTTTCCCGAATCTTCTGAGAAGGTGCGAAAACGATATAGTTTTTAGATGGATCACCCCTTCTTCCCTTTTAGGTGGCTCTTCAACCAGTGAATGTTGGCCGTGACAATCACTAGCATATTTGGTCTCGTCTCCCGCGAGACTTGGTCTCCAGCTGGGAGCTGGGTGATACACGCGATTCCAGTCTACTCCCTGATGTTGCGCTACCAAGACTTCCTCTTGCGACCGATGCGCCTAGTTTTTTTTTTTAATTTGCAATTTAACCGCTGACCGCAATCGCACTAGTAAATGATGATTCAGCGTAAGATGGAAGCGTGGTTACTTCTTAGGGGTATGGTAAACCCATACTCCTGATTACTAAGCGACATCATTCCGGAACGTTATATCGCTTAACCAACGTCTACAGTTGCAGCTGTACCAGGCCAGACTCAAACCAGGAATCGAACCCTGCTGCACCTCGGAGGACGTCAAAATTAGTTGCAGGACACTGTATCTGTCATGCGTATAACCGTCAGGCTATTATTGGCAAAATACTTCTCTCACTCAGCTATACCAGTCGACGGGCTTTAAGGGTAATAAAAATTGATATAAAAGTAAAAGAAGAACCTAACGAAAAAAATGGTAGCACCTAATTGTACTGTTGTCTGGAAGAGGTCGCTTTGTAGCATTAAGGCTGCCAAATTGTATGCTCCTATTGTTTTCTTCATCAACAGCATCATTTCACAAAACATTACTGGCCCACAAAGTACCGGCCACACGTCTCCTCTGAGTATTGGTAGGTTTATCATTTGCGGGTCGGTACGCCTTTGTGAACATTACGGAAAACTTACGTTCATACACGTTTCCTTACGTACCATATATTTAATTGCACAGGGGACCGAAGAGCTGCCAGCTACCTCGGACGAAGAATTACTGTAGCCATTCAAAGGGGGAACGCTGCTAGTATCTTCGGAACCTTGCCTAAACTCCTTTTAATAATATATTTTAGTTATGATATTAAATATTTATTTATTTTTTAAGTTTTTTAGTTTTAGGTTAATCTAAGTTTTATTTTAAGTTATAAATGTATTCTTGAAATTTAATAAATACTAATTGACTTCTTAAATTGCTTATATTAAAACGCACATAGTTTTCAAACGTGGTAGAAGTCGCCTAAGAATATATATATATGATGTGTTTTTGTTAGATTTTTAGTTTTAGGTTAGGTTTATTTTAAGTTTCAGTTCTTACAAATGTAGTTTCTATTTGCATAATGTCGGCGTTATAAGTTTGCGTTTTTCGTCTCACCCGGACTTCTTTTATGAGCACACTCACTAACAAAATGAATATAATAATATATGTATTATACGTACATTCAATATATGCGCATGAATATATAGACATATTATATTCTACGCCAGAGAGATGACTAATAGAATATATTATAGTATGAATATAGGTTTACATATAGTAATAAACCCATACTCCTAATTGGTTTCTACACGATATCCGGAACGCTAAATCGTTTGGCTACACGTCTTTGTCGGTACGGTGTTAATATTCGTATGCAGGGTTTTGTTTGTATATTACGCCACCTGCTTTCTATTTCGTTTCTTTCTCTTTTGCTATACCATATATCTGGTGGACAAATAAATAAAGAAATTTCGATTGATCTCAGTGGCATCAATCTGATGACCTCTTATTCTGATTCGACTTAAATTTGTCATTGTTAAACAGCTTTGTAGTGCGCGCGGTGAGGCCGTTCCTCCGGTATGAAGCAATAATATCGAAAATAGTCGATACTTTTAATCAACAAAAAGCGATTTTAGGGTAACCATTTATGTTATCAAACATATATATATGTACTAAAGAGTGACCTCTTTAGTTTAAGGATCAATCCAAAAAAATCACATTGCCTTGCATTGCATTTTGAGTAACTAAGCGTTCCGACGGGAAAACAAAGAAACTTATAAGAAGTTATTTAGCGATATTGCACCGCTAGCCTTTTTTTTATCCATTACAAGAAAGCCCTTGACGACAATCTCACCTGATGGTAAGTGATGATGCAGTCTAAGATGGCAGCGGGCTACCCTGTTGGTAAACCCGTATCCTAATTGATTACCACCAGACCAGACTCGAGCCGGGAATCGAACCGAGGACCTCCAACTTCATAATACGACAGTGCGCGCTGCGCCCGCACCACGGAGATCGTCAAAATGCGCCTTCCCTTAATCAATATCATAATGATCAACCCATTACGGCTCAGAGCACGGGTCTCCTCTCAATATGAGAAGGGTTTGGCCATAGTCCACCACGCTGGCCATGTGCGGATTGGCAGACTTCACACGCCTTCTAGAACATTATGGAGAACTCTCAGACGTGCAGGTTTCCTCACGATGTTTTCCTTCACTGTTGAAGCAAGTGATATTTTAATTTTTAAAAACGCACATAACTCTGAAAAGTTAGAGATGCGTGCCCGGATTCGAACCGCCGACCTCTGATTAGGAGGCACTAGGCTATCACCCATATAAGCTATCACTAATATTAAATGCTTAAATGGTGGCATGCGCGTCGCTTTTAATGGAATACATACGCCGTGTCCCACGGAACACAATTACGGCTAAATATAGCAAAGTCAAAGGCCCTGGCCATTGAAGATTGAGTAAGTGATAATTAGCCTCTTTACGATACAGAGGGTACCCCGAAACCGTCTAGACAGCAAAATATTACACCAAACAATAATTAAACGTCATCATCATCATCATTTTAACCGATAGACGTCCACTGCTGGACTGGCTTTTGTAGGGAGTTCCAATGGCCACGGTCTTGGGCTAATATCGCTTTTCGTCGATTAAAAGTATCGACTTATTATGTATAAGTAACAATCCTTTTGATCCCTTTTGCACAACTATGTAATTATGTTTAAAGTTCTGTACCATTCTGGAATGTATCAATATTGAATCTAGTTTGGCACTACCTTACCACCTTACCAAGGGTCCCTTAACCCTTATTGAACCAGCAGTTTGTCTGGTTGCCCGTCGGTTCCGAAAAAGGGTGTGTCACTCAAATTTTTCTCAATAAAATGCCTCGCTAAGTTTGTTGTAGACTTCGTTTTAGAAGATAGAGCGTAATGTAGGTACAGTGTTATATTTGACACCTATAGCATATTAAAAGGACTGCCAGCTATAAGTCAGTGTGGAAAATTGCACGTATATAACTGTGCCCGTAAAAACCCCGCCCAGATGCTTGCAGCGTCGTATTATAATGTACAATTACGAGTACAGCGTGCTAATACCACGTCACCTCCCGTCGCTTGCACGCACCCAGCACGTGCTCACGTGCACCCATGCGTAGCGAACGCTTAATTTGTACAAGTAATTGTCGCTTGGGAGTTTCGGGAAACAGTTTCTCATTATCCTCCTGCCTATCGATGTTTCACTGCAGATGCAAATTTTGACGACCTCCGTGGCGCAGTGCGTGCGCTGTCACATTATAAAGTTGGAGGTTCGATTCCCAGCTCGAGTCTGGTCTGGTGGGAGGCTTCGCCCGTGGCTAGTAACAAGACAAAGACAAAGACGTGTCGCCAAGTGATTAAGCGTTCCGCCACGATGTCGTGTAGAAAACAATTAGGAGTGTGGGTGTACCATACCCCTAACAGGTTAGCTACCATCTTAGACTGCATCATCGCTTACCATCAGGTGAGATGCCGTCAAGGGCTAACTTGTAGCCTGTAAAAAAAAATTATAAGCCTACTTTATAAATGAAGTTCTCCATTGCAGCATCTTGGTAGGTCAAAGCTTTATATAGGTTCTTATCTAAGAGCCAGCGTGGTGCACTATGGCCAAACCCTACTCATATGGGGACCCGTGCTCTGCAGCGAGCCGGCAATGGATTGTTCATGATCATGTATCATAGACTGCTGCAATCATAGACGCCTGGTAATCAATTATCTTAATGCAGCTCTTAATGTGCATCATTAAGGTATGACTATACGTTTCTGTCAGGTGCCTCTCACCTACGCAATTGTTTTTTATCTTTGTCGCGTACGTGACCACTGTCATCTTTACAACAGCTACTTACGATTATATATTTATTCATACAACTTTATTGCTTACTTAATTATGAACAATACTTATAAAGGAAGTACTTTCAAAGATTTTTAAGGATTACTCAGGCACCACAGGCACATATATATTTACGTCTAACCCTATTGGTTGCCACAGCGTAATCGGGCTTTTTGGCGAGCTTCGGAAAGAACCCTAGGGCTCGGAGAAACTAAGGGAACGTCTGTCTAAGCGTTTGGGATAACGGGAGGGTCGGACGATAAGTACGTCTCCGAGGCCGTGGATGGCACCCACGTCCGGATGACGTAAGATAGCCGGGACCTCGTCTTCGCCGGCGAAGGCGGTGTGTAGCGTATGATTGTGTGGTAGGTGGTACGAGTATGTTGTCAGTAGTCATCTGATCGTCAGGGTCGTGAAGAATAGGTTTAGGACTCCTCTTTCGGAGAGGAGCGCTTAGGTCGGGGGATAGATGCTATGCTGAAGTTTTCGCCATATTCTTCTCGCCAAAATCTGCGTTCCGGACCCGCTAGTATTGTGTAGTTACTGCAAATAAACAGTCGACGTTCCGGTGTCCACGAAAAAACCATGTTAACTTTCTTTTTATTAATTTAAAAAAATAATATTAAATAATGAAATCAGTTCCGTGTGTTCACAGATTAGGCGAAAAAATGATGACGAACTTATTATTTTTTTTATTAAATTAAAAAACAAAATCAGCATCGTTAATACTATGCCCCATTTTAGTGGTAGGTACCGACGACGTTTTAGAATTTTTCTTTTATTTAAACATCTCAATTGCACAATATAAGAACAAACAGAACTACATAAAGTGAAAAAAAAAACAAAATACATAACATAAAAACAAAAGGCGACAGATTTATTTTTAATCGACTTTATAAGGTACTAAAAAAATTTAAATAAGTATTACATGTGATTAATTAAGTTTTAAAGAAGTGTTTTTTTTTGTAGTAATTAAAAGAAGTATTAAGTTTATTTTAGTTTTCTACTAGAATTGTAAAATAAAAATGATCACTGGTTTAAGTAGCAATCTGTTTGTAAATATATCTAATTATATTTTTCTTTTTAGTCGCTGGATTAGTGTTTTGATGGTGGTTTTGTTCTTAGATATTTTTATACTATGGTTTTTTTTTAAACTATACTAATAAACTATTTGAACAAATTACAGGTTGTAAATATATGTGTAATTATAGTTTGCTTTTTAGCTGCCGGGTTAATGTTTTAATGGTGTTTTTTTTCTAATATTTTCATACCATGTTTTTTGTTTTAATATATAATTATTGCAAAAGTGAACAAGTGAATGAACATTGAATTATGTAATCAATTAACTAAGCTTTAAGAATGTATTGTTAGATGTGATTTGTGATTTTTTTAATGTGATTATTTGGTTTAACGATGCATTATTCAAGAGACTCTTAGTACAGATGCGGAAATAACTTTAACTGAGGTCATTGGTACTATACTTTGTTGTAGTTTTCCTTAAACGAGTTTTACGATGATAATATTTTGATTACAAGAATGCATGGATGTTAATTCAACTCGTTTTTACTGGGTATTCCCGTGACGCTGTTCGTGCAAATAGATTTCGACCAAAAATTCGATTTGTCCTTTTGCCAATGCTATTTTTTTTTTTATACACTACAAGTCAGCCCTTGACGGCTATCTCACCTGGTGGTAAGTGATGATGCTGTCTAGGATGGTAGCGGGCTAACCTGTTAGAAGTGTGGTAAACCCACGCTCCTAGTTGATTTCTACGCGACATCGTGCCGGAACGCTATATCGCTTGGCGACACGTCTTTGTCGGTAGGGTGGTAACTAGCCACGGCCGAAGCCCACCAGACAAACCGGGAAACGTTGCTAAAAATAAAAAAATACTTGTAAAATTATTTACCACTGTAATTGTTAGTTAAAACTGTATTCAAACGGTAGGTGTTACATCTATTGTACCTGTGAAAACGTTTATGCAAAATTTAATGTTTTTTTTTAAATATTTATTTAAGGAGTTTGATCCCGATTAGGATTAAGTCGCTCCGTATTGCACTTCATGGTGATTATTAGGCGTGAAAGAAAGAAATAAAGAAAATGTATTCATTCTATTTAACGACCTCCGTTGCGCAGAGCGCGCAGTCGCGTTATAAAGTTGGAGGTCCTGGGTTCGATTCCTGGCTCAAGTCTGGTCTGGTTGGAGGCTTCGAAGGATTTAGCTTTTTCAATTAGATGGTACCTACATACCGTTAATTAAGACTATATTAGGATTTTTTTTATCCACTACAAGTTACGTCAATCTCACCTGATGGTGCAGTCAAAGATGGTAGCGGGCTAACCTGTGAGGGGTTTGGTAAACCCATACTCCTACTTGGCTTCGACGCGACATCGTGGCTAAACCCTAGATTGCTAGACGACGTCTTTGTCGATAGGGTGGTAACTAGCCACGGCCGAAGCCTCCCACCAGACCAGACTCAAGGCGGGAATCGAACCCAGGACCTCCAACTTTATAATGCGACAGCGCACGCACTGCGCCACGGAGATCGTCAAAACATGCTAACTATTAGCGGAGAAAATCTTTTTATCCGTTAGTTAGGTTTACAATTGCTAAGGGAAATAATTTCTTCATATTCTCAAAACAGGTAAGGCAACAACTTGTACGAAATACCTCCAAGGGGTATTTTCCTCAGTAAACAGGTACAGCTGACGCATCGGAGTGTGACCATTGCTTGGTTTTTGTTTCACGTGCCTCGTGTGTGACTTACAAGGTCCGTTCTAGAAGACGACTCAACGATTCATTGAAGTTTAAACGTAAACAATATCACGTAACTACCTACCGGTTCAAAACACTCCGTGTAACTACTCAGATTCGTTACTATCATATATTAAACGATAAACAACAAATTATTTATACCATAGTCTCTCAAAAAATCTCTTAAAAAAAATATTTTTTCGGACTGTCTATTAGCTGTACTAACCCTATTGGTTGCGACAGCGTAACCGGGCTGCTTAGCGAGCTTCGGAAAGAAGCTCTGCCAGAAGAAATTTTGAGCCCTAGAGCTCGAAGAAAGTAAGGGAACGTCTGCCTAAGAGCGCCTCCTTTGAGGTCGAATCTCGGCTTAGGCGACGTTTGGGATAACGGGGGGGTCGGACGGTGAGTGGTCCGTACGTCTCCGAGGCCGTGGATGGAGCCCACGTCCGGATGACGTATGATAGCCGGGACCTCGTCTTCGCCGGCGAAGACGGTGTGTAGCGTTTGATTGTGTGGTAGGTGGTACGAGTATGTTGTCAGTAATCATCTGATCGTCACGGTCATGAAGGATATGTTTAGGTCTCCTCTTTCGGAGAGGAGCTCTTAGGTCGGGGGAGTAAAAAGAAGCCGCAACTACGAGAGGGTTGGGGTGTCGGATTGACTCTTAAAAAGTCATTACATTTAAGCAATGTCGCTCTATTACATATAGAGTAGGTTTTTTCCTACTCGGCAAATAATCACATACCTAGGCATTTGATTTAATTACGTTTAATGATAATATAGAAATTATAAATCTGCGATATGAAAAGTTATTAGATTTATGGAAATCTTATTATATCAAGTAATAAGAAAAAGCAATCAAGGTGCTTAAGAGATTATTCTTTCACAATATTCTATCTTCGTAACGACTAGGTTTCTTTATATTCTAGGTATGTTATAATTTCGGACGGGGAGAACGATTGACAGACAGAAAATCTGCTATTCTACTTATGTACCGTACGTCTGAAACGTACTTTCCAAACGGTTAAGCGTATAAAAATCCAGCGTTTGTATCTTCTTTGCCTCCCGCTTTCACCAGACGAATAACCTACGTAATGTTTTTATGTTGCATTCAGCCTACATTATTTCAAACTTCACCAGAGATTTCTATTCTCTGATGAATGTATAGAGTATATCTGCTAGTATAACCGTGGATAGGTTATGATACCAAAATGCCCTTGAGCTCTTTCCCACAGGAACTGTGCACTGACCCTCTTCGCCCATTAACTATCTGGATGCGAAACTCCACGTCATCGCTGCTTTGACATTGCACAAAGGCAAACCAACAAACAAACTTTTATTTTATAGCATTAGTAAGGACCAATAAAATCATTGCATAATTAAAGGAAAACTCTAAGTTAGTTCTAAACTCTAGATATGCTACCACGAAATTTAAATGGAATCATTATCATCATCATGATCAACCCATTACTCACAACGGCTCACTACAGAGCACGGGTCTCCTCTCAATATGAGAAGGGTTTGGCCATAGTCCACCACGCTGGCCGTGTGCGGATTGGTCGACTTCACACGCCTTTGAGAACATTATGGAGAACTCTCAGGCGTGCAGGTTTCCTCACAATGTTTTCCTTCAGCGTTGAAGCAAATGATATTTTAATTTTTAAAAACGCACATAACTCCGAAAAGTTCGAACCGCCGACCTCTGATTAGGAGGCTGACGCCCTAACCACTAGGCTATCACCGCTTCATTGGAATACAAAACCTAAAACTGCTTACGGCGTACCTAACCACTTAACCGCTCAACTACCTTGCAAAATATTGCAAGGTGACACACCTATACAACCAAAACAAGGCTTCATATAACGAAACACGTTTTTCACAAGACCAACCTATCTGTGTCCAATAACTACGTTGCGCCAAATTCTATATGTAGGTAGGTACTTTGGCATCTGGTTGCGCGGGCGCCGGTGGGTGTGTGCCACGGAGCGACGGCGTGATCGTGACGTCACCGCCGCGCCCGTCCAACATTGACACACAAACGGAGTACGGACCCTCCACACAACACCAAGCAAAACACTCGCACTACAAGCAAAACTCAACCTTAACACCACACAACTAAATTTAAAATCGCTTATTGCTCCATCATAATACGTGGTATCCATCGAAAATACACCTTTTAAAACAAAACAATAGAAATGTTCAAGCAATATTCAACTTAAATGCAAAGGAACAAAATTTTAAATTGCTCGTCATTGCATCATGGTACGAGTTCACATCGGAAATGTTAAGTCAAAAAGCTGCAAGCGAAATGAAAACTTTTAACATAGTAACACGTAGGTTCTTGTTGGGTTGCCAGATAATGTTCGGCGTATCTCAGCTGGTGTTAGTGTGAACTCTTTGTTGGATTTCACAGCGGCCGGTTATTTTAGAGCTTTGCGAATCTGGTTTCTTGGTTAGAGTCGTAAGAGATATTAAGCGCAGTTGATCGTTTGTTTTTCATTGAATCTTAAAGACTAAGAATTAAGAAAACAAGCAATTTTAATACCGTAACGGCGGATTTACTAGACTCCCGCCCTTATTCATTATAATAGAAGTAATATTACGGTGAAGGAAAACATCGTGAGGAAACCTGCACGCCTGAGAGTTGTCCGTAATGTTCTCAAAGGCGTGTGAAGTCTGCCAATCCGCACACGGCCAGCGTGGAGGACTATGGCCACACACACCTCTAACTTTTCGGAGTTATGTGTTTATAAGTTTATAAGTTGTTTTAGAGAAAAGTCATACAAGTAATAGTCACCGTACTATGTCATATTAAGATGACATAACAATTGGTGTGTACATAAAACGAATCACATAAACAAATGGTGATCAGCTGCGATCTTTTATAACAATAATTAAACACCAGTTGATCACGAGATCGCCACGCGACCGCATGCGACCGGTTTAGAGATATTTTTTTACTGTTGTGTCTGTAACGTTCATTTAAATTACAGATGCGAAAATTTGTTTGGTCGATCTAACCTTCGATCACGCAGCAACAGTGCAAAATTATTGACTTGATAACCAAAGTTAAAACAGTTTTAAGACTGGATATATATTGTACTTTAAGATCTATCGTAATTCGGACCTATACGATAGATCTTTTAAAGAACAATTCGTGATGATTTCAAACCCTAACAGTAAATTGAAAACTAAAACTCTTTGGTTTATTTAATAATGAAAACATGGCAAGTCGAAAATCTTTAACACAGATTATTATTATAAGTACTTTTAGTAAAATTAAGCATGTTTTTAATTAAGTGATATTACAAAACGATTATTTTTACTAAACATATGTCAATAATTTTGGCTTTATCACTCATCATCATCATCATGATCATCAACCCATTGCCGGCTTACTAAAGAGCACGGGTCTCCTCTCAATGTGAGAAGGGTTTGGCCATAGTCCACCACGCTGGCCATGTGCGGATTGGCAATCTTCACACGCCTTTGAGAACATTATGGAGAACACTCAGGCATGCAGGTTTCCTCACGATGTTTTCCTTCACCGTTGAAGCAAGTGATATTTAAATTACTTATAAAAACGCACATAACTCCGAAAAGTTAGAGGTGCGTGCCCGGGTTCGAACCCCCGACCTCTGATTTGGAGGCGGACGTCTTAACCACTAGGCTATCACAGCTTCATGAATGATATATCGGTAATATAATTTTCTTATTGGATCCAAAAATAAAATACTCAAACAAGCGAAATCCTCACATATTAGACAATCTTTGAAACTATATACTGAAGCAGATTATAAAATGTCAATGAAATAAAATTATGCACACCGCTAAGCACATTAGTAAATACTGACCAACTAATTCACAACAATATTCAATGGTGATTAGTGTTTATGGAACCAGTAAATAGATAAAACTGGATTGAACACTGGACAATTTAGAAATATGTAATTCATTGGAGTCGCTCTAAATGGCCCCGAATAACCGTACTGATCCTAAAGGTCGGTACTTAAGCAATTACCGCAATCGATTAATTCATTAACAATTCAATTAATTATACTTAGCAACAAGACACACAATAATTAGGTAAGTTCTGGTTTATAACTAGTTTCAAGCAGTTGTAAAATTTAAATCGATTTGTCACATACCCGGTGAACCTTTTTTTAAAACCTTCATAATCTTTATTATCTGTACAGTTTAGTTATCTGGATTTAATTTGTAAGTATTTTCTCTTACGATTTACGGATATAAATTTTATATTTATTCCACGCATTATGTACTCGTACGTCAATCAATGAATCATTTATCCATGACCTACATGTAAGACCCGATTACCTGCTTTACGTGTAGCTTTATCTTGTACATGTAGATTGTTTGTCTGCAAAGTATTCCAAGCCAATCACTGTTTCGTTTATTCAAAGGCTAAGTTCCGAATGCCCTATTAACCCAGGAAATGCACGAGTAAACAAACAATTGAATTGATTGTTTATTTACTTTCTTATCGGTTCTCCATTTATCGATGCATTGTCGAGTGTTTTCCTGCATTAGATGATTCAGCCAGTCGATGGCATTCAATATCTTTATCGATTTACTTCTGGTAAGCTAATGATTCATCGCGAAATCAGCGAGAAAAGTTTCAATTGTTAAAGGTAACTGTGTTATTACAGTTACGTGATTGCGTACAATATAGACAGTAGCCAACTCGTTGTTACTGATTATGTTATCGTTGTATTCAAGTAGTGTTATTGCAGTTTTATCGCAATAGGTTGTTATTTTTGCTAGTTGTTTCAAGTGTGCCCGTGCAATCCGCACTGGGCGCGGACGCCTCGTTACAATCACTTTTATAGTCTCGGTCGGACGTACATCGTCGTTTATTTACATTATGATAATGCCCCGACATTTGCACTCTTCGTGTTCCTGTACGTACAGATAATCAGTGTACGAGTTCTAAATATAAAAAAAGCTATTTTGCTGACAGCTTTCGACTTGCCTATTCTATATTTGGTTGGAAAACACTCATAAAAAGCTCGAGGAATATATTTGAAATAATAACACTGGGTACAGATTGTACAGAAGCAACGCACGTGCTGCTTGAGTGCCAGTTCAACGCAGAATGCACTCGGCAACCTGGAATGCCTGCTACGCTTCTAAAAAGACTTTTTCCCGCGTACAACATGCTTACGTGCAAAAAATGGTCCAGAGCGAGAAAAAAGTGGATTACGCAAAGTGAGTGGAAAAATACAGTGTCCATTGCAGTGAATCAGGGGCATTGGTCGTATTGCGAGGTGCTATAAGATTCGTAATAGCGCGGTTGGAGTGGAGTAGGTATGACGTGAGGTGACGTCAGGCGCCACGCTGAGCCGGCGTGATCGGCTGACGCGCCCACCGTACCTAGTGTTATTCATACATCCGCTCACTTCTTAGTAACTATGTAATTTGTGTGAAGAGTTTCGTGTGGTTTACCTTCTAGACTTATATCTGCATGCGCTTACGAGTTGTTTAGAATTTCGGACGTATTCGTAATCTGGGAATTTTGGTTTTCTATATTAATCGATACGTTTTAAGAACTTTTAGTTGCGTGCAAACGTTTGTTGTTTCTAGAAGATGAGTCTTTAATAAGAATCTCAGGTTTAGTGTGGGCGTCGAGATCAGTTTTAAACTGAAAACTGTGAAGTATTTTTGTTTGGTTAGCATACGCTATAAATCCTAATTCAAGGTTTTTGTCGAGTTCTTAAATGAGCAATGTACATTCGCTTGAATAGAAAGTTTAGTGTTCGGGTTTCACGTTTTCTTAATAAGAATGTCTACGTCTATCATTTTAACTTTATTAGTAATCATTTTTTTTAACAAATCTATATTACGTACAATAATTAATGTATTACAAATTATTGTATGTAATATTACATCAGATGCAGTATTTTTTATTTAATTAATTATATTATATATATTAATATTAATAATTCGCTATAATATAGAACCTCCAAGTTTGTTTCCGATAGAGTTATCTCTACCAGACGATGATTGAAGTCTGATGAAGGAGCAAAAAGATCCTACTAAGGTTACTGTACTATACATATTAAAGCACAGATAACTTTGGGAAGTTATTTTTAGTGTCACATGTTTGTGAATAGTCATTACTTTGTTATTATTATCTAGAACACGGTGTTTATTGATAAGTTATCACGCACCAGACATTAAAGTTAATAATGGTTATCATTACACTATTTTAGTGTTAGAGAAACTATTAAAATGAATTTTTCTACGTATTTTTCAATGACTAACCGCTTAAGTAGTGTTTACATACTCTTTGAGTATACTTTTTCGTCACTAAATTCCATTTTTTTTTTAATTTTTAAATTAATTTCAATATTCGTGATCGTAATTCTAAGAAGTTTTTGTCAGCCCATATTAACGACAGTACGTCTGGGGTTTTTGAATACAAATTTTTATATCAAAAATGTTCCTTTATTATGTGTCCTTTATCACCGAACATGAAAACAAAATGAAATCGCACTTCCTGTGCACCTTTAATAATGTAATATATATTATAATAATGAAATATAGGTCCTGTTTCTATTTATGGTTATAGCATGATCGGTAGGGAATGATTCAATTGTGTGTCATTCCTACAGCCTTATGGTTACGTGGTGAAATGTTGCGGTATGGTAATTAGAAAATGATTATGTGGTTTTTTTATCGGACTCTATATATGAATGGTATTTTCTGGATCCACTCATACTATGAGTAGATGTTAAATGTTAAATTTGTGCCACCATTAATGCTTCCCAGTGAAAGTAAGCCAGTAGAAATCTACAATTATAAATGAACTTCTACGCCAGTTAAAAAGGGTCTTCATTATAAAACTGATATATTGGAATCGTTGGGAGTCCTATTTTGAAGACTATAGCCCAAGATCGGCTTAACCCATTTCTCTCGAGATTTTTCTTAAATAATTATTTTCCTAAATAATTTTCTCAACCTCCGACGAAGAAACTTTACATCATCTCAAATGACAGAAAACATTTTTATTTCGGCAATAACCAATATAGTTAATATAGTACTTGTCTTAGTAAACTCCACGTTCAAAAGTTTAAACCATTCGCCACACAGTATGAAGCAT